>OU383786.1:3226072-4516072 GCA_910950805.1 Acrocephalus scirpaceus scirpaceus | reverse complement strand
CAAAAGCAATGTCCTTTGGGAAATATTAAGGTTACAAATGACAGTAAATGTATAATTAGCTCTATGAGACTATTAGGAATAAGCTCCAAGCTGAGGAGAGAGGCTGTGGAGCAATGGCAGGTACGTGCACACTCCTGCTCCTGCACAGCAGTGCTCCCTAAAACACAACTGAAGCCTCAGTTTGCAGGCCCAGGTTCCTGCTACAACCAGGCAAAGCCAGTGATGTGAAAATCAGATTTTTGTCATTTCTCACCAAATCCTTATAGCTGACATTACTTCAGAGCTCCTTTCCCTGTGCCCCTGGAGCATTTGCTGACCCTGTCCTCTGCTTCACCTTGACACACAGAGCTCTGCTGCCCACTCTGGGGGGAATACAGGGAACACCATCAGTGAGATGGACGTGCTAGCTAGGGACAGCTTCCACTGCACGTGTCTAACATCTTTTCCATAATCAAACAATTTTCATTTGCTCTCAGGTGTCACATAGACCAACAAAAGCAATCTTGTAATTACAGTGTTGTCTTGAATACGAGGGCTAATGTAGCAAACAAGGACTAACAATGCCCTTGATAGCTCTAAAAAAAAAAGAGCCATTATTTTTTAGCCTTACGTGAACAGTAACCATAGACTGGTGTCATTCTGTATAACTACCTTACTTTTCAGATACATGTACAAACTTACTTTTTTTGAAAAGAGGACAATTGGTCTGTTTTATTGTCACGTGTTTGCTCCTCCACTAGCAGAATCTGACTAGCAGATTCTGATCTAACCAGCTGAGGGAAAGCTGGGGAAGGAATGTTTCCATGGCATATGAAATCCTCCACCACCACTGCTGTGGGTCCTGGATGTGAGGTAAAGGACCAAATTATCTCAACTAGATATCCCCACCTACCCAGAGACATCTTCAAGGAGGGAGCAGAAATTACCATAGACAATAAATCCTTAATTCTCCATCTCTCTAGCCAACATATGCCAGCTTATGAGGGATTCCTTTCATATGGAAATCCAGCAAATCACCTCCTGTGACAACTGTACTCACTAAAGGGCTCAGCATAGAAAGGACAGACTGAACATCCCTGTCCCTGACTCTCTGCACAAACATAGGGATACACACTTTCAGAAGTCATGTGCTTCCTCTTTTCCAAGAATATATAACCACACATTTTGATGGAAGAACACAAAAAGTAGAAAACAGTTCAGTAGGTACAAACTTCCAAGTGTCCAGTGGTTCATATTCAGCATTGTGAATCAGACTTTTTTTTTTCCCCAGCAGGAGTGCAGCATTTTGAGTAAATGTAAGTGTATCTAAGTTCTTATAAAGCATTCTAAAGCCTGGATGGTTCACTTCGAAGTGCAACCATTGTAGCTGAATGCCTTCAGTTATACTGTCCTGTGTACTCAGTAAATCCAAATTCCTATGAAGGGATAATACATTAAAAATTAATTCATTTATTTAAGCACCTCAAATTCATGAGCGTGGGCTTGGTATCTCACCCCATAGCTGTGTTTGCTTTAGATTTGGGTACAGAAGTCACTGCTGTCAGAGGGATACATGAAATTCCAGGAGTAGCAGTGTGTTAGGCAACTGCTTTCCTTAAGACCTGGTCTGAAACTCAGGAAAATATGTGTAAAAGGCTTGTATAAAATACATTAGTTCCTCTTTTGCTTCCAAAGTATTGATGAGTAAGGGATTAAATTTATCTATCAATTCTACTTAAATACTTGGTATCCAAGAGCACCTATCTTTAGAAATTACCCAACAAAGGAAATGGGCAATTCCCACCGGGAAACCCAAGGGAGGGAAAGTGGCTCACATCTATGTTGGGTAAAGGACTTTCGTGCTTCTCTGAGCTGGAAGGGGAGATTGAGAATTCTCTGAGCAGGTTTGACACAGAGCCCACACTCTGCAGCCTCTCTGGTAGGAAGAACTTCCATAACCCTCAGCCTTGGCAACCCTCCACATTGAGATGCAAACATGATTTGAGGATTTGAAATGCTCAGCTTTGACAGAACCATAAGAGAATCCCTTGTGTCTTGTTCACCTATACTGAAGGGAAGAAGACATTACATTGGCTCTGTGCCAATTTATAGTCTGAGAATCCATTTTGAATATCATTACAATTTTAATTCTTTCCAGACAAATTTCATTCCAACAGTAAGAAAACATCTAGGAAGGGAAAATGATTAGTTTATAGGCAGACATGTTTCCCTCATGTCCTTTATACAAGAGAAATTGCATGTACTATTATTTTACATGCTTTAGTGCCATGATTATTACTCTTAAAGCAATGGGAATTGGTGTATTTCCTTTTTTTTTTTTTCTCATTTTTTCCTGATTATCTGGTATCACTGCAATGCTGAGCAAGGGCTGTAAATCTATAATTTATAAAAAATAATTTTGGTCCAGTGGTAGGGCTGCCTTTTGCCTCCACCCTACATCCCATTCCTGCAGGATCCTTGGCTGTGTCCCACTGCCTCACAAAACAAAGTCCAACAGGTCACCTAGGATGGCATTAAGTGGCCCAAATACAAGGGCCTGTTATAAGGAAAGACCAAGCCTGAAACCCCAAGGCTCAGGCTTGATATAATAATATTAAATTATTATTATATTTAAGCCAACTACTGAAGTAACTGGCAAGTTTACAACACTGATGTAATATACCATGTTGCTAATAATATTATTATATCAATATTCAACAGAAATCTTGACAACTGAGGGGAAAATATGGATAAACACACACATTAAGCAATTTCAAAGGATGAAAATGTGACTGTTTCAACCCAGTATTGACTTCTGAGTACATTTTTATTACCCTTTTTCTAAAGCAGTAATCACTTATTGTCAGTGTTTTCCATTGCTTTTTTCCATCCTTCTATGTAAACCATGTCTCTTTCTTAAAACAAAAGAGTCGTGAAGAAATCCTAACGTGAGAACTGTGACCAAAGTTAATCCTTGCTCCTTAAAAAGAATGGTTTATATTTATATTATAATAATGCTAAAGCTTTTACTGTGATATTAACATAGAAATGTTATTGCAGAATTAGTGATGCTTATATCCTTGTTAAAATAACAAACACTTGTTTTTCTTTTACAGGATATTGAAATTCCACTTAAACAAATGTGTGCAATGTAAACACAAAATAAAACATAAAGGAATTCTTCCAAATCTTCTGTAAAAGAAAATAGATAAAATTAAACTGCACAATTTTAATTTTTGCATGCTACTGAATACACTTGACATATGTAAGCACAAACATGGATGAAAATATTTCCAAAGGGGAAGGAACACATGCTCAGATATTATCTGGTAAAAAAATGCATTGAAATTCCTCTGTGATGAATAGACTTTTTTTTTTTTTTTTTTTTCTCCTCAGGGTGACCTCTACCTTCAGAATATGATGGTTTTATTATGATTAATAAATTTCATTTCCACAGAGGAAAGGAACAGTGTCAGCTTAAACTTAAAGCAAGTGGGTTTCTTTTTAAATGCTAATTTTTAAACACGCCCTTGCATGACACCAAATTTAGAAGCTCAGAAGGTTAGCAGAATAGATTCTGATTTCCAGGCTGAAAATAGGAAGGAT
Source organism: Acrocephalus scirpaceus scirpaceus (assembly GCA_910950805.1). Classification (NCBI taxonomy): domain Eukaryota; kingdom Metazoa; phylum Chordata; class Aves; order Passeriformes; family Sylviidae; genus Acrocephalus; species Acrocephalus scirpaceus. Next base: position 4,512,487 of record OU383786.1, on the reverse strand, counting down.
TTAAACTATATTGTCACACTGCAAATCAGTAAGCTGCTTCAGTCCCACACACACTGCTTCATTTACTCACTGTTATGCCAGCGTGCTTACTTCTCCTTACAATTAGTGGCATTTAAATGCTTTGGGATAATTTTACACTGTAAATTATCATTCTAGGTAAACAACTTACTAAAATTTAGGATGTGCCAATGGTAATGTTTTGATAAATTCATAGTCAATGCGATTCTGTGTGTATTTTACAGGATGATAAAAGAATGTATCCACAGCAATATGCACAAATCCTTGTCTCAGAACACAGCTGTTGAACAATTTTGATGCATCACTAACTAGAACAAGGTATGTTCCTCTACTTTCCACTATATCTGGGACAAGCATTCAGGATGTCATGGGAAAAAGAAAAATGTTTGCTAGCATTTTGTTATCAAACTGACACTGGCTCTTAGATAGCTGGACTAAAAACTTCCTTGGAAATAACTGAGGAAAAAACCCAGTGTAGCCATGCTAACTTCTGTAAATGTAGCCACAAGCTGTCCACCAATGCATGGTATGTTCTTTCTTTTGCTATGCCTCAATCTCTTCAAGCATTTTCAGCAGAGGGTTTAAAAATGCTAAAATACTACATAAAATGTTGTTCACTGATCAATGTTTTTTTAAAAAGTAATTAAAAAAGGAAAATTATGGGATTTGTTTTATCAGGGCCTTTGAAAGGGAGTATCTCTCTAAGTTATCAGTAGTAGGTGTTGTTGAAGTCTCTAAAAACTGGGGAGTTCTGTGCATCTCTACTCGTAATTGCCATGTCAGGATTTTAAATTCTTAGGTAGTATGGCTGTATTTCCATACACATCTGGGACAGACAGTGGAGCTCCAATAGGGAGACATTTAGAAGCTCTGAAATAACATACACACCACAGGGCTTAATAACAGAATTAATAAGGAAAAAATCACCACATAAAATACAAACCAAGTTAACACATTTTCCTCGAGTGATTTGAGAAGTATAGAAGGAGAATTTTAAAGAATTTGATACACATATTTTACATATCATTATCACCTGCCCCCCATTTTTTCTACATATTGCTGGAGGAACTACAGAAAATTATAAGCCTGCTTAAAGAGAGAAGTTAAAACTTGGTCACTACTTTTGGATCAATCTAACTCTGACCTCAGACATATTCCAAGCAAAGCCTATGTACCACTGGAAAGCTCATCTATCTAACTTTTCCCAAATATCATCCACTCCTCACCCGCTTTGACTGCAACTGAACAATCAAGTCATAAAACTGCTTCTGAAAGGAATACAAGGAAAGCAAAGGTTGCCTGGCCTTCATACCACAGAAATACATAAATTATTCCAATAACTAACTTGGTGCTCTTCCTCTTGGTCACAGAACTTTGATGATCCCAAGAGAGATGACACAAGCAGCACAGCTCCTCCCCATGCACAGCAGTCACACACCACACTGCTGAGCAGTGTTTTAGGCACAGAGGGTAGCAGCAAACCTGTGCAGCAGGGGTAGCCCTTTAACCTAAAATTCATCCCTAGGGTGGTGTCTGATTGTGGTGTTCAAAGAATGTGCAACCAACTAAATAACTTCTAAATAACTTTTAGATATTAGCACCAAGGGACTTTGGGCATTTCAGTCACCTGAATCACCAGCAGGTCTCTCTCTACCTCAGAAGGCAATGGACAAAGATGTCTCTGAAGTTTTTACTTCAGATCAAGGGAATTGAAATCTGCTGATAAAAACAGTTTCCAGGCATTTTCCTTGATTGGGAAGGTTAAGAATGCTAAAATTCTCCTTGCCACGTTTTGAACGCACGCTATCCAACACTGAGGTCACTGTACAAGGGAGGACCATCACATACTTTATTCATAGCATCTTCCTCTTCCATGACCTATAATGTGCTACAGATTTGTGATGTGGAGCAGAGAAAGAATTGGGAAGTGACAGGCAGCACAATAAAGAGTGAAACTTCAAGGTGTACTGCAGGGCTGAACTCCTGTGTGCCTGCAGAGCCATCAGGGATTTCCTATCACTACAGTACTAACACATTCCTAGGTTTTCTCAGAGATAAGAAACTTGACCAGGGTCTACCACGGGTAGAGGGCAATAATGAAAGGTTTCCGTGAACGGATGTTCATAAATATGTCATTGATGAAATATTAAAAGCACTGTTTACTTTTTCCTGCAAGTTGGAGAAAGGAGAAAGTAGAGAAGCCCATGCAGACTTTTCTGTAGAGATGAATTTCCAATTCTTGGCTGTTTACTTATGTATGTCACATCTCAGTTTGGCCAGTTAATTTCCTTGCTAATTGACAGGCATGCTTTGCAGAAGTTTCACTGATGCTCAGACGTGGTTTTAATTTTGCTTCTGTTTGCTAGCCTGTATCTTCTTTTAAAAATCGTGAGATGTTTGCAGCCAGCCAAAGCTGAGCTGCCACCTTCTAAAACATTTAAATAAACATGATTGATACTGTTTAATTTGCAGAAACATAGAAGGGTAACAAAAAGCAGCACAGATGACTTTCCCCTGAGCTGATGCTGGATAACTGCAAACTGGAGCATTCCTAGGCACAGATCTCAGCTTAAAAGCTTTCATTCAGTTTCAGTCTTGCTGTCTCGATTCACACCAGGGTGGGAACTGAAGCCTAGTCAAAAATCTAAAAGAATTCTATGCACCACCTTTCTGTGTAGCTTCTATCCAAGAAACTTAGATTTTATATAAACTTCCTTAAAAAAAGCCACTGGGGAATCTGAGGGTTGCCATCAGGTGACACCTAAACCCAGCTCTGTTCCAATGAAAAGAAAGCATTTCTTAGGTCTGTAAAGCATTTTCTTATTACTATTGCTGTTATATTTAGGGGCAATAAAGCTCAAAGAAATTCTTACCTAGTTCAATAATAAATATACTGGGTACTTTATTTATTACATTTTAAAGCCGTCTTTTGTGATCATGTATAAAGTTCTGCAACCGTAGCATTGTTTTATGTTTATTTGCAACGTGACAATCTCAAGATACTAAAACTGAATGCTTGCTCATTAAATGGACTTGTATATAGGCATCCATACATGCACACACACAAACCATCTTTCATGTGCTCTATTTTTAGCCTAGCAGAGAAAAACCAATCTAATTGCTTCATTAAAAAAACAGCACAGGAGATGCACACGTGCCTATAGGCACTTGTTGAGGACAAACACAGATTATTCACTGTTATCAAAGGAGCTTCACATTGCAAATCCTCCATTTACAAATCACAGGACCTCAGCTTTCCTTAATCTTGTCATGTTGTCACATTTGAGCAGCCATGCGAACTGACCTAGAACCGCGAGCGCTGGGCAGGCAAGCTGTCACACAGATAGTGACAGCCACGCCAGCCAGGGCTGCCAGGCCTTCCACTGGGTGACAAAAAGGAATTAATCAAACCTCATGAAGGGAGAACAGAGCATAATCAAAGTGTTTACTGATTTTTATCAACTGGTCCAGTAGCTGAACATCTTCAGCATGCAACTACCCAGTGCAGTAAAAGCTGTAACAAATGGAATTCCATATAAGCAACTATTTATAGCAGCAGTAAATATTTAAAGTAAATATAAACTATTTATAGCAGCAAGTTTAAACTGCCAACATAAAGGACACTTGAATTTATAGAAGAAGTTTAATTTTGTGCATTAGTGCAACATTTCTTAGTCTTTCCAGAGCAAGAACTTCAGTATCTGCTATTATTCACAGGGAACAGCAGTACAGCCTTAAATAAATACTAGCACAAGGACCATACAGCTGCTCCTTCATCTTCATTTTTTATTTGATTAGCAGAAGAGCACAGCATAATAATAAAAGCATCTCATAGAAAAGGATTATTTTCCCAAACTGCTTCATGAAATGAAGTCAAACCCCTTGGCAGCAATAGTAAAAGGGAAGAAGCTCTCTCAACTGAGCATATGTCTTCACACAGTAACTCCAACAGGCTGAAGGAAACACCTCTGAAGCTGCATTCTCCCAAAGAGTTTGGACTGGGCTCTCAAATTCCTTTGTAAGAGTATGATCTAATCAGTATCTCCTACCAGACACATGAACAGGTCAATGAGATGAATGCAAGCTCGTATGGCAAAATTTTGACCAGCTGCAATTATTGATGTACCTACCCTGGCAGAGGTAGGTTTGCCACAACAGGCACTGCAGCCATTCTAAACACTTCATCAAATATTAGTTTGTTTTAAATAAGTATCTCCATATTTGCTATTGTTCAATGAATTAAATTTGTGGCAGTGTTAGTGCTGACAGGTTAATGATAGTATACAGGAAAATTGCAGTGACTGGAGCAATTGCATTTGTTAAAAATGGCCAATATTCTCTTCAAATATTTCAATAGCACAAACCCCACGGTTTGCTGATTGAAGCTGCTTGCTTTTATTCAACATCTTTCCTGGAGTTATGAAGTTAAACCTTTCAAAATGTTTAATCTATTTTGGAGACTGTATCTTTCTTCAAATGGAGGTCAATAACTTAATTTAAGACTGTCAACTTCTAAAGCTTTCTTTTGCTTCCATGCACACACACACACACACACTGAGAATCCTTCCTCCTGGGACTGATTCTGCTCAAAAATGTAAATAAATACAGTCACAATTGGACAGATGTTATATCCACTTCCAGCACACTTCATTCCAAATTCAGCTTTATATATACCCTTGCCTTTCTCTCTGTTATTTCAAAATCATAAACTGCAAATACACTTGGGAGAAAAATAATACCAAGCATGCATCAGCACTGGATTTTTTTGCTTCTACATAAAGGCTGGATAACAGTTAAAAACTGGAAGGAAAGAGAGAGATATTATAAATATAAAATAATAACCCTGTCCCATTTTTAGACAAAAAATATAAAATGTCATTTGCAGGTACATCTGAGAATGCACTTGCAAAAGACACTAAAAATGCTTTTTCTTTACAAACTATGAATTTTGATGTTACAAAATCTCAAAGAGAAAAAAAATAGATTGAGCACTGATTTGAAAAATTCACTAAGAATGATAAAGCTACAAAATGAACAATGTTCTGCAACTAACACGTAAATAAACCATAGGTTTATTCTGAGTCTCATTCTGATTTATCCAGAGACTGACAGGGCAGATGGCCATTGCCCCCATCAGACAAGAACCTCAGGATTAATTCTCCCCTAGTGCAACTATTGTCAGGAATTTGCTAGAGGAAGGTCCTGAGAGATCCTTGTTAAAATTCCATCATCAAACCAACAGGAGGTTTCAGATAGTTTCCCTGTCTCTGTTCGAGTTCAGATGTGCTTGCAAACCCTTTAATCATGTCTGCCAGAGGAGATCTATCCCAGAAGTGCAGAACTTCTCTTCTGAACAGTAATTATTTTTAGCCTCAGAATGCACTGGATGCAATCAAGAGTAAAATGTTTTTAAATTTCCCATGGAAGGATCCCTCTGTCAGATATCTGAGGAGGTTTCCCTTCTGGAATGTGAATTCAAGAACAGAGATACACAAATAGAAATGTGTTTATGGACACAAATCACTCATTAACACATTTATCTACTCAAGGCTACTTTATTCCCAAATAAAAAAAAGATACCATGTGACTGAGGGTTAAGTATCCTCTGGCAGGAATGATGAAGGATTGAGAAGAAAAGAGTGAATATTACCAGCAGAACCACCCAAGACCTCCCATTCCCAATTGATGATCAATTTCCAACCAAAGCTTTACTTCTTATATATTACTATTTGTAATCCACAAACACACTCATCCTTTACAGGGAGGCAATACAAACACACATATACTCACATTTCAAACATTGAGCATGTTTATAATTATCTTGACTTGATATCAACTTTACAAACACAGTAGAATTACTGTCACTGAGCTTAGGAGCACTAAAAAAGCACTATCAAACCATACTGCAGGTGTTTTGCATGCATCTGAAAAACCACAGGAAGGTTAGTTTTGGTTCTCCAAGTATCTCTATGTTTGATCCATGTGTTAAAACATAAAACATCAGATAATAAAATAGTTGGAATTCAACTTACAAATCCAAAAGACCAAATTCAACTTTAGCAATTTGACTCACAGGAATACGGGCCAGAGAATTACTTTTTTATGAAGCCAAAAGTCATTTAAATTCTATTACTGAAACTTAGGTATATAAGAAACAGCAGGTATAGGTTATCATCAGCTTTCTCCTTCATAGTTAGTGCAAAAAAAAAAGCACCTACAGTCACCTGAGATGGATGTGTTGATCATATGTTCAAAACCATGCCTAGCAAAAATATCTTATTGTCGAATCAATCCAACAGAGGTAATCGATTGGTAAACTGAAAAGTTTTAATAAATACAAACAGAGATGCATTTCCTTTTGTGCAAAGTTTACTGAATGCATTCATAAATGACATTTATATAAATAACATATTTTTGATTGAAATTGTAAAGAAGTGATATATGGAATATCTGTAATAAAGTCTTGGGCACTTAAATTGTGCCTGAATTGAGATTTCTTTGCTAGAAAAAGAATCATTGCTTAGAAGGGTTCACTTCGCAAAACTGGACCCACAGACCCCACATGTAACTCCAAGAGTTCCAAGTTTAAAAATTCCTAAAATAAATGTATTTATTCTTACTCAGTGAAACTTAGATTTACAAATTAGCAGCCTCCCTACTACAGCTCACTTCAATGAAGAGCTGAGCAGGAAGCTCAAGTGAAATAACCAAAGCCAAAATCCAAGCTGAGTGATATGAAGAACGTGAAAAATGTTGTCTTTTCAAAATGTATTTACTTCATAGTTCATAGGACTTGGAAAAATCTATGTTGAATCAGGTTTTACTATCAAAGAACTTTTCAGATTACCACCAAAAATGCTACAGCTATAATAGAGATTACAACAATTTTTAGCATATTTTGGGTTTAGCTATGATCATCTTTTCCATAATTGAATGTTCTCTATTTGTTTCTGTGTAGATCATCACGGCATAAACAAAATCTCATCACCTTTCTTTTATTTCTGCTAATATAAAATTCTATCAGCAAACACTTCTTAATACCAATATTTGATTTTACACTATATATCCTTTCATCCTTCAATATGAGAAGCTTCTATGAACTTGATTTTTTGCACAACATTATTGGCAGAATAAGTCCCGGCATGGTTACTATTTATTTTTGCCTTTTGATTTCTTGTGTAGTAACATAACACCATCCTTACCTGAATTAAGACTAAGCTTGTTCGAACTCTATTGCTTAAAAGAAAGAAAACCTCTTGACATATTCAATATACTTATAAAATATAAACAAACCTTATAAAAACATTGTTCATTCTTCTGTACCCATGGCTTACAACATGATAGCATATCGAGACTTTTTACTTACTAGAAAGCGATCCTCTGAAGGCACAGACCCTCTCTCCCACTATCTCATCCATAGGATAGACTTTGTGAGTGCTTTAGGGTCTGCAGTACTCTTGTGGGCATCATTTGCCCCCAGCGAGTTGAAAAGAAAATCGTTACATCCATAGCACTTACAAGGTCCTACACACATCTAAGCCTTGGCTCTTCTCAGCAGTTCTGTCTGGTTTGACTTTTGAAAGCCACAGTCCTGAAGCTTTTATCAGAAGGTTTAACACATCCTTGCACACTAGGCCATACCATACTTAAACTGCAAACAAAACACCAAAGTCAGCAAAATAACCTAATGGCTTTTCTATGGCAGGACCTAGAGGCTGGAGCTATAAATTCATTAAACTATTCCCAAGATTTACACTACGGACTCTCCTATGCTTTGTCTTACGATTAAATGCAGCATGTGAAAAAGGATATTGAGACCTGGATGGATGCATCAAGAAGTATCAATGATTGTTACCTGCAGAGGTGTTACAAGAAATTTCATCTGCTGCAACGAAGACGAATTGATTTCTGCAAGAGAAGATAAAATTCACAATACTGCTTGCTGACTGGGAAATGTGCTAGCTGCCAATTGACTTGATGTTTACAGATGGGGTAGGGGAAGGGTGCTTAATTTTAATGAATGTAGCAAGAAAAAGTGTTGAGTACTATAGAGTTCATAAGGATCATGAGGTAGACATGCTGGGATCTTTTAAATGAAATAATGGTGACATTTGGATATGGACTATGTACAAACTCTTGCATTGGAAGCTTCATGTTTAGTGTACAGATATGTCAATATAGTTATGAAGTCTAATAAAAAATAAAACAATATATTGATATAGCTATTAAAGGGCACTACTGCAAAATATGTAAAAAGCGCTTTTGAAAAAAAAATTAAATTGCAATTTACTTTGTGCATCTGAAAGGAGGATATTGAAATTAAAATATTTTGCTTTTTCTATGTCTAATATGACTGCAATCAGAAAATTAATTTTCTGCTATTTATTTAAAAAAATGACATAGTATATTCTCATATACTGTCATCCAAATACATAGAAGTCTTTTGCAGAATCTTAGGAAAATAAGCTAAAGATATGAGTAATTTAATATAAACCTTCTCTTGCAAAATTCTTTTTTAAACCAGGTAACATAAAAAGAGAAACATTAAATGCACTAATATTTCAAAATGCAGAAAATTTCATTATGGCACAAATCCTGATTTGTCCTTTCTGAAATCTAGGCAATCAGGATTTGGGTTAGTGGAAACCATGTTAAAGGATTAGCATCAATGATTCCTTTATATGCATATACCCAGCATCCTTGGGGTATTTTTGTGTTGAGCAGGGTTAGGGAACCCGGGTGCAGGGTTAACACTTGGCTGTGGTTTCCTCCCAGCTGCTCACAGCCCCTGCACTGCCAGGCACAGCAAAAACTGAGCTTTGCACGGCCTTAATGCAAGTCTAACAGCCAGGAGCCAAAGGATGCAGGCTAAGGAGCACCTGGAAAAGCAGCTCTGCAAGCATTAAGTGCTGAGGATGCTCCTGAAAACCATGCAGGAGCAAACGTCCCTCAGGGGCAACAAAACCTTGAGGAGTTACGCCCTAAGGGAACAAAATCTATTTCTATTATCTCATCTCCAGTGTATCAAGAGATTTGAAATTCTCATTTAGAAATCTGTGAACCTTGTTACTTAGAGATTCACATTCTAGGTGGGGGGAAAAAAATAAATCCAAAACAAAACAAGGAATCTGCAGTCTGTACTGTAGGGACAGGATTGCACAGGTTCAAAAGCAGATCATTGCCTCTGCCTTAGCAGAAATACTGACTGTATTGTTGGTGTGAATTTAGTGATCAAATTGTTCATTCTTGCATTTTCAGCTTTTCATTAAGTTCAATTGGAAGTTTTGCTCTTTATTTTGTCATCTGCAACAGTTTCAGGAGCTAATGAAATTGACCTAACAAGTAACGCTAAAGACATGAATTTTAAAAAAACAAAGTGGGATAAATTTTACATTATAAATACAGAGCTACTCTCTATTTCATAGGTAGCATAATTTGTCATTGTATTTACTACTACCACCTCTGTGAAAATTATAGACAGGAAAAGTTAGATGCTTGCCTAACAGTGACTCTGCCAGTAGCAGACTTGCCAGCTACTGTTTTACAGAAAATCCTTCTGACTCATTTCTGTAAAGATGTTAAACTGCCCTCTCATCTAAATGAAAAGATCACTTTTCCTTACAAACTGCCTCTAGAGTGGTTACTGAGAAGCTCCTTTTGTTCATCTCTGCTCGGAGCAGTGGAATATTTAGCCACAGATTCTCTATCCTCAGATGTTAAAATATAGAATTATCTGCAAGGGTAATATGCTGGGTTAGTACCTCCAGAAAGACCCCAGAACATTAATTGCAATTTGTCCTTTGGAATGACAAATATTATTGAACCTGTTCTGAAATCTTACTCTTTTTTTAACCAAGTCTTTACTAATTACTGGGAAAAAAACTAATTTAAAAAAAAAACCAACCAAACCCAAAGTGATACCTATTTAAAAAACAACTACTATAAACATGTCTTGTTATACTGCTTCAGAGGAAGATACTAATTTGCTTCTGTAAAATTAATTTCACAACTCCATACATAACTTTTAAAAGTAGGAAATTACGTACTGGTCAGCATAAGCAACTGTGCGAATGAAAAGACCAGAGGCTGGAGTCCAATAATCCAAGTTCAATATTTTACAACTAATTAGGTGTTATTTGTAGCAATTACTAGAAATTCTTTAGCACTTTGATGGCTTTAATGTTCTTACAGTGGCAGGATTTATTTCATTAAATTCCATACTGTTGTTTACACAGACCGAGAGGGGACAGGGCTCATCAGAGGCATCCAGGTGCCACAGCTGATGGCTACAGCAAGGTTTATTCCTTTGTGAGGACAGCCCCAGAGCCTGCAGGAGGAGCCCTTTGGGGTGGAGCTGGCTCTGTGGTGCACCAGATCCCTTCTGGCTAAAGCCGAAGGAGAGCAGAGGTGGCAAGGACAGCTCACCCTGCCCAGTCCCCTGCAGAGGTATGTGTTCCCTTTAAAGGGAACCAGCTCCCTGCACTCTGTCGAGCATGCAAGGCTTGACAATCTCACAAGGAAGCTATGATGAAAATTCATGGCGTGTTTTAGGTTGGTTTAGTGTTCCTCATCACCACTACATTTTTAATGATTCAAAAAAGTACAGGAACTCTAAGCAGACCCGACTTTATTACACAATAAGCCCTGCTCAATTAAGATACAGAATCACTTCCATAATTTAATTTGTGTATTAACAGTGAAAGTATAGAAATAAATTTTTACTGTTCACCGGTTAATACTTCAGATGTAAAAGAATATAGATTTAAACAAAAGAAACTTTTATAAAATAAAGTTTCAAAATATGTTACTGGCTGTTTGACAGGAAAAAAAAATAAATAAAACCTGAAAGGATAACATGACAAATACATTGATCTGAATGTACAGTTGGATATATTCAACCTGCCAGATCCTCATACCCTGGGCTAAGTGCAATCCTTTTAAGTGCAGGAGCAGCACCCTTTGGCAGTCTGAGCTCTCTGATGTCTCCCAGACAGCGTGGGTCAGGAAAATGTGCTGCTGGGACTCCAAATGGCTGGGTTCCATCCAAACAGCTACTTCCCAAGGGCAAACACTCTGCATACTACTGCTTCTCTCAAGCCTTTATATCAATTTTTATCTCTTCCAGCAAATTGAAAACTAACTCGTTTTTATACCAGTATGGTAATAAAGATGGTTCTAAATTTTGAAAAAAAAAAAAAAGTTTAAACATTTGATATATATCCTGAATTCAAACAAGAACAGAAGGGGAGGACAACAGAAGTACTATTAAATGATTTAGATGAGCTTTCTTCCTTTGGGGTAGTTATTGAACCTGCATCACACTATCTTCAAAGGTTTGAATATGCTGTAATTTCCTCTGCTCCATTCCCTGTAGTCCCTTTGGCAGTAACAAATGTGTGCCTCTAAGTCCCCACATCTGACAGAAACCTCTCTCTTCTGGCACCTGCTCTTTCTATCCAGCAGACCTTGCATATCCAATACATTACATGCTTTCTTTCCTTCTTCTTCAAACTGTTTGGTGAAAACATGCCATCCTATAGAACAGAGATTTTATATATATTGAGGTGTTTAAGTTCTTTAATCACTGGAGCCTGAGCCTTGTCCTTGCTATGGATGTCTAATATACACAAGTATTTCTGTGAAGAAATACCTGACCCATAAGTGAGCTGCCCACTTTACTATTGGAAAATTCAGAACCTGGAAGCAGAAGATAGGAGGAGATTCGGAGACACTGAATCTCAGGGTCTCAGACACCCTTTTTTTATGACTTGGGCGATGTAACTACCATGAAACACTATTCCAATCTAAATTCAGAATAAGCTGCTACCCTGAGTGCTCCCTCTAAAAGTTTCCATGGAGTCATCCCACCCTGGGAAAGGACGAGCTCCTCTGTGTCTGCACTAGTCCCCACTCCTCCCACCTCCTTTCTCTCCTGCAGACACTGGCCCTGCTGCTCCTCAGGTGCTCAGATCTCCCGGGTGTCTGGGAATTTATAAACTCAGGTCATTTTGGGTGGAAAACCCATGCAGGGCACACGGGGCCAGTGAGTGTTCTGTGTGTCCTCTTTGCTCCCTAAAATGCAGGGTGGCACTTGGACTTTGTCAGCACTGTTCCACACAGCAAATGGCTGAGAACAAAATTTTGGCACACACCTGATTTCACCCATGAGGCCCAGATGTTTCCAATCCCTCCTCCTCAGCAGCACAGAGCTTCCTTAAAATGGAAGCCATACTAGATGTCAAAGGGGATTTTAAGATATTAATCGCAATGGCTCTAGGAAATTTAAAATGCAAAAGAAATTATAAACCACTAATATACAGTGATTATGCTTCATAGACCTGAATTCCTGGGCTTTGATGACAAACTTCACAAAACTAGAAAAAATAATTTTGTTTAACACAGAGGTTCAGACCCCCTCCTAAAATCCAGGAACTGCTGAAAACTGTGCAGAGCCCCAAACATCAAAAATTAGGATAAAGGCAAACACAAAAATATTGAACAGAAGTTACAGTGGGAAGATTTAAACTATATTTAATCTGTTGATTTTTCTGGTAGGACCGCTGTGGGATTGACAAACAAAGCCAGCATTTAGAACTCAGGGATCAGAATCTCAGCCGGTAAAATTGATGCAGCTTAAGCAAAAGCACTGCCTTGCCTTCCTGGAGCTGCTCCAAGCTAGATTCCCCAAGGATCTGGTGCTAACTATCGTGTGCAGCAAGGGCTTTTCCCAGCAGAGTTATATGGGGTACCTCTGTATATTTCTCCATTATATTATTAAAGCTATTATCTATTTCCTTCGTGCTCTAAATGTTAAGACTTTGCTGCTCTTGTGAGGATTCTGATGTTGAGGGCTTTTTCACTATGAATTTTAATATAGCTGACTGCTAGCTCCTTGAATGGTTTCTGCAATAGTCAAGGATGGACAAAGTTTCCCTTATAATCATTTTATTAAGTCCTTCCCAACTCTCTCCTGCTGATGTCCTAAATTTAAATATCAAGGCCATCAAAGAATTTAAACTTTTTAATATTAGCATAATAACTATAATTAGAAGGTTGATTTTGCTATTATCATGCTTTATATTCCCATTACTGTAAGATCAAAGTACATTACCATACCTATAGCATTTGAATCACAACACAAAGACAACTAAACAACTTCACAGCCACACCTATATAATATATTAAATGAAAGAAGAATAAAACTATAAATAATTCATGCAGTATCAAGCTTCAACAGCACTAACAGTAACTTGTTTGACCTGATGTGCATTAGGAAGATAATTAGACTAATTTCCTCAATGGCAGGTTCTTCTTCTCTGCAGAATTTCTTGTTCAACCTAACCAACGATGATGCCAACACAGAGAGGAGGATGTGGATATTTGGCTTTCACTGGTGTCCTCCCCTATCCTCATCACAACATAATGCTCTCCTACATCCATCATTCCTGACCATATCGTTCCTGAAATTTTGAGGCAGGCCTTGGAAGCAGATAGAGGAAAACTCTGACTCAAAAGAAACAAACGCAGCTATTTCTGTAACTACTGCTGCAGAGAAAACACTAAAGCCCATCTGCATTGCCCCAGCAGAGGCAGCTCGTCCATCTGGCCGGGCTCAGCTGCCACTGCAGAAGGTGCTGGGTCCCTCCTATGCCCCAGGGTGCCTGTAATGGCACCACAGCCCTGTTTCCAGGCAGCTCAAGCCAGCCCTTCATTTCCCTGCCACGTTCATCCCCTCTGCATTGCTCTCATCTGTGTCCTCTGTGTGCTCAGTGCAGGACATTTCAGTGTGCTTTAGCCAATGGTAGGATGTCCCTACCCAAATTCAGAGTGCCAAAGACAGCAGGAGAGAGAAAAGAAACAAAATTCTTCACTAAGTTTTGCCCTGCTACCAGTCACACAACGTCCTGACCAGAAAGAATTTGTTTGAATACCAAAAAGTACTTCTGCAACTGCAAAAAGCATGCCTTCAAGAAAAGAAAAAACAAAACAAAACAAAACAACCCCCAGCTCTTCTGGACACCAATGGAAATGTGCATCCCCAAGCCCAGTGATCTGCCTCCATTATTTCATTTACTCAGAGAGAAAAAACTCAACCAACCGACCAACCCAAAAACCTAAAGGGATTAAAGAAACCTAAAGGGAAAAATGCTCAACAGAAGGTGCTTTCTCATGATTCGTATTCTTATCTCAGGCTTTCCCCAGCAGATGGGCAGGCATTTTTTTAGTCCTGGTACTGAACTAGCTAAACAACCCACTCAAATTGCAGAAGAGAGAGACTCCTTTTAGCACAGTCCAAAACTGATGCTGTAAAACAAATTGGAGGAATGTCCACAGGGTGGATACAATAATTGTGCCATGGCAGTGTCTTGGATACAAACTCCCCCTCTCTCTCCTTTCATAAGCCCTCGAAGTCGGTATAAAGAAATTTTCTAGCAAATAGATACAACCTTTGAACTTAGTACTGTTGTTGGAAAACAATAAAAAGCTTATTTTTAATATATTGCCAGAACGTGGACAATATCCTGCAGCACAACCAGTGGGAAAATCTGTAGGTCTTTCACCTTTCATATTTTAGATCTACAAATTTTATTTCCTGATTTTTTAATTTTTTTTAATCAGCGCTATACAAATAGACTTGCGTCTAACTCATATTACCTGCTGCATCAATGGAATTTTTTGATGTATGATCATTCAATATATTATACTTAGTATGAAATTATTTGTTATTAATAAGGCAATATACAAAGTCGAAACATGGGTATTTATCTGCAAGAGGAACACGTGATTTTTAAGTAGATCTGGGCATTTTCAAGTAAAACCTAAACCTAATCGGTGAAACTCTGAATACCACAAAAATCCGTAGCAGAATTCATACTGATCTCAGTGGCAGAACTGCTCTAAAATTATTGGCCTTTTAGTGTGATTAACACAGTCCATGCACTTAAATTAAATACTTGAGGAAGTAGTGCAGTAATTTTATTTCAGAAGTGCTCCACGTCAGCAACATAAATCGATGTCATTGTGATCCAGGACTGCTAAACTAAGGCTATATTTGAAGTCTTAATATTTATATTTGAAAATTTTGTTTATGACTAGATTTTGGACATACTCTTTCTTCTCTTTAGGGCAAAGAGCATTTTGAAGTCAGCCTTGTGTACAGAATCAGTATTTTATTCACTAAAATACATTTAAAAATATCCCCTTATTTAATTGGGGGATTTTTTCTTTATGATTATCACGGCACCCTTGGAATAATGCCTCAAAAACATACTTTATATTTTTTTCTGATTTCATAGCAATTATTACAGTTTAGTAATAAACACAATTTTATCCACTATAAAGTTTCCCAACATACAGAGGTATAATTATAAACTTCAGCAATTATGAATAACAACAGTTCTTTCCCTTTTCATTATATTAAATTTGGAATGACTTTACAAATTAGTTGACAGAATAATTTTTTCATATTTTAACTAAAATGCCATATACGTGAAAACCAGGCCAGGATTATTTAAGAATTCATTCAAGAAAAACAAAATGAACTTTAGAAGCTGGTACACGTTTGATTTCAACAAAGTCCTTACTTATTTTCTTTTTTCTATTTTTTTTTTTTTTTTACTGCACGTATATTAAAAACCCTACAGCAATTTTCACAAAAAAATTTTCTTTAGGATATATGGATAAACATTCTATTCCCATTCCTGCCGTATTCTTGCAATCTCATGTTTGCCTCAGGTGGGTTCCTAGAGTATCAGAAGCTTGACAAGCCCAAAGGAATATGAAAATAATCTTCTTAAATACCTAATCAAATGCTTTAGACTCCTTGGAGGTGCAAAACGCTACAGTAAAAACATGCAAGAGTGTAAATTGCCTCTTCCTTGATTAATTTCATCAACATTGTTATTTAAAGTTTCTTCTTCTAATACTTCGTCACCTTGCCAGAGCACACTGCAAATTACACGGCTAATCCATCCAGACTATATCCATATCATCCCAGTTTTATTAATAACATTTCCTTCCTTTATCTTCTGCCTGCCTCCCGCAAAATGTTCTTAATTCCTCCTTGGTTTGAAAGCACTCAGGTTGACAACACTCAGAGCACGTTCTAATCTGCCTCTGTGTGGGCTATCAGGCCAATGATCTGGGACCTGAGGAGTGTGGAATTAGCCACTGACATGTCCAAAGGAACTCTTATGGTCTGCCATGTCACAGGCAGTGACCCAATGCCCTGTAACAGTTTTGGTCTGCTGGATCAGGAATCAATGTTTTAGTAACTCCCCAACTTGGTATTTATCCAGTCTGCAGAATACAACACTGAGACATTTTAAAGTTACACTTTCTCTTCCAATATCCTCTAAGAGCAAAGAAGTTTTTATGAGCTAGTAATGAGATAATTCATACTTTAAAAATGTGAACCGGTCCTTTCCCCCCCTCCTTTTAAAGAAAATATATGAAAATTCATCAAATTAATATATTCATAATCACAGTGCTTTACTATGAGCTTTTACATCAGAATAAAGAACTCCCAAGTCATACTACCTAACCAGACGTAGGCTGGATGAATTAAAATCAAGAGAGGATACTGAAGCTGAGATGTAAATGTCAGAATAGGTGCACTGATTTATTTTTTGGAACGTGATGAGCATTTAACAGCTCTCCCTATGTTCAAGAAGAACCTGTCAGCAGAAGTACTGAGCACCTAAAGCTTTGAGCACATCAAGGAAGCCAGGTATGGAAATCTGGGCTTTAGTCTACCTCTACCTCTATTTTTCTTCATGATTTCCAGCATGGATGTCAAAACAGATTTCACAGTAATAGCCAAGCCTTTCCTTGTCTATGGGGATTCCTAAAATATCCCTTGATACTGCAATGAATGAGAATGGAGATTAAAGGTAAGGGAAGTAGAAGCAGGGTATGAATGAAACCAGCCCTGGCACAACAAAAGTTCAGTAATTGGTGTTTATGATAATTCTGGGCAGTAGCACTAAGCTTTTCCACTACTCTGTCCCCTCAGTTTTGAACTGGTGGAGGAGTTTTAGCAGTTCCCTGGATGTTACATGAAGAGTCAAACTACACCCAGGTGAATCAAGTCCTCAAAGTACCAGTAAAAAGGTTAATTCCAGCCAGCAGAGGGATGTATTAAAACATCAAAGCAGCTTCCCAGAACTGGTAGAAGATTATGTTTCTGTGAAATGTAATTGTTTGCAATGTTTTCCTCCATTAATGTGACTCACTGAGTCTCCCCCAAAAATGTCATATTTGCAATATTTTAGAATGAACCATGCTTCAATTATTGGAAAGTACTCTATGCAACATATTTTCATTTCAGGGAATTCCTGTCAAAATGTACTACATTAAAGCCCCTGCTCATGGAATTTCAAATGCTTTGATTTTTTTTTTCCCTATAACGTTTTCTTTATTCATATTCACCCACTTTTACTTTCTAACCTTCACTAAAAGGTACTGTTGTAGTTATACTATGAGTCACATACTCCAGTCATCCCCAAAACTCTGAATGAATTGGGATGAAAATGGATTATGAAGTACTAACATGACGCCAGTGATGCTCTAGTTTGCCAGCGATCACAGGGGCATAAAGTTCTAACATGTACCACATGGCCAAACCCACTACCTCTCTGTAACAGTCAGGTCAATAATTTGATTTTTATTTGCAATAATAGGGAATATAGATGCTTTAGCTACCATACAGGATTTTCCAGAGGAAAAAAAAAACCCAAAAAACCTAGACTAATAATGCATCACCACATCAAACCTAAGCATTTGCAGAAAAAGCGTTAAATATATTCTGTTGCTGTTAGAAAAGCTAAACACAACCTCTGTACCTGGTCAAGGTGCTGACTGAACCTTTTCATTGTCAAAATTTGAGTAGCCTACAATATGGGCTGCACAATTTCTCCTTATGGATCACCCCCCCACACACTTTTCCATTGAAGAGTCCACTGGGAAAGCAAAATACACAAATGTTTGAATGTTCCAGCTGGAAGTTGAAAAGTTACCACTATATTCGTAATTTTTCCTCTTCCAACCTGATTCCTCTACAAACTAAAACTGTGTAGAGAAGGTCTTTCTCCTTAATCTAAGAAGGTACAATCATGAAATGAATGAGGCACTAGATTTTAAAATATTTATGCTTCTATAAAATTATTTAATGGAAAATTAAATTCTGGCTCAAGATTCTATTATTTTATATGCAATCAAAACCTTAATTTTTAGTATATATCTCTAGTAATCTTCAATAAGAGAAAATAATTTGAATAAAAATATAGTGGTTTTCATTGTTTAACCATAAAATAGAAGATGATATAGTCCACAATATAATAAAAACCCTCCTCAGTTATAGAAGTTCACATTTTATGTTTTGTGGTTTTTTTAGTCTTCATTCTAAATTTTCATTCTTTAAATGAGCATGTTAACCATTAAATCAAATCTGTACCTATTCTATTTTAGGATAACCTGAACACAAATATCAAGTATTACTCTCAACTACTTGCCCAAAGAGAACCAGAAAATATATGAAACTATTAAAATATATTAAACTCTGTAGACACTATTGCTTTGAAAAAAATGGATGCTCCACACAGACATGTTAAAAATGTAAACTATTAGAATGTCAGAAGTTTATCAGGAGTAAGATTTCAGATCTGGAAGATACATAATTTCCATATGACAAAACCTTCTCTCTTAAATTTCATAAAATCCTAGGTATAACCACAGAACATGTAACACAAATTGATAGGGGGAGGAAAAAACCAAAACATACTTTTTACTACAAAGTCTTATGTGCAAAATATTTTGGAATATGCCTTATTTTATCAAAAAAAAAAAAAAAAAAGGAAAAAAAAGGAAAAAAAAAGTCAGCTTCCAGTGATGATAATCCAGACAACAAAGAGGTCAGTGGGAATGCCCCCACATTTTGGAGTGAGGTTTAAATTTGGCACAGTGTTCTGGAAGGGGACAGTGCTCAGAGCAGCACCCCTCTGTCCGTGTGTGTGTGTGTGTGTGTGATGGATGGATGGGGATGTGTGTGTATATATGGATACAGCACCATCCATGTATAAACACACCTGGGCCCTGCTCGGGGACAGCAAGCAGCACAGGGGAGTGACTCTGCCTCTCAGACAGGGCTGCCTTCCTCCTGTCAGGGGTCTGCTCACTGCACTCCCAGACACACTTGCATAAATATTGCTGACAATGTTAATATGCGCGAAAGGAACACTTTTCTCACTCCGATCGAAGATGCAATAATCAAATCATGAAACACAAAACCAATAGCCAATCAATGTGAATAAGTCTGCCCATAGGCTTAATTCAAGCAAGCCATTCACTGAGCTATGTGATGGATCTGTCAAATCCAGTACAGCATTACAGACATACCAGCAACACCAAGTGAACATGCAATGACAAAATGACAATACGCCCCACTGCCATGCTTCGACTCCTTCTACCTCAGGAATACAAAACTGGATGACCTTGCTAGTTTCTCTTACTTCAGACTTGGACAGAAATCTAGCAACTAGTTTTCTTTTTTTTTTTTTTTAAAATATTGCATGAAAGATGAGTAAGAGCTGTACAGACATTTTATTGACATCTGATTTAGTGTCTTTTGCGTGTCCTTACAATTACTTTTTCCAAATATGCTCAGTTTAGAGAGTTTGCCAGGCAAGTTCCAGACCGATGAAGAATATATGTAGACCAATAGGTCACCTTTTAGAACTTACACGAATTGGAAAACTTATCAGAAATATTTTAAATCTTGGCAAGTTGAACATCATTTTATTTTTGATCCGCTTCTGCAAAGACCTTCAAATCTTTATGTGCAGTTTAATATATAGTGATAGATCACACAATATAAAAATTGAATTCGGAATTTGTATCCAGTGATTGTATTGCTTCATAAATAAAACAAAATGTACCTGTTTCTTTGTTGATTTTGTTTTATGATCCTAAGAAATGACTAGAGAGATCTGCCAGGCCTACCCCTGCTGTGAAATTTTGTTTAGGAGTGCATGATCTTTCTTGACAAATAGTTTGGGGTTTACATTGATTGGTTTAATGGTATTTCCTTGCCACCTGATTCTCCCCTGTATATCTGTTCCTTGCCTATTTCCAGCAATATTTCCAACTGTGACAAACAAGGATACCATGGCATTCCTTCAAACAGAGCCCTCTCACAGTGATCATTATCAATCGACTTGGTCTATTGATTCCAGAGTCCCAAATCTTTCTGTTAACCTTTATTTTTAATTTACCAAAACATGTCTCCAATCTAAAGATTTCCTCTTTCCATCTCCTGACTTAAGAAGCCTTTCAAATATGGAACATTGCCATTCATAATGGATATGAGTGGTGACCAAAAAAATAAAGCTTTTCTTATTTTTTAAATTAGTATAAAGTAGTATTTCCATGACATGTCACTGTTTCAGTGGTACTCAGTTCCTTTGGGCATCATTTTGTATACAAACAGTAAATGTAGTTCATGTGTAATTAAATTAAATAGGGGCTCATATGAACACTAAATAAGTGTATAAGGAGATATGGAATCTTCAGTGCTGTGAGAGGAGAGCAGGTGAGAATTACATTGAGAAGAGCAGATACAAGCAGTTGTACTGAACTGTATTTCAGCACTTTCAATATTAATAATTTCACAAAAGTATCTAAATTAACTTAATTTTAAAATGAACAAAAAGTTAATCAAATTAAACAAACTGTAGTTGTGAGTAATCAGAGGTATCCATGTTTGCACATAGTTTCCACATGCAAAGAAATGTTTGAGCAGATTGTTATTTGTTTTGTTCTCGATGCTAGTTTTGGGATTCTCTCATAAAAAAATTCAGTTATGAGATTTGTAATTAAGACAAGAAACCATATTCATTTGGGGGAAGCAGATTAAAGATGAAGGTTAACCACATTTAAAAAGAGAAGATAAATTTTAAAAAAATCCAAAAGATATAAAATTCATTTAAGATATCTAAAATTATGCAAGCAAAGACAGGTTATTGCAATTCTAATTATACACAACGTGTATCTGAAAATTAGACAATTTTTAAAAAAAAAAAAAGTAAGGATGGTAACCAACTGCATTACTACCGAGGCCATCTCCAGCTTTCTTTACAGTATTTAAGAGCACTATCTTCCTAAACAAATCCTTTACCTTTTTGGCAGCACAACTCTTTGTGATGTTGACTCTCTGCCCAAAGCAGAATATGTGACCAACTGATACTTTATCTTACAGCCTTTGATCTGGTTTATGAGAAGGTACATCAATTCATAATTAAAGCATTTAAAAGTCAGCTTGATATTGTTCAGTTTCTCTGTGTAATGCATAGGTTTAATTTAATAGAAATAAACGGCCTATAAAATGATCCAGGGACACCTGAGCGATAGCTGGCAAAACCTGGCTGACCACAGGAGGTTATTTATAATTTTTTCCTTTTGGTTTAGCAGGCTTTTAGAAGCAGGAGTTGCTTTGCATTACAGAAAAGCTCACATTAAAACCCTAGAGCTGCAACATGCTAACAAACCTTTGTGGAAATGAAATGAAACTACTGAGTAGCACTTCACCTGTGCAGGTTCCCCTAAGTAGAAATAGTACATTGCCACCAAAGTGCACACAGCACAGATCTAGTTGATATTACCAAAATCAATAAAAAGTAGCTTGCTTACCTGTCTGACACAGCATGCCTCAGCCATACATGCAAATTACTTTATTCACATAACTTTAAAAAATATATCTTCATTACCCAGAATAAGCACTTGAAAGGCAAAATATGCATGCATAGCATTGTAACATTCATACCATGGGACTTGGTTCTAAAAATACAGAATCCATGAACAGCGCTTCAATCTAAGAAATTGTGCACTAGAATTTCTTAATCTCTTGATTTCTTTAAGGAACATAAGCATTTTTAACACTGTCTAATTTAGCATTTAAAGAAAATTTTCAATATGTACGTAAGGCTTAGGAAATTATATCCATGATTCCAAGGGAAAATTTTCTTGTATCGGGTATTGAGAAGTGTGACCTTACTTCTCACTGCCATCATGAAGCAAAGTATCTGAGTGTCTCTGCCACCATATACACCCTCTCTTTACAAGGGAACACTCCTCAAGGACTTGAAAAACTTTAAAAATAGATTTTAAGGGTACAGTTTATGAAGAAAACGTAAGATAATCCTCCTTCTCATTACAAAATCATGTCCACACACTGCAAAGACTTAATTTTATGCAATTTGATGAAATCCTGTTCCTACTAAAGTCAGCAGCAATTTAGGCATTGACTTCTAAGGGATTCCAATATCCATTTTTCAAGAAGACACACTAATGTATGTGACATCACTCTTAGTTGATAAAAGTTAAGTCTTTGAATGGACAGATTTTAATGATCTTTCATTCCCGATATTGTTTCCACTAAATGTGGTTTACATTTTGAGGATAAAAATAGAGAGCAAAAGAAAAATAACTTTTCTTTTTTTCAGGTATTGCAAAAAATCAAATGCCTGGGAAGAAAACAAATGGAAAAGAATACTGTTTTGCATTGGATAGTTCAAGCTTAGACACAACTCATTCTCAATTTCCACTGACTAAAACAACGTCAATGAGAATTGAGGGCACTCAATAGGTTCAAGGTTCTAAATCAACTGAAATAATACTCCTAAGACAAATAATGATCCTTAGTAGCAGACCATCATGAATCTGCACATTTATTTATCTACATTGTACAAGGGTCACAGACATTAACTGGCTGATCTACAGCTTGGGAATGTGCACATCTCTTGCCTGATTCTCAATTAAGGCCTAAGTCTCTCAATTTATGGCTATTCATGGATTATAATAAAACAGCCTGCTTTAGATATCACAATTATCTGCAGAGCAACAAGACAGTTATGAGACTTCAACAAGGCAAATTTTAGAATCATCTTCAACTTCCACTGGTCAAATATTTCTGAGCAGGAAAGGAGTTCTTACCTGTCACTGTAGGCAGCTGCAGTGGCAGTGGCAGGCTGGGCATACCGGTAGGCAGCATAACCACCCTGAAACACAAACTCATGCTCTAACTGCATTGCAAGGCACCTTCAATCACATTTTGCAACATTTGACAACAATTGAAAGAGTACAGTCATGCTGCAGTTCAGTTAAATGCATAGGAAATACTGCAGTGAAACGTTAAGGAGAATATTTTGGTGAATCATTAAGCAAAACCAAACAACACAAACTTTTTAAGATTTGTCCCAGAGATCAGGAGAAAGCAATGAACTATATCGATCAGTGTGAGCTTTTTTACAAGACATTACTGGATTTTTCTCCAAGTTTTCAAGCAGCAATTGTTCATCTGAACAAAGTGTATGTATATTCACAAAGCAGTGCTAAACTTAAAAGACAAACTCAGCTAATAATCAATTCTTTTTTTGTACAAAATATGATTTATCATGCCTGGTTGATTAAACCTATGAATTTGTGCACTCAATTAACACTTAATGTTACATAGGTTTCCAATTTATACATAAAATTATAATGAAGAAGCAAAATTCTCTTCTTCCATGAATTAACATTCAGTTGTATGTAACAGTAATTCCAGCTGTTCAATTAAGCAAACAGGACAAACAAACACACATTGGAAAGGAATTGAGTGCAGTGATGCATTGATTATCAAACTGTGAAAACAGCAGAGCTTCCTGTTCAATGGACCACGGTGTTATATCAACCATTTCCAAATGATCTCAGCATGCCAATTAACAGCCCCAGCCCAGGCCCGCTGATAACACAAACACGATTTACGTCCCAATTAGAATTAGAATCCTCCCCCCCAGCACCCTCTGGGACAGGAGCTGCTGTGGTGCCTTCCCCACCTACCCCCTCCCTAACAAAGAGCTGAATAAGACAGTATCAGCTCACTCAGCTTTGAATAAAAGTCACTCTTTTGCTGAAGTGTTTGCTTTAATGGGTTGGTTCTTTTCTTTTTTTTTTTTTTTTTTTCTTTTTGGAGGCCTACATTCACCCCAGATATTCACAGATATTCACAGATATTGTGCTGAAGCAGGAAGAATAGGCCATGATGTGCCAGCCTTTAGTGTAACAGTAGAACACTTTGGCTGCAGTAACTTTTGTGGGTTTTCTATTTTGATTTTGCAAATAAAAATTCACTCTTTTCAGAAGAGCGATCTGATCTACCACTTCCCCTTTTACCACTTTGCTTGGCAGAACGGCTTTCATCCCTACATGTGTAAACCTTTGGGGGTTTGAAGGCTTGAAGCAGGTTGGGTTTGGAAATGAATCGTTCAGCTGACAATGCCACATCACCCTAAGAATAAACACAAATTTTACATGCACCGAAGCTCATTAGAAACTCCAGGCTTTGAATGGTCAGCTTATTTGAAGAATATTCTCTCTGATTTCTTTTCCAAGTTCTCACCCAGAGAACAGGACGTGTTCCTCCCTGCTCCTGGCCAGCTCCCTGCCAGCAGCATTTGTCACACAAGCCCTGGGATCAGGCAGGAATGAGCATCTCCTAAACCCCCCCTTGCCCTCTCCTGTGCTCCTCTGTGCACAGTGAGACTGAACACCTTCTCATTTCAGATAATTTTGTTTTTATAAACCAGCAGAAGGCTATCACTGTCAAAAATGTAGAACAGGCACACACTGCTGCAGATATGCACATGCAGGCCTTTGGATATCAAATAATGTCACCAGGTACAAACTGAGCCAAGGCTGAGAGGAGAGAAATTCAAACTGCACCCTTGGGCTGGCCTCTGTCAAAGTGAGAGGGGTGAGAGATAACAAACTTATCTGTTCAAACAGAAACAAACAGATAACAAACTTATCTGTTCTCCCCTCCTGGTTTTTGAGAGCTAAATATTGGAATGATCTGCCCAGGGAGGTGGTGGAGTCACCATCCCTGGATGTGTCTAAAAACGTCTGGATGTGGCACTGGGTGCTATGGTTTAGTTGAGGTGTTAGGGCTGGGCCGGACTCGATGACCTTGAAGGTCTCTTCCAACCTGGTGACTCTGTGAAATCTGACACCTTTCCCTCCATTTTTTTCCCCCTCAGTGCTGCTATGAGGAAGACACTGAACTTGTTTTCATGATCCAGTTCTGGCAGCGTGTGGCAGATCTGAAGTGTGGCACGGTTCTGTTCACCAGGGTGTCCAACTCCTTCTCTTGTCCTGCTGCCCACTCCTAAAATCCCTGATATAAAGTGAGGGATACTCCAAGTCAATCCAGCTCGACACACAACAGCTCCTGCCACAGTTTGGAATTGAGAGCAGACCACCGTGAGCAGTTCTGAACGGGACAAAAATGAGACAGGCTGTTCCCACAGCAGCTGATCCGAAACCCGGTGGGCTCTGTGAGGATTGGTTTTCTTTCCTTCATTTAACTACCACCAAAAATTGGTCAGTGTGTGATGAGAGACCCTTTCTTGCTCCCTGAACACTAGAGCTACATTCCTTTTATGCTTACATTTTGATTTGCTTTCAAAGAATTTCTGCTGAACAATGAAGCTCGACTCTGAGTTTATTAAGATGTTTTGGATTCAGCAATCAGTCTGACATTTATGAGAGCCCTGGCAAGAATGAGTGTAAAGCAATACAAATAAAAAGAGATTGAAGGCATTGAATTTGCCTGAATTCTCTGGAGAACTAAAAAAAACCCAGGATGTATTTGGATATCAGGGAAAATCTGATTCCCTACCATCCCATGTCATTAATTGATAATTTTAAAATAAACTATCATAAATTACACATTAAAAAATGCTTAAGCAAATTATTTTTATGAGGTTTGTGTTCTGCAGTTTTGGTGTTGTACCAAGTTTTCTCATGATTTTATTTCAATTATTTCAGGTGATTTTTGATTACTGCAGGAAGAAAATACACTGGGAATTGGGGTGGGATTCCAGTTCAAACCCCTGAACTCAACTTCTGTAAGAAGTTCTACTTGACAATTTTTCTCTAATTTTGAACTTGGATGAAGTTCTTCGGTGAAGAATACACCAGTAATCTTCACTACATCTCTTGAGTAACATTATATAATTATCCTCATGCCTTAGACTATATTGCAAAATAAAATACTTAGAACAAAATTATGTAATAATTACATTCAAAAATTAACAATTTTCAATTCCTATGTATTAGAAATGTTTTAGGAATGCTTTTTATTCCCTTATATTTATATTCAGGCAGAAAGTACTTGACTTCTATGCTTTGGATTATTATTTTGAAAATAGCAATACTTAAAATACTTGAAAATAAATAATTCAGATACTATAATAAAAAAATCTTTACTGACTTATCTGTGCTCCCATATTTTCTACTTCCAGAACAATGATAAAACAGTGTTATAGAAGCTTAAGTAGTTTGAAAAATTAACAATAGTATCACTATCTGTGACTTTATGATAGAATCTGGAAAATAAAATGCAGCTGGTGGACTATTTTTGCCATTTGTACACATAGAATCCATTTCCTCACATATTTATTTGAGTGGCAGTATGATTTGACATGAGTCTACATCCAGCACGGTGAGGTTTTTCCATCAGCACCTGTGCTAACTTATTGCCATACACAGACTCCTGCAACACTGCTCCATAAAGGCACAGAAATGGAATGGTTTGAATGAGGGAGGAAGGATGGAAAGAAAGATGTAAGGAAGGAATTTAGGCAAATTCCCCAGAGCAGTTCATTAGAGTTTTCCTCTCAAGGTTTTATACATCTCTGGCTCAGGCAAACAGAAATAGAGCAGTCAGAGATCAGTTGGTGATTTTTACAGAGAAATCTAAATCAATTTTAGAAAGAAATCACGCACATTTTGAATAAGATATGATAAAATGGAAATGAACAGAAAAATACAACTGATTTTTTAAATAAAGTGTGTTTTAGTGGTGAGGCTAATTTCCACAAAAAACTTGCCCAGACTGAATCTAGAGATTATAAAACCATGTACACAGGTGTGCACCTCCTCAGAAAACAGCCAAATCACTTTTCTCTCATGATCTCAGACATAATGGAACACAAAGTGACTCTGAATGATGAGTATTTTTTGTTGGGTTTTTTTTCTATTAGCTACATATTTAATATTTCATATGAATGTTGAGAGTTAATTTTCCTCAATTTATATTTCCTATACTTCCTTACACTCAAGGATCTCAGAGTATTTTGTGAATATAAATTAATCAAGTTTCCAAACCTTCTCTAGTATAGAGAATTAGACCTGCCTTATTAACTACAAATAGAAGAATGGTATTAAAAATTACATGAATTACACCCAGAGCTGTAGAATACAGAAAGTGTCAGTTCATTTCCCTCCACTCGCATGCCATTGAGATTTAAACAGCATTTGTGCTGTCCACGGAGTAAAACTTGGACTGGGAGAATTAAAAATAGACAAAAAAATCCACCTCCAATTTGTGCTGGCTCAAAGTGTGGACCTGGCCTGTGTGCAAGGTTTGGGGTATTTCTGTATAGCTGTTGCCTCAGAAAAACTCTTGGTCAAATATCCAGGCACCACTTGCACTAACTCCAGCCAAATACAGCCACCAGGATTGGTCTGGCACCTTTCTGGATGTACTGGGAACATCACAACTAAAGATGAGATCAAAAGACATTTCATCCCTACCTACTCAAACTTTTAAAAGGGTATCCTGGAGTGCTCCAGCACACAGAGCAGCAGAAAGAACAACCCAGTGCTCTCCGGGGACCCTTTTGCCCTTGGCAAAGTCATTTCTCCTCCTCTTGCTCTGTGAGTCACAGGAAATGGCACACCCTTCCACTGGCAAAACACAAAAATCCTTGGTTTTCAATAGAAAACCTTCAGTGCTAGCTGCAAATCCTTGTTTGTCACATCAGAACAGTGCCTTCCAGGGGACCTGATGGCTTCCAGGGACTTCCACCTGGGGTCAGGGGAATGTAAGTTAGAGAATTACCTCTGTTCTTCCCTTGGGAAATAAACAAATCCTCCATCCCCAACTCCACCCTGGCTTTGAGCTAAAGGTGATGGCAATAGACGTCAGGAAATAGTCTCATTCCATTCCCCTGACCATAAAAACCTGCCTTATTCCTGCCCAGCAGCTCAAAAAAAAAAATTAAAAAAAAATTAAACCCATACATGTATATTTTAGCATGGATTCTCTCCAGCTGCAGTATCACAGCTCCAGAATCCTGGGAACTTTAGCAAACCTTGCTGTGAGCAGTAATGGCTATGGTTAAACCATTACCCAGGGGCTTCTGGAGCCGCTGGTGACAGGGAGTGTGGAAGGTTCTCATTTTCTGAGCCTTCCCACATTTTAGGTGTGGATTGATGACTGACATATCCTGGAAACATTCTTTATGACAATGGTAATAAAAAAAAGGAACAGATTTAAGATAAAGTAGAGCTATTATTCTAACTGCATATTTCTGAGACTGTTACTATTTTTTGCTTCATTTTGTGGAGTGTATTTTCTTATTTTCACAGGTGTCAATCTTCATCTAAGAACTTCTATATTTGCTGGCAGGCAACTTTAATTCTCTTTTAATGACTTTTTCTCTTAGTGAATCAATACTTAATTTTAAAAGGTCTTCCTTACTTCCTAATAATCTCCTTTATTTTTCCTACTCAAAGGCACATTTAAAAGGGAATTCAATAGCTCAGCTATTTCAGAAGGATTATTACATTCCATATAGAATTATATGAAATACAGAATATATTATATTACATCTAGAATCATGGCTGTTGATTTTTCACTTTAGACTGTACTTTCCACCTATTTTTATATTCCTAATCTCTTCTATTCCACTGGTTAGTATTGAGCAGCTCTGAATATTTGCTGTTCTTGGTTCACCCTGCAGTTTTTACCCAGCCAGGATCTTTTTAAGTCTGCCCTCCCCCGCTTCCCCTAAATCTGTGGTGGCTCCCACAGAAGACTCTGCTGATCCCAAGTTATGCAAAGAATAGCAGAGTCCATCTATTGTTTCTCAGTGTAATCAGAGCAGGATGAAACCCTCTGATGTACCCATTAATGCACTTTTTTGATCTGACTTTTCACTATTGTGTGCCTCTTTGTTTTGCTTTCTGTGGTATTTCTAAGGCTCCTTTCCCTCCAATCCACTATTAAACCCTACATTGTTTAAATGTTTTTTTCTCTTTTTTTTCACAGAGCATTTGTCATTTCACAAAGCTTCAGCTTTGCACTTAAAATGAAAGGCTGAGTGGAACTATGTCATAAACAATTGGGATTTAATAAATAACTTGGTCTGCTGCAAACTGCTGCACTAAGAACTAATACACTGTGAATTTTAAGGTTTCATTTGATTTATGCCAGTTCTTTCTATATCTCTCTCCTCTCCAAATGCTTTATATGCAAGAAGGCACAAATGTGAAGAAAATTTATAAAATAAAAAGATTTGTATATTATAAAGAAACTAAATTTCCAGAAGACTGTTTTAATTCTGTCATCTGCTATAAAGATAAACATTCTGTTGCATTAAGAGAACTAAGATATGCAATCAGAAATAGGAGGCTGCAGCTGAGTGAAAACAAGTGTAGTTATTCAATTTCCTAATGCACACAACTATTGCAGACAACAAAACTGAGGCTATACTAGAAATTAGTAATTTATTCAATACCTTTCTCATTGAAACCACCCTCCATTTGGAAACAAAATATTAAGGTCTGTGAGAAGGTGTGAGGTCACTTAAAAATAATATTGTCAATCACTAACGAGCTACTCCTGGCTTTCAGCAGCAGCGGTTGAAAACCTATAAACTGCTCCAGTAACGTTCAGGTCCCACCTGTTCTCTCACCCTGAGCCCTCCTGAGAAAGTTGGCTTGTTGCCCCGCAGATTTCTGGGTTGGTAAACTGAGCGAAATGGATGTCAAACTCTTTGGATGGTTTGAAGGAACGTGAAAATGGGAAACCACACTTGAAGAAGTTCCACACTGTAACATGCTCAAAAACAGGGCAGCAGCGTGTTTGGGTGAGATCAGAGCCACTTGTTTGGCCTGAGCAAACCTCTGGCCAGTGGGTGATTCTTGTGTTGTAAACAATATCTTACTGATAACATCACTGAGTACATAACTACATAGGGAGACAACTTTAACCCTCACTAATTTATTTTAAATATGTTTTTAAGCTGCACAAATGAATTTTCAGATAAGGATCGGCCTTTCCACCTCCATCAGGAAAACACAACTTACTTCATCCATAAATTCAAATTGTTTTCCTTCTTTATGCAAAACTTACTAACAAAAATCCGTTCCCTTGGGAATAGTTCTAGAAGATTGCTGATAATGAACACAAGGGATGTTTCCTAGCATTGCCTATTTAATTTTTAATATTCATATAAATTTCAACTCATCTGTCTCATTTTATCTCAACTGAAATGTACAAGTAGGTTACAGAAAGTTGTCTGGTGGAAAAAAAAAGACCTGTAACTTAGAATCAGATTGCCTTATTAAAAGACTAACAAAAATAAATATTGCTTACTACCAGTGAAGTATTTTACATCTACACATTCGGTATAAGAATTTTAGAAGAGTGAAATTTAGCCTCAACCCTCTGAAACCTCTTGTATAGTCAGACATATGGAGCCTCTTTGCACATGTTCAAAATAAAAAAGCTGGCAAGAAAAAAAAATGTATGAAAATTTGAAAAAAATATATTTAAAAAAAGATAAAATATTATTTAAGATGAACTTGGTGAACAATTAGGTGCATAGATAATGATGAATGTAGGACTATGAATCTTTCCTAAGAACTTATCCACTTGTATTGTGAGCAGTCTCTACCCATCTCCTTTAAACTGGAATTAGTGGATTTTAGAAGTGCAATTTTTGGAAGTTTACTCAGAATACAGACAATACATTGCCATTTCTTAAACTTACAATGACATTAAGCCCTACTATCACCGTGGCACCTACGTATCCCCAGTGTTGGCTGGATTTGGGAAACCTGGATCTCTCCATGAAGAGAGATCTTTCATACTTCAGGTATTAAAAATATTCAGCTTGCCCTGATTTTTATTTTTTTTAAAAGAACTTGTGGGGATTTGCAAAAAATGTTTGTGCTTTGCTTTATCTTTTCTTTGAACTTCAATTACGAAGGGAGACACCCCTCCACAACACGCACACACATTTTTCACATCTTTTTGCATTCATTCAGCATTTGATTGAAGAGTTAATTCAGCTCCACTGAACAATGATAGATGTAATGAACAGAAAGGTCTTCCAATGTGAGAGATATTCTTCTCAATTCTTTCTGACAGGCAAGGGATGGTAAATAGACAAAACAGAGTCAAGCTAGGCAGCAAACTTGTAAAAAGAATGACTCTGGTAATGTACAAGGACAGCATGCACATCAATGAATACTTACATAAATGTCTGCACCATAAAATCCATCCTGGTATACAACACTGCAAGGATGCACACACAAAGAAAAACATCCATATTAGTGCATTTCCACATGCAAATGCCACCAACCCCTGCACAGCTGAGGTTAGTCTCTCACAAGAACAGAGGGGAGGGGGAAGGAAGGCACTCTTCACATTGGTTAAGGAGGTTGGTAGTAATTATCAGAAGTGAACCTGTACCAAATACATCATCTTATCAAGTATGCCAAATGCTTAGTCAAAGGAAGGCAAAGCATGGCAGGATTGGAGAAAAGACTTTTGATAAAGTTTGGGGGCTTTTTTCTTCTCCTGTTTTTAGTTTTAAGAAACCACATATTGACATTTTTTCTTTCCTACAAAAATTTTCAGTGGGCCAATCCTACATCCAGTTTCAACATCTTTGCAAAAAGCTAACTCCTCAAGCACTTACTGCTTTCTTGTCCTGCAGTTATGCTGACCCTCTGAAATAAAAGGTTACTTCTCATTACTTAGATGGCAAACAAAACACATCCTAAGTTGAAATGGTGAGAGGAGTGGGTGAAATAATTATGCTGGTGATGTTCTACCCACTGGGTGAAATCTCAATATTCAGTCTACAAAGATGTGAGAGAACCCATAGGTATTGTTGCATTGTTGGCTTGATGCACATTACCAATAGTGACAACTGGTCTGTTGAGAATTTCAGAGTGCTACTCCTATGAAAAAAATATTAACTTTGCCTACTTGAGCATTTTACAGCTTTGGCAAACATGCCAGTGGTTCTGAGCTCCTCTGTTTTGGTTGGTTGATACATTACTGCCTCTTCTCTCAAAAAAATGTGGTAACGTTGCTGTTACCAGTTCACCCAGAGATGGTCTCATTTCAGCTAAGATCAATCATCAGTGTAAACAGTGAAAGATTCTAAACCCTTCAGGATAAATGACACACTATGACAAAGACAGCTTAAATGACTACACTAAATAAAACTGGAACTGCACAACAGTGGCCTATCAATTACACCCATTAGGTCATTCCTGCAATTTTACATTTGGCAGTTCTGCAACTTGAAATGTGTATTTCCACTATCAGAATCAACCCAAGTTGTTTCAAGAGCTAAATATGAGAGCTAATAAAACAATAGGGTTTTTTGCAACAATATTTTCAATTTAGGAATACTACTATCTAGGAATAATAGTTATTACCAAGTTGCTAGCCTAAGCCATTTTGCAATTCCAACAAGAATTTTCATGTCAGAAATAGAACTGATCTGTCGAGGTCAAAGACCAAACCCCACAGGGCTGAGCTTGCATGTGTCTAAGTCAGAATCATGTGAGAAAATCATAAATGTGCACACAGCGACATGGATAAAACCACACTGATGATAAAGTTTGCTATGGAATAATAAGAGGTGAAAACTCAGCTCCACTTAAATCAGAGTGTCTGCCATTTGTTTCAGTAGGGTCAGACCTTTACTCATATATTTTTCTATTTATTATGTCTGCAGAGCAAAATATGCAAAACCTGGTCTACACTGACAGCTTTCAGAGAGTTGTTTCCTACACTGCAGGGTACCTTCATCTTGGTTTTGGTTTGGATACTGATTATTTTAAAACCCTCCATGTTTTTCTCTACCTGTTTGCACGTAAGAAATAAAGCATTCCACAGGACTGTGAGGTAGGAGCACACATGGACAGTATGGGAGGACT
Organism: Acrocephalus scirpaceus scirpaceus; assembly: GCA_910950805.1. Lineage (NCBI taxonomy): Eukaryota > Metazoa > Chordata > Aves > Passeriformes > Sylviidae > Acrocephalus > Acrocephalus scirpaceus. The sequence goes on along the minus strand of OU383786.1, from coordinate 4,479,409 downwards.
TGGATGAGATGACACACAAAGAATATTGAGTTTACTGGAGATGAGGGCCCCACAGCCCCAGCCCTGGGGTCCTCACATCCCTCTGCCACTCCTGCTGCAGATGGGGGAGAGCTGGGGGAAGGTGGTTTAGGTCCCACCTCAGTTTATAACCTTCTAACTGCACTTCAATAGGAAATTAAATTCATTTTTCAAGTCAGATCTGTTTTGCCCATGATGGCAATCAGCACAAAATGTCCCTGTCTTTATCTCAGCCCAGGAGCTTTTCCATCCTCCTTTCTCCCCCTGTACTCTTGAGAGGGGGAAGGAGAGCACAGCTGGGTGAGGGTCTGGCAGCCAGCCGAGGCCAGCTCATCACTGGTTGGTGGTTCAAACATCCTACCTTCAATTACTATTAAACATTGCCACTCAGAAAATAATGCTTTTGAGAAAGCATGTGTCAGAAAAAGAAACTTTTTCCTTCCTCCTCTTGGTGATCCGTGGATATACAGCAAAGATGAATAAGAGCTGATAAATTTTTCATTCCTAAGTGCAGCTAGTTGTAATCTTGGACAGGTTCATTCATCCACCCCAGCCTTCCTTCCAGTCACGTACAGACAGAAACTTATTTTGAGTTCTAAATGAAACCACTTCATAAATACTATGCTGAAAAATGTACCCATCACTAAAATGAGACATATATGCATAACTCCATCATTAGACATGGCCAATATTAAGATGAAGTGACAGAATCAGGCAAATGAGTATAACAGTCCCAAGCACGACTTACACTACAAAAAAAACCCAGCTGATTTTATCTTATTTCCTCCCTATGATCTTGTATTATGACAGTGATATTAAATAAAAACCCTTCTCCTTCTCCTGAAGTTTGTGGAAAAGTAAATCTCCACATTTCCATAGATTTTTCAAAGAATATTTCATTTATTCAATGTTCTTATCATTTGTTGATTCCTGACCAAATCTTAGCAGTGGAGCCAAATGTATTTCCTAACAGCACCCTTCATCAGAAGTACAAAGTGTAAATCACCAAGAACTAAGTCTTGCTTTTCCTTCCTTTAGTATATAAATTTCCAAGGGGTTTTTTGGGGGTTTTGTTTGTTTGGTTTTGTTTATTTATTTGGTTTGATTTGCTTGGTTTATCATCCCTTTTTTCTCTCTGAGGCACTAGGAAGAAAACAGAGAGTATGTCTTGAGCATGGGAAGAGACTGAAGGCATCACATGGGTATCCATCTTACAACAGCTCCTTTTACACTTTATATTAAAAAATTATCTTGGTAGACAGGTAGATCTTGTGCTCCTTGTAAAACAACACAGGATTTTCAAATACCCACATTACTGAAATCTGAATTACTTCACCCAAGGAATGGATATGTTAATGCACTTCCTGGAGGCTTTGAAAAGAACAGATTTGAGGGGTTTATTCAGTTGTATTTGATTATTTTATTCTGCTAAGGAAAGCTCAGAGAATTGAGAAATCTTGATTTAATATGAAAATGTGCATCTAAATAACATCAATATGTGGCAATCATTTCCTGAAATTATTTTTCTCCGCATAGGAAACTCTTTCCTCACCAGGTATTATACATCTGACTTTCATAGGTTTAGCCCCTTTATTAATAAGTCTCTGTGTCTTATAATCACTTTTTGTAACTATATTAAACACAAACTCTTTACTAGTTTAGATTCCACCTTTATAATATCCTGGGAGAACTACATCTGTCTTCATTATCATTTTTCTGTCCTCATCTTTCAAAAGGATTGAGTTGAATAATCTATCAATGACATGAGAAGACAGTCCTTGATTGCACAAACCTTGGCTGAGTAACGTCCCAGCAGCTGAGCATCCACGGCCCTCAGCCACACATGTCCTGCCCAGGGCAGCACGCCCAACCTGAGGCTCATCCTGAGGGGTGGATTCAAGGGAACAAATGGGCATCACACCCCTGATTCTGATGTTTGAAGTTTTAGTTTTTATATTTTTCAGACCCTGCACTGCATGAGTATGTAACTCTGAACTCCATATAGAGTGTTAGTAAGTTCTCTTCATATTTTGGTCAGACAAAACAATCCCTCTAGGCCTGAGATTCAAGGACACCCTCTGTCTCAGGCCCCAAAAAGTATAAAAAGTGAATTGGGGAGGAGAAGCAAACTGGGGGAATATGACTTCATTACCTGAAGCTGTAATTGGACAATTAACCACTGATACGCAAATAGACCAAACTTATTTCTGTCTGAAAAACCTGTGACCATTGTCCATCTTGGACACTGCCCCAGGTGTATCTGTTAAAGGCCTTTAATAAATACCCCCTTTATTCCTTTAACTCTGTCTAGCCTGTCTTCCAGGTAGCCATTCTCAGCATGAATTCCCTTCCTTGGCACAGCAATGGTCACAGCTCACCATCACCTCTCCAGCACAGCTACAAGAAAGCAGCAGAGGAGCACCAGCTCTGTTTTCTGATTGCTGGGAGGGTCACTCTCACTGTCCTACACTGCCCAGCTCCTGCTCTGGGAATCACCTTTAACAGGAACCCTTTATCTAAGGCCTCCATCAGACAGATGATACAAGTGATGCAGCTACAGCCTTATTGCAACCAAAGACAGAATTGAAGCAACACTTTTCCATACTCTAATAACAGAGTTTTTAATGCTGTAAACATAGAACTGAAACTCTTGTAAGAGGCAGTTTCAACTTTTTAGAATGTTCTCTAATTCCACTTTCTTGCCTTTCCAGCTTCAACAGTTTCTGCCACAGACAAGTTACATTATCTGCTTTGCGAGATTGACTGAGGGCATTGCTGCAGAGAACAAAGCTGGCAGACATGAATCAATATATGCTGGCAAAAACCATTTTTTGTTCCAACAACTGCATGCATACACAGAGTCCAAAGTAAGAGGAAGTTTACATGAGCCCAAGGAAATATAGTGGGAAAAACCAGTAACAATCAGAGAAGATGTAGTAGCTCATACCAATCTCCTTAAATTTAGAATTCAGTAAAAGGGCTGGAAAATAAAGCTGTATTTTCATTTTGAATCAGTTAGCAAGCAGCACTTGAGAATGTTTATTTTAACAAGAGGAACAGTTTCTGAATAGTCTCTGTTATTTCTCCTCCACACTCCCCAAAAATTCACAGTTCTGTTTAGGGTTGGGGGTTTTTTTTAACTCTTCTTTTCAAATAGAAAAAAGCATATTGCTCTCCCCTGCTTTCCCAGGAAAGACTGCAGAGGAGGAGACACATACTGAAAGCTAATTCTCTGTTAGCTTCATCAGAACTGAAAGGAGCAGAGAGGAAATGTGAAGACAAAGTCATCACACGCTAAACTTGTGAAGAATTTAAAGCAAAGGATGCTGAAGCAGAAAGCCTTCTCATTAGTTTCACTACTCCTGCTATCTGCTACTGCTCTGCTACCAGATATACCCAGAGTCTGGGTTTTCTTGACAACAGATTAGAGTTCCCTTGTTTCCCTCTCCTGCTGTACCATTTTGAGGTTGAGCTCCCCATGCGGTGCAAACTTCCAAACTCTGAATTTCAGTGTTTGGTATTCTTCCACAAACCAAGCTTCACTCCCCATTTCAGTGTCAGGGGGGTTTTATGGTACATACATTAATTATATGTAGTTATAAGTAAGCTGCACACTCTCATATTTCAAGGCATTAGAGATGCCACAGATGCTAAAAATGAAGTACTTTCCACAAGCTAATGAACAAGATGCTGTCTCAAGGAATTGTGAAATGTCTCACTCAGAAGTGAAGGATCCATTAATTACTGGGGTAGTGCCATGCCTCTCATGAACAGTAACTCCATTTTTAAATGACACATTTTAAAGCACACATGCTGGTCTTTGATTTATAAGAAAGAAATGGCCTTCAATATGGTTTGACCCAGCAATTTCCCTGGGACCTAGCAAAGCCTGTCTGCTGCTCCCCAGTAAGTGGGAGGCACAGAAGAAGACACCTTCTACCAGGAACCACCATAACTCATCTTGTTCTATGACCACAAGATCTAGAGGTAGATCAAGATCTAAGGTTAATGAAATAAAAGAAAATCAAAGAAGGTAATTGCAATATTTAGCTTTATATTTTGCAACTATATGTAGGTTCTTTTTCTGAAAGGAAATATTTTTCTAACTAAACAGTAATGGATTTTAATGTAAATTTATTTTTAAAATTATATTTGTCGTTATAGAAAATGTCTTTTTTTTTTAATGATTGAAAATACTTAAGTATGAAACTGTTTGTTTGGTTGTAAGGCTGGGCTCCTTCCTTGAATGAAAAATAAGAAATTGCTACTAAATTAATTGCAAAACAGCAATCAAAACTTACTCCATTTTTCTTATCAACAAATGATATTCCAAGTTGTTTGCTTCCTTCTCTAAGCTGATTCATTCTCTGTGATCTCTTTATTATCTCAGTAATTTTCCTTGACTTCTATTCATTTCCATTGACTAAGGATTTTTTTTCTGATGGAAATTCCTTGTTGCCTCTTTGATGGGTCACAGGATAGAAAAGGTGAGCAGAGAACAAAGAATCACACAGAAATTCCACAATACACTCTTGTACTAGTGAAGATACCAACATGAGATCTAATATGCCAGGCCAAAGAGATTATGGGAAAATAAAGCTTTATTACCCCAGCTGTGGATCAGTGCAACAGAGATATGTTTAACTTCTGTACTGACCCATGAACTACAAAATGGGCAATTCAGAAAGCAGGGCCTTATTGTAAAGCAGAGGTGGATTTAATTAAATTAAATAAAATTAATTATCTGAAAATTAAATATCCGAACTGAGACCTACATGATTTAAGACAGGGCTTAGTAACTGAAAACTTTTGCAAATTATGTTTTCTGGCAAGGTGAGCCCTGGGTGAGCAGGGGTTCCTCTCAGACAGCTGGAAGCCATCAGAGCAAGGAGATGATGGGACCTGTGACCAGCACCGTGCACGGCTCCCCCTGAAGCCAGACTTGGCACGGGCATGAAGGGAATGAGCCTCAGCCAGCCTGTCAAACCTCCCTGCAAGGAGTGGGAGGGCTGAGCTGACCTCCTGGAAACCAGGGCAGCTGGAGCACTGCTGGACCTGACTGACTTACAACAGGAGTTCTCTGTGCATGCACATCTGACTCACTGCTCAAGGTGCTGGCAGGCAGCAGCACAATTGCATGAGGATATATATGGGCTACATGGAAATGGAATTCTTGCTGCTGAGTCACTGACCTAACCATAATAATGTGTATACCACACACCTATACACACAGAGCACCCACACGTGGCCTCAAATGAAGGCAAATTTAAGTTGTTTACTAGTCAGAAAGTATTTACTTAGTTTGGAAATACTAACCAAAATTATTGTCCAATTCAAAACCTGTCACACGCAGCTGGTAATTATTTTTGTATATACCTTTATGACTTTGTATTTAACTAAGGTGTGATGTTAAAGACATCATGAAACTGAGTGGCCCACCTTGTTATCACATTACATGTTCTCTATGTACTCTACATTCAAATTTAAGAATTTGTTTTTAAACAAGGTAGAGATGGAGAGTCCACTTTCTTTAGATGCAGTATCCATTTGGCAGCTGAGGAATTCTGACTGAAATATGAATGCAGGCCATTCTGAATTTGTTTCCATCCTTGCCATGTACAAATGCCTGGACTGACTCTATCTGAGACTATACCAACAGAAGGATGATTTTGGTGGGACATCATACTTGTCTAAAGGTAATTCAGGCAAGCTTCAGAAAAGTGTCTTCCTCCAGTAGTGAGAATACTGTTTTGCTTAATAAACGATACAAAACAGTCAAATAAATCATTAGAATACCCTTTTACAAAATAACCCGATTCTGTGGCATCATTTTTACATTAGTTTTTAGAATATCTTATTTCCTTGAGATAATAACTGCCCAATGTGATGGAATGGTCAGACTGCCTGTATAAATATATCCCTGAAAAGTCAGCCCAAAGGCTGACTGGCGAGATTAGCAAATCTGTCTGGAAAAAGATGCTCCTTTTGGCTTAGTGGAAGCAAGGTTTACTGAGAAACTGGGAACTGATGCAGGGCACCCATCACCTACTGGAATGGAGCGGGGCAACAGGGGTTGTGCTGGCAGCTCCTGCTCAGGGGGACATCCCCAGTGGAGCCAAGGAGCTGCTGAACAGGATTTCAGTGATGGCAGGGAGAAGGAGAGAGAGAGAGAAAAAGATCACCCTCTCTCACTGCCCTTGCCAACCCTTCCTGACCCCTTCCCAAAAAGATCCAGTGGCTCTACAGAGAAATAAATGCAAATCATGTTTTTATGACAAAATACTACTCTGGCCTAGGATCTAATTTTTCTGATTTTCTAGATTTCCCCAATTTCTTAACAGCTGAAAATCTTTTGCAAATGTTATTAGGGTTTTTAAGTATTACATGCAGCATACAAAGCCTTTCTGTGTCAGCCTTTGCAAAGCTACAGGAAAAATTGTTTCCTCTTTCTTTCCCCAAAAAATATACATAAAACCCAAACAATCTTCTGAAATAAAGAAGATTATAGAGTTTCTAGAAATTAATACTATGAATTCTTCTTCTTAGTTCCTTAGTTTACTACTTGGTTTTAGTCAATGCAGGTCACTGACAATGAAATCTTAAGGCATTATTTAAGCAAATGTACACAAAACCCATGGTCCTGAGAGGAGCACCCCAGATTTCTATCATGGGAAGGATGGCAACTAGAAAAACTAAGCAAACTGCAATTAAAAAAATACATATATATGTATAAAAAATACAGCACTAAGCCTTCAGGTGCAGAGACAACTTTCAGCAGGAGATTTGAAGAAAAAGAAGCTAACTCGATCCAACCTCCTTAATAACCAGATGTTTGCAATCATCAGAAATATACCTTTAGCCGAAACAATCTCCCTGTTCCGGAGCATTCCGTTTGCGGGAGCATTTACATAACAATATGTGACATCTGAAATGCTTAAGGCCACCAAGCATGGCAGTACAAATTACAGTCATTTTTCAAGCCGCTGTGCGAGGCGCCGGCGCCAGGCAGGCACAACCCGCACGCGGCAGGGCTGGGAATGGTGCCCAGGCTCCCGGGATCCATGCTGAGCCAGAGGTGAGGGAAGCTGAGCTCCTTACCCGCCGTAGGCTGGGATGGGAGGAGGGGGAGCTGCTGCTCGGAACGTGTTGTACACCGTGCGACCCCGGCCTCGTAGGTGGGCACCTCTGTACGCGGCAGCTGCGGTTGCAGCAGGGTAGGGAAATCCTGGCACTGCAGAGGGAAAAACAAACAGGGGTTAGTGTGCAGTGTCCACATTCTGGAGCAAGCAGTGGGGTTGGGATGGTATAAAAGGCTGCCTGTAGCTGGACGAGGGAGTCGCCAAAGAGTTTTAACTCATCTTTTCACACAAATCTCCGTGTGCAGAGAGCAGCGGCAAACTGGGAATTTGGATGGCGCACGCGGCCCTGGGTTTCTCAGAAGACACTATTAAATAGAGTGGTGACTGGTTCAGCCAACAGTGCTACCAGGAGACTCCCAAGGTCCAAGTTCAGGCTCAAATTTATAATGTCAGAGATATTTGCATCACATTATTGGATCTGTCCTCTAAAGTCAGCCCTGTTTTGAGTGGGGGTGAGACATTAGAGACTTTGGTGACCTCAAGTCATCTAAATTATCCAGTGATTTTGCCAATTGAACAGAGCTTTGCTTTTGTTCAAGAGCAGGATTATTAACCACCTCTTAACTGTGTAATAATGGAAAGAGATTTTCCTCTCTTTTCTCATTTTTTGGGATTGCACCATGTACATAACAGTACCTTTCAGGCCTTCAAAGGCAAGAGCTGTACACCTTAGGAATACATCTGAATCCACATAATACCCAGACCAAACAGAAATAACTTAATCATATAACAAAGAAATTAACTCAGACATATTTATATTGTCATTGGAACTGAGAAAATTAATTACCATTCCATGTGAGACTTAAAATATTTTAATCAGAAATTGAACAGTAATACAGTATTAGAGGCTTTCGTTCTCTTAAACTTCTCTCTTGATAACTTTTTAATTGAAAAAATAATGATGAAACCCCCAAACAACAAACAAAATTTCCAACTTTGCTTTCTCTGCCAGTTTTTTAAGCAGTGTTTCATTACTTCATTTCTCCTTTGTACATATATTGCATGTCAATGTTAGAACAGGTATTTCATGAATAAATTCATAAGTGAGACAGGTAAAATCAAATCCAGCTCTGTTGGCAGTCCGGTTAAATCAGATGTGCTTCACTGTGTTGAATTTTTTTTCAGTATGTAAATAAAGAAATAAACCAAAAATTGCTTAGCAAAGCCCTAATAAAAAGCAAGCAAATGGAAACACCGATGTATAAAAATTTTCAAATCTGAGTTTGAAATATGTGTTTATTTCAATCCTCATTTAGCATCAGATTTTAAAAGAAGCCTTGAATTTGAAAAAAGAAAATTAAAAAATTCACAACTTTTAGACCTTGCTAGCTGAACATGGAAGGCAAATACTGCAATTATGGTTATTTCTGTATTACTGCCTTACTGCTGTGGCTTTGGGGCTTTTCTAGGTCCTTCTCTCTGACAAAAAGGTTACACAGTAATTCTGCAAAGATTTACATGCCTGTGATACAGTACAAACCAACCTTATGGCAATGCAAATAAATTAGAACTGTCTTAGAATGTGCAAATACCATATTTTAAAAGAAATATGAAAGGAATGTGTCAAAATCTGAAAGATGAACATGCAGAACTTGATATTCTGTGGATAACTTGGCAAGCAACTACATTTAAGTCTTAAAGGAATTGTACTGGAAAAATTTCTTTTAAGGAAAAACAACATATACATCATCTATGTGAAATACAGATGCTGAAAGTATTTTTGCATATTGAGCATGATTGAGCATTGACCAGTGTAAACAGAGTAGTGACAGAATTATGACCTGCTGCTGGAACCATGTAACTTCTGTCCTTTTTCTTTCCAAGTATACAGCCTTGTATAAAAATTAATACAATATGCAGAGGAAAATGGAAAAGGTAGTTTTATATAATGTTCAAAGAACTCCAGACCTACACACTCCCTCCAGTCTTACAGCTTTTCTTTTCTTTCTTCACCTGGCTTTTGCTCCTTTGATGTTACAGGTATTGGACTGAATGGAGAACTGATCTAATCCAGCGCAGTTATCTTTGTGTAAGAGTGATGTTCAGCTGCAGTCTGCCTGCCTCAGAAAAATCACTCCTTTCCAACTAATAGGCATTTCTAGAAGTAGGCTTCTCCAATAAATTGATTTTAATTTGTGTCTTTAAAAAAAAAAAAGGGCAACTAATTAAATAAACAGACAAACCCAACAAACCAGAGCTCACTAGAGTTTGCTTGAGCAAATGGCTGGAGATGGATTTGAGAGAATGGCCAGGAAAAACTGATATCTGAAATGGTGGACATGTTAAATGATAAACTGTAACCTTTAGGGACACTATTAAACTGTCAAAATTAAGAGAAATTTCACTGACTTAAATGGCAATTTAAAAAAAAAAAAAAAAGCAACAGTCAGACAACCTTAAAATATCTTCACTTGCATCCGTAGTTTTCTAAATATTGATAGTAAACACACTTTCACAAGAAGAACAGAAGTGAGAGAGAAAACCCAGCTAACTCAAAATCAGCCTAAGCTCCAGCAATGTAAGATAGGTAACACCATTGTGGGCTTGCAAGACATGGTCTGGAAAATCCTCCCCAGAGATCTGTTCCAGTAATTAATTCTTTGTAATGAACATCTACCTTTGGCCATATTTACATCAGTTGTTCTTTTGGGATCCTAAGAATAAATTAAAACCAATTGGAAGTGTGAGGAGATACTGAGGAAATGCCCCTGTGAAAGAATGAACCCTCAGTTTGGTTTGTGACTTGTTTTTCCTTTGAATTGTACCTTTCAACCCAGTTTTCACACAGATATATTAAGATAATTATTTTTCAACAATTGAGAATTTATCCTAAATTCCCTTTACTCTTCATGGCAGTCATACCTTGGAAAGAATTACAAGGAGGGCCACTGACCTCAAATCTTTGACAGCAAATGCTTTCCACAAAGAAATGTCACTGCAAAAGCAGAGTGGCCATCAACAAATGAGTCAAAAATAACTTTTTTTTAAAATTACATTTTTATGAGAAAGAAGGCTTTCTCTTAACAAAAGAGGAGGAAAAGGAAGCAAACACACATAGCAGGGAGAGTCACTTAGTCCATAAGAGTTTACCAAATCCAAAGCCTGTAAGGGAGGCTCAGCAATCATGGGAGATGCCAAGATAGGTTTTTCTTGGTTTTGTTTTTTAATCATTTTCAAAGGATCTGCGACACAAAGGATGAGTTTGAATGAGAAGCCTGAAGTAATGTAATTGTTTTGCTATGCTTGCCTTACATTGCTTTCTTAATAAAGTCACGGGGCATAAAATGTCTAAAGTAAAGCAAAGCATTAAAAAACTGAGGATGCAATTAGCGGAAGGCAGAGCAGTGAGGTGCAGCTCTGTCAGGAAGAGGATCAGACATGATGGAAACTAAACATGGGACTAAGAGTGGCATTGCAAAGCCCTACAATCAAATGAGGTCTAACAGTTGAGTTTATTCATAACAGAATGATATCAATCTCAGAAATTGATTTGGGCCCATCTGAAAATCAGAGCATCTGAAAACTATTGTCAGGCAGTAATATTAGAAGTTGAGATTAGAGGCAAAATAATCAACAGGTTTTGTTGCCCTGGATTTGAGTTCAGAAAAAAACCCAAAACACTCCTTCAGCCCAGATGAGAAATCAGATGGGTAGGAGTATGTAATAACCACAGAATTTATTTTGCTACCAACTTTTTAATATCCTCACCCCAAAATAACCAACAGAAGTGGCAGCATTAGAACACAACTGAAGAATGGACTTCATAAAAAGAATTTTATGAAAAGGGCTGTCCCAGCAGGAAGCATTAAATGCTATTAACCAGTCCCCAAAGTAATGAAGACAGTAGCCAGGAGGGGTAGAGGTTTTAATGACTTACAGTTTGTAGGTCGACCTTCCTTAGTGCCTCAGTGCCAAGCTGCTGAAACTCAGTCAGTGAAAATGCTCTTATAATGGGGTTGAGAATGTGTTTGACTCTCAGCAGGAAAGCATCTGAGCCCACTTCTAAGCAAAAGTAGCTTAAATTCATCAAAGTAATTTGATGACTGGAATTCTTCTGATCTGTGACTGAGAAAAGGCAGATTTCTCCAAATGCATGATGATGATCGGGGGTGATAACACGAGGGTTTTAAAAGAAAGACTTTTCTAAGGACAACATATAATCAAACATCAAGCCATAGAAAACAATTTACATTTTCACCTAATGGCCCCATCCATTCTACAGATAATCATTCAGCTATTCAAATATGAATGAGACTAGAACCACAAACCTCAGTTCCTACAGTCACTCAGCAATTTTAATTTTTCAAGTTAAAAAAATTAGAGTATAAATATTATGCTGTAGAAATCCTTGGCTTTGCTTAATATAATTATACAAAATCATACAAATCATCTACTACAGCCTAATGAAATTGTTTTAAGAACATTATGCTGGTAAGATTTCTTCTTTGAACTTGTTTGTTCTATTTTTATACTTAGGAGGATACAATTTTAAAATGTATTATTGCAATGAATATTGTCTACAAAGTTTTCTCTTCTTCCACTTTGTAAACGTGGAATCACTGTCACTTCAGTGACATTCAATTTAGATCTCAAACATGAAATATGGCCAGCAAATTGCCACATATAAGCAAATAAAAACGGCTTTGGAATTAACAGGATTCATGGTAGTATATCAGCAAATTTTAGATAATTAATGATTTTATAGAAAAAGCAAATATGAGCCTAAGGAAGAAAAACTTAATCTTTAAGTTCACAGATGAAATTTAATCAAATCTTATTTTTTTTTTCCCAGTGGATGCAATATAAGCATTTGTTTTACTAATTTTTTATTAAATGAACACGACAGGGAGGTGCACTTTGTAGGCACCATATCTCAACAGAGGCCTGGGAAAACAAAGACTGAAGGAACAATGAAAAACTTGAGCTCCCAAAAAGAGGAATATAACCTGGCAAAAAATACTTAAGGGTTATACACTGCGTATTAAAGTTTTAAAGCTTTGGGATAGATTAAAGAGCAGCAGATGCAAAAGACAACAGGGGGCAGATTTTGTATCAAAGCCATAAAAATATACAGCCACTTTAATGGGCAATTATTCTTCACATTTGTGCTGCGGTTTGAATTTGTATGAGGGTGCCATATGCCCCAAGAAAGGTGTGCCATCAAAATGGATGAGCAGATCTACCTCTCATCACTCCTAATCTCTCCTCCTCCGCACAGACTAGCAGGTCATCTGCCACCAAGAGTTTGCAAATGTTTTATGGGGAAGAATTTTAATGTTACGTCGTGTTTGAATCAGTTTATCTTTAATTTACTGCGGCACAGTTTAACTGCTGGAAAGACAGGGAGACACATTTACATTATTCCCAGAGTTCAGGAGGATCCCCGTCGAGGAAACACAATAAATTAAAAACAAAGAGATATAATGGGTAGCATGCTGAGAAAGGCTAAGCAGAATAATCTATATGATATTATCTGAGATTCCAGGAACAGAATCAGCAGTTTATCCCAATGTGTGCTGTGTTTTCCCTTCACTGTAATAGTAATAAGTATTATTAAGTGGCATTCTTTGAAAGAATTATAAACTGTGCTAAAGAGGATTTGTGCATTTAAATACACAGACCAAAGCACATTGCAAGCAAAACGTAAGCTCTGTTAATATAGATTTTAACATGAAAAGGCATTTAAATTATATATAAATGTATGTACATACATACACTTCAAATTCAGGGTAAAAATAATCTTTAGAATGTTCACAGTGTTTAAAATTACAGGCTGAAAATACATTTCTTCACCTATCACTGTTGCAAGATGATTTTCCCTGGGATCTAGTTGTGAATTAACTGCATGCAAAGGGAATTTCCCCTACACATCAAACACAGTAACAACTGGTCACTTCTATTTCTTTCTCTCACAAGCTATTTATTTTTTTGAATTATACTTAAAACTACAGACCAATTATTTCCTTACTATTGTAAAAAAAAATATATGCCAGCATTATACACTGTTGTTTAGGAATGAATAAATCTGTATTTTGGAGAAATCCCTACTTATAGGACATTCTCATTTGAAATGCATTAAAAAGGAAAACAAAAATCTCTAATTAATGTACAAGTCTAATCACCATTCTCCACATGGAAGAGTAATTTTTCACTGTTCATTTGCTCAGTGTAATCTCAAAACTGACATAACAGAAAAGCAATGGCCTATAAATCTGCTCTCATTTGTTTCTTTAATATTCATATTCCATTGAACTACAGCTGCTTGTTGCTGCAGTCTATTACAACATGCAAAACTGTCGATAAAAATATTATGAAAGGCAAGATGTGTTTCTTCATGGCTCTGTGTGCCATTTATTTGGAAAAAAATAACAACAAATGACTCATGGATTGTCCCTTAGTTTGCTGCACGCCGGGCGATTAGTGATTAATTACCTTGCTGCAAATTGACATGGCACAAGGAAATTGACACAGCTCTGATTAATTAACTTTTTTATGCAAGACAGTTACTTACAAAACACTGCACACTGTAATTGAATCCCTTTACACAACACTACTGCATTAAGTTTCCTGTCAAATCCAAATTAGCACCAAATTTCTCATAAATGTGGTGAAACTTTTTACACTGACGTACATGTAGATATTTCTAGAAAGGGGACAGACAACTGCTTTAAAACACTGTTTTCAAATATTTCAGCCCCACACATGGGAAGAACCAGATTTCTAGATTATTCCATACCAAACTATAATCAAATGCACACAAAAAACCCCCAAAAAAGTAGTATCTCAGTAAAAAAGCAACCTACTATTTATTCCTATGTTAGATTATGGGAAGACACTTAACTGTTCAAACAAAACTTTTCATTTGGTTACCTTAAAGTTGCTTTCAGATCTAATTGATCTAGTATTTCTATGACTTCCACATATTGGCTTCTTTGTAATTATTTTAAGTCTAGATGGAACTATTCTTTTTATTTCATCCCTTCTCATGTACCAACAAACAATGCACTATTGGTTTCTCTGTACACTGCTACCATGACATGCCATTAATTTACAACCTTCTGAGCAAAACCTTGATGCCCAAGCCTGGAAACTGCCTCATTGCCTGCCAAAGCTTTTTCCACGTGAGGGTGACTGGCCATTGGCACAGCTGCCCAGAGGGGCTGCAGGATCTCCATCCCTGGAGATGTTCACAAGCTGTTTGAGAGCCTGCTCCAGGCTTTGCTGCTGAACACGGACAATCTGTTCTCCAGTGCTCCTTCCAACCTCATTGGCCATTTTGTGATCCTGTGGTTATCAGAAATTCCCTTATTCCTCACCCTTCTTTAACTGGATTGTATATGAAGCCACCTGACATCACCCTAAGACATCAAGGGGTTTCCAAGGACAAGCAGAAGAAAATGGAGGATGCGAAGGGATATAAAGGAAAGGGTAAGAGGATTGAGAATTCCTTTTGTAAAGCTATATAATGACACCAACCTACAACTCTGAATTTAAAAAATAGCTATAACTGCTGGTAAATTTACTTATGATGTACTTAAAATCAAAATGAGAGTGCTGCATAGCTGAGGTGCAAAGAACAGTTGGCTTTTCACAAAGGAAACAACTGAAAAAGAAGGAAAAGCTCAGGAGGTAAAAAAAGCACCCAGGCTATAAAGGAAAAGAACAGTAGAGATCAGAGAAAACATGTTTGATCTTAAATTAAAGAACAATCTTCAAATATAGATGATCAAAGTGATCAATATCTTGTCTGGTGTTCCCAGTCATTGGACAGCTCTAAGTTTCAAGCAAATGGAAGAAATCTCCTGTGTCTAACAAAGCACCATTTCCAAGACAAAGGAAAAAGCCATGGCTGTGGAAAGCCGGATGAAGAGCAGCACTGCTATAAAGAGATGACAAAATTTAGGAATTTGAATGTTCATGAAAGTCAATTACATAGTGACAAGGAATACTGTTTAGATGACACAAGGATTCCTAAAGCTCAACAGAATTATTAAACTGTAAAGAGAGCACTGTCAGAATGCATTGGGAACAATTTAGGCAGGACGTAATGGAGGAAAAACCCAGCTGTTAACCTAATCCAAACCATAAAGGAAAAACTGTCAAAACAAAGAATTGCACCTGCAAAATCATACTGATACTAAAAATGTTAATTCCTAAAAAGCACTTACTATCTGTGAAATTGAGGTTGAATTTTGCTGTACACAGAATGGTTCCAAGAGCCACGATTCAGTAAAAACCATCACAAAATAGAGTGACACTAAGATGTGCCTTTATTTGAAGCCAAATCTTACAGGCTGAGCTGAAAAACACAAAATTGAGAGTTCGCTATCTGCCAGGCAGGATGATTTGAGATGTACAGTCAGCACTGTGGGTCTGGTACTAAAAATGGGTGACACAGCAGAGAGATCACGATGCAGAGGCAGGGAAAGTGGCACCCAGGACTGTGCACAAATTGTCTGGTTGTACAATTGTAGCACAGAACATGATACAAGATAATACTGGATGTAATTCTCACTATGTAAATGTAAAGTACATAGTAAATGGAATTACTGAGTGTAATGCTCACTATGTAAATATGATGTACATAGTAAATAGAATTACTAAGTGTAATTTTCACTAGTTAGCTGCATTTTGAGAAGAGTAAGTCCAAACAGTGCTACGGCCCTAAATCACAGGTTAGTCACCTGTGTTGCCAGGGGCCAAGTGCTGTGTGTCCACCACCAGCAGAACACCAAGGGAAGGCACCTGAGTTTCCAGCTGTCCTTGGCCACACACAGTTTTTATTATTTGAACTAAAGGACAGAGATACTCTCCATAATTTACTCTCTTCCCAGCTATCTCCCACTACCCACACATGAGGTTTTGTATAAGTGCAAAAAAAGTCAGTGACACAAATCAGGACATGCCTCTCTTTCCAGAATTTCTAAGCCTGCTAGTTCAGACACACTGCTCCAGCACTAAACAGATCAATGAATGAGGGTAAACATAAGGCCCTTAAAAACACATTTGTGGGAGTGAAATGAAAGCCATGTTTACAGATTTTGGGCACACACAATGTATTTTAGTGATGACTTACAAATCACCATTTAAAATATGGATAGGCAGGAGGTAAAATGAGATTTATCCTGAAAGTAGTTGCAGGAAAAAAAAATGTATACTGATACAGGACATCAGAAATGCTGTAGGAGGAATTTCAGGCAACACTATAAAACAAACAAACAACCCCAAAGAGGTTGACTTTACAGTTAAAAACAGGATGATGCTTAAATTCAGAATATAATGCAATGCATGTGAATACAGTTTTACCTAATTTTTTAATCTTTTTACTATCTTTATCTTACTTGAAAACCAGTGGTGTTATCCCTCATCAAAGCAAGGCCCAACACAATGGGACAGAACAGAGTTTGAAACCTTCTAAAGACATTTTAACATGAGATGACATCAACATTTCTCTATACTTCTATACATTGGGGAGGGAATTATGGAAAACCATTCCCTTCCTACTTACTATTGGTATCTTCATCATTTAAGCTTTCACTTAAACCCACTGTATTTAAAAGACACACAGGAAGGGCAATTGGCACATTTTTTCCTGATTACTATTGGGTGATTCTCTTCATAAATAAAGTCAATTAATTCAGGAAACACATCAAAAGGTAGCTTGACCCCTACATGTTCAGTAATAAGGTTTTTGTAGCCTGGAAATCATGTATGGGATTGCTCTTCTCAGATGTATGGACATTTCCCTTTGGCAGGATTTTTGCACCCTCGGTCAGGAAGTGCAGTGCTACAATGGTTAATTTGGTTAATTAATGGCCCACTCACAGCCTCCTCTTCAGGGGGGCTCTACCTGTGTCCTACAAAGCAATAAGAAGCAGACAAAACCACCAAGGTGTAAATCCAATGCACTGATATATGTTTTATCGGTGATGAAGTGACCTCCCATTCCAATTCAGCTTAAGAGAAAACAGACCAATTAAAAATTTAGTTTGCAGAACCTTTCTACATTCAATTCAGAAATAAATTATTTGCCTTGGCAAATTATTTATAACACACGAATGCTCATTTTTTAAACTGTTCTTGACCCATATTCTAATTCAAAAGCAAGCCTGCCAAACAGTTAAATGAAGAAAAACAACAACAATAAAATTAGAACACATTAATCGTTGATATCATTGCAATATGTGTCCACTTGGATTGGATGAGGTCAGTCATGACTGACACAAAAAACCCAGAGAAGGATACACCTTCCAGTGCCAGCAGCATCCACCCTTCAGCTCCGTGGAGTGGCAGCAAGCTGCCATCATTACAGGATAATTTTCAGGTAATTACATGTGTGCAACAGATTAAACCTGACAAAATCAACGGAATCCGGGTTTCCAAACCGAAGGCTTCCACTAATGATTTGGCTCAGAAGCGCACTTTGAATCACCTTTTGAAAATTCCTATTCTCCCTGTGTAATTTTCTTGGTATTGAAAGTATCCTCCAACATAATAGAAATGTCAAAGGTCTTCCTTCAATCCATTAGTAACGCCACAGGAAAATAAAACCTGGAATGTCTTCACTGAAACACGCAACATGAAAATAGTTTCATACAGCATTTTTTAGGTGGTTTACTAATATTCCTAAGCCAAGTAACCTATTTCTAAAGCAAGGACATACTGCATAGACAGGCTTGATTTGATTTTCATTTCTGTAGCACAATGAGTCCTCAAATACACTAAATCCTACTGTTGGATGTGCTCTTTATAAATATAAAATATATATTTATGATTTTCCCCATTTATTCTATAAGCAGGATCCTGAACCATCCTCCATCTATAAACTAAAACAAAACACCCCCAGGAAAAAAACCTCTTTTTAAAACTAGGACATATGTCTGCTACATCTAAGTACTAATACTTTCAATAGAGAACAAAATACCCACATCATGTAATTAATACTTTACACTTGTGCCACAGATTTTCCTTCTCTCCTAGCACATACTACATGGAATATTGGGATAATTTGGGGACACTTCTAATGTCTGCTCAGAAGGAATGAAGCGTGTTTTCCTGATTTGCTCTAAAAAAACCCCAGAACTTTAGCATTAAAAACATTTCTTGTCAAAAATATTACAGAACCAAAGGTTTCCAGGGAATTTTCCAAAAGAACTGCCTTCCCACCTTTCAAAAACATCTCATCTTTGCCTTGTTGTTTCCTGGTCGCTCATAAGCTGAAATCCCAGGGCAACATAGTTTATTGTTTTAATATCTGTCTGACGCAAAGCAAAAGTATTCTCTGGTGAGTGCTTTTCTGTCATATGTACTTCTGTGAAAGGAATATCAAGATAAATAAGATGTTCTAGGGCATATCATGGGATTATGAGCTTGGCACTGACTGAATTCTGTTTAAAAATAGTTGAAACAGTAAATTAAAAAAAAAAACCTCTACACTGATATTTTGAGGATGTGAGCCTGAAGAGCATTGGGTTTTAAATATTTTAATTATAAGGGGTTTATGCTATTTTAGTATGAATAGAAAATGTACGCTCAAGTCCAGAAATGGGACAAAAAAAATGAGAGGAAATAATATCCATAATTTAAACAGTTAAAACAATAAAATTCTATTCTAATGGTACAATGGACTGTGAACTTACTTAGTATTAATTAAACTCAATGTAATGGCATTTTCTGTATTGAAATGAATAACCAGTGATCTGGAAATTCATTTAGACCATTAGGTTAATTACAGAAACCGATGGAAGTTTTATCAGACAATTACAATTAAGGAACACGAACAATGTGGGACAGATTTATAAGCATTTGTACCACCTCAATCATTTTTGCTGAATTCCACCACCACTTCTTCCAAAACTGTAATCGATATATCAATTAAAAAATGGCCCATCGACTTCATTTGCCCTTGAGTATGATAAAATAAAATGAATTAATATCGGATTTTGCATTTTCACATTTCTCTTCTTTTAATTCTATCACTTGATTGCAGTATGAAAGATTTATTTAGGAGCTGATAAGCAGGCTTACTGAAGATGAAACAACTCTAACATTTAGGAAATCTAAGCCAAAATTGACTTCAGTTTAAAATGTACTCATTGAACTCAAGGCAAAATTCTCTTTTATGGCCACGCTAAACATTTGGGAAATAGAGGTGTTCATTGCACATTATTCTGAACAAAGGCATGGAGAAACCTAAAATATATTAACCATACATGTGAGCTACCCATGCTAACAGTGAACTATCCCTTCAATGTGTGCTCACGAAAATCTAGTAGCTACGCCCTCAATAACTCGAGTATCCTAATGCTTACTTGGAGCTGAAAAAAAGCCTAAAAGTTTCCGAGATCAGAGTGCTGATTTAGAGAGTAAAAAATATTTATCTGCCTTTGAATTTCCCTTTAAATTTTAAATCCCATCTCTCTCCCTCCACAGGGCCTGGGTAGGCACAGCTGGACATTCCTGAGGGATGGGATGCACAGCTTGGGGCTGCTGCCTCAGCACACCAGCCAGGGCTGGGAGCACAAGGATTTCTGCTGGAAATGCATCTCCTCTTCCACACCCTGCCACAAAGGACAGGGACATTACCAGGGGGACAGGGCCAGGCACACACTGGGAAGACAAGGGACAGCAAACATGACTTGCAACAAGAGAGGTTTCCACTGGCAGCACATTCAGTCATTGGAACAGACTGCTCCATAAATTGTGCAATCTCCATCCTTAGGGCTGCTCTGGTGCAACCTGGTCCTTCCAACCTGAATTCTTTGACAATTCTACAACTTCATCTCCTCCTTCTTCCCCATGCTTTGGGTCTCATGAGCTTCTGCTTCATTCACATTTTCAGGTACTTCTACATAATAGAAAAACGGGGGGAAATAGGCACAAAACAGTTTTAAAAAGTTCTTGCATAAATTCAGATTTGTATTTTTGCCTTTTTGACCATACATACCCAGCTGTGTTACTGTCCCTGGCAGAACAGTGATACAGACATTCAGGAACAGATTTTTTTTTTCTTCTTTTGAATCTTCCTTTTGTCCAGCAGGGCCTTAATATTCACATGGATCCTACTCATGTGTGGCTTCAATTTGGAAACATTCCAAAACTATGCTTGACATATTTCTTATTTACCAGTAGTTACAAATTTCCTCAGGCTTTTAAAATTCCTTGTGGAAGCAACTATTCTAAAGAAGTGAGGGTAAGAAAAAGACTGTGCAGCCAAACTGTTTCATTTACTTTCAGTGAGATTTCTTGGGCCTCTAGGAAGATTCCAGTGAGTGCTGACTCATTGGGATTTGGTGAACTCCAATCATTCCTGGCTGGAGATAACTCCTTTCAATACTTGTCTGCATCCTGCTTTATGGCAATGATGAAAGATTGAACTGAAATCTGTTGGATCAGTTTGGCCCTGGAGATGCCAGCCCTGTGGGAATCTAGAGCAGCCAAGGTTTCCTGCCTGGATTTCCTGGCTGTGGTTGTCACAGGGCCCGTCCCACCCAGGGATGGGAGCACATTGACATGCTGAAACTCTGCTTTCTACATAAAAAATTATCTGTTCCAATAATAGATGTGCAAATGAAAAACTGATCCAGGTCCCATCTTCTCCTTCAGCATAAGAGAACAGATGAGGCATGAGAGACTATTGCTGCTGATTTGTTCCACTGCTTGCAGAAGAAACAGCTCATTTCTTTCTGTATTATGCCAAGGGCCAGAAGTGATGGAAGGAAGCAGAGCCATGTTTCCATCTCCTGACATATTCAGAGGTGTAACTAATCATTGTGCTGGGAAATGTATAGTGTGATACATAAAATGTATCCTGGAGAAATAAAATACCAGAAGGGAAAGAGTAGCTCCAAGAATTGCAGTCTGCTTTCTGGAGAGCCAGTGGGTAAAAGTGCTTGGAGTCATCAGAGGCTATCATTGTACCAGTGGCTAGTACAATTACAAACCAAGGAGTTGAGTGAGAAACCACGCTAGCCAAATTAAGAAAAATACATCTTACAACCATGCTCCAGTCCTTCATGCCTTATAACTCATGAACAAAAGATGAACAGTCAAGTTAGACAACACTTTGAAAAATGGGGATTATCCTCTTCCAAATATCTGAAAACTCCTAAATGCCATTAGCACTCCCTGAACACTACGATGGCTTTAGAAAAATCTCAGCAGACTCTTTCCCTTCTGTTAAAACAATCACAAATTGAAAACCTCTTAATTCTTACATTGTAAGCAGTTGTAAAATATCACACAGTTACAATATCAGCAGTAACAGAATAAACGATTAACAACTTATTCAAAAAGGAAGGCTGCAATATTGTTGTCTACATGGAATGATAATAGTACCATATTCATCTCCTAGACACTGTTGACTTATCAGTTATAATTTCAATATTACAAATGTGCACAAAAATGGAATATAGAAGATCTTTAAGCTAATAAAAGAAATGAGACAAAAGTTACCTTCATTTCTATTCACTTCCAGTGAAATTTCCTATAGAAATGAAGCTATTTTACATCTTTATTGAAAGTTTTTTAATAAGGAGAAATAAAAAAACTAATTACAATATGTAGTAATTGTAGTAATTCTGTGTTATTAGGAGTTGCGACCCTGTAGGGGAAACTGCATTTTGGCAAGAGGAAATTCTATACATAATGAAGGAAAAATCATGACTTCCCAACACACAGATTCAACAAAAGTGTAGTAATTTCTACTGCAAGGCTACTGGCAATGCCTGTTATGAAACTGTGTATTACACATTGCCCAGTGGGAGACAGATAGGCAAAGCTTGTTTATTTATGTATTTGGCATAATTGAAAACAAACAGGTGTTTGTTAGGATATCATTATTCAAAGAGCACCACTGCAAAATAAGATTTTTCAGCAGGACTGACTCAAGAGACATAATGGAAACAGAGCTCAGCTTGCTCACGGTGTCTCTTTGGGGAATCAATATTAGTGGAAATATCATCTGATGGAAAGAGCAATCCCACCAATAAAATTCCTCAGTACAACTCAGTGAGACAATAGGAGCAACAGGGTGAACTTATGAAAAGCTTTCAAAGAAGAGCAATTTTCAGAAAATTATAACAAACACTGCCCCCTCTTCTCTAAAAGAAGCTCCCTAATAGTGAGATAAGTGAAATGTTTGGATCATGTTCTAGGAAAACAATTGTCAGTCAAAAAGGAGGCGTGCAGTAAAGATGTCCAAAAGGGAGCGTTATTTTAACTGTAAGTACTTCATATCTCTGTGTTACTACAAGAAATAAAAAAAAGCCCACTGCTAGGGAAAGGTGACATATTAGAAAATATTCTTGGAGCACCTGAAAGCAAATGCAGACTTAACTGACAATTTAATTTGCAATTTAAAGCACTTGATGCATTTGGTTAGTTCACTATGCATTTGTAGACTCCAGACTCCTCATTTAAAAGGGGATCCCATATGAATCCTGGAAAAGCAGCAGCTCTAGGGATGCCATTGATAACGCTTGACATAAGAGAATTACATGACTGTAGAGATGATCACTATGGAACACTTTTGTTCTAATTCCTGGTTTTAATTTAAAAAACTAAAAATTATTTTAGTACTCCAGATAAACTCTAAGAGAGTAAAATTGCATTCTGGATTGAATACAATCTTTATAAAGAGCATATCTGATACTGCTGTTAAATCACACCACGTATTTTCTTTACAGAGGACGGCAATGAACACAAAGCCAGGG
The DNA here is from genome assembly GCA_910950805.1 of Acrocephalus scirpaceus scirpaceus. Classification (NCBI taxonomy): domain Eukaryota; kingdom Metazoa; phylum Chordata; class Aves; order Passeriformes; family Sylviidae; genus Acrocephalus; species Acrocephalus scirpaceus. The sequence continues at coordinate 4,456,539 of OU383786.1, read as the reverse complement.
CTGCTGCGAGCAGCAATTCCTGCTCCTGCATTCAGCTCCAGGCTTCTCATCCCACTAGATGCCAGAATGAGCATCAGTGGTACCACCAATCCAATCTAAAACACTCTCAGAAGAGGTTTCTGCTCAGAATTTCAGAGGACACATCTCTACTCTGCAGTTTTGTACAGAAAAATGGCTGATGGCAGCATCCATCATGTCAGCTTGTCTCTGCTCTTTTTATTAGGGCAGCTTCATATGGCTCAAAATGCCCCCTTTCAAAAGGCTGCTCCTTTGGTGAAAAAATACATCATCTCTAATTGCTTCCTGACCCAATCAAACGGTGGCATGGTAACAGACGTTTTGTGTATTAAATCACAGTTGTGAGCAGGACAGAAGAAGAAACACAACATCTTCTACACAAAATGCAGAGCACGCAACAGTACTGGATTCCAAAAACTCTCACTGTTACTGTAGAACTTTTGACCATTTCTGTACAACATCACAATATTGGCAATTTTCTTTCTTTTATTCTTTTTTAAAATAAAATATACTTTGAGAATAAAGATGCAACTGAAAACACACAATTATCTGTTGACATTATTTACGTATGTTTATAAACACATTTACCTTAACAAGAGCTGTTGGGAAAGTTGACATTTTTAGGGGGCTTAATTCACCATTATTGTGCTTTTGTCACAAAAACAGAACAAGAAACGAGCCATAACACTAGCTTACTTGTGGATGTGTATACTAGTGAACTGGGGGCACTGTACACGGGAGATCCCTCCTGGTTTGCCTGGCACAGCAGCACCCTGCCTACAAGAAAGAGAGAGAGAGTGGTATCTGGTTTTGGAACACTTCAACTAAACCTCAGTTTGCATCTCAAAAACAGAAATCAAGTCACAACCGGAGCGCCGCACCGAAAACCAGGGGCACTTTTTGTCCTTTGGTTCACAGCAGAGAGAGCCCAGATGAACCCAGTTTGACATGGGAGAAGGCAGAACACAGACATGCCCCAGCCGCCAGCGCTGCAGAACCGCCAGCGCCTCACCCAGCCGCTCTCTCTCCCTGGCACCCTGCTTCTCCCAAAACTGCCGCCCACTCCCAAATCTGGGAGCACCCAGACACCCTCCCCACTCGGCTGCTGCCTCCTCAGCCCCCCGGCCCTGGCTGGAATGAGGCTGGAAAGCCACGTGCAGCATTCCCAGCACGGACATCAGGCTGCGGACATCGCTCCCGGTGCCGCCGAGTGACCGCTCACACACCGGAGTTCAGCGCTCTTTGCTCAGAGCAGTGCACAAATATATTTGTGCAAATATGTTACTTTATGGTAAACAAGCTGGGTTCAGGATTAAGAACAAAACCAGATAAAACAAAACTTTTTTTTTTTTTTTCCCAAAGGAATAAAAGTAAAAGCAATAAAAAAATCCATTTAAACCAACCTTTTGCAATGCTCATTTTGAACAAATGACACAAGTTGAAGGTTATTTCCTTTTTTTCTTTTGAATGAACTTAAATAAAACACATGAGGTTTTCTTAAAATTGTATTTTAGCAATCTTAGCTGAATACAGATTGAACATTGATCAGAGGTTGAAATAACTGTACTTTCAAACTAGGAAAGAAACTTCTTCACTTCTGGAATACAGTCCACCAGGAAAAGTGAGATATGAGACATCTGGTTTTGCAGATATATGTGCATATATCTGTATATACACACAGGATTTTATACACCATACACTGACATGCCTCAAGCTGTCAGGATTTGTGAATCACACAATTCAAACTCATCAAATTTATATGGAATTTGTGAAACTTTAGACGTTGTGCATTGACATGCAATGAAACTGCACTGAGTTGAGCCCAATGTGTTTGGAAGGACTGGATTAATTACAAATGGTAGGCACATTTTCCACAGTATTACAGCAGCAATTCTCAACTTCCATTCACTGGCCCAGAGTTCTGTCAAAATAGATATTTAAAAAAACCTTCTGCCATTAACCAGTTCTTTGATTGTTGCTTGCAGCTGTCACTTGAAGGAGAAATATTGGAAATGCTGAAGAGCAATAAAATAATTCTTTCAATTTATGCAATTTAACTGAGACTGTGACTACTGGAAATCTCAATTAATTACTATGCTTCTAACCTTCCCAGACAATAGCACACCCTTAACTAACAGGATTTAGAGATGCTTGCTTTTTTCCAGCCATCCACAACTAATATAAAAGATAAAACATAAAACCAAGCTCATTTAAGACAACACATCATTGACTGTATTGATATCTCTCTCAGCCTTCAGCCCTCGTGTGGAAGCTGGCAAATGAACATGCAGCTATTGAGATCCTAATTATAAACAGGGTTTTCAGGTTAAATACAAAATAAATTAATAAATGAGCCCTATCCATGCACTCATTTGACCCCAGGAATGTGGATGGATTGGAATATGGATGCATTTAACACCACAGATGCTTCAAAACCTGAGCTACTGGAGAAGTCTGCAAATGGAAGTGAGCTGAAGACCCACAGGCATTCATCCAGCTGAGAGAAACACATTAGGAAAATCAGTCATTTTCATTAGGTTTTAAGAATAATATAACTATAATGACTTCAAGTATGTCTAGAAAACAGAGCAAAAGATTTTTAGAAGTCCAAGGTTATGGTTTATTTACATTATTCACCATAAATCCTAGATGAACTTGGCTTCCTCCATGCTCCATAAATATTTTCCTACTCTGTGTAGCCAAGATTTTTATATTTTTTCTGATTTCATCTCATACAAATCTATTTTTCCCTATTCTACTCATCTGATTTCTAATTAAAGTACTTCAAAACAGATGCTTTTTACATCTCTGCTACTAGAGTGTATTTAATTTCTTCAACAGAGCCTTCTAATTATATTTTGACAATCTGCCTTTGAATTTGTACATAATATTAATACTGATAACTAAAACATTATTATTAGATTTTGTTAGAAAAAAATGGAACTTTTTAAATCTACTTTAGTAAGCAAAGATTATTTCTTCTGCATCTAATTTTTGTATTAAAAATATTTAATTTGCAATTCGTACAACTGAGGGAAGACTGAGTTATTTACAGTAAGATCTTGGATAAACCTCAGAACACAGAAACAACCTGTAAATTCCCTAATGGGGGAAAAAAAAAAGTACTATTTTTCCTCCAGAATACTAAATTCTAGTGCGATAGAATAAAGGATTTGGGTGGGTTTTTTTTTTTTTTAAGAAAGAGGAATTTAATCTAAGGTTTTGAGGGAGCAATGCCAGGGGGGAAACTGAGGGGACCAGCCTAGGGGCAGGGGCACTGCAGGGACCCATCCTTGCCCCTGGAATGCTGCCTGGCAGCACGGACAGAACCAGACTTCCCAAGATCAAAGATTATTCCCACCCATCCTTCTCTTCCTCCACTGTTTTCTCCTCAAGCCCATGATTAAGAGCATACTGTTTGATGAGGTCCTTTGCTGAAGCACCACAGTTATTTTGAGAAATAATTACTCTAAAAATATTCAGGACTGTGGAAAAAAAAAATGATGTGCAGTCATTAATATTTTTAGAATACTTAAAATTCAGCTCCCAGTGGTTTCAAGACCTCTGACTAAATACATTTCTCCTCATTTTTTCATACTTTCAAAATTAAGTTTTTTGTGTACAGTTATTTACATGATGCAGATAAACTAATCTGCAGAAATACCAACATACTGGTGGTGCTGCACAGAGTACTCACTGCCTCATGTAAAACACAGCCAAAAACACCACTGCATTTCTCAAAGACTCAAAGAGCCTGGAAGTAACATCAAGGATCAATGTGTATTCACTCATTAAATTATAAAGGATTTTTAACCCCCTTCTGTTAAAAATAGCTTTTAACTGGAACCACTGTGTAGCCAGCACTATAGGCAGCTTAAAAGTAAAGATTTACAATTAGTTGAAAAGAATTTACACAATTAGCTGGAATCTCTCATGGTATTGTTTGAGGATGTATAAATTGAAATAACATTTTCTGCAGAAATAAATGTATACCATTAGCTAAAATAATGCTTTTGGTGTAAAATGAACTATGATGCAAGGCCTCGATGATGGGTCCAGCTCTCTCTTCAGTCACAGGAAGCAGATGAAACTTCTAGAAAGCTTTCCTGGCAATGGTTTAAAGTTGATATACCATGCCAGAGAACCTGAGCCTACAGTGCACCATACACATGGCATGAGTACCTTGGCTCATGAACCAGAAGTTTCCAGTTTACAGTGCTGGTATTTATTCACCAAGAATTTTGGGGGGAATTACAAAAAAAAAAAAAAAAAAAAAAAAAAAAAAAAAAAAAAAAGAAAAGAAGAGGACAGATGTTGCTTATTGGGGCTTTGTCCTGGCACACAACAAAGCGACACACGGGGGAATCATGTTCTCACTCCAGGAATGCTCAGGAGGCAGAGCTTCACAGAAAGCTCTAAGGAGAGCAGGGAAGCGGCAGTGGGGCTGAGCTCCATCCAGCTGCCTTCACAACCAGGGGAAGCACAGAAGCTTTTCCACTGGCAGCAATTAACCAACTCAATATCCAGGGCTGGGCTGCACTGGGCTTTAGTGCACAGGTGGCTGAAATGAGTGTTTGTAATACAGGAACTAAGTAAGTGACTATACACAAGGAGATTTAGTGACAATTCCATTACTCTAATTCACTGTACTCTCAGCTTCCCAGGTTAATCAGCTGCTCTTTACACATATTTTTTCTATTGTATTACCAAAAGGAGCTTCTTACTGCCTCTCACAACTAAGTACCAGTTCATCCATTCTTTAATACTATTTACAAACAAATTCAAACAAAGCCACAGGAAAAAGTGATTAAAAAACAAAGCTATTTGAGTCTCCTTTGGCCTACACTATTATAAACTGTTATTTTAAGAGCCCCAGCTAAATCTAAATCTAAGAAAACCCCATTTTTTATTGAATTCAGTGATTGTTTTTTCATTTTCTTTTTCTCCCAGTCCAGCTGGTTGATACTTAGTTCTCCCTGAGTTACTTCTGATCATTCTGATCACTCTTTTCCTTTGTTCCTTTTGCAACAGCTATTATTCCTAAACACTTTGGTGTTCAATGCATTAAGAACACCATAAACCTGCATCTCTCATGAACAAATCAGGAGATTAGCAAGTGTATCAAGGATCCTCATAAGCAATCCATGTCCACTCTTGGCTTGCTGTTCTAAAAGTGTAATTTAATATTGGCATTTTCAGACAGAAATAGCACTATTTTTGTTCTGGTCTGATACATTGTTCTGTGATGGATTATTTCAAAATGTCCCAAAGAAATGGATGAGAAACACCTAATAAAAGGCTCCTGTTGTGCAATAATAGTGTATGTTAGCTTCTATTGTCCCTTCTGACTAGGGAATTTAAAGAGAGTCTCTACAGCCTCTCTCTTGAATACATAGTAGTAGTTAAGTGCTCTCTTAGCCCTTCAATATCAATAGTCAAACTACACAGACTTAGCATGCTTTTAAATATGCTGTTAATTCAAAAAGAAGTGCTCTGTGAGGGCCTTCAGTTATCTGGGATCTCTATAAACTGAATAATAGCCTTCAGATTTTAACACAACCACTCGTGGATGGTTGTCTTGATACACTGGATTGTTTCATCCATTATTAACAAGGAATAAAGTAGCAGAACCCCAAACTGCATGCCTCCTTTCTTCCAACATGTTAAAAATACAAACAAAACCTATGTTTAATCCCACCAAAGTTTAAATGTAGTTTCACTTAAACAAGAAGGTAGGGAGGAAAATTAAAATAGTTGGTGTCTAAAGTAGATTTTCTTAAGTCCAACCCCATTTCTATACTGCCTTGTGACAGCAAACCTGAAATACATTCAATTATTGAACAGCCTGGGTGTGCTTACTGCTGGTAATGAGAATCTGTGCTCTATACATCATGTGTAATGTATATTACACATACATTTATGTGGTAAGTCCCTGACTCACATATAACCTCATCTACATTGCTTAAAATGGGGGGGGGGGGGGGGGAGAAAAACACAAGAAAAAACAGGCAGTGAAGATATATGTCTCTAAGACATTTCCTGAGACCTCTCTACCCAAAAATTCTATTAAAGATGTTAGTTTTCCTTTCCATCACTTCTCTAAGCATAGTGGATGTTTCTTTATTATCACCCCTCTTAGAGTGTCCCCAAAACACCCAATGAACTGCAGCACTGATCCAGGGCACAGCAATGAATGTCACAGCAAACATTATTTGTAAGCCATTCCTCCAATTATTCTTTGCTGGCCTTATCATTCATTTCCCAGCTTTTGAGAATCAGACCTCTCTTCCCAGTTACTCCTGTGCAGTATCCGGGATGCTGTCACAAACTGGGACTGGAAGGGGTCAATATCATACAAGAAAAAAATCAGAGAAGCAGCAAAGTTTGCAGCTCTGGTATGAGATAATCCCCCACTAATTCCCCTTCTCCCCCTCTTCTTCCCTCTGTAGGACATAGAACTCATCCCACAGTAACAGGGATGTCTCCTTCTCCTGCCTGCTTAAAAACACACTGTGTAATGGTTTCTAATTTAATTAACAAACCAGCCTTCCCAATGACTGGCTGCACTGCAAAAACAATTCATGTAATTTTTCCATTCACAAAGTAGAGAAATTGCAGCAAACTGTCCTTTCTGAAATAATTTAAAAATGATTAATCAGCCACAGGCATTCCTAGTCTGGTAACTAAACTGAAACTAAACTACACAAGCTCAGCTCGTGGTTGTACCAAAATCTGCCCCCTACTTAGAGAGTTTATCTGTGCTCCTCAGTGAACTTTATCATTGGCATCCACGTACAAATCCTTATCCACACACTGCCACCAGACAAGTCTAAAAACTGGACATGCATTATGTAGTCATGAAAAAGATTCATGCAGAATCTCAGGATTTCCTGCAAAATATGTCTACTCTAAGATGCCTCTCTACAACCTCAGGTGTACATAAACTCAGGGACATTCAGTGCCATTATTTTATACTGGGACATGCATCCCACTGAAGTTGCTCAGGATCTTTCAAAAATCAAGTCTTCATTTCTAATCTTTCCAGGTCCTCTAGCAGACATAGCAGGTAAGTAGATAAATGATGGCTGTTCTTGGTTCACTTGCAAATATGAGAAAGAACATGAGAGAAATTCTGAAGTATAAACTTCTGAAGTAAACTCTGAGCTGGAATTAATACTCTTCTTGAAAGAAGATACTTGAGAATATACAAAATGCACTCATGTTCTGCTGATAACTAAAATGAATTGCATTCATATGTCTGCCTGTTGAATAAAGATTGCAATAGGAAAAGAATCACAGAATAGATGAAACTGGAGCCTTTCTGCCCAAACACAAACACTGCAGTCTCAACATGGCCCTGCAGGGATTACAAGTGGATGTGTTTATGCTTTAGCCTCTCATATTGTGTCAAGACACTATTTTCTGTGTAAATTACCTATTTCAGTAAATCTATAAGACAGAGATGCAAATCTAATGCAATTAGATGCAGAGATGCAAATTACTAATCCGTCAGTTCTCTTTGCTTACACAGCAAATGCTGGTTCTGACTTATAAATAAAATTCTGTTCTGAATGACAAGCTGAGAATATAAAAGACCAAAAATTGAATCATCATGCATAATCCTGGCTTTAGCTAGCCTATTTCTTTCCTAGCCCAGACAGGTTCCAGAATTTCAGGAGCATGAAAAAACATTACAAAAATGGTAATGCAATGTTTCCAAAGTTTCCAAAGCACTCACTCTTACTAGAAGCAATTCTATGCTTGGAGATTTCCAACAAAAAATCTGAGAGCACCAAACCAACAGAGCTTGTAAAGCTTGTAAAGCACGGCCCCCTCTCAGCTACCTCCGTAATGAATAAAGGAATGAAAACTGTATTTTGAAAGCTACTCTCAATAAGTATTATGAAATGCAATTACAGTGCATATTTGGGATCCTGTCATCCAATGCCCAAAACTGGAAAAAAACGCATAAGAAGGAAGAGAAAACATTAGCAATATGTTTGGAATACAATTAACCATAATCTTAAACTGCTTTAGCATTAATTTACAGATGTAATCAAAGTTTAACACAGAGCAGAGTTGTTTTCCATTCCACTTAAGTGTATTAACTTTACATTTCATCTATTACTTTATTACTTTACATTTCAGAATAGTTTTTCTGCCTGACTGTCCATCCTAACACATGGATCTTCCTAACTTGGTTATTCTCCTAATCAGAGGAATTTATTCCTCCACATAACCGCTACTAACTTATCTAGCATTGCAAATATCCCACCCAGTTCTGAACAAACAAACGTTTTAGTGACGACCTTGTAGTTTGCCTTAAATTTTCCTCTGGGAGGTCCTTAAGCCACTGCTTTTTACATCTATCCATGGCTGGTACTTGGATTACAGCCCCAGTTGTATTCCAAAAATGCATCTTGCAGCCTTAGCCCAGCCCCAGCAGTGCCAGCCCAGGCTCACCCCTGTTGCCCAAGTAGTTGGTGAGACAGGAGCATTAGCTCTAAACCAGCTGGATTTATATCCAGCCTCAAAATCTACACCATGCACAGTCTGGAGAGGCTGTCACCTTACTTACTTAACTAATTTTTGGTGTCTCACTAACCAGGAGGCCATAAAACACATTTTCACTAAGCAGCAGAATTATATAAGAAAAGCCCAAGGATAACTTTTCTTTAAAGGTTTTCTTTGTGAGTAAGGAACAGTACTTAACTATTTTTAGCCCTTTAGAATTTGGTCAATTATATCCACAATAAAAACATCTGAACAAACACAAGAACTTAGAAACCACTCAATGACAAAGAAAGGACAGTACAGCTCCTGCTTGCTCAGGAGGTTTTGTTTTGGGTTATTTAAGTAATATCTAACAAACAAGGAAACCTACTACGTGAACTCAGGAGAAACATGGAAACATGGTGATCAGATCAAGACCTACATCTCAGCAAGATTTTACCATCAAGCAAAGAGATCCAACCACCCACCCCCAAACACATCCTTTCCCCTATTTTGAAAGAACTCCACCTTTCAGCAAATACAGATTTCCTGGTTTTACTGATTCTGTTTGTGAACAAGTCCATCAAAATCCAGTATCAAATGTTTCCCCATACTGGACTGGGATCAAAATTCACAAGCTGTTACACTGAGGAAGCAAAAATTCCCTTTTTAACAGTTTCCTACCTTCTGGCATAAAGCCATATCTATGGTTGAAGGTTTACAATTAAATAATGAAATCTATGGAAATTCTTCTAGAGATCACATAGAAGACTACCAAATCCTAAGTATATCCTGTGTGATATAAATCCAAGAGAAACACCTTCAAAAGGGTAACTGACACTATCTGTGGTCATCTCTTTAAAATGTACAGACTTCAAAAGAATGGTGAACATAGGTAGATTAATCCTGCTCCAGATTTAAATATATAACCAATTGACTAAATTAATGTTTAAAGAAATAAGTCATTGGCATTAGCTTTGAATAAGCCTTGTTTAGTTTCCATGAGGGTATAGATTCTAATGAAGAACTCATTATAATGTAGCATAAGGCATAATTAATTCTGGATTATTATTATAGAATTTGTTTTTTTTAGTAAATAGCTAGCGCAGATGCTGAATTCCATTTTTCTACTGGCTTTATTCATCTTTCATAAACCAGGACTTCCTCTATAATGGCTTGTAAAAGCTCCACAGAGTTTTAGAAATGCATTAGCTGTCATCAGTGGTGTTAATCTACCTAGGAACTCCTCATTTGTATGGTGGTTTTACTTTTAACATTATGATTTTTGAAACAACATTTACAGTCGTGTGTATACTTTGAAAAGAGGCATCTATATAACACAGGTGGAATATTAAACAATAATTATTTGACTGTAGTTAGAAAACTATTTAAGCTGCTTATCTAACACTACTGCAAATATATCTATTTAGGAAAATCTGCTTAGTCAATAGCAAAGTTTGAATCCAAGTGTATGTAATCAAATGGTAGAATGAGTTAGTCTATGGAGTGACAGAGAGCTTTTAGGAAAATTCTGCTTTAGAGATATGATAGAGTGAACTTTTACCCCAGGATTAAAATGCTGTGCAAGCATATAATTCAGCTTCCCAAACTCCAAACATCTTCACTGAGAAGTGTTTCTAGGGTATTTGCTGAGCTTATGCAAGGCTCATTTAAATTCAAAGAGAAACACTAGAAAGATGAAATGAATCCCAGGTGCTCTTACACTCCAGAAATAGATGCTTTAAGACATGAACAAAGAGAATCAGTATTAGCAAGTGTACAGGAATCCTCTCTTCCCCTGGATTCATCTTACTTAAGGGCATGGTTTTATAAATTTTGCTATGGTAGTTCTTTACTTCTAATTATATATAACATTCTATTCCAAACTTTTGAACTGATTTTTGAAAGGAAGTTTGTTACAAAATCGGATTGTTGGTGGATACTCCTGGCTTCCAAATGCCAAAAAGCGCCAGGCATCTAAAACTTCTCTGTCTTCTGAGGGTTTATAAAATAGTTAAAAATGCACAGACTCTTCCCCTCTCTTCCATTTTGAGTGATGGGGAAAGTTTTGCCAGTGGTCGTGGAATAACTGTCCAAGAAACTGGGTGCTTACAACAGTCTTCACTGGGTTAAGGCTATTTATGAAGGGCATACAACTACTCAGCTAGGTGGGATGACTTGGAACTATCTCCTGAAACTCCAAAAACTTAAACTCAGGAAAAATAATAATGTCTTAAGTAAAAGGAGGATGGGCTCTTCTGCTTTCCATTGAGCTGTGGTCAATGACTTGTTCTTATGGCTGTTCACCTCTCATCTTCAATCCTTTCTTTCTACACTGACAAATTTTGAAATTTCTGAAATATTTTTTGTTGGTTATGACCAGACAAGAATATTTTCTCATGTGAGTCATTGTGAATACCACTATTCTCAGAAAGAGTATTCACTAGATTTCCAGGTAATTTCTGTAACATCTTTCCCCCCACCTTGCATTTGGGAACTGCCAAAAAATGAGCCTCTCCCACAGAAATAACAAAACTGTTTTCTGCCAGGAACAAAAAAGTCTTTTTAAATGGCCTTACTGTGTCTCAGGCTACCTGCTGTACAGGACTGATCTGTTATAGTAACACAGGTGCAACAATATCCTATATTTCAATAAGGAGAGTGCAAGAGATTGCTCAAAAATTCATTGTTGCAAAACCCAGAAGAGAAAACCAAAAAGATCTGCAATAACTGAAAGGAACAACATGGAACTTGGCTGTCAGACTGCCTGAGGCAGAAAAAGAGGCTTGGTATTACAGATAAAATATACACTATATAAAAATAAGCAGGTGAAAACGATATTATAACAAACTGTAGAAACAAAGAAAGTACCAGAGCATAGCTAGTAAAGAAACTCAGCTGCAAATCTGTATTTTCCCAGCCATAAATGAGTGTATGGGGAAAAGAACAGTCTCTAGCTCAACTACAGGCAAACCATGGGATGTATTTAAAACTAGATGGAAATACAAATAGGTGAAAAAATTATCTCAGTTTCCATGAAGACTTTGTGAGACAAATCACAGAGTGCTCCTAACCAATTTCCTTATTAGGACCTGCCTAAGAATTTAATGAATATTTTACTGGAAAATGTAAGAAATGGATAACACAACTTCATTAAGCATTCCTTTCTCATAACAGGAAAACCCCCTCAAATAGTATGCTTTTATTTACTAGAGGGAGACTGTGTGGACATAAGTCATCTTCTTAAAAATTCCCTATCCATGATCATATACAGAAAAGTGCAATTCTGTGAAAAACTGGAATGATACATGAAAAAAACCTCAGAAACTTCCTTTAGTTTTCTCTAAAATATCATTTCAGGACTTCCTAGCAGAAGGGTGGGAAGGGCAGGAACTGTTGGCCATCAGGGAGCTTTGCCAAACCCTGGAAATGCAGCAGGAGTCTCCAGAGGGCCCTTCCCAAAGGTGTCCCTGGAAATGCACGGCAACGCGACCACAGCTAAAGAGCCGTGTTGGGGGAGCGCTGGAATTTACTGCAGCACGAGCACTTCACAGGCACAAAAACAGCCTTGGAAGGGCTACCCAGGAAGAAAAATCCATAGTGTCTTGTAAATATACAGTATTTTGCAGTCCCCAAGTAATGCTTTCCTACCACAGCGTCTGCTGTGCTTCTCGGAGCCTCCATTTTTAGCTGTCACACGTTTCCTCAATAAAGGTTTTTCTTCACAGAAGTATACACTCCAAAAAAAGCTCGAGCTATAACAATCATGTCACTGGTCCTACTGTTTACCATTATCTTCAAGGTTTTAGGGTTGATTTACATTGCGTTCCTCCCTATTTGACTTTAATTGTCTGCTTCAAGTTGTCAGGACATAACTATATCTTAGATTTGCATTGCATTAGGGGATCTTCTCCTTTCTCTATTGATCTTGTCTTACGGAGTAATTTAACTCAATTCTAATTTTCCTGTGCATGCGGGGTGCTCTCCATCCAAGGAAGTGAGTTATGTGTATTCAAGTGGTGCATCTTATGAATCTTGTTAAGCTTTACCGCCTTCCAGCCCGCACTGATGGAATATTTAATCACAGAAATGAGTTGGCAGATTTGATGTACAATACGGGGAAGCCTCACGGCTGCGGCGCCGCCGGCAATTGAGAGACGGGGGAATTTGCCATTCATCAGTGCCATCCTGACAGCTTTGTATAACCTTCTGTTTTTCACTTATTTATGAAGATTAAAGGTACTTTAAATCAACAGTTTCTCTGTAAATGTATCATCTTTATTTCAGAAGTGGCCAAATTTTTCATCATTTATTAGGAGCGCCAGGAACTTCTCGCACTGACTGTGAAAAAGTTGGTGCAGTTTTATCATGACAGTGCTGGAGACAGTAAGTAAACAAGTAGAACTCTGTCTTAAAAATCACATCTCTAATTTTATAATCTTCAAAAATTCAATTGCTTCTTCTCTGAGGAAGGTGGTAGAGGGAACCTAAAGTAAAGGTAAGTCACACTGCTCTATTCTGACGTGCAAGAATTGCAGTGTCGTTTTACCGTTTCATTTCCTAACGACTTTAGGAGATCTGCACAATTTTAACTAAATTGTTTAAAAGAAAGTTTATACATTTTATTGTGAGAGATATTGTATTTTAGTCAATATAAATAAAATGCATTTGACATGCATTGGAAAACCCAACAAAACCCAAACATAAACCTGCCTGCATGTATAAACAGAAAAAAAAAAATCTGAAATAAATGAAATATCTTGATGGAACTTTCTGCAAAGGTGTGGTGGAGTTCGTGCCATAATTCATAAAATTAAATTAATACTCTTCTAATGGTAATTAAAGATTCTCATTAAGAAGGGCAAACACCTCCCTAGCGTTGGCAATAAAAATGCACTTGTGACTTTAGGAGGTTATACCAAAAAATCAATAACCTGCCATTTTATAATTAAAAGACAAAATAAATGTTAGGGAAAAGTCCAGTAAATTAGGAAAATTACCTTCAGGAGAGATTGAAAATATTGATTTTAATTTACAAACTATGTGAACTCTTCATGCCCTACTTCATGAGACAATTATAAGTCAGATTGTTAATTCTGCGTACGTATTAGAAAATTGATTACTGTACTATGGGAATATTATTATATTTGTCATTAACACAAAGTCATTTATATAAAATGACTAATAACTCTGACTTTCTAATTTATGCAGGTTCAGGCTTGGTTCACTAACTACTCAAACGATATCAATGTTAAATTCCTGTTTTCAACATAGACCTACATCATCAAGGAAAGAAATTCTGCCTGCACCAAACACTGCAACTCAATGAATGCCAAGTTAGTATTTTTATTATACTGTGCCACTTTTACCCTAATTGGAAGATTTCTATCTATCTCAGTAGAAGCTGTTTTTTAACCACAAATATGTGTTTGTAATAGTGCCCTTGTCAACAATTTTCGTCTCTTGAAGTCCCTCAAATTAACAAAAGTTTTTCAGCTTTGTCAACTGGAGACTCGAATATCTCCATGAAGGGAGATTCCCCAGCTTCTGCAGACAACCCCTTCCCATGCTAAACTACCATGCATGAAAAATGCATTCCTGATGGCAGCATTCCTGTTTGTGGGCAGCATTCAAATTCCTCTGGAATAACTGGGTTTTGGACTACAAATAAGTTTATTTTCAATTCTGTTCCTAAAGCTTATTTAGAGACTGACTTCCAGCAGACAAAAACTGAACCTCTAACTCCAAGATGCAAACCAGAATCAGAATCTGGTCTGAGGTGAAAATAAAGATTTAAAATGCAAAACCTGAAAAACTAACTATAAAATGTAAAGAAAAATGCTCAGGAAAAAATTATAATTGCATTTACACTATACCTATCTATGTCTACATACATGTATGTATCATATATATTTAAATATTTAAGATAAGATTTTTTTCTGTTCCTTACTGTTGTTCCTTAATAGAGAATCCCTGGAAGAAAGCAACTGCACTAAAATATGAAATAAAATAAAATAAAATAAAATAAAATCTTATGTAAGGCTAGGATATTGCAGTATACTGTTATATTATCTATTTTCCAATAAAAAGCCATTCATATATCTTCTATATAAAGTTTATTATGCCTAGGTAAGGTAAGATCTTGAACCAAAATGTATAAATGACTTGTAAATAATGTGAATCACACAAAGAAAGCAAACCTCACACCAAACACAGATTCTGTACTTTTTCATGTTTCAAAGAATACTAAAATGAAATATGGCCAGTGGGACAATCACAGAGAAATCCTTACCTGCATAGAACTCTGGACTATAAACTGCACCAACAACTGGATTTAATTTCCAGCCTGCAGCAAACAAAAACATAACAGTTAATATTGCAATTAGTGATAATAATAGCAACTATTATTATTATTACTATAGCTACTATTGTATAGAAAGCACAGACAAAATTTCTGCAAGAAAGGTCATTGTAATTCAAGTTTCACAGGCATCTTTGATTACTGGTCTTTAATATCAGAGTCTGAGGTATGGAAATAAGTCATGAAACAAGGCATTCTCCATATGTGTGGCAGGGGAGTAAATGTCCAGGTGAATTGCCCTGGCTGAAATGCACAGGGATTTACTCCCTTAAACTCTGGGATGAAGTCAGCACCAGCTCAGGTACCCCCATAGCCTCAAGTGCAGTGCAGAGGAGTTCTCAGCCACTTTTCTGGCTCTCTGGTTATGAGCCAGAGGAGCCAGGACAGTTCATTCTCTGGGCACAAACATTTCTGATAAGCCTTTGCTAGCAGGGGTTACAGGGCAACCAAATAATTGGAGCATTTTGATTCTACCCTGGCAAAATGAAAGCATAGCCATAGCATGGAAATGTCTGTTGTGACAGGAAGGAGAGTTCTGTGGGGTCCAGTGGAATGCCAGGTCTCAAGGGGTACAGATCAGCCACTGCCTTGCTCCTAAATAATCACTAAATGCTCCTAATAAACACTGCCACAGAACCACAGCACTCACACATCTGTACCTGTGTTCTGGCCAAACTCCAAATTATTGTTTGCACTTTACACCTGATGCAGCAATCCCAGGCTGGCTGCAGACAACGGGGTGTGCAAAGCATGGGGGATGCTAAAGATAACCAGCCTGGAGGGGCTGGAGGGGCAAGAGAAGAGCAAGAGCTGCAAATTCCTCACTGTTCTCAGTGTGCTGCAGTGCCAGTCCCTGGGGTTTGCTCCCAGTTAACTGCAAACTCCACAGAACATCCCCCCACCCACACTCCCTTTTTCCTTAAGTGAACAATTATTTTGAACTACTGGAACTGAAAAATTAGGGGTTTTTCCTGAAGCACCCTCAAATCAGAGGCGTGGGAAGCACTTTTTGTAAATGGGAATAAAGAAAAAAACCCTGAGCAAAAGCAAGTTGTAAACTCTAAGAGCTACGGTACTTAAAATAGAACTTATAACTGCTTCTGGAATCAAAATACAATCCCAGACACTGACAACAAGGCTTTTCAAAATGACAAAAGCCACATTAGAAGAATTTAAATGCACACTAAGTTTATTTCTGCCTTGGCCATATCACATACTGCAAAAGCACAGTGGGAAATCAAGGCATTATAAGACTGAAAAAATGCAAAGCAAGGTCTCAATAACAAACTCTTCCCAACCTTTCGAGCTACCTCTATCTCATACACAGTAACTATTTCCCAGCAATTAAATGTTCAGTAAGAGAGGGGAGGGGTGGTTTTGAAAGGCAACTCATGGGTAAGTTCAGAGTAAGCAGCTTTGCATGACACCTTTTCTGTAGAAGTGACTGCAGTTGTTCTCTGTATCCAAAGACAGTTAAGGAAGCTGGAAAATGCCCAGCCAAGAAGGGCTAAAAGGTTTTTCCTCCTGAAAATACCATAGGAGTTTTACCTGATCCTTCAATTTTCCATTCCACAGGGTTATATTTAGGAACATCAGAGTGTAACATATCTCTTAGCCAAATTTTGCCTGACTAAAAATTGTTCAAATTCTGAGACTTTGGATAAAAATCTAACTTTATATATGTTAGAGTATATGCAATATTTCAAATTCAATACTTCTTCAGAAGACCACTGATCAACACCACCCAAAATGAAAGATTGGACAGAATTTTAGATCTGTCAGCTTTTGCTGTCAAAGCAGCTGACAGACATCTCTCAGCTTCTAAGTTACACTAACAGTGCCACAATTTGTCTGAGAGAAAGAAAAAAATCATCTTGGAAGACACAGATTGTTCTTCACAGCTGAAAGGCAGTCTCATATTTCAGCTCCTTACCACTCTCCCAGTGACGGCTGTCTCATCTAACTTTTTGAAGCCTGTGGAGGAAATACTTCATTGTGAAAATAACAGTAATTAAACTTAACTTTATCTTGTCAGCCAACAATGTGCTGGCCCATAGCTGTGTGGGTTAATCAAGTGTGATGGGAGTTGATGTATCCGAGCGAGCAGCTGCCAAGTAACCCTTCTGCAGCAGCTGGAGGAGGCAAATTCTCGGCTGTGGGTGTAATTTTGTGCATTTTTCTTACTGTCACAATATTAATCTCCTTCTTGAGTTGAAACTGTAAAAGCTTGAAACTTAAAAACCAGCCAAGGAAAGAAAAAGCCCTCTGCCTGACCCAGCTCCCCAGCCACCTAGAGCAGCATGTGTCCGGTGTGCTGAAGGGAAGGGAATGATCCTGGGGTAACAAGCTGTGGTAGAAAATGGGGCACAGCAACACAGAGAGGATTACTTTTGCTTCATAGACTAGAGAGGCCACCATGGCCAGAGAAAGGCTTGAGTAGGAAAGAACCCTGTGACTCCATTTCCTTCCCTCCTGTTTGTTACCCAGGTAGGGAGAACAGGGAATGGGAAAGGATTTAACTGTGCTAATAGGCACTAGATGTGATTTTAATCTAAATTTAGAGCAACAGAGCGCTCAAATCTGAAGCACCACTAGTATAAACTTTAAAATTTATTGATCCTTTTACAGATCTCTGTTTCATGTTCCTCCTTTATTGCTGCAGTTCTCTGAATGTGCTTGCCCATAATCCTCTGTACCCTACAACCCTTGAATGAGCATCCTGAATCAAAATGTGGGCATCAGAACAAAGTACAGCTGTGAACAGGATAGGCTGGAACATCTAAAAATATCTCAAATATTTTTGCCAACATGTAGCACTCCTGACACTGAATTTCTTTGCAAAGAGAAAGCAGTTGTAGCTCCAAAGCACGAGGTGAGCCATCAAAATCATCCTGACTGATAACAAACCCACCAAAAAAAGCTCTCCCAGCAACTGCTCATTTGGGGAGTCAAAAGTCACTGGCAAACATACTTATTTCAAAGACCATTTAGGATACTACTTATTTGAAGCTGTATATATTTAAAAAAAAAAAATCAAGTTTTTGTGCCCGAAAATCTACTGACTTGTGCAATCCTATTAACAACATGAGCTCTGTTATCAAACAAGCAGCTGTATTCAGGAATGAAACACAAAACAGAGCTCATCTTGTTTTTAAATTAAAATAAATATCAGTTCCTGACGTTTTGATAGAATACAACATGTGCCCCAACTACCTTTTGAATACCTGCCAACAACATGCCAGTCACAGCACACACTTTGAAAGATAAAGAGAGGCATTAAAAAGTAAGTGGTTCTGAAGCAAACAAAAAGGCATGTGCAAATAAAATGTTTCTGGCAACCTGCATCAGAAGAGTCTTGCAATTTTTAACATGCTGGTGGAAAAACTTGGCCTTATAGTTTATTTAAAAGATGAGACCTTTACTTTAGACAACAATAATCTTCAATAAATAATCAGCTCTCGCAGTGGTTAATTCCTGACAAAATGATAAAGAACTAGACTCGTACCATGCCAGGATGACTGATAGTATAAGCACTGATGAAACCAAATGAAGCCCCTTACATGTCTGCACTTCATTCCTTGTTGCTTGTGATGATTATGCAAGAGGGACGTGATTGTCCTTGTGTGTTTACTTTAGGGGACTTCAGACATTTAAAGAAAAGGTAAAAAAGATGAAAATAATCAAAAGCTATGAATTGCAATCAGAGATTTTCTTGGTGGATACCTGGCAAAAGGTGTGCGTAAGAATATTCTGTGTGCAGCACCTTGGATGTCTGGGTTCACAATAAATAAGTGCTAATTATTTATGCACTGAACAGGGTATTTGATACTTTTGGTGAGATCTAGATTGGATGGAACAGGATGGAAATTGACAAAACAGTTGTGGGAAACACTTAACAGCAGATTTTGCTCATCCAGGTCTTGGATATCAATAAATGAGAATGGATGACCTAAGTAATTGCAGTGCAGGATTCATACCACAGATATGAACCTCCTCAAAACCACACGGCTAAAAATCTCCCATCTCTCCTTGCCAGCACTCCCCTCCTTCAGCACTGGCTGTGCTGACATGTAACATGAACAGTTTGCTCATGAACAGTTTTGTAGCCTTAGGATAATATGAATACAAAATATGCATCATCATTTATAAAGAAACTACTTTTATCATTACAATATAGCAGGCAGAGTTCACAGTCTCATATGCACATGGTTAATTTAGTTCTGTATTGCAACAAGACCTGTTTATGTGATCCAGTCAAGCCTTGTGTCTCTCTCTAGATTTACTGGGATGCTTTAAAACCAGTAAAAACCAAGATTTTCCCATCTGCAAAATTTGCCAAGCTTCATATGTACATACAAAACGAGGAAGAAAACAGTTTCTAAGAAAGCATGAGGAATTTCAGCCCTTTCTTCTCCAGATAATTTTAACTAGCTCAATTATCACGTCACATGAAAGCCATCCCTGTGTTTTATTTTTCCTGTGTTACGAGAAAATGATGAGCCTTTCATTAAAAAATAAACGCACTGTGTGCCCTGGATTTTAGCAAACCCTCACTAATGAGACCTCAAACACAGAAAATATGATCCACTATATTTCAAAATGGAAAAGAGTCTAATCTACCTCAGAAAACCTTTATGTGCACATTTCATCTGCTTTCTACTGGACAGGAAAAACTGAATGAAATTGAAAAGCAAATACCAGCAACCACACAGTCTAGCAAAACTGAAAGCATAATTGCAATAACTTCAGTTCCTGTGCTATTCTTTGACATGGATGAGTTAGGAACTTGTTTGAATTTGAATTTTCTGAACAAGTAAAGTCACACTCAAGCACATGATCAAACACTCCCAAAGGAAACATTTAAAAAATATATTGTTTCCAAATGCCTCAAATAACTGTGGATTCTTTTTCTATCATTAATGTAAAATATTACACCAACTTAGGTCAGTATTAGAATAAATTTTATTTTTAGATAGCTTGGAATTCTGATTTCTCCACAGGGAAAAGAAAAAAAGCTGGAAGCGGCACCTGAAGCAGCAACTGGCAGAACAAGGGGACACAGTCTTAAGCTGCACCAAGGGAAATATAGGTTGGCTATGAGAAAAATTTTTTTACAGAAAGGGTAAAAAAGTATTGGAATGATCTGCCCGGGGAGGTGGTGGAGTCACCATCTCTGGATGTGTTTAAGAAAAGCCTGGATGTGGCACTGGGTGTCAGGGTTTAGTTGAGGTGTTAGGGCTGGGTTGGACTCGATGATCTTGGAGCTCTCTTCCAACCCAATGATTCTGTGATACCAGTCTGCCCTTCTAACAAATTGTGGAAGGAAGGCATGGAAAACAATCTTTGACCAGATGTGTGTCCTGGTACTAAAAGGTTCTACAGCAAAGACATTCTTGGTGGCCTCCCTCCCTCTACCCCCCAAACCAAGCTGAATCCTGCCATGAGTTCACTCATCACTACATTAACACGGCCCAGGGCCAGCAGTGATATCACTCCCCTGCAAGGCCCACTGTCCTACACAAAATCCACCAGGGTCAAACACTGGGATTCCTTCAGAAGGATTTGTGCTCTGCCAAGCCCTGCTGAGGAGGAATTCATGCCCAACCCCACTGTGTCTTAGGACCGTGAGCCCCAGGGATGCAGGAGGTGCAGGGTGGGACACCCCAGGAGCAGGGTTGGGCTCTGGCATGCAGGGACAGTCACCCAGAGCAGGGGGGCTCATGCACTTACCATTCGTGTAAGGGTTGACGGTCTTTTTATTTGTCATTACACGTGCTGTGGCATTATTTACCTAAGCACATAGAACAGGGGATTAGAAAGGGTTATGGGGAGGGCCCGTGTCACTATTAAATGCATGCATTATTACTGCTATTAGTCATGTGAAAATAAAATGCAATTTAATTTATAGAAGGCAACAGGTGCATAACAAAATCATACTATTTATAATTACATTTACTTTCATAACCATTTTAACTTACAAATCATTTCAATAAAGCAACATCATATCATTTAAACTTTAATAAAAAGACATTAAAAGCAAATTAAAAGGTACTGCATAATTTAAGACTTAAGAGCATGCTTGTATTCCATGATAACACTGATACAATAAATACTCAAAACAGAAAAAAAAAAAGATTATATGAAGGAACATGCAGTGGAGTAGAAAGGAAAGAGACAAGGTACAAGGAAACAAAGAAAATGTCAAAAAAGGGACAAACGAATTTTAGCAGTGTGCAACATAACCCTTTAGAAGAGAAGTACCATTGGAAAAGCAACATCTAGCATTCAACACTTGGAACAAGAGCCTTTTTCATTGCAAGAATTAACAAAATCATTCAAGCTTTAAAATCACAGCTAACAAAAGGATAAAAAGAGGGTGCATTATTTAACACAATATGGAGTTAACAATCTGAGTAAGATGTGCACGAAGTCATATCCTCAATCCAATCAGTGCCTCCCAGGCTTGCTTAAAACGTACACTCAATTACAGGCGTACCAATATATAGAAAAAAATGTAGCATCAAGAAAACTTAATACAACAAGTCAAAAAAATCCACGTGGTATATCAGCGCTAAATACGTGAAACGGCAGATGGACTTCTCCACTTACCATTCAGCACCATCGCCAGCATGGGTATGTATACAGTTACCATGGTTACTGAGAGTTTGGTGAGGGCCCTAAGCGCTACCGTCGAGGGGGGAAAATGAAAAGGCAAAATATGCAACATCTTACTCAAAAGACGACAGCATTTTCAATTGGTAACTCTTTTTTTTTTTTTTTTTTTTTTTTTTTCCGAATTCTAACAGATACGACTGAGGCAGTGTTGAAGGGGATCCAGTGGCATGGCAAACACTGGGTGGAGGGTTTTTTTGGAGATGGGGATGGCTCAGGCCAGCAGGCCAAAAGAGCATCACGGCTTCCTTAAAATTAAATGTGAAAATTGCTTGGTCTCTAGTCTGGCTTTGTTTCTTGTGCGTCTTTTGGATGCTTCTTTCCCAATCTGAATTTTTTGAAAACCACTTTGGATCCCACATCAACCCTGCAGCAAAAAAAAAAAAAAAAAAAAAAAAAAAAAAGAAAAAAGAAAAAAAAAAAAGAAAAAAAAAAAAAGGAAAAGAAAAATAAAACCAAAAAAAAAGAAAAAAACACCTTTTGTTTGTTTTTGTTTTGTCTGTCACACTTTTTTTTTGTTGTTGCTCTCAATTTTTCTGATTTTTTGTTGGCTGTTTTTTTGGAATCTACTGCACCCATTGATTTACAAAATATCCAAAATAATAACTTCAAAATATTAAAGCTTTTTTTTTTTTCAAATCCGTCATCCACCTTTCAGCAACAATGATAATAATAATAATAATTACAAAAGAAATAATAATAAAAAACCCAAGTAAGGCCAGATTCTCTCTCTTTATATATAAATATATATATAAACAATGGGAAGGGGAAAGGGGAGCACACAGAAGACACCAATGATGCATCTGAAACAACAAATGAGAGTGAAGCAGACATTTATAAAAAAGATGAAAAGGAAAATATTTTGGACATGCACCTCGATTTTACGGCCCTCTACCACGGTGCCGTGTAATTTCTCCCTCGCCCTGTCCGCATCAGCACTATTTTCGAAAGTTACGAAACCAAATCCCTGCATGCAGGAGGGAGAAGGGGGGAAAACAACATGCACATTATTATTTCAGTCAATGACCACTTGTTTGCTTATGTTCTCTCTCTTTAATTTAATATTTTCTTGTCCTCGCTTCATTTCTGTAACATGCAAATTAGAGAAATTATAATTGTATTGAGATGTGCAATAAATAAGCAACAAATGTGAACAAATTTTTTTTCCTGTCATCAGTTAGATAATACCCTCTGAGAAAGTCAAAGAATGATACCAAAAATACCTTTCTACATGTCACTACAGAGGAAAATAAATCTAACAATAAGAAAATGAAATTAAAATAAATTACAGTGTCTTCACATAGAAAAAAATGAACTAATGAGAAAAGAAAATGAACCACATTTTAATGACATGCAGATATCTCAACAAAATAAAAAACATGTGCACAAAATTCAACACTGAATGTCAATATACTCTAAACATTGCCTACTTAGTCATGCTGTTGTGATCATAAGAAACACTGTTCCCATGCAACACTAGGGTAACTTAAACTTTCATCAAACTATACAGCCTTTACTTATTTTTTTATAAAAGGAAAAAAGAAAAAAAAAGAAAACCACCAACAAAACAAAAGTACTTTCAGAACAAAGTATAAACTTTCTTGTATTAACAGATCAAAGAAAATCACATGATGTGAATAGAAAAATAAACTCTGATAAAAGAAGAAAAATGCAAACGTTTTGAATAAGTTTAACTGCTTCATTTACTTGTTCTGCATATTATTTTCCACATATAGAACATGCAACTGGTAAAACTCCAGAATCCCACACTAGTGGGACAAATCTGAAATTCTGCTGATGACAAATGCCCTCCTTTATACTAGGCTAAAACAAACATTTCAAATCCTATTAAAATACATTTTATGCCCTAACTTAAATTAAACTCTCTTTAAAATAGCAAATATTTTTGAAAAATCTGAGAGTGAGAAACATTTCAGAAACATACACCAACCCTTTGAAGTAATTTCTTGCATTAGCACTACAATGCCTTTGCATGCCTCCCAAAGTTATCCAAACTCTCCTCTACATTCCCAAGCTTCTCACACTGAGAATCATTTGCAAGTTGCACGTGGTGCTTTGCAGTGTAATTTAAGTGATATTAAACTGGTTTTTTTTTTTTTTTTAATTTCTATTTTAGCCTGAACTTCGTTCTGCTCCTGAGCAATCAGCCACTCACCACAGCTCCTCATCTCCCTGTGCTGAGTTTTGTCAGCGTTCACCCACCTCCTCTCTGCAGTGCTACCTATTACACAAGTGACTGGCTTGAAAAAAAATGTAGGGGGGGAAATAATAATAAAAAGAAAGGGAAGACATTTCTACATTCATTTACACAAGGGAGACCGAATATCAAACTAAGGCAAAACTGACACCAAGCAGTGAGGAAAAGGATGTGTATGGACTACAGAACTAATTAATCAACCAACGACCAAAAAAGTGAATTAACTCTTAGGATAATTCCCTGGGTTATTTGGGTTATTTCACCTACTCAAAGAACTCAGTTATCTATTCCCATTTATAATGCAGTAAGTGACATTTAGGTACAGCAGTGGTCTCTGTTTCGTGCTCTCCAAAGCAGCTTAAGCACAGCTACTCTTTTTTCCCCCGAATAAATCCAGCCTGAAGCCTGAGCTCCAAAGTGCTCTGTCAGCAGCTGCAGCTGCAGGCATTCTCATAGCACCTGATTCCACACCACTCTCCAGAATTTCAGCACAAGGCCACGACCTCACTTGCCACAAGACACTGAGGATGTAACTCTCTTTTTCCCAATGCACCAGGAGCAGTGAGAAATTAAATCCTCCTCCTCAGCACTAATCTCCATGGTTTAGATCCCTGTACAGGCTTTTCTTATACCTAAACCCATCCTCAACTTTAAACTTTTATTTCTTCTACAACTGCTTCTTCCCATCTTGTTACAGCTCTGTAAAAATATCTCCTAATTCAGGATGCCATTAAGAAAACATCACTGGATCCGTGGATCTAAGCAGAGTAACTCCATTCAATAGCAGAAATTCCCCCAATTCTGTCTGTTTCTTCCTATTCTCTTGCCTGAGCAGTTGTTCCTTTTTGGAATTGCAAACATTTGGTGAAAGTTCAGTCAAAATTTTCTGTCACTCTAGCTCACAGTGCTACCAGTTACTTTTTTGTTCAAACAGCTAAAGATAAAAACCCAATTATAGTAAAAAATTGGAAAAACATACAAAAGTGGAGCCACAAGCCAAGATAAGACAGGGACTTCAAAGAATCTGAAAATAATACTCATTGTAATTTTTTAATTTCTTATGTTGTTCTTATTCTCATAATCAACACTACTTAACTTAAGCTCTTACTATTTATGCAAATCTTTAACTTTACCTGGCTGACAGAGAAACTCAAGAACAAAACACAGATTCACCCATCACACATTCAAATACCTGCACAAACACTTTAACATCAATTTAATATGCAGCTGAGTTAACAGCTGTATTCTATTAACTGGTAATGCAAATATATGCACTTTATTTTTAAGATCTGTCAAGTGATTTAATAATAGCCAAGTTAGTATGGTGAGAAGCTTCTGATTTACTTTGGGAGGCACTTTGGAGTTTTCCTTATTTGAAGAAATAGGTGTTAATGTAATATATACTAGATACACATTAATACATAAACACATGAACAGATTTCTGAATGTATATATAGAGCTGCTTAGAGTGTTGATTTGTAACTGATAGAAAATGGTCAGAAATTCAAAAGTCATCAGTGTTGCTGTATACTCTAACAAAGCTTTCTTCATTATTATTACATATTCAAACAACCAGAAATTTGTAGTATGAAGCTTTCATTGATTTAGGGTTTTCTTTTATGGAAGGGCTCCCTTCTGCAAAATGATTTGACACTATGGTGGTGTTCTAATGTTGTTTTTTGAATATGCAATTCCATGTTTCTTAACTATCATGGCATGAGAATGAGATTACTTCTGTTGTTTTTGCAACAATCGTTTAAAACATTAACTATTAGAATAAAAAGAAAGAAAAAGAAACAGAAACAAAAACATATTCTAGCAATTCTTATGCCAAACTGCAGCTAGAAACAAATTTGAATTCTGATCCTGCAAACTTTGTTACCTGTACTCAGTCTGAAACCACTTAGTAGTCCTTTCAGTTTCAGTGGGATTTTATGAAAACATAGATAAGCACTGCCAGGAATGGGACTTTAATCTGGTGCATCTTAATTCCTACAGAATGGACATGAAATGATCAGATTAAAAAAAAAAATGAAAAAGAAAAAGAAATAACAGAAAAAAGATGTCCCTCTCATTTCTAAAATTTCTTTTTCCTTAACTTCCCATTTATTTGAGAGAATCTAAAGGTACTTCTGCAAACTAAAATATTCTGTAGCTGTAGCTGAAATATCTCTGAGGCAGGTGAGAAGCAGCAGCCCTAAGGTGTGAGCAGCACCCCAGGCACCTCCAGCAGCTCCCCTGGAGACAGCTGGGCTGCAGCCCCGATGGTGCAGGAGCACTTACTAACAACACTCTGACCTGAACAAGTGTGTAACTGAGGCAGGGATGGTACAAACCTAGCCAGGAAAACCTTTTCCTTCTGAAACCCTTTTTAGGATCTTGCCTTTAGAATAAGGCACTGGGATGTTTCATGCTGCAAAGCCAACATCAAAAAAGCTCGGTTTGGATACACCTCCTTCTGCCATCCCCCAAAGCTTTAACAAAACCTTACACTTAACGCAGCCCAGTGCAGGTGTGGTGGTTAAAACGCCCACCTGGGTAAGATTTGGTGGCTAAACAAAAGTTTAAACTCCTCCCACATTGCTCAGCTCCACCCTGGCAGCACAACCAGCAAAGGTGGCCAGTGGGGGATGGCCCTGGGAATTGATGGGATTGTGCAGCAGCAGCAGCTCTGACTAATCCATGTCTTTTGTAAACATTACTGAACAGCCATAATTTAACAGTAACAAATTTTGGCCAGAGTAGGAGATTCTAAGCCACCAAATTCCATCCATTTTAGTTGTTTACTGAAAAAGTGATGAATGTTTGAACTGAGTTTGGGCTGGCAGGCAAGGGGTCTAATTAATGTCTGAATAATTAACCAGGAGATTTCAGCTGTTCCACTCAGGTTTAAAAAAAAAGAAAAAAAAAGAAAAAAAAGAGAAGGTTTTATTTTCAGAAAATAAATATTAATGGAATTAAAATATATCTGATTTAAGATAGATTTTTGATGTACATGATTCTTAAAATATGACAGGTTACAGTATGTCTAGAACAGGGATAACATTCCATCGCTAATAATAAATGATATATGAGTTACAGCAAGATTGAAACATCAGTGAATAAACTTCTAGTGTTTCTGACATGGCAAGAAAAGGAAAAAAGATATGCATATGACAGACATAAACCCCTATGCTGCAGCTGATATCACGTGAACACACTGGGCTACAGTTTTGCACCAGCTGATGCTGATGGAGTCCTGGCCATTCTATCTTGCTTCATTTCTTAAATGCTGAATAAATTGAAGTATGCATTTAAGGCAAAGTAATTTTGGAAAAAAAAAAATTTAAATGTTTGCAATACAATAAGAACTCTTTTAATAAAATAAATACTAAACCAGATTGTTATCAAAGGGTTGGTGTACTAAGGCTTTAACTAGAGAGGAAAACATCTGCACTTAATCTGAAACAATCACATATTTTCTCAGCTAATTATTTAAGAGGATAGTTATTAGGTATCATTATCATTTCAATAAAGGAAAAAAAAATCTGTACTAACACAAACCTGCCTACAAATATCTTTAACTATGGACTCATAAAAGAAATGAAATAATTACCCTTGAAGAATAAGGACAGCAAAAATCAACATTCCCATATAACATATGACAGTTTGGAGTAGTTAAAATTATCCCCTTTAAAAGATATGAGTCCAATGATTTTCATACTGCTTAGAAAGCTGACTGACAGCTCAGAAGATGTTTTCACTAACATAAAATTTAAGACATTATTTTGTCACAGCAGTGCAGTTGTTTCCTTTTACTTATATATTTGAAACAAAACAAAAAAATTCCACAGCTAAATTAAACTGCTTACCTTTGAGCCTCGCTCATTAAAAATAATTTCAACATCTAAGATTTTACCAAATTGCTGCAAAGAAACAGAAAAAGTTACATGAAAATAAGATAACTTTAGCACTTCTATCATACACAGTACAAATGTTTGTTTCAGGAAATGGTGCAATGCTTTAAAAATGTCAAAGATATAAAACCAAATATTGTTAAACACACAAAAAAAGACAACACTAAAAGGAGTCAGATCAATATTATTTCTAAATTGTGTGCATCACTTTGCTCGTTACAATCACTCCACGGAGGAACTTGAAGCTCAGTGAAGCCCCTGACAGATAGAAAAGAGCATTAAATCGTGAGCATAGTGAAGTAAAAGTCCCAAATTTCTGCATTTTTTAGAACAGGTGATGGAGTTTGGTTACTTCTGCATTGCAGGAATAAGATTAAACCAGGTGGGAGTTTTGTTACTGGTTTCAAAGACTGAGGATTTCTTTCCACCCTTGCTGAAATGGGTAACCATAATTCCCTAGGAAGTTTTGTCTTACTGGAGCATAGTTTGGAAAACTAGAATGGATGCTCACTTTGGGGGGATTTTTTTCTCTGCTCAGATTTGTATTTTTATTATAATATTAGAATTGGCTGTTATTCCTATTGACCTTCAAAACCACTCAATTCCCTAGACAGTGTTTGCACATAAAATCTGAACCCAGCCTGTCCTGTTGGACCTGGCTTACGAAGGGAATATAAATGTTAGAACACGTTCTGTTGGGACACATTATGTGAGGTGACAGTGTAATGCATCAGGGGGTCATTTCTGTTCTTTCATATGCCATTAACATGCAGTATGGATCAGTGCTGGCATTGGTAAGTGACCCAATATCTTAAACAAAAAGGCAGAACTTAGAGGCAGGCAAATGGAGAATAATCCAACAAGAGTCCCAGGAAATGCAGAAATGACCTGTACTCCAGTCTTTTAAGATATAATAAACAATTACAGGCCAGAAAGGATGGTATTCCTTCTCTAGCTTATTAAAGAGTTTCAGCTTGACCATGAAAAATCAACCATCACTTGGTATACTTGGGCTTATTTCATGTTCTTGCATTCACCATGTAATTAATGTTTTAACTGCAACTTCAGCCTTGATGCAGACATGAACTTGATATTTAAACAATTCTCCTCTGTTATGTTTGTGTTCATGTAAAAAGATCATCTGCTGTGTGTATAGCATAGATATGATGCAGACCTGCCATATTTCAACCCACACATGCAGAAATTTCATTTTTCTATCATTTCAGAAGCTAAAAGTTTTCAGTTACCAAGTCACTCTGGAAGTCAGCTGGAAACTCCAGCCACTCTCCAGTGTCAGTCTTTTGAGACCTAAAACTTAGAAACATTAAAAGGAACTGTGTTTATTAATTTATAAATTACTACAATACCTAGAAAAAAATCCTTTCATTTAATGGTGTGGGGGGGCTTTTTCCAAATCAAACCTATTTTAAGTGGTTTGTTTAGTTTAAATAAATTAGCATCTTTATCTCTGGAGGGTTAATTATTATGCCTTCTGCTATTCTGCTGATGAGCTGGAAGCTGCGTTCAGGGGAGGAAACTTGTACCAAGTCAGATCCAGCAGAAGAGTCTCTCCTTTCCCAGTACTACACCAGGATTCTTTTTCCAGTGACTGTTTCCTTCAGAGGAATAAACACTGAGGAACACCACCTTTTGACTCGCATACAAACACATTAGAAGAACTTAAAAATCTGAGCTGAACATGAAAGATGGAAGGAAGTACAGAGCCATGAGGCCCTTGGTGCTGTACTGATTAACCAGCTGTAATGCAGGAGAGAATTGGGGTTTAGCGAGGCAGAATAAAGACAGGGAGAGTAACAGAAATACTTCAGAGTCCTGACTTGGGTTCTAACAGATGATCAAGTACTATTTCTAGATGAGGTTTAATGGCATTTCAAACTAAACCTGCAGGTTCTTGGATCAGGGAGTAGAAACCCAGTCTAAGCTCTCTTGTTTATAGTCCTGTTGCTGATGGCATGTCCAGGGCCTGTGTGAAAAACTAGGGATGTGCTTGAAGGCAGCTGTGGCCTGGGGGTTTACAGAAAAATACTAAAAAAACCCCTTCAAAGCCTACAGACCTACAAAACCTGTGGAGATGGACAGGGATTCTGTGTCTGAACTCTGTGCTGAAATTCAGCCCATGCCTTCCTTTTGGGTCCCTTACTCAGGAGGTCAGGCACTGACTGTTCAACATCATGCTCTCCAAAATTAATAAATGCAGGCAGAAAAATCCAGATGCATACAGCAGCAATATGTATGCATTTAAACCACCATAGATAGCTTTTTGTGAATGTAGTACAGAGCACCCAAGTGCATCACACCCAGCAGAATCAGTGTCATTTCTTTTCCTTGTTGTGACTGCCAAATCAGATGTTTGATTATACACAGATTAAAGGGGAATCTTCCCTGAAAATGGTTAAACAGCCTCAATCAGAGATACAGCCCTCACAGCTGCCTATAATACAAAATACCTATTGCCATGCAAATGTATAAAAAAAAGCAGGAGTAAATGATGAGCACTTACACCAAACATTTGTCTAAGATCTGGATCCCGGAATCTGAATGGTATATTTGAGACGTGGAGCCGTTTTGGCTGTGATTTGTTTTCTGTGTTTTCAGAAGATTGTGTCTGTTGCTGGCCATCGGTCTGTGCTGCATCATCTGTCTGCTAAAAGGGTAAAGCAAAATAAAGCACATTGTAAGTATTTCTGGCATTTTTAATACAATGTGGTGGGCTGAAATCCTCAAAAAAAAAAAAAAAAAAAAAAAACCAACAAAAAACAATCCCAAAAACAGAACCAAAAAAACCCCAACTAAAAAGCAGTTAAATCTGCTCCAAAGTAGTGAGGAATACCAGAAGTTTAAATACATGAAAATCAAATCCATTTCTGTCTCAACAGCATACATTTTCAGTATTTGGAATAAACTGGAGAATAAGTAGATTATTATTTGTAGATTTGCTTAGCTATTCTTAAATAATGAATGAATACATGTCCCTGTAAGATTGTAGGAACTCTAACCTCTTCTGTGTTTGCCAAGGTAAGGAACTGAATCTGCAGTCCAAATGCTGCCTGCTCGCAGAGCAAGCCAGACACTTTTAAATCAGATTAGTGCTTTCATTCAGAGCCACGGGGATTCTGCACAGCGGGCAGGGAACACATCTCATCCTCGTCGCTGTTCCACAGGCAGGGCTGATGGGCACTGGAGGGTCATTCTGGCCAGATAAATGGGGGCCATTATGGAAAAAGCCCTGAGTTGGGAGAGGGAACAGAAGTTTAATCAGTGGTGAAGGTTGCCTGACAGAAGTGTGAGACCCAGAAACAAAGTTTCACAGATTTGCTTCCTTGCCAAAATGAGGTTATGGCATGGTACTTCCTACAGGGACACCGTTCTCTGGTTTTAAAATTCTGGCTTATAATTGAAGGACATTGCCATGTGCTATGATTTAACAAAAAAGTATTAAATCTACAGTCAGATGAGGAAAAAAACATAAAATGCCCCTCACCCAAAGAGTAAAATTAACCAATGCTGGTCTATCAGTATGTTATAGAAATTACTCTTTTCTGTACTTTAATTATATCCTACAGTGCCTAATTTATTAGTGCTTGTACAGCACACAGCTATTGGACAAGGTTCTGCATGGGTATGTTAAAACAGCACGGTCATGCTCGTTTGCAGGGGCAGAGGGGTTTGGAAGAATAGAAGGGGAAAGAAAATAGTTGAATGAAAAGCTACAAGGATGATCTGACAGCCATCACTCTCTCTGCATTCTTTCCTCTTCCATCTGACCACGTTGTTCTTCCAAGTATTCATCTTGTGTGCTAACGTTACATTCAGTTTGTCTTTCTGGCTTTCTTCACTTAAAGAACAAAAAGAAGAAATTGCCCATTTCCTGCTAGTATGAAATTTCTTTTAGGAGACAACAGTTAAAGCAACATAAAAGTGGTTAAATAAAATAAACCTTACCACACAGTTTTAGTACCAACAAGCCTGTTGAAGAGGAAGCAAAAGAACTCAAACAGAATGCATCATTTACATCAGCAATAACTACATATAAATAGAATGCTAGCGATGAGATTCAGCAATATCCTCCCTAGGGAATACAAACGTTCTCAAATTAAAAGTACTAACATCTATATTGCCTATACTCCTGTGCTAAGAACACTTTATAAATAAAGGTCCTCATTTCTGCAGCATCAGTAGTATCTCTGATATTTCACAGGATACAATAAGACTCACACAAACACAAACTTTTGTGTGCACTGAAGAAAGATTTACAAGTGATCCAAACAAATAACGGGATCAGATCAAGTGTAAACCTAGAACTGAGTCAGCACCACCACATCTCTTCATCTGCTATTCCCTGAACTCGCAGGCCCACAAAGTAAATAATTAATCTTTATGAATATTTAGTGATTTAAATAGAAAATATGGTATATAGCTGTCAAGAGACAAAAAATGTTCCATGCTAATCTATTGTTAGCTAAAATAACTCAGAAATTCAAAATTTAGATTTTGAGGTAACTGTTTCACCCAGAGACACCACAGGGATTATTTTCTACCTTCAGGCAGAAAAGGAGAGAAATACGAAAGGAATTTGGGTATATGAGAGCAGGTTGGGGATGACAGACTGGAAGCTCTTGAAATACGACACTCCAGAAGAATTTGAGGTCAATTAGATTAATCTGAAGAGAAATAAAGAATTCTGAAGGTGCTGTTAAGCCTCAGGAACAGAGGGTGCCCCAGGAAGAAATTCTATAATCAGCATCCTGTATAAATGCAAATCAGAAATAAGAATCTGTGTTCACTTTATTCATAGAAATGAGGGGTAGAAGGGCTGAACTGTGCACCACGAACATCCCAAAACACTGGGAGCAACTGCCCTGCTGAGCAGCTGAACAGATTATGCTCAACAAAATCCAGGGAGGTTTCTGAAGGTGGCATTAAAATGGAGCTACAAATTATGGGCAAAGAGGATAAATCCAGGTACTGTCATTTTCCGGGCCTTTGGTTGGTTTTACCACTTCTTAAAATAATTTTTATTCTAAGAAGCCTCAAATTTACACTCTCAGCACAGAATGTCTCAGAGTCTGGGCAGTGAGGGCTGAAAACCAGAAACTTTAGCAAGTCACTGTCATCAACAATTTATAACTGTCCATGACCCTCAAGATCCCCAGGGCAGAATTAACAGGGCTAAACCATTCAGAACATATTCAAAGGCTTGGCAATGTAACAGGCTCTTTACAAAGCACATTATCATTCAGACACCCAGGGGTGTGCCTCGGAGATCTGGACAAGGACTGAAGTTGGAACGTGGAGATGATGCAGAAATTTCCAAGTGACACTAAGGAAGTAAAACACACAGGGGGCAGAGGACAGGCTGGATTTTGGAAAGTCCCAGGCAGACAACTTTCAGAGCTCTGTGCACTCACAGAACCAGAACGTAATTTACCTCACACATACATAAAACATTCCAGGAGAATACCCTCACTGTGAAGAGTGGTGTTTGATAGTCCTTTAAAAATTAATTAGTGTTAGGATGTGGCATTATACTTCCTCCATGCCTGAAGCCTTGCATGCAATCAGGCTGCTTTTCTGGCCCCTATCCCACCATATAGTTGCAATTATAAAATAATAAAGATTCTTAAGACATGATAGTCCTAAAACTTATAATGAAAGTTATAAGTACAGAATGCAGAAATAGAAGATCAAATTCTCACTCACAGCAAAACAAATTGAGGTGAGCTCCCTTTACTTCAGTGAACTACTGAAGGCTTAAGTGTTAAAATAAAATTAGAATTGAAACATCTTTACAGATAAGCAAATCCATATCAAAGAAGGCATTTCAGAAAAGGATTTATTTTTTTCATATAAGATAATTTCAGTATAAACATTTGGTATCCTTTTAAACCAAATCCATCACAGGAGAGTTAATATCTATTGTTTTCTAAAGAAATTCTTTACTTTTAGCGAAATATTTTTCTGTTTGCTTAACTCAGTTCTAGAAACAGAAAGCTTCTATTATTTAAAAGACTTCACTCAAGTTCTTGAAGACTTCATACTGAAGTAAAATTGTTGAAGTAATTTTTCTGGTTTCCCTTCCTAGCTTTTCCCTGAGAATTTCGGAAACAAAAATCATACAAATGAAGAAAACCACTAAACCAAATTTTGTTTGGATAAAATAAATTTGACTTTTTTTTTAATTTGGAAAAAATATTAACTCCCCCCCACACACACACCTTAACTTCTTTAATCCTTAACTCCTTTAAAACCATTTTAATCCAAATTTGCAGCAATTTTCACTCAAAAATACATTCCAAAACCTTCATGCAGCCTCTAATGCAGCCCCATTTCCCTGACTGGACACTGGAGTCTCATCTCCCACCTTCAGCACTGGTGGCAAAGGCAGCAGACACAATCAAAGAATGGTCAGTGAACCTGAAATCAGAGCGGGCCTTGTGCACATTGCTGGGGCATTCCATTCTCAGTCCTGGCTGATGGAAATGTTCTGTGTCCCTTTCCATCCATCACTGCAGACAGCCAGCCCTGCAGTGTTCCCACACCGGAATTGTGAGTGTCTCACTTCCCTCCACTCTTTTTCACTGACTAATACCTTTCATCTACAAACCAACGACGGTGTGCACAAAGTCTTTCACCCTCAAATCCTGTTTCCAACACAGTGAAATGCAGTCAAAGAGCTGTTTGCACACCACTGCAAGAGCACCATTCCCAATCTCAGCTGTTAGAGACTGAATGTAACACAGACCATGGGAACGCCTGAAATGGAACTAAACCTTTTATCTCTTTCTGGACAAAGTGAAAATAAGTAGTATTGGAACACGAGAAAGCTTTACCAAGTCCTGATCATTCTGCTATATTCTGCAGACAAACACAAATCTGTTGCATATCTTTTAAACCCACACCAAGTCTAGAGGAAGAAAAGCATAATTCTAGCAGGAATAACCTCAAAAATTTTTACAGGGAGAAAAGAAAGAGAAAAAAAGGAACAGATTATTTTTTAAAAATATGATCAATGGTAAATTAGGTGCTGAGTATCTCACGTACACATGCCAGCATAGGGTAAAGCTCTTCAGAATTTTAAATTTAGCAAAAAAAGAAAGCACCCATTGAATTTTTAAATAAATGCTCAAAACAGCACCTGTTTTTTTCCTGCTGCACCAATAAAGTTATTTCTAAGAGAGAAAGAGCTTGTGAATGTCTTCTAGGCATTATTTGATTAAGTTGACAATATTATGTGAGCAATGGTTGGGTACCCACTGTGCTGTACTTTTGACCAAATTTATTTGTGTAATGAACACTTGCTCTGTCTCTTCTCCAGCCTGAACAGGGCTCTTGATTTAACTGGTGGTGCTGGAAGCCAAGTGAATTTACAGCCCCCACAGTCATTCTCTCTCAATCTGGAGAGAATAGCAGCGGCAGTACATGAGCAAGCATAATTCAATACGTTGTGCTATAAGCACAGAAAATAATATCAGAGCTCTGCAATATACCTGTTTGATTTGATTTGTAAACCTGATAAAAAAAGCAATCGAGAAAAGTTCAGCAGAAAAAATATATATACGTCCTGAGCAAAAATATAACCATGCCCAATGTGTACAAACTGAAAATATCATGCATAGTAAATCATCTTCATACTTCCCTCAGATAATATTGTACGTTTTCCATTTTAAAAGGATCTAGATTCTGGAAAGCTACCTTTCCATTAAAAAGTGAGCAAAGAGAATAATTTAAAAGTGAGTTTGGGACTTCCTGAAACTGCTGTTTCCCTGATACACCACTAACAGAGAACTGACAAAGTGATGGGCTTGTAGCTTTCCTGTTATCTTAAGTAGATCGACTGATTAATTAATCATACTTGTTTTGATAAATTTATATTCTGAAAAGCCACAGCTCTGCAATGTGCTTCCCAGAAGCATAACACAGAAAAAATGGAGTTATATATGCAGATCCATCTATTTGGGCTTAAATGTTCCCACAAAGATGTACACAGGAAAAAATTCTACTATTGTGCTATTTCACAATGGTGATAAACATTACCAGAAGTATCAGTGACTTTTCTTGTGTACTGCATCTCTGTTATCCTTTTCTCAAGAGTAAGATCAACAGTAAGATCTCATTGCTTGCAGGGTATTAAAAGTTGAGATTAATTCTCCAAATTAGCTCTAAAGATAAAAGTATTTCCAGAACCTCCTACTGCACAGCATTCAGCTCATGCCACATCCATTTAACCCCTTGAGAATCCTTTCCTGAAGAGAATGTGCAGTGTTCCTTGTTCTGATCTAATGCAAAAAGCACACAGATGTGGGACTTGCTGCTATGCAGAAAGAAATAAAGAAATGCAATAATATAATCATGCCTGCATTTGATAATTTGGAACTAGATGATCCTTAAGGTCACTTCGACAGTAACCCTTCCATGATTATGTTGCTAAATTTCTGGTGCAGCTGAGTATCTCACACTCCAGAGATGCTTGGTTTCAGAGACACTGCTACTGAAAACCTGCAGGGCAAGCCCTGACCCCCTTGTTTTTAATGGTAAAATTCCC
This sequence comes from Acrocephalus scirpaceus scirpaceus, assembly GCA_910950805.1. Classification (NCBI taxonomy): domain Eukaryota; kingdom Metazoa; phylum Chordata; class Aves; order Passeriformes; family Sylviidae; genus Acrocephalus; species Acrocephalus scirpaceus. The sequence goes on along the minus strand of OU383786.1, from coordinate 4,420,318 downwards.
TTTTATTTCAGCTGGGTCACAACTTCACCCTGATGTTACACCCACTTGACAAAGTAATTTCAGCATTACCATTAACTTCACTCTATTTCACAGATTACAAAAGGTATAACAATCCTGGTTTCATATTCTTCACAAAAACATTTTACTACCCAAAGCACCAAATGCAAACTTAGCAAAGCAATCACTGGGACAGCTCTGAAAGAAGGAGGCAGAGGAGCCAAATCCCTGTCCTGAAGTGCTGTCCCCTCTCCAAAGTGCTGAGCTCTCACCCTGGCCACTGACCAGTCTATGAATACCTAAGAGCCGTTCTCCCTCCCGTTCCACTAGTGACAAAAGTGTGTTAGGTGTTCAGTTGTGCCTATTACTCTTATTAATAAAACTCATCTTTGGGAGTCGAGGGGAACTGTGAGACACACACGTTTGGCAGGGTGTCAGTGCACCTTTGGTGAGGGAGAACACACAACCACCTCCCTTCTGGAATATTTCCTGCCAGAGGTCCTCGAGCAGTCAGATGAATACAATTCACTCCCAGGGAGACAGTGTAAGGTGGCTGACTGTGACTGAGGCATTTGTTTTAGATATACTGCCACACACAAGCACACCCTGGCAGAATCCCTAATCCAATTTACTGACAAATGAAAAAGAACCTGAATAATTCTGTGCTTTGCTTCAGCAGCTCCTGACGTTCCACTATTGAACATGCTCTGGGGTTTCAGCGGACTGGGTATTGTTCAGGGCTGAAGACTTGCAAGCAGCAGTGATTATTTCCCTCATTTCTAGATGGATGCATTCTGGATGCTGATACCACAGGCTACAAGAAAGCACTGCAATTATTGTGATAGCTTATGCATGGAGAGCTTGCAGCCTAAATAAGAGATCATTAATTCTGAGGACAGATAGCAGCAGTAAGATAGGTTTCTTAAGCCTCTGGTACTGCAGGACAACCAAAGAGTAATTAATAACTTGGCTACGTTAATTATTTCCCCAATTAATCTTCCCTAACAATATGGAATGTAGCCCTTATATAGTGCTTTACATTGCCTTTGCTGGTTCATAATTTTTCTTCTAAAATATTCAGCAGGGTCTCAGGGAATAGCATATCAATCATGTCTGGAGGGGAATCACCACAAGCCATACATTTTTTGACTTGGGAACACGTCTCAAAACTTGGGCCAGATTTGCTGGCATAAAGAGCAGATATTATTTTAGAAGAATATTTGTAAAATGTTTTAACAGAGTTGGCAACTGCTTGGTTACACACAAGTTCAGTTAAGGACATCCAGCTGACATCATCATATCAGTAACATGAAATGGGAGAAGGAATGATAAAAGGTTGCCTCAATGAATTATTTATTGCTTGCATCGATTCAATAAATATTTCTGACCACCTACTGATCCCATCCACAATATCACAACAGCAATTAACAAAACCTTTCCCTAATTAGCTGCATCCTGGCTCCGTTAGCCAAGAAGGAAATGCATACACACTATGCACATCTTTACAAGTTCACATCACATATAAGAAAACTCAATTATTGTGATATTTTCACAGGATAATATTAAAATAAATTCCTTGGATTTATCCTTTAAAAAAATTAGCAGACAGATTAGGAAATACTATACTGTCAAAGGACAAAAGCATTAATTTAATCCAAGGGGAAAATCTTAAGTAGTGATATAGAGACACAAAGAAATACTCAACTGATTTTGTTATTATTCTTTCATCTTTTAAGTCAGAAGTCTGGTTTTTTTTTTTTTCCCTCATGTAATTCTTGCAGGAAGAAAGTGTTCAAAAATAACTTTGAAACCAATCAAAACATATTAAAAAACCCCATTACAGTAAATATAGAAATCTTGATTAGAGGGATTTTTATCATTTGAGTGGGAGCTGTAGCTTCACACTGCACAGGCTGGCTTACAAAGTATTACCAGAACAAGAAGCCACCAGGATCCTCAGCACTAAAAAATGCCGTGCTCGTGACATTTTCCCCCACAAATTGCTCAGCACATTTACACTGCAGATTCATCTCTCATTTCTGAGCTCGTTTCCCCCCGTGTGTCTAAGGACACCCGACACTCGTGGTGTGGTTCCATGGGCACCTAAAGCCTCAACATCACACCTGACACCTTGGGGCTCAGGCTCCTTCCACCCACCACTCCACATAAATTGGATTGTAAGAAATAAGATATAAAAAATTATATAAAATAAGACTTGGAAAGCATCTGAAAGTATCAATAGGGAATAGCTGTGGTATGTTGTAAATATGCAGAAATACAGATCTTCCATCTAAGTAACAAAGTTTAAGGGAAGAGGGGCAAAATAGATGAAGAAATGTTGAAAGGTTTTGTAAAGCTTCCAGGTAAATATACCTTATGGTTATGATAGGCCTTAAAACACTTTAAGTTACACATTGATAGGCAATAAATCAGGACACAATGCCCCTGAGAATAAGACTTTCTGACTGATGCAAAACTTGGCATACTTGGTTTCTGGAAATCCACTGATTCTCCCCAAGTTCTCCTGTCCAATTAATTTATTACCTTGATTTATGAAAAAATTATTCAGAAAAGAACATAAATCAATACACAGCAAGGCAACTGTACTTTTATCTGTGGCCATTCATTCATGCACAAGCATTACTGCTCTAATGTAAAATGAGATTCTTTTTTTAAATGTTCTAATTAGCTTAAAAATTCTTTCAAGTGTTATCCCTCATAAGTCAACATTATAAAAGGCTGCAGTGCTGCAATAAAGCTTATTAAACTTTTGTTCTGGCAGCAGGTTCTATCTGGACAAAATAACTTTCAAAATCTCCAACTAACTTGTACAATGCCGTGACATTTAACAATATTTGTCCAAATTAAAAAAAAAATCACTAATTAAATACTGTGCTACACAGCTTCAGAGGATACTACTTCCTTTAAAAAAAAAAAAAAAGGGAAAGTGTCTTTAGATGGGACATTTGCAGGTTTGGCTAGGAGTTGTTTACCCTCAGCTTGAATCAATGCACTCTAGTTTCTGGAATTCCCCTCTGAACTAGATTTATGTCATGCATGTAAAGTCCCTTTTTGTGAGAGTTGTGTTGACACAACCAACTGCTGAGTGAACTTGTGAGAGCAGAGTTTCGTGCTGAGAGAGAACGGCTGATTGCTCCAGCTCACGAAAAGGAAGAAAATGTGACAGCATGATAAAAGGTTTTTCTCTGTTTGACCCCTCACCTATTGCTGGATCCCTACTGTGACTTTCCATTTGCTCACTTGCGTATCTTTGCCCAAGGAAGTCAGTTGTTGAACCCTCTGAAACAGAGAGGAATTTGAGGGTTCTCCATGTCACAGAAAGACACTAAATCACGTTGCTCTTTTTATACTGAAGTACTCACCAACTTAACAAGCAGCAGTTCAGCTCCTTGCAGGAGACCCAGATTACCCATTTAATGAAAAAAGCAGCTGAATTTATTTTACTTATTGGGTGTGTTTGGTGGTCTCATATCTTAGCAGGTTGCAGCAAAAATTTCCAAAGTGCTGTGACATTTGAATGGAAAAGCAGGTCGGTACCTGCTCTTCTCCAGAAGCAGCGTGCCTGGAGTTTCCCAGTGGCACAACCAGACACAGAGAAGTCCACATCAAGGAACATTATGTTTTATGTAAATCATTCTTTTTCATCCTTCTCTTCAAGCTCACCCAACACCTTTCCTTCATTAACAATAAAGACAATTTAAAGTTTTAGGAAACATCTGTCCTTCCCTTCTCCCACTTCAATAAAGGAGCAAATCTAAAGAGTAGTGGATGGTTCAAAGAATTCTTAACAGGTTTAAACCATCATTTCAAATCTAGCTGTGAATGCTGATGTTGTGATGAATTCTGCTTGATCATAGGAATGCAGCTTGTTACTGAGCTGCACAATGCAGTTCCCACTGCAGAATTGCTTTGAATACTGATATTCAAGTTTAAGGAAACATCTTTTGAAGAACTGGAAACTTGGATTTGGGAGGGACTTGGATCCCTCTGAAATCAAGTTTCCTTTCCTGGAAAAAGTTCTCAGGAAAGAGTGCAAAGGAGCCATTCTCTACCAGCAAACATGGAATCAGGAGGATTGGCACTGTGAGTTTAAACCCAATTCCCATTCTTCCCTCTTGCTCACAACAAGCCTGCCAACAGCCCTCTTCCCTTATTCATCCTCAAGCACAGCAACCAGACATTTCTCAGCCAAGATATTTCTATTTCCATCTAACATCTGTCCAGAGAAGCCGTAACAGTCTCAGGCAGCTCTGCTGTCTGTAGTTCCCTTCAGGAATCAGTGCAGGATGGCACAGCCTCGCTCCCTCAGCCCCTGTGGCACAGATTCATCCCCCCTGAATTCTCAGGAAAGGGACTTGGCCAGTTGATGCTGTTGAGAGATGAAAGCAGGCAGGGTAGGGTGACTGATACCCCAGAGGGTTGTGCTGCCAGGCAGAGGGGCCCTGCCAGGCTGGAGAAACAAGCATGAGGAACCTCAGGAAGTTCAGCAAAGTCCTGCACTTGGAGAGGAACAGCCCCACGGGCAGGGGAGTGAATGGCAGAAGAGCAGTGCTGCAGGAAAAAAACCAAAATGGAACAGGAGTCAACAATATGTGAGGGATTGGAGCATCTGGCAAACAAGGAGAATGGGAGAGCCAGCACTGTTCAGCCTGTGAAAGAGAAGGCATAAATGCCTGATGGGAGGGAGGAAAGATGAAGGAGCTGTGCTCTGAACAGTGGTGCCCAGTGAGGGAGCAACTGGCAACGAGCAAAAGCTGCAGTACAGGACATTCTGTGTTCGAGCAGGGAAAAACTTCTCCTGTGAGTGATCTAACATCACAACAGAGACCTTGTGGAGCTCCCTCCCTGGAGGAGTCTAACACCCACTGGACACAGTAAGTCCTGAATAATCTGCTCCAGTTGATCCTGTTGATTTGTCAGCAGATCGAGGTCCAGCGACCAGAACCAGCCCTGCCCACCCCTGGTAAGCAGTGACAGAGCAGGAGCAAGGTGACAGGACAGAAATCAGTGGGTCAGGTCCTGCTCAGTGGGTCAAGGTCTTCTTCAGCAGGTCAGGGTCCTGTCCAGAGGGTCAAAGACCCATTCAGTGGGTCCCCTGGCAGGCAGGGCTGTGATGGGGAGCCAGTGGAGGTGGGCAGGGCAGGAAGGAGGAGCAGTGCCCTGACAAGGACAAAGGCTGATGTCAGAATATTGCGAGAAAACAACATGCAAAGGAAGGACAAAGGAAAAGGGAGTGGGAAAAACATTAATTTGGATGGGCAAAAATTCCCCCTTTCTGTGGTACACCAAACACTCCACGCACACACAGAGATCCTTGTTCTCTGTGCCCTGGCTGAAAAGAGACTCTCCCAGACCCAGAGAAATGGAAGCCTCCACACCTTAGCATGGCATTGCAGCAGAATAAACACTACATAAAGCAAATTATCACGCAATAAAGCAATATTATTATACCATTAAATGACAACTGTAGGTCACCTCTTCCTTTCACTGTTCTCCATCGTGCAATGGCCACAACCCAAATAAACAAGGCACTCTTCAGGAAGGAAGGATTAATGTTCCAGGAAGGCACTCCAGCTCCACCACTCTCCTCACTGTGCATTGATTTACTTGGTTACACTATTTTACCTTTAAAGCTCACTTGGATAGCTAAGATCCCTACATCCCTCTTGTAAATTCTCTTGACATATAAATTGAGTATACTGTAAAATAGTATAACCATGTGAGTAAATAAATACATTTATTTTTTGGGCAGTCACGATCACTGCATCACTTGTTAGTTCCTAGGATATTAATTCCTTTCTGCATTCCAGTATCCTTTCCACCTGCACAACATAACTGAAGGCTCTCTGTGCACACACTTTGTTTCCCATATTGGTAACTGAAAGTTGTAATGATCACCTTGAACTATAACTAAAGTGGGATCTATTATTTCTAGCCAATTGAAAGGAAAAAGCAACATACAGGAAAACTGAAATCAGAATTCTACCAGATGCCTATCACAGAGTTAGGTTATCAGCCACCGACCTCTGTGAGAATAATGCCTGTGTCCCACACCCCAAAGCCAGTCTTTCATCAAGCTTCATGAATAGTTTACTTGTTTTTATCGTATTTCAAAGTTCTACTGCAAAAGAAAGCCCCACCAATCCCAGTAAACCATCTCTGTAGGTTAGGGGACTTAAACTGCAAAAGGGAGAAAAAAGAAGAAAATATGTTCCAGTTATTTTTATATAACTGCTTCTAAACCTAAGCTTGTCTCCCTAACTTGTGTAAGAGGTCAGCCAAACAGATTTTCAGTTTCTTCAGTGATATCGGGACATGCAGTTATGTTTAGCTTCAATGCTGCTTCAGAAAATATTTGGTAATCTAACATATACTCAAAAGAAACCATTTCATGGTTCTGTTTTGCTCTTTTCTTGGTGTGGAACTTTCATTCTACTTTATACACTGACTGCCTTTACTGCTTTTTAAGGAGAAAAGAGTTTGGTCAATCAGTTTGACAACCAAGCCTGCACTTCATAACCTGGGCTCTGAGAATGTGAGGAGATCACAGGGGTTTTTCAGTCCATAAAACCAGACTTTATTCTGGATGAGCTAAGAATCTTTGTGTGAGCAGGACTCAGACACTAATAGGAGAGGAAGTTACGGCAATAATTAACAGCTATTTGAAGTAAAATTCATTTAGAAATATAATGAACTGAGAACACTTAAACAGACTTCATTCAGGGGCAGATAAAAGAGTAGCTTACAGAAATATGGCCTGAATTGCATTTCCATTTACATCATCTACTTTTGTAACACCTTCCCCTTCCTCTGCTTCTGAAGGAAATAACGTAAAAAATGCTCTTTGCTGCACTTCTGAAAGTGGATTTAAAACTAAAATTTTAAATTATAGCTCTTACTGTCCACTCATTTCCATCTCAGTAAAGAACTCATCCACTGACTACTCAATAGATAGAGAAAAACTACCACAAGCAGCTTTAATTATTATTTACAAAATGAAAGAGAAGCAGTTCAAGAAGTGAAACTCAAAATGGTCAGTGCAATTTGAAATTCCTTCGGTTATTTGCATAACCATCCAATATGTTTTAAAGGCTGCAGTTATGAGATCGTCTAAATTCATGAAGAATATATATTTATTAACACATATACTCAGCACTTTTACTCTTCCCTGATTAGAATGACAGGTGAACATTTCAACTGAGTGAAAATGAATTGTGAGCTAAGGATGGGCAGCTCTGTCTCACCTGACTCACTCAAGTGAAGAGCCTCTAATAGACACTGGGGGATGCATTAAATTAGGAGCCACGCCATTGAGCTCTCTCAAATTTCCTTTAAACAAAAGGCAAGAAGAAAAGGTTAATTAAGTTCTACCACGCAATTCTATTAACAATATCCATGATTACTATAGCATGAGGAGGACATTTAATTCAAAAAAGAAAGAAAGAAAGGGGGAAGAGGCCCTGGTGAAATACTGAGCTGGTCAATCAGCATGACTGAGCAGTGGAGCTGCGTTCAGGCACTGCAGGCTCCGAGGCTGCCACAGCAAAAACTCCAAACAAATAAAATAAAGTTCCTGCCCAGAAGTATGACACAGAAAGGCTCATAACCTAATATGCAGCTATAAATTGGTAATAGATAATTTTCTTTTTCTGTTATTATCAAAATCCACTATTTTGTGCTATGAAGTGGCATTTGACAAGGCAAGTCATGCATCTGATATACTGGCCTACCAGTGATTTGGATTTCTAGCTTGACCAATTGCTCCAAAACAAAGCAAAACACCTCAGTTTGTGAAGAAATATACTCTGTTCAGAGAAATTATAAGGGCTTTTACAAGATGCTTCACTGTCTGGCCTTTTTTTTTTTTTGTGCTAATTCTGTCAGCACAGCAAGTGCTCACAGTGTTCCCTGCAAATTTAAATAAGGTCTTCAACTAAAAATAATTATCTACAGAGATTCCTGAAGATACAGTTGCACAATCCAAACACTTTCAATTTAAACTGTATCTTAATAAGAACAGAATGTGTAGATTTTCAACACCACTAAATAATAATAAACAAAGATGGATGTGTTTAAATCAAATATTTTCACTTCAACATTTTTCTTGTCTAGTCCTCTAAAACTATTGGATATCCTCCAGATGCAGATGTACTTTATGAAGAGAATAAATTGAAAAATAAAATACTTCTTTTGTAACCAGAGAGTAGAGAAGGATGAAAGCAGGTACCAACAGCCTGCTTTGGTTTTATTTTTATATTTGATTCCAGATTTTATTAAGTGTTTCAATTTAGCCTGGCCAAAACATGGCACTTCATTGAAAAGAGTGGAATGGACTCCAAAGATTAATGACAGTAAAATTATCCTAATCTGTCATAAGCTCTGATATAACAGTAAGAGGAAGTAATTTGCTTTAGTAAAAAGCAATGAGCACCAAAGCATGAAAATTAACACTCCACAGAGGTAGATATTAAATGAGAAATATTAGCTGCATCAGCACATTGGAGACAATTATAAACTGCAGAGGATTTCTGAGACTGAGAAATACTATATTTATTATGATAAAGTCAATTTTACCACTCAGTAAAAGCTCAGTTTATGATTTTAGTATTGCATTTCTTTCCCCTCAAAGGTAACTTGCGTTACTGCTTTCCAAAATTTATGTCACTTTTGTTTCTTTTATGCATTATATTGCTTACTTTATCTCATGGAAACTTATTAATACAGAGAAGACAAAAAAATCACTGAGTATTATGTTATTTTATTACTTTCTCTGAGCACCCAGACAACACCTGACATGTTTTTGAGAAATTATATTAGTCAAAAATGGGATTTTATCAGTTTCAGTCAGTGAGCGTTTCTGAACAGATGAGAGCCTCTTTCTTTTTTCTTTTTTTTTTTTACAAAGAGAAATAAATATGAGAAGATAAGTAAAAGTACACAGGAAGATACTTTGGCTTTACATTCTTGTATTACAGAATAAATCCAAGCTGAAGATTTTTATAACCACCAGCATTCATACTGAAAGGTGCTAATGCATCATTATGATCTAGCAGGTTGCTGGCTGTGTTTTACAGCCTTTCACACTACATTAACCTTTTGTACCTCAAGTATTTATGACCTCATAAGTAAGTATTTATCAAACTGAAAGCTCATATACAGCACTGTATTTTAGCTCTCAGTTTTTAGGAACATTGATAATTTCTCTTTGCCTGCATTTAGTATCACTTTGATTTACAGTGTTTTTAGCAAAGGTATTAATGCAAAGTAAAACTGTTTTTCCCACTATCCATGGAAATGACACAAAACTATGAAATGCCTTAAGTAGGGACTCATGCCAATGTAAAAAAAAACACCAAACAAAACCCCAAAAAACCAAAACAACTTCCCATGCATGTTTTGCTCTAAAATAAAGAAATTGTTAGAAAAAGCAAATATAGCTGGTTTGTTTCCTGCCGTATTCAATAGTGTAGCAGAGCCAAACAACCAGAAGGACTCTTGGTACAAGAACTGTCACAATTAATTAAGTAATAGGTGCCTCACCTACATATGCTCTGTATTTAAGAAAACAAAACAAACAAAAAACCCACAAAAACAAACAAACCCAAACAAACAAACAACCAGCCAAAAAAAAAAAAAAAACCAAAATTATTCAGGAATGTGCACAGCTTTTGACAAAAAGCCTTTTGAGAAAACAAACAAAAAGCCAAACAACAACAACAAAACCCACACCACAGCGGACTAATGCATTGAATAAATATTGCATAAATACAGTATTGGTTGCAAATATTCTTCCCAGCAATTCACTATGAAATCTGAGGTATTGAGACCTACTATGACCAAGGCCAAATTGTAACTTCACACATACTGCTATAAAATTTGGGGTTAACAAACACCACGGATTTTTATATCTGAGAGAAATGAGGCCTGCCCAAACCTGCCTTGTTTTTGTTCTCTCCCAGGTGTGTGTGACAGTGTGAGGCAGGACCCTCCTGCCCACAGGCACAGGAGCAATGGCAAATAAAGAAAAAAAAAAAAAAGGAAAAAGAAAAAAGCTGTGAAAGGAAAATCATGAGGAAAAATGCCACGGGAAGGGAAGAAGGGTCTCAGCTGCTCAGTTACAATTTTCTGCACACTTATGCAGGGATGGCTGAAGGAACAAGAAGTCAGTCTCAACTGCTGAGGAGTTTCTGCCTGCTGGTAATTGTACTAGACACAGGTCACTATTGGCCTTACCTGCTGCAGTTATAGTTGGGGAAAAAAAGAAAAAAAATCCCAACTATAAATGACTTTGCTACAGATGGAACAGATTAAGGAGTGCTGAAGTGTCCTTCTCCAACAAGAAGCTGCCAGTCTCCCTCGCAGCCATGCTCCTTGTCCACACTGGGATGTCCTGCCACCCTCCCTGCAGCTTTGTCAGCCTGTGCAGTGCAGGCTCCAAACTCAGCACCCCACTGAGTCCAGGGCCAGCTTCCCCTCTGTCCCACCAGTCCCTGTGTTTGTACAGCTGCACACCACTCCTGAACACCTTCGTATGTGCTGCATGTATAACACAGGAAGTTTCAGAGCCTTGCCATGACCCTGGCAGCAGTCATGCTCCTTGCATCACTTCATGCCCCATCCCTGACTCCTCAATCCCATTCCTCTGTGGAAGAGAACATGAAAACTGTGTCAAAGCAAAGGAGCAGATGCATCTTGTCATTGTGTGTGTATCAGCTCATCACATACCCCAGGGTGGGGGTGAATGAGGAGTTGGTAACTTCACACTGCATGGTACGTCTGAAAGTTACACTAAGCTGCACAGTCTTGCCTTTATAAAAAGAAAAAAATATATTTAAATATATATATATAAATTTCCTAAGTAACAGAGTATCTCACCAATATTCCTTTTTATTCATACACCTGAAACATAGCATTCACACAAATCAAGCTGAGACTGTGATCTATTCAAAGCTCAATGCTCCAAAAGCATCAGTTCAAAATGAAATTCAGCAATAGCAATCTGTTGTTATGGAGAAAAAAGACTATTCCTCAGTCTAGACACTTGGGCTCAGGACAGCCAGCTTCTGCAATCAATTTTGTCACAGATTTGCCTCTGGCAGGTTATTTAAACTATTTGTACCCTAGTTTCTTCCCAACAAAAGCAGAAAAAACAATAATTGTAATTCAGCAAAATCTCACAAAATTGTCATAAGGATTAAATAAATCTTTTCATGAGATGCTTGGAAAGGATCATCCTCTAAACTCAACAAAAAAGAATCACACTAGATTAGATCAGCAGCAGCACATTCAGAAATATCTCAGTCTTACAGCCAACTCCCAAACCCAAAGAACTCCTGAATATAAAGAAATACCTTCATCATTTGAGGCCACAGATTTGCAAAGTCTCTATCTCAAATTGTTTTTTGCTACCTTATGAGAGAGGTAGGAAATGCAATTCAAACCCCTCATAGAAGGAAGGATCACCTGGAAACTCACAGAAATTTTGGAGAAAACACGGAAGGGTTGCCTTGCATTCGCACCCAGAGGAGAGCAGCACTAGAGCTGCTGGCAATAAACCCCCCCAAGCCCTCAGCTGCACCAGAGCCTGTCACAGATCCTCCTGCAGCCCCTGTGACACCTGTGACACCTGAGGGCAAAACCAGTGCAGGATTTCATAGCACGGGTTCCACTTCTGTACCAAGGCAATGATCAGCCCCAAGGAGCCCGTGCTCTGCTCCTGCAGGATCAATCTCAGCCTCAGGGATTTTGTGCATTTCCCACCTTCAATACACCAGAGAGGGGACAGGGCACTTGTGCACTGACTACAGACTAAACACTAAAGCAAGCTTCAGAAAAACCTTCAAGCCCTCACAGCACTCCAAGCTCTCTTTTTCTCAGTGACAAAATTGGCCTCGACATGCACTAGGACATTGTTTTCACCAAAAGAAGGGCATGGTGCAAAGGTATTTTATCAAAGTGAGAGCAACAAATTTATCACCTGGGCTCTATTCAAATTACCAAAAAGCCCAGCTGCAAAAAATGTGAATAGCTTTTGGCATGAAATATCTGCTCTTATTGAAAACTGCTGAGCAAGTACCACACCTGCTTCTGCATTTCATCAATAGGGCAAGGGGTCACAAAGCATCCCCAATAATGAGTTCTTTCAATTGCATCTTAAAGATTTTCTGGTTAAAACCCATTTCTTCACCCAAAAAGTATGCTCAAGAACAATCCCTTGTAAAAAATGTACAGTTTGTTAGAGGGGCAACAAACTTATCACCAAACTGCTTTTTTCCCCTTCTTTTTAGTCCCAGCAGCAACACACACATGAGGGGACACAGCTCTCCAGAAGAGCAGAGTCATTGCTCTGACCCCTGTGTGTGACACAAGGGACCTTCCTGGGAATGTCTTAAATAACCCTATGATGAAGCAAAATGTCTCTTTTTTCTTACAATAAAGGCAAAGCACCATTCTTCATGGAAGAAAATGGATAGATGAAGATGATGATGACAGACAGATACACAGACAGATAACCCAAAATTTGACTATTCTGATCCCTCCCCTTCCTCCCACTGAAGGCAAAAGGCTTTAAAACATGGGGCACAGCATTTTCAATCAAAATAAAAAGTATCAGGGTCCTAAATTATAGCTCCTAGCTAGCTGGTTCTAAACTTAGCAGCTCTAAATGATCAGTGCCTGAAATATGTCAAATCAATAATTCAATTAATTAGAAAGCTACTCAAATGGGGGGCAATACATTATGACTGTTTGGGTTAAGGAAACTGGAGACACTGAGAGTAGCTTCTGCCTGCTACCTGAATAGATTTTCTGTGGAGATATTAAACAGCTGATGATAGTGGAAAGCAATTTTTGATAGTGGGTGGCCAGGACACACTTGGCTGGGAGGGGTGACACATTTCACAGTCAGAAACGTGACACACAAAATGACTGATTTTTGCTATAGCAAGACTTGCTACACTCACCTAGTTAGGATTAACATCACCTGTATCATTTGGCAGAGTGAGTAGATGTTACATTTCTAGGCATGCAATAGTCTGTTTAGGAAACTTAACTTTGAATAACCCCAGACAAATATCCCATATCCTCAAATTACACCTGGGGGAAATTTCCAGGCAGAAAAATTAGATGCATTGGGCTAAGGGCGACACATGGGAGCCTGGGATATAGCAAACTTGTTGTCCTGAAAACATGTATATGGAAAAAAAACCCCATCCAAAAAAAAGAAAAAAAAGAAATTTAAAAAAACCTCCTACAGTTGTACAGAAAACAGGCACATCTCTTAATGCACAATAACAGTAAAATGATAGAAAAGGGGGCTCCCTCCATTAGAAAGCACAGAATAGAATCAGTGATTCAGACACTGGTGCCTTTGATTGAACATGTTTTGTCTCTAAAATGCATTAAAATGTTTGGAAAGTTGACTTTGCTGTACGTGCAGAAAGAGAAGTAACACGGGAAATGGCTGCAAGTCCCTTTCAAGAGAGAACAGAGAGATAAAAGGGATGGATGTGCAATGCTTTCAAGTCAGTGGGGAAAAAAAAAGAAGAGGGAGCCCAGCTCAGAAATGAGAGCAAGTTCTAAAATTGGAAACGCTTGCTGGAGACGGGAAGAAGCCAATAGCAGCATTTTAGGCTGGTGTGAAAGTGCTTTTATTGCATGTGTGAGCCATTTCACGAGTACAGCTTCTGCCAGCCTGCATGTGAACTCCAGCAACTGCAGGGTGCAGGAGCCTGCAGGGCTGCAGAGCCTCCCAACACCTGCCCTCAGACACCAGCCAGCAGCTCCTAGGAGCTCTGCACCGACGGGGCAGGACCTGTTCCTAAAGCCAATCCTAAACCTGTTCCTAAAGCCAATCCTAAACCTGTTCCTAAAGCCAACCCCAGACCCGTTCCTAAAGCCAACCCCAGACCCGTTCCTAAAGCCAACCAGTCCCTTCAGACGCAGCTCTGGCCCATTCTGTGCACCTGCAGCCCTTTCAGCTGGAAGTGCTTGCAAGGCCCTTCAGTCTAGGGCAGGATTTTGTGGCTGAATTCCTGTGTCCCACGGTATGGATTTACTGGGATACGATATCACCCGCTCAGGAGGATCAAACAATGGCCATCTATTAAAAATCATTCAATGCCTACACTGCTATTATGTTGACTAGTCCAATTACACTAATTGCCTTGCATTTTAGGATCAACATTTTAAGAGACTTCTGTAAAACTCAAGTTTTTCAATTTGCTCAAAATCTACTTTTTTTTTTTAATCTTGTTTTAATTTCTCTTTTACATCCTTTATTTTTCTATACAAGCTAATATTTTTTCCCAAACACTCTGACAAAACTAGAATACATTCTGTATTTAAAAAGAGGTCAGAAGGGACACTTAAGTAATAAACAACCAAGCTCCATTATTTCTGCTGCTCCAGCTTGGGATAGTTTTGCCACCTGTCCCTGTCAGATTTTCTTTAAAGAAATAAAAGAATTCTTCTGTATGAGAACACGGAAATACAAATATTCAGAGGTGAAACCTGGCATCTGCTTCACTAAATTTGGCAACACTGTAAGTGTAAACTATGTAGAAAAGGAAATGGGGTGGAATATGTCCACAAGAAGCCATATTTCTCAGTACAATCAATATTTCCATACTCCTAAACCCAAAAGAATAAGGACTCTAAGTACATAGGCGACAGAATTGCTTAATTTTCAAGTAAATGCGTAAGTTTAAAGCAAATTTGTCTGGCCAAAACTATGAATTTTTCCTCTAAGTAAAAATCCACAAGATTTCTCTTTGAGTATCTGCTAGTTTTAAGATGAATGCTTGCAAATATTTTAAACAAATTGACATAACCACATTTTTGGCAAGAAATCCCTTTAAAAATAGCAGCAATAATATCTTTTGTAACATGAACATATTAAAAAGTAAATCACATCCTCATGAAAAGCAAAATTAGGTATCCCAGCATTGTTATAACGTGAATATAGTGAATTTACATACTTTGAGATTTTTAGATCTCTTTTTTTTCCCACATTATGTTATAACCCATTCAATCTTTTTTTAACTTCAGCTTGCACTGGAGGAGCTTCATCTGCAAACAGTAATTAGCAGAGGCAGGCTCAGATCTTCCTGGCTAGCTGGGTGAACATGCCTGCAATATGTTGCAGCCTTGGTACACATCTTGTTTTCAAATCAAATATTTAGACACTACTCTGGAACAGCTGGAACTTATGTGAATCCTTATGAAATTAAATAGTTGACATCTTCTGACGCACTTTTTATAACAGCAACAAAAAAACACACAGACACAGAAAAGGCTTGATTGCAAGCATGCTCTCCTAATTGAATCAGAAGGCAGACTGCTGCTTTTATCTTTTATAAATCAGAGAATAAAGGAAAAGTATTTGAATTACAATCCAAAGCAAAAAAAGCAGAGCAAGAGAAACCCTCCATTCTTACTTTGGAAGGGATAAGGGAGCTGGGGAGGCAGCACCAGCCTCATCCCAGAGTCTGCAGCCAGTCAGTTTATTAAGATTGAGATGTCCTCAATGGCAAACACTCTGCTCCTCTGCTCCATGGAGAGACTTTGATGTTCAATCTGCCTCATCTGGGGGTGTTCTCAGACCTGGGGGCAGAGGCAGCGCAGGAGCTGCCACACAGGTGCTTTTTTACCCCTTCCTTTCACAGGCACCTGTCAGAGCTGGTTGCTAGGGCAGGAGGGAGCACTGACACATCCTGCTGCCATCGGCTGCTGGGTGTTAAATGGGCAGCTCCTTGTGTCTGCCGGGGTAACCTCATTACATTTCAGAGGCAGTGGCAACTTCCCAGGTAGGGAAGAGACCAGAGGCAGTGGCAGCTGCTTCAGTGGGTGAGATTTAAAGAGGTCTCTGCTGGAAAAGCAAATGCAAGAAGCCCCTTTAAGCAAGAATAGCAGCAGACCTAAGGGATCTCTCTTAAAAAGCCGTTGAGAAGTTTTTCTAAATCAAAAAAGGCAGCACAATATGCTGATGCTTCAACACAACTGTGTGGGATATCAGCTGAAAAAGCATCTAGAACCAGCAAGCTGGTGCCATTTAGATACAAAAATACCAGAGAATTCATGTATGCTTTTCACATCCACTATGTATCTCCTTGAGAGATTCCAAATTCTCTCCATGCCACATTAAAATCAGTTGTACCTCCTATAGGGGAGGAGGAAATGAAAGCAAGCTAGTAAATAATATTGAAATGAGCAAAAAAAAAAAGGGAAGAGACAGAAAACAGAGACAAACACACATTGAAAAACAACATAAATGAAAAACAAAAGAAAGACTATTAAAAAGGAATAGTGTAGAGATGAAAAGGAAGATAAGACAATGAAAACACACACTAAGACTAAAAACAAGCAAGAAGCAAGCAAAAGAAGAGGAAGGCTTTGTAATTAATTTTTTTTAAATAGCAATTATTTTATATTTCTATATAAAAATCATCCAATATATTAGGGAGGCCAGTCCTGGTCAACCCACAACACTGTGTCACAGTTTTGTAAAGAAATTGCCATACACGTGTAGGATTAATAAAATACAGAAAAAAACAGGCGACTCTTATTCCTTCTTCTGGAATTCCTACAATTAATTAATACATTATTGGCCATTTAATGTCTAGATTTGTGCAATTTAAAATGACCAACCAATTCTTTCTGCATATCACAGAAAAACCAAATGGCACATGATGTGCATGGTAGAGGATTAGCTGAGTCTAATTCTTTTTCCAGCAAAGTCTGAAAAGAAGAACTTCTAACCCTTCCCTAAATGTGTATCTGGTGAATAAGAACATTTTCCTCTGTCTGCTTCTGCCTGCAATGTCTCAGCCTGTCAAGCCACTGGTAGAGCATAAAGCAGCTCCAGACTCACAGATGGATTCACCTGCTTGTGGGTTACACCAGACAGAGAGACATGCCTCGTTACTGTCTTTCCAATACTGATGGATGGCAAAGGTAAATGTTGGAATCAGGCCACTCTCTCACACTGGCCCTAGAAAGGAACAAATTAAGCAGGGAGAAGTGGTAAGCAAGCCCACACATGAGTAACATTTAATTAAAGTAATTCTGTGGGTAGCTGGGTGTGTGGGAAAGCTGAAGAGAGAGATGTGTGGGAGAGGAATGGAAACTTGAGAGTATAAACAGGATTTAAAAAAGAAAAAAAAAAAGTATTTTCAGGGTTGGGGGGTAATAACTCACTAAGCCATCCTTAGCTGAGACCCACGTGTAGTCATGCAGGAGAGTAAGTTTAGCTCTAGGCACAGCCTGGCACAGGAATAGAAGTTCAGCCTCACGATTAAAGGGAGAAGAGAGGAAGCCTCTCTGCATGATCTTCAGAGCTTTTAACTGCAGACTTGGGTCAGTCCTGCAGCTACCTGTGCTACTCCACCTATCTAATGGAGAGGCAGTTTCCTGCAAGCAAGGGTAAGGATTTTGCTGGATAAACAAGAAGTTACAAACCTATTCTCATCTCCAAGCAATACATGAGTTTATACTGCAATTACAAAGAGCTGGGGAATGGAGAAATCAACAACTTCTGATAAAGTTGCAAGCCATTAACAATCAATTATGTCAATTACAAGAGAATGGAAAACATCATTGGTCTTAGCTAACCTAACACAGTCACTCATGCATGTAGTGAAAATGAGCTAATTTTCACCAAGAAAATCCCCTCAGAAGGATCAATTTTAATTCCCATGATGTAATATGGAGCAAAGATGCAGAAGGTCAAATATAAATGGAGTTCAAATTGGCTATTTCATCATACCAAGGTCCCCTTTGAAATTTATGCTCAGTGTATTCAGCAAAATGTGCAGCAATGGTTTTTCTCAATACAGATGAACCCAAAGCACAGCCAAAGCATTTGCATGCCATGGCTACTTAGACTGCACAGAGAGAAGAAAAAGTCAATAATGCAACACGTAAAATAATTGGTAGGGAGAAGTGAAGAGCCCAAGAGACAATACAAAGTACAAGAAAACTTTAAAAACCCAATATTAGCTCAGTTCTTTCAGGGACAAGCAGGAAGAAAATCCTAAATTGTTTAATTGAGCAATTAAACTTGACAGATTAGAAATTAATTGGCAATGTTTTCTAGAAGAAACTTTTCAAGTTGCAGTATTATGACCACCTCTGGCTGACACTGTGGTTGAAAGACCTCTGCAATGTTTTGTGCTTCAAATCTGCCTTGGAGCCAGCTGGAATTACCTGCTGAAGTGATCTAAGAACTGTTAGTGTGTCCTATGAAGAACACTCAGAAGGGTAATCAATGGCAGTCAGCTAATTTATCTGAGCAAACATGACTAAAGATGACAGAGCATAATTGCTCTCTTTCTCCTTGTTGGTGGGGTTTTTTTCTAGTTTTGTGGAGGAGCTTCAGCTTTAACATTTCACCAAGTTCAAACGCGTAAAAAATGAGGGAAGTTAAAATCACAGCATCTATAAAACCCCATAAAAGCAGAATAATAATTTTTCTGTCTTCTATTTCAACATCATACTTTCAAACTTTTTTTGCTGTGACAATCAAAATGCAAAAGAAACTGAGGTGATACATAAATGACAAAGAGATTTCTGACTGAGATCTTAGCAGAGCCCCAGACACGCTCCTGTGCAGTCAGCTGGCAGGGTGAGGCTGCTGTCCTCACACCACATACCCACTCACAGAATCACAAAGCCCAAGTTCACTCAGCAACACAGGAAAAAAAAGAGGGTGGTTATTTATCCTCTTCCCAGCCAAAACAAGGAAATATAAACAGGCACTCCATAAACAGCATCGTAGGAAACAGTCAGTGTCAGGTTCTGTGTATCCTCGAGGAGAATCTATTTTAGAGCTGGCGCTGCCACGCAGAGGGACTGAAGTGAGAAGTGTGTTCCTGCTCTTCCTTAGCATAAGCAAAGGAGCACACGTGGGGCACAGTTGCAAAGCTGGCAGGCAGGGCTCCCAGCAAGGAAGCCTCTTAGAAGCAATAATGCCTATGATCACAAGTCATTACCCTGCCTCACCGCCCCAACGCAGCATTATGTTATCTATTTGGGATGTCAGTTTTGATCTCCTCACTATGGAGCAGGAGCTGGACCAGGTTGCTTGCTTCTGCAGCTCTGAAGCACTCAGGGTCTTGAAATAGGCTCCTTGAAATATTTCCTTCAAGGAGCAGTTGGGACCAGATATAATAGGTAGTATAAATGAAATAGCACACCATGCTGATAGAATAGCCTGCGCCAGCAGGGTATGATTTAGATGAATAAACACTGCTCTAAGAGTTGTCAAAGCATTATCAGCCTTGTAGCATACTGGTGGCAAGCATCTAGAGACAAAAATATGGCATTGAAATAGAATAAAAACTGGGTCATTGATACCAGTTGGCAATAAAAAGTGTCCGTGGGGGAATCTGACTTGCAAGACAGCCACTTTGTGGTGAAAATTCCACTTCCTTCACAGGGGGAGCACAATGCTATCCTCTAGAGAAGGAATCGGAGTGGTTTTCTGCCCCTGAACTCTGCTCTGCTCCTTGCCAGCCACAGTTACAGAGAGAAGTGAGCCACTACTTCCCAAGCCACAGGAGACAATCCCAGGTACTCCATGGAAACCTCTCAGGCAAGAACAGAACATTCAGAGCCAGGGATAACGCCCGGAGCTCAGCAGCACTGAGAATGTCCCACACACTCTGCAGACACCTGGCAGGTTGGACTCCAGGCTCACTCAAGGTGAGTGGTTGGTTAGGTTAGGTTAGAGGTTGGACTCCAAGCTCACTCGAAGTGAGTGGTTGGTTAGGTTAGAGGTTGGACTCCAAGCTCACTCAAGGTGAGTGGTTGGTTAGGTTAGGTTAGGTTAGAGGTCGGATTCCAAGCTCACTTGAGGTGAGTGGTTGGTTAGGTTAGGTTGGACTCCAAGCTCACTCAAGGTGAGTGGTTGGTTAGGTTAGGTTAGGTTAGAGGTTGGACTCCAAGCTCACTCGAGGTGAGTGGTTGGTTAGGTTAGGTTAGGTTAGAGGTTGGACTCCAAGCTCACTCAACTCCATGTCCAGCTCGAGGCTCCTGAGCAGAGGTTTGAGCCAGCACAGCACAGAGAACTTGGGGTTTAAACATTTCTGCCTCCCTGACATGCTGCTGACCAGCAGCTGATGGATACCTGGACACCAGGGAGGGTACAGCACACTGTTTAAAGTGGAACAGAACTGCATGAAGCAGCTAATGCAACCCCCAGGAGATGGAGAGGTCATGAATGAGAGAAACAGAAAGAAGAGATGAGCCAAGGGAGAAAAGAAAGAAACCACTTATTCTAATGACTTACATAAAGGACAGAACAGGAAAAAGAGCTAGTAAAAACCAGAAACATGCTGCAGAAAACTGTAGTAATAATCTGTTCACCTGCAGGCTTAGACAACACACTAAAGCACATTAAACATTTCCTACTTCCATATTTTTTACCCAAATTAATAAGCACAACTCAGTAATTGGTACACTAAATCCCCCAAAATATCAGCAAAGGCTGTACATATCTCACTTCCCCAAAACAACAAAGTTCAACATGGTAAATAATTTTGCAGTCCAGAGCATCACTAAGCCTTCACAAATCCTCAGACAGAGAGATGGCCTCTGAAACATGACTAAAAAAGGCACAAACCTGGACAAATTAACACCAAGAAAAGAAAACATCAAACTTCCAGGCCATTACATCCCAAAGAATATAAAACAACTCAAGGTAAACAGGGGAGATGGAACAATATCTAATATATCAATTATTTTCACACAAAAGTATGAGGTTCAGTGGGTGCCACCAGAGAAACTTTGGTAGTAACCAAGCTGAAATTTAATTCCAACAATGAAGTTAGAGGGAAAACACCTTATCATCTTCCCAGGAGTGGTGCAGGAAAGCCACAGGCAAAAACTGAACAAGTTTTCCTCAGAATTATTTATGTACAATCCAATTGCATCTGTACACATACACACAATCATTTCGTAAAATGATTAAATGTCTTACTTAAAAATACTTTAATACACGTAACTATTTAATGTAGCACTCCAAACCACTCTACAAAATTGTCAGACATGTTACTTCTAGCATAACTTTGTGACATACTTTTCATAGATCCAACCTTCTAGGAAGAAGCCATTTATTATTTTGACTGACTATTTTACTATAATGACTGAAAGCATGCTTGATGCTTTGCAACTCCAGAAGTCTACCAGGACTTAAATAACCCACTGCTGGGTGATTATTGATTTTGGATATACTCAGATGCACTTCCTCCTTACTCAAAATTAACAAACATATGGATCCAAAGAGATAAAAACCGGAGAAGACTCAAAGTAACTTTTGACAGTGTTTTACTATCCACCGGTGATTTTATATTATTTCAGCTAAGTCATCCTGTCTTTAATAATTTACTACCCTTTCATGCTGTCCCTCTTCTCCTGTTTCACAGCACCACAATCAGAGTTAGCAATCCCTGCACATACAATCTGAGCACCTCTTGTTCCAACACTTACTCTGACAGCATACTACCGAGTTACACTATTTTATCTAAATAGATTAAAACTGGTCACTGGGAAAGACACTTTCTAGAAGTACAAGAGCGTGTCCAAGAGTACGTGAAGTACTTTTGAACGTGAATTACAAGAGCACTCTGCACAAAATTGCAAACCTGTAATAAAACCAGTGATTGGAATTTTGTTCGGTTTGCAGCAAATGGGGATCCTGGCAGTGGCTCCGGCTGGGCTGGGAGCACACCTGGGTTGCAGTTAAGGATTCAAGGGAAGTTGCACAGAACGAGTTTATTTTTATTATTTCTACCTTATTGGGGTTTAGGTGGCACTACACATTCTTTCAGACATGAAGAAAGAGCCTGGGACACTCAGAGAAAGCCTGGGATGTATCTCACCTCAGCATGGTTCAGTCCTTCATGGAGGAGATTAAGTCACTTCTGGCAGTAATTGTACAGTTTAGACAATTGCCCTGTAGTTTTTTAGGTTCACATTGCAATATTTTAAGATCCATTTTTAATGGCGTATCCAGCTTCACATGCACGTAAATCTGTGAGTAAGAAAATTAAAAAACTGGTCTTGCCTCTAACAACTTGTCCTTAATCACAATGGAATTTTTTGTGAATGACTGGCCAATTGATTATTCTTTCAAATGCATGTCATAAACAGCTTACTGAAAGGAAACAAAGTAAAACCATTGGGACCTACCAAACAAATGCCACTATGTCCCCACACGAATTCCACTTCAAACTCATCAACTATTCTCAAAGCTAGCAGGAATTAGAAAAACCATATTTTTTTCTCCTTCGACAATAAAGACCACATGGAGGTACAATGTTGACACAGTGCTATTGAAGCTCTCTTTCATAATAAAACTTATATTATTAAACCTAGAGAGAGATGTACACAGCTGGACCCTCATAATGTTACAAAGGCCATGTTAAATGTGCCTGGGATCCATCTGCATGTATCTATTTATGAAGTCTCCACTATTTGCCAAGAGCAATGGCTAATGACACCCAGTGTAACAGATTTTAAACCTAGGTCCCTGTAATTAAATTGTGCAAGCAATGTTTGTCTGTACATTTGTAAACCTGACTGGTGAACAAAGTGTTAAATGTCGGTGCAGATCCATAGATAAACACACTTCTTGGAAACCTGCCTTTTCATTGCACTGCTCTTGAGGGAGAGCATCCACAGCTTTCAATATAACAGAGCAATTTAGAAAAAAACTATCTTTTTTAAAAACTGAACCATACTAAAACTTTCTCAAATAGACCCTAAAGCCAAAAGGAAGGAAATCTAATTCTTTATAAACAGCATGAGAGCTACTTCAAAATTTTCTGTCCATTCCTCTGTAAGAAAGGAAACCAGAATGCAAGGAAAGGATCCACAATAAAAAGAGCAAATAACTATACCATATTCCCTGAATATAACAGGTTAGTGGAATTGAAGTGTTATCCTGCAGAGAATGGAAATTCACTCCAAGGGGAAACAGAAGGGAAAAGGTGTCTGACAGGTAAAATACAAGCTGGATATTAGGAAGGCAAAAAGCAAGTAAGAGCAGATAGCAAAGGACACAAAACCAAATAACAATAAAGCCTATTTGCATATCAGAAGCAGGCAACTTTGCAGGGAATCATCGGATTTGCTAGAGCTGGGATTGAATAGAGCACTTGAAGAAGATAAAGGCATTGCAGACAATCCAAACTGTCTTTTCACCAGCCTTTGCTATGGAAAATGTTGGGAAAACACATCCCTGACTTCTCTGATAAAGTGACTGACATTTCTTCAAAGTGAAAAATCAAAACGGGGTGAGGAAACACAATCAATTGAAAGCAATAAATGATGAGGGATGAGCTCCTGTCCCACTCCCATCGACGGGTCTTTTACCATTGATTTTAGCACTGTCAGTATTTTCCTTCAGGACTGAACAGAAACAGTTTCAAAACATGAAAAGGCTGAGCTGGCCATCACAGTGGACTGTTAAAGTTGCAGCAGTGGTCACAAAAACCAAGCAAAATCAGAGAACACAAAAGAACAAAAAAGGTACAGTAGGAAAGACTATCTTTTTAGTCAATATCCAATCTCTTCTGGAGTGTCTATTCAGCTTAGGATTCTTGCTCTAAGCCAATGACAGTGGTATTTGACAAGAGTTGGACAACAATCAAAAATTATTATGGAAGCAAGTTTTAAAAGCTGGAAAGAACCAGGAATTTAACTTAGCAAAGAGATGGATAAGAGCAGACACAGTGGACCTGCAAAGAATACTATGAGATACCAGCAAATAGGATGCTCTTCAATTTAAACTTTCTCCCAGTAGCAGAAAAAGAGAAACTCAGGGCAATAAAAAGTTACCAAGTTAAAAATGAAAAGACCAAAACATTTTGCAGCATAAACCACAAAAAACGTGTAATTAATTCACAAGGATTTCTCTGTCATAATAGCAAGGAATATTCTTTGGTGCCTTCACAATTGCTTTACTTTCCTGCTCAACCCATACAAAGAAATTAGTGGCATGGCAATAAACATAAATTTGCAGAGCTCATTTAAGAGAATGTGCTTTCCTTTTCTTCTTGCCCTAACGCACGGAACCTTTTTAGTCTGGATATGAGCCAGGAGGGAAGAGGAGGTAAGCTGAGGCAAGGATGAGGACAGCCAGGAGAGATGTTTCAAGCACTGCCTGTGCTGAGCTCCATCCTGCACATGTAACACAGGGGGATGGTTGATGGCCCAGAAATCTGCCAGCCCTTGGCACTGGATATATTGGGTCCCAGTCTAGAATTAAGACAGAAACACTAAACTATCAGTGTGTGAAATTTGTGACTTAAATTACAAGGTAGAGCTATCCAAGGAGTCTCTTGCATAATTCATGACACTTCAGAACTTCACATATAAATCAAATAGACGGAAAGTCTATCATTTCTGCTCTGTTTAGCACAGATCCACACACAACTTGGGTAATGGCTGCACAAACAAGCTCTGGAGAAAAGACAATATTGCAGACATGCTCTTCACAATACTAATTCACACAGTAAATTTTGCACAGGATCATTCAAGTAATACTTTTATTAAAACTACTTGTGTTCAAAACGCAGAGGTCATTAAAAATAATCAAATGAGTCTGATATGTGTTTTTTTGGTTGCTTTATTTGGTCCCGCAATTGAATGCCTACAAACATTCATTTGCAATGCCTTTCCATATTAGACTTAATTAAAATTTATGCTGTGATTCATGGGCTGGCTGTTAATCATTTTGTCTAACACTGTTGGAAATGGAACTCCAGGTTCTACAAAGCTCCAACACTTACTAAGAAGCTCCAAACCCAGTGAAAACACATTCTCCAGGTTCAACAGCAAACTCTGACAGGCTTTCAACCTTAGCACGGTGACTAAGCCTAACACAGCTGAAGTGTATCAAGCAAAAAAATGTCATTGATTATAGTAATGCACCCCACACCCCAGTAAGTGTTTCCATACAGGGAAAGGTTTGGGACTCACCCCTTGTACTTCTTATACCAGTACTTCAACCCAGAAAGTTCTGTGCTGTCTTGACAGTAATTGGCTCAGTGCCAGCACAGAGGCATTGATTGGGCTTGGAAAGTGTAAGTCAGAGCCTGGTGCTGATTTCATTGGGCCAGGGGCCAAACAGCCCACCTGAACCATCAAGTACTAAAGGAAGCAGCACAAAGGAACAAAAGAGCTTTTCTAGAGTGTCTTAGCAAGGTGCCAGAGGCTTCTCAGCCCTGTC
Organism: Acrocephalus scirpaceus scirpaceus; assembly: GCA_910950805.1. Classification (NCBI taxonomy): domain Eukaryota; kingdom Metazoa; phylum Chordata; class Aves; order Passeriformes; family Sylviidae; genus Acrocephalus; species Acrocephalus scirpaceus. The sequence continues at coordinate 4,395,069 of OU383786.1, read as the reverse complement.
ACCTGTGCTCGGCTTTTCTTTTATTTCTGTAAAGTTTATTATTTTTGCATTTATTAAACCTTTTGTTTTTACAAAACAGACCTGAAGAGCAGTCTTGCTAATTATTTTAAGCCATTTCTCTGCAAAGGCTGGACCCTCAGAGATACAGAAAAAATTCCTTTAATTGATGAATACCCACGAAACACAGAGCTTCAGAAACCTTGACTTACTGTGGCTGTGCCGGAGACAGTTTGTGCATTTGTGTCAGGTGCACTCTGTTCGGAGTGTGTCTGAGCAGGAGGGTACATGTTTAACGTGTGCTCTGGAACAGTGCTCTGGCCTGTGTAGTCTGGAGCTGGGTGAGGATGTGGGGCTGTGTACTCTGCAGGGATGCCGTTCTGAGGTGGAGCGAACTGCGCCGAGGCGTAAGGCTGTGCCATTGTGTCAGGAGGTGCTGTAGCTTCCTGATTACCCTGTGGAAACCAAAGGGAAAAAGAAAAATAATAATAAAAAAAAGGAAGAAACGTGGCGGGAGATAAAATCAGCGAAGGTCCTGCACCCGTAATGCGGAGAGCGATGAGAGCATCCTGGCCACAAAAGGGCACAGTGTTTCTTGAGGAGAATGTTCCTTATCTGCATTAAATGCATTTTGCTAACCCTATTAAATATTATTATAATTAGACAAACAAATCTACAGCTCGCTGGATAATTGTAGACTCGTCTCAAAGCGAGAAAGGTCAGTGAAATCTGCCTGCACTAATGATGCCTCAGCTCAGACAAGGAAGAGGGACAAAGCCACTTTATTCCAAAGGTTCCTGAGCACAGCTGCCAGCACAGAGCTCAGGTAAGCTCAGCCCCAGTCTGTGATCACTCTGACTGACCATTTACAGAACACAATATAGGCAACCTACACACAGGGCAGGATTTGGGTGCAAACTGTTAACAAACACTAAAAACACTGATGTGAAATAATGCTCTGAGATATTCAGAATACTTTGAGGTACTCTGCATTGAGGAATTGCATGCCAGAAATGCAAAATAATAATGAGATCAGTCAAAATATTAAATATTTGAATCTAAAACTGCATCAGTTCAAAACCTGAAATAACATAAAAGAAAAATTCTATGTCAAGAGAAATAGATTTAAGAACTTTTAAAGATTTTGCTTCTGAAGACAATAGTATTTCATTTCCATATCACAATTAGCCTATAGCATTAATAACACTATCCTCATGTCTTTATAGAGAGATCCATGTTTCCATTTGATATAATAAAGAATAGCCAAGTTGGTTAATTTATCAATTAGAAAACTTCTGACTAAATGCTCTTCTCACAGCAAAAAGCAATAATTCTAGAGGAGGAAATGTACACTACAATCCTTCTGAACCTATATAAAAAATGTCCAAAACTGATTTTGCCTGAGACAGCATTAGGGGCCTTTAGTACAGGGACCATCCCAACCTCAGATGAACTAATTTACAAAATAAAATTATCCCACGAAGTAGCAAGGAATGTGAAAATGCACAGTTAAGTTAAAATTTAATTACCTTTCAAACTACTCCATCATTCTCCTATCAACACATGTACAAGCACCTGCCCAAGACTATTGCTGGGGTTTTATTTGTACTCATCAGTCCTTGATTTCCTAATTTAAAATAGGCTGGATGAATAAAAGACATTCTTCTGCACTTTGTACTTAAGGGCATTTCCAGCCAATTTCAACTAATTCAGACATCAGTTCTCTGACCTGAACTCATCCTGAACTCAAGAGCTTTCAGGAATTCACACAGGAGTCAAGTCTTGGTACTTGACAGGCTTAAAAGACAAAACTGAATTTTCCTTTGTAAGAGGCACTCAGCATGTCCTAAAAAATTAGAAATTTATATTAGCAATCAAACCCTCTCTAATTTAAATCCCATCTTTGCTGCTGGTTTAATGTATGGCCTTGAGCAAGTGGTTTCTGTTGCCTCATTCAACGATCTTCAGCAGGAAACCAGTGTCATTTACTGACTTCACAAAGTCACTAAGATTTGTTTGTATATCTACAATCTTAGCAAGGTTAATGCTGCACTGAAACTGGCCCTGTTAAATTTCTGTGGAGGTTAAAAACTCTTGTAAATGTGTATTTTTACCCTCTAATATTAAAATTATCAAGTCCTTTTCTTATTTCTTTTACCTAATATTTTCATTATTTAAAAAAAAAATCAAGATGAAGCAAAACCCAGGAATGACCAGATTACACCAGAGACATTCATTAAATGTTTAAGAAGTACTTTTAAAACTTGTGTGGGAGGCAGCCAACCTTAAATTTTTTAATCAGCTGTTTCAGGAGGGACTTGAGCAAGGGGTAAGAATGAACAGAAGCAAATCCAGATTCTGCCTCTGTAAGCATTTTCTCTGTGCTGGTTTTGAAGCACAGGAGCTGGTCAGGGCTGGTCCTTAAGCTATTCCCTCCTGTCAGATGCTAAACATGGCCTTAGAGCCAGCAGCTGTTAAAAAAGAGCAGCAATGGCAACAGAGGGACCAAGGGGTGATGTCCAGGTGCAGTTCAGCTGGGGGTTTTGTACCACCCCCAGTCCTAAACCAGATGTTGCTGAGACCCCCAGTGTTTCTCATTAACCTTGACAGCAGTTCCATGAAGACCCTAATTAATATTCAAAGCATCCACACCTAGTGCTAATTACAGCTCATATTTAATTAAGAGGGTTGAACTTTTCTATTATTTTTACCAGCAACTCCAAACTTTTTAGATTTTTCACAAAATAGCAAATTGCACTGGCAATTTCAGAACCTCCACAATGCTGAGACTCTTCTACCTCTTCCATCAGACTTGTCCAGCTGAGGTCTGGCTCACTTATTTATAACTGATACCCCATTAATAAGTAAGCAATGAAGGATCAGGGATTTGTCTACTTTTTATTTTTTTTACTAACTTGTACATATTCAGAGATTTATACCCTTGCCATTGAAGAAACCAACCCCACTATGCTTACAGCAGAAAACTGACACACAAGATTATCAGTGCGGGCTCTGCAGGTTCATTTAATTGTTGGAAGGCAGGGGACATTAAAGAAATTAAACTTTCACATGCTACTGTAGGCCCTAAGTTTAAAATTATAGTGACAATAAATCTTAGACGTTCATCCCTTAAAATAAGTGACTACTGAAGCCTTTCCTAACCTTTAAAATTAGTTTGAATTTATTGTTCATAATTAATTCAATAGACACTGTATTACAATGTAATATAAAAGCATGGATGCTTAAACAAGTTCTTTACTATTTACTTGGCTAATAATAACCAAAGCTAATTGTTCAAAATACTAATTTCTATCAAAAATAATGAAGTGTCAGTTATCACACATTTGTATATACATGTGGTTGATGGAAATCCCAGACTACACAACAGATACACTTGAATAGATTTTCAGGAAGCAAAAATTCTTTAAATAAAATCACCTAAAATGCCCTTTATTGTGCTCTTTGAAATACAGCAAAATGGAATGAATAAAAGAAATAATAAATTGTAATGCATTAAGTTGAAAATATGAAATGGTCCTAAAAGCAAGAGTTAATATTGATCCTAAATTAGCCTATGAACTCAGGTATGAGAGTAATTTCAAAGCTGTGTATGACAGTACACAGGCATGGCTTAATACCACCTAGGCAGAAGAGGCTGAACAGAAGTTGTCCCTTCAGACTCAGTTCTAAGTATCTCTAAGATTAAGTGACCCCTTAATGCTCACTTTGTGCATGGTTTTTAAAGAAGCGGTTGTTGGCAACAGCAAGGAGAACAAAGGATGGCAGACAGTCAGGCTCTGCTAAATGTTCTGGCCCGAGTCTTAATGAAAACCACATTTCAACTGAAAAATATGCTTTACGTGGCAGTGCATAAAACCAAATTTATTGCTTTCTGGTCAAATGTTGGACTCTAAAGAACCAAAAAAAAAAAAAAAAGGATTCCAACGATGTAGGTAAGTGAAGGTTCTCCTATTTCATCCCTGTTACCCCATTTGAAGAAAAGCTTAGAATTTAAACTGCTCCTACTATCTCAGATGTCTTTCCAGCATCTCCTGCTCTGAAAGGATTTCATAATTAAGAAATGTATAAAAAGTGTCAAAACATAATAAAGCAAGCTTGTTATGTTTGTACACAAAGGAGAGAGCAGAGAAAACATTGCTTATGCAGTGTTCCTTTTTTAAAAAACACATTTGCAGCATAAAAATGTATTCAGTGGAAACCTTTCTGCTTGCCTGCGTTTTGAAGTCGAACTCACAGCTTATTGTTTGTTTTGCTCTATTTTCCGTTTGGTGCATTTTGTTTCTTTGGCAAGAGATATCTCACATTTAGAGAAAGCCTCCTGTACTATAGTTAAATGAGCCAAACTGCATCGCATCCTTAGGGCACGGAAACAAAGAGGAAAAATGCAACATTTCTGTGCAAACCTGCTGCTTTTAAGGGCTCAGTTACATCTGTCAAGCACATGATTCCCCAGAGCTTTGCCCTCCTTCAGACCTAAGCATCAAAACATGGGTTAGAAGTCTTGCATGCAGTGGTGCAGCTGCTTATAAGAACTGCCCTGGCTTAACTAAAAATCGAGAGTTCCAAGTGAAAATAAAAGTGCAAATACCTGCTGTACCATCGTGCTGCCTCTATTCTCCATAAACTTAGCAGCTGCTCTGGTCCCAGGCCGTGCAGCCTGTGCCCCAAAGGAGCATCAGCGCAGGCTGGGGGCGGTGCAGGGCATGCAGGGCTGGGGGAGATGGGGGTGTTGAGGCAGGGGAGCCCATGCAGGGCTCGCTGCCCTCCCTGGCAGCATCTGACTGCTCCCAAAACCTCGTCCAGATGGGGCTCCTTCAGCTCTGGCCGCGCCCCATCAATCACAGCAGGCCACTCCTCTGGCTCCTGCCACCGCTCCTGGAGTGCACCACTGAGCAGATGATTACACAGAGAAGGAGGAAAAAAACACAGCTTGGCTACATTAATAGCTGTTCAAAAAAACATTGGGAATGCTACTATGGAAATTGCCGGAAGCCGAAGGGTTTTGTTTTAAAATTAACACAGCTGTATTCAGAGTTCCAAAGCACTCTAAACTTCCAGGGCTCTGGCTTTATGATAGCTACAATGTCCTGTGCACACACATGCATTTCTGTGGGATTAATTCCTCCTCCATGTGGCACAGTTAATGCCAATAAAGTTCTGATCTTAAAATTGCTGAACGCCACAAGCAAACCTTGATACTGAACTAGCCTGGTTTAGATTAAAGGTACTTTATCCTTCCATTCAAATGAAATATTGTTTCCTTTTTTGTTTCATTTCATGACATCCCTCTCACTTAGCAGGGGAAATATTTCAGAAGTGCTTCCAAGGTTTAGTTCTGTGAGGCACTTTAAGCAACCTAATGCTTCACTGTTAAAGGAACTTTCCTAGATGCTCCAGAGACAGCTTCAAAATGATTGAACTTCTATCTAGAGAAATAAAGAAAAGAATAACAAAAAAAAAAAAAAAAAAAAAAAAAAAAAAAAAAAAAAAAAAAAAGAAAACCCTAAAAAGATACAGACAGCCCCAAAGAATACACATTTATTGCCACTCTGTTGCAGACTGCCTACAGACATCAGGGTTCAGAAGCAGGGCAGACACGTAACACTGGAATTATTCTAACAAACCTTCCAATTCCAAGGGGTGGGCAGAGCAACAAACAGTCATCAATTCATCATTAAACTTATATTCCAACTGAAATATAGTGAAGTGTCAGTGTAATTCTTCCAGATTTGTTGCTGGCACTCCCCAGTTAATGATAATAAAAGCAGCCACTTCAGATTTTTCAGAAGGAATCAGACATCCAACCACACCGGACTGATAATCACAACTGACTGACTGACTCTGCGAGCTTTCTCTGTTGTAGCTTAATTATCCGACCAGGCCACTTGACTTGCATCATTTGCTTCTGCAATCACACAAAATGAATGCTCCAGCCACCTCTCTTTTTTGGAAGGTTCAGGACAAAGCCAAACTCAGCTTTCAAAAGTAAGAAAGATAATGCAGAATAACTTTTAGCAGAGAGCACAGGGGGGAAAGATAACAGTAAATAAGCAAAAGAGAATTTCTTTACTACCTTAGCAGGAAAGTTCCATTTCATTTCTCCCATTGCAGAGGAACATTTTCTTTTGGGCTTTTTTACATATAACAGACTATATTCCAGTAAAAGTCTGTGTTCTTGCTACTGCTGCATATGCGTTTGATATCAATATGTTCACTTTGTGTCAGTGCCTGAGGTATGGAACAGACCAGCAACTGAAACCTCCCAGCAGCCTGCAAAGGCCATTTACTTACATTTCAGTGAAAGCAGCAAACTACCTGCCAAAACTCAGTCTGCATTCCTGCCTGAATTCAAGAGCACATAACACCATGGACATACCAATCACCACGGAGAAAGCCTTCCCTCCAACACCTTCACTCATTCCAGCTGCTGAGACTTTCAACTGCCTTTATGATGCTGTCATTTATTATCAGAGCTTTCCTTATCCTACATGGAAAAATCTTTTTCTTGCTATTTCCAATGGTCCAAATGGACATGGCTCTGCCACACTGATTTGTTTTGCTTCCACATTAACACCTAAATCTTTCTAAGTTTTCTGCCTCTCCCTCACTTTCTCCAACTCTGACTCTTAAGGTCTTTCCAACTGCAGCTCAACCTTGTATTTCATCAACCAATATTTCCCTTGGAAAAGGTTTTATGTCACATTTGAAAAACAATTCTCCAAAATGGCCTTAAGAGCCATATAGCAAGACACTCTGAAGAGCTCGGGTATATCTACAATGAGAATTGATTCTTAAAACTTCCTAAAAAAAAGTATCAAGTATAAAAAGATCTTGTCATTATCCACAAGTCAGTATAGGAAACTCCACCTCATTTGTGTTACACCTTTACTAGAGCATACTGAGGAAGATGCAGCATCCTTGTACCCAAATAGCAAAAAATAAAGGGTCAGACTGTTAGCATTAAGAAGTTTAGACTGTTAGCATTTAGAAGTTTAACTCAGCTATGAGCTCCAGCCCTTGGGCATCAAGACCAGGTCCCAAAACTGTTGAACATCTTCACAAAAGACATATGTGAAGTGCCAGAATGCAAATTCACACAAGGCAGCAAACAGGGAGCAGTTATGGGGCTCTGCAGAAGCTACAGGAGTGAGCTGATGAGAGCCTGGCCAAATCCTGCTCTTAGGCAGGATAATCCCTCACACTGGCCCAGGCTCTGGCTGCCTGGCCAGAGAGCAGCTCTACAGAAAAGGGTGAGTCCTGGTGAGCAGAGCTGGGTACAGAGCAGTGCTCTGCCTTCCAGGCAGCAAATGGGAACTGCTCTGCAGGCTGCATTAGCAAAGGCTGGCCAGAGAGGTGAGGAAAGGGCTCGTTCCTCCCTGCACAGCACTTGGGAGAGCATCTGGGACACCAGTGTGGAGTGCCTCAGGACAGGAGATGTGTTTGGGAGTTCAGTGGTGGGTTGCCAGGGCAGCTGCAGGGCTGGAGCACATGACAGAGGCTGAGGCAGCTGGTTCAGCATGGCCTGCAGAAGGGAGGGCTCAGACAACTTAATTGCATCTTCTTCCACTTAACCAAAGGTTACAGAGACAGAACCCGCAGGTACAGAGTGACAGAACAAGGAGCAACAGCTCGAAGTTGCCGAAAGGTAAATTCTGGTTAGCTCTAAAGAATAAGGTAATGAATATGAGGGAAGTTAAGCACAGGAAAACGCTGCTCAGAGAGGTTATGGCATCCTGGAGACTTTCAAACCTGAACTCCAAAAGCCCCTGAGCAACCTAATCTGTGTAGTTACCCCTGACTTAAAAGGGATATTGGGATTAAATGGCTTCTGAAATTCCCTTTCAATCTGAATCAGTCTGGGATTCCATGTGGTTTCAACAGTAGCAGAATAGCTTCAAAATGGATTTTAAATTTTTATCCTATTTGATGAATTTCTTCATAAAGGATTTACTGAGAAGGAAGAGACTAGTTTCAACTTCTAGCCTGTTTCTGTCCTCAAGAAACAATGTCCCAGTTCTTTGAGATGTGTTCGCAATGCTTCCTTAGAAAAATATGTTTTCATTTGTTTAATCCACAGCCAGAGCAGTATGGAAGTAGCAATTCTTACAGTGCAGGCAAGATGAGTTTCACAAATGATTTAATTTAATGCTGTGAACCATGACAAGTTTCCATTTTCTACCAAACGTTACCATTCTCAGCATATGTAGAACATTGCCTTACATCTCCACAGAAAGGAGTAGTTTTCTCTATCTTCTGCATGACCTCTAAAACAGTAACTACAGCCATATAAGTTTTCTAATTTTATCTGCCTTTTTTACTTCTGAAACAAAATTTATTTCAAAGATTAATTTATCAAAAATCCCTTCCACCTGTAAAAGCTGGATTGTAACAAAACTAGCACATCCATTTTCTTATTTTTCTAATAAAGTGATTAAAAGAACAATTTTTTTTTTCTTTACAGCAACACTAAAGATATGGGACATACCAACCCAGGTGACAAAACATGCTTATGCAGCAAGAGGATGTCTGGTCCAGACACAACCCTGCACTGAGCTCTGTAACCCATTCTTCTGGATTCCACTGAGAGTTCTTGCCTTGCAACCCATGCACAGGCACAGATATTTCCAGAATTTGAGTCAAAAGACTCTAAATGACACCTTACTGGTAAAGGACTGAACTCTGCAAAGGTTTGGAGTCTGCAAAGAAAACTGAGTGCATTCAAATCCAAAAGCAGTTGTAGGTATATGGTTTTGAACAGATAATTTCTAGAAATCTGATAAGTTCTTATAACATAGCTAATATTATTCATTCAAGATTTGCTGTAAGTAGAATTCAACAACTCAATTCCAGTTTACTCCAAAAACACCTGACTAAATCTTTCGGGAGATTGGGACTGGACACAGCTGGTTCTTCAAGGTGCCTAAATAGAGCAATTTAATCTCATTGATATTAATAATTGTCACCAAGTTATTCCCAATTTAGAGATGCCACCTCATCGGGCGTTTCAGTTGGCTTTGCAATGGACACACCACAGAATAGAGCCAAGTATTTACCAGATCTGTCAGCCACAGGGAGTGGTGAACCTACAGAAACCTTCTTGAGAGCCATTTGTGCCAGAGAGAAATGGGATCAGAGTTCCAGGCTGCCTAATTAGTGATTAGATGGTGATAGATAAACCAAACACCCAGGGCAGGATGAGTGGACAGTGCCACAAGGACTACACACAGAGAACAAGAACACAGGGCTGGAGACTTTTGCAGACCTTTAGGTGCTTCCCAAAGGCACCAGTGAAGTGGCTGCACCAGAATGAGCAGAGCCACCTCCCAAGCCTAAGACAGCAGCACTCCATGGAGTTTGAACTGCCAATGTCACCTCTTGGAACTGGACACTTTAAGTGACCTCTTTTAACCAGGGGCACAATCTTCCACTGCTGAGCTCTGATGGAGCCTGGGAAAAGAAAGGGGACAGTTCTCTTCATAATCCCTCCCAGTGAATAATTTCATAGGGCAGCACCACAACAGCCACAGTTCATCCATCGTGTGTGATGCAGGTCCGAGCCCCAGTACCACAAAGGGGAGATCACTGATTGACTCACCTGAAATAAAACAAGGAGTACAGTCAGCCAGTGGGGGCAATGAGAATGCAATGCCATAAGCTGTCTTAAGCAGCAAAGCTGACAGATCATCCCTGCTCAGCTATTTGGATACAGGGCTGCTTTGAAAGCCAGAATGAGCCGAGTTAAGTGATAACAATTCCTGCAAAACTGTGCCAAATGATCAAACACAAGCTGGTTTGTTTTGGTTTACCCTGCTTAAATCAGGTAAATTTAAGAGTTTCATTTATGTGGTAAGCTCCATAAAGACAATGACATGAGTGACTTTGGGAATTTGGAGGAAGACCAGGAAAGTCAGCAGTAGAGTTATAAAATTGGGCTTCAGAAAAGAGACTTCAGCATATCCAGGGAAATGTTATGAATCCCTAAGGTTTACCCAGGAGAGGAAACAGTCCAAGGTAGCTGCCTGATTGAGATGTCGATTAAAGAGAACTTCAGCATACAGGAACAAACCATTCATTAGGAAAAAAGATACTTAGCAGGCTTACATGGCTATGAAGAAGGTTAATGAAGACAAACACAAAATGTAAGCTTACAAGTGATGGAGTCAAGGCTTGGCAACAAAAGAGAAGCACAGAAGTATTGCTCAGATACTTGAGGACAAAAATGGAAAGGTTTTTTAGTCCAGCCTAGATGGAAGTAAAACATTCTTAGTTCAAAGACATTAGGGGTGGCAAGAAAGTTTTTTTCCAGGAAAAAAAAAACCAACTAGACATTAACTATTTAACATTGTTTTCAGAAAATGTCTGTTTCCAGTCTCCATTTAACTTTAAGGTTTCCACCATTTTGTTATTTACAGTGGAACATAGATGACCTGAGCTTCAATGACCAGCCACCACAGCAATGCCATCTTTTTTAACACCAGTTAAAGCAGCACTCATTTTCTTGGCACTGAAATTAAATGATGGAACATGATCGCTGATGTTATTTACTCCTAAGATTAAAATGACAATCAAAATATCATTGGGCACAAGGAACAGACAGATTGGCTTCCTGCCTCAGCCACACTTTGCTATGCTTGTTTATCACCGAGATCATTTGCATACCTCAGTGGATGTTTATGTTAAGATGCTGTTGTAGCATTACCAAGGAACCGTTTATCCAACAACGTTTGTCATCAGCAACCTAAACCACAGAAATCTGCAACCTAAACCACAGTACTGAAGGAAGGTAAAGACCTTCTCAACGAGGAGAAAAAAGGCACTAAGATGTATTTATGCAAAGCCAAATATATTTCTAAACAGTGCAGAATGCCACAACTGCCTAAAACAACCCTAAAACAAATGAAAATCTCCAGTTATGAAGAAAATGAACAAAATCCTTTAATGGTTCCTATAGCAAAGGAAAGACTTTCACTGACCATACTGACTGGCAAGTTCTACGTTAAATCTCTAAAAACCTTCTGTTACTATGAAAGCAATAACCAGTTTGTCCCTGTACCTTCATTTCCAGTCCCCCAGAACAAGGGCTAAAACTGGTCTCAAACCTGCAAATCTGTATGGCCTCTCCCTGCACATCTCCTTTGGAGATCTATTTTACTACTGGACCTTCTTCACAAGGCTGAACATATTCATATGACAGCAAATCTTGCTGCAAAGCTGGTATCTTGCCTGTGCTACAGGTGCTTAACCCTGCTAGGCTTAAAAAACATTGCTGGGAACAATACATTATTTCAAAATAGCATATCTTGTGGGATTCGATGAAAGTTACCTTTCCTGATTTACAGTTCTATTTTGTAAGGAAGGGGTGGCAGAAGGAGAGGTATTTCCACAACTGAAATAGCACTGAGAAAAGCTCTGGCATGTCGAGCAGAACCATATGGCTAATCTACAGCAACCACATCCAACAGCGTTTGTGTTTGCACAGCGCAGGGGCCTGGATAGCAGCCACAGCAGCCACGCTCCAGAATTAGTGAAAATACACACACCACTTCTGGGAGAGAAAAGTTATAGCCTGGAAACTGTTTATAATCAATGTGAACTGGCTGGCTTTTATAGTAGGACATTAGATTAAATAAGATACCAAAAATATTGAAGCAGTTCAACATTTGCTGAGTGCGCACCCAGTGAGATGGAGAATACAGAAAATGCGTTTGCATTTTAGCTGCAGAAGAAATTCAGATTAGATGCTGCTACAGAGGAATTGATAGCGAGTAGGTATTCAATCAGAAAAGTGGTTTTCTTTTAAATATTACAATCACATGGTATAGTACATCACTTGTGTCAAGTTAAATTTAATCATATCAATGTACTTAAAGGAAAAAACGAATACCTGCTCATATACCCATGCCAAGAGGGATTATATGAGACTTTATGAAGCCTTTTCCTTTTATTTAATATTCTGGTATCTGTATAGAACAATTTTGGTATGTATTATACCCTCAAAGTAATCTATTCCATCGTCAGTTTAATGCACAGCAAATCTGCCTGAACTCACGGTGACAGCATCGTGTGTCCTGCCAATTACTGACATTCTCCCGTGTAACAGCAAAGGCATTTTCCTTGGAACAGCAAAAGCCATAGGGAGCGCTGCTAATTTCCTGAGAGTAAAGCAATATCATCATCTGCTTTTAAACGTGTTAAGAACACATTTAAAAAGAAACAATAACCTATGTGCTCACTAATGCTTGCTGATTTTTGTCAGAGTTAGAATCAGGGATGTGAAGGACTGTGCTCTGGAAAAGGTGTCTGAGCAATGCAATACACAAGCTGGATGGGTTTTTACTGAAATGCACTCTTTCTACATATGTTTAATGGCTTATCTGAACAACAATGAAAAATGATCGCTATATAATCCATCAGAAATAAACCAGTTTTCAGCTGCCAGAGACTAAATACAACAAAAACCTTGAAACATGAACTGAATTCTGGGAAAGCAATCAAAACTTAAGTGACACATATGTCAGGCATGCACTTAGGTAGACTCAGTCCACCTCAGAATGCATGAATAAAGTTCAGGATCCAAAGGAGGGGCCTAAAAGGCACAACCCACCTCTGCAAATGCACTGGGGCTATTTTGCCAAACCTTTTAGTGCTTTAATTCTCGTCTCTTCCCATTCAGATCCTGACTCACTTTGCCCAGTATTTTAAACCTCCCTTTGCCCCCTCCATGTTGTCCTCCTTTACTACTTCCTCTTTCTACACCTACCCACCCCAACCTGATTCTCCCCTTTATTATTTACTGCAGCAACTGAGAGTACGCGAGATATAAAATGTTATCTGCTTAACATGGGAACACATGAATTCTGCCTAAGTTACTGAATGAAAAGCAAGAGATGACCTCCACATGTATTTAAACTTTGATGCAAAATACCTCATGTAATTGGGAGCTATTCTGAAGAGTCAGGCTACAGGACTGGTATAATTTAAAGTACTTTTTCATCTGCTCTCATTTATTCCAGGCACCTCTGTAGCCAATTTATCCAGGATTTGGAGGGTGAAAATATATTTTGGAACTTGACACAACCGTGGAAATATCCATTTGTTGGTCTTGGTGAAAGGGTAAGTATATTAATCTATACTTACATGGTATATCTATATATATATATATGTATTGTGTAAAAAACCACAAAGGGTTCACTGATCCTTGGCTGACTTCATGTATTAACAAAAAAGTTCTGTATTTAAAATAGATTCCTAAATTCTACAGCTATTAATATGTCCCCTGCCAACAGTCCTAAAGAATATTAAGGGGGGGGGGGGGGGGAAATCAGCTAATTTCAGTTAATAAAAGGTCAAAATGGAAATTAAAATTCTCCAGTAAAGAGGTCTGCAGTGACTGACAGTATCAATTAAGAAAAGCAATGCACACTAAATTCAATTTTAGTGTAACATACACATCTATGAGTTCATACTAAGAACCAAATTCAATGGAGACTTACGAAGCATAGTAAATTGATCTGAATATGTTGTTTGCTAATAAGGATTATGAAATAAAATTTTTAAATTATTGTTTTAACTTCATTTTAATAACACAGATTGAACACCAGTTAACCTGAACTCAAGGCCTCTCACACGCTTCAGAAGCAAACAAATTATGATATAAAATATTTCCAATTAAACAGAGAATATGACATTAATTCAAACAATTCAAGCAGTGCACATTGCAAAAGCCTCTTTGCTCTACAGAGAAAAATGAGAGCAAGGGTGAAGCCACCTTGAACTTAATATCCCTTTCCCCTTTTCTCGGTTTTTGACAATTTAAACTATTTATTTTTTTTGTTTCCATTTCTTACAAACATAAATTAGAAATTTAAGAGCACAGTTTGCTGCTAGAATTTGCCAGTTAACATCTTACATCTTGTGAATCTGAAAGAGTGACATCATTGCACCTTTGCAGTTCAAATAACACTTAAAAAAAATAAACAAATTAGCAAACTACTACTACTACTACTACACACCTTGAACCACAGAGCCCACCTGAATGGGGGTTCCCATTGTCTTAGGTGAAAAGAGTTTTTAATGGAATTACACACAACAAAAGGCAAATGATTTGAGACTGAAAGCAGAGCACCCAAGAGTCAGTGCAGAAGCTCAGAGGAAGTAAACTTTCCCTTCAGCAATGCAAATCTCTGATGCCAACAACCTCCAACACAACAGTGTAGCTTGCAGGCCCTCAAGTTTTTCTGCAAGTTTTTAAAATCATCTCTGGTTGTTGTAGTTTTTAGGTTTGGTGGTTTTTTTAGAATAATTTCAGGCAGGTTTTATTGAAAAATTACCCATGGTTCATTCCCATATAGCACTGGGTTTTGAAATACAAATTACTTAAGTATTAGACAGGAATAATTAATCCACCCTAACAAAACCCTCTACAACTGTATTTGCTAGGTACATGCCATTAGTCAGCTCTATGTTAACTGCAACCTCAAAAAACCCACCATGGAATTTAGATGAAACCTAGCTTTTATATATGCTTACAGGAGGAAAAAATAATAATAAAAAAAAGTCCGACGTAAATATAAAAATAATTAGAAATGAGTGAAGACACTTAGAAGTATGTGCATTATTACCACTTTGCATTTCCAGGCTACTCAACCCAGCTAAATGGTTAACTCAATTCAAAACAGGTCTCTGAAAACCAGTAGTAGAAAAGACACCAATATTCATAAATAATTATCTGGAACTAATCTCTTTTTTCATGTCTGAAACTTCTACTTCCCAGAAAACTTAATTGTGCAGGATCACCTCTGACTACCAAACTGCCTCTGTACATAAAGTACAATTTTCTCAGTGAAGTACAACTTTCTCAGTGACCGTGGAAGAAAAGAGGAATTTTAGCTGTTTTGAAGGAAGTAACCAGACCAAGCAGACACAGACATCTGGGTTTCAAACAAGGAAATCCCTGCCCTGGAACGAGCTCACCAGCATTAGAAATTCAGTAGAATCCAAACTTTTACATTCAAATAGAACCCTAAATTTTTGTACACTGCTGTAAATGGCAAAGCACTGAAGCTGTCTGGCAGTAGCAGGGAGATTCGCACAGACTCTGCCCAAGGTGCATTTCACTTTTTAGAGATAAGCATGTACCACGAAGACACTGCTGAACGTATTTTTGGTTTCACGTATCAGTGGGTTGCTTTGCAGAAATTGTTCCATCTTTTTAACTCTAAGCCCCTGAACTGAGCAAGAACAGTGCAGCAGAAGCACTGTTGTGATGCAGCAAGACTAATCTATTTCCTGAGACACTGTTAGATCAGATTTTGGGATGTGGACAGTTTTTATGAATATACTGCGTTTTGCAGTCAGATGATCATCAAATAAACGACAATGCCCAGCATGTCATCCTCTGCAAGGTCAGAGGAAATTCAGAAGCTCCTTACATGTATCTGCACAATCACCTGGTCTGGCTTTTTGGACCCTAAAAATGGTTTAGTGTGTGCAACTCAGCTCTCCACTGAAACAGACAAATTCTGGTAACATAATAGATTTATTCTGTCTCAACCGGGAGACTGTGAGCATCCAGCTGGAGCTGCCTGAAGTTCCACAGTCACTCCTGCAGTGATCTGTGTGGGCACTCCCTCCATTTAGCAGCAGATTTTATGGAAAACAAGCAAGGTAAGGACAATATGCAGGAATATCCCTTGACCAGTAATAAGGAAAAAATGCAATAACTACTCTATTTACAAGAGCCTTTAACAATTTATGTTCAAGTGTGAGCAGGGACACCTGGATCTGAAAAAAGTCTGCGCTTGTGAAATCAGAAAAACAAATACCCTTGCTAGTTTAAAAACACATTCACTCACACAGAAAGAAGAGCTGCAAAAGGAATAAATACTTGACCTGAGAGATTAGCAGTGACTGGAAAATAAAAATCTGCCTAAAGTCTCAACAGAAGTGATAGTAATCCTTTAGGTTATACAGGTGCACACCTAAGGCTGCTATTTTTCACAGATTTAAAATATTTCTTCCATTCTGTTTGGGTTCAATGATACTTTGCTCTAAAAACAAAAGGCTGACAGATGATCCCATTCACTAAAGGGACAGCAGAGAAAGTGGCAGCTGGACCAACCCCACCCCTGATGTGGCAGCGAGGCAATGCAGGAGAGGCTGCAGGTACAGACAGCATTTTGAAGCTTTGCATGCCTGTGCCACACTCATTTTTAACAAAGCACTAAAGACAAAGGCCGTGCAAACTCTTCAGACAACCAGTTCCAATGCAAAACTGTTCTCATGGGGAAAGCTTTTCTTCATAACCACTTATTGCAGTTTTGCAGTCTGTGTTGTCCCTTATCCTCCCACCACACACCTGTGGGAAGAGATTTGCTCCTTCTTGATACCCTCTGTGAGCATTTAAAGGCAGCTCTTAGGTCATCCTGGAACCTTCCCTTTTCCAGCCTGAACAGTTCCCTCAGGCTCTTGCCATATTCTCCAGCTCATCCTGGGGGCCCTGTGCTGAACCTTCTTTCTGGTATTGGAGAGCCTCAAACGGGGCCAAATATCTTGGATCCCATTTAACAAGTGCCAGGTAAAGGGAGAAAATCACTTCTGTCGATTTTCTGGTTACTCCGCTGCTGTCCAGCCCAGGACAGTGCTGGCTTCCTCTGCTGCCAGAGCAAATACACTCATCCGGCAGAAATTCACTGCTGGAAATGGTCACAGGTGCAGGATGGTGGAGAGGAGATGTGAGCATGTCCCAGCTGCTCCAGGAACAGCAGGGCTGAGGGCAGAGTGCTGCTGGCTCTGTGGCCACACACACTGACAGCATGAGGAGCTTGGATATCCTGCTGCAACCTCTAGGTTGCAAACAAGAAACAGCTCTGCATTACAGAAGTTTCAAACTGGAGCTAGAATGCCAGAAACTAAGAGTTCTAGTAATAAGGATGAAAATATGTCTCTCATTTTTAAGAAAATCCTGACCAATTTATTTTACCTCTATCAAAAAAACCCATCCAAACAAACAAACAAACAAAAAAACCACACAAAAAAAACCCCACCAAAAAACCAACCCAACCCAACCCAAAAAAACCAAACCAAAAAACCCAAAACAACTCTACAGCCATTCCTCATAGCAGCCACTACCTGAGGATCATTTTAGCACAACTGAGATAAATAGAAGAGGGAAAGGGTAGGACAGATAGTGGGTGGTAGGATATGTATTTTCAAGGTAAAAAGAGATAAAGGTATTACAAACACCAGCATTTACGTGGGGAGTCACATCACCCACCATAAAGCCGTGATTTAAGAGGTTCCTTAAGAGCTAGGAGAGCTCTCCAGCCTAGCCCGAGACCACTTAGCACATTAGCTTGTCCTAATGGGGAGCTCTGATCCAGAAACGCTCAGCACCTCTGCCTGCGGGTATTGCCACACAATGCAAATGAAGTTGTAAAGAGAAATCAACTCATCAATCACAATCACAAGGGGACACTGGGCAATGCAAAAGGATTAGTGTTTCAGCCCTGCTCAGGTCTTTCCTAGCACCACTCTGCTTTAATTAAATACCACCTCGAGTGCTTTATTACCAGCAGAAATCTCAGCGTTGAAGGCTGGCCTGCTGCAATCTAAGTGCTGGAGCTAATTAGAAACGAGAAAGAGAAACATGTTCATTAAAAAGTGTGGGATTCCCCTACCAGAAATGATGTACACCTTGGAATAAAAACTTGTCTTTCTGTAGATTTAGAATAATATGTTAAATTAAGGTGAAATCTTTTACTTTGAACCACGTGCCTGCTATTGTCTTAAGCAAAGCCAGATTTAGCTATATCCACCAGACCATTGTTAGAATTTAAAAGATTCTTGGCTTATGGTTAGCTGATAAGAGCCTTAATTCCTCTTCTTCTAACATTTGATACACTAATTTAAATTTTTTCAGACTTGGCACACTCAAGGGCTTTTTGCCTTACTTCCCTGGATATACATAAGCTAGTCATTACTATTTATGAAGGCGATGAAAGGAAACATTAAACAGTCAAAGAAATATAAATCTTAGATTCTAACACAGAGAGTGCAACAGCAGGATTAAAAACAAAACAAAATGAAACAAAAACCTAAATCAAACACAAAGACATTTGCAATTTAAAGCAATACAATATAGCGGAAAAGCAGTTTTCTCTTCCACTTGACTGCCAAGTGACCTGACTCAGGATTTTATGGCTTTTCCCAGGAATAAGCTGAGAATATCAGTAGCATCCAAAACTTAGCAGAGAAATCACATTATCGTGAGCAAAAGCGCAAAGGAGGCAGAACTTCTGATTTGAGCGATAAACTAAATGCTTTCCTAATTTTTGGTGATGATAATATGGAAATAGAAAATTGCTTTTGGCCAGTACCTTATTAGATAAATTTACCTTTAAGGAAAAGACGTGAATAAGGCATAGGCCTTGCATGGCTTACATCCCACTCAGCTGATTAGGGAGAGGCTTTCTTGTTCAGTTTTGTGTATCACACTTGTTTTTCATGTCTGAATTAGATGATTTCCAAATGAAACTAACACCTCAAATATTATCAATCAAAAAAACCCCTATAGCTTTTTAAATAAACCATACATTGTTGTTTGAATAATGTTCAGAAAGATCAACTTAAACTTAGCCTGAATTTAAGTTTTCAACTATCAGCTAAATGCTAAACACTAATGAAAATACTCTTACTTCCAAGGGAAACAGATGGCTTTAAATAGTTACTTATTTCAACATAGGGAAACCAACCACTGAACTATGAAGCATCAAACAGTAAACTCTATCATTATTAATTTTCACTAATAATAAAAAATATAAGAAAAATACGACACATAAAATAATCTAGCTTCTAAACTAAAGTCTGGCTTAGTTTAAATTGAAACAGAACTAGGAAGATTTCAAAAAACATTTGGTTGAGTGACAGTGTTAGATTCTGGTTTAGGTTGTTTAAAAATATAGAAAAAATAAAAAACCCCATAATTTTTGTAGAAAATAGTGATTTGTGATGCATGTACATTTTTACATTCACCTATCACCTTAAAGTCCTTATGATTATAAATTCTCCTATAAAGAGTTCTCTCACCATGAGCAGGCATTGAGGAGCTCCTGGAGCTCCCTCTGAACCCAAGCTGCTCCCCAGGCAGGACACAAAAAGCATTTGCAAAGGGAACAACTGACAAGAGGTTTGATGAGAAGGCAGCAAAGGAATCCCCAGTGTGGGAGCAGTGAAGGTGAGCAGGAGCTGCACGGGCAGCCCTGGGACTGGCCAGGAGAGCAGAGCTCCCTTTTCTAATCTGGAAAGCAAATTAAAGCTGAGTTAAACTGCAAATCAAGCAACAATCAGCACACACCAGCTCTGCTGCTCCTGTGAAAAACATCCTCACCAGGAATGCAATGATAGCTGATGCTTCTGAAAAGTATTAAGAGCAAACGAATCTTACCCTGGTCTTATCATTGCAGTTTTCTTCAGTCAAGGATGGAGAGGTTTGCCAGCTAAAACTGTGTCAGTTTTTTTTACTTAAATAATATATAGCTTAAGTGAATTAAGCTAGTTTATTCTGCCATCTCAGGCAGCTGCCAACTTTTCTAAAGCTGCAGCAAAACTTCGCCTTTTTTGCTTCATTATTTTTTTCTTCTATCAGCTTATATAACAATATATTTTAAAGGTACCCCTACATTATCCTCAGCTGGTGGGCAGAATTGTGCTGTCTTTAGAATAGTTTTCAGGAGTCTATTTCTTAAAAAGAAAAAAAAAAAAAAAAGATAAAAAATCTGCTTAGGCGTTCCATGATTTCTGTGCAGAACATTCCCTATGTGGGAGTGCCTCATCTGCATAGCGGCATGTGGGTAGGATTTGGACAGGCGCACTGAAGGACCTGACAATCAAAGACAGATATGTGGGAAATCTCTTTTAAATGTAAAAAGACCTCGCCCAGCTTTCACTAACTTAAGTAAACATAATTTTCAAGGGAGGAATGAATGCATAAACTATCATGAGGCAAAAATCGGCTCTGAGCACTGCAATTTCTGTTGTGTACTAAAATACACCCGAGAAAAATTTCTTATTCTGTCCTAGGTCTAACACAGCAAAAAATCAGTGAGAAATGGAATTTTGATCAATGTTAAAAATTTGCATGTGATTTTTCCAGCTAATGACATGCAGAACAAGTTACAGCTGATTTCTGCTACTGACATTCTGTCAATGTAATAATAGATCCCTCTTTTGACGTAACTTGACTGCCATTAGCATTCTAAATATAGTGAACTATTTTGTTAATACCTCTTCAGCAAACTGAAGCAAAAATGTAAAACAGAAGGCAACCTGAGCCAGTTTCTTGTGCACAGAACGTGTTTCCAATGCACTGCTCTCTAGAAATGTGTAAATTTACAGTTGGAACCAAACTGAGATTACTAGCCTGCAAAAAATTCCTCTGCAGAAGCCAACATGAAAGCTTGGTTTTTTCAAACAAAAGGCATTTTGGAGCAGTCCGTGGAGCTGCCCTCTTCCTTGAGAACAGAGCTGAGCAGCCTGACTCACGCTTCTGGCTGGGAAATGAGACATCATCACCACTCCTGAAAAAATGGTCAGGACTGTTCCAGGCCTGTCTGTGCATGATGTGATCACCCAGCAGCTGCACGGATTCTAGGGAGGCTCTTGCAGCTTTCCTGAGTTCCAGTCTGGCCCACTCTGCCTTGGTGTGTCTGATGAGGAGGTGTTGGACAGGGGCAGGATGAAGGAGTGAAAGGGCTGTGCCAGCCCTGCCACTGCACACTGGGCACAGCAGGGCACCCACAGCCCCTGCACCCTTTACATGTTGGGACAGCACAAACCACCTGGGCTTTGGCTCCTCTGGGAAACAAACACTCTGAATCAGCATCCTTGGGTCCCTTAATCCTAAATTTAGCCAATCATTCCTACTACCAAAGATACTACCTGCCAATTTTTTAATTAACAACGGGGATTTGTGTATTTCTTGTATTTCCTTTCTGTTGTTGTCCTAACTTGGACAATAGAGACTTGCACAACTCTGAAATAATTTCACTAAGATGAACATGTGAACATAACTGGTGAAGCTCCTTTCCAGAAAACTCAGCTTTCAAATAATCCTAAATAATATCTATTGTAAAACTTCTATATTTTGTAATTCAGACACAGGTTAGGCCATTCTAAAATACAAAATATTTCTGTCTCCTAATTATTATGTGCCAAAGTAATGTTTATGGTTAAGTTCATTCACAAACAGTGGCAATAAAGTAAACTATAACCTGAACCAGTGTGTTCTGTGTTACTAGACAGTTCCTTACATTTTCATACATATTTGGTATGTTATTATTGCATAGAAGACGCATGGCTTCAGTTCAGTGTTAAATAAATGAATGTAAACCAATTGTTATTTAAAGTTACCACATTCTAAAAATAACATAGAATGGAAAAAAGCAGGGAAATGAAATATGTTATAAACTGATGATTTGGACTATCCAAAGTGACCAACCTATTCTATTCCTTATTATTAGTATCTCACAAAAATTTCACAGCCAGGTAAAACCAACAAACAAACAAACCCACCTCAAACTCAAACCACCTTTCTAGAAAGATGGAAAAACCCTCTCAAAGCTGTATTCAGATGGCATTTTCCACATTAACCTAGAGGTACTGAAGACCTCTCAGGCGTTTTTTCTCTCTGCTGAGCAATGCCAGCACCAGTTCAAGCCCTGCCATCTTTAAGTGCCAAGACAACTCATACAATTTGGTGGGGAAAAAAAAAAGAAGAAAAAAAAAAAGAGAATGCTTCAAATTTCCCTATGAGCAGCTCAGACTTTGCCTTTGTGCAGTGGGCACTCACACCTCTCCCTCTGCCAGCCCTGCTGTAAACACACACTGCTGCACTTCAGCCAACCTAGATGTTTACTGAGTGAGCTTGAGCTGCCTATTCTGATCATTTCATTTTATGCCATTCCATGGTCATTAACATCCAGGTTTAGCAGAGAAGCCATTTAATTGTTCAGTCAAATAATGGATTTCAATTTACTGTTACGTCAGTGGCATCAGGAATTCCTACTGCCCAGTCCATACAACAGAAAATCAAAAATAAAAAGGATGCTCACTTCACAAACACAAGAGATGTACAACTGCAGCAAGTGATTCATATCAATGGCATACAAAAGACATGTGAAAAACAAAAGCATGAGGCACCTCTGTGGAGTTTAAATCTAAAATAGGTTTGGGCAAAACAAAATCTGAGTCTGGAAGAGGCACTGCATGTATCTACTACAGCTGCTCAAAAAGGCAGATGTCTGAATTTTGTAGCAGGTTTAACTACATGACTGTGGTGCATTGTTAAAAATCAAACCCACCTGCCTGTTCATGCAGAAGGAAGAAGAAAGGCTCCATCTCAAAGGCAGCCCCTACACACTCACCCTGACCTGGAGCTGCAGTTCAGCTGCCAGCCTGCCTGCACAGACCTGCAGCAGGACCAAGGGCTGTCAGCAAACAGAACTGTGCTAGATCTGAGGGAAAGGGCTCACCTATTTGCTTATTATAAATTCCTGACTGGGAATTTGGTCTCTTTTTGTTCAGAGACTTGAAATTTTGCCTTTAAAACACCTGCTGTAAGAACATCCACCCCAATAATGACTCAGTTGACATTTCTTACACATGTGCCCACAAGAGCATTACAAATGTTGTGAGAAACAGTAATGAGGTAAAGCCTGTTGTTCCCAGCTCAAATACTACTGGGCTTATTTGGCACAAGTCTACATTATACAATACAGAAATAAACAATGCCTCAGAAAGCAAATAAAGAGGGAGTTATTGCTACCAAGTAATCTACAGCTAAATACAAATTAACTGAAGATAAAAAACATTAAAAATGACACAGATGACTCTAAACATGCAACATGTCCGAGAGAAAAAACAGTTTTCACAAACTGATTCACATAGCTCCCGATAAAATGGGAACTCTGAAGATGCTGAACTGGAGTTCCACAAGAGCTGCTCTTTCTGGAAAAGGGAGGGATCTGGCACTTGATTAAAGAGCCCCAAGTGAAGATCTTCACATTCTGCTATGAAAGAGATGCAAGGGCAAGAACCACAGGTAACCAGAAAACCCCAGTGCCTCTACATAACCGAATCCCCCAAAACTAAAATCGGTATCTGTGAATAAAATCCCAAAACCAAATAACAGAACCACAAACTAGTTCTCAAAGAAACAACAAAATCCCTAGGGAGATACTATGACACACCAGTGCTTGTCTTACTCAATGCAGTTACTTTAAATTTAAATACAAAACTTAACTCCCAAAAGTTTCGGGGATTTTCTAACTTTTTTTTTTTAAAGTCTCACATCAGAGCACTTCTAGTCCCTTTTGGGTCTATGAAAAGAAGAGCCAACAAGACAAAGAAAATTTAGAAAGGTTACTCATTCTTGATCTCTCTTTCAGGTATGCACAGGCTCCTGGAAAACAATGTCAGGCAGGAACAGGAATAATCAACAGAAATATTCAACAGGAAACCTCAACTTCTATTTTAATTTTCTTAGGAAAATGTAACTGCATCAATCCCAATACAAGAACACTAATTTAAAATTATTCCTTAATGAATTGGCTTTTGCAGCGCCTGTATTTCATAGACAAGCACTAATGACCTCTGATACTTTGTCTATGTTTCCTAAATTCCCCTTTTTCTAATGTTGTGATTTTAAGGATGGTCTGCTTAAAGCTGCCAGAATAAATTATTTTAGGCCTGTGAACCCACTCAAAAAATTACAATCAAAGAATAGAGCTAAGACTTTTTAAAATGACAAGTACTAATATTTTATGTGTTTCCAGCACTGTATGCTTTCACTAGTATTGAGGCAATTTAAGAGAACCCCTTTTGTGTGATAGATTATGGCTGTCTGCCACACACAGATTTAAATGTGTACAGAAAGATCCTCAGCTAGTCTGCATTCTCAAAAATGCTCCTTGAATTCAGCTCAGTATTTTGATATTGCCAGAATATAGGTTTGACATTTTTAATATAGGACAATTAAACTATTTTGTTAACATCCCAAACCCAAACAACAGATAAGTGATAGTGCACAAAGGCAAAGCAAAGAAAGACCCAGAAACAAATCATTTCAGTGTTTCATCACTTTTTTTTCCAGAAATCTCTTGTGGTCTGGTCCATTTAGCACCTGCTAAGCCTAAACTCCTCTTAAAAAGTGTCAACAACTGAGGTATAGATTCATTTTCAGTTCTGATCCCTTGCTGGTGTAAGCACCATTTAGAAAAGGAAAGTCATCCTGGTCCTGCTCTAATCCACATGCACAAACAGTGGCATGGATTGGTCTCAAGCAGAAACCAAAAGAATTCAAACAAGCCCCTGCGAACTTGCCTTGCATGTAACTGCTGCCATCTTAATAAGGTGAGAGCAGCTTTTAAATCCCAGCCTGCTTCAGAAGCTGCAGCCCAGTCCCTGCCATATGGAGACAGCCTGGAATCTGTCAAGTTCACTTAGTGAATTTTATCTTTGGGGAATCAGTCAGGCAAGCTAGATCAGAATAAACAGGATGCTGTTGAGATCTGGAGGCTAATGCTGGTACAGGCTGGACTACTGAACCAAAAAAATCAGTTTTAAATAAACATGTGGTACCTAGAAAATTAACAATAATTAAAGGTGTATAGGCACGGAAACAACTATGTGGGGTTTTTCCTGGGCTCTGAAAGATGCTCTTCTCCCTACAGGAAATAGCCAGACTTTCCATTTCTTTCCATTATTCCTAATACAGAAAAGTGTCACGCCAACATTTAATGCTCTATATCAGCATTAAGCATCAATAATTTAAAATATCCTATTCAAACACTGGGCCTAATTAGACACCCTTCTTTGTAAGTGTTCAAGGAAACCTAACACAGTGAGCAATGTCATGTTCACACAATCTCCATGCAAGCCCAAGCTGCTGCTTCATGCTTCGATAGGAGATGAAAATCTGGGGTCTCCAAACCTATCAAATTCTGTTCTGATGGATGGGGATAAGATAGACTTTGTTGTGCTCTGGGTAAAAGCCAGAATGTTAAATGTAATCTTCTGCACATGCTTTTACTGATATTCAGCATAAAAATAAGCCTTATCCATTTTTATTAGTTGGTCTGAGCCAGAACCAATTCTTTTGATGTCACCTAGCTTATAAAATGCTGCACTATAGGCAGGGGATGTTTTAAAATGCTTCATAGACTTTATCCATTATATTAATGGGTTTCAGATTGCAATCTGTGGAGCTCTTTCTGGTGCTGATCCACAGGCAGCTGGCCAGTCACCTGGAGCTGGCTCCTCTCCTTGTTCCCCTCTGTTTATTCCCTATAAAGACAGAGCTGAAAAGGGGCAAACAAAGAAAGACATAATGCCATTTTTAATGCTATTTTTCTAGCTAAACACTTGAGTCCTTGCCATGGGACCATCCTGAGAGGAAAGGACTGTGCAGTTAGGAAAGGTAACACAGCTTGCTGGCACCGTGGACTATACTAGACAGGAGGGGGATGAGGAGGAGAACGAGAAACAGTCATTTTACTATAGGATTAATGTGACTAAACTTTCAACTGAATTGTTAAAACAGCTCATTTTTCAGCATTCCCCTGTTTTTCAGGCAACAAGCAGAATTCTACTGTGTCCCCCAGGAAGATGAACTTGCCCTGCCTAAATATTTTTCAGAATTATTTTTCTGTTTAAGAATGCACTGAGAAAAACTCTTTAGAAATGGTAGCTTGCACTGGGAAAAACAAAACAAAACAACCCAAACAAACAAACAAACAAACCCCAATACTTCTCTGAATACTTTAGGTGTCATTTAGGATTCATCCAGAGAATTCAAGTTATCTCTTTACATAAAGTAAGCAAAGAAAGCTACACTGACCTGGGTCACCAGGGCAGGAAAGGCTTCAGGGAACCTGATGAGTAAATCATAATTAACAAGATACCTGTATTAACAAAATTATTTTTTAAAAAAAGTGTTTCTATGCTAATAGCCTATCATTTAAATTGTTTCTTGTTTTCAAATATGCATTTTCTATGTATTTGAGCTGCCCTATCCCTTCACCTTCTGAATACAGTCACCACCTGAGATTTTGGAAGTCGTGCAGTCACACCAGTCAGCCAATCCTTCCTTAATGGTGAACAACTGAAATAATTTAATTTAATTCATCATTTAACAGTAATACCATTATTAGATCACAGAAATATCGGTGAGCGCATGCCTGAGCAGATTATAAATTGCAACAGCAGGGGAGAGCCTCATTCAGAGCAGCACTGGAACGGGGCATTGACGGTCCCAGTTCTATGACACGAGCCAGGGGAGCAGCCAGAGCTGTGCTGCACTGGAATTCCTACCTGGAAACAGCCAGAGCCGTGCTGTACTGGAATTCCTACCTGGAAACAGCCAGAGCCATGCTGTACTGAAACCTCTCACACCTGGGAACAGCCAGAGCTGTGCTGTACTGAAACCATTCACACCTGGGAACAGCCAGAGCTGTGCTGTACTGAAACCATTCACACCTGGGAACAGCCAGAGCTGTGCTGCACTGGAATTCCTACCTGGAAACAGCCAGAGCCATGCTGTACTGAAACCTCTCACACCTGGGAACAGCCAGAGCTGTGCTGTACTGAAACCATTCACACCTGGGAACAGCCAGAGCTGTGCTGTACTGAAACCTCTCACACCTGGGAACAGCCAGAGCTGTGCTGTACTGAAACCATTCACACCTGGGAACAGCCAGAGCTGTGCTGCACTGGAATTCCTACCTGGAAACAGCCAGAGCCGTGCTGTACTGAAACCTCTCACACCTGGGAACAGCCAGAGCTGTGCTGTACTGAAGCCTCTCACACCTGGGAACAGCCAGAGCTGTGCTGCACTGAAACCTCTCACACCTGGGAGCAATGGGGCTGCCTTTCCCAGCAAGAAAAGCTTGACTGAGAAAGCACCAGGGAGGCAAGGGAACTGATGAAAAATGCTTAATCCTCATTGTCTGCTGTGGAGATCCACCATTGCTCCACCATAACAATGTGGGCAGATAAGTTTAAATTTAAATTTAAGGAATATCTACAAGTGGCTCTAATTTCTCCTGCACCATGCAGCCTAGTAAAGCCTAAGACCTAAATATTTACTCTATGTGATGATTAAAAATCCTTGTTTTCCAATGAACCAATTTTCTCCTTAAATTTAGGGTATCTCTCAGCCCAGAAGTTTTCTTCTCAGACAGATGAAATCTCAGTCAATTACGTTTGCTTAAGGCATCAGGAACAAATTATTTCTATCTTACATCTTTCATCCAAATATATATACATCATAACATTGTAATAAACCACTTCTTTGTTTCCAGTGATGATTTTTAAATAATTTTAAAATGTATTCTACAATGTATGAGTATTTTTCACTCATTCATGTGAAAAAACCCTCCAGATTATAACTTTTCTTATGGATCAAAAAAATAGCTTTGCTGAATTTTATGTTGTGTTGTTTTGGTTTTTTCTTTAGGAAATATTCATAGACAATGATATATCCTGGTCATAAAAGCACTATAAAAGGGTAAACCTTTAGCTAGTTAACAGCAACAACTTTACAAAAAATTTTTAAAAGATCTGTCCTACGCTTTTAGCTCTCACTTAAGAGCATTCTACAGAAACTTGGAGAAGCATCAGTAGCATCTCATCTCAACTTCAATAAGCAGTAAGCATGGATACCCAAATAAGTGTGTTTTGAATTTTTTTCCTCACACAGAGCAGGAAGAAGCCATAAGCAGATGTTGCAGGATCTCCCATGATTATTTCATGGCAAGTTTTATGAAATGCCTCAAAGCCCCATGAGCAGGCATAAAAGCAAAAGATGTACTAGAACAGATCCACATTAGAAGAACAATTTTCCCAAAGACTCATCATACATGATTTATCACACCACACACAGATCTCACACATGTTCTTTGTGAAATAGATTTGCTCGACTGCTCTGACAAACACCTGAAATTCAAGTAGTTCCAGTGGGCACACAGAATCAGTGAATCACCATTCACAATCAAGAGCTTGATGACATCTTTCATTCATAAATATTAAAAAGGAACTTTTCTTTATAGAAGAAAAGCTGGAACCTTCACCCTTATTCCCATTTGGGGCATAATTCCTTACTGTCTCTATGCTTCAGAGTAAACTCTAAAAATAGGTAAGGATATCTGGACTTCTTGTCATGTTTATCTGACTTCAATATATCTGATTTGAAGTTCTCAAGATATTATTCAGCAATGTTTTATTCTCTTACTCAATATTAAATAAATAAAATTATATTATACCTGATTTTGAAAAGGACAGCTTCACAGTCTTGAATTAGATTTTTACTCTGTCGTTAAACATTTCATTGATGGTTGGAGAAGTATCTTTATTCACAAGCCAAACGTATTGAAGAGGAACTTTTCTTTTACACACTTTAATTATTGAGTAAAAATGGAACTATGTAGTAAGTTTACTGAGTAAAAAAAGTACTATGTAGGACTCAGTGACTGGAGACTGATGGAGATTGACTTTTTCATTAGATTAAAAAATAACAACAACAAAATCAGTTAAAACAAACTGTAAATCCACTGACCTAACCAGTAACCATCCCATAATATCTTAATCTTTACCCCCATACCTTCCCTGCAGCCTCCATATTTCCCTTCCCCTTTCATTTTTTCCTCAAGCAACTAGAAGTAACTAGTTACATCTAGTTACTACTACTTCTAGTAACTAGAAGTTACATCTTCAGGCCTTACTAGAGGTTCTGAGTGTGGAGAATCCCTGGGTGTGTTCTAGGAGGTGCCAATTTCAAAGCAGTATGAAAATGACCATAAAAATCTGGATGGTGCCCATGACAGCAGTGAGGAAGCTGATCAGTCCATGGCTATCTTGGTCCTTCCTTGCAAGAAAAAAACCCTTCAGAAGAGTCACTGGGTCATTAATAAGTATTTCTTCTCCAATATACTGTTTTTTAAATTTTTTTGGTTTTTTTTTTGAAGCGCCATTAGCCATTGTAACACTCAGGTGGAATGAATGAAAAGGGGAAGAAGGAAGAATGAATGATGTCTTGGGAGCACACAGCAGAACTGAGGGGAGATTTCTGTCTGTGAGTCTCCCAGAAATCTGTAGCCCTGAGAGATGAGCAGTAAAACAACAACTGCGAAGGTGCTGGCGGTGCTGATCGTGCCCTTGTCACACCAAGGACAAAGCTGGTTCCCCTTGGTGACCTGAGCTGTGACTGGGCAGGACTGGGACAGGGGCTGGCCCTGGCACTGCTGCCTGCTTCAGTGACTGTCCCAGCAACATGAATGAATACATTCAGAATTCATCTTGCTCCTTCCGCAAGCACAAGTTTTCCACAAAGATCATGTAGGATAGCAGCACTCTGTAAGTCAAAATGTAGTCTTTAAAAAATAGTTCTCTTTCTGAATTAAAATAGAATTTAAATGGCTACAAGAGGTTAATAGATGCTGCAATGATTGCAAACTTACACAAGGTTTTTGTAAGACCTGACATTTAGAGGGGTTTTTTTCTTTAAAGGTGTGGAAAAATAAAAAATAATTCTGTTTTTCAGGAGACTTGTCAACAACGTTTCTGGCATATTGTCACCAATTCTAACCTAAATACACTCCAAGCTTAATTTAAATTTAAGGTAGGTCACATAGGATCCTATTTCAACTCATTTGCAAAATGCGTATTCTTTTATGTACCTATGATGATAAAAAACAGGGTACAGAAGATGGGATATTTTCAGTCTTGCTGTTGTTAAACAGGATGTTCAAAGGCTCTGTCAAACATTTTTCCTGGATGTGTTTAATCCTAGAGTTCTCAGACACAGCTTATTACCTTATTTCCACTTCAGCACAGTTTCCTGATGTATTTATGAGGGCTGAGACTAAACTAGGACTGCTTCAAAAAAGTAAAACCTATGGAAAAACCCTTATTTTAACCTGGTTAGTCTGAATTCCTGTTAGCCTGTTCAAAGTTTTATGCTGTTGTAATAATAACCTGGACTGGCAGAGAGATGCATTTTATACAACACTAAAGAGAAAAGAGCACAGTAAGGGAAAGCAGCACAAGAAGATTTCATTGCTAATGTTGCCCAAGTTTATAAAGATCAGATTTAAAAAATGTGCATTTTGCTCTTAAAGCATTGCAAGGAATGGTGGCTGTATGAAAGAGAGGAGCAATACAGCAGAGACACTGCTCTGAATGCAGCTCAGATTTTTATTGGCACATG
The DNA here is from genome assembly GCA_910950805.1 of Acrocephalus scirpaceus scirpaceus. Lineage (NCBI taxonomy): Eukaryota > Metazoa > Chordata > Aves > Passeriformes > Sylviidae > Acrocephalus > Acrocephalus scirpaceus. The sequence continues at coordinate 4,364,792 of OU383786.1, read as the reverse complement.
GTCTGGCAAACTTAGTGAATTACCTGAATCTTGTTCTCTTTGGGAAAGGCTCTCTCTCTTACACACCAACCCATCCACACTGATGCTGGCAGGTGCTGTTATCTCAGAAATCAGGCTGGGAAATGAACCAGAATGGCCAAGCCCCACCACTCAGACTGGGAGAAGGATGTGTCTCCATCAGGGAGACATCACCATTCCACTTGTTTGGCATTTCTGCATCCTGGAAGGCATTTTGGAGATGAAATTTAAGGATGCAGCTGCAAATTTCATATTAATATAAAAAACTGGAGATGCATCAGGTACCAGAAAAATAAGTACTTATTGGAAAGAGCTCCAAAATAACTTCACGAAGGGATTTTATGAAGAAAATGGAAGGAAATGGAAGTAAAAACAAAGGGCTCAGAATTGCAGTTTTTAACACTGTGAAACACTTCATACTTAACAGCCTAGCATTTCCTTAGACAATCGGAACTAAGTCCCTAAATACTTTATTTCCAAAGTAATAATAATAATTTTAAAAAGTAAAATTGGTGTGACACAATGTTATTTGTCTACACAGTGTGCACTACACCTGTGAGAACTGTGGACTCTTACACCCGGGCAAGGCATCACCTGAGGACAGGTCTAAAGTTAGTGATCCTTGATGCAAAGGAATGGTGTGCCTACAACAAGCAGGAAAAGGAAAAAATGCTCAAAAAGTGAAATAGAACCTATCATGCAAAGATTAAGGTTTGTAGGTGGCAACAGCACCATTGCATTTCTTTACTTTATTTTTCAAATAATCATATTGATTGTAATTTTAAAATCTAAAAGTGGGAAAAAAGTTTTTAAAAGCTTAAAAACAAAAAATCCTTTCTGTCCTCACAACTGAAAAAGCTGCACACAACAGTGACAAGTGAACCTGCTTCTCTAACAGTGTTCTCCTACAGAACACTGCTGTATCACTAGTTTAATGTTTGATTGAAATAATTATACACATTTTAAGTGGTTCCTGCTGCCTTTAAAAGATGTTTTTCTATCATGGCAGGCATCTGCAAAAGTTCTAAAGAGCAGCTCCTTTATAAGAAAAGTGCAGCATTTCTGGTCCAGATTTCCCTTCTGTAGGCCTTTGCTCTGCATGTTTGTTTTTCCTGGCCTCTGAATGCCCATCAAGCCTATTCTACCATTTACAGGAAGAGCACAAGAAAATCTCTTCAATGACAATTGAAGCGTGCTACATTTACTCTATTTTACAGCAAACCAGAAGGAAAAAAAAAAAAAAAATCCACTTTTTCCTCCACCTTTAGTAGAGCTGAAATGATGGAATTGTTCCGAGGCAGCTGTGGCAGTGATGTGAGCTCTGTCAGGGCCAGGGGACTGCATTTCCTTCCCTGCACTGCCTCTCACCTCCCTGGCCTTCATCCTGGGGGGGTTGGGAGCCTGCAGCTCCCTGCAGCCTGTCCCACTGCTCTGCCTCCAGAGGAACACCAAAGCCAGCTTGGAAAAATGGGTGCTCAACCACTCAAGCCAGTCATCCACCAAACTGACAAGGATGCTTCAGCTGGTCACTCCCCTTGAGTATGTACCAATTTTGCTGGGAAGCGTTAATATTCAAAAAACAAATCGTATTTTATCCATTTCAAATATGGGCAAAGAAGCATGGAGGGGTTTCATGGTTTGTGCAAGGCCCCACAGCTCCTCAGGGGCACAGGAAAGTGGGATCCAGGAATACTCATTTATAGACAGGAACTGGAATTCTCTTTTTTGACATTTGACAGTGTATGCAAGCAACATTAGCACTCTAAGAAGTTCAAACCTAAGTATTCTAAATATCAAATAATAGGATTTCAAAACTTATTAAAAAAAAATTAAAACAGGCTAACTTGTAGAATGCGATTTTCAGCTTCCTTTTTTATCCCTGTAGGACTTGCTCTGGAGCTCTGAAATCCTAAACAAGATTTATAATATATTAATTCCCATCTCAATGACCACCTTGTCTAAAGGTGTGTGCCACCCACATGACAGAAATAACACTCAGGCCATTTTTATTTTACATTTCTGCTGTAGGAAAATGTGGAAATAAATATATTATTTGAATACATCTGTATTATTTCCTTTACTTTAAAGAAGGGCTGCTCTTGATCATAAAGGCATGGAACAAGCGAGGAATTCTAGAACTTTCAGACTGTTTCGAGAATTGATCCACAGCCCTCCCTAGAACACATCCCTGTCTGTTCTCCTTGAAGAAACAGATTATATTGGTTACCTGCAATATGCCTGTTGTCAGGTTACAGCTCCTGGGGTGCTCTGAAAATTAAAATTCTGAAAATTGCATTTTTCTTCCTATTTTTACACAGACTCTAAACATGCTGCTCTCTCTCTCCACAGAGAAAATTTTATCTTGCACACAACCAGGTTAAGAACTTTCCTCAGTGAAAGCTCAGAAATACACAGCAATTTATTCACATCAGACTCTGCTCAGTACTCCTTTCCATTCTACTTCACATCTCCAGTGTGTCCACTTATTTAGTTCTAGGGAACAGAATAAAATAGAACCAGATTTAGATCTCTCAGCACGGTCCTTAAAACCATATTCTGGACTGCCTGAATAAACAGATATGATCATCTGCACGCACTTCTGTAGGTTAGTGTTTCAAAGCAGCAAAGTCACAGGAATGGATGCTTAAAATTTACCCCGTCTTCCCCACCTCAGAGCCATAAGCTACAGCCAGAAGTTGAGAGTTGAAAGAACAAAACAAGATGCCTTCAACCTCTACAAGTTTCTGGAAGTACATCCACTTTAATATGTTCATGCTCCATGTCAAACATCCCCCTTTAAAAGAATTTCATGCCATGTAATGCATTCAAAATTGCAAATATAAAGTATCTGCTAACATTTAATGGCCTCTAGGTATAATCAGCATAAAAGGGACTCAATATGAATATGAAATGTTTAAACCAAATGTGATAGAACCTCATGGGGAATTCTGCCACACATGCTGTCCTTTCTTCTAGGAGGTCCTTCACTGTCCTTGTAGGGGGTACAGAAAATGATGTGGAAAAGAAAAGAAAGCTGAGCACCGTGATGCTGCAGCAGTGTTTAACCACGGCTTCAATGAAGGCAGCTTTGATCACTTGTGAGGGAAAAGCAGTGACCTGTCCTTTAAGGAGAGCTTTTCCTCTTTAGATCCGAACGCTGCGCTCATTTAAACCGAGTTCCAAGTGTGAGTGTCTGATTTAATACTTGGTTATAAAAATATCACATAAACAGCTCAAAATTCAGGACACTCACAAATCCTACTCCAGTCATTTCACATTGTAGCTGAGTTCAGTGGTAGCTTTGAAGGATGCCAGAGGTAGGTTCTCATGTACCACAAAATCTGCAGCAGGAAGTAGCAACTGCTGTATAGATCTGCTGAAAATAACCAAACTATTTATTTATTGTTTACACTCTAAATAGCACATCTGCCAAGGCAAAAGCACAAGTGCCCAATTGTCATTTCTGACTTTGTCCCAGGATATTAAATACCCACATTAATGATAGATAGGTAGGATACACAGCTACCTTGGAAGGACATACAGCTACCTCTGAATGCCTAAAAGCAGAGGCTATTATCAGAATCATCCACAGCAAATCTTTTCCAAGTTATAGAAGATAATGACACTCACAATTGATTTTTTAAAATATATATATATGTATATAAAGAACTGGACTAAAAGCTGCCTATTTATTTCAATTCAACTAATTCCCTGTTGATAAGAATAATTTTAGTTTTTGCAGACCTCAGGTAAAATTGCAGTAAAGATGAATTAAGTCTTGCCCCTCAGAGTGCAAGACAAAAGACATCCCGCTGGACAAGATTTGGGACAATTAAAAATAATGATCACTGGTATTAAAGAAACATAATCCTAAAAATAAATTCATCCTTAAAAATTCCTTCAATATTTCATGACCTACCACTATTACAAATAATGTGACAGACATCTGCATTTTAGGTAATGATTCAAATTTTCCTAAAATTCACCCTCTTTAGACCTCTAAGGCTTATTCCAGCTACCATTAAGAAGATTTGGATTCCAAATTCAGATTGCAAACTGAAAATATTCTGAAATTTTTCATTGTTTGGCTGCAAGGCTGTACTCTGCATTCACCACAGCCTAAAATGCCCGAACTGATCCCTACAGAAGACATCACGCTTTCCTTCTTTTTAGGCACAGATCCAGCACTGTTACATTTAGATCTAATTCCTAGATACAAGTTAAGTGATTCTATGATTCTAAGTGCTGGGAAGATGCCCAATAAATTTATCCTGATTATTTTAAGAAGAGATGAAAATACTTTAGCCATTAAATTTACACCTAAATTATAAGTTAGTCCTTTTTCACGAGGCTGAACTCACAATTTTTAGTCTGCATCTACTCAAGACAGACAAACTCCCAAAAGAAATTACACGAACCAGAGCTTGCTTTCTCCTACACCAACTCCTTGCCATCTTAAGGTGGCCGCCAGGAAATTAAATCTTAGAATCCTTAATTTGTACCATTTCCAAGCTCTTCCTCACATTAGAGCTACTAAGAATTATTCTCTTTCCCACTTAGCCACCTTTACATTTTCTCTAATGATCCAGGGATTTATTTCAATATGTAAAAGATTAGTCTTTTAAATTTGTTAGTCCTTCAAAATTCAGCACTACTTGAAATCAGTTCCTCTATAAATTCATTTGGATTTGGCTTTTCTTCTTTCAGTAGTAATTGCCTGTTGTTCAGTCTCTCATATCTGATATTCCAACACTTCTAAACAAGCAAGATTCTTATGACTCTTTAACATCAGACAGTTTAAAACTCAGTTCTATAATGTAAATTATGTTCCCTGACCTGCTGAAAGCATTCATTGCACCTCTACTTTTTGCTATCATTTTGGGGCCTGAATAAAGAAAAGACAGACTTCCCCACTCTTGTATTTGATTGGTAGCAGTGACAAATGAAATGGCCTGTTTGTACTAAAAGAGTTTCAACCCTGTTTTTTGAAATCTCTGAACTCTGAAAAAATAACGAAACAGAAGGTTTTAACTACCACAATTTGATAAAGAGTGCATAGCATTACTATGTAGCCATTTTCACATCTCAGGACATCCTGTCAGTATTAGCATGCATTAAATAAAAACAACAACAAGGAAAAGTTATTTTGCAATTTTGAACCTGTTCTCAGTGTGAATTTTTGAAGTTAAATCTCTTCATAACTGTCTTAACAATACCATGGCCACAATGGTAATGTCAAAGCAAAAGCCACAGGATGGAATAAATGGAAGGAACATGAAATGTATAATTCAACCCCCAAATTGTTCTAAGATTTCAAGATGGCTAAAAAGACTCTAAAATCAGGTTAAACACAACTCATATGCAATTAATGGCTTTAGGCCCCGTGATCCTTCCAGTCTAGGGATTCCCATTTGATTTGGAAGAGGAGTTTAGAAGTATGGTTCTTAGTTTTAGATCTGTACCTCATTTGGCCGACTTTGATTTTGGAAAAGTGCAGATTTCACTGTTAGCAAATCCATAACACTTCATAAACTCCTGGAACAACTTCAGGACCAAGAGCACTTCAGTACTAGAGGGAAGCAAGTTTCCCCATAAGTAATGAAAGGAGAAAACCTCGCCACCTCTCCCCTGCCACCCTCAGAACTACAGAACGCACAACAGGAGCATCTTGCTACATCAAAAAGGGTAAAATACTTGAGGCACTTAGCCCGTTGGCAAATTATGCTTGGGGATTTCTAGATGAATGACTTGTGTCTATGTTTACAGCCTTTCAGCAGAGTGCTCACTGTTTACTCTGGAATTAATCCAGGTCCATAAAACTAGTGATACATCAATGTAACAGATGGGCTTAAGTGACTCTGCACTATAAGGAGATCTGCCTTAGTTACAAAAACTCCATAACCAGTTTAAGATGATTTTGACAATCCCAGTCTGTAATTTACCTACTGTACTAACTCCTGTTAGTTGACTGGTAGTCTCTAGTTCTAAGGACTTCATCATTTTATTACTTGTCTTTTGAAAGTATTTAAATTAAAGGCAAAAGTGTTGGGCAATAAAGTATACTAGTCCTTGACATAAGTCTAAATTATTCCTATAGTATCTCCATGTTGAAAACAGTTTAATTTGTGTTCATCTCATTTTTACAAAATGCTGGAATATAAACAAAGTTCCTTGATCTTCTGGACAGGATGGAGCCCAAAGCAATGCTAATGCTGCTCTCTAAAGGATCGACACAGCAAATAAAATGCAGATGTTGTTTAACAACTGTTAACGTACTTGGCTTTAGAGGTCACTGTCATTATCTACTTTTCCAATCAATATGTGACTTGCTTGCAACTCAGCTGGGAATATTGGAGTTGAAAGTTTCTGAAACATGTGAGAGCTCATTCAGAGAAGGTGGTATGAACAGCCACATGTTAAATTAAAAAAAAAAATCTCTTTTTAAAATGTTTTTTCTTCTTTTTCTTTGATGTTCTCCGTTGTGAAACTTTTATAATGTTGATCATAGAGAAGCCTTTCCTCAAAGCTAATAAAATCATTGAACTCATAGCAGAAAGTGGAACTCCAGTGTCCTAAAGAGGGCAGTGACAGATTTTTGCTCTCTAGTTTGAAAGGTCTCTGTGTGTGAACTTCTGTCCCAGGCAGCAAAGGCCCTGAGTGCATTTTTCATCCCATGTAAGTTTAGGGGCTTGGCATGCAGACAGGTCTCCACATACAGCTCAGTGACATTATACACACGTTGTCTCAGTCTACAATCATTTTGAAAAGGGACAGGTAGAAACACTGCAGGTTTCATTATGTGAAGTAACAAGCTGTCAGATGGAAGCAACTCTCCCATAAACCAGCATGGTTTGGGGTTTCCCAAACTCTTAGGCTGTTTTTGACCAGAACCTAAATTTTAAGCATGATAAAACCTGAGGATACCTAAGCCCTTAATGTAAATCTATGCATTTTGAAATTATACATATTTGCATTGGGTGGTCACGCTGTGCTGTTACTCTAAGTATAATATTCCTGAAACGCCTTTACAAAGCCAGCTGGAAACCTTGACATTTCATCCATATTGTTATTTATATACATATTTACTGCTGCCACCTGCTTGTAACTTGGCTCACACCACGAAGCAGTACGTTTCCCTTGTTTCATTATACTTTGACATTTCACTAGAACCGCAGAGCTGCCCATTTCTCAGTTTCCAATTGCTCTGCAGCCTCTCTCGAATTATTTTGGCTTAGTGATAGAATAAAGCTCTTTCTCCATGGTAGCACTAACCTCTCTTTTCCGTACCCAGATGGTACAAATCGCTGCTGGCACATGTAACAATCCTAGCACAGCTTCTGCTGCCTAAGTGAACCCCCATAAACCCCACAGAGCTAGATTAGATTAGGGAATTGGGAGGTGAGGAGGAGGGCTGGCCAGTAGGCTCGGCTGAAAGAGAAGGGTTTGGTACAGGCTGTGTGTGGCTGTGATGGAGCACGGTGCACTCTCACACTCACAGTGAGGCTTTTCCTAGCGAAGAAAGCAAAATTAGCTGGCAAAGTTAATGAACCTAATTTCACCGTCAGCACCACAACATCCATTTTTACTGTCATTCAAATAACTGAGTTATTTGATAGCCCTGGTGCCTCACTTTCCAAGGCCACTTTCCAAGGAATAATGCTGGAAGGAACCAGGGGACGCCCAGGCTGATCCAGTTTACCTCTGTTCTCGCTTCCCTCAGACCACCCAGTGCATGGAGCAGCTCTGACACTTCTGAGGAAGGCTGATCACCCCTCTCCATACCCCCAGACATTTACAAACACATCTGAATTCCCAGTTCCTCTGTGCATATCCCAGCAGGAGCACCACAAGCGTGGTGTGATGGGATTGAGGGGACCCTGGGAGAACACTGAACCAGGCTGCTCTGGAGAACAACTCACTCTGGGCCAGTCTGCTGGACAGACAAAAAATGTTTCTGCATTGTCAGTCCAAGAGTTTGTCAGGTGGCATTTTAAACGTCCAAATGGAAATCTACAGCATGAAAATCTTTATGTGTGACAGGAATCTTCCATGACTCCATAAAGTTATATTTAAATATGTATATATTTAAATAGATCTAAAATTTATATATAATGTAATAAATAAAATTAATATATATATATATTTTTACATTTAACACAGGCCAGAACACAACCTAGCATACACATGTAAAATTAATTTTAAGGAAAAATCCCCTAGGTATTCAGTATTTAAAAGACACTAAAATTGAGGGAAAACATAAATGAAAGATAACCAATATATTAAAACTTATAGTAAAATTATGGGTGTTTGAATAAGCCATCAAAAAAACCTACTTAACATGTTTCTAAGAAAGCATCTGCTCTACCTATTCGTGAACCCTGTCCTTGTGAGAACAGAGGAGCATTCTTGTGTAGTTAAAAGGCCAACAGTTACAAAATTACTGCAGTAAGGGACAAAAAGAAGGAATGTACTGTAATTTTTCCAGCCCTTAAATTGACAGGGCAATGGTAAGTTTTTTTCCTGCTTTAGACTGAAAAGAAACTTCATCAAAAAACCCCAACCTAAGTTCACTTAATGTTTAGACAGCAAAGTGATGCCTCAGGTAGCACCTCTAAATAAAACACAATGCAGTAACTAAGTGAAAGACTTTTTTTTATTGTTAAAATTATTTTAGGACTACACTAAAATGATCAGAAGTACATGTGAAGCACTAATTTTTGCTGCTGTCCTGATGACAACCACATCTTAGGACAGAACAGGAAAAGACAAAGACTGGTCATTTCTCACACGGCACAGGCAGGCAAACAAAACACAAAAAACTCACATGACTGAAGAAAATCTTCAGTTTGTACACCTCATTTGTGTCTTAGCTGGGAATAAGCCAATTAATATTCATTCATTCAGCCTCAAAGTAAGGCCAAATTTAAAAACAAACTTAGTTTCTCACTTCTGTTGAGGCCTTGCAAAAAGTAAACCTCTTTTAAAAAGCCAATCATCAGCTCTTTTGAGAACTTGGCTTTATAAAAACTGCCAAGTGAGACAAGAGGACCTGGTTTTGCTACTGAAGATATCAGGCACACCCCAGCTCAGCAGTGACAAAGCCTTCACACACATCCCTCCTGACGAAAGCCCAGATCCTGGAAGGAGAAACCAGCACTCATCTGCCCCAAAGTGATCCCCACAGATGCCCCAGGAAATACTCAAACCCTCAGGAAGCTCCTACCCAAGGCAGGGGATGGAAACTTGCCTGCCAGGCACTCCAAGGCACTGCTGAAGGAAGGGGAACCTCTCACACCCTGATTAGGAATCCAAGAATGTGAAATTGAGCAACAACACAACCAAAACGCACAGACCATCAAAGCTGCTTCTCCACTTTAATCAACCCCTCCAAAAGTAGGTCCAACGGGAATGAAGGATTATTGTCCCTTGAGTGTGGCCCCAGCCCCTGTCCTTCAGAGCAGCTGACACTGTGCTCCCCAGAGAATGTGGGAACGCTTCCATGGCCTTGTGATCCTACTCCTTGGGCTGGCTGAGAGCAGCACTTGAAATCACCGAGAAAAATCACATTAATCAAAATTAGCAACAGAAGCTGATTATTTTAGTCTTCTTCAGAAATGACCTGACCAGCAGAAAACCTGGCTTCATGTTTTTTCTTTTATCTAGAAGAATTTCCTTGTGTCTTTGAAGAGTGTTAAATGCTTTTGTGATGGCTCCTCTCTCTCCCTGCTGTTTTGCTTTTGAGCCAGAAAAAATTTAAGAGAACTTTATTCCCATGAAGCTTTTCAAATATTGATTTGGACACAGAGCTGAAATTCTAAATTTTAAAATGAAGGGCAGACTTTCTCGTCAGTCAAAGTAGTTATATTATACATCTGAATCAATAAAATAACATTTTTCACACGTCTCCTAAATTCTGTTCCTGTTTATAGAACTGCATATCTGTGGCAAATTCAGCAGAAATTGCTTGGTTTAATTTCTAGCTGTAAGAAAAACAAATGCAGACACAGCAGGAGGCAAGGAGGGAAGGGCTTTGATAAAATAGGTTGAAGACTTGCAAAGTACTCAGGATATCTGAGGAAGAACAGTTAGGCTTGTATGATGTGACCTATTATAATAGTGGAAAAAACAGGTTTGCAATTCTGCTATTTGACTTAGCTCTAAAATGCAATGGTGAGAGCAGAAGTTATATAGCATTTGCTCAAACCCTACAGTGAAATATTGCTACTCTTTATACATAGTTCACGAAACAAAGTTCACTAGAAACTTGATACGAAAAATTCCAGAGTGCTCTGGTATTACACAAATAAAATGCAAATCATTACTAAAACTGGAATGAAATAATTTGAAATTTTGATTCAGATGCTCATCATGTCATGTAATTCACAGATCTGTACATTTCTAGTTGATGCCACACAAGATGTCTTGTAAGGAGGTCACTTTACCTACATTGACACATATCTACACAACATCTACATCTATTAAAGTCTGGTTTAGGTAAGAACAGCCTTTATAAGTATATGGACTCATTTCTCTCCTGTAATACCACACACATTTGTGTTACCACGTTCTGACATACTCCCCACTACTTCTGACAAGCCATTTTAGCCATTCTCTGCAGTTTTTGCTCATGTGAACATTCTCTGCAGTTCTTGCTCATGCACTGAAATTAAAACACAGGAAAAGAAAACGTTGTACATAACATATTAAGTCTTGGCCTCATTTACCATGACTTTGCATTTCAATTAAATACCATGGAGACATGAATATATATTGAACAGGATAATCTTTGAATTACCTGATGAATGCATTTCTGCTATTTATACTTATAAAAAAAATGAGAAAATTGCAATGCAATTGTTAATAAGTTGATCAACTCTATGGAGTAACATAATTTTAAAATAATTATGTCTTAGTTAATTATTTTAATTTTTATTCCCACAAGTACTCTTTAGTTTACCTTTGCAAAACCCCAACAACATGTATTTATCTTTCTTCAACCAAATAATTTTAAAGAAAATTATACAAAAGGCAAGAACTCAAATTGCACTTGAGGGACAATGTAAGATGTTAATTGATCTTAGAAACATCAGTTTTCAAAGAGGTTATGTTTTTCCTACACTTGCCAAATAACATTTATACAGTGGAAACAAAACTTTCAAGCAGTTAAACTTTCACACTGTAGCCTGAGTGTCAAAAGCTGATGTGAAATTCAGTAAAGGAGGTTAAACCATATTTTTGTAATCACTTAAACTGCTGGGACAGTCTTGTTGGATAAGTCCAACCTAAGAAATACTTTTTTGTATAGTTCTTCATAGTAATAATAGACATAATGGAAACATCAAAAAGAATCTCTGGAATCGGAGACAACATCAAAAAAAGTTCTATTTTACTTCCAGAGCCAGCAAACTGCTAAAAGAACGCAATGAGAAATCCACGCTTACCAAGACAAGCCTTAGAACACAGAAACACCAAATGCTGAACGAATTCCTTAACCCACCTGTGCATTAGGACAAAGCCACCGTGGTCCCTGTCAGCCTGGCTGCCTGTGCCCAACAGGCCCTGAAGTGGCCACACCTGCCTGCAGCCCCCACCCTGCACTGATCAATACATCAGGGGAGAGGAGCTTTGAGAGAGCACCACGTACCGGCCATGGAGTCCCTGCTCTGACAAACCAAGCCCTCCCTTGCCATGCACCCTTTTCCTCCTGGATCCAGGTCTGTCAGTACAACCAGCATGTGGCATGTCTTCTATTAGCAATCAAGTCTTACAATCCCTATTGACAAGACGGACAACAATCCACTCTCGTAAAAGATTCATGACACAACTTTGCACTCTCTACTGCTTGCTTTCTCATGAAACCAGTGCAAATCCCATCAAAAATTTAGCAGAACCCCTGCCTCATCTGTTTAGGCCTGAAGCTAGTTGCAGGGACAACTCATTAGGGACAAGCTCATTAAAACCAGCCCTGGAGCAAAAGCAGTTTGCAAGTCTCCTCATTTTTATTCACTTTCACCTAGCCATTCCAGCTCCTTGCGCTTCCCAGATAGAGAGCTTCTAATGATTTGGTACAATAAGCAAGGCTGTTTCCAAACTCAGGCTACACCAAATGGAGCTCCTTCTGTACTCCAAAGCTAAGAGAGTCCTGTTCATTTGTAGGGCTTAGATGGTTCTGTATGGAAAGGCAGCACCAGGAAACCCAGAGGATTCTCTTCTGAGTACATCAGCAAAAGAAACTGTGAGTAACTACCAAACACACACTAAAATCCAAAGAGAAATCAAGATGTGCAGAACTAACAGTAACAGATACACATGCCCTAGGATTCAGTCACATGAGAGTGCATTTGGTATTTCATTTGGTGGTTTTAGCACCTTTTAGTAGCTAAAATAGGAAGAGCAATTTTTTTTTTTTTTAAGCCGGAAAATGGGGAGGGGGGAAAAAAAAAGAAAAAAACCCAGGAAATATTTCCTTTCTCTTTAAATGTTGTTTAGATAAAGTCAGGGGGTTGGAGGCTGTTTACCTTTTTTGTCATTTGCAAAAGATACTTTTGCCATGAGCACCAGCTGGGAAACCTCTCTAATATCTTCTGAATTAGATGCCTAAATTTAGGTATGGTAATAAGTAGCACAGTTTCAAATACAACAGGACTCGAAAATCATGGTTATCCACAGTTCTGAAGATCGGTGATTGCAAGAGCTTCCTCTCTTCTGTCATATACAAAGAGGTTACTGCAAAAGTCTGCCAAGGAGTGGATTTGCACCCCTCGAAATCAGTGATGACAAAAGCTGGTGAGTCCAGGCCAATTCGTGCACCAGGAGAAGGAAAACTAATGGAGATACAGCCTCGAATGTCACTTGCTAAAAATGAACTTAGAAGAGCTTAATTCTAGCAGAAGTTGCTGGCATGTGCATGGTACAACTGTTCAGACACAGACACATGCCCAGATAATGCATCAGGCTTCTGAGGAGGGTCTGACTGAATTTGGGGAGCAAAGAATGCCTGTATGGCAAGTGTGTCCCAACAATTCTAGAGATCAGCTTTGGAAACCAACTGAATTCTACTTGCCCAGTTGTGCAAAAAAACCCAAGAATGTAACCAACAGTCCCAGAGAAGAAGGCCCCCATTCCACTGCAATCCCAGGTGAACGGTTTTAATTTACATTTTTGCAAGCGTGCTAATATTCCGTAATGTGTTTTCACCTTGCCTGCACTTTATACACAGCACTACAAACAGGATACTTTCTTATTCTTGTCAAGATCAAGCTGTGCTCAGCTTATGATGGTGTGTAGCACTCTCATTGACAGTCTTCAGCCCATCACCCAAGGCAACACATCACCAAGGCCCACAGCATTTCTCAAAGTCAAAATTTTAAAAAATTGATTATTTTGCTTTCCTTACTTCTGTCCAACTACACAGCCAGAGTCAAAAGTATTTATTTAATCTGGAAGAATTAATTATTTGGAAGATCACAGGCCAAAACTGTCAAAGACTATAAAGTCTGACATGCACAATTTTTCCTAACGAAAAAAATATTGCCATGAAAACTGTTGCACCGATAAAATTACTCTGCACGTTGTCAAGTGCCATGAGCACACAGCACCTCAATTCACGCAGGTGAACTGATGGGGTGTGAAGTTTGTTCCATGCAAAGGCCATTGCCTGGCTGCTCAATGCACAGCAGCACTCACCCAGCATCGACACAACCCCGACACACATCACGGCCCTGCGCACAACGCTCAGCTCTGAGTTAGGCAAACCAGCCTCACGTGGCACCAAAGTGGAGTAGGACCATTTAATGGGGAGTTTAAAGAGCAGCTTGGAAAACAGGACAGCACAGTCCCCCTTCATCACTGCTTTTTTAGAGAAAAAGTGGTGCTCTCCATTCAACTGCAGTGAGGGCTTCAATTCATTTACATGCTTGAGTAAGAGGCACCCATACATTAAAATAAAGTCTCAGTTAGAAACATTTTTAACCATATTTTGTAGTTTCCTCTGCTTCAATATGCAAAGGATGAAAGCTGCAACACAATTAATGAAAACCAGGTAAAGAAATCAACTTTTCTGAAAAATGAGAACTTAAGGAGCAAGATGTTTAAAATTAAAACATACAACAAGCTTTACCAAAAAAAAAACCACCCCACTTTATCTAATCCATTGCCTAAGTTTTCAGCATTTTTAAAACATTAAAAGGACCATGCTTATTTTTCTATTATTCTCCTGTGTCTCCATTAAAAAAGTACCTGAAGGCTGAGAACCTAAATACCTCATAAAACCTACTGCAGATATGGAAACTTCATAAGACATGAATTTGTAAAGAAGACAATGGCAATACAAATGCATTTAGAGTGAGAATAACAATGTTACTTTTGTCCTTTACAAACCAATAAAATTTATCAAAAAAGCAGCTTAGCAACACAACTGAAATTCAAATGCTTTGAAATATAAATAAATACACATTTAATAACACTAGCTTTTTGATTCTTAGACAAATACTGTAAAACTTCATTTAATCTTTCTAACAGCTTTTCAAAGCCACCTTAGATATAATTCTGCTTTTAAATTTAACCATTTAACCATTACCACATTAGCTCTACTTTTTTTCAAAACTGTTTTCTTAGAAAAACAAGTGATTTCTCAGCTTCCAAGTAAACAATAAAATAGAAACAACTTCAATGTAGAGCACTTAGAAGGGATGTGAATGCATCATATACGTCACTTACTGTGTGGGGTAAAATCTGAAAACAAATAGCTCTGAAAAGGTTTCATTACTGCAATACTGAATGTTAATAGCATAATATCAATAAAACTGAAAGATGCAAATAGGTAATTTGGATTAAGCATTTGGATTACTTGTCATTAGTTATTAAGTCTTGCTCCAAATGAACTTGCTCTAAGGCACTAACATATTTACAAATAGCGTGACTTCCTTTCCTGGCAGAAGTGAAAACACACCAATGCCATTAGAGACAAATTTGTGTGGGTCCTCCAAGCAGAAACACAATGACTTCATTGAGCTTCATTACTAACACAACTTTCCCTCATTAAAAATTCCAAACAAACAGGTGTTTCACACTAGGTCTACTTCTAAAATAGCTTTCTTTTTATTCCCAGGGATACATCAAGAGCTGAGGGAGAATTCATGCAGTATAGATCAGTCAGGCATTGACAGCACATCACACTTTGACAAGCTGCTTGGCTCTGTTTAAAGTCTAAGTTAGGCCTTGGCCCATCAAGGCCATGGCTATTGAATTATTGACAGCCTCTCACTGTGGCGCAAAGGGAAGGAGTGCTACAGCGTCGGCTCAGGGAAGATGAAATGGAAACCCTCTCTGAAGCTGACTTTAGCACGTTAAAGGAGTTTTAATGGTCTTGTTTAAAATTCAGTGAGAGAATATATTACACTGATTATATTTTCACCTGCTAAACAAAAAGTTTGGGATGCTGTGGCGATTAGAAATGAAAGGAAAACTACACGAAGTATAAACTTGATCTACACCAAGAAGCTGGCTAACATTCCAAACTCACACCAAATCCTTCAGCTTTACATGCCTGGCAATTTTCACCATTCTGTGCTGTTACATCTGGTGCAATCAAGGGTTAACAATAACGTGGAGGTTCATGGTCATCCCAAAATATAGGCTGGCTTTTATAATAGTTAATTTCTGCTCACGCCATTAAATCTGCAAGCCAATGCGATGGCCAATTAATGTTTCCATTTTGCCAGCCCCAACAGTGCTCTCTCTTTTCCTCTCTGGTTATCAGACGTGCACTAAGGGCTGTCACTAGGGGACTGGCCACCCAAAGCCTGGTTTGTTTGTTTTTCCAGCAGAAGACTTCCACAGGGTAAACCACCATTCCTCCACAACTAGCTGCTAAATATTAACAATCTTCATATTCCTACATAATTTCTTTTCTTCTTCAAATTTATACCTGCCAAGCTTTACTTGCATTTTAATAGCTGATGTCAGACAAGCAACAAGCAGAAAGTTCCATCTCAGGACTATAATTTTAAATACAATGAGACTCACATCAACTGTCTCACAGACACGTGGAAAATTATTCCACGTGGACTTCTAAAGTGCATCCTAAAAGCTTCAAAGAATGAGGTTTTTTAAAGAATTTAAAATGATGCTCAGGGAGGGGGGAGGTGGGAGGGTGTTAAGCAATTTGTCTAATGTGACCCTATACTCATTTCTCCAGCATCACTTCCAATATGCTGCCTCCTGTCAAATCAACAAAGAGAGCCAAACAGCACATCTAAATTTGTGTTCATTTGCCTTCTGCAGGATTATCTCTGCCACGTCAAGCATTATAAGTAAATCAAAGATGCTTCTCAGGGGCTGTAAGAGTGGGGCTAATCTCCAGACAAATATTTAGAAGGCAGCTTAGCCTGTTCTGGCTTTAATCGTTTCCAACTGATTTGACTTTTTCTAATTACAGCCTTTATGTTATAAAAGCCATTTTTATGTTGCTGAAGAGCAGTTTCACTGCAAATACATGGAATTTTGCTGAGTTTCTGTTCCCATGTTGATTATGGAAATGGTACTCTACAGCTTTCCTCTAATTAGAAAAAACACACTTCACACAGCATCAACAATTTTTAACATTAATAACAGAGTGACAGTGTCCTTTTGTGTGTCTTTAAATAACTTCTCAAAATATGACACCACAAAGCCACCGTATCACACTTGGGTATCATACCAGGAGCAATTTTCACATTTTTGCATATTATATTTATTCAAACACAGAACAGCATCTTTGAAGAAGCTGTTTAGTAATTTAACCTAACAGAATAAGATAATTAAACTTCTGGATAGTCTGTGCTGAGGTGCTTTCCAAACCCATGAACTTGAAAAATTCAAACACTCACACACAAAGCAAATGACACATCTCCTTTGACAAATCAGACACCATGGCTACTTATTACTTTTAGTATTTCCTTGCCTTCCTATCATTCCTCATAATGAACAGACAGCTGAAATAATCCAGTTTTGCTTTGCATCAACTCACAGACACTTCTGGCTGTTTAATGGAAATTAACCTCAACCCAAATGCTGGGAACAACAGAAATCAAGGCAGAGGAGTCACAGAACACGTAGCATAAGACCATTCCAAATTCTACACATTATTAAGTAATGCTTCCCTAGAACAGGAACGACCTTTTCATTTACTGTCAACACTGAGCCCAGAAAAAGCAGTTACAATGAAATATAATTAAGGCATGTGATAACACAGATTATTTCTGCTAAGGCTTTATGCAACAGATAACTCTGAACACTGCAAACTTCCTATCTCTGTGCAGAAAGAATCAACAATAATATTGTGATATGATGAGAAAAACAAAAAGGGTATTAAAGGCCTAAAAGTTGGTATGATTTTATTAGGTATAGAGAAGATGCTATAGGAGTCAAAACTGAAGGAAAAGGCAACTCTGAAGTTTCCACATTGGAGAGATATTTGCTTAAAATATGCACACGTCACTTTCAATACTGAAAGTGGTCAAATTAAACTGCTGTGGGAGAAAAGAGAACACCAAGCAAAACTGAGTTCCAGAAGGCATTTACAGCATGACCTCCCCGTGAAATAACAGGTAGCACCATCACATAGAGCTGTGACAACAATGTCTCCAAGTTCCTTTCATTTCCCTGAAAAATCTAGACTTGCTGACACAATCCTGTGAGGTGTCAACAAAAAGCATTTATATGTCCCCATTTGCTAGAATGGAGGGCAGCAATTACTCAGGCATCAATTCTGACTGCTTTATTATTCTGAACACTTGTTCCATAATAGCTTGTTATCCTTTTTGTAAAAATTAAAACTGTACTATTAATAACTCTTTGACAAGGCTTCAGATCTCAATTACATTAATAATAAATTCTTGGCTTTATGTGCGAGTTCCTCATCTTTTTTCATCCATAACGAGACTTTGTAAAATTGGCGAAGAAACTGGAAAGAAAGCAAAACTATATATTATTCCTCAAAAAGAACTTTCCAGCCTCCTACTCTGCTCAGCTTGCAGATGTCCCAAGACGAGCAAGTATTCTGTACATTCAGTAAGCCTTCCTGGTTTTATCTAAAGTTTTGGAATGCTGGAAGAACCTGATGAAAAGCACACAGCGGGGAGCAGAGGGCTCCACTATTGTGTCTCTGCAGTGGATCCTGGGTTTGTGATTCAGAACAAGCAGCAGAGTGCTGCTGGTACCAGCACAGGAAAGGAATGAGTTATTTGTGTTCCAGGTACACACACCAGAGGCACACAGCCTCCTGTGGGTGTTCACCCTACCCACACTCCAGAGGCACACAACACCCTGTGGGTGTTCACCCTACACACACTCCAGAGGCACACAGCCTCCTGTGGGTGTTCACCCTACACACACTCCAGAGCCACACAACACCCTGTGGGTGTTCCCCCACAGCCCCCAGAGTGTCTCTCTTCCAGACTGAGTGTCAGCCAGGTATCAGGAGCACTGGGGATGGCAGACAGCCAAGAGTCTCTTCCTAACACACTGCACAGATTCAATAAAAGGCTTTGCTGGGGTTTTTTTCTGAGCTGCACATCCTCACTTCATTGCCCATTTTAACACTTACACAGCATATCATATTGATAATCCTGTAGGTCTAGGGTGAAAACATAGAGGAACAGAAAATTACAAACATGACTACTCCTTTACTTGAAATATCATCCATTGGGCACATGTTAGACCAGTTCTGCGAAGACTGTAGCAGGTCTGTTTGCAAACTAAATTTATTTTGGTTTAGACCAACACATTTCTCATGGGGCTGACTGTTCAAGACACTGCTATCAAACCCATCACAGAAGCAGAAACTCTATCAATCTTCCAGTTGTCCAAATTACACCCCCAAAGTCCTGCCATCTTTAGTTAACCCTCCAAAGATGAGGCAGAATGATCTCTGCCTGTAGCTTTCACACTTCAATCTCTAAAAGTTACCACAACCTCAATAGTGACCATAAAAAAAAAATCTCAGGAAGGGACCAAAACTGATGCAAATGGGAGCAAACCAAAACCTTGCACTGCTCTACAGAAAGAAGCATACATAATATTGGAATCAGTGAAAACAAGTCACTTTTCCAAGGTATTAAAGACAAGAGAAGCATTTTCAAAGGCGATTATCTTCCACTTGGACATCCCACTACAATCTGGTGTTTTCTATTGCTGTGAGGAAATAGACTCACTGCTGTGAGGAAATTGAGGTCTTGATATGTCTGGGAACAGAATTATTAGCAAAGCCATGCTGACTGTAGAAACTTTTTGGGTTTTTAAACCAGTTCTTCCTAAGGTAATCCCTCCTTAACGATGCAGTGTGTTTGGGACTTCTTATTTTAGTAAATAACATGTTTTCCCCCCTCTCTAAAACACTAAAGAGCCAATATGTCATGTGCATGCCTGTCAGGGAAAAGGTAAAAGTGGACTGTCAGACAGAACATTATTAGTGAACTCTGTATCTTACATATATGGAAAAAGTCATAAAAAAGCATTCAGATGCTTTTACAAAAATAACTTTGCGAGGAGCAGAGGGGCTGAAGTTGATAAACAGTTGCACACTTTAAAAGAAAAAGACCTTCCAGATGTAGTACAGATATAAGATTTTATAGTTTTCCTCAACACCTCTCTGCAGTGGATTGAGACAAAATCTTAGCAAAAGGCACATTATCTCTCATCTACTTATTACTTGGCCATTGCTCCTGAGGAAGAATCACCGACCAAAGAACAAAATAAATGCTCTCAAATATTGGCAATGGGGTGCTAGAATTTTACATCAAAGAACTATTCTCCCCACCCCTCCCCCTCAATAAAAAGCACCATAAATTCTATGTAGTTTTTAAGCTATATCATATAAAACACAAATAAGAAAAATATCCTTGACACTCTATAGAAGTTTTTCATGAACCTGAATAATGTTTTGGAGTCAATCAATCATCAAAATAACTTTTGCCTTAGACTGTCAATGTTGCCTGCTTACACAGGATTTTGTTTTGTTTTAGTACATACCTACTTCTGTAAGCTAACCATAGATAATTTCAGGAACAAAAAGAAAGAACTAAATGATGTACCAAATTCCACATTCTGACATGTTCAAGTGAAAAAAAAAAAAAAAAGAGGAAAAAAAGTTAAACTTTAATGTTATTAAGGAAAAAGAAAACACAACAAAGAAACACAACTTCAGACATTTAAAAAGAAAGCTGTAATGCATTCTCCTGTAAACAATTCTTATGCTAACAGCTGGATAAGAAATCTTCAAGGTTGAGACAACACTTCCATAGCATCAGCCACTGTCCAAACACATCATATTTGCCGTTTAATTAAGAAAGGACTCAAAATGTCCTACACAGGACATGCAAAGCTCCAAATGTAGTTCTGAGCTGTCCTGATTAGAATATAAATAAACGAGCACTTTTAAATATTCTGTATGGTCAGAGGGAACATAAAAACATTCTTGAATATATCCAGTTACCTTTTGTTTTTTTAACCTCTTTTCCTTTTTTCCTTTCTCAAACATTTCCATGACTCAGTGATGGGCTGGCAGGAGAGGCTGTTCCCAAAAGTGGTGCCAGTCCTGCAGCTGCTCCTGGCTCCAGGCACCCCCAAATCTGCACAGGAACTGGGTGAGCAAGGCTGGGGATTTGACTCTGGCTAAATGGACCCGGAGCAAATTGGCCAGCTGTACCCAGATGAGTTTGCTGATTTGGTTCAGCTGCACAAACACCCACACAGGCCCAAGGAAGGGCAGGACTCCCCCATTCCTTGGGTCTCTTATTTCCCTCGGGACCTGTGTGAGGATGGAGCCACAGTTTTCCACTCTCCAGCAGAAGCAGCCAAGAGAGTGATGGGAGGTACAAAAGATGATTTTCTCAACCTTTTACTGATTGTCCTCTAGAGAGCACAGACAGCAAAAGTGCAAGAAATGCTTTGGGTTTATAATTTTTAATACATGCTCAAAAAAGAGTGGACATTCTCTAGGAGTTTATTATAAAAAGTACCACGAGAGCAGTCCATACACCAGCCTTGGTTGCGCAGTCAGATCTCTGGTGGAGTCTCCCACCCCACCCCTAAGCTGTGGGACATGGACATTACAGCCCTGACTGCACTGAAGGCCAGCCTGGCCTCAATAACAGCACTGCTCATTGCACTGCCATTTTTAAAAGCCTTTTCTCAGAAAGGAAACTCTAAAACTACCTGCCAAGCAGGTCTCCTCAGATACACTAGAGACTGAGCTGCCAAGGAGAAAGGAACACAAGTAACACCAAAGGTCACTGGTTGATGCTCCATGTCTGTGTTACACACCATACTTCACTACAGTACAATTCAATTTCACTCTTAGAGACCAAATCGAATTTTTTGCTGTGGAAATTGCCAAAGCAGACCTCCCCCAACCCCCTCCCATTTACCAGTTTTCTCTTTTTTACTCTACAATCACAGCCTGTGAAAGCAGGACATCCCCATGATATTGACACATGGAGGAAGTGCACTTGCAAGGCAGCAGAAGATCAGTGTGCTCCCAGGATTTCCTGAAGGAGAAGGGAGCCGGTGCCAATGCCACGGCCACAAACAGAGCCCTGCTTGGCTCCGGGCACAGGGCACCTGAGAGGCCTCACTCCTTTTGTCCTTTCCCTGTGACACACCTGGGCTTTCCTCCCAGAGCCCGGCGCAGAGGACTGTGCACACAGTTTTCATCCTGGCAGCCTCACAAGGTGTCCTGAGTTTTTCCCTGGAACTAAAAATCACTCCCAGCCCCAGCTGGAATTTGGGAATGCCCACGGCATTCCCAGGAGAAAACCTGTGTTGCATTAGAGGGAGTAGGACACTTGCAGGACTCAAGGTAGGACTCTGAGGAGGAAAGAGCAAAATCCTGCAATGGCCAATTTTATAATTAATCTTTGGGAAAACTGGAAGCTGTTAATATAATGAAATCTGGATCCATTCAGATTTCATCCATCTCCCACTTTTTTTTCACCTTTACCCATCATTAACTGTCCTGCTCCATCAGGGCAGCAATTTTGTCCCCTTCCATATCTATGCAGACCTTACACATTTCTAGCTTGCAATCACCAATTAAACACAATTCTACTTCTCTGCCACAACTGTCCATTACCTCAAGCCTTCTAAAAAAAGATGGAAAGAAGTTGAACTAAGTTACAAAGTCTGTTGATATGACATAGAAAGCTAACTTTTAGATGAATCTTTAAGTTTAAAAATACAAAAATAATGCTTTCCCCTATCTCAGTTACTAGCTAATGACCAAAAATAGTTTTTGCTTGTATAACTGTGCAAATCTAAAATTCCAGCTATTTCCACAGCACTTCAGAAAAACCAGAGAGGCTCCATTCTCTACAAAAATTGTACAGAAAAACAGGAAATAAAGGTTATTTTTCAGTGTCCCTAAAAATAATGAATTGGCATTATTTCACCCTACAACTGAAGCACACTAACTACTTAAATAAACAAAGTAGACTTTAAAGACCTGGACATTCAGCAGTCCTACAGATGCCCTGCCAGTTCTCAGTGATGCAAAGAGGCTACATTTATTTTCCATGGTTCTGCATCCAGTACCTTCAAAAAGTGTGAAACCCAATCCAGAAATAGTTCTGAGAGACCTTTATTATTACTATTACTATTGTTTTGTTTATGGTTTTATAATACCAAAAGCTCAACCATTCCTATGTAACAGAATTTGTGATATTTTTAATGCATAGTATTTGCCACATAAAGAAAAATCACAAATGAGTATACAAGAGAAAACAGTCTATTCATGTCTTCCATTTCCAAGAAAAGACAAATGATAGGTGTTATTACTTGGCTCCCTTAAAAAAATTTATGGGATACATTTTTGCAGCCATATTAAAAATGAGAAACACAATGTACAATGGAAGATAGAACATAACAATCAAAGAATAACAGGGTTCCTCCACAGGTCTCCTGCAGAATGGGTTCTGTAGCAGAATTCAGTTACGTGTTGGATTCCCTCATGGATCCAACCCCATTCCAAAGGATTTCACACAAGGTGGGAATTTTTGGACTAGCACACCTCATAATGGGAAAGTTTTTTATGTAGCTGACAGCTCCAGCAGGACAACAGCAATTGGTGAAAGGAAGAATAAGGAGCAGGAATTCTGGAGTGACCTGGTTCAGGCTTTGCTCCTGCCCTGTCCAATGAAAATAGGCACATAACACCGGCACCAGGACTTTCCCACACTTTGTATTTCTCTTTAAAAAACAAAACAAACAACAACAAACAAAAAAACCAAACGCACAGAGCAAAGCAGTGTTTATTGTTTTTGCAGAAAACGCATCTCAAGACATACCAACATACATGACAGACCTGTGGCACATTCAGAAATGGACACATTTTACAACTCCAGGATTGAGGCATTTCTTTATCTACACGTGTGTACTGCACAGGAAATTATCTCTCAACAGTCTGAAAGCAGAAAACTTTGTCCAGTTTTGTTTGTTCTTGTCCTGCAGGACCAAATTAGATCGTTAATAGTCATTAGAGGTGACATTTCTGAGGTGTCTGTGGCTCTCAATGGGATGAGCTGGCTGAGCCCGAGCCCACACACAATCAGTGTGTGTTTTCCTGTATTTTAGCAGTCCACTTCAAATTGTTAATTCCTGCTAAAAGAATTTGCTCATATTATATGCTCTAAAGCATGTAAATAAAATATATTCACTAAGTTATTCCTGAAACACACCTTTATCATCAGCAAAGTAAACAGGAATAGAAAGGAGGTAAGGAACTCTAAATTAGAGCAGTTGGACATTTTTTCACATTGTATGCCACTGCAGAATTCTTTCTAAATCCATTCCTATAGTTTCTTTAGAACAATTTAAAATACTTAACAGCTCTGTCAGTGAAGTAGCAAAGTATAAAACAGTGCTTCTTTTAAAACAAAACTTATAAAAGCAGAGAATGTAAGCTTCAGGGTGAAGATTTTGTATCATACCAATAAAATAATTAACCCAAATCTAATCCTTGATGTTTTAGGAGTGGGCCAAAACAGTAAGTAATAAATATTTAGAAATTTTCACTGAGGACTTTCATATTCTCCTTCCTGTAAATACTACTTGGAAAAGTTAACTCTCCATTGTCACCGTTTCACTGGTGCTGTTCTCACTGGTAAATGCATGCCATTATCACTTCAAAAGTATGACATCAGTTACCTGTCACCAGGCTTGCAATTAAAGCACTGTTTAGAGAAAGTGCAGTCTGCTTGTCTATTGATGCAGGGCGACAATTGTCTGTAATTTTAATCGGGGTTACATGCATGTGCTGATAAAAGATGAGACCTGTTAGTGTCACTATTCTGCTTTCATCTTTAGGTATTCTGCTTTTGGCTTTTTGTTCTCTGATTTTACAAAATGCTCATTGTGATGTTTTAAAAGGAATCCCAAGTCGCATTAAAACAGCGCTGGAAGCTGCACACTGTGATTAGATAAAAGTGGCTCTAATGCATTAGGAGGTGTTGAGTTAATAGGAAAACAGCTTTGATTCAGTAGCCTCTGTCTGACGTGCTACTACAACAGAAGTAAAAAGGCACTGGGCAACTCCCCTCTAATCACCTCCTGTTAGCTGCAACTATAGGCAAATTGCTGCTGAGGATTAAGTGGGGAGACTATCACAGGATCAGTGTCAAGCAGAAAAAAGACTCAATTTGTGAGCAATCGTGACTCCCTAATCACTTCTCTAAGAGCTTTAGGAGTTACTAACAGTAGTCTTTAGAAGCCTGGACACATCATAAGCACCGACCTAGAGAGATAAGGAATCGCTTTTGACCACAAAAACGTATGATTACCACAGATAGAACAGTTAAGGACAGAGATAATAAAATAAATGATGGCTGCGAAAATACCGAATTTGCCTTCACCAACACTGTACAGCTTCAGATGACTGAGATTATGATATATGTGTGTCAACATTGTGACTGCAAGCTGAGATAAGCTGAGGCTTGTATGGTTTGGAGGCAGCATTAAAACAAATCTGTCAGCAACAATGAGAAGAAAATGCCGTACTATTGCAATACTGTTCCCCCTATGAACAGTGGAGGACATTCTACCCAGAACATATTTTCCAGCAGTGGCTACAGAGTTATTCCCTGTCGATTTTTTTATTCCTAGCTATTTTTACTTGTAGTTAAAAATACAAATAAAATGAAAAACGCAAACACCTGCTATTTAATTTTAAGACAATCATATTGATATTGACTTCAATTCTTTTATGTATCATAACCCTCCATTAGATTATAAAATTCAATAAAAACCAAAAGCACGAGCTTTGTAAGACCTGACAGATCTATAATTGTAGGAGTCTGAAAATCAACATGCCCAATAAATGCTACCGTTTTAGGGATTACAAAGTTTATTCTGCCTTTGTAGTCTGAGTTGCAAAGTGGTGGGCTCCCTGCTCAAAAGTTACTTTTCCTGCTATTATTTTACATGACCTAATCCCTTAGAATCAAAAAGCAAACAATAAATGAATATTTAACCGTGCTGCAAAAGAAGTACAACATACAACGTTGTTCAAAGTAAGGCATTACTTGATCCAGGCACATCAGGCTATTGCTCACCGAGAGCAGATGCAAAAGTCAGAATGAGACCTGACGCACAAACACAGTTATTGTTTTCAGGCTTAAATATGTTTCAGCGATAGAAAGGAGCAGTTATAGTAAAATCAAAACAGTTCTTGAGAAATAAAACGTATTATCATTGATTCTCTGCTAAGAACAAGCCAGAGCAGTTGCAGTGCCTCTGTTGCACTGTAAGCCAAAGTGTTCATGCACATCAAGACTTGCTGCCACCAACATTAATACAGAGAAAAGGGATAAAACACAATTAGGGCTCAGCAATCAATCAATGACAATTCCTTCTACTAATGCACTGATAATCTCAGAGGCAATGAAAATAAATAAATAAGCCAAGCAAAAAAGCTCTGCCCCCAGGTCTTCCACGCATCTCGAACTTGAACTGGAAACAGCGTAATAACATTATAAACTACCTTCCAGGGACAAAACAGGCCCTTGCACAGAATGGCAAGAATTCACAATAAAGAGTAACTAGAAATTAACAATGACAACACGTGCACTATGCAGAATTATGAGCAATATTAATAAAACAACACCAATATACATTGAATACTGCGACTGTTACAGCAGCTTCCTTACAGTACACACTTGTAAAGACTGCCAAGAAAAAGAATACCTTAAGTTTATAAAATAATTCCTTTCAGCTAAATGCTAGAAGACATGACATATATGGATTTTCAATATCTATCTGGGATTTGGACTCATTGAGTCTTATGGTACCCTTCCAACTGGAGATATTCTATCATAGAATGTGCTTAATGCCTGTATGTATGCTGTCTCTGTTGGCATTAGGCAAGAAATCTTTTGTCTTTCTCGCATCAGTGCTTTTAAAACACGAGAGAAACTATGAATACGCATTTTATTTTTTAAAAAACAGACGTTTAAATTTAAACCAGTTGCAATGCTGTTATATAACTCCAAAATAGCTATACAGCTATATTATTCTTTCCCTATCACTTGAGAAGTATTGAATAGGTTACAAAGTACAGCACCCCATCCTACCTGCTGCAAAAACCACACGAAGAGTGTTTTCCTGATGCATTGTCTCGTCTGCTCCTTCCCCAAACAGAACTACCAGCTGGATGTGCACATACAGATTTATAAGATTATTTGGTGCTAGTTTACCAACGCTTTAATGGCGAAGTTTTGGATATTTTGTAATGTGTTTCTACGCGAGGCGTTCGTGGCATTTCACTGGGAACTCACAAAAGAAAATGTCTTCACGCTGCTACTTGGAATTTGAAAGAACAAAACACATGGCACGGTATTACAGCACAGCAACTTGGTCAAACTCATCCGACCCAGCCAGCAGAGCTCGAAAGGGAGCTGCTCCATCCCCCATCCCCTGTGCACGGCCTGCACACATGACCTGGTCAGCGAATGGCGAGCGGCAGCCCCGCGGTGTCCCCGCGGTGTCCCCGGGAGCCCCGCACGTGCGGCCGGCACCGCGCCTGGCGCGGGGACGCTGCGGGAGCGTTCCGCGGGATGCACCGAGCTGACACCGGCTGCTTGGGACAGCTGACCGGCAATTCTTTTCCTTACAGCCAGTCTTGGAAAAGCCCTTCCTTTTTTTTTTTTCCTTTTTTTTTTTTTTTTAGGCAAAAAAAAAAAAAACCCCAACAAAAAAAACCCCAAACCCAACCCACGAGCATCACCAACAAAATCCCGCCGTTTGTCCAATTACCTACCATTAACCCCCATTTTCCCTCTCCCCGTTTGCACCCTCTCTTCACGCAATCAGGGTTCCTAAAGGGCCAGTTTTAATGAGCTGGAATAAGGAGAGGCAATGTTTGTCTGCCCATGCAGTGTGCAGTGCTCTCTAAACTAACAGGCAGACACTGCAACACATTTCTTGCCTTCTAGGTTAGCATTAACTCTAGTTTTAGCAGTAGTAGCTAAAGGCAACTGTACTGTAATCAAGCATCTCAGGGATGGTTTTCCTTTTTTTCTGTTTTTTATTCCTTTTCCTTTCTGTTGTTGCTGCTTCGTTGCAGAATCCCCTATTTTAATATACAAACTCACCCCACTGTGAAGTAAGCCCTTGCAGGGTTGGGTAGCCACGAGAATATCAGTGGCTAGTGGTTAGCTCCATGGGAAGGAAAAAAAAAAGAAAGAAAGAAAAAAAAAAAAGGGAAAAAGAAGGGGGAAAAAAGGAAGAAAGGAAAAAAAAGGGGGGGGGAAGAAAAGCTTTCTTTAAAAAAAAGGCAAAGCGTCAGGGGTATGCGTAAGGGAAAGGAAAAAGGATGGAAAATTAATAATCCAACAGGCAGGTTCCCTCAGTGTTATTAATCATGCTGCTTCTCACAAGCTAGAGAGGAGCTGAGATTTGCACATGGGAGGGGAGGGGAATGTTCACTATTGGCCAACGAGCTCATTCCTATACATCTCAGCCAATCCTTCTTTTTTTCTTTTTTTTTCCTCCCCTCTCCCCCTCCCCCCTCGCCTTAAGGTACAAATATATCTGAGAAGCAGTTACAAAACCCTGGAAGATGAAAAATCATGCTCCCAGGCTAGGCAATGCTTGGTCCAGTTAATACACTATAAACTTTATTTGAGCTGACTTCTCATTTGATCCCCTTGTGACAGGGTCAGTGAACGGCAAGCAATTCCATCCCAAATCATGCCATAATCGAATTGCTGCCTATTTCCCGAACCTATAATGAAAAAGGCAACCGAAATAATGCAGGTAATGTTGGCAGCCTCCCCTTGCTGTCGTACATTATTACTGCCGATTGCTTGCCTCCATTTCCCCTGTACTCTAACAATGAATATATTTCACAGCTCACTTGCTTTCCTGTGTGGGTGGTATGGCATAGACACCTACATGATATGAAAGAAATTCTAAAACAATAGGGTTTTGTTTCTGTGCACAGCACCTAACAGGCTGCTGGTAGGAAAGGCAATTTTGTCAAACTGCTACAGGAAAAAACAGACTAGTGAGGCTTAAACAAGACTTTGGGTAAAAACACCACCCAACTTCTTTTTATCTATTTAACCTCAGCTTCATCTGATCATCTACATAATGATCCAAGCATTTATTGGCACTCTAAATAAATTGCATTACACAGCTGCTCCTAAAAGGTTATTTTAAAGTTAGGGTTTCCTAAACAAACTACTTAAGAGACACAGGAGCTATTTCTCTGCCAATATACATGTTCTGAAAGAGCCACGTATTAACAGCCTGAGAATTAGCTCCACTTGAAACAGGGGGATCTCTACCAATGCACTGAATTATCACAGCTACTGAAGCAAAATCTGCAATTTCTGCTCTCAGTTATCCTCTGCCTGTAAAGCCAGCAGGACACAGGGCAGAGTAAGGGCTGCAGGGTTTGGGTCACAGCCTGCTCAGCACTCCTGTCCACTACCAGCCTAGACCGTGACTGCTCTGAAAAACACAGACTGGGCCTGCATAAAGCAGGCAGTAATCATGAGGTAATTACATTTTCAAATGACATAAATTAACCACAATTGTGAGAAATATTCCCTTTGATCCACCGCTGGATGGCATAAATATGACTGTTTATATAACCCTTTTACTTTGAATCTCACTTTAGAAGAGTTTGAAGCATGAAGCATGCAAAGCAAAGACTTACATAATGAACTGAAAATGTATCTAATAAGGACAAGGCAATACTCCATTGCATTTCCCTCAAAAATGCACACAATGAAAACTAACGTGGATAAGAGAATACAGGAGTATCCTATGCAAAATCCCAATGCTGACAGCCTTGAACTCTGTTCCAGCCTGAATTCAGACCTCAATTTCTGCCCAGTCCATCACCCATGCCAGGGCAAACCACAAGGCCAGTCCAAAGGGGAAATTCAGCCCATGTTTTAGTCTGACCTATGAAGACATTTCAGAGCAAACACACTCACCCATTTTATCATAAATCAGCATCAAACATTTGGATCAAGTTATTTATCACCTCATGCCCTGACATAAAGAAGAAAAACAATTTTAAAACATCACAGCTGGAGCGCAATGAGAATTCTGACTTGATATTTGGAATTACAGCTGGTACATTTCTATTACATTGGCACCTTTGATAATATTTACAAAGATAAACACTGTGGTGTACAACTGCAGATTTAAATGAGAGCACTTTACCACATGACTTTCAAAACACGTATTTTAATTTTATCTGGATTTTAATTGCTAATAAATGATGTTTTCATTAATTGGCCAGAACCCTCATTTCATTATCTCAGACAAGAGAAACAGGGACTGTAAGTAGGCATTGTAATTTTAGAGTAATGCAATCCTTCATCTGACTAGAATACAATATGAATATTTCACTATTTGAATGACTCTAATTTTTCACTTACTGCTCAGGCAGAACTGATTTGAGACAGCACTCCATTTTTTAAAAAAATATGCATGGGTTCAAAAGTGCATGCCAACATATGGACATAGAGTAATTCTTTAAAAAGTCAGCACTGGAGGCTATGAAGAGCAGATCTTATACAGAAAAAAAAGATCAATATAAAGAAAAAAATTGTTCCAGATGTAATTGAAGTCATACATTTTTACATGACTTCTGCTATACACCCAATTACTGCTATTTATCAAACAGCAGACAACATTGAACCTGGCAGCACAAAAACCAAATTTTACTAAGTTAGGAAAAAAATAATAAAAAAAGAAAAAAATCATCAGAAAGGGAAGGAAAAAAGATACAAATAATAAATAATTCAATATTCCTGAGGAAAGCTCTTGCAGAAAAGGCCTGACTGATTCAAACATCAGACGTGAGGCTGACAAGAGATATATCGATTTAGACAATTCTATCATTATTATTCCAGCCTGAGTCCTTCAGTAAAGCTGTTCTTTTTGCCCCTGTTTTTATTGCTGTAACTACCAACCTTTCCTCTTCTACCTTCCTCTCTTTGAACTTGGATTCATTATGGCTTTATTCTCAGTCTAGCTATAAAACAGTAAATAGAAATCCCGGTTTCATCTATTTGAAATCTAAGTTCAGTTAAAGATACAATGATGGAAAATATTTGCTTTATGCACATGCTTCCTTGAAATAGGTCAAGTGCTTCTTGAAGTTTCTAATTATAAGAACAGGCCTTCGACTTCAGTATTAAATACATGCAAGATGACAGCCCTGTTTATCTCCAATTTAACTTTGTGAAATTCAGACCAGTGACTGCCCCTAAGTTTGTGTGTGGAGGTAAACTCTTTTGTACACAAACTGATGTTTTAGTTTTTGTCCACCTAAATAGGACTATACAACTGCAGTTGTTCTTAAAAAAACCCCAACCAAACAATGAGAACCCAACCCAAAAATCCTTGTAGGTCAATGGGGGATCAGTAAAATGAAGCTGTATAATTACTGGAAGAAAGCATTCCTCCATTAGGCATCTGCAAGCAGAACTATTTCTTTGCTGTTCGATGTGTTAATTACAACGAGATAGGATATGCCACAGAAAATTAACAGTCTTGCAAAGACATCAGAGGTAAACACACAAAACAGGAGCTGCTTAAGGGTCAGGAGAGCAAGTCAATTTTGAAGAAAGATAAAAGAACTGTCATGTATATGATTGCTTATGAAAGAGAAGAGGGCAATCCTGCCTTGTTATCATCAGTTAATTAGGCACTACAGTCAGGCATGCATACGCTGCAACATTTGCCATGGTAATCAAATGTATTATTCAAATGAGAAACAAAACAAAAGCAACGGCAACTCTGACAGGGGAGAATGCAATCTGCCCACACAAAGGTGCTGAGTTAACTTTATCTGGTAAAAGGAAGCTCAGGAAGATGTTACATCAACTTTCTCAAACCGCACTGCCTTGAAATTCAGACTACAGTTCTGCTTCTGAAGAAAATACTCTTTTCCAAATTTGATTCACATGTGAGGTGATGACCTTTGCAAGCAAAGACAAGGGTAATGAAAAGCAATTGATAGTGCAGTAGGATTCTGTTATGTCTTTAATATAAATATGACACTGAGACTAACAAATGCACTCTTGACAAAGCATGCAATCTCCTGAGTAAAAAAAGAAAAAGAGAAAGCAATATACCACATTTTCCTTGTCCTGAGCCATAACTGCAAGGAAAAATAAAACTAATAACTGCCCTGCAAATGATGTGATGACACCAAGTGATAACTACCCTGTCTCACTAAGGCTTCTACCATGTTACTGTACAACCAGACTTTTTCCAGTTTGTACAAAATGGATGCTTTTGGTCCTACTTTTATTTGACTGGACAGAAGACATCCAATACTAAATTTGGTACCAAAATTAGGATCTTTGCCAGGGAATGACTGCAAACTAATGGCTTCTCATAGCTTAATATTAAACTTTTAGACAACATAATTTTCAGATTGTGTGTTTCCTTTACATGAGACTGGCAAGAAAAATCCCACTGGACTTTTTTCATCTTAAGCAAGCTACGTGTCCCTAAAGGGGTGACTCTGTATAAAGGGTAAGCTCCCTGCTAGGACTGTGGGAGGGGACAGCAGAGCTCACCTCCTCAGGAAAACCTGGGAAAACTGGGAGAGGGATTCCAATGAGATGATTAGCTCCATGTCTGGGCCACTCAGTTTAGGATGGACATTGAGTGCTGTGTCCAGCTGTGTCCCCTCAGTTTAGGATGGACATTGAGTGCTGTGTCCAGCTCTGTCCCTCAGTTCAGGATGGACACTCAGTGCTGTGTCCAGCTCTGGCCCTCAGTTCAGGATGGACACTCAGTGCTGTGTCCAGCTCTGGCCCTCAGTTCAGGGTGGACATTGAGTGCTGTGTCCAGCTCTGTCCCTCAGTTCAGGATGGACACTCAGTGCTCTGTCCAGCTCTGTCCCTCAGTTTAGGATGGACACTCAGTGCTGTGTCCAGCTCTGTCCCTCAGTTCAGGATGGACACTGAGTGCTGTGTCCAGCTCTGTCCCTCAGTTCAGGATGGACACTCAGTGCTGTGTCCAGCTCTGTCCCTCAGTTCAGGGTGGACGTTGAGACGCTCGAGCGCGTCCAGAGGAGGCAGCGAGGCTGGAGAGGGGCTGGGAACACAAACCCTGTGAGGAGCTGCTGAGGGAGCTGGGGTTGTTCAGCCTGGAGAAAAGGAGACTCAGGGGTGACCTCATCACTCTCTACAACTCCCTGAAAGGTGGCTGTGCTCAGCTGGGGTTGGGCTCTTTCTCCAGGCAGCACTGACAGAACAAGAGGATGCAGCCTCAAGCTGCACCAAGGGAAATACAGGCTGGATGTTAGGGAAAAGTTTTTCATGGGAAGAGTGATAAAGTACTGGAGTGGTCTGCCCAGGGAGGTGGTGGAGTCACCATCCCTGGATGTGTTTAAAAAAAGCCTGGATGTGGCACTTTTGAGCAGGAGCCTCTGAGCTACCATCCCATGCTGCTTTCTCCAGGCTCCCAGCTCTTGCACAATGATGTCATGAGGGAACCTCTGAAACTGTGATAATCTCCCAGTGCTTTATAATCCCCTGCCTCCATCCTCTCCTGAAGCAAGGAAACAAACCCTCCAGGGCAGGGGCTGCTCAAACTAGCACCAGGACTCTGATGTGGCAAGTCACCTTGTGCCAAACCCCAACTGCAGAGCAGACACAGCCCATCATCTTGAGGATGGAGCACTCCCTGCACTCCAGACCTACTTCTGCAAGACTAGGAAATAACTGATACTTTTTCACGCCCATTTTGTAGTCCTTCAAACATTTTCCAACTTCATACTCTTGCATAACAACTATGGCTTCCTTGTATTTTGCCAAAAAAAACACTGACAATACAATAAGGAAAAATATCTTTGCTGAGTGGGCAGGTACTGACCAACTTTGATGATTAAATTATTCTACAAATATCAGTGAAAAGAAGTAATAAAAATACAAAATTAGGTAGCCAAGTATTATCTCTTATGCTATTATTTTGAAGACAGCTGCCATCAAAAGATATATATCCCTAGTGAAAATCAATGCAAATGGAATTTATCTAACAAATCTGTATTATTTTTTCAAATGTCTCTCCTTTCCAATCCCTCCTTTTCCCGCACAATATTCTCAGTGTTTGACCATCTCAATCAAATACTACAGAAGAAAATAACACAATACAGAAGTCACTCTTCTGATCAAATTAGGCTAACACGGATCAATATGAAACCTTAGTGCATCTGCAATCTCAGAGTCTTCAGCGTCCAGGCATTCAGCAATCTGTGAGAAAGAAATAATATCTGTTTCTTTGACACGGACATTTTCTTTTAGTCAGTCTGTCACTTCCCATTTCAGTTAACAAAATGCTGGATGCAGCTCATCATTGGACAAATATTACAGTCCTATAGAGTACAAAATGGGAGGAACTCTTTCAGACTGAAAATTTAATACGAAAACAGATCTGGAAGGAATTCCTCTAACTTTAGAAGACGGAGATACATAAACATGAAAAGATAACATTACATATACACCTTATTTTTCCATTAACCATTTGGAAATGTTTAGGTTTTTTTAGAAGGAAAAAAGTATAGTGATGAAAACCATGTAAAACTGGAAAATAAGAAAAAAAGCAGCACCTTGAGGCAATACAACTTCCTGGCCTCACAAACAGGCCTTGTTTTTCCTTCTAATCAATGCAAATATTTACTGTGATCAGAGAGAGACGACCTGGCTACTAAATCAGTTAAACATTCATCTTGCTAATACAAGCAGGTATGCTTTCATAACCTAGAGATGCGAGCATCTCAATGGACAAAACATCTGGACTGATGAGAGGTGTGGGGACATAGAAAATAGCAATCTGCAAAAATAACTCCATTTATTCCTCTTTACATTTTACTGCATTTCCAACTGTCAGATTTACTTAGCTGGAATCTGACGTGAGAATGAAGCAAATAATGCCCACCCAGGATTCACACTTGGCTATGTGTTACCCACTTTAAAACTGCTCTGCCAGCTGCTTCAAGACTCCCTGAAACCCCCAAGCCCTTTACCAAGGATGAACAGCACCACTCATCCCATGAAAAGTCATGCAAATATTTGCTACGTAAAGAGAAAAACAGATACATGTGGAAAATCAGGAGCATTCTTGCCAATTGAAAATTGTTGAAACATGTGAAATTAGCACAAAGAAAATGTCCTTACTATTCTCCTTGGAAGAAAAATCAAAAAAAAAAAAGAAAGGAAAAAACCCCACCCTTTGATTTTTCATCCCTTAAGGCACCCACAGCACCCATTACATCACATAAAAAAATTTATCAGACTTTGCTTTGTACCCACCCAAACTTATTCTGATTTCTGTGTCAGTGTGAAACTCCTTACACTACACCTAAAGAAGCAATGAAATTTTAAGAGCAGTACACGAAAATATTTCTATCTAAAATAACTCTCATCTTAGAGTGCTTTCCATTTAAAAACCTCTTTAGTTGTAATGGAACTCACTTTGTAAGTGTTCCACACAAGAGAAGATGTGTCTTAAGTAGCAGAAAGTCATTGATAGCATATACAAACATCTACCAATAGAGCTGGGCTTCCATATCTGCATAATTCACAAATGTTAATTAAAACTCTGCAGAAGATCTTCAAGTATAATGCCTGAATTTTCAGATTACATGACACTTGAAAAGTTCAAATAGCGCACATCTTACTGATGCACAACATAAAAAACTGATTTTCAAGAATAAGGGTCAACATGGCACCACAGCATTATTACAAGGAACTCAATTTACTGTTTCAGCCTCTTAATTTTAAGATATTGCAGTTTTATCAATTTTTTCCACACTTTAATTTGTTTGATTATTAGGCAAATACCATATCAAAGCAGTGAGACTAAAGAGAAATTTCACGCTCTTGAACTTCAGTAAGAAATGCCCACCAGCAAGAAAGTGAATACAATGCAATCTTGAATTGCCAAGGCTCATCTCAGTCCCAAAGAGAGCAGGTAGGTGGTGCTTAGAAAAATACAGTTGTCTGGAAAGACTAAGTGCATTATGAGAATCTTTTCTTTCACAGGACTATTATTTCCTGATTATAAATGCGTCACCTGATATTTTTTCTACATCAGCAGGAAATAACAACACTTTGGGATTTAAAAAATCTCTTTGAATGTGTAAAATAATTTAAACATATGGTGTTCTGCATTATCTTTGGAGATTGTGCACTGAGTGGGTATGGATATGATTATGGCATTAGCTTTTCCTCTTTTGCATTTAGAACATTTTTCCTCTGCTCATGTTGATAGGGAAAGGAAAAAAAGTATCCTCAATCCACTAAAATAAATACTTCTGTTATATTCTGTTGCTCCAGCAATGAATAAAGCAACCATGCAGGTTTATAATATCAATTCACAGGGTTCTTTCTGCTTCAGTGAACTGTTACTGAAAGGTTCAGAACAAAGCTACAGGCAGATCGGACAAAGCTGCTGTAACAGGATTTACATTATACTCAAACTGATAAGACCACATCAGAGAACTGCTCAATCTTCAGTACCTTTGCTCAGAGTGGCACCAGGGCTGTGAGCATTTTGGCTCTCAGCACCTGATCGCAGCATCTGTATTACACCCAGCAGCTGAAACGCCGATCCAATCTCACCTCCGTAGGATAATTTATATTTCCTCTTCTTCCTTTCTACCCTCTTTGTCAAGTGCATTGGGATGGGGATAAAATGGGATCCCAGGAAAGCTACAGCAATATTGAGTTATCTACTGTACTCACATAGTTATGAAAGGGAGCAAATTACCTACATACTAACATCTACCGAGATCTAAAGTAATTAAAATATTCTGTTTTCAAATCATTAGCTGACACTTCTGGG
The DNA here is from genome assembly GCA_910950805.1 of Acrocephalus scirpaceus scirpaceus. Taxonomy (NCBI): domain Eukaryota; kingdom Metazoa; phylum Chordata; class Aves; order Passeriformes; family Sylviidae; genus Acrocephalus; species Acrocephalus scirpaceus. The sequence continues at coordinate 4,328,423 of OU383786.1, read as the reverse complement.
TGGAAGGAGGGAGATGGCGTCCCAGGGGAAAGCAAAGATAATGCTCAGTAAATAATTAATTAAACACCACCAGGTGAAGTCACTGCCCTGGATTTCTTACGAGCAACGGGTTTCTTTGTGCAGTCTGAGCTACAGTCACATTTCTGAACATGTTTCTGCTTCAAGTAACTGCAACATTTCAGGTTTTTCCCTTCCTTCTCCCTTAACCACCTTTATCTTTGCAACCCACACTGATTATGTCAGACTGCCCCAAAGAACCCTGGTTTCCTTGTTGCTATTGAACATTCAATAAACATTCAAATAGAAAACATTTGTGCACAACAGTAAAGTGAAAGCTTTAATTAAAGCACAAAAGAAAACATCACAGCATTTATAGAATGTAAAGCTGCCATTCTAGAGACTCCCAATTACCTGCTAGAGGTGATTCCCTCAAAGTTCCTGGCTCAGTGCTGCACCTAACACAGATTTTCTGCATCACCATCATGAGCAGTCCCTGCTTGCACCTTTTCTGGCAACCAGTACTGTCCACGATCCAGCCTTTTTCACTTAAACCACAGTAATAGTCGAGCAACAGTTCAAAAACAAGAGCAGCAATTAAAATGCACATTGCTTTTTATGCCATAAGCACAATGGCTGGACTCACCAGGGAGGCAGGATGGAAACTGCTCTGCGCCAAGGCTCGGAATTGATTCCTGCTGCCACCGAGTGCTGTTTGTCTGAGCATTTTGCACTGCACTGTTGTGATCAGCCACAACTTTGGGGCTCTTATTACCTCAAGCAAGCCTTGGCTTTTGGAAGCACATTTTCTTCCCAGAATGAGACAAAACCCTGAAACAGAGCTGATTTGTGATCTGCAAAACTCCTGACTCAGCAAGACGAAAAGCAAACAAAGGAAAGGAACATCTTTACCAAAGGTTGTAGGAATGAAGTGTCTATAGCAACTTTGCTTATTGGAATGAAAAAATCCCAAAGCCACCAAATACACAAAATGTTAGTAATTTGAACATCTCACTAAAAGGACACCCCATCACCCAAAATTAAGACAGCAACATAGTGGAATATTTCCAGTAGTCTGTAACTAATGGTTATTATTCACCTACAGCCTGTGAGTGAATATCTTCCTTTCATAAGGAAAAACAAATTTTAAGAATGTGATACCCACATAAACTATGCAACTCTGTACCAAATAGGTTGATTCCTGATGTTTAGTTACAAAGAAAAGAGGAATGCTCTTCAATTTGTAGGGAAGGTGCTCCTGCTTCAGGAAAAGGTTTTAATGGCTGTGTTCATAAAAATGTGCACCCTTGTTCTGAGCAACTTCCACTTCAGCTGTAAACTTTGCCTTGGCTGTATGTTCTTTGGCAACACCTGGTGGAGTTTGGATAAAACTACAATAATATTGGAAAAGAAAAGTTACGGCAACTCTTGGACTTTTTGTCTAAATGCTTCGGAAAAAGTTACTTAAACTGTTCACAAAATGAAAACTTCAGGTTAAGAGGAAACAGTTTCTTGGTTTTCACAAAACAGCAGTGGGTATTTTTATAATACCAAATTCCATATTGCGATAATTACAATATCTAGCTTCAATCTTGAGATTAGTAGTCAGCTTTTTTGCACTATTATATGAAAAAAAGAACAACATAAATTTTAAAAATGCCTTCTACTGAATGTAACCAAGAGAAAAGATTTCATGTTTACAATAAGCTGTTATTCACAGCAACAAATCGAGGAAACTGTCATCTCTACACAAAAAATACTATGAAATAAGGCACATGGTGTAAAAAGGCATTTTAAGGGAATGTGTCTGACCCCATTTTTTACTTTCTCTGTCAATGCCTGGGAAAAGTTTGTCCATTTAGAGAACAGACAGAAGTCGTTCCAACTGAACAGAGAACAAGTATCTGCTGTGGCACAGACCTTTTGAAATTATAATCCATCAAAAACTATTCACATAGTGGGGAGGAGGCTTCTCTTCCAAGTGATAGTACAGGAAATATTCAGCATAATATGACACAGGGGCTGTCAAATTAGTCTCATTAGAAATACTGTAATTAACAGAAGGGAGCCCAGAGTACTTATCATAGTCAGCCACTTGTATTCAAATCATGCTGAAGAATTCTGAGGCCCAGAAACATATTTCTTGTTTTTCTTTATCTTGTTCCCCTATCAAAGCAGTAAAACCCAGCAGCATTTTACCCTAAGAATAACATTTAAAGAGAATTTGGGATTTATTTTCTCTTGATACAGCCTAGTAATAAATTAATGAAGAAATCTACTAACACAGGTGAATTATCTTTTATGGAAGACTTTCACCTTATTAAAACCTAGGTTAAAATTAAGCATGATGCAAAGAAATAACTGTACTGATGACCAATTTTTTTTTTTTTTTTTTTGGGTATCAATCTCTTCTACTGAAAACAATTTTAGATCCTTAATGTTCAGAAATGAAGTATCTCCTTTGCAAACTGGCTGGGAGATGCCAAACATTTTTGTCAAGCAATGTTCAGAAATAGAGCATGGGATAACTTTACAGACGTGAAATACCTCAGATCACTGCCCATCTTTCCAGGCTGTCTCTGACACACTCATTTTACAAACAGATACAATGCTGCAGGTTGAAAGCTAAGCCAAGATGAGGTGCATGGCAATATGTTACTAAAATATCACCGTGACAAAGAGTTTAGATGTTAAGCAATTAAGCATAGAACTAACACTCTCCATTTAAAAATTAGGATCTAAACTTTAAATTAGGACCTAAACTTGAAAGAACAAGCCTGCTTTCAATTTCTCCAATGCCTTTCACCTGAGCACTATAAAGCACTTGGCAGTAATTAGGGAGCTGAACTTCCAAGAGGTCTGAAGAAGAGCAGGGATTACTTCACCTGCCACTGACATGCAGCCACCTTTTAGGTGGAGCACAGAGGTATCAGGATATCCTACAACTGCTTCTCAAAGAAAAGGAAGGGAAAAGCCTGTGTCATGTTAAAAACAAAAATAAAATAAACCAAAACAATCTAAGTAACACCTTTAGTGTGAAGTTGTGGTGTTTCATAACCAAGATCAGATGCGATTTCAGCATCCTGTGGTAACTGGGAACCTGAAGGAAAACTTCCTGCATGTTTTCTATTCTGTTGGAAAATCTGCAAAGCTGTCTTTAGCAAAAGATGCTTTAATGACTCAAGACAAGAGCAGACTGATTTCAACTTTGTGTCTCACGCTGCAGACTCACAGTGTGTTGAAGATTGAGCTCTAGCTTCATGACTGCACTTTTCCACATTTCTGATAGCAGAAAGATACTCTATAAATTATGCAGCTCAGAATTGTACACACCTGAGGGAAATAAATTTCTCAATTAATAGATTTGGGCCTTTCTTTTGTCCTCACTTCAACTATTTTAAGGGGTATTTTAAAAAAATAAACAAGACTGTTGCAATTTAGATCGTGCATATCTTTCATTTAATTTAGAGCTGCAGCCAGGAAAAGGGAGAAAGGCAGTAGACAAAAGGTCCAGCAACTGAAGTACAAGATTCAATTCCTTTAAATGCATTTAAAGGCTCTAAAAGACGTGTTATAGTATCTTCCCCAAACCATTCAGTTTCTGCTAGATTTAGCACTTTTGTCCCTTTGTATTCGCAGACTTCACATAGCTTCTCCCAGGCTGGCAGGCCAACATATTAGAAATAAAATGCAATTCTGGTATCTGACACTTCAATTTAGCTTCTTCAGTAGCAAAGATCATCAACTGCACTGCTTTCTCCCATGACAGAAGATCACCTAAATATCACTTAACTGATGTGAGCTCTGTTGGTAATGCATACACTGTCTCCCCACTACATTACCACCATGCTGCCTAGAACAAAAATCAATTTTTAATTGACTGGATTATTTGAGGAATGTGGCCCATCCACTGTGCACTGCTGATAGATTCTCCTAGTTTTCCTGTCAGCAAAGACTGTAAAATTTCAAGCAACTTCAATACAGTAATTCAGGGATTTATCCAGAAGCCATATAGATGAACAGAACAACATCACAGTTTTTTCAGTCCTACCCTTCCATTATTCTCTCTCCTGGCTAGCCAAGTGAGAACTCTAAACCACAGTACAAATGGAAAAATAAACCACTGACACAGGAAAAACGATGAGTTTGTCATTGAAATGAAAATCATGCAAAGAATCCAAATGAATAAAGAACATAGAGGACTAGAGAGGACTTGAAAAAATCTTTTCAAGGCATGGAAAGTCAGCCACTGGGTTACACTCCAGAGTACCAAATCTGCAGGATCCAGGAACAACCTGCAGTTTCTGGGCCCAGCAGCAGCCAAAGCAGGATTTCTCAGCTGAGTACCACTCCTGCTTTCTTCAGTAATCACTGCTGCTGTGACATACACACCAGGCATTGAGGCAAAGGGTTGACATGAAAAAGTAACATTACACCGATGAAAACACGGGGGTCAGGGGGTATAAAACACTCAACACTTCACCAGTAAATGTTGCAGTAGGCAATTTTACAAAGCACAGCATAAACTGTTCACTGACTGGAGTAGAGACCATGAAAGTCTCTGCCACTTCATGTTTTCTGACAAGTGTATAATTTCCCCAACTTTTATCTCTCCGTTTCTTACTGCTGAAACAAAAGACAACTGCACTGATGTCCTAAACAGAAAATTCTAGTCTTGTACCACAATCCTCTCCAGCACAATCAAATGCCAAAACTTTGCACTCCACTCACATTGATTCTCACAGTGTCAAAAATCAGCACAGCTACAGAAATTGTAAATTCAAGATACTGCCGTGTGACCAGGATAGATCTATATAGGAGATGCATTTGGCTTCTTATGCTTCTGGTTCTCATTTCACAAACATCCAAAATACACATTTTTCTTTCACCACAGCATTAGGGCTGGTCTAAGTGCCTGGATGACCTGCAGTACAAATCTGTGCAAATTAGCCCTAGCCAGTGTTCTAGCCAATAAACACAGGGATCACAGCGGTTGGTGCTGGCTGAAACAAAGCTGAGGGAAGACACAAATCCCTGATCTTGCATAAAGTCAGTGACACACTAAGGGAAGGCTGGATTTGGGTTAGACCTGTCAGTACAAAGAGCCTGGTGAAGTTTCTCTCAGATCAGCACCTTGTACCCCACTAGCCTGACATTTCTGAGGCACTGCAGAAAAGTTTTCTCTTCCACTTTCAAAACAACAACAAACTTGGGTATTTTTTTCAGAGCTCTATCCACTTTCAAGCTTCTCCATGAGCTCCTAAAGTAGAAAAGAACAAAGAAATATTTCAACTTTTTGTTTTGTTTGTGGTTTTTTTTGGTTTTATGGTTACTTTGGTTTTGTGGCGGTTTTTTACTTGTTTCGTTTTGGGTTTGGGTTTTGCTGTTGTTTGGGTTATTTTTTAATTTTCTTTTTTTTTTCTCCTGGTGATTCATGGCAGTAACATACCCAAAGCTTAACTAGATGTTGGATAAAAACAAGCCACTTGTAAATATGCAAATTATTCCAGGTCTCTGAATATTTCCGTAATTGTCCATCATTACTCCCAAATAAGTGTGTATTTAAACTAAATTTATGCTTTGAAACAAGATGAAAGCATGATTAAAATTATTTTAGAATATCAGTTAAAAACTAGAGCAGACCTTTCCACCTTACCTTTTGCAATCAGGACTATGGTTTTTGTCTAGGTTGATCTTTTTGTTAATATAAAACAACAAAATGTGACCATAAATGATATCTTCCATACTCAAATTATTTTAAGTACTTCAAGTAATCAGCTCATGATTGGCCTCTTCACAAGAGCTCTATGAACTCATCTTCCCAACAGCCCTTTCCAACACCAGTACAGAACTCTGCAAACCAGCTGCTTAGGAAAATGGGTTATAAAGCACAAAAATATCAACCTGCTCAACTCATGCAGATGACTGGATCTGATCCCTATGGATTCTCCAAGGTGCTCTCCCATGAACTCTTTGGATATTTACCACAGCTCAGCTCTGGAGAACTCACAGTGTGGTGTGAATGATGTGTAGCACCTGATGTTTAGGACCTGTTGATGATCTGTAGCACCTCAAAGCCAACCCATGCATTTCAGAAGATCAAAGTCCAGTTCTTGCCCATTTGCTGATCATGGCAGTTGAAAATCTGGGGGCTTTTAGCTAACTATGAAAGAGTACCCTGAGGATGAGTCCACAATGCAAAATATCCCAGACTTATTTTTAATAAAACCAGCAATAACCTACTACACTTATACAGTACATTCTCTCTATTAATCCTATTTTACAAGTAAAGGAGGAAAATATAGGTTGAAATCAATATTTTGCAAAGATTACTTAAGTTGCTGCAGAATGATTGGTTGTTCTGAAGAATGCACTATCTAAAATAAAGCCCTTGTGTGTAAAACCTGGCATTCATCTCCTGAGACATCTAAGAAAACAGATTTCCCCAAAGAGAAAGAAAGCAGAGTAAAGATTTTACTCTAGATTTTACTAGAAGCAAGAAGCCCTGACATTTGGAACTTCTTGTGTTCCCTTTCAACTTCAGCAAGTGTGCACGAGCTCTGCCTTGGCAGCATTTTCATATTAGGAAATGCCTGCACTCCAGGCAGGCTGGGCTTGATCTGATGCAGTACCTGGATAAAAAGAAGAGCCTAACGGTTCCTGTATACTCCAACATACAGGAGATTCATGTTCTTCAAATGGAAACTCCTCAGATTAAATCTGAACTTTAAAATCAAGTTTATCTTTTACAGTTGGCAGGTGCATATAGACCACTTGCATAAAGTATGAATATCCTTTATAGCTAACAATATAAGACAGTAAATAAAAGCATCACAGAATCCCCCTCACCAAATCTTAACACTTTTTCAGATGAGCTCAATTACCCCAGATGAGGAAACAAGAACTTCATTAATTTCAGTCTTAGCCAAAAACAAAGCTGACTCTTGTTCTACTTATCCCCTCAAAATCAGATTATTCTGGTGGGCCAATATATCTGTTTCACGGAGATGGAAAACTGATTCTGAAAATTTGTCCATCACTGGACAATGACCCAGTGACAGCCATATCTAAACAACACTGTGTCTATATACAATAGACAATATGAATAAGACATATATATATCATATATATTTTATATATATATAAATATATATAAATAGAATATATATTTCTATAATTACATAAAACCAACTAGCAGAATTCAGAATTTTTGTTTTTATCTGTGTAGGATTTCCTGTCTACAGAAAGCCATTCATAAATTACCCATGCTTTGGTCAGCTTTCTTCTAATTTTTACTCGATTCTTCCTAAAACATCTTTTCTTGACTCCTTTGTAGGTGACAGGATGGACTGCAAAGCTCTCTCCAGTGTTTCCAAATCCTCCACATTGCACAGAGAAAATTCTGAAGACATTTATGTCAGCTATTAAGAGAATCTTCTGTGCAATTTTGCAGCTACACGTCTTTGTTCTTTGTGTTATGTATGAAACTTCTATTTTACAGTTTCCTAAAATGCTACTTCAAACAAGTAATGATGGAAAACAGTATCTGCCTCTGGCTACTTGCAGGCTTTTTAGCTCACAGAGATTCCTTCCACCTCTACCCTATTTAACTGTTTCTGATAGCAAGTTTATGTCCATCCTTGGTTTATAGAGCTCTAATTCCTTCCTAACATTCCAAATATTTTTCTTTAGCTTCAGTCCCTACTATCAAGAGTTCCTCTCATCCCATCATCCTAATGCTTCATGCCATAAATCCTTCTGAATTTAATTTAGGTACATATATTGGTGAAAATATTTAGTGTAACTCCAACATTTCTGCTTCTCCATTTCAAACATTCATTTAATAATGCAAGTCTATTAATCTGATGAATGCTAAGTACAGGACAATGTGCAGATACCTAATTTTACCCAGAGGGAAACAAAACAATTTCCAAAAAGCCATCACTTCACTACAGCTCTCTGTTGATATTTCAGGAATGTATTTGTCCCTTGGACATATTCAGAAAGCATTCTACAAGCCTACAAATGCACCTTTTTAATAACAGTACCACATAATTCTTCACTGCTATGCAGAGATGAAAAAGTGCAAATGTTTTATCTATCCCCAAAACAAAGGTAATAAGCCTTTGTCTTTGCTTTTTTGCGGTGCTTTAAGCATTTATCTTAATGAGCTTTGTTTCTCTGTACCTCTGGAGAATAGTATTCTGCCCAACAAAACAATTTATTGCCTGGAATGTTACTACTGCTGATAAAATCTTAGCTCCTCCAATACTTCTGCCTTGACAGCTAATACCCTAATGTTTCATTTACAGCTGAACAAAGCAGCTTATCTCTGCTAAAAGGGGAATTAGTTAGTAGTAAGAAATAATTTCAATCATCTGTTCTGCTTCCCAAGTAAAGTGATGACTGGGGCATTCTTGCTTCTATCTGATGACAGGTGTGTTGCAGTTCTTGGAATACAGAGCAGGTCTGTCACAGAAGCTTTGTAATTCCTACAATGCAGCTACACGGATTAGGGAAGAGTCAGGTCTCGGCTGTCAAAAAAATCTGCAATCAGCAGAGTGTGGCAGTCAGCACTTGTACTTTACAGTTAGGGCATGGACTCCAGGGAAAAAATCAGCTCTGATCAATAAACAGCTTCATTTTCTACCTGCAACTCCACGGAACATCCCAACAAGTTTATGCAGATGTGGAATTCCCTATTAATAACTGAACGGGTTTTGTTGACAAATCAGACTCCTGGTCTGTGCTGTGCAAAAACAGCTTTGATTATCACCTTACTGTGTAGCTACCTAATTATTTCTATCCCCAGGAATGAAAATCTATGAGGATTTTATCTACATATCACACACAGCAAATCAGTTGTGGGATTCCTCTCTAGAGCAGCTGATATATACTTGGAACTCTCTATGGCAAAGGAAAAGGACTGATTTTTCCTTGATGTCTGAATGACCTTCCTTTCCCAACAGCAGTTTTTCATGTTGGTAGATAAGAAGGTCACCTGAATTCTTCAGGGAAAGCAGCATAACATTTGCCCACGCTGTATTCTCTCTGTACTAATATTTTCTGTGAGTAATCACTGAGTTTGCACTGAGTTTAAAAGCATTACAGAAGTGACTAGAACTACAGTGCCATTCTTGAGTCCTCCAGTATTTGGTTCTTCAATTAGACAACACAATTAATGAGAGCATGAGAGTTTATAACTAATGGTTTTTAAATTCAGTAACAGTTTTGTCAGAAAAAAAAAAATTATAGACTGCAGGTGGCATTGGTAAAAACCAGTTGTAGTTGGAGATGAAAGAGCATTTGATAAACATATCAACATATTATTTTCTCGTGCAATAATGCTAAATTAAGTTGGTGTAAGAAAGAGGCACTGTCATGCTGCAAGCTGCTATGTGATCCCTTACTCAGAACTGTTTGTCTTAGTGGAGTTCCAGTGGATTTTAAATTAATTGCACCTTCTTTTCTGAGATTCTTTGTAATCCTATCTCACATTCTTTCTTCTCATTCACAACTAAATGTTATAAATCCCTTTAAAAATTAATTTATAGTACACACAGCAGTTACACTAGCACTATAAAAGCATCCAACATCTGCCATGAGTTGTGATACCCATCTCTTTCTGCAGCAGGCATTTTACTGACCACTGCCTGTGTTCTTCACCAGCTCTCCAGAGATGCCACACCAACCCAGCATTACTTCTATTCACGTGTTAATCCAGGCACCTGATCAAACTTTACATGGCTAGAAGGTCACTCTGCTCCTCTGCTATGAGAGATTACTTCATTCCACTTTGTGTCTTATGTTGTTATGAAGAAAACCTGAATGGCCTGAGCAGCACTTTCTGTCGAGGGATGTATTTCTCAAAAAAAAGAAGAAAAGAAAAAAGTGGTATCACAGAGGATAATGTTACATGCTTATTTATTCGAAAAGCCATTTACTAAAATCTGAATTTGTACTTTAACTGAGCTTAACAATGAAAATCCTAAATGCTTGCTTGGCTGCTGCACAACATGGCAAATTCTGCACAACTGCCCAAGGGAAAGTTGATTAATCAAAAGGTTGGGATCAGAAATGAACAATCATTTCACACATATTTATGCAGAAATCCAACAGTTCTCAATTAAATGCTGCTAAAATCCAGAAACGTGAATTATTGCACATATCACTAGACTAGAACTGTCCTGAGATGCAAAAAGAGCACCCAGGCACAACAGTTCAAAAGGTGACACTGTGAGAACGTGGCTGGCAGAGTATTTCCTCCAGAAAGAATCAGCTGCAGGAAGGCAGCAAATATATTCAAGACTATTTCTTGTCCATGGTGGTGTATTCTATCAGCATGTAACATTCAGCTAAGATAACCACAGACCAAACTGCTTGCTACTAATTCTACTTTTTTGTTGTTTGTTTTGTTTCTTTTGTTTTTTAATCTTGCCTTACTACTCCTCCTTTCATCTTTTTTAAATTAAGTCCCTAAAGTGGATGAAATGAACTGATAGCACAGAATCACCCAAACAGCAGCATGTTTTCTTCATTTACAAAGGCCAGAAAGAGCAAAAATTAATCCTTCCAAATTGTCCTACCCATATTTCGATCTTTTGTTTGCATGCCTACATAAATATTGACACCTGAACACTGCAAATGGCTCCTCACCTCATTTCTAAAATACCCAGATACAATAATGAAAACACGGATAGAATTCTTTATGTTCATATCAATCACCAAGGTACACACTGGCACTGCACTAAGTAACTTAGGTCAAAGTTCAAAATGCTTATTTAGCTGATTGCTTAACACAAATAAATGCTCAAAAAGGCAAGGCAGGAAAATACAGTGATTAGGAGTGTCATGAAGGGTTTAAATCTGATCAAATAGGTGGAATAAAAGTACTGCTACCTAACCTAGAAAAGACAATTTTCTTTTTGGTTTACTGACAATCCTCATTAAAAATATAAAGAGAATATATAAGAAGGAATAGGTTAATGCAGCTGGAACAGCAACAGTTATAGACTGTCATATGTAAAATGAAATTGGGAGAGGATCTGGCATGAAAGAAAAGCTTGAGGCTCCCTCAATATCAAACTCATAAGTTTATAAACACGTATTTACACAATGTGAAGTCCCAGAGCTCTTACTCACTAGAAACTTTCTAGTGAAGGAATATTAGCAATTGGGGTGCCACAGAATCTTGAAGATGGAGCAGAACGAAGCTGGATCTTATCCTCATTTATTTCCCATGGCAGTAATGACAATGCTTGCATGCACAGAACCATAACAGATCTATTTGGCCTAAAGTTGTTTAATTTTTGGTGCAGGTACTGTGCTACTGCTAATATTTGCAATCTGTATTATTTTACTGATGCATGCATGAAAGGGTAAACACACAGCTGTAAAAAATTTAACTCCACTGAAAAGAGCAGCACTGAGGCTTCCCTTCACTGAGATTCTACCTCTGAAATTAAATTTTGCACAAAATATGAGCTCTTGAAAAATAAATTATGAGTCAGATTTTAAAAGTGAAAAATGTAATTAAGGAGTTGATTCAGCAAGCACCAGAACTGTCTTGAGCCACAGTATAGTTGCTACTTGTGACACTTAGTATAATTTCAAAACATATAATTTTTTTCTTCCTCTGCACTTACTATTAATAATTTTAAAAACATACAAGTTTGAAAGCATGTACAGAGTGATGTGGAAACTACCTATTTGCTGCACACTGTGTAAGTTCAATTGTCCATAAATGCTTAGGAAAATGGAAAAATGGCAAGCACATGGGCTGCATGCACTGAGGTCACTTCTGTTATTTTTTTCCACTTCATCATATATTGTGTGAGCTGCATTTCCAATAAACCTTCCCCTGGAATAAGGTAATTTTGAGCAGTAGGCACTTTTTTTTTAATAGTATACAAACTACAATTCCTTTATCACATAAATTTACACAGAACTCCAGAAAACACATTTAGGAAAAAGCAGCACTATCACCAAATATAGTAGTAACATGTGAATTACTGGATGTTGCTGAAAAAGCACAGATTTCTTATTTTTCATGGACAAATTTAGCTGGTTAATCCTATCAACCGCAGGGATTTTGGCAGTTGAGAATGCCAGAGCATCTGTGCCTGACTTTTCTTGGAAAGAAAGCAGAGCTGGAAGATAACTCCTGAGTCAGGGAGTTGAGTCACCTGCTAGGAAGCCACATGATGTAATTTTTCTTAAGGGTAGAAATTCCTTCTCAAAATTTGATAAGTGTTTGACCTCCCGTGGCCCACGCTCAAACTGGAATCCTGTTTCAGAAACTCCCTGATGTGACTATTTAAAGGTTCTTTTACATGTCTCAGTAAATTATTATGGCCAGCACATCCCTCTTGAGCTAAAACTGCCATCCACGTGCTGTCCCCTACTCCCAAGTGTCCACAGAAAGGAACAATGCCCACCTCTCAGCCTTTTCCTTGGCTACACTAACCATGCTTTCAGCTCTTTTCCAACATGCTCAGCTCTCCATTTTTCCCCCCACCTATTCCACTTTGTGTCCATCTGCCATCACCCAGCAGCACCATCTGCTTCATAGGGGACACTCCATGGACCTGGGAGTCTTGGATATCCCATCAGCTGTGTGCTTGAGTTTGGGATAGAGAATGCCTAACGTTGCCTTTGCTGCTCTGGGGCTGTTATAGTATTTAATAATACCTTGGACACAAAGTAATGAGGGGTGTCAGGCACAAACCCACCAGATCAATAGCCTAGACCTGAAATTAGCCTGTATGACCTGTTCACACAAAACCAGCAGCTCTTAAACATTCCAATTTGTTACAGAGCAGGTTTTTTTCAGCCAGATCAGGCTTCATTTTTCAACATTTTAAGTACTATAATGTAAGAATTTCACTAGTAACAAGAAATAAACACAATAAATATCTATCATTTTACTGTCAGGGTCTGTGATTATACCATGCAAAGACTGCTTAAATAACTGGAGAATATTCTTTTAAGCTTTTGTTCATACCCATATGTTATGTCTGGAGAGCTGTTTGCTCACTTTGGCTAATTTTTATTCTAAATACCTCTCTATCTATTATCATGGCCAGCAGTAATTAAAAACAAATTATTTTTTAATGAATACACTGGAGTTTTTTTAGATTTTTTTTTTGCCATTTTACAACAGGCCACAAGGCATATTGGACTAAAGGTGTCTTTGTTAGGTGGCCACTTTAGGATGAAGCTGTCAGAACATATGGAAGTAGACGAGAACACAACAAAAAGAAAAAGCACTTTGTTGGATTAATCAATGAGGAAGATTTCCTAATACTGTACCCCCACCCCAACACCACCAGCCACTCATCACAGTTCTAGGAAGTAATGGAGAGAGAGTTTAATATAATGTAGGACTCTTTACTCACTATGGGCTATGTAATGCCTGGTCCACCTGGCTCAATACTACAGGATATGGAGATGTCTCGTGAGTGTGAGCTCATCAAATATGTGAAACTGCTGCTGTGAGTGCATGGGCTTATACTGTCATCATCTTCTTCGCCTAGCAAAAGACAGAATTGGTAGATTTAGCACTCGAGGTCAGGTCCTCAAGGGGAATAACTTCAACTGAGCTGTAAGCACAAAAGTGAAAGATCTGGTCTTTGGACTGTATAAAATGTTGTCCCTTGTCAAAATATTATGCTGCTAGAACTGTAGACCAAACTGACATGGAGTTTGTGGTCTAACAACTCTCAAAAAAATTCAGAGTGACTTTTATCACCTCAACAATTTCACATTTTTGGCACTTCCATAAAATATTTACATTACCTGCACATCTTTTGACCAGCGATGTATTTATTATAAATTTATAATTAAACATAGCTTATATGTGAGCAACATGATTCACAAGTACATCTCATTTACCAGTATGAAACCACATAAATTTTCAAACATCTTTAGCTCACTGCATTATTCAGGAAGGATATGTATGAGTCTGTTTAACCAGTGTTCCTCACATGCCAATTAATGTAAATACTGTAAGAATGCAAGCTAATGCAAAATGAAAAGTCATTGTTAAATAAGATGTGCCTGAAAGAAAAAAAGGAAAAACCTTGTTGTATTTCAAAATAACTTGGTTATAAGCATGATTTATACATTGACACAATAATTAACACAAACAGAAATAAAGAGTATCACTGAGCAGGCTTAAAGAATTCTATAAAATATATGTGTATTTTACACTACATGTACACATACACACAGTTATTTTTCAATGTAAAAATTATACAGATAAGTTCTGTACAAATAGACATAAATGCATATATGTATGTACCAGGTACTTCAAGAAATGTTAACGCTGCAATTTGAAATTTAAAAGATTACCAGATAAATTTGCCCTCTTAAGTTTACTACATGATCTTATAGATGACTTATGAAATACACAAAACTATGAAAAATATTAGTAATTACAGACATCTGTCAAGTGAAACACAACCCTGATGTCAAGCTAGGCAAGCAGACTGAAGATGAATACACAGCTCATATTTTACTCAGTCACAACACACTTTAAAGAGTACAACCAATTTTATTAGGCATTATCACATCTAGCAACTGAAATTTTATTTTACTGATACTGATAACTAATGCTAAGCAATGTGGTTCCATAATGCACGATGTACTGAGAAAAATATATAAACAGTAAATAAAGATACTGGGAAGACAGATATCAAATATTCCACAATAGAAAGCCCCTCTCTGCCTGCCTCTAGTGTTGATAAGGCAGGTTGCCTTCCCTACCACCCCCCATTACTTGCCAGTCAATTTATCTGAGCAAAGTACTCTCAAATCCACCAAAACAAAGATTCCTGACCTTCAGAAAATCTTCATTTTTTACTGATCTTCTGAGCCCTTACCAGCTCCAAGTCTGCTTGGGTCATTTTTCACCCCCACCTCTACAGCCTCCTTTATAGCCAGTTGTGTGTACCTTCCATTCTGTCCTGATTTCAGCAGAAGGAGCTTCAGTTCTGCTTCTGACAGCTTGGCTCAGCAGTTTGCATGAGCAAGACGGAGTCACAGTAAGGTCCAGCACACCTGATAAACTCTGAAAGCCAGGGGCCAACGTCACAGGCATTTTCTAAACATGCACGGCTTCAGAGAATCACCTGAGATTGGTTTGGGTAGGAAGGGACCTTATAGCTCATCCCATCCCCTGCTATGGGCAGGGACACCTTCCATTGTCCCAGGCTGCTCCAAGCTCTGTCCAACCTGGCCTTGGGCACTGCCAGGGATGGGGGAGCCCTGGGCAGCCCCTCCAAGGTTCCTTCCTAAACTCTAACCTGGCAGTTTCAAGGCATTCCCCTGTGCCCTTGCCAAGCCTCAGGTAGAATCCCAGGTTTTTCATGCACATCACTGAGCTCCTAAGTCTGACCAGACCAGAATGGCACACAGAGATGTGATTTGGTCCCTGGTTTGGTTTCCAGAGCCATTCAATCTTTGCAGTGTCCTGCATGCTCTGACAGCTCCAGGCCAATGCCCAAGATCTTTGCATGGTTACTGCACAGAGCTCAGTGTGCAGCATCTGCATCAGCACTGCCAGCATTCAGTCACCAGTGGTGGAGCTCAAATTAAAGAGGCCTCTGGAAGGTGAAAAGCTCTGTAAGCTACCACTTTTCCCTTGAGTGTTCATCATGATTGTTACTCTAAGAAAATAAATTTAAATGTTACAAATAGTATTTAAAGTCTTCTATTAAGTATTAGAATCTAGATATTCTCCAGAAGAGTAGTTAGTCTTTTATACCAGTTTCTAAGACTGAATGGTTCATACATTGACTTGAAATCAATTTAAGATCGGTTATTCGAAGCAGTTATCTTCCTTCAAAATTTTACTTGATATTTTCCAAACTGTTAAGGAGAAAGATGTATCAGAGAAGGATAAAATAGATTATACCATGGGCTTAATTTCCCATTTTTCTTTCTAAGAGTTTTTGGCATTAAAAAATCTGTTTGCAATACCTTTAACATTTTACATATAAATATGACCAGATGACATCATTCTGCTAATCTCTATAAACCACATCCAAAGCTTCTTTGTAGGCAACATCTTTGCAGATTGATGAATAAACAAAAACTCAAATTTAAAGAGCCACACACCAATTTACTTTTCTTGTCTATGTCAGAAAAGGAACAGAACAGATGATGGAAACAAAATTATCATGGCCTTCTGTAATGAATTAGGGGCAAATACTTGAAAACTGACCAAAACAACAGTGTGTACATATAAACTTAGTCAAATGAATGAAAGGTTTGGATTATTGATGAGCAAAATATGAAAGCAAATCACACTGCTGTGTTCAAGAGGCAGCTGAGGTGCAAAGCAGGGTGAAGTGTCATGGAAAGCTGTGTTGATGCTTGCTGGGTACCTGGTAGATGAATTTCAGTTCTGCCAATCTGGCAGATTGGACTTGGCAAGCACAAGAGCGGGACAGCTCTCGAGATGTGTTGAACTGAGGGATGATAACCCACAGCCCTCAGGATAAAACAATTTACAAATTGTTTGCCACTTGTTTGTCTGCCACTCACTCTTTAAGAAATCATGCAGAATCCCCAGCTAGAATTATCTAAAATTAGTTCCCTTTCTGTGTGAATTTCCTAAAATCCTCACGATTCACCTCATGTCAGCACTATGAGAAGCCATTAACAGTGACAGAAATCAAAGTTCAGATAACAGGATAAAAACTGGCATTGGGATTGGAACACCATTACCTCTGTGATGTAAATGCTTTATCAAAAAATCATTGAAATTACAAATATTCTATACAGCTCACATGAGTAACATACCCTAAATTCATTCAGATTCATTACTTATTATCTGCATTTTCTTTAGCATTTTGGAAAGCTCTGCAACAGGAACGTTAAGTGCAAGACCTAAACTAAACTTAAGAGATTTGGGAGGCTTACAGGTTCTTGTTTTAATTGCATGATGTGTCTTTAAGTAGAAAGCAATATAGTCTGAAGTGGTACTTATGCACCCTTCCTTTACAGCTTCCCAGCAATACTGCTGGTTAAATTCTTAGCATTCAACATATCCTGGTTTCACAGTTTAAGTAGAAAAAAATGAGGTACCTATTCTTATTTTCATTATATAGCTTAAGACATGTCCAGTAAGCTCATGATCTTTTTATTTAGTACAATCAAAATCACTAACAATCAAAAAGCAACTCCTTTTTTTTTTTTTTTCCCTGTGATTGGTTCATTGAAATGACCACCCACAACGTTATGAAATTACAGGGTTTGGACTGTAGGAAACATCCCAACTTTCTAACATTATATTGTGTATATGCAGGAGAACTGTCACTGTTTAATCCAAGTTAACAAGAATGCCAAGCACTTACTTTTAATTAAAGCTATACATCATTCTAGATAATTAGTAATAATTAAGAAGAATTACCATGGTAAATAAGGCAAATAATATTATTTCAACTGAAATGTGAAGTCTGAATTCAAAAACCCAAAATAAACTCCTGGGAATGCAAATACGCCATTATGCAAACTGTTTTCTTTAAGTATGATATAATTTATGTAATGAAATAAATCTATGCTGTTAAAATATTTAGCAGAACTGAGAATAATGAGCAGAGATAGGATTAGTTTAATTAGTTTACTGAAATGGAGTTCTTATAGTGGCTAAGTGTGATATATTAGCTTTTGTCACTTGGAATAAAAAAAGAGGTAATTAGTTCTCATTCAAATATATTGTTTTCTTTGAAGAAGGAATTCTAATATTTTAGCCTGCACAGTAGAAAACAATACATGGAGCATAAAACTTATCATCTTCATCCAAGAGTACATCTATGATAAATCAGAAGAAAACAGAAAAATCTTCAGCATTCAAGAAAGGAATCTTGAGTAGGTTTCACTCACGCTGGTGCAACTCCACAGATTTAAATGAAATGACAACTCTCGAACTGCAAAAGTCCCATCTTCATTTATCCCTGCTTAATTTAAGGGTTTGTGACAAATTTTGTCTCTCTACTCAGCAACTACTTTATTAGAAATCCTGTACTCTTGTCCTGAATCAAGGTTCTTATCAGACTGACTCAGAATGACCAGGAAGAATGCCTTCCCAGTAATATTTACTATTGAGTCATAAACATGTCTATTGAAAGGTCAGAGTCAAATTTTATCTCTGTAAAAATAGGAAAAAGAAACAATACCAGGTATCCTTTGATAGACTAAGCATAATTTCACCACCAGAAAATTGCTTAATGGTAAATGAACATTTCTGAAGAGAACAGACTGGAACATATTTAACAAGGAATACAAAGAAAATGATGTATCCGTCTTTTCCAAGAAAATCTGGATGTTCTCCTCTAAGAATGGGGCTTTATTGCAATCAAGCAACATGAATGTATTTAAACTACAATCTAAAGGCTTAAGAAATTAACCCTCTAACAACTGAACACATGCTCAAAAAAACCCCGAACCAAAACAAAAAACCCAACAAAAGAAACCCCCTGTGGTAACACACATGGGAAGATGGGAGCGCGAGGAATACAGAGAAATGAAAGGCTTGCAAAGAAATTGATGTATTTTTCAGTTAATAAAATAAAGAAATTATGAATGGACCAAATTAATTTTACTTTAAATAAACACTCAGGAAGGGGAAACCCTCTGCTGTAGCATACTGAAAAGCCTCAGGCATTGGTATAATAACACAGGCCATCTACCATTTAATTCTTGCTCTTTTTTTGGAACAGATTTGTTGCATATGCAGGAGCTATTTAGAATCCTAGATTAGAAAGTTTGGATGATTCCATACACAAGTTTAAAAAAACTCCAATACAGCAAGTCAACGACCAAAAAAGATTTGTTCCTCCTTCTTTTATATCTTCCAGCCATACAGACCTAGGCACAGCACGTCAGCCAGAAGTTCATAATAATTATGAGAAGGTAAGAAATGCACCTCGTCCTTAGGTTCAGCTGCAGTATTTGGGCTGATTGTTTGGACTGAGCAATGACACGGACACCTGAGCTCTGCAGGGCACGGGGAACATCAAAGTCACACAAAGCCTTCACTCTCCACACGTTTGTCGATATTTCCTACTTGTATCTCACTACCCTCAGACATCTCCTCCCAGGTGATTTTGAAAATAAACCCTGCACTTCAGAAGTGCCCAACTTTAGCTTGTTTAAAAGATCCTGATATTCTTACTTGAGGTGAGTTGTCATATTGCTGTTAAGAAAGAGTGATTTATGCATCTGAGAAAACCATCACTCTTTTACTAATTGGCAAGATGAAATAGAGAAAAGTCCATCATGCACTGCTGCTGCTGATGTTCCTCAGGCTGGAAATTTGCTTCTCCTGAACAGATTGTGTAGGGTCCAGAAACTGATAATCCATGTATTACACTGATCTTCTATTCTTACACTATAAAAAAGCTGTATTAAAACAGTATTCAGAATTGTAAAACTCACTGATTTAATGAAGACAGGAGGAGAACTGCACAATTTGATTTGCATCTTTTAATTGTAAAATCTGAACAATAAATTCAAAAGAAATTAACTTGCTGCACGATCTAATGAAGATAATCAAATCAGAAATGATTTAATAAAACTAAAGCACACAGTTTGGTACCCAAGAGACTGATACATAATTCATAAAGTTGCCACATTTGGTCATTAGGTCAAATATATTAACTAAGTAGCAAGCTATTCTGACAACTGGCTATGTAGCCAGGAGATCTTAAACATGAGCAGTGAGTATTGAAAAAGCTGTTTTGCCCCTTTTTCTAAGTTATTATAATTGACTTTTTACAACATGGTTTGTATGAAACTACAGACCAGACTGAAGACTAAAGAGGTGTATCTAGACATACTTCCCTATTCCTTTATTTTCCTCATCTCAGTCCTCTCACCTCCCAAGGAAAAATACAGTGGGCTTTGGATATTGACAGTGAAGATGCTGAAATCTCCAGAAAGTACACAGGATGATGGGATTCCCCTGCCAGGCAGCTGCTGGAGAGGCTGTGATCCAATAGTGGCCCACACACAACAATTCCAGAGATAACACTAATCCCTGCTGCTGCTACCCAGGAGCACTGACCCAGCAAAGCTTTACTTGCTATCTGTGGGACAGAGGAGCAGAGAGAAAAAGGGAAGGGAAAACACTGCCTGTTCTTCCTCGGGGAGCTGCACAGGGATAAGGATGGAGTTTCAGAGCAACCGGTGCTGGGAAAATCACAAGGGAGGCAGCCAGGAAAAGCGACCTGTTGGGAGGCTCCATGTCTGTTAAAGGGCTGAACAATCAGCCTGGCCAGGACACTGCAAACACAGCACCCAGAGGTGCTGCTCCTCTCCCTCCTCCCAGGACTGACCATCACCTAGGGGCACCTGCACCATTCCTTTGAGGCTCAGAGATCCTCACACCTCTGTCCTCCAGCCCTCACTGGGTTTATGCACTTCATGATGCCAGAAGCAGCTGAACTTCTGTGTTCTGCCAGAAGGGAAGGCTAAAATTCCTCCCATGGCAAGAGTTTAGAAAGAAAAAAGAATGTGAGAAAGACACAATGCAGTGAATCTTTGCAAAAAATAAATGCTCAGCTGTCTAAAACATTCAGCTGACACTTACTAAATCCCTTTCAACACTTTTTTTTTTTTTAATGCAAAGAAAAAGAATTAAATTTTGGGGGGAAGAATTCTTACCAGCTTAGCAGCTCTACCTGCACCTGCACCCACGTGTTGGAGAACAAGTGGGTTTCTTTCTCCCAGGAATAATCCATCCTGTTTCTTAAAACAGATCACCTACACAGTCTATATTGGGAAGCTTGTCAACACAAACACTTTTGCTGTGCTAAAAAGAACAACATTTAATCCTCAGAAAACCAACCCCAAGTTTGGGACTCAGGCACAAAGAGAATGGGATCACCTTGGGGGAACTGGTTGAGTGTATCAGTGAGTTATGGATACCCTAAAGGCTTCTGCACTACCAAGAGCCTTCTGATTTTTCTAAAAAAATCCAGCATTATCCTGTGTAATACCATTTTGGAACAAGAAGGTATATGATGATGGCAAAACTCAACTGGGGCAGCCTGCTCATGCCATCAAAGACCAGTTCTCATCTGTACCTAAATAAATTATGTTTTGTTTCAGTTTTTCCTTTGTTTTTGTCTCTGGTGGAAGAAGAAATGATGTGTCTCCAGATACATGTCCTGGCAGAAAATCACAGGCTAAGCACCACCTAGGTTGATACAACCACCTGATGCTCGTGCACAGACTCTATTCAATGCAGTGGGATGGTAATTGCAGTGTTACACACGGTTATGGCACCTCCCTCAGTGACAATAATGTACCTTATGGCTTGAAAAAAACCAAAGTGATACACACCAGACCACAAGATGTCTGATGATATGAACACATATCAAAGTAGATGCTGACACAACACAACAAAACAGTAATTTCTTCAATTTAGTCAAGCCTTAACAGAAATCCCATATAATGAAAATACATTCTTGTGGAGTTTTTTCCAGTTGTATTTATTTATATCTATTTTATTGTAAAAAAAAAAGAACATATCAAGCTTCATTCAAGTGTGTATTTTTTGTCCATAAATCTGCACACAATGCAGACAACCAAGAAACACGTACTAAGCATATGTTTATTACATCATTTCCAGCACTCTGATAAAAAAGAAAAGGTTTATATATAATCCAGTGTGGCTGCAGGAACAAAACACATGGACTCTATAGAGGTATTAGAGGTTTAAGGTCAGACAAAGATTACAGGAGCCCTTTCTAGCCTATGTGTTTTATGGGAAAAACCAGTTGAGCTCCACTAAAATCACATCTCTTATCTGGAGTTTATTCTGTATTCATACCCTTTCTTTTAAGATTATGAAAGGAACTGATTCAGCTCTTTTAATAACTGCTAGAGCAGAATCGCTCGAAGAATCCAATTTTCTGTGAACAAACTGTACAATGAAATTCAGTGCAATGTATGATGTGCCACAGTATCACCAAACCTCTTAAATAAATAACCAGAACACTAAAATAATATTTTCCTTTCCCTTCCCAAATTTTCCTGTGTTAAGATACACTAAAGCTGAGAAGAGATACCAAGTGATAGAGGGATGGGCTGAAGAAAACAAACCATCCTCTTGCTAATGCTACTTGCATGTAAAAAGGGAAGAAATACAATTACTTTAAAAGCTTTTCTTCAGGCACAGTCCATGCTTTCCACTGAGCAGCCATCAATCACATGGCTCCACTCTCGTTGTTTGCCCACAGTTCAGTGTCCAAGAATGGATCAAACTCCCATATATAAGGGGAAGATCAAGGGGAAAAAAAAATCAACTTTTATGTATGTGCCTCTTCATAAAGAAAACTGAAACTGACAGCTCATAAACCAAAATTTTAAACAGAGTTTTGCTATTTTGGGGTTCCTTTTGCTAAGATTTAGAGTCAGCACACAGACACCTCAAAGCCTCGTCAGTACTCGCTGGGGTAATTGCACAGTTTTAGCCATGGGCAATGCAGCCCCACCTTCACATTATTTCAAACTACTTTTCCTTACAAAAGCAACATGGTACAATTTACTGATTTTCACATGAAGCAATAATCCTCAAATACCAAATTCTTAATGCAGTTGTTACCAAACCTTTAGTGTCTGTGAGTACTGGTGACATATTTAAACTGCAACCACGCCTGGCTGCACTGCCAAACTCAGCATACCAGAAATTCGTTTAAAGCAAAAACACACACCTCTTACACACTATTAAATTATTCCACATTACACAGGCTGAAAATGTTTTCCTTAAAGAAACTTGCTCCAGCAATTAAACAAGAGTAAGGAAAATAAATTTTAACTAAGACTCAGTTGAGAAATATTAATGCCCATTTGGTCAAGAAATCAGTAGCCAATATACTGAATTTCAGTCCCATAAGAAATGAAAAAAAATAGCATTGATACAATTTCCACATAAAAAAAAAGGGAAAGAAAAAAGGTTCAAGTGCTGTATTTGGGTTTTAATCAACCTTGAGAAAAACTTGGCTTTTTAAAGGAATTGTATTTATCCTGATTTAAATAACTTCCCTGTGTAAATTGACTGAACTCACCTGGGGCAAATAAAGAAAGAGAATTAGCCCTATATTCTGCTGAGCTATGAAGGCTTCTCCAGAGCTGCCAGTGACTGAGGGGAAAATCTGAGGGCCACTCTGGGCTCTTGTGCAGCAGAGCTTTGCCTTTCTCATCACCGTGCCCATGAGGGGAGAAGGGCTGAGGTGTGTGCAGGCACACCCGGGCACACCAGGCTGCTGGAAAAGCCTCCTGCCCCCCAGCAAGCCTGGCTCCCTGCCCGTGCCACCTGCCTCACACTACTGTCACCCTCCCTGAGAGCAGATGAAAAGTCTCCACTGACAACTACACAGGTAACAATATGTCCCAAATAATTCTTTGGAGAATAAACTTGGTGCACTTTTTCTCACAGAAAGCAAAAGTTTCAAGTTCCAAGATTTGAAAAAAGGAACAGCTACGTGGATGTAGCAAATATACAAAAAACAGTTGGCAAAGTTGTCTGGAAGTTTCCTAAAAAAAAAAAAAAAAAGTTGTTCTGGAAGGGTTTTTTTTTTAGTATCTTTTATTTCAATCTTTCATATTTTCTATTAATAATTTGTGATTTCAGCCTAGAAGTGAAGATAAAGCTCAGGATGATTCAGACGGGATGATGATGATGTATGCTCCTCCTTTTCCTCACTGGGCAGTATTTCTCAGGAAACCACAACTGAGTATCAATGCTACTTTTGAGTCAGAGGCAGATTTCTGCCTAGGAGATAGAAACACCCAGTATTAACAGCACCCATTATTTACTTTTCAGCAGAATTATTGCAAGGTTTGTTTCGTTTCATGGAGCCTTGCTGCAGAACAGGGAGGATTGTGAATTCTGACCCTCCACATCCTGCACTTGTATCATTTTTCATCAGCAGAGCCAGAGCACAGATGCACAGGCTCTGGATCCTTGTCACTTGTGAGATGCTGTCCTTTTCTGGATGGGTTTTCCTGGAAAGTTGTGTAGGCTGACAATCTGCAAGTCTGAGCATGAAGACAAAGACTAGAAACCAGCAAAGAGTTTCCTGCTAGAAGCTGCTTTTAAAAAACCTACACATTCCATGTGACTGCTTTAGAAGAAACATTCTCAAGTTTGCAGTTTTGGACAAGGTTTATTTTGGACAGTATTTTGCTCAGCATATTTATGACTATGCATATTGTAGCAATAAAAAGAGAATTTAAGGGAAAAAAAAAACAAACAGAAAAAAATGCATATTTGACTGAAAAAATCAACATACAAATGATCAGCCTGCAGAAAGGTGGTGATTCTCCATTAGTTCACAATCAGCAAACCTCACATTTTATCAGGTCTTTCTGGAGGTTTGAAAGTGCTGTTCAAACCTCAAATGAAAGGTCACATCACATAAACGCCACCAATCACCACCACTGGCAGCTATATTTTATCTAAATGACATCTTTAGACAGACAAAATGAAAACATTTAAAGCAACACTATTTTAAAGGTAAAGAACTTTAGCACTCCGACACAATTATCTTGCACACAGACCTGAGAACTCAAAGCAAATGAATAAAGGAGGAAATGTCTTTGTTGTGTAAAATTTAAGAAGTCTGAATTTGTAATTTAGCAGCATATTGTGTCTAGCATACCACTGCATGACACCCTAAACAATGTATATTCTCATCTCTCTAGAGCAGTATTTTATCTAAATTTACTAATATGCAAGTCCATGATGTACTTTGTAAACTCAACATTTCCAAGCCTGCAGCCAAAAATTCTAAGAAATTCTAATTTCATTACCCTAAAAGCAAACCTAGATCTTTCCAAAAATACACATCTCATGAAGTCTCTGATATTCTCAAATTTAAATGTCACATATTTGTGTATAAGCATCTTGATGCCTGCATTGTAAGATTCCTATATATTCTAATATTCCTATATATTCCTTATATTTCCTAATTACAAACAGCACTCATTTAGCACCAGGTATGGCTTAATTTCCAAGTGCTGGAATAAGAGGTTTCAATGTGAGTTCAGCATAAAAAAATCCATTTAAAATTCTGTTTTCCCATTAATAACTGAAGTTCCTTCTGCCCCAACAACTCACAAATGTCAAATAAGTAAATAACACAGCCACAATAATAGCCCCAAACCCAATAAAGAATAAAGCAGCCTTTCTTGCCTGTCAGAAGACCCCATTTTCTATTCTGAGCAGGCAAGCTGAAAGCACTGCTCTTCTGTCATTCCCTGACAGTTATAGACTAGCTCTGCACCTTATTAAAGATTAAGGTTTGCCCAGGCATTCTCTTTTGGCCATCTCCTGTCTGCAGCCCAGTGTTTATTGCAGGGGAGCTGGAGATGAGCACCACACATCCTGCCTGGAGAGAACACCCTGCTTGAGATGAGACTGCATAACCAAATGTCACCAAGCCATTCCAAAAGCACTCCATGGAGAAACACAATATTTCACTTCATTTAGTCATTCTAGATAACCATGTCCATATCCAAGTGATTACATATGCAAGTGATTGCTCACATTTAGGGCTTTTTGGTGTTTTGTTTTTTTTTTTAAGATTCTAAAAAACCGACTCATACAAACAGGTTGCCTTTTCATGATGAAAAGTAGATTTTTTTTCTTTGTTAAAAAAATTATGAACACAATTATGCAAGAGTTATGTAAGGCTCCATTGCCTGCAAACACTTGCTACCTGGTTTTGGTCTGATGCAAACATGTCACAGCGAAAATTCAGCAGGCTGAGCTACTGCACAAAATATCACCCTTCAGGGATTTCCATGCAGCACCGTGTCCCAGAATATTTAGCAAAGACCATTATGAACCATCAACACTTCTTAGGGGCCATCATGAACAGTCACCACACAATTTTAACCCAAAAATGTCACAAAGCTTACACAATTCCATAGAACTTTTAACACTATTGTCAGGACTCTGTTTGAAACACCTGTTTTTTAAGATCTGCATTTTTATGAGCACTTCCAGTTATTTCTCAACTGACATCCAATATTATTCATTGAATATCATCAAACATTTCCAGGCTACCACTTCACTTTCATTTTGCTTCCTCTAACTTTGGAGGACATGCTGAAAAGCAATTGCAAATGGTCAGCTAGCACAAGTTGCAAATAAATAAAAAATTGTTCCATTGCGAAGAATTAAAAAGAGAAGAATAAATATTTTGGACAGGTTAGGGTGGTTTCACATAAAGAAAATTTTGTTTGAGGACAGACAGAAAATCTAAGTTCCCTGCATTTCAAATGGAAATTAAGTAGTAGAACATTCCATATCTTTCAGTAAAGTTGTACAGAAACAAATCAAAACTTAAAAGGGATATTGGAAAGGTTTAGGCTATCTTCACTGGATGCTACATCAGTAAATGCAAGACAATCAGAAACTTATCAAAATGCTGAAAATGAAGGCACAGATTTCTGTTTGCCTAAGTGAATATTTTCAATATTGGTAACTTACTGGAACATCTTATCTATTCAGCCTTTCATGTAAAGGGCTCCATTCACTCAGGATCTAAACCAGCAGAATTTCACTGGGCTAATGAGTCCATCAATAGTTTATAAAGAATTAGACAGATTAATGTCAATTTTAACAAAGGAAACTTATCAGTCAAGTGCCAAACCCTGAAGAGCTGGAAGGAGCCTCCCTTGCTGCAGGTACAGACATTTATTGACTGCTGCCCTCCACATGGACATGGCCAGCCTGAGGTGGATGTGGAGCCACAGCCACTGCACCAACCACACGTCTCAAAGAGGAACATCCATCAGGAACTCCTGATTTTTAACAAGCTCCAGGGCTCAGGACCAGCAGCCCCTTAGGGACACTGCAGCCCACTGGGAGCAGTGCAGGGTGCTGGTCTGAGAGCCAGTGATGCCTTGGGCAGGCTGAGCTGGAACAGAGACTGGACAGAGCCAGAGAATAAAGCAGGGATTTATTGAAAGGCCTTTAGGGTACACCTTGGGCAGGACAAGAGCTTGGCCAGGGCTACACCCAAGGTGGACCCAAAATGGTCACAAAATGGACAAACAGTCATGAGGTCTCACACTTTTAGCAGTTTTGGTCCATTTGCATCTTGGGGTTTAATTGTCCAATTCCAGCTCCAGGCTGTGAGCTCCCATCCTTCTTGTTCCTCCCTCCAGCCACCCTTGTTTGTGCTTTTGGGCTGAAAGTTGTCCTTGGTGTGCAGCAGGACAAGGATTTGTTTTGTGTCCCTGTTCTGTGCAGAGAGCTGAGTGACACTGACTGTGAGCTCAGAGCTGCACCCCTGGGCAGCACAGAACCTGAAAAACATGAAAGCTGAAACTTTGGTGGAAAAAGACTCCAACAGTTATGGGCCACCCTCACTAAGTGGTCATGACACTATGAACGTGGTCTGTTTGCTGTTTGGGTAGAGAGCAAAGCACTGAGATTCTACCTGCTAGAATCAATCTGAATTATTCCATACTCGATCATGACAAAGACACTGAAATGGTATTCGTGTCCTGTGAGCACAGGAAGTTCACTTTTGACAGACTCACCATTGTACACCTTTCCTCAAAGCAGGAAATCCATAAGGGCCTTTCCCAGCTGGCAGGGTGGCACGGGCTCCCTGTAAAGCAGCTCCAACAAGCACCCAAGCCAATTAAAAGCCACACTGTAAAAGTAACCAGTGGATGTGACATCTGGGTTGGCATGGAAGGAAGTTAAACAGAGGAAGAAAAGCAAAGGAAAGGAGAAGAGTACTCCACAGTTCTAAAACAATTATTTGCTATTGATGCAAAATTATCATTATTCTCTGTATGAGTCAAAATACATTAGCATTCCATCTGCCAATGCTGCAGCAACCATTTTTCTCCATTTCTGTTTGACCTCAAGCCTTTTATGCATAAATGTCAGGGCTCTTTACAATTAATCATGTCTACCACAGACTAATTGTGGACAACAGTAGTGCAATTAACACAAATTTGCTTCAAATATTCATGAACATTCAAAAAGCATTCATTGACACAAGTGTTAGTTACCTAACCACAAAAAATGACAATTCTTTTCTCTTTTTAAGCAGCCTCTGCACTAGGAAGCTGAGCACACCACCAAGGGTGAGAGAAAGATTGGAAAATATTCCACCAATTCTTAAAATACAATTGCTTCAGCGTGACTTGCTATAAATATGTACTGGGAGAAAACAAGCAAAATAATAAATATGAAAACTATTCCTCTTTTAATCTTAAGGGTAGGGTAATCCAGTGAATATATAAAGATACTAAAACATACTTTGTCTAATAAAAAAAATTCAATTCTACCTCAATGTCATTAAAAATATTATTTTTAAAGCTGATTTAAAGAAAAGAAAAAAAAAGTCTTTACAAATAAGAAACAATTAGACCTGTATTGTTTGTTTTGATTCATTCTCAGGACTATGCCTGGTATTGCATTAGTATCTCACCAAGGAACTAATGGCAGAAGTCTCTTTAAGCATAGAAAGCTATTTGTAAAGCCTGACCTAAACACAGAAGATGTAGATGACATTTTTCTCTTTTATTTTTACTTTTTAATATGTGCTTTACATTAAAGAATTTCTTGGACAGTTGTGCTATTTCTAATCAGGCCCCATGGCAAATATTCACCAACCCTCACAGGAACAAACTATTCTCACTTCAAACAATTGTTACAGTTTGAATCCAATTGACTCTAGACAAAAGTACTGAGATAATCAGCATATTAAAGCCAACACTATAACCATATGTTAATTATGTAAATGATTCATTTTAATCAGCTAGAACCATGTAAAGAGTTACAAGGAATGCAAATGTAGGGAGTTATTAAAAATCTCATTATTATTCATCTTGGTTCCATGCGTGAATGTATCCATCCAAACAGATGAATTAATAGTTAGATGAAAGATGAAAGAGCTAGAGGGGAAGTCTGTGGGAAACCATCTGTCTTGCTTTGTATCCCTCCCAGGCTTCAACCAGCCTGCAAGAGCTACATGGAGAACAACCCCAGAGCACAGACAGGGACTGGCTACACAGCACCTCAACCAGATGGCAATGCCACCACAAAAAATAAATTTAAAAAAAAATAGGAAAAAAAAGAAGGGGGAAAAAAAATAAAATAAAGAAAAAAAAAATCACAACTCTTCCCACCACCAAACTGGGACAGGAGGTAAAAAGGAGAAGCAGAATAAGTTCAGATGAATTGCTACAGGAATGGGGTACAGTGCTGACCAAAATTATATGGCAAGTGTTGATTTATACAAAAGTTGTGCAGCATTTTTGAAGACTTATCTAAAGAAAGGCCTCTTCCTATTGTCAATTAGATGTTAAAAGACATTCAGGACCTACTGTGACTGCAACCTGAGTTAGTAACTGAACTGGTTCTCACCTTCAGCAGAAACCCTAATGTGGGAAACACACAAAGCCTTTTAGCAATACTGTGGGAGTCTGTACTTTGTCTAGTTCTTCCAGGGAACGTGGGGGAATTGCAATGAATTAAGTCTTACACCTGCAAGGGCTATTTTTCATTTATCCATTCTCTGAGTTGCCTGAGCAAAGAAAATTAATTCTACACAATAGTCATTTGTAAGAGAAAAGGTAAGGGCAAATGCCTTGGTCATTCCTGACTGTGCCACCATTTTTCAGCCCTCTCAAGACAGTGCAACACCACCTTTCACTGTGTAAGAAAATAAGGGTTAGCTGGAAAGGTGGTGTTTAAAGCCACAGAAGGAATACAAGGGTAGATTGACCCTGCAATTCTTCTTAAATCTTCCATAGCATATGATTTAAAATTAAAAACACAACTTACTTTTAGAATCCTTGGTTAAATCCAGACTAATCTGCAGGTGAAACCCAAACTCCATAAACAAACCTCATGAAGAACACAATTACAACACCGAAAAATATGTCCTTTCTCAAGAAATATTTTTCCTTCTAATATAAGGAGTTAACAGAAGTAATCTTAAAAATATGTTTGCCAGTTTTCAGAAGCTTTAAAAAGCTTTGTTCTTCATACTCTAATTCTTTCATGTTTTCCTGCCTGATGTCTCCTAATGCAGTTTCACTGGAATCATTCTATTTTTGATCTTTAATCCTTTTATATGTTTTTTCTTTGCTTACTCTTGCATGCCTTTGTAGTTTATGTAATTGGGTCTTTGCACCATTTTAGCAGGGTTTAGCACTGCGCAGCTTGTCAAATTTAAGTAGAAGTGAGAATAATCTATCACTGCTATAATAAATAAGCAAGTAAATTCACATATCACCGACCTAAAGTGAATGTTTGCCACAAAAAATTGTAAACTGCCATTTCCCTCATTCTGCCAAGGCTGGTGAAGCTTTTATACATTCTGTAATCCAGAAACAAATGCAACTGCACAGAAAGTACTTCAAATCCCAAAAAGTTTATTAAAAATGGCTGCACACGTGCAGTGAAACAAGACTTCATTAATTCCTTCTTGAGGTGCCTGTGTAAATTCAACTTAGGGAAAATTCTTTGACAGCTTTGTAACTATTGACTGACATTCTTCAGCAAAGCTTCAGTGAGTACAGATCGTGATTTAAGCACATCCCAGTGATGATAAACATGGAAAATAAAAGAGCATTCCTACACCACCTGAAATAAAGAACACTTTGGAAATTTTTAAGCACCTATCAAATCTTTGCTAGTTTTAAAATCCTTGTAAATACTACTTTTGCTGAGATACTTTACTATAGTCTTCAATCATCAAGTATCCTATTCTCTTTATAAGCAGATTTTGTATTTTAAAAAATAGCTCATAATCTAGATAGAAACTTTAAAAAAACACTCCTGCTTTCCCACTATCCACAGAATTTAAAGCTACACACAAGTCCTTACCACAAGTCTCCCACAAAGCATCACTATAGCATTTTAATTTTATACTATATACAAACAGCTCAAAATCTGTCCCTGAAAGGATGAAATCAGCTGTGATAACTTTCATGAAATGAAAATACATGATCTATATTAGGCTCCAAGAGAAACAGGATTCTGCTCATATGCTCTAAGACACAAACCTCTCTCGTATAATTAAATACACAGACATCCTTCCATACATGCATGAGACAAAATATGAAATATATTAAGCAAACCGAAAGCAGTTTCCAGCCTTCCACTCATGATTTTGTCCACATTACAAGGATCACTTCCTATTTATGCAGGCAATGATGCATAAACCATAGCACAGGGGAGGATGGCAAATCACAGGGAGAAAAAGAAACTGCAGAAAGATTATATAGATAGAATCCCAGAATAGTTTGTGTTGGAAGGGACCTTAAAGCTCATCTCATTCCACCCCACGCCATGGGCAGGGACACCTTCCACTGTCCCAGGCTGCTCCAAGCCCCAATGTCTGGCCTGGCCTTGGACACTGCCAGGGATCCAGGGGCAGCCACAGCTGCTCTGGGCACCCTGGGCCAGGGCCTGCCCACCCTCACAGGGAACAATTCCTTCTTAATATCTCATGTCAGCCTATCCTTCTTCAGTTTAAGGCCATTAATATGATAGTTTTAATTTACTAAAATCTTGTTTATCATTATGAACGCAAAGCAGAAGAAATCATAGCCTTACTGTTACAGTTCCCTCTGTCCTTTCATTATATAAACGGAGAGTTATAAGTTAACTCTACAAATTTTTCTTTAAAAGATGCCCCAGTGTCTGTATTTTGTCAAAAGACACTCTCATCTTCGTACATTTGTCTCCACACTGACCCTTCTCAAGCTCTCCCCAGCGATGGTCAGGAGGGGAGAAAGCTCTTGATTCTCCTCTGAAATCACACAGTGAGTTCCACAAGAACGAGCCTTGGCAGTGTCACCTGGAGAGCCTCAGGAAGGGCTCTGAGGTTCCACTTCCCATCACTCACTAAACCTGACTTGCTCACAGGGTTATTTCTGCTGCACACACCTCAACATATTAGCACTCCTGTGGGTAAATAAGGGAAAGAATCAAGGCTCTTTTGCAGGGCAAGAAGGTTTCTCAAAGCAGAAATGTCGCACATGGGTGCGGGGTTGAGTCACTTTACACAAAGCAATACAAACAAAAACTGCCAAATTAATCCCTCTTTGCTAAGGCTCGTTTATTTCACTATACCTTGTGTTTCTTCATCTCTTTTCCATAACTTCTTATCTGCCTTTTCCTGATCACAGGCTATTTTTGATCCATGCTTCAGCGTTTCAGATCCTATCATCAATATTAGCACTAGGGGAAAACTTGAGGGAATGTGATTGAATCTACTGAGTGCCAGGATCCTAATTCAGGAAAGCATTTCAGCATGTGCTTTACTGTAATTTCAGTGCCTCCTTGAATAGGAATATTGCTAAACACGTCAAAATGCTTCTTACTGGAGGCTGTCAAATGAAATATGGATTAATTACAATTTGTGGCATGAAATTTTACAGCACTGTGGCTTTAAGAGAACTGAAGAATTGACATATTCATAGTTTATGTTTTGTCACCTATGTTCACAAATCAAAAATACAAAAAAAGGAGAAACTGTATATTTAAGACAATAATTCTGTAAGTTCAGTGATGATTATCAAGAGTAAATGAAGGTCAGGTAATGCAAGGGTTGCCCATGTACATTTTGTTTGCTGTTCTGCCTTTAATACAATCAATTATCCCTACCAATAACACACCATGATCATTCCTCACAGTGCTGAGGTGAGAGAGGAGCCCACGTTTGTCTTGTATTCCAATCTGTGCCTCTCTGCTGGGATTTCAGTGTCCCCTCAGACAGTGGGTGTCACTGAACACCCTACCTGTGCCCTCTAGAACTGAACCCTGCCCATGGTTACTGGAGAGGTCACGCAGCAAAATGGGGTTTGCTCTTGCATTTCTGCAGTCATGGGGATGTGGGCACCGTGAGACTGATGGGAACAAAGCAAGCCAGATGGAAGCATGGGATGGATGCTCCTGTTGTTGGGACATCCAGAGGCACAGGATGCTTTGCCAAAGCCATGCACAAACACGCACTGTCACACATCCAGCTCTAAATTAAGCCTCAGCTGAGCTGCTGAAGAAGGGATATGCAAAAATCACTAAAGAGCTAGCCTGTGCTTTAAACGTTTTTCCTCCTACTTCACAAAATTTGACAGCCAAAAATGGCAGACAAGGCTTCAGAGTGCTGATTATTTAAATAGATTACTTTACAAATGTCACTCTTTGCAAACACATAGGCAACATGATTGCTGTTTCTTTCAGCACTGTATTAGAAACAGACTCAATAAATGGGATGTTTAAAAAAAAAAATCCAAACATTTATGAATCGTTTGAACCTACTGTACTGTGTCTTGTTTACTGCTGCTCTAGGAAGCTTTTCTTAAAATAACGTGTTAAGTCTCAGAGGGATTATCCTGAAATGAAATTTTTAATAACAGCAAAATAAACTCATCCTTCACAGTGCTCTGTGTCTCATGACTTACTGTTAACTCTCACCTCTCCTCCCATCATACATCTGTATCTACTAGCAAAATTTTATTACCTCCTACTCCAATTTCAGCTATCTGAAGCAGAGTTATGCTTCATACATGTTCTCGAGAAAAGAAATTAGATACCTAAATAATTCTGCAGATCTAAAAATCTTACCCATGATGGCTCACAACTGTAGGAGGCCAAGACAAACTCCAGAAAGGAAGACTGAAGGAATGAGGATTGCACTACTACAAGGAGAGGCGGCCAAGGCTGATGTCACTATCTTTAGGTAGATAATGGCCCACTAGGCAAAGGGTGGAAATAATGCATTCTGTATGCCCACTCTCCATAAAAAAAGTGGGAGGTTAAATTACACAAGGAAAGATTTTTAACTCAGGCATTGGGGGAAAGAAACCCCCCAGTGCAAGTGTAAAATGCCTGCAGTGGTCAGTGAGTCCCTGCCACTCCAGAGTGGGCTCAGCAAACCTCTCTCAGGAATGATGCAGGCAAAGCTGATCTTTCTTTCAGGCAGAAAAGCAGATCATGTGATTCCACAAGGTTTCTATTTCCCCTGTTTCCTCTGTGTCTTCGATGCACATCTCTTCTAGGAGGTAGCATGCTTCGAGAGCCTCTTCATTTGTTTGAGGATATTTTGCATTTTTAACCTCGCAGACAAAAAACCCATCAGGAAACAGTGGCCAGTAGCAAAAAAAAAGAGAAATAGAGCCCTGCAATGTCCAAACTGCAAGGGTAATTAAACATGCAAACAGTTCAGTAGGGCAGCAGTGAAACTGAGGGAACCAAAATTACTTGGATGTTTAAAAGAAGATTAAATATATTCCAAAAGCTCTGCTTTAAGCCGCCTCCAAGTTCTGTAGCATGTACATTCAAGGGGACACGCTGAATTAGCATAATGATCCTTCCTGGCTTGAACATCTTTGAATCCATGAACTAGAAATCCCTCTTCACAACAAGAAAATTTCCTTGTATAAATGTATACATTCGCATTCTAATTCTGAAAGTGAAAAAATAATAATAGTAAAAAAAAAAGATAACAAAAATCCCTCAGGTTTTGTTACATTAGAGAAATGGCTTTCACCAAAGGGTGTGGAATCAATTTTTAACAAAGTGTTCTGCCCTTACACAGAGAGAAAAAGAATCATATCACGTTCAATTTGATTTTTCTAGTTCTGCAGTGGGTAATACATAATCAAAGTTTACTGTCCTGTTAGAGTTAACTATTAAACAAAGTCACAAAGTATGTACACAAGTTTTTCCCAAAAGGGTGTGAAGGATAATTAACATTAACTACTTTATCATATTCTTGAATCACAACTGTTATTTAGCAAATGAAAACAAACAAACAAAAGAATCTTTCCTAATTTAAAACTTGTGTTCTCCCCTGCAAGGAAACACGGTGCTGAAGCAGAATTCTGTAAGCACACAGAAGAACAAAGAGGTAACAAATATTAAGAACAAATACAAATACTAACCCTAACAAATACTGAGAACGCAGGAGTATATTCACAGACCAATTAATTCTTGAGCTTTAGTCATTAGGTCAGGGAGTGACACAGACACCACTGAGGCGGTACATTTGAACCCACCTCAGCAGCTAAGAGTCATCATTCTCGAGAAATAATTCCAGAAAGACTTGAAATGCTTTCTAGCACACAGTGTTCCTTAAAAATACATCTGGGATCTGTTTCTGAAGGTGTCTGATTCCCGACTCACCATCTATTTTTGTGATGAGGATGTCGGATCATATTTTTTTGCAAAGGAATGGAAGAATGGTGACCAGAAGATAATTTTAACTAATAAGATTAGAAAAGGTTATGCCATTTAGTAACAGAGAAGTGTTTTAAATTACATTAAAAAAAGAAAACATTTCTAAAAGACATGGTGAGAGACAGTAGAGGTACCACAAGTGCCAAACGTAGAGAAAAAAAATACATTACAGAAGTCTTCAGAATGGTATCAAGAAAATGAAGCATTAGACAGATAATTTTGCTGTGTCAGAAAAGAAGTGCTCAAGAAACAAACAAAGCTATGAAATATGGGTTTAAATAATTATGTAGTCTGGCTCTGATCCAGAAATACTTTTAAGTATTTCAGGTATCTGATCTTGACATATAGAACTCAGGGGAGGAAAATATCTACAAAGCACTCAACTAACAAAATGAAAATGCAAACTAGAAATTCTCATCCCTCCTCTATCCAGAAGCGCAATGCTGCACATTTATTAATATTTTGAAATAATCTCTCCCATGCTAAATAAGACTTAAAGCATCACCTCTGCCCTCCTTGATCTCCCATTTCTTATTGGAACCCAGAGAATAAAAACACCTTGCTCAGCATTTTGCTATTATTCTTCTAGACAAAGCACTTTATGTTAAAAAAAAAAAAAAAATTAGCTGGTTTCTGCAAGAACCAACCAATAATAATGCAAATGACAAATCTGCAGCCAGACACCTTAAGCCAGGATTATGCCGACCTCAAGATGACCGCAGAGCAGCACATAAAAAGTACATTTCACAGCCACTTAAACAAGACAATGCTCCTTGAGAACGAGCACCAGAGATAAACACATTGCCACCACCAGCTACCAGGCGCTGAATAATTTTGAGGCACACATATAGACCATATGCTGTGTCAAGCAAAGTTCCAGGCACTCCTCAGAACTCCATCAGTTCCAGAGGACTAACAAAGAGGTATTTAAGAAATCCTCTCCCACAGGAGCAAATCACATTTCCCAGAAAATGAGTGGAGTCCCAGTTTTTATTCCCTGTGAAATGCAGGTAACTGTCTCATCACCTGCACATGAGACTTAGGACAAGCATTGCCCTATTGCTGCCATGAGTAAAAATGATGTGAGACATTAAACCCAGCTTAAATCCATCTAAAGACAAAGTTAAAAACATTATATGGAGAACTAAAGCCAGAGGGACAGGGAAACTCCCTTTGTAGATTTGTGTCTTATTACAGGAAAATAAGAGTGCAATTACGAAGAGGTTTGGTTTAGAATTCTCTTGCATATTTCAGTGAAAAGACTTACTGGCTGCCCAGAACTTACAGACTCTGTTTACAGACCTGGCACAGAGCTTTTTACATTATTAAAAGCCCAGCATTACACAACAGAAAAGCAATGTCTGTCTTGCATTTTTGTGTCATCCCTCCCCACCCTAGAAAAGCAAAAAAAAAAAAAAAAAAAACCACAACGAAAAGGAGACTAATATGAAATACTCACTGACATTTTTAGGTCAGCACACGTTCACAACGTCTGTATAATATTCTGATACAACAAAAATAGTCAATCACTGCAATTTTCTGCCAGCAAAGCATGCTTTTCCAGAATGGCCAACTCTAATGGGTTCAATTACAATACAAATCACAAAATATAAGAGCATTTGGTTCTCAGTGTCTTTTTCAACAGTAGATGCTATCACATCGCTGGAAATGGCGAATTCCACCCTCTGCATAAACATTTCATACACGAGTTCAAAAGTCTGCAGTGCCTTCCTTCCTTCACTATCACTACACCTCTGAAATCAAAAAGTAACTCACATTTCAGACATAATATGCAAAAAATATATCCCTGCAGTCATCATGAAGATTTGCCATCATAAAGCTGATTACAGTGACAATTACACTGAATGTGGAACATTACAAGGCATAATAGCACAAGCTTTTAAAGTCAGTCGGCAACATTACACCAAATGCCTCTCAAAAATCAGATTTCAAGTGCTAGCATCCTTAAAATGCAAAATAAATTTGCTCCTGGATTGAAAGTGTCTCCTAAGTCTACAGTTGTATACAGTATAGCTGTATCTTCAGACACGTGGGCTCAGGCTCCGAGTTGTCAGTCAGGTATCCTTTGTTTTTCACACAGTGGCACTAAAAAACCTGCCGCAGATCAAAGTTCATATGAACTTGCTTCTTTCCAAACGTGTGCTCCCCTGTTGGGAACACCCTCAGCAGCCTTGGCTTCCAGTACAGGATGTATATACTGGGCTTAATTGTGCCTAACAATCCTCTTGGCCAGTGGAAGGCATTTTCAGATGGGAAATGTGCATGAACATCTGTTACATTTCCCTTTGCCTGATTTTAACTGTTCCTTCACGGAGGAAGGCGTAAAAATAAAAACATTCATCTCTGCAGTAAAAAGCCCATGTTCTCACTGCAGTCAATCCAGCACAGCATGTCAGTTAAAAATGGTTCTTGGAGAATGTGCAGTGGATGGATTTCATTTCCTGTAACAGCAGCATTCAGAAGGTTTGAGCAGCCTTCAACAACTTCTGTCTACAAAATCAGTCACCCCAGCAGCCAGTGAGGACACCTTCCCAGACACACTGACCAGTGCTAGACTAAAACTGATCCATCTATTTATTTTCTTACAGTTTTGAAAAATTTCTTTGTAGATCAACAATTTCAGGTAACCTTCAGAAGTATTTCCTTACACACAATGCTTGCCTTCATTTTGTATTTAAGATTCTGAATGAGTAAACAAACTTGGAACTACACTGAATCATTTCTGCACACACCTTTTTAAAATGAATGGGAAACACCATTACTGAGCTGATAGGGAAACATCGAGGAGGAAGAACAATTTGCCAAGGACTGGATGGTCTTTTAAGAACTGGGCCTAACCCCAGCTGCTGTGTTTCAGCTGGCCACAAACCCTCTTGTATTTGGGTAGCAAAAGTGAGACAGGTATTTATGTTTTAAATTAAAAGAGAAGACAAAGAGAGCATGGAAGATAGATTTTTTTTTTAACAGTCGGCCACAGTTTAAGATAGTTTCAGGATTTCAAGTTCGCTTTTCTGGTTTTAAACATAAGGAAAAAAAAAAAAAAGTAAACACCTCCCTTCCCCTAAACAGCTCAGTGTCCAGATACAAGATTTTTTAAAAAGTAGTAATAAAAAGTGTAATTTATTCCTGTGTTCCAGAAAGAGGGGTGCTCCAATTACATTTCATTTCCCTCAGTGAGAGGAAAGCTGGTGCAGGGTTTTCCATGTTCACCTCAGAGCAGACTCTTGCGTGACTTGTCACAACAGAGCACATTCCATTGCTCATTCCCCTGCTCTGTCTCAGGACAAGGTAGAACAGATTGCTGCACGTCTGAAGGGAACCTCCCTTGGAATGAAGATCAAACACTGAACCCATGCTCCCATAGCACAGACCTGAACTGACACTTTCCAGGTACCACAAACTCAAAAACCACTCCATAATAATTAGTTGCCACAAATGCATAACAAAATATAAATTATTCAAGGTACTGAGGGGATCATACCTTTTCAAGTATGGCTCAGCCTCTGTAGAATCAAATTTTGTTGAGATTCTGTTAGCAATCCTCATCGCTTCCTTAAGAATTTGCCTTTTCTGGTTTTTGTATACAGAGTTAGAATTCTCTTCCATACTGGTGGTTTTTGATGGCTCTAAACAGTTTACATGTTTTGGGGGGTTTTTTTGGGTTTGTTTTTGCTTTTTTAGTAATTGAAGTGAAAATATTTTCATTCTCACTGAGAACTGAAATACAGTTGTAGAGATTTACTTTCTCTCTGTATCTCAACTGTTAGCAAGATGTAAAATAATGTAAAAAAATTATTCATATACTGTTTTTCAGTACAATTCCAAGTCAAAGAGAAAGAAAATCTAGCAAAAACGAGCTTATTTCATTAAAAAGCAAGCTGTTCTGTATTTCTCAAAATATTAAAAATGTATCTCTAATATCTTTTTGAACAAGCAAGAGCTAATACATCAGAGAAACAAAAATGAAAAACGTGGTCAAGCACTAAACCAAATCTCCCAAAAATAACATCAACACAAATCCTGCACACATAAAATACATATCCAACACTTAGAGAACAAGGAACCATTTTGCACAGAGGGTAAACACCTTCAAACTTGCTCTCACATAGCTGCAGCAGGTCCCACTGTGCAGATTCTGTTCAGCATCCAGCAGAGCGGAGCTGAATCCCCTGAGCTGCCCTGACAGAGCAAAATTATCTCCAGGGAGTAGCAAAGGACTTGTCAGGTTTGCTAACTCTCTTCAGTCAGCACCACACTGAGGCCAGCAGGGAAAGAAAGAATGATTCATTCTGTGTTATTATCTCCAGGATCATTCACAAATGCAGGAAGATGTGCTTTCCCTCACCTCTAGTCACCTTTTATTTCTCAACTGAATGCCATCTTGCTTTTAAACTACTACAGGGCTATAGCTTTTAAAAAGCCTGACTATTTTTCCCTAAACCTCTTCTTATTATTCTCTTTGCAATACTCACCCATGTTTAGGTTCTGTTTTAACATAATTGTAAGGTTTTCTCCAGAATGGAAGTAAAATGTTTGGAAATTCCCTTTTCCCTCTTTCTTGGTTTCAAGTGTCAGTATGATTTGTTCTCAAAGTGTTTGAAACATGCTCATACTCAGCACAACTGTCAGTGAAAATAAAGACAGCTGATGTGTACCTGCACAGCTGCTGGTAATTTACAGAGAAACCTTCGGATTTGCATTTTGGCAGCACTCTTTTACCTGGGTTGGATGTTTTGAAGCTTACATGTCTAAAGATGTCTGGAGATGCATTTTACTGAATCTGCTATGTATTAAAATGGTACAGAGAAAGCAAAGTGTCACAGACATTTATCATAACAAACCAATACAGGAACAACCTGCCATTTGCTCCTCCATGACTTTTAAGTGCTGCTGATTAGCAAACAGGAGGGCACTACATGCTTTGCAATAATATGGCACAGTGAGGACAGAGACATAACAAAAGTGTACTTCCAGATCTATAAGATGAAAAAGCTTGGGATAGTAAGGATTAAATCATAATTTTATTCCCTCAGAATTTAGAAAAAACAAACAAAATCACCACCAAAAAGCAATAAAACAGCAGCACAGTTCAGATCAGTTCACCTAGTACTTTTAGCTTTATCTTAAGAAGTTGCTTTTACAGAAGGATACTTACCAAGCCTGAGTAAATTTTTCTTGCTGACTAACATTCCTTGAAATGCACCATGTTTTATTTAGTTCAGGGCCTCAAATAATATGAGAATGTGAACAATTCTGACTCTTGAATATAGAGACAGGAGACTTTTACTTTCTCAGCTTGGTCAGCAACAAAACAATATGCGGATTTAAAAACAAAATTACATTCTTTACTGATTTATTAAACCAATCAGGATTGGAATATTAAGTCATTCTCCAAGCCCTCTAGGTCAAGCAGCTGTTCCCTAGAGAAAGAAAAGGAACCAGGATATCAGAATTTACCCTAATCCACGATAACCTTGAGTCTTGTGAAACACAGGTAGAAAGTCTGACATGGAAAATTTACCTGGGTCAATTTTTAATTATATATTTACAGTGTTCATGACCTGTCACTACACTAAAAAAAGTCCCCAACATTTTTCAAATTATCTGTGATACCTGATTGTCAAATATTTGTCAGGTGTGGTTCCATCACTCTTAGGTAGTAATAGAGCAGTTAAACACAATTTCCAATTAGTTCAGGTGACAGTACCTATACCTGAAATAATTACACCCTTACCATATTTTTTGCACAACCTGATGTACTGAAATAGACATTTCATATGTTTTTACAACACCCTCTTTGAAACCAGGTCTGAGAAAACAGTTACCTGCACACCTCAGTTAAAAAAAGCAAGCGAGCAGATAAGCCAAAAGATGTATTCGAACTGGGTTTCTAACATTAGCTCATGGAACACAAGATAACTTATCAGAGGGTAAATAGGTGAAATATTCAAGCAAGCTCCATTAAAATGACTGTTCTATATTTAGATGTACAAGCATATTTTTATATCAGTTGTGAATCATTCTACTGAAAGCAAAAGAACTTCAAAGTTGTATCTCCTGTCATAATCTGGCCGTCAGAAGTTTTATTACTGATGATTATGCATGAGTCAGAAAAAAGAAAAAAAAAAATCAGCTGAAATTCCACATCCTTGGAAGCAGCAGTATCAGCTTGCTGGCTTCTATCTGGGGGAGCCAAGCTAAACAATCAGCTTTTACACAGAATCCAAATCTTAAAAAGCTTTGTCTTACTTAAGGGATGAAAAAATAAATAGAACTCACCCTAATGAAAGCTATTTCCTGTCTAGAAATTTTTTTTTTCTTATAAACTCAAATATTCTTGTATTTATTCCCCTTAAAAACCCCTGCAGTCAGAAAGGGCCAGATTGACCCAGTTTTTGCCATACTAAAACACTCCATTGGAGTGTACTATCCAACACACAAGCTAGTGACCATAATTATAGATCATCATGTCTGAAATTCACTAATACTGATATCACATGCAAAAGTGGAAAAGAAATAAAAAGAATCTGCCCGTTGAGTGCCAGATGAAATCTGGCAGACTGCAAAAGTCCTGACTATAACACAGCATTGACTGAGCTGACAGAATAAGAGGTGAAAGAGGTAACGCAGTGTTGCCTTACCATTGGAATTATGTCACCCATTGAATTCCAAAATAAAGGCCAACAAGACAAAACTATGCAGGTGGCAGGGCAGAATAACCATTTGTTTCTTAGCTGAAGTAAAACTATTTAGATAAGCTATTCATCTTATCGCAATGGTCTTTTTGGTCAATGGGAAAGACATTCCATGTCATTACTCTCCCTCTTGCCCCTGCAGCTTCACTCACCAGGTATTTGAGGATATCTGCACTTATTAGCAAGAAATACAGGCAAGTTAAAAGAACAAACTCCTGCAATAGTAATAACCAAATACTTCCAAGCTGTCTGCAGCCTCTCGAGCAGCTGACAGGTTTCACTGGCAATGCTTATTGGTTACACTGCTTGATCCACGGATCCAAAGGAAAAATGATTTAATCTGAGGTTGTATGGAGGAGATCATATCGAGTGCCACCCAAAGGCACAATGAAGCCATCAGGCCCGGCCACCACGGGTTTAAAAAGGCAGATCCTGCTTGTCTGACCTGATCTCCTCCTAAGGTGACCTACTCAGTGGATGAGGGAAAGGCCGTGGATGTGTCTGCGACACCATTTCCCACAGAACTGTCCTGGAAACTGGCTGGTCGTGGCTTGGATGGGTGCAATGTTCTCTGTGTGACAAACTGGGTGCTGGTGAGGCCCAGAGGGTGGGCAGGGGAAGTGCCTCCAGCTGGGGCAGGTCACCAGTAGGATTCCCCAGGGCTCAGTACCAGGCGAGCTCTGCTCAACATCTTTATCCAGCCTCTGGACAAGGGGATTGAACATCCCTCAGGAGGGTCCCTCAAGAACCTGCTGGAGGGTGGGAAGGCTCTGCAGGGGGCCCTGGCATGGCTGGCTGGGCCAAGAGCAGCAGCCAGAGGAGTCCAAGCCCTCTTTGGCCACCAGAAGCCCCTGCAGCAGGAAAGGCCCTAGGGGTGCTGAACACGATCCAGCACCTGGCCATGACACCTGGCTTGTATTGGCCATGACACCTGGCCTGTATTGGCCACAGTGTGACCAGGGCAGTGACTGACCCCTGTGCTGGGCACTGCTGAGACCACACCTCAGATCCTGGGGTCACTTTTGGGCCCCTCACAACAAGAAGGACATTGAGGGGCTGGAGCGTGTCCAGGGCAGGGAATGGAGCTGGGGAAGAGGCTGGAGCCCCAGGAGCAGCAGGGGCTCAGCCTGGAGAAAAGGAGGCTCAGGGGGAACCTTCTCGTTCTCTACAATTCTTGGCACAAGGTTGTAGCCAGGTGGGGGTCGGGCTCTGCTCCCAAGCAACAGAACAGGAGGAAATGGCTTCAAGCTGTACCAGGGGAGATTTAAATTGGATGTTAGAAAGGGGTTGTCAAGCATTGGAACAGGCTGCCCAGGGAAATGGTTGAATCATCATCCCTAGAGGTATCTAAAAAGGGTAAATTAAAAATTAAGCATAGATGCGGCACTTAAGGACATGGATTAATGTTGGATTTGGCAGTGCTGGGTTAACAGTCAGACTTGAAAATCCTAAAGGTCTTTTCCAAGAAACAGTTCTATGATTTCCAGACATTTAATCATTGTTTACAAAAATTTTCAGCTATCAAAACAATAGAGACCATATCCATCACCAACACCACCACTTCACATGTGCTAAAAGCACTTTTGATACAAAAGGGAGAAAAACTTTGCCACTCTCAGACTGAGAGGAGAAATGTTAGATATGGTCTCTCAAAAGTGAGATAAGAGGCACACTCAGATGAAAAGTGATTGCAATAGTAAAACATATTCATCCTTCACTCACAAAGCACAGGGAGTACAGTACGAGTAACAGAAGAGACAGAACAACACAATCAAGCCAGAATAAATCTGCATTTAAGCTAAATCATCTACTTACTGCATTTCAAAGAGGCAATTCAGCCAATGTAAACAGAAATTACACTCTGCTTTCCACTAGATCATAATCTAAAACCAACAGAAACAACCATACACCACTGCAGGCAACACTGGAAGAACTCAAGCATCTCCTCACTGCTATTTCTAGTGTATTATTCAAATAAACCTACCAAATTACAAAGGCCTTTTTCATGTGAGCTGACACAACAAATCCATAGCATTCCCCAGGACTGGATTGCCAGAATGCAAGTCTGCTTTAGCAGGTACCCTAACACACTAACACCTACAAGTATTCAGAATGTTCCCAGTGCTAGCACTTCCCAGCACGGCACTAAAACAAGGATTTTCCAGATGGGTAAAATGATGGCACCGTGATGAAGTCTGCACCACTACTTTTCACAGCATATTCTAGGCAATTCTCTCAGCCCTAAAATAAAACGGAACAGTCTCCAGATTATCACTTTTTCAGTTGTCAGTCAAACACACTGGTTAACCAGTTATGGAAAATCAGATACACAGAAAAAAAAAAGTCAAAGTATCTTCAGAATAATCTAAGTTTAAGAATGATGTACTTAAAGGTACAGTAATTCCCAATAATACACTGAAATAGCTAATCTCCAGCCTATTTTCTATTTTTCTTCTCCAACTCTCTTCTTTATCATTACATAAATAAGGAAGCAGATAAAAGCAGAAAAAAAGGAAGGTTTTAGCTTAGTTTTTAACAATGAACACAAGCTTAAACCCTCAGAACTCTTAGAACTTTTCTGGTCACTATGTTAAAATAAAAGTATATTTTAAAAAATCCTGACCGAATTCATAAATAATCCCATCTTTTATCTATATGATTATAAAGTTCCACAATTTCTATTAAATAGAACTGTTTCTCTCTCTAGAGCTTTGCAGTAGTTTATAGAAAAGTCTAAACAATTTCAACTTTAATAACTTCTACAATAATGCCTTTGAACTCCCCTTTCTCTGCTAAATGGAAGTGGAGCTACCTAAGCTAGCCATGTAATAAATAATTTAGCATCCAGTATTAAAATGTCATATATTGCA
This sequence comes from Acrocephalus scirpaceus scirpaceus, assembly GCA_910950805.1. Taxonomy (NCBI): domain Eukaryota; kingdom Metazoa; phylum Chordata; class Aves; order Passeriformes; family Sylviidae; genus Acrocephalus; species Acrocephalus scirpaceus. The sequence continues at coordinate 4,283,604 of OU383786.1, read as the reverse complement.
TGTATGTTTTCAAAATACTTTATCATAAATCTAGCATTCCAAATGACCAGAGCAACTGCAAACATTTTATGTTTGGAGCCATGAAAGATGGAGCTGATATGACCTCTCAGATATTATTTAACAAAATAACAGTATTCTCTGAATCATGAGACAGTGCAGCCTGAAAACAAACACTGTAATTTCATGATAACTGGGGCTCGGTTTCCCGTTTATTCCAAGAACTGGTAGGATGGTAGAGGAGCACACAATACACCCTGGCCAGGGCAGAGGGACCTTTGCCATCCAACACCCTCCTGACTGCACTCCCCTCCAAAGAGATGGGCTCCCCCTTGGGAATCCAGGCACTAAACTGCCATGGGGACCCAGGGCAGGACAGGAAACCTCTGACTGGATTGACACTTAATCCTCAATGGCATTTTTTCATTTCCCCTGCCAGGGAGAAGCAGCAGGACGGTTTTGACACAATGTGGGCCTTGCTGCCCTCAGCAAACGCAGTGGCTCACTGCAGTCCCTGCCTGGGTGGTCATGGCAGCAGAGCTGTGACAGCCCCTGAAGCCACCAGTGGGCCTTTTGTGCCAAGGCAGAAAATATCTCCCCACCCACAGGAGGCACAAAGCTGTTTATGCATTATTTGTACTTTCATGTGATTTTTTTTTTTTCCTCATATAGTTTTACCCAGGAACAGGAAGGAAGAGGCAAAGATATTTTTTTATTTAAAAACGTGTTACTTAGTCATAGGCCATCATTCTAATAAGTTTCAGGCATGTTTATTTACAGGAAAATAACTTTGCATGTCTATTTAATATAATTTGATAGGCATCAACATCTCTGAGTCTGGACCTTGTGTCTCCCCAAGAACAAAAGCATTTTACTTTCCATCATCTCACTCAAACACATCATCTCAGTAACAGAAATACAAATCTCCTTAATGGAATATATGCAATGAGCAAAACACAAAGGCTGCTCACATAAGGTGTGTCCAGAGATGTGCCCACAGCATCCACCCCTTTTTTTGTTTTTCACACATTCCACTGCCCAGCAACAAGAGGGTGTGACAGAAGCAAGCAGAGGATGCAAGGCAGGGTTTACTGAAGAGCTGAGGAGAGGCTGGAGCAGCTGCTCATCCACAGCATTAAGCAAAATAATGAACAGCACTTGAAGGTGCAGGACCTCTGAAGACAAACCAGAGATCTCTCTTGCTCAACTGTGCCACGCAAAACACAAAAACCCCTCCCAAAATAGTCCCCAAATCTCTAGGCTATGCTCTACACTGCTTTCATACACAACCTTGCAATAAACCCAGTTGGAAATCATGGGGAATCCCTGATCAGAGGTACACCTACTTTCTGGAGAAATCCATGCAAATAAATAAACTGGCATCTTATAAGCCTATAAAATGTTAAAACTGCCTCATATTCAAAAAAAATCAGTGTTGTGGTTCTCAACCTGCGACCCAGAAAAAAAAAATTTACATAATCAGTTTATCAAGGCATATCTTTGAAGATAATTTCCATTAAAGTTCAGAATGTTACGTAATTACTGCTTAGAAGAGGATGATTTAATATTCCTATCAAATGTCCTTTGCATTATTTATTTTAGATACTTAGATTTACTTTAAGAGAAAAACAATAGGCATTCTGGTGTCAAGCTGACCAGAGATTCAGTAAGTGCAGGTAAAATCTTGGAGGACAAATTGCTCAAACCATTGAATGCTGTAATTCACTCATTAGGACAGTAACTCAAATGTGTGCTCGGTTTCCAAAATGCCATTTTCAGGTCTGACATCAGGAAGAGAGAAGACAAGAGACTAGAGAATTCATACAAACAACACTGCTCAACTGCATCTCTAATACCAATTTTTTTTTTATTTCAGCAGTTCTTATTGCTTGACTATTTTAGTTCTATGCTAAAGAAATAACATAGGCCTGGATATATCCTTCTAAGGAAATAATGAAGAGGAAAAAGACTGAAATAAGGCATCCCAAATTTTCAAAGGGCCCTTTCTTCTAATCTATCTGCTTGGATAATGCGTCCAGAGTGGCATTTTGTAATGACAGCAACTTTCCAACAAATCAATAGTTATTTAATTCCCAACAAGCTCTCGAGTCCATTAAACCTGATTACATTCACCCATTTCAGTTGGGTGCAGTTATTTTTCCTACACCGGCACTTAATCTATAACAGGAACTTATGAGAACTTTCAAAAGCAATTTCAACATCAATCAGCATAGAGTGAAAGGCACGATTTGCTTGTAATTATTTATTGGACAGGATGGCAGAGGGTCTGACTGAGCTCCAGCGTCCGACCTTCACCCCCAAATTCTAATGGATATGAAGGCCTGCTAGATGTGTCTCACTGCATAAAAAGCAGCCTCAGCTTGCATGTCCCACAAGACACAGATTCCCAATACCTGCTAATGGCCACTATGCAATGCTATATTTCTATTTTAGACACACGTGTCTGATACTAAGCCTGAAGTGAAGAACACAACCCACAGTCTTCTATTACGGAAGGGAATATATGGAAAAGCACCTGTTTCATGCTGTGATTGCCCCTCCACGTCAGCAAAGTGTTGGAGTAAAGGAGCACAATGAAGGGTTCCCTCTCCCTCCCTGTTAATTTGACTCATCCCTAGCACAGCACAGAAATGCCCTAACACACGTGAGTGTCTTGATCCTGTCAATGCACAATATCTAACAACTGCCACTTAGATGGCACAATTCCACCAGAGTTTAGAAATGTTGATTTTTCCTAATGTCTTCTAATACTGTAAACAACAGGATACTTATTGCTTAATAGCATCTACATGATCTATTCAGAATCCCAAGTCTAACAGAAGAAACTTTCAGTAGCACCATTTTTCAATAAAAATAAAATAATAGCAAAAGCAAACACAATGACAACCAACAATCTGGTAGCTGCCAGCTGACTCCTAAATATACAGAACTCTTGCCCTGCGGCAAGATCTTACGCTTGAGGGCTCAAAGGAGTTAATAGGATGTGTATAAATATTCTTTGTAGGTGATATTTCTATACACACAAAACCACAACCCCTTTTTCATTCCGTGTGACGTGTAACATATGAATTAATGCATATTTAACACTATTCCTGTTTGCTGTGCTAAAACACTTAACCTAAACACATCATGGTGAGTTACTTTGTCTTCTGACCTGCCGTGGGAATGCTGACTCCCTCAGAAACCTAGAATGGATAGCAAATCCTCTGCCCTGTGGTCAACCTCGTGAAGCAAAGGCATGAATGTTAAACAGCAGACAAATCAATACAAGCAAATATAGCTCAACTACACCATTTATTCAGCCATGAGAGATGTCAATACACAGATTAGGGTGATCCATCTTTTTGATTTCCTACTGTCTTCTCACTGACTACACGAGAGCTTTTGCCTGTATTAAAAGTGTTTGCTTTCTCAACCATAAAAATTCCAATTATTGCTCTAAGTGCACTAGAGTTAAGTTGCTTGTTGGAAGCGGCCTTGCATTACCTGAACAAGTCCAGCGAAGTATGGTGCTGCCGGCAGAATCATTGGCACTCCATAGGGATGTAGCAAAACTCCTTGAGACGACAACATGCTTTAAGTGATAGTATTACTCCCACTAAAGCTAAACACATCAATTGAAAGTTAGGGGAAAATCTATATACCAACTTCTTCCAAACTCAGAGCTAGAACCAAATAACTTCTGTCAGGGGCAAAGCCCACATCAGCTGTAAAAAAAAGAAAAAAATTGACGTCAGCAACACTTAATGTTAAAATTTTCTTCAGAGACAACAGATAGAGACAACAGCTGCAAACCTAACTCTACCCAAAAAGGAAGGTGCTATTTTGGGAGCAGCTTAAGTAACATGACTAGCCAACTACTCTTTATCAGTTCAGATTTTTAACTACTAAACACATAGAGATCAAATTCTGGACAGATCTACTGATTAGAAATAATTTTCCTATCAGTTCTGGCATACACATGACAACAGTTACTATCAGAAGCCATTTTCAAAATAATCAGGTTTATCATGATTGCATAATTAGACATTTCCCTGTATTTATAAGCTGTTAAACAATGTTCATGTGAGCATTTACACTTTAGTCTGTTATACTGGGTACATTCTGTTTCGATTCATTATATTTTTCTTGTTTGTTTTGAATATGTGAGTTAACTAACGCAAGCTAATGACTTCTATTAGTGTAAATTATATTTTAATGGCTTTTCTAACCTTTCACAACATCTATGTTGTTAAATTGATCATAACTATTTTAAAAGAACACATTTTCCCATTAGATTATTTTAACCCTGTTCTCCAAATCAACTTACACTACTGGTCTAAGAGACAAAGGACTGAAATTTAGGCTGGTTTCCTCCCTAAATCAAATCAGAATTTGATTTTAAATGTACAACTTACAAGACATTCTCTTCCGCAGCTCATTTTTACTTTAGACAAAACCAACTTAGTCATTAACACCTGTTTCATGTGCTATGTATCTTCTATTGCAGATGTAACTAAAGACAAGAATTACAACTGAGCAAGACTTTTTTATTTCAATAAAGAATTAGCTAGGTACTTACAACTTCATGTTACAAGCGAAATTAAAAAAAAAAATCTCCTACAGTCTTCGAATAATCAGGGTGCTTCACACCACTAATTTCAGCTACTTGATTTTGTTGCATAATTACTTTTCCAGATAACTAATTGCAGACAAGATTTGATGTGATACTCAATTATTTAATGTCACATTTTGACCATCGTGGAAGGTTTTCAGTAATTGATTCTCGTGTATCACGGTGGCCGTGCTGCAGGATTTAGAAATCTCCCTGAGCAGCTGCCTGCTGGCCCTCCCCACTGCCAGCCTTACCCCACTGCTAACTTTAGATGTGGAATTGTGACCCTCAGTGATGCTCTCTGCAGAGGCTGCCAACGAGGTCAGCAATTGTCACATGATGATGAAGTGATGTTTACCCCACTCCATCTCCTGTTTCAGAACCGCTTCACTTTTCTGTTGGGGATGATGCTGTTCTCACTGGTTATCTGACCATGCTTAGCTATAAATCCTATTTCTTGGTCTTTTCTTACCAAGGAAGAGAAACTCTGCAGTTTAATTATCAAGCAGGCTGACAGATCATGAATTTTTTCAAAAGATTGTCATTAGTTCCAATACAAAACCAGTCACTAACTTTCACAGAGAAATACATAAACAAAAGGTATATATGAGAAAGCAAATTGCAGTCATAACTCACTTAAAAATACTTAAATTCTAAAAAAAAAAAAGTTCATTTCAACTATTGCTTATTTGTTTCATCCAGCAGAGAGAGCTGCATTTGAAAAGAAAGCAGATTTCTTTCACCCAGAAATGGAGATTATAAAATGGATTTTGCAAGCTTTACTCAAATGACTCCAGTGGGACAACTGACATAAAATACAGACTGTTAAATTGCTCTGTAAAATACCTGGCAGGTTTTTTGTTTCAGCATGTATATATTTGATAAGATGTTAGAAAACCCAAGGAGGAAGATTTGTACAGGAAAGCACAGGCTCAAGGGAAGCTTTCCTGTGATCTATTTTGGGACAGATTTTTTTGAACATTTTCTTTAATTATTTTGGCACAAGGCAACCTGCTGATGAAACTTCCTGATGACACAAAGTTGGAAGGTACTGTCAAGACTGGAAAGGATAACGATATTACATAGAAAGAACTGCTAAATCTTATGGGCTGCATTAATAGAAATGGGATGGAATTCAATAATACAAAATGCAAGATCATGCTCCTCCTAATAACAGAAACTTCAGAGCTAAACTCAGGAGGAAGAAAAGCAAGATCTCATTGCATCTGTTTAAAGAATTTGAGATGCTAGTGAGATGCAAATAGGAAATGGAAAATTAGCAGTATTTCCTAATTTTAATTCTCAATTATTTCTTGATTTCTTAGAGGTACTTCAAATAGAATACAGTTCTCTTCATCTACATTAAATAGGAAAAGAAAAAAAAAAAGGTTGAATTCAAACACAATCACTGTAAAGAAATTTCTTTTTCTGTTAGGGTAATGGAACAACTATGTTGCAACAGAAACCTAAATTTGATTTGTTTATCCCAGCAAAGCAATCTGTGAATAGGGAAGAAAACAGTAGTAGGAAGAGACTGTTTAAGCTAAGGACAATCCTGACACTCTAAAAATCAAGAAAAAACTAGTTATGAATAAATTTAGGCTGAACATATTTTTTCAAGTTCAGGGATTTTTTTGAAGTATTTTGGTCTTGTCTAGTGAGGGTCTAGAACAGCCTTCCAAATCCACAGTAACAAAAATGGTGATTTATCACAGAATACGATGCAAATAGTAGTGGTAGTGTGAACACAGAACTTCCAGGAGGACACTTGCAGACCTCTGCAAGCAGTACAAACATTCCAGAATAACAAAACCATCAAATGTCTAAGGAGCATTGCTATTTTCTACACTGCAGATAGGAACATACAACAGCAAACGTTGGAAATAAACCGTGGTTACCTGTTTTAATGCAAGGACGCTTTGCTTGCCTCACTACAACAACATGCTTTGAATGTCTGGGTGTGGGGCACTCCAAGGCAAGCCCTGGCTTGGTGGCTGGGCTCTGAGGTGGTGTCCCACGTGTGCTCCAGCTACCTCAGCTCACACAAACCTCTGCCCAAAAAACCACACAGGCACAACAGAGCTTTACTCGTGTCTGCACCCCATGCCAGGCTCAGAACTTATGCCCAATGCCTCTACATCTGCTACACCACTTTAGACCAACACTTTTCTTCTCCCTCCCAGCCACACAAAAAGGAAATTTCACTTGAGTTTTACAGTTTGTCTTTAGTTAGCATCAATGGTTGCTCCTGTTCCACTAGAATATGTTGAGTAAATGATATTTGACCATAAAGAGTGCTGAGGACTGAGAGAATGAGCCAGAAGAGTATTGATAAAGCTCAGAGTTCTGTTTCCCTTCTGCAGGACCTTTAGCATGATTAAGGTCAAGCATGGACCTCAACACTAGTGAGGAGCCAAAGGCAGAATGGTCGGGACAGGCACACCAAGCACCTCTCTGATGTCCCTGGTGGTGACAGCACCCCCCTCCTGCCTGCTGCAGGGCTCCTCCTCCCTGCAAAAAATTAACTCTCTGTGTGGGTGGCAAAGGGGAGATCATCTATTTTAAACAACTATACAGCTTTCATTTCCATTACATTCTAGAAAATTGTAATGCTGTTAGGAAAAAAAAAAAACCAAACCAGACATGTTAAGCCATTTTCAGTGTGCTCATAGAGGGTGTGTAACTTTCAGCTGTTCCCAAACCCTAGTTGGCTTTGGTTTCTTTAATTAAAAATTTTCATGGATTTTCTGAAACTAAAAATTGATTTCAGCAATGAGAGAGGAAGAAAGGACAAGAAAAACACAAACCCACTAGCTTTCTATGTAAAACGTATATGCACAAATAAAATGCACAATCTTATTTGTTTTGTCTAAGCAGAATTTTGCAAAAAGGCAGGTTTTATTAATGAAAAGCTGCTTTTAAAGGTGAAGAGCATAGGTAAAGCAAGGTAAGGTAGGGGTAGAAGGTCACAAAATTCGTAAGTATTTCAGGCCCAGCAATCCAATACCACAATCTCATGTTTTAACAGAACTGAAGCTACTGACAAGAGTGCTCTAATAGCAGTTTCATTGAAACCTTGCTAAAAAGTCAATTAAATAGAGAGGAAATGGAGACTGCTGTACAGTATGGATATACAGATACAGAAATAAAACTAGAAACATGCCTGAAAACTGGGCTATACATTCAGTCAGAACAAGAAAAATGAAAAATGCTGCAAGGAAGATCAGAATTTTGATCCCACCTGCATATACAATGTAAATGGCACATTAGACAATGACCAAAATACTTCCCCAGGCAAAAGCAGATGCCTAAGTTTTGCTATGGTACAAAATAAAAAAAAGACTTAAGCAACTTCCCTGGGGCCACAGTGCCTGGAAAAGGCAGATCCCTGCAATGCAGTCATCAGCCAATCAATGCTGTATGCTTTAATCAGATTCTGACAGAAGTAATCTATTTAGACCATCTTTCTGCCAAATAATTAATTCTTCTTAATGCCTGTATCTAGTTCAAAATACGACAAACAATAGCTCTTCCAAATGCTGCACAACACCAATGAACTTCAAATAATTTCTACTTCCTTCCTACCCTGGCCTAACTTTCCTGTCTCTCAGATCATAAATAATTCAGGTACCACTTTGGCACCCTCTTCAGCGCTTATGCTATGTCATATTTGAATCTTTTGAATTCAAGTCTCCCATTTCTGACCACCTTTCCTATTGTCCAAATGCTCTCCATTTTCTCTTTACGGTTTCTCAGTGGTTTTCTGGTACAGGAAACCCCAAAACTGAAAGGACAAATTCGTTTCCGACTCTCCTGATTATTTCCCTCTTCCACAGCAACTTTAGATTACTGTCTCTACAAAAGGATTACCAGACATCAGCATCACACATGCTGTGAAAGAGAAGGTGAGCTGCTGTTGATTAGCACTGCCTGAGGTGATCTGGCATTAAAGGAAATATTGATGGACAGAAAAAGCTGTCCTGCACATCTTCCCCCACAGCACAGCTACTGACACTTATAACTGCTGCACTTGTCTTCCCAAAACTATTTCCACCTTTCTGCAAAAGCCATTTAGGGCCAAAGGCTCTGCAAGTGCACCAGGAGCACCATCCAGGCCTGGACCTTGTCCTCAGCTGCTCACTGTTCTGCTCTCCTCACATGAAGAACGTGCAGGAGCTGCTCATACCAGGCACCAATTCCCCAGCCAGCTCCTCTCACATGGAACAGCAGAGCCAAAACACAGCATGGACATTTTACTGACTCCCAAAGCAGAACATGCCACCTACACAAATCAAAGGTATCTGCTGCTCTCATACTGATAACCAGCATGGCAGATTTCATCAGAGTTGTCTGAGTTTATTAAGCATCTCAGAGAATAGGGCACAGGGTATAGAAACTGTTTAAAACTGGGAGAAATCACCTTTTTCAAGCATGTGGGATACAGCATATTTGGAATTAACACATGTGTCTTCTGAACCTAAAGTTTCCATTTAAAAATTGCATTAGCATCTAACAATTACATTAGCATCTAACAATTACATTAGGTCTTAGGAGCACATTAAAAACAAGCAGCAGGTCAAGATGAACCCAGCTGATTGTTCAGTTAGAAAACAACAATGCTTCAGTTCCACTAAAGTTCAATTTTTAGCCTTTTTCTTCTAAATATACAGTGATAGTAAGTCTGGAGATGTCAAAGATAAATAAAGATAAATAAAGATAAATAACTACAGTCCTGCCAAATATGAGAGCTTCAGAGAGAAGGAAAAACTCAGGAAACATGTTTGGGAAACTGTTGTAGCCCTAGAGGAATTAATGCTGTTGCCCTGTAGGCCAGTTGGCCTTGCAACACTTGAAGTGCAATATTTCAGTAAATGCTGGTTTCTGAGTACACAGCCAATCCTTTCTCTCTGGTCTCACTTCCTTTCTTACTGTCAGTGCTGTGTACTGAGCCATGGGCTGCTGAAGTATCTCACTGGCTAAAGAAGGGCGTGTTTACTTGGCATTTCTTTTGGAACACTCCCATAAAGATCACTTTACCTGCACTGCTCCAACACATCCTTTTATCACCTTTATCCAGTACTTGTCATCCCCTTCAAAGGCTCACTTCAGCCCTTTCCTACCCAAGCTACTACTGTCAACAACTCACAGATTAATATCCTTTGCCCTGCCTTGAATATGGTGCTCCTTCCCCTCCGAGCCAAAGTCCAAATGGCATTGCTGCTTTCTCCTGAAAATGCCTGCTATCTAAACATCCATGAACATTCTCTTTCAGCCCATAAAACCTCTTGCCAGAATGGCACACAAAAATATTGACCGGGGGATGAACTGACTGTCCAGAGGCATGATGACCAATATCCCTGTTCCTCTGCAGGTCAACTCTAATTTGTATCCATCTCTGATTGTAAATTCCTTTGAAGACAATTGCATCTGGTACAAGGAGATCACCACAGTGACAGCAATGTAAAAGAACACACACACAAACTTCAAAGATAAACATCTACTTAGCTTCATTTTTCCCAGAACTCTTAAAGGCAAAGCTTGCCCTCTTCTATGTCTTGGAAACCATCACTCCCTGCTTAGACTGGATTGCTAAAAGATAAGTATTTGTCCCCTGACAGCAGGGAGAGTGATTTACCCTTCAGTGAGTCACAAGATGCATTCACTTACATAGGTGATAAATGTATGCTAGAGAGAAGCAGCAAGTTAAAACTGGAGTTAAGGGATCCCTCTGTGCCTGGACTTCCCTTGGGCTACCACAGAAACCTAAGGACCTGTCATCAGCTCTACATATCAAGGCACAAAAGCTGAGAACAACAAACAGCTCCGCTCTGACAAAAGCCAACCAAACACCTATAGGTGTCTTTTAACTTAGATGCACTGTCGTAACAATTAGAAAGATTCTTGATCACAACCACATTATTATCCCAGCATTTGTGTAAAAATAAAAGCAGGATGAATCTGAAAACTTCAGTTATTCCACGTGCTGTGCTCTGCACTAGAAAAAGGATGACATTGGACTGCAAGGTGCCTCACAGACAAGAGTCTCCTAAAGCTACAGAAAGTGACAGAACACCTCCACGGGCCTGCACAACTCTGGTTATGAGGGAAGCCTCCCTGCGTGCCTCCAATTGTCCTGGATCACTCAGAAAAGTTAGCTGCAAAACTGCAGCAAAATACTGTTGCTTTAAGTACCAAGACTTGATTTTGACATGCAGACTTCACAACTTATTCACAACACTGAGGACGCGTTACAAAGTTCTGCACTTTGTTTCTTCTGCCTTAGTGAGCACTGCACTGCTTTCCTTCTCTTGCAGAGTTCCATGCTGGCTTTTATTACATAACTCTTATCAGCTGAAGAGCTGTGCCAAAGCACTTGAATTTTCCCTGTTGGCCTCTTTGAGAGCACACTCTCTCCCATCTCCAGGCTACTTCAGATATCTTTCACTACTCTCTGCTCTTGAGATTATCTGCACTTCCTAAACCAGCCGAGATTAGCCTCCAATCCATGAGAAGTTAAGCAGCTTAGAAAATTTTGTATGAAACACAGAGCACTTTCAAGATCTCATGCTTGTTTGACATCGTGCAGTTACACAGACTAACTACTGAAAATTATGTACATCTTCCACAAATGATAAGCAGTATCACATACATCTTTAATCAAGTCTCAGGTTGTATGTATATGTATTTCACAAAATATGTATTAGAATCATACCTGCATGTATCTTCCTTAATCTCTTCCATTTATTCTTTCCTTTTGTATGATGAATACAGGATGACCAAGAAATATGTATTTTTGCATGCATTTTGTCAGCAGGTAAGAAGAGGCTGTAATCTTCCCCTTAGGGTGAATTCATTTGCAAATACAGCCCAGCAGCAACAAAAACATTTCTCCTTGCAAATAAGGAACAGACTGACTCTAACCAATATTCACTCTTAATAAATCCTAGTGATACACCCATGCCATGAGAGATCTTCATCCATTCCACACAAGATTTTGGGCAATATCTGAGCACTCAACCAGTCTCAGATCAGTTAATGGCCATATTCTTATGGAAACCAACCAATACCTCAAAGAGGATCTCAGGAATACAGCCCTGTGTTGTAGAAGAGATCAACCACCTGCCTGTCTCCATCACATCCCAGGCTTTAGTTGTGTGGAGATGACAGATGACAGACAGTGACATATTTTTATTGCCAAATCTGGTCAAACAGACTTTTCTTTATTGCTGTAGTCAGGCTACTCTAACTACTGTATCACAGGAAGCCATGACTTCTTCTTGACCCCAATTAGCACATTCATTATTCATCAAAGTACAGTTTTCATTTGCTTCCCTTGGGAACAGCGGAGTATCACTGTGAGGATCTTTCAATACAACTTCACCCCCTTAATACACTCAGGATTTGCTGACAAGTAACAGCTACTTATTCCCCCGAGTCAAGTTCATATTAATAGGACTGCACAGTGAATCATGAGATAGTATTAAACCCTGCCTCCTGCCTGTATAAATACATCATTCAAGCACCCTGCCACGCCAAGTGCTATGGTATGATTGCAGAAACCAGCAGAGGGTAGATATCCTAAGTGAGCAGGGTGCCTTGGAGAAACAACCAATTCAAACCCCAAAACAATAAAGACCCTATAGGTCTTTAAAGGGATCAGAGAGAATTTCTGTTCACTACTGACAAGTTTCATATTTTCAAGAGATAAAATACCAAGACTTGAAGGCATTAGATCTAATGTAAGCCATAACTCAGCTCTACTCAAGACACTGGCAATGGTTTAAGTACTAAAGTTTAGCCAAGAGCTACAAGCAAGGAGCATCTAAGGCAGGCAGGATTTGGCTGAAAGCATTAGAAAGCTCAGCTGATAGCAAGTTTGCCTCCAAATCTGAATGGCAAGAAGTTAAGAAAGCTTTTTCAACTCTATTGCTACTTAATGTCTGAAGTCAATTCAGTCTCACAGATATCTGCTAATGCAATGTTTGGAGACACACCTAATCGCATGTTCAGCAACTCAACACCACTCCTAAACTCAGTGTGGGGTCTTACACTTGGCCTAGCCAGGCCAAGCTAAAACCTGGCTTTCCCTGGGATGGGTCACATCTCTTCTGCCCCACTCTGAGGGTCTGGGACCGAAGCCAGACCAATGTCAGTGGGATTGCTCTGGGACTCTGCAGGCACCTCTGTAAAGAGCTGATACACAGGAGAATTAATTTGGGAGAACAAAATTCCCTGGATTAAGCCTCAAGAAATCTTCCTGGTAACACAGTAAATAGCTCTCACCTGAAAGAATCACATCAGGTGTTTACTTTTCTCCCCTCCCCTAAGACCTATTAAAAATATTCTACTTATTCATTACACATTCCAGTCCTATGCATTCTCCAGCAATCACAGTGGGTACTGAATTCATGGGAACATTTGATTTCTAATGTCTCTCACAACTTTCTCAGAACAATGTAAAGCTGGGGGATCATGCTCTGCTCAGAATAACAGCAGAGGAGAGAAAGCACCCAAGATGAGAAAAGCAGGACACTGCTGTATCAGTGCCGGATGGCAAAAGCCTTTCCTGCCATCCACTTTGTTATTTTTTGTCAATTGTGTTTGATATTAGAAGTGGATAGAGAAAGAATGGCCTTTTTAATCTCACCTTCACTTAGGTTTTAATCAACCTGTGACAGAGCCCTTGGAAGACCAGCAAAGGACTGGGATAGATTTGTGCAGAGAAGGACAGCAGAAGAGGATTATTTCTAATTTTATTGAAATCAGTGCTTTAGTGAATACTCAGGTTATTAGGTGGACATTAGCAAGATTTTTATTGCTGCAAGAAATGAGACAAAGAATAAGTAGTCTCCTTCTAAGACATCAGAAGCTGTCAATTCTCCTGCAGTGCAAGATCAGGGGATCAGACACCAAAAAGTGAACTCAAACTCTTTGACTAAGAGCATCTTACCTTCTCTTAAAAGTTTTTCAATAGTAATTTCTTTCTAACCAGGAGGAAATTAAACATCTGATACTATTTAGTAAAGAGCTAAACCAACAAAATACATGTGACTGAACACCAGGAACAAATAAAAAGAAGAAATGTAATATTGCTCCACAAGTTTGAATTTGAGGTTCTCAACAAACATGAACTGTACAGGAGGCTCATAAAACAGACCTGACTTTTGCACATCTGGGTTATAAATGCTATTATTGGAACATCTCTCTTGCATTGCACCGACAGAAAAGCACTACATAGTGCTTCTACAGAACTGTCAGATTTCAGGAGAATTAATCAGTCAACTGGGAGTAGTGGATTCCTACAGAAATTATTTTCAAAGGTTTTTATAATTACCTCGGGGTTTTTTTTCTTATTGATAGTCTTCTTTACAGCCTCCTCTCTCAGATGCTTGTGTGATCTGGTACTACTGCCCAGCAATATTTGTGTTTTCACACTGATCTATTTGGCCGTTCATGGTCAAAGAGCTAAATTTCCTGATTTATCCTCAACTCCTCAGCCCTAATTAGCCCTTTAGGATCACACGAAGAAAACACTGAAATATTTTGTGCTCCACAGCCCTAACTTCTTGTGAAGCTCTGAGAGTAACCAGTGGCCATCACTCTCACAGATCCGATGCTGCCTGCTGGAACTCAGCTTCCTTAATAAAGCTGAAAACAGATTTCCCTTGGAGTTCTTATGAAGCTGTTGCAAAGTTCATTTTCTTCTGGAAATGGGCACACACAACTTGCACAATTTTAACGTGAATAAACACCAAAAACTATTCTTGAGCAAAACATACAAGAATACGCTGACAGAAAATGCACATTCACTGTACAAGGCATTAATTTCACAGCAAAGCCAAGGCTAACAATCTCAGTAGAAGTCAATAAACTGATCTACCCCAGCAGAAATTCTAATCCTGCTTTTCCTACCCAGGAAAATTCATGTATGCATTGCATGTCAGAAAAAAAAGCCTTGGAATGCTCCTTTCCCACGCAGGCCTCTGGAGACACCTGCCTGGGTTGTTTGGTCTCACACAAAGGCTTGTTTATAATGAGCACTTCCCAAGAGAAACACCCCAGCAAAGTTAGTAATAGATATTATAGAAAATAAAAAAATAAAATAAACCCATAGCTCCCCCTCCCCCATGGGTTTCTGGAAACACCTTGAAAACAAAGTTCTCTACAAAGAGCAGCACCCCTGCCTTCCTTCACTTCTTACAAAACTGCAACTAGAAGTTCCTGTTGGAGTCTCCATTTGTCAATACTCCAAGAATAATTTGCCACATCCATTGGGGAGCATCTACTGACACTTGAAGGGACAGATCTGAAATCCCTGTTTGGATTTCAGGTAGGTGAGAGGGAGATGACAAAGTATTTCTAGAAAAAAAGGAAAAGTTAAGAATCTTCATTCTATGCTAAAATTATGGCCGTTTTGCAAAATGACATTCCAACAAGCACCGGGAACACCACTCCTACCTGTTGGGATACATAATTTTCCAAATAACCATGCTTTTTATATATTTTTTCCTTTGAATAAAGTTCTTTATATACATAAAAGGGATAGTTTAATTCATAGAATCATAGAATGATTTGGCTTGGAAGGAACCTTAAAGATCATCCTGTTTCAGTGCTCCTGCCCTGGATAAGGACACCTTCCACTAAAAGAGGTTTGCCAGAGCTCCATCAGCCTGACCTTGAAACCTTCCAGAGATGGGGCATCCACAGTATCTCTGGCCCACCTGTGCCAGTGTCTCACAACCCTCACAGTAAAAAGTTTCTTCCAAGAATCTCCTCTAAACCTACTCTGTCTCAGTTTAAAATCATCCCCCTTGTCCTGTTACTCCATGCTCTCATAAAAAAATCTCTGTCCATCTTTCCTGCAAGCTCCCTTCAGGCACTGGAAGGCCACAGTTAGGGCACGCAAAAAAAGCCGCCTTTTCTCCAGGCTGAATAACCCCAGTCTTCTCAGCCTTTCTTCACAGAGGTGCTTCATCCCTCTCATCATCTCAGTGCCACTTCTGGATCTGCTCCAGCTTGTCCCAGGGTGGGTCAGGCTGGAACGGACCACAGTGGTCATCTGGTGCCACCTCCCTGCTAAACAGGGCCACCCCAGAGCTCAGGGCACAGCAGCTTGTCCAGATGGTTCTGGAATGTCCCCCCTGAGGGAGACCCCACAGCCTCTCAGGGAAATCTGCTCCAGAGCTGGATGCACAACTCCAGCTGGGTCTCACCAGAGCAGAGCCCCTGTTCAAAGGGTTTGAACCATCTTATTCCAATGGAAAAGCTGCATTCCTAAATCAGACTCACTGGATTAACAGCATTTCCAAAGCCTCAGAAGCCCTGCTGTCAGAAGCAACCCCAGCAAGCTGCAGCTCTAGAACTGTGGGCAGTAGCAGCTCAGGAGCCGAGAAAATATTACAGACTCATGTTCTCAAACATTTTTAATAGGTGACTTTCTGCAATGATAAAAGCTACAGAAAGTCTAATTTTAGGATCTGTTCATCATTTGTGTCTGGAACATTTTCTTCTACATTTTATTTTGAGGCAAAAACAAATCACATGCTGGGTAGTTGCAATCTTTCAGTGATTTGCCTTAATGCATCCAGATACAGTATCGTGGATAGCAGTGTTACATAAAGAACTTCAGGCAGCTGACAGGTACATTAAACCAAAACAAAATTAAAAGCAGATTAGCACGCAGGCACTTTTCCACCAGGGAATCCTTCTGTACCAGAGTCAAGTTCTACAGAGACGTGTCCCTGCTCGTACAGCTTCCCTTGCCCAGGGAGCGCTGAGGGAGGCTCTGCCCTGAGTAAGAGCTGAGAGTCAAAGCAGTTTGAACCTTGCCTTCCCCAACTGATGCTTGGGTAACAGCACAAACCTTTACTCAAAAACAGTTCAAGACACCTAATGATGTCTCTGTAGTAACAGTTTGTCAGTAGCTGTTCCTGTAATAAATGAAAGTTAATGCACACTTCTAATTTCAGTATTAGCATTCACGACTCAGATGCATTATTTCAATATAAAACCTATGGTGAAATCAAATTAGTAGTGAGAAAATCAACTCAAGCCACAGAGAAACTAGAGATTCACTATTAAATAAAAACTGCCAAGGATCATCACTTTTTTAAAATGGAATAGCATATATTCAACCAAAATAAAAGATCAGTGTGCAAATACTAGACAACTAATTACATAATGTACCTTTACAAAATTACATAATATGGGTGCAGCTTATTTCCCTGTTTGCTGTTTGAAAAATAGATTGTTTAATAACCCATCAAAGCTATCTGTAAACCACGGCAACAATAGAGCAGATGTTGACTGTTGTCTTGTGCCTCACAGACATAATTAAATACAATGAAACACTCACGCACCCAAATAATGGAGGACAAACAAATACAGCAATGCTGCTCTATAAACATAAACCTCATTTACTGGGCACCTGCCTTATATTAATCTGTGATATTTAAACCAGGAGATGAAAACTGAGAAGGTATTTATTTGCCTGCAGACCACAAAAACTGCAAACAAAGAATTCCTCTCAGTATTAAGGAGCTGTAACTTCTGCAATCCTCACACTGTTGACTTCCACAAAGCTCAGAGGGAATCACCTTTTCTAGGTGACCAAGCCAGGACAGGACAGTTGCAAAAACGGACCTGAATTTATGACTCTGAATGATCCAAGCGGGCTAAAACACATTGTGCCTGCTGTGTAATACAGTCTTAAGATGCCCATGGAAAACCAGGTTCCCTCTGATTGCAAAACACATTTTATTATTCCCTGTGATTATTTCCTATCCCCTCTCCCAGCCTGCTTTTAAAGAGGCAATGGAAGGCAAAGATTAGGTTCCGTAACTATCCAACCAAGTGGTTTTTCACTGGTACATTGTCCCATAACATAATTCAGTACTTTAGTTCACATCAAAAATCTCAGAGATTTTTACAAAAATTCCTCTTTATCTTAATTTCTTTTATTAAATGTAGATACATATTTTCTTTCATAATATCATTATTGTTCCACTATTTGAAAAGTATAATTATGCAAACCAATACAAAATTAAGTACCTAACACTGCAGTTGCTATTAAGAAACAAAGTTTCCAGGCCAAAAAGCAACTTCAAAAATTATCACTCACATGTATTGTAGAGGAACTTTGAAGCTTATTTTTGCTAATAAAAACAAAAATTATTTTAAAATTATAATATTAAATAAGTGCTATTATTGGGGGATTTTGCGTAAGGAATATAAAACTGGTTTGCTGACTGCAAATGTATTTTGCCTTTATATTTCATTTAGTTATTTCTAAGAAACAAGACAGAATATAATGTGATCTGCATCTCTTTATGGTAATAAAACCATGCTAGTCTCCTTCCATAGACAACACCATAAAGCATAAATCCAAATGGAAAACAAATGGAAGTATAATGCCACTGTGAAGCAAACCAATCAACCCTAAAACAGCTGAGATAGATCTCATCCAGCAGTTCATTCATTCTTTATAGAAAAGAAATGAAAATATTCCTAGGTGTATCAGATTAAAAAAAAAAGAAAAAAAAAACAACCACCCTCAGCAGCTCTGAAAGGCTGTAAAGCACTAAATTCCTTTGATTTATGAGGCAGCGTCCACCGCACTGAGCAAAACAACTCAGCATGGCAGGACCCTTTTCCCTGAAATTCCTTTATTAACACAGCCCGGCTGTGCCAGTGAACAAAAGCAGTGGTGCGGGGTGTATAAATCATTAATACTCTGCCGTGCAATGGCTGCATTTCCTGTGTGAGCTGGGAAGCCTTCCTGCACAACAGGGATTTT
This sequence comes from Acrocephalus scirpaceus scirpaceus, assembly GCA_910950805.1. NCBI lineage: Eukaryota > Metazoa > Chordata > Aves > Passeriformes > Sylviidae > Acrocephalus > Acrocephalus scirpaceus. The sequence goes on along the minus strand of OU383786.1, from coordinate 4,265,197 downwards.
GGGCTTGGAATTGGCTGCTATGAAATATACTTCATCATCCGCCGTGTTTGACGCTTCCCAATAGCTTTGTACTTTTCCTCTCCTTTTTCTCCCCCAAGCCCAGCAACTGCAATAGAAATTTATTGGATTTTATGTCTGCAAATAAAAGGAAGAGAAAGGCAGGAAAGGAGCAAGCAAGCCCATTTAGAAGCAGAATCCTTTTCCCTTCATTTAAAGACAGGGTGTGCGCAAATAAAATCCAGTACTGACAAAATTAATTTGGCATTTTAATAAGTTTTAGTTTACCATTCTAAACTGAAAAAAAAAAAAAAAAAAAAAAAAAAAAAAAAAAAAAAATCCAAAGGGGTTTACCAGTAAAAAGAAAAAAATCAACTATCACAAAAAATGTGACTCCTCTCCAAATTCAGTAGTTTTGTATTGGGGCACTTATTAATTTATTTTTAGAGCAGGCAGAAAGAAGGGCAGAAGAACAACTGAACTCCACTGCTTCAGTGTTTTTACTTTTGATGTATCAAAAAGCTTTCCAAAGAGCAACAGGCAATTTCACGTGCACATGCCAAGTCTGGTATTCCAAGTGAAGCTGGAAGAGATGGTACCAAAGGGAAAGGAAAAAATAAACCAAGGCCCTTGGAGTTGCAGTTTCTGAATGCTCCTGTATTTTTGCAGCAAGACATGCTGAACTTGGATAGGGAATACCAAAACCTCATCTTGCATCTGAAGCGTGTGCAATACAACAAGAGGAAAGTTTAATGTTTTCCCAAACTTTGAGATGAAATAGCAAGCAATCTTTAGGAAACATTTGGCGCTGAAACATTCCTTTTGGGGCTAGACTTGGGAAAACCAAAGAGCATGACAGAGGAACGCTGAAAAAGCAGTCTCAAACCACATGCTAGCCATCAGGAGAAATGACACACATTACAGAGGTAACTGAGGATCCAGTCAGTGTTCCAGCCAGGCCAAAGCACAATTCCAGAGGTATCCAGCACCAGCAGCACAAACACATCCATCGCCATCAAAGCCGTAAATATTTAAGACATTTGGAACGCTGCTTTGCAAAAGTGAACAAGCTGAAGTCAGAACAGGGAAACATTCCAGTGGGCCATTTTACACTTGCGCAGCCATCCAGCAGGCTCGAGATTATAAGAATAAGTCTGCAATGCATGCAGGAGTCCCTCTGCATTACACAATAATGACATTCTGAACGGAAATAAATGAAGCCCCTGCAGTGCTATTCTGTCAGCTTTTGAAAGTAAATAACTTCACTTCTGACAAGACAGAGACATTTTTTTCCTCCTCCTGCCACAGAGCATTAATTGAGCCATGCAGCCATGTAACATCCCAGAGACAGGACTAATACATGACAAGGAAAAAAGCTTAAGGAAGGGACACTCATGGAATATATGGGCTGCCTAAGTTCTTTTCACCTCCAAATTTTCACACTAGCTCTGTTTTGGAAAAATCCTCTTCTCAAGGGAGAACTTTTAACCTTGTTTTTGCCTCCCTTTACAATCTTTACTTTAACTTATTTCAAAGAAATACTTAAATTTCACATTGCTTCATGAAGGATTGTGCTTATCATAAGCTTGTATTTTAAAACTTCTCATCTTTCCTTGTTTGCAAATTAAGCTTCATGCCCATAATCAATATCTGTAATTAACTATTTCATGTATACAAGACATACTGTCCACAAGAGAGATAGCGATGATTGTTATAAAACAAACTGCTGCCAGAAGCAAAACCAAAGAAGTCAACTTCAAAACTACATCATAATTATAATAAATATTAGTGCAAGTCAGTAAGGAATTGAGGCAAGGCATAGTAGAACTATAAGTATATACAGATACCACTAATATGAGGTGACAGTATAAAATCGATGTACGTTTACAAAAAAATCACATTCAAGATTTTATAGTTAGGAAGAGCAACAATTTCTGGTGCATTGTGAAATAAAGGGTTAAAAGGTAAATTTAAAGATGGTCCAAGATGAAAGCACTTGCATTCTTATTCATGAGTACCTGAACATCTTAAGTATTTCAATTTTGAAGTACCACAGAAGTTCTTTCCATATCTGGAGGAAAAAGTAAAAATCAGTGACTCACTGTGAACAAAAAATAATTCACTGAACGCTTCAGTTCCTACTACAGTATCTAATTTTGATTCTGCCTGTGTTCAACACAACGAGAAAGAGCAGGATCAAAACACTGGGAGATCTCCCCACAGCTGGAGCCTGCTCTAGTGCAAAAGACCAAAGGCCCAACTACAACTAGTCAGGATAGCACAGACATTAGATATGCTATTTTCTCTAATTAAATTCACTGGGCTGCTGTGCTGACAGAGTGGGAGGGGAAGCAAAATGTAAAAGAAGTCAATGGTGCTGCACTAGGCAACTCCGAGGGAAATGAGCAATGCCAGCAAGGAAATGACAGCAGGTTCTCAGGAGAGCTCTTGCACCACACATCACACTTTAAAACTGATAAATCAATTGCACATGCACCTTTAAAAGGCAGGAAAGCTTGAAGGATTCTTAGAGGGTGCTGACTTCTCCTTTCCACCAACATTATTCTAACTCTATAAAACAAGGTGATAAATACCAGTGTCACAATTTTTATCACTTTCCTTTATGCCACCTATTAAATACTTCAAAAATATTTTTAGCAGGACTAATATTAACATGATCGTAGTGCCAACTCAGAAATACACACATTGAAAACCAAAAAAAAAAAAGGTCAGTCTAGTTTTGAATGGCTATGGTCAAAAAAATCTAAACAAACTGAAATATCTGCTGGCTGCCCTGAGAAAAACCCCTGCTTACATAACCACCACACATTTTCCTTGGCATAAAATACCACACCACTTTTTTTCTTTTTTTTTTAGAAAATATCCATCCATATACATATTTGGCAAATATAATGAATGGGGATAACTCACAAATAGCTCACAACGGAATATCCAGGCATCCCTGTTCAGATAAAGCGTTTTACAATGTTCAAAGAGGTCACTTAGAAAAAAACAATGGTTCTAAGCCAAGAATATTCACCTGCTCCTGTCACACGGAAGCTCCTTTGCAAACTGCTCTTGCTCTTATAGTCCAAAGCAGCAGGTAACCTTCTTAACAGATTCTTCTGGTTTCTTGAGGGGTTTTTGTGTTTGGAGTTGGTTTTCTTTTTTTGGTTGGGGTTGTTTTTCCCCCTCCTTCTAGTATTTAAAGAGGAGAGCACTTCACTAAAGCACCTCCTCTCCCTTTTGTAAGAGACTGACCTTGTTTGACAAGGCTGGAGTTAAATGCCCCAAACCAGCTCTTATTCAGAATGAGAGCTGCTACAGCACTTGATCTCTGAGCCACTTCTCATTAGCCTCTGGAAAACAACAGAGCAGCTCTTGGGAGACAAAAGATATGTAAACATGGAAATGGGGCTTCAATCACAGGTGGAGTCACAAAAACCAGCTCTCGAATTTATTGGTGAATGCCAAACGATCTTATTTACCCTGATCAGGATAAACAGCAAGACGTGATTCCTGAAATCCGCATTAACAGCACTCCTGTGCAACAGCTGCACTCCCACCTTTTGAGGTTTCATTCATACACTGAAATTCCCTCGGAGTGCCACAGTGCCCCCTTAGGTACAAACGCATCCACAGGATGTGGTCTGCAGCATGGCAGTTCCTTTTTTGTTTTAGCAGAGTGCTATAATTTGTCTGACATAGCACAGCCTTTTACCCTACACATATGAATAAACAAGCACTGTGTTTCTCTTGGGGCAGCAAGCCGGTTAAATGAATCAGAAAACCCTGACGATATTGCCTACCCTCAGTCCATCAGCTACTGGACAATTATTCAAGGCCCAACTGTAAGAAAAACAGATGGTGAGTGAGCATTAATGCCGTGGACTTCTTTGCACTCATGCAGTCATAAGCAGAGGTTGTAGGTTCTCACATGAAAATTGCCATGAAATAGCAGAAAGAGGAACAAAATCGTGCAAAGACTCCAATTTATAAGATAACAGATGCTTAAAATTTTCAAGAACTAAAGTCAGATTAACTGATTTTACAGGAGAGCCACAGAGTGAGTACTATAAATGGAGCAGGCAAAGAAAGGCAGCGTTCTCATGATTGGCTTAAACAGTGTCACCATAAAACATCAGTGATTGAATTCAACGGACATACCTGAACCTTTGAAGAGTCACTGAAGTATTAAATGCAAAAACTAGATACTTAGGACTGTAACTGCAGTGGTGGCATTCAGCAATTGATGCGCTTTTGCTCTATTAAAAAAAGTTAAACTGTATCCGGGAATTGTTTGACTTGTTCATCCATTCAATTTTTTACACAATTTTAGCACAAAGATAATCTGTTCTAATCCTTATTCCATTATTGACACTATTGACTACATCAATTGAAAATGCTACCAAATAAATCAACATTGAATTAAGCCATGGAGAAAGAATGTGATAAAAAGTCTTTCAGACTCCTATAAATCATCAGGTCCAGAAGCATGACATAAGTAACTGAGAGGGGAATTCAGCTTTTCTCTATAGCCATAATGCTTAAGGCCCAAATGAAATTACACTAATTTACCATGTAAGCAGTAATGGAATAGCTGGGGCAGAGATGGAGGTTTTGTTGGTTTCTGCTTCGTTTTCATGGTGGATTCTTTTCATCATTGATATGAGAGCTGTACCATGAACTACTTTGTTAAAGACAGAAAAGGTTGATATTGAAGTTTCAGTTCAATTGTTTTCGATCTGTGAATGTCCACTATGAGCAATTGCTCCATTTAAGAGGAATTACCCTTTGTACAAACCACTTCACTATTTAAAACAAAGCACATCTATCATCATTAAACAAAACAAAAAAAAAATTAAAATAATGACAGCAGCATTGTACACCATGACAAGGAATATTCCTTGCTGTTTCAAAACAAGTTTGTTTTGTCGCTTTACTTGGAAAACCCCAACAGAATAACAAGACAAATAGACCACGGAAAACATCAGTTAACAGAGCTAAGCCTCCATTAATATACCCCAAATCCCAATTTACCAGCAGTCAACACTGTCCTGCAATAATTACTTCAGGCCAGCATTTGATGTAAACTTGTGGTCAGAAACTGGGGTCTGCATTGATGTGTCATTTTAAGGAGAAGAAAACAGATGTGTGCAGCCGTTTCTAACCCCATGAAAAGTTACCAAAAGATAAGGAGCACTAGAAATGCAACTTCCCTTCTTCTGCACCTTTAAATATTGCCACTGAGGAAAATTCTCACCCACATGCACCCACATGCACCCACACTCTCCCAGCTGACCCTGTCCTCACAGTGACGCAGTGAAAACTTCCAAGGCAAAGCCCCACGTTCTCCCCCTGTTCATTGCTGCCACTGAAACAGCCACTTTGGTCTTGATGTTCTTTAAAAAGTCACTCTGGATTCCCATAGTTAGAACCATCTTATTAAAGGAAATGTCCACATAATTTCAGACCATTTCAAGCAGCTAACTCAGAAGCATTTTTCAGTTTCTGTTGGCTTTTTCAAGTTAACATCTTATTGAGAGTTAATCTATAACATGACCTAGGCCTCCGTCCTTTATTTATTTTCAACTTTATTTTCAAGAGCTAACCTCAAAATATTTTTTAGGTAAAGCATCCTCCATGCATAAGCTGTTTAAAAAAAAAAAATCAGTTCCTCACCTGGCTGTTAAAACATAGAACATATGTGTAAAATGAACTATCAGAGCAAATAATCAAGTTTCTAACCCTGGAAAAAGTAGTAGAGCACTTCTTTAGTACACTGTGGAAAACAGTTTATCCATTTATCCTTAACGAATTGGCCAAGCGATGTCACTTGCACAAATAAATAATGGCCAATTTTAAATGACTACCAAAACACAGATTTTCCCAAATTATTAATTTGTGAGCTCCACAGAAAACCAGCACCCTCGTGGCTATGAGGATAAATAAATATTTTGTGACAAAGACAGGCTTGCCCATCTTGAGAAGCATGTAATGCCTTTCACAGTCTTTCAGGAAAGACATATCTCCTATTGTAAAACTTACACTTAACAGAATACTAATGCAGATACACTAAAATAAGAATAATTATCTTTATAAATTCTAAATAGGCAGCAAAGTTTAACAACTGAGATCTCAGTTGTAATACAGATGTCTGAGTTCATTTTAATTGAGGTGCAAGTGAGCAGATACATCTCAACTGCAATTTTTAGAGAGAAAAAAAGATACTTGATAGCTTCACATCATGTCTGCTGCTGGTTACAGGTTGTACAGGCAGGGGGATTCACTAGTTATTAAGTTGCCACATAAAGCTTTTAGGTTACCTGTTTTTGAGATCGACAGACAACTTGATAGAGAGAGAAAAACATTTACAGTTTCACTGAAATAGTGATATTTGCACTAAGCATACAAACCAAGTATTTTTGTAGGTTTGCGCTAAACTATCAGATAAGGGGAAAATAGAAAAAAAAAAAAACCCAAGTAGATTGTCATGGCAAAAGTTTATTAATGTTTTTCAAAAACAAATAACTTTTTATTCCTTTACTGTTTAAAACCATAACCATGTTATATTGGCTTTGCAGGTGAAATCAACTCAGTCCTCTCTGCCTGGATAATTTTGAGATAAAGTAGCATTGTTTCTAAAGAAATACTTAACTGAATGCATAAAATAAAAGATCATATCTGAATTAAGAATATGATTATCTGACTCTCTAGGAATTCAGAATAACTAAAATGCCAACCAGCAATCAAAAGAAGCAACAAGCACAGAATTTTGAACTTGCCACAATTTTTGTCACAAATTTAGCAGACTTTTCAACCTGTTATATAATTGTGATTAGTACAGGCAGGATGATTCTAAACTGACAATAGGATTAAGGAGATGAGAGAGCAAACACTTTAAAAAAATACTTTCAGTGAGGCAGTTAATCCACTTAAAGAGTTAAAAATTATCCGCTAGATATAGCGCTTTCTAAAGTGCATTAGCAATCACTTCTCATCTTTCTCTCAGATGGAATAGAGGCAATTGAATTCTCTGTTTTAAAGTATTCATTAGAGTTGCACAGTTTCTTAAACCTTAAAGCAGTGCCATGCTATAGATGTGTTTGCATAATGATACTGCAATATCTCACCGAGGAAGGTTATTGGAGCACCCAGCCTCATCTTTGTGTTATCCTTTATCAGCTCCTTGTGTGGCCATGTTGACCTCTCACCTGAATTCCCATTTTTCCTTTCAAAAGCCCTATCTTTAACATACAAATTGTTCTTTGACAAACTCAAAACAACAGATCCTGAACAAAACAGCAGAGTACATTTTGTATGTAACCACTAAGTGCACAAGTCACACTGGATCATTAAAGCTGATCTATAAATGCCATTCCCAAAACAGATCCAGAATACAGAACTATCAAGCATGTACATTTTAGTTATGGCATGCAAATTACTGAAATTTAAATACATCATATTTATGTGATGCAAATTTTAATTGCAGACATATGAAACCCTCCCACACACATGGATAATCTAGGGCGAATGCAAGAATCTGTTATAATGCACTCCTAAGCTGGAAGTCAAAATGGTTTATACTACACTACAGGAGAGAAAAAAAAAACAAACCTACAGAAGGATTTATATTCTGAAAATACTGGAGCTCTCTTCTTTCAGCAGTAACAGAAAAACAAATCTCCTTGAATAAAAATAAGCTTTCAATCTATTTTATCTATTTTTTTAGGAACAAAAAAAAATACTGTACAACATCTTTCAGGCATTTGTGAATGCAGAAATAAAGTTGGAGACTCTCAGGGAAGTCAATATGCACAGAAACTGTTGTAGTGGAAGTTGGAAGAAATGCTCCTATTTGTTACAGTAGGCACAAGAATATTTTTTCCTCCTGAAGTTTCCACAGAAGTAACAGAATAAACAGGATTAATCATTTTTGCATGGTAACATATTTCTGTCTTGGCTCTACATACTTACTAGATGACTCTGTAATGGTGGATTGAGTTATAAAATAGAGTAGGATACAAAGATGATTCCAAAACTCTAGTTTAAAAAAAAAATGTGCTATTATCCAGTTATTTCACATAATAGCAGAGAGGGGGTACCAAACATTAAATAATTTAGGAAGGGAGAGGGGGAGGAAATACTTTAAAAAAAATCCTCTAAGCAAAAATTAAATCAATTTAAAAAAATAAAAGAGTAGAAATTGGTATTGTTTTGCTGATACCCAAACATTTTTTTGAAACCCAGTCCAATATACTTCAGCGATAGAAATATTCTGCACAGATATATCTTTATAAATCATCATTCTCCCTGTGAACTAAAAATCAGCTTGGCTTTAACCAGCAGCATGTTTTAACACAGACTTAAAATTCCTGTCTTCAAAGAAGGCTTAAACAAAATTGCCATTGGGCACATTTACATTAGAAGTATAATTTATGCCTGCAAGTGAATAAAGAGCAGTCCTTTATGGCTGAAACTCTGCTACAGCATCCACGAGAAACGCAGACACAGTACTGTGTTAAATATCTGTAATCATCACCAACAGAGGCACTGCAAAAAAAAATAAAATAAACCAACACCGACATACCAAAAGATATGCGAAGGCTCAACGCTCCGTTAAAACATATTTTCTACTCACTCTCACATTCTTAAGTGCAGGCACAACGCTCGCTCCACACGCTGGGAGACATTTATACAGTCTATTCACACAAAAAATACCTCCTCGCCTGCAAATCCCCCGAACGACGCTGACAAAGCAAGCACTGCGAGGAAAAGGAAAAGTTAAGCAAACTTACCTGCTGTAAGTACATAAAAGTCAAGGCACAGGAGAGCTGGGGACACATGCCCACATTCGGCAGTGCCACGCAGGTTGCACCCGTAAGGGGATGCTGCATGGTGTTGCTCTGAAGTCTACGTAGAACAAGTGAGGGGGCTTGCATGCAAGCACGTTTGCCCTATCTTGTCACTACGGGTTGGTTGTTATTTTTTTTTTTTTTCCTTTCTCCCTTTTGATTATTTAAATAAGAAACGGTGTTTCTCAAATGCCTCTCCTCTCCCCAGCGCTAAGCCCCTACATTCGTTTGTCAGCTAAGGCAACTTGGTAGGTTTAAACTAGGAATTTTTAACAGAGAGGAAAAAAAGAAGACACAGCCTGCAGCCTATTGATGAGCAAATGGAACTTCCTCAATGACAGAGAGCTGAAGCTTGTCTCACAACAGTAGCTGCTGACTAGGAGAGAGAGAGAGACTCAGGGAGGCTCAGTCGGCTCGTGCTGATGCTGCACAGCTTCTCATTTGTCAAATGGGTCCTAGGGCAGGGTCTTTACCACTCACCAAAATTCAAATACTGCATTTTAAAAATCCCTGGAGAGGATAGGAAAGGAGAGAAAGTGAGCGTGCTCCATCGCAGGCATCCATGAGATCTGGGCAATTAGTGTCATTGCCCAGCTGGGACTGAATGCCTGTTATGATTCTGCACGCACACAGACACACTCGCACACTTCCCCCCTCCCAGGACACCTGACTGCAAAAGGGCTTTCCCCTTCTAAGAACACAAGTATGAGGCACAAAGTAGGAAAGGGAAAGAATCTTGGCTAGTCGAGAGGATTCCATCAAATACACAGCGCTGTCAGCAAGTGAGCTTTTTTAAAACACAAATTAATTTTATATCTACATTTCATTTGCTATCCAGCTTCCCAGAGAAGCCTATAAAAGCATTACAGTGAAACTGTGCAGGAGCTGTGTAACCACTGCAGCAGAAACACTGGGAATGAAACACAATTCTGTGGCATACTGTGTCTACTTTACTGGGGGAGGGGGAGCACACTTGGATAAAGACTGGATCTTAAAATTGGTCTAAAGCCCATCTCATCTAAAATTACAAATTTATTTGACAGCTAGTCAATCTATTATCAAGGACTGCCCTATTAGGTTACATGGAAAAATTACATTTGCAATTTTCAGAATTTAATGTTTACTTTCTACTTTGAGAACGATACCTCAAAATTAGTATTCCACTCTGGCCAGCTTTTTATTCACCCCTCCACCTTTATTTTATGGAGTAATAATTATTCATTAGTAGATCTAGTTAGTCTTTATGTAATAAAGTAGGATGTGACCTGCAAATCAAATAATTTATACTACAGCTTGTCCTTGAGGTCCTATATTACAGGTCTTTTTTTTTTCCTGAGATAAAACTCAAGTATAACAGAAGATATTACTATTTTTAATTAGAATTTGACAAATGAATTAAATATTAATTGTTCAGGAAAGAAGGTTAAACCTCAAGGAACCACCTGAGGTTCTGAAGGGGTTCCTTCTTTTAAAGGGACTCTGAAGAAGATTTGAAAATCACCTATTTTATAGGATACATAATTCCCACAAAAACACATCTGAGACTAAGAGTTGAATGCTAACAACAATAAGCAAATAATCCACATGCAAGAAAAGTCTATTTCATCAACAGCACAACTGGTTTGATATAAGATCTACCCTTAAAAACAAATAATGGTCCCCGCTTAACTGGAAACAGAATCAAAACACGTCACTGCAACTCAGGTGCTACACCAAAAAAAAAATAATTTCTTTTTCATTCTACATGTGCACACATACCTGCACCCACACAAGCCTCAAAGACTGATTTAGATCCACAAAGTCTTCTTCATGCAAAACTGAACATTTTCCACCAGAATCAGTTATTATGTAATTTTCTTTCTCAAAAGCAGTCAATGCAACAAAAACCAATGTGCTCATAACTCAGCAATCAACACCAAAACAATCATGCACAAACTTACAATAAAGAAATTTGGTTTGGCTTAGGAAACACCCATGCTGTTGCAGTTTTTTCATGGACTCATCTACTAGAACAGCCCAGACTATTTAATCATTGAAAAAAACCCCAAAAAACTCCACTAAAAAAAAAAAATCCCAAGCCACCAACCAAAAAATCCCTCATGTGACAGAGCAAGAGCGAGTGAGGAGGAGGAGAAATGAACCCTCTCTGTGCCCTTTCTCCTTTTTTCTTTCTTTCTCTGTGCTTTAAGCAGTCTCCTGTTCTGACAGGAGGATGTCATGCCTTTCTTCATCCTTTTTATTTTTTTCTAGCCCAGAAAGGCTGTTATTCTGCAAATGCCCTAAGCTAAGAGAAGTTTCCTCTCAGTTCAGCTTCATATGAGATACCATAAATAACACATGGCACTTTAATGAGACCTTATCAGCATGTTTAATGAAAAACAAATACGTTATGTAAGGTAACCAACTGCTTCTACATTATGTCAAAATCAAAGGCAGCATGCTTCCTAGCCAAACAGTTTGGAACTATATAAGTCTATCTAATTTCCCAAAGTGAGGTTCTGGAACATGGTGATGGTCAAGCAAAGCTTCTTCTGTCTATTGCACTATTTTACAGCTAAAAGGACATCCATAAAACAGATTAAATTCTTAAAAGCAGTGTGTTGAACAATTACTTAAAGAGAATTTAGTACAGTCAATGTAGCTAACAGTCATTGTAAAAGTGAATTTCTCATTGGCCTTTTATCCTTAATTTTCACCCAATTTGAAGTCAGAAAAACATGACCAACAAATACTGTGGATTCCTGACATATACATAATTATGTTATTAAAACAAGAACAGCAATATCTTAACTATCCAAATCACCTACACACACAGAAACAATAAACATACATAATTCAGTAGTGTGAGAGACCTAAAAAAGAAACACAATTCTTTAGCCTGATATATGCTCCTTCAAGAGATGCAGGGGAAAGTCATTACCAATTTTCATCCTTTCCAAGCATAACTTGTCATTATGTCTAAAAAGAAAAAAGGTAACAAAGTGTGTTTTATTTTTATAAATATAAAATCAATGTCTCTTCTTTGAAGCCATTTCCTTGTTTACACACACTTGTCCCTAACCCAGCCCATTAATCACCCCCACAGTCCCAGTTATGGCTATATATACCCTTAGTGCCACCACAGCTGTGCCAAAGGGACACGAGTGCCTGTGCACAGCCTGACCTTCCCTGCCCCAGCTCGGGGACAGCGTCCCTGTAACAGCTCCACGAACAGCACAGAGCAGCACAGACCCCAGCCATCTCACCTGCAAATTACTGACAACTCCATTTCCCCTTCGTTCTGCCACAACCAGTGTGCAACTGCAAAGGCCACTTCACCCTCAGCACATGGCATTTCCCACCATGGTTCTGCCCTCTTGGCTCAGGAACTGAACTCACCCCACACTCAGCTGCTGATATTATCAAATACCTATCAATTAACAACAAATAGCATTTTACAACAACAACAACAACAAAAGGCCAACCATCTACAGTGCCCACATCAGCCTCTGTGGGAGTTCCTAGAAACATTCTAGGAGATAAAACCTTCTTCCACACGAATAATGGATCCATCTGAGATGCAATGCCTGCTACACCACTGAGGAAATGCTCCCTCCTCCAGCCTCTTTGGGTTGCCCATGTCATGGCTCACAGCACAGGCAGAGAACCTGCAGACAGGCACCTTCTCCCCACATTCACTGAGAACACATTTGGAAAACGCCACCAGCAAAACCTGGATCAATCCTGAATATGCAAATAAAAACATGAAAGCAGAGAAACTCTGAAACAAAGCAAAAAGGACCAACAGCACTTCTCACACAGCTGACTTCCAAATCCAAACTCACATTTGCAATGCATCTGTTTATTTAACGTAACACATTCTATTTAAAATCAACCACTCAGTTTGTTGGGACCTGGCAGTCAACTTCAAACTCAAGTTCAAATTTTGCATTTCCAGACCTTTGACCTAGAAGTTTACCTTTGGAATTACCACAGCAGACTGTCTAACATTCGAACCATTTCCATCAAGTAAAGGAAGGCTCTGGAACACATCACCTGCATCACCACACACCATTTCACACCTCAAACTCCTCTCAGTAGTAGCCGACATTAAGTTCACACACAGAGGAGGCACGCAGTATTCCAAGTATTGTATGCCTCCAGACATCAAGTGTTAGAAAAAATAAATCATGACTGCATATTAAATGCTCCATGTGAAGAAGGAAGTTTTTTCTTAACTTTATGAAGTGGTTGATGTGGTACAAAAATAATTCAGGCAAGTTGTATAGAGTCTAATAGTAGAGCAGTCCTTTCTCTAAACCCTCCTTATCTAACACCACAAGAAAAAATAGCTCCCAGGACTTGAAACCAGGAAAAGCAATGTATTAGAAAACTGAAAATATCAGTAACAATATTTTGATAAATTACTATCAATTATCAATATCTCTGCCTGTATTTCACATAGTATTCTATTTTCTGTAGATATACTATATCTTTTTAAAATAAAGTTGGGAAATAGAACAGATTTTTTTAATACTCTGTATTGTCAAAAAATGTTAAATAAAAGGGCTTCCCTCTGTTCTTGTAAACTAAAAGGCAACATCTCATCCTTCCAGTGGTATTTTCTTGTCATGACTATTTCTAATATCAGGTTTCTGTTAAGATTGCTCTCCTTTAGTAGGTTTTTGCACAAAGATCAGGACATTACAGAGGCTCATGCTTACCTCAGGCAAGTAAGAATCACTAATTTTCTGTTTCTATTAAGCACGGTGTTACATCCATTGACTTCTCCAGTACTTCATACCAAATCTCTCCAAAGCCTCTGTAGCACAGAGTTAACCTCTTCAGCACCACTCAACACACGTTTCACAAGCGTTCAGCATTAACTCTGGATTTTTCACACCAGAAGCAGCCAGGAGCGCTTATTTCCACCAGCGTGCTCGAGGGGAGGGGGAAGACAACAAAATAAATAAAGCGTTCAGCCTCGAGAGAGTTAGGGTCAGCTCCGAGCAGGACGCGTGGGTTCCTCGGCAGGGGTGATGTCCCTGCTTTGGGGACACTCTGCAGGGAGCCCGGGGGGCTGCAAACAAGGCTGCTTTAAGCCCTGGGGGCGGCTCGGGTGCGTGCGGAGCGCGGCCGGGAGCGCTCCCGCTCCGCCGTTCCGGGCGCTCCATCTAGCGGAGACACGGCTGCTCCTGCCGGGAACGGGGCTCCTGCCGGGGACACGGGGCCCATTCCCGGGGACACGGCACCTGCCGGGGAACGGGGCTCCGGCCCCGGGGGGACACGGCTCATGCCAGCGCCCGGACACAGCCGGCATCCCCTGCGGATGTTCCCCGCGGACCTCGCTGCCCTCACAGCCCGCGCCCGGCCCCAGCAGCGCGATGCCGAGCGCCCTAAGCTCCTTCGGGATCGCCATGGCCCCTGCTCTCTTCTCTGCCTTCCCGCCCGCTTTTTGTGCTCCGGCGGCACGGAGACTCGGCGGGCAGGCGCGGGAAAGGAGCGGGGCTGGTGCCCGGAGCAGCCGGAGTCTGGGGACGCGCTGCCCGGCCGGGGCACAGCCAGCACGGCCGGGGTAAGCAAGGGCTGCGCTGGGCAGGGAGTGCAGCAGCGCTGGTTCGGGAAAGTTTAGGATGATGTGCCATTCCATGGTCAGGGGTAAAAAAAAAAAATGAAAATACCCAAATAGCTTTATCTAGACTGTCACCTCCAAACTCGGGGAGCAGGGACATAGGCGGACCCAAGAAGATGGAACTGAAATTGGTGCAGTAAAAATCCTCTGTCAATGCCTCTCTCCCCTCCCTTAGCACAAAGGTAATGTAGGCACTACGACATTTCATTCAGAGAAGCACCGGGTGCTCACAGCCCCGCTGCATTACTGTCACAACACCAAACCAAGTTTTACAAAACAGGGCACTTAGAGCCATTCTTCAGGTCTGACACGTTTGTTCAAGTAGGCATCACAAAAGGACCCCTTCAGCACAGGTGCCCAGCTCAGTAATTTGCATTTAGGTTTTTCTTTATATCACAGTCTCAGAAAGACAAGCGTGACACGTGACAAAGCTTTACCACAATTCCAGATGAGAAGACGTGACAATATTACTCTTAGAAATTTAACTCAATGAAATTTAAAAACTCAAGATTTTTTTGAAGTAACCTAAAAAAGGAAGATATATTAACCACAGAAAACAGTGTACACCTTGTTAAGCTCCAGTCCATAGAATGGGAGGGCTACAAACTGCTCAAAAAAGGTCCAGCTGGACCTGAAGTGACAAAGCCTACTTTTCCCTGCTGCCACTTGTGGCAGTTTGTCAAGTATCAGACAGGAGAAAGAGAGTATTCGACAGTAAAGACATATTGTGCATGCTTCACTTAAATTTGGTTTTATACAAAATTGTTTTCTCATTTTATATAGACACAAGTTACTTGCAGTACTACACTCTCTACTTTGTTCATGCATACAACACTTACTTTAAACTAAAATTTTCACAAAAATTCATTAATCCACAGAGGTTTGCCCCACTTGTTTTGTTGGGGGTTTTTTGGGGTTTTTTTGCTCCATAATTTGTACGCCACATCTCACACTTTGCTGCTGTTATAAATTCACAGGGAAAGAATTTAACTTTGAGGACAAAATAAGCTGCAGGAGCACATAACTTTAGATCTTGCTTCCATGTAACAGTAATAAAAGTTGAAATAGCCCAAGCACCATCAAATGTAATTCTAAGAATACATCGTAGGGCAGCATAAACACATCTCGATCAAGAAGGTTTTTTTATGAAATATTTTTAATCTCTTAAAAATTAAAAGGATGTCAAATCTCAGAAGGAGAATAAGTGATAGATTAATTATGCTATTATGTAAAGGTTGCCCCTTTTTTCTGGAGGAATTAAATTAACTGGACATCAGCAGAGTTTCCTTCTACAGTGAAACCACTTTTTATATTATCCTGTCCACATCTGGACAACCCCTCGTATATTCTCATGTATAACAGATAGATATTAACATGCTCATATATTGAACTGAGAAATCCTCCCTGTCTCCACTTCCCCTGTCCTTTGCTTATGTCCACTGCAGAGTATGGAATCCCTCAGTGCAATGAGGGATTCCTCTGCAGCTCCCTCAAGGACTTTGTTTATCATTGGCCACCAGCAAAACTCTAAATATTCCTCATCATTTTGGCCCTACCCCATACCATGGGCTAAGTCACTTCCAAATTTAGCTCAATGACTCCTCCATCTCTAGTTCCTTCTTTTGGCTTTCAATCTGAATTTTAACTAAAACTTCAAATTCTTATGACCAAGCCTGACAGGCTCTAGTTAAATACCCAGCATCACCCAAAGAGACAAAGATGTGACCCAGGAGAACTAAAATTGAGGCGTTTGTGACTTTAAGCTTCAGTTTATACTGAAGCACGACCAAGGCAGGCACCTACACACTCTCCAAAATCCCATTCCAGAAGAAAAATATCTGATGCCATGACCCAGTCTCACTCCTGTGCCAGAATCTAGGAGGAAAAGGTTTGTTTGTTTTGTTTAACTTAGGAATTTTGGCCCTCTAACCCTTGCAGAATGACAAGCTCAGGCATGGAACGAGTTTTGCATTTGAAATTGATATAAAGTTGCCTATAAAGGGTTGTTTAGTTTGAAATAGGGACAGAAGTACCATGTGAGAAAGTCCAATCTTATA
The DNA here is from genome assembly GCA_910950805.1 of Acrocephalus scirpaceus scirpaceus. Taxonomy (NCBI): domain Eukaryota; kingdom Metazoa; phylum Chordata; class Aves; order Passeriformes; family Sylviidae; genus Acrocephalus; species Acrocephalus scirpaceus. The sequence goes on along the minus strand of OU383786.1, from coordinate 4,248,677 downwards.
CACAGTGTCAATATTTCTTCTTTCTTTTTCTCCTGCTTTATCCACCAATTTTGAATGAAGCAGTTGCTTTTTTTCCTAACTGCATTTTCCCCTCGTTCCTCCAGAGATCCTGTCCTTTCCATATTACATTTCCAGTTGTTTCATTAGTGTAACCTCTCTCTGTTCATGAGTCCAGCATCAGCTCCCTCCTCTCCTCACACTCTAATTGGTCTTTTTTTTCATCTTTTTCCTACTTCAATTGATAAGGTGTCACACTCCACACCACTGAGCCTTTTTTTCCTTCAGCTACTAACTAGAGTCTGAAAATACATCTACAATATTTTCTCAAAGCTGTTTGCTTTCATCAACACTAATCAGCTCTCCCTTGTTGTGGTGCCCATCCTTCTCCTCCTGCCTGTCATTCCTTCCTCTCTAATCTTCCTTAATGCCATGAAATTCACACTGGAAATGTTGAACTCATTCTCCTGTTCCCCTCTGCTGCTTTTTGGCACTACTGCACTATTTCAGCATAAAGTTCCAAGTTTCTCATCCTCCAGGATTCAGACCATCCAGGACTCAGCACTAAAATCTACTCCTGTTGGACAACTACACACAGATCACCTGACATTACCCAGCTTCTCTAAGACCCCTCCCAGTACTCTATGTCACAAACCTATGACCTCTACCCAAGCATCAAACAACATTTCACTCTGGATGGGACCTTCTTCTCCCTGGCAGAGGGATTTCCAGGAAACAGAGCTCAGCACACACTGCACGTGCACTGCAGAATGTACAAAATGCTGTGCTGAGTGTTTTGCACCAGAAACAGGCTGGACACACTGCAGGGAAGCAGGTTTGCTGCAGGTGCTCCTGAGCACAGCAAGCAGCACTTGCACACCGGCCAACTTCCCTCTGACTACCAAGATCCTCCCAGTCATGACAAGCACAAGAACCCTCACAAAAAACCTTTTTGGGCCTGACTTTACTCTCCAACCTAATAATTTGTAGCTTCACCCACCAAACCCAGCTTCTCTTCTGGGAAAGGCTTCTACATGGACATCCCAAGAGCACAAAAGGAGCAGAAACATTTCTCATATTAGGCCAAACAGGTAAGTTAAAGCTAGCAAGGGGAAGCATGTGCTCTCCTCTTCAGCCAGAGCCTGGACATGTTTCTACAAACAGTAGATCTCCAAAAATTAATGTCAATTTCTGCTCAAAAAAATGCAGAAAAAATACCTCAAACAGATAAAATTATTCATTAGCAAATATTGTATTTAAATTAAGGGACAGAGAACTGACAAGCTTCACCTAACATGTTTTTGTAGTGGTTGTTCAAAGCAAAACAAAGCCAAGACTTTAAAAGTAACTTACTTCCCTTAAAATCCAGGAAAATATATCTATATGCATAAAATACCCATAATTAAATAAAGAGCACAATTCTGTACAAGTCCTGTGCATTATTATAAAGTCAGCATTTAAAATCAGGTAAATTGCAAAATCATTCCCATCAAATGCTCACACACCTGCTGTTCCTCTCAGCTCAGTGCAGTGCAATTTCTAACTCTCCCACAGCTTTTATCAGCTCAGACCCACCAGGCTGCCCCAGCAGTGACCCCAGGGCTCCTCCCTCCACAGGTGCCAGGCATGAGGGAGATGCTCTGCTGCAGGACATCACTGGGATCAGCTGGGAACTGCAGCCAGGCCACCCAGCAGCCACCAGGTGCCACCATCAGGTGCCACCATCAGGTGCCACCATCAGGCCTCAGCCAGCACAAGGCACCCCACCTTCACACAAAGACTTCCACCTCTGATTGCACATCTCATTAGTGCCTCCCTCTTATTGAAAGGGAGCCCCAAAGCCACACAGCTTCCCTCCCTGTGCACATAAATCCCTTCCTGCTCCAGAGACAATCTTGACCCTTATGAAGGTGCAGCACAGATCTCACTGGGTCAGCAACATTATGTGCATTATAGACTCAGCTTTACCATTGAATTTTTACTTGAAAGCAGTATTATTGGTACCAAATCTACATTCCCTAATTCTGATAAGAAACATTTCTGGGGATGTTACAATTTTACCTATCAACAAAAAGCTAAAATATCAAATCTTGGAACTGTCTTCACTGGAAGAATAGTTAGGAGCAAAATTAAATGCAAGGACTCACCAGTAATCTCCAAGATTCAGACAAGATTCAGGATGCCACAGATAAACAAAACAGCAGAGAAACAATTCCAGCCTAATTAAAACCAGCAGCTAGACTACAAATAACAAACAGTAAAATATCTGTAGCATTGTTTCATCCTCCATTTACCATGAGCCAAACTGGCTGGAACTGGTGGAAGTCTGAGCAGTGGGTGAGTGCAGTCCGGGGCTCTCTGAACACAAAACACCTGCAGTGCTGCAGAGAAGGTAGCAGGAACATTCCCCTCAAGAATTCAGCAATGCGTTTCAAGTTAAACTACATTGCAACTTTATCATTGTATCTAATTTTATCATTGTCTACAATAAAATAATGCTAAAAGAAGGACAGTTGTGGGACTGGATAATCACACCTGATACACACCACTGATACTCAAAAAATTACTTTTGACTTAAAGTTAAGGTGTGCTTTCATGTACCCCTTCCTCATTCTTACTTAAATATTTCAGCACCTAGTGCTGAAAAGTCAATATGATTTTCAAGACTGAGATAATATGGAAAGAAATACATTTGAAACAAGCAAACTTTAACAATCATATTTACCTAAATCTTGCCAAAGTAATTCAATTGCCATAAAATACTTAGTCAAGGAGCTAGACAGCCTTGCTGCATAATTCATCAGTCATTTTAATCCTGTTGATGAGTATCAGGCTCTCTACAGAAATGCTTTTAAAGAGTGCTTAAGAAAAATCATTGTTAGTTAGGGAATTAAGAGATGTATTACTAACAGATAAAACAATCCAGCAAAACCCACCCTATGGCCTCTGGAATGGCAAATGATATTCACATAAAGAAAACTTGAAGTCATAGACAAACTGCAAATGATAATATTTTACACAGAAATCTGAGTTAATAGGTTCTCCCCAGCATTTACCTTCACTGAAAAATACTACACACAAAGAAGATTTGCTCAGTTCCGAGGTTGCTCCAGATCTGTTACTTGCAAGCTGAAAGCAAAAATCTGATCAGCAAAATGGAATTGTACAGGAGTTGTACAAATCAGTTACAGTTGTAATTAGGACTCCTAATTTCTGGAGAAACTTTTAGTTTTGTACTCTTTTCATATTACCCACCCCTAAATGATTTTATGTATCAATAATGACAGAAGTAAATTACATACTTTACTAAGACTGTGAACTAAATAATAAAGCCTACAGAGCACCATAACTAAGTTTATCTGTGTAATTAGAATTTAAATATCCTGACTGTTTTATTCCATACATGTTTCCCATACAGAGCTTGACCCTCCCTCAGTCAGCTGAGGATATGCATAGGCAAAACAACACTGGAACGACTGAATCACAGAATAAGAAACCTTTGGTTCCTTGCTTTCATTCATTCTTTTTTGTTCTCCTGCATTCATCCCTGCTCCAAAAAAACCTTGAAATTCTCAGCTGGGGAAGAACAATCAGCTGCTCCTGCAGGACCTGCACACACATCCCCATCTGCACTAGGATGGGAGAGCTGCTCAGAAGAGGCAAAACCATGAGATTTCAACCCATTCACTTCTGGGAGTTATTTAATAGCTGTCAGTCAGATTTGAGCAGGTATTCAGACTGACTTGAAAGGGCCAAAGTCATGTTTGTGAAAAAAGTTCCATTTTCTCTGGTGACCTCTCAAAGACTGCTAGAATCTCTTGAGAATGCTGCCTTTCATGCATTTTGAGAAGAAAGCACAGGCAAATGGCCTAAACTCAAGCATTTAGTTTCTAAGAGTTTAAATGTATCAATTTAACCTTGAGTATGAGTCTCTGGACACTACCACCGAAGTGTTGCAAATCCCTGTCTCCAGGAGTGGTGTGACAGAGGCTGTCCCCACTCTGACCCCTTGGGAAGGCTGACCTGGAGCAAAGACTGGACAGAGCCAGAGAATAAAGCAGGGATTTATTGAAAGGCCTTTAAGATACACCTTGGGCAGGACAAGAGCCTGGCCAGGGCTACACCCAAGGTGGACCCAAAATGGTCACAAAATGGACAAAGAGTCACGAGGTCTCACACTTTGATCAGTTTTGGTTCATTTGTATATTGGGGTTTAATTGTCCAATTCCAGCTTCAGGCTGTGAGGTCCCATCCTTCTTGTTCCTCCCTCCAGCCACCCTTGTTTGTGCTGTTGGGCTGAAAGTTGTCCTTGGTGTGCAGCAGGACAAGGATTTGTTTTGTGTCCCTGTTCTGTGCAGAGACCTGAGTGACCCTGACTGTGAGCTCAGAGCTGCACCCCTGGGCAGCACAGGATCTGAAAATATGAAAGATAAAGGCATCAATTCTGTCCCCATTGTCCCCAGCTCAGCCCCTCCAGCCGTGGGGCTCAGGGGCTGATGCCTCTCCCTTGCCAGTGCTCATCACACCTCACTTGTGCCCCAATGGGATTCACTTGGGTTTGAGAGCCACAGGAGCCATCATCTCATCGGGTGTGCCAGTGCTCACTTAAATTACACAGCATTTTTGGAGTGCTGTCACTGCCATGAATTCATGCTGCTTTCTGCATCTCCTGAGTCAAACTAAACCCAGCTTTACTTATGTCCCATGGAATTTTAATTTTTTGTGCCAGCAACTGCCCACATCATATGCCTGGAGAAAAACAGGAGTTTAAATTTAGGAATTTCTGAGTTTCAGAACAAGAAAAATTCAAATGTGCAAGTCCTCAAGCTTACACATAATTTCTATGTAGCTTTATTGTTAAATAATGATTATGTGACTTTGTGAAAGTAAGTTTAGAAACACAGGTTTCCTACTGGCAGTGAGGAAGTGCAATGCAGGGAAGAATGGGCTTTTGTGGGGGATTAACATTATAATTTATTACTGTCTTTATCTGTTGTTATTGTAAACGTAGTATTTGCTAATATAATTTAAATAACTGGGAACACCATCTGAAAAACGAAAATTACAGATTTACGAATTTACTGATCCCAAGCAATCAAATGCTTGATTGGTTTAGTACCAAACCATCCCCCCCCAAAAAAAAACCCAAAAAAAAAAAAAAGCCCTGATACGCACTCTGCAAACTTTCTTCACTGGAAGTTTAAAAAATTAAGTAGCACAAACGTATTTCATCAGGGTTTCCACGCTTGCTACAATACAGACAGTTGTAGTGGGGACTGGAGAGGGATGAGGTCAGTGACAGGAAGGAAAATGTGATTACCTAATTCCCATTCTGCTGCCAACTCTGACCTTTGGATTCCATTTCAAATCCAGCTATCATGTTACCAAAATAATATACTACAGGATAGATACTGTTTTGCTAATATGATATGTAGATTCCTGATAGGAATTTGATATTACAACTAAATTGCAGTTATGCCAATTATGATATATTTTTATGTGCATGTGGCACACTATTTCAGAACAGGATAGAGCATTTTTTCCCTTGATGTACAAAGAGCCTGAAGAAAAAAACAATCAAAAATTCAAGCTGAATTTCATGTCAATGCTTGCAACTTGAGTGAATTTTATACAGTAGATTCTAAATGTTCATCTTCCATTAATAGATTCTTAATAGATTCATTTGATAAATGATAAAGTGTCAATATCTTAAAAAAATTCTTGAAGGGGGTATAAAGTGACATTCAGTCAAACAATACAAAAGCAAGATTCATGGACTGAGATTTGATTTGATATTAATACTTCCTGCCAGTAGGAAAACCATTCCAAATGGCAGCTGTGTGAGGCAAGCCATGCTACCTTCATCAGAAGTGTGAATTTTGAAGAAAAAAAATATAATTTCTTTCCAAAAGTAAACTGTCTTTTGAAAGATTTTTTTCAATACTTTTCCTTTACAAAGACATGTAAACCTTCACCATAAATTAAATGTGTAAAAGAACATATTTCATTAGAAATGAACATCGTAAATTAAATGGTCACAAAAAAACCCTAAAATAATTAATTTTATATTTTATATTTCTCTCAATTTCGACTGTGATATTAATTCTTGCAGCACGTTACTAAAAGCCGAGCCTTCTAACCCTCGGTAGTGATCATGAGAAGGAAAACAGTGAGATGAGACACAATCTTACATGTGGAAGTCACATTTTTTAAGCTGCCTAATTTACTGTGAAACTGAAGGGACACAAGGAGCTGAAGAGGGGGCAAAATCCATCAGACTTACTTAAAATTTGGTTTTAAGTGACTCTTTACAGAGGCATTAAAAAATATCCTTTATGGGATAAAGGAGATAAAGCAGCAGGTGAGCCCAGCTGGGAGCACCCAAGAGGAGATCACCTGGCACAGCTCAGGGGCAGGGATGCCTTAAGTTTCAGCTCTCATGTATTTCAGGTTCTGTGCTGCCCAGGGGTGCAGCTCTGAGCTCACAGTCAGGGTCACTCAGCTCTCTGCACACAGCAGGGACACAAAACAAATCCTTGTCCTGCTGCACACCACGGACAACTTTCAGCCCAAAAGCACAAACAAGGGTGGCTGGAGGGAGGAACAAGAAGGATGGGACCTCACAACCTGGAGCTGGAATTGGACAATTAAACCCCAAGATGCAAATGGACCAAAACTGATCAAAGTGTGAGACCTCGTGACTGTTTGTCCATTTTGTGTCCATTTTGGGTCCACCTTGGGTGTAGCCCTACCCAGGCTCTTGTCCTGCCCAAGGTGTACCCTAAAGGCCTTTCAATAAATCCCTACTTTATTCTCTGGCTCTGTCCAGTCTCTGTTCCAGGTCAGCCTGCCCAAGGCATCAGCAGCAGCACCGAAGTTCCCTCAGTGCTGATCACATCATCGAGGCCTCTGTGGAGAACAGCTTCTATTTGTTATTGATACTTGCATTCAGAGGCACTGGAGAGAAAAAGATTTGTTTGTCAATGACAGCTTCTGATCATTCTGCAAGGAAATCACAGGAAAAAATGGCACTTATCTCCAGGTACAAGTGATCTCAAAAATGTGATATCCTTCAATTAAATATGTAGTCTTACTCCTTGCTTTCATCTTCCAGCACTAGAAAGTTTTAAAACACTAGAAAATAATAAAGGACAATTCCTTCTTCCACTGAAATGTGTGTTTGTATTTTCAAAAATTATCCCAGTGATTTGTCATAATTTTCTGAAATTATGAAAAAACCCCACAAACATCCTACTTCAAACAAATTACTGTGAAGAAAATATTTTAATTATTCAAGTAGGACCTTGACTGGATTTACTGGGGATAATTACCTCTAAGAAAACATTCTAAGCCAGAACTGATTAGAAAGTGGGAGAATTCTTCACCAGGCAGTACCCACACACTCACTGTGTCATCTAAGTGTCCCACCTACTGAATTCCTGAAAGAATTCCTCATGTCAGTGAATGTAAAGAGAAAAAGGTTTTGCAAGATAACTGACTCTTTAACACAAAAAATTACGGAGGCATTAGAAATTTGGAGGTTATTTTTGGATTTTGCTTAGATGAATAAAATTCAGAAGCAAATTCCCTTGAAATCTATAGATCAGAGAAGTGTGTATACTAAAATCGAGATGAAAAAGTAAAAATTAATCATAAATTGCACATAGCATGCAGGATTTGTGGCAGAAGCCTGCTACTCTGTTGAGTCTATTTCAAGAAAAACATCCTCAGAAATCTCAGAGTGAAACACAAAACCACCTCAGTCTTTTTCTTTCTCCAAACAGGTGTGAAATGCAGCTCAGCTGAAAACAGTGCAGTTCCGACTTGCAAGTGAATTAAGCTTCACAGAATGATAAATAAAACGTTCAGTAATGTGCTTTTGGTGTGACTGAATAAGGCATCTGGATAAAATTGAGAACTATAGGAGAACATTAAATCATTTTAAAAACATGCATGAACTTCAGAATGATGCTGTCATCACATTATTTATATTCTAGACAGACCAAAGAGCTATTATATTTCAGGTCTTTCATGGCAAAACAAAAGCTTTACACAAGTAATATTAAGTATTTAGATGCTTTCATGCAGGATTTATTAGTTCATATTTTGCCCTGTCTCTATATTTCTCTCAATTTCAACTGCATTTTTTTGTCATTTTAGCTTTATACTTTTATAGTTTGGTACTTTTGTTTTGTTATCTATTATCTGATGAACAATCTGAATTCGTGCAGAGCTGGATATGGCTGAGAGAACTTATCCTCCCTAGATCATCCAACTAAACAAAAGCAGGAGCCAAAGAAACATAGCAGGAAAAACCCCTCCATTCTGTACTATTTAGAGAAAAATATCTTTACACACCTTTAATGTTTATCTGAATTAACCATTTTATAGAATAGCAAACAGTGCAGGAAGTTATTTCAAACAGTAAGACATAAACTGTCTTTTGAAAGATTTTTTTCAATACTCTTCCTTTACAAAGACACATAAACCTTCACCATAAAATTAAATGTGCAAAAGAACATATTTCATTAGAAATGAACATTGTAAATTAAATGGTCACAAACCCCCCCCCCTAAAATAATTAATTTTTTCTATAATCATCACAATTTGTTGTTTCATCTAACTTGAAAACACAGCCTTCACCGAGCTGATCTCCTTGATCAGGGCAGTGCTGCCCTTTCTGGGGTTCCTATGATTGGGATTTTTTACAACATAAGCCAGAAATGCTGCTGTTAGGCTTTACTGCATCTACCAAGGCAGAAACACTTTTCATACTTATTCAGCCTGAAATTTTCCACTTGTCCCTAACTTTTGCTCTCTTGTTCTGCCAACTCTTCTGACTATAGCCATCAAACCTTTTGCATAGTAACCTTTTAAATTTGCTTCAGAGCAGCTAAACATACCAAGCCATCAAAATGTCAGAGAACCAACAGCTCCAGCTCAAATCGTTCTCTTTTCATGGTGATCTCTGTACCAATTTAAGAAATGTTTGCCTTATAACCACATTTGTTGATGCAGTGTAAACCTACAGTTAAGTAGGATTTCATGTTCTGTTTAAGCAAAACAAACAAAATAAGCCTGTCATCAACTAAACATCATCAACTAAATAGCAAAGCGATGTGATTTAAAGCATATTTGTAGGAAAACAAATATAAATTATATTGTAAGGTTTGCATAACCAAGATTGATTCAACATACAGGAGAAATTAAATGATTCAGCTGTGGCTGTTCCCGTGTGGCACCAGGGATTTTCTGGCACCAAGGCACAGGGGAAAGGGGTTTGCTGGTGGCTGTCACACACCTTGCATGGGACTTCAGGTGATGCTCAGGCAATTCACAAACCGGTCTGATCATCTGAAAAGGGTTTTGATGACCAAGGATGGAGCACTAAATACAGAGGGAATAACACAACCCCAAGGTTGTCCAGGAAAACTGGACTCTTTCCTTTGGATCAGATTTCACAGAACTCTTCAAACAGAGCTCTTAATCTTCTGGCCCAAAATAACTTTGAGAATTCCTTTCTTTGAGAAGTGGGAAATGAGGTGCTCAAAATGTTCCAGTGAGCCAGAACACAGAACTGAATTAACTCCTATTCCGAGGTGTGACGGCAGGGTAGATCAAAAAGATAAAGAATAAAACCAGCAAAGATTATACACCACCATCCCGTAATAGGTGTAAAAACGCACATATATTGATTCAATAGATGATTATTCAAGCATACAGTAATTAATCTTTATTGTGAGAGAAGCAACAGAGAGGAAAGACAAAATCTGAAGGTACTTTAAATTTATCCTATCAAATCCTTTCAGGGCACATCAAAGATTTTATGTTCAGTCTGTTGGTTCAAATACTCTCATGGTGAATTGTGTTTGAGGAGTCTCTTCCCTTAGAGACAGAAGGTAAGTTTTCCAATCCTTGTTATACATTAATTATCCTTTATGTATTTTCATAGCTAGCCAGCTATAGGAAAATTACCTTACTAGTTTTTACAATAAATGTAAAATTCTTTACTGGAGAAACCACCCACATGTAAAAGCCGTGAACACAAATTCTGACAATCAGTCTGACATCCAATCTGTTTCCAGCCTACGGCCACAGAAATAGAGCACTGCACATTCCAAAAAAAGACCACTAACATTTTCGCCAGTTTAAAGTACATTAAAACTTCTTTTATTACTCAGAAGCTTTGCCCCTGCTTGGTTCATCCTTCCTCCAACTCATTCACATGTACAATTAAAAGATAATCACCTAAAGGTTTTGTGCTGGAGTTTCAAAAGGATGATAAGGCAGCAGACTGTCACTGAAATTCAAGGCATTGAGTTCTTAATAATTTTCTTTAATAGCCATAACTGTAATTTGAGGATGTCAATGACAGCAATTGAGCTATATGAATTATGTGTTGATTTCCAAATAATCAGTAATAAAAAAATTGCAGGATATTGTATCTCTCAGATAAGAGAGAAATGAAAAGCAAGAGGAAAGGCAAAACATTTAAACAACATGAATATTATAAAGCATGAATACCATAAAGCACCAATATCTATTAGTATTCAAAATATCTTTGTGATACAGCATATAAAAAGGGGTTTAATGAAACAGTAATAAGATGTTTGAATAATTTGTCCTATGAACTGTAAATCACAAAACACCAGGAAGATTTATTACTCACAGAATACAGGAGCATTCTGGGAATGATAAATTCCCAAAGGGGTTGGGAGAAGAAGAAAAAAACCCGTTAAAATCAGACTTTAACCATTACTCAAAGCAATACAAACCCAAAAACTAGTACTACTGAAAATGCACTCAAAGTGATGCAGTCTGGTAAGGAAGAAGATGTAACATCATTCAGGGGGCAGGCTGGGGAACAGCTGGCTGGAAAGGAGCTGTAGGGAACAGGCCATGGAAGGGCAGGAGGATGAGTGAACACAGGATAACAATGTGCCCTTGCAGCAAACCACACGTGCAGCATCCTAGGCCATGTCAGGAAGGCCCTGGGGAGCAGATCCCAAGGGATGGGATCCTTCCCCTCCAAGCCAGGAGTGCTGGGGCCACACTGGAGTTTGTGCTGCCCAGGAGGAGGAGATGGGCAGGGGCAGCCAGCACAGGAGCAGAGGATCAAGGAATGGGGGATTGGACCTGCAGGAGGAGCAGCTGAGGGAGCTGGGGTTGTTCAGCCTGGAGAAAAGGAGACTCAGGGGTGACCTCATCACTCTCTACAACTCCCTGAAGGGTGGCTGTGCTCAGCTGGGGTTGGGCTCTTTCTCCAGGCAGCACTGACAGAAGGAGAGGACACAGCCTCAAGCTGCACCAGGGGAGGTATAGGTTGGATATCAGGGAAAAGTTTTTCACAGAAAGAGTGATAAAGTGCTGGAATGGTCTGCCCGGGGAGGTGGTGGAGTCACCATCCCTGGATGTGTTTAAAAAAGCCTGGATGTGGCACTGGGTGCAAGGGTTTAGCTGAGGTGTTGGGGCTGGGTTGGACTCGATGATACCGGAGATCTCTCCCAACCTGGTCATTCTGTGAATTCTGTGAGAGGCTGAGACAGCTGGGGCTCTTCAGCCACAGAAAGAAAAGGCTCGAGGGATCTCACGAATGCACATAAACTCCTGAAGGGAGGGTAGAAAGAAGATGCAGCCAGACACCTCTCAGTGCTGGCCAGGCAGATTAGAAGAGGCAATGGGCACGTTACTATTTAAATATCAGAGAACCTTTTTCCTGGGCGGAGAATCTACCAAACAAACAGTGTTTCTGTACTGGTTGTAAGTTCTTAGAGATACCCCAGATCTGGTCCCTGTGTACCTTCTCCTACAGCTGATCCTGCTTTGTGCAGTGGATGGATTCAGCAATATCCAGAGGGCCCCTTCAGCCTGTGTCATTCTGTGATTCCATAATACCAAAACCCCAAGTCTTTTACTGGCTGTTGGAGTAATCAGCCATCACCCTTCATACACTACCAAACAAATGTCAAGTTATTCAAGCCTCTGTGGTAAATTGCTTTTAAACCCTTAAAAATTCAGTCACAGCTCTTCCCTCTGATAATGAGAACCTTTAACTGCCTATGTTACAAATTAATTATAAAGTATATGAAAGCATCATGAAAAAAAATAAAAGGAAAAACTGTTTTGGGTTTATGTGGCAAAGTTTAGGGAGTGCAGTCTCTGAAGCACTGAAGTGTAAAAAGGTGAAGTGAAAAAAATTAGACCATCTCTAATAAGGAGAAGTAGAATGAATAAAGGAAGAATGAACTCAAAGGTAATATTGCCAAGCTAAAATATTTTAGTCATGACACACGTGGAAATTCAAAACCCAATGATAAAGGGTTTATTCTAGGATAAGGCATCTGAAGATTTAACTCTGAAATAATTATAAAGATCTATGTGTCTTATGACATAAAAACCTTAAATTGCAGAATGCCAATTCTATCCTCCTGTCAAAATATTTATAAATTATAATCTATTAAAATTTTAAAACTTCACTGCTGCTAAAAAGTAAACGATATTTATGATTAAATATTACTATTTCTTTTTCTCAGCAATGATTACTGAACCTAAAATAATGGACCTGAAGGTTTTAATAAGAACTCGGAGAGCAATAATCCTCTTTTGTCCAGACCAACTTGAGACACAACTTTGCTCTTACTCATAATTCCTCATGCTGTGACAGTGGTATCTTTTTAGCAGCTTTAGCATGTACTGAGTGCATGACAAATACAGGATACTGAAACTTAAAGGGGAAAAATCCCTTCGTTCCAAGACAGATGCTCGCTTCTGAAGTCTTTTCAACCTCCTCCTACCCACTGTGTTTCACTGCAGAACGCAGCACCATCACACAAAAAAGAAGCCTTGCTCTGTCCATGGGGTAGCACTGGGAACGTGTGTTCATCAAAACCCTTTATTGTCTGCCCCAATTTGGGCCTTTCCAGCCATGTTTGACAGCTGAATCATAAACACAATACTCTGTGAGCTTTTTTTTTAAGCTTTGGAAAGCAATGTTTTAAAATCTACAGCTCGCCTCAAATGTCTCTCTCTGATCAATATATATTTAGAGAGTTTTCCTTGAATTAATTAGCACTTTTATCTCATATTTACTACTGTGCTACTTTCACTTAAAAACAAAAAAAAGATTTTGCCTCTTCACAAGATTTCTGCTTCACAGAAGATTTTTCCACATTGCTGAACATTCAGTCTTGAAAACAGAGGAAGTGAAAGTTATCTGGTGTCACAGAGTTCATCCCCCTACCCAATGCTTTACCCCTACACATACAGCTATTTGCATTTGATAACACACCTTTAATGCCTGGAGAGCTAAAACTGGCTGCCCAGAAAGGCTCCCAGTTCCTGGGGTCAGTGTGCAGTTTCCAGTGGCCCCACCATCACTGGAGGCCACTCAAACTATTGCAGATGCTCTTTTTAATGCTTTAGATTCGTTAGGCCCACTCTGAGAAGTCTGAGTACTGATAATATCTCTAGAAATTATTCCTACTAAAACAAGAACACTAAATTTAAAAGGAAGCAATCAATCAATATTTGGATTTGTATATATATTTTGTTCAGGTGTAACAGAATGATATCAATAATCACATAAAAGATTTTTTTTAAAAATCCTAAAAATTAAACTTGCCAAATGCTTTGAACTTGCCTATGTGTGATGTCATTGCAAAGAGAACACATCAAGAATTTGGCTACTGAGCAGATGTGACTTTGAAAAGTTAGAAAAATTATTGAAGTTGCACTATTAAAAAAAAAAAAATACTAAAATAAGCATTTGGGGATTTATGACAAGTAAACACTTATTTTCATAGTGTTGTTCTGGTTTTACTTCACTCTGGTTTCTTTTGCCTCCTTCCTTGATCTCTCCCTTTTTCTGGCCCAATCTGCCCAAATGCACATACATAAGCTTTTTCATACAAACGTGCATACATCCACGTATCTAAATCTATATATCTATATCTATAATCTAGACATCTATCTAGATATAGATATAGATATACCTATATAGATATCTAGATATCTAATATTTTTGTGTGTATGCAAATGCTGGAGTTCTCTCTACTCGCATTACCACCTTTCCAAAGCCAGCCAAGAGCCCTGCCATGAAGAGAGGCAGAGGCAGAGCCCCTTTCTCTCCAGCCCCCAGCCAAGGCTGCTTGCCCAGCCTCTCCTCCCTCGGTGGCTGACAGGCCCAAGGCACAGATGCCAACCTGAGGCAGTGATTTTGCAGTGATGGCATCTGTCTCCTTGGCACACTCTGCTGATATTTGCGTTGGCTCCTCTGCCGTTGCCCCTGGGGCTGTTAATGGGTTAAGTTGGTGATAGGATGTTGTCTGATCCTTTCTCCTAATTCACCTTTGATTCTACTCAATTTCTGTCAGAATAAAGCTGCTCTGCACCGTCCTGAAATCTTTGTGCTTTAGCTGGCATGTGTAATGATGTCATTTTGGATGGTCTTGTTGTGCTAATGGATGATTTGGACAGGGCAAACCACTTCTTTGTATATTTTACACTTAAAAAATTATGTCTGCCAAAACTTATTAACACAAATACTTTATTCAAGGACACTGGTTATTATTGTGATCCTAAAAAAAAATGAAAAAGAGCTAAAACTGTGAAAGTACTACAGCCATGATAAAAATGAAGCATTATCAAAATCTGATTCTATTTCATTATAACTCCTTGGGTTAAAAAAAAAATAAAAATTGTTGGATCCTTCTTTTTATGTTGCAGGAAATGTTGATGCAAATTTTATAGTTTTAAGTAAAAAGTCAGTGAGCTGCTTGAACACGTCACAAAAGGTAACTCCAATGGGTTTATCTCACAACAACATGGTTTCTAGTCTAGAAATATCAGTTTATATGACAGTAATTACTAAAACAGATGGGCAGGAAGCCAAGAAAAGGCATCACATCGACAGTGGGCTGAATGCAACTGGGAGCTATGGAGCAGAAAGGAGCTGTGCCAGATTGTGTGGCAGCTGAGAGTCTCATTGGTGAACATTTGCTGTGCAATCTCAGACACATCTAAAAAATTATGCATTCCCCATTGATTTCATGCTAAAATGGCAGAGAAAAAAGAAAGCTTCTGTCTGAACTTGAACACAGTACCTGCTGACAAGTTCCTTCCTTTGAGTACTCAGGGTTTTCCTCCTTGCACTTCCATGTTCCTATCTGCCATTTACAGGCCTGGCTGCACATTGTAGATCCACACTGTCAGGTGTTACATGAGTGGCAGTCAAAACAACACCAGAGGTCTGCAGATAGAGTTAACCAATAGGCTCAAAATATCCCTAAAATGTCTCAAAATAAAACCCACCACCTATATCTTCCCTTCAGGAAATCTATTTAAAGATATTGGTAAGCTATAGGTAAGCAGCACTTGGATAAAATGAACAGGAAAAAAAATCTAGACTCTAAAGACAAATTATCTCTAAAATTACTAAAGATATGCAAAGCAAACCCAGAATTCCTTAACTGAATCCTGTTACCTTCTGGTCTTTGTTTTTTGCCTTTTTTTCATAAAGTAGTTCAGTCAAAATTTGATTTAAATCTTTCTGCTGACTAGTCAACCACTGTACATTTTAGAAAATGCATTTTTCTAATTATTATTAGAATTAGCCATCATTATGAAGAATACTAAAAATCCAGCTGAGCTGATGGAGATCAATATTTATATGAATTGTTCTCTAGCAACAATTAGTAGTTTGCAGTTGTTAAGACTGGAACAGTAACAATAAAGCATTATCTTCAGTCCAGGCCGATATCTGATGTTATTGAGATTTTGAACAACTTTTAATAAAGAAATCTTTGGGATATAAAGGCGTTGGCACTTCCTTCTGAATCTCTCACCAGTCTGTTCAGGCGGGCAGCCTTGCAATTAATCTCAGCAGTTCATTCATTTTCCAAACATCCTTCCTATTGACTCCTACAGAAAAGCTCTCATCCACTCGCTTGGTTACATTAATTACACTGAGCAGATAAAGCCAAGGAAATCTGTGAGACACCAGAGACTCCATTATTTTCCGTGTAAATTCCAAATTTGCTGCATGCAAACAGAAGGAGGCACATCGTTGGCACCGGTGGGTCCCTGAGCAGGGCTGGGAGTTCAACTGGAACCCCTGAGAGTGGAACAGCAACCCTGCACACCCTGCCCAGGGTCCACCCAGAGAGCTCAGGTGTCTCATCTGCCTCCCAGGATTCTGGAGGCAAGAAGGAGTCTGTAAAACACTGCAAACTTCCACCAGCTCTTCCCACCTGGAGCATTTCTACCTGTTAAACAACATTGGGTCACCTTGGATGAGCAACACTACAGAGACCCAGAGAAGGTATGGAAAGGTAAACAAAGAGTAGGGGTGGGGTGGGAAAGGACAAAGCAAAGGAAGAAGAGTAAATTATTCACAGTATAGAATAGTTTTGATTTACCTGGACTTCTTTACATTGACCTCTGACTGCAACTATATTTCCTCTTGCTTTTTTTTCCTTCACAACACCTAAAAAGCAGCCCAGAGATGAACTAAATAATTACTGTGCACACTTCACTTTTGTCTCAGTTCCAACAAAACTTGATACCATTCCAGAGTCCAGATTTTTCTTGGAGAAAGTGATCTTAAATTCTTACAGCTTAGCAAACATGTATGATATATTATACACTTTTCCCAAATTAAAAAATGTCCCCTGCATGTGCCAATGTACTCCCTGCATGAGGCACGGTATTTATTCTGCAGAAATTGAAAGCAAGCTACTGTTTAAAGGTGGGGCAACAGAGGTCTGAGGAAGAACTGTGAGCAGAAAAATCCCCTCTCACTTGAATCACCACTTGCAGACAAATATTTTAGTTTTTGTGTGCATGTTAACTTGGCAGTGTTTCACAGAATATCAATTTTGTCCATTTAAAAATGTCCAATTAGCAATTTGGACAAGAACTTGGAGAATAACTTGCATATGCATGTGTGTATATACATTTTTATACACACACACATATGCAGGAAAAAATCCCTTGCATCAATCAGTGGCTTGCAGGAGAGTGAAATAGTGAAGATCCTTGTTTGCTGCCTTCAGTCAGTTAGAAGAAATTAAAATAAAATATTGTTAAAAAAGAAAATTAATCTTCAGCTGGCAAATAAACTCATCAGTACAGTGAATTTTTCATTAGCCTAAGAATGAAAAAAACCCCATATATGAATATACACAAAGAAATATATATATAAATACAGAATTCTGTAAACCCACAATTAAGTCTGGCTAAGTTTAGGGGACAAGAAAGTGATAATCACTCTGTTTTTTCTCTAATAACACTAAGTCATTCAAAAGAAGAGATTAAAAGGAGTTAACTGAATATTTCAAGCAAGCAAAATCAAAGTGACAAAACAATTTGGAAGCTCTGCTCTGGCTCTTAAAGGAGCTTGGTGCACCCAAAAAAGAGGGGAGACATCTCTCACACTGGGAAATCAAATTCTTACCTGAGGAAAATCCCAATTTAAGTGAAGCAAACATTGTGAGAGCACTTATTGATTCTGTGTGTTAAGGAAACAATTTCCAAGAGAGAACAATTCTGTTAAGGAACTGAAAAAAGAAGTACTATGGAACAGAAACTCCACAGTCCCTGAATGTACAGAGGAGTTTTAATTGAAGTTTTAATTGAAACTTGAAGTGGGACCTGCTCCACGAGAAAAATATGCGAGAATGAGCCATTATGAAAACCATTTTATAGCTAAAATGTGTTAATATCAGTTGCTATAAACAATCTGCTTGATAGTTTCCATAGGCCACAGCTTTATGAAAATCCTGAGAAATCCCAAAGCTCCTGAATGGAAGCAGAGACAAAGCAAGGGCCAGCCCAGGCTGTTGTCACTGTCCCAAACCCAGGCGAGCAGAGTTGTTCTGTTGGAAATGTTTTGTCACAGGGTGGTGTTGGGGGGGGGAAGGCAGAAATCACAGAGAACCTTGACAGGTTCCTTAAGCAGTTTGGAGTTTCCTGTGTGTCCCAGGATGGCTGAAGAGAGGGGAGGGAGGAAGCAGATCCATGTTAAGCACAACATTAAGAACAGTGTCCGTTCAGAGCATTCTCCTTTCCTTCACGAAAATAATTGCTACATGCTAAACAACATCAAAGTCTCAACTCTAAAGCAAATTATCACGGAAATAACCACAGAGAAATTATTTGGTTTGGTTCATTTGGGTTGATTGGTTATTTTTAATTTAGAAGAGTCATTTGGCCTTCTCTTTTTCAGTTCTGAAGTCTGCTTGGGTCTGCCCTTGCCTGCTCTCTTTCTGTGAACTTGGATAAATGGTATAGTACTGATTAAGTTCTCTAAATCTTAGAAATTATATTATTAGGAATATTTTTTAATTTTTTAATCTACCTGGCTAATTAAAACCTAAAAAGCATACATGCTTTTTATTAAAAGATGGAGAAATACTATTCTACTGAAAGCCATTGCTATTCTGGTTTTGTCCAAAAGCACCATCACACTAAGAAAACCAGGAACAAGGTAATTATTTGCACGTAAACCTCATAAAAAGGCAATAATCTAGATTGAATATCCACAGTTTAATATATAAAAGTTATTAAAATATTAAAATGTAATTAAAATAAAAATATTTAAATGTAATCACTGGGCACTTACAAGACAGTTTACAAATGTATGCAAATTACCAGGGTTTTATTTATTTATAAATAAATATATTTGCAGACACCAATGTAATCTAAAAAGATATTAAAACAACATGAAATACTCTCAGTACAATAATTTTATCCATTGGCTCAACACAACTTTTTGTTCATAACACCAATAAAAAGCAGGAAAAAAAAAATCTCTATATTCTTCACCTGTAAACAAATATGCTTAAATAAAGTGCATTGTATTTTCATCCATTTGATTAAACACATACTCCATTCATAACTAAATAAAAATATCTATGCACTCATGTGAGCTGTGGGATAAAACATTTGTACTTCCATTCATGGAATGGAAATGGGTTCCATAGTAGGCAGAAACTCCAGTTACACACTGGAAATGTGTTCCTGTGCCTGAGAAGGAGGGGGTTGAAGGTGAGTGATGCTGCAGGACGTGAGAGCACATGGGCAAAGGGCACAGTGGCAGAGGGGCTGACCCTGCTGGAACAAAGTCTGTCAACAAACAAGGGCTGGGCTGAATGGCATTTCATTGAATAATACCTGCACATGTGGCTCCAGCAAAGCTCCAAGATCCTGCACACGAGCAGAAATGCAAAGAGACATTTTCAAGAGGCAGGGCAAATGCTAGGGATGACTTTCCCTGGCTTTCACCAGGCACTGCCATTAGAGTGCTTTAGCTTCCATTAAGTTGTCACTTCCCTGTGCTGCCAGCTTTCCGAGGGGGACGATTCGTTCTGACAGAAGCACGGCCTGTCACATGCACTCACAGTTCAGTGGGAATGAACAGGAAAACCCCCAGAGCTGATGGATTTATCAGAGATTGGAGCTGGCACCTATATTGCTTATATGTACAGAGCAAGGTAATTAATAAGCTCTAACCTGTCCACCTTAAGCACCTCATATTTAGTTGAATAAACTTAATTCAAGGCACACAAATGTAAAATGTACAAAGCTGTTCCTTCATTGGATTTTGATTTTTTTTTTTAATTAGCCCTTATTGATGATGACAGTTTTGTAACAACAACATATCTAGTTCATACACATTTTTAATACATAAGAATTGCTACACTGGCCAAGAGAAAAGGCTGATCTAGTCCAGAATCACAGGGGCAAACATTTAGGGAAGGAACGTAAGAAATGCCATGTGAGCATGGACTCTGTCTGCAAAATATAACCCAGCAGCCAGTGACTCCTGAGCTTACTGAGCCAGAACTTCTACACAGCCACTGGATCCATCCTGCTTGGTCTCAAATTAATTCTAAGTGCCACAATCCTGCTCCATGTAAAAAAAAAGTACTTTGTTATGCTAATATTGAACTTGCTGGCTGACAATATCACTGAGTACTGAGTCTTATACAGCAAAACATTCCATTTTCTTTGAAGCATTGATGATTGTCTAGGCCTCTCTTTTAACTTATCTGTCACCATTCCAAGCTCAAGAACCCTAATCTATTTAAGATCTCATCCAATTGAAGATATTTTGTACTTCTCACCTTCTCTCTTTCTAAGTATTGGATGTGTGGTCAGAAATATGTTTGCTGTAAAAAACATGAATGCAAGAAGGATTTCAGCATTAAAGATCTCCACATCATTCCAGTTTTCTAACACAGAAATTATGACTGTCAGTCTTTAATACATCCATTGCACTTTATGTTTCCTTGATAACAGTTAACAAGTTATTAATTATATTTTATCCTTGGCCAGATCCAATAAAGGAACTTTGTACAACCTGAAGACAAATTATTTAATTTATTTGGCTGGTTTGGGCTAAGAGAGAGTTAATTTTCTTCACAGCAGGTAGTATGGGGCTGGGGTTTGGATTTGGGCTGCAAACACAAGGAATCTCTCCTAAGACAGGGAAGTTTTTGTCACTGGTGAGTAGAGCTGACACAGAGCCAAAGCTGCTTCTGCTCCTCGCCCCACCCATCCGGGCTGGGAGTGCCCAAGGGAGTGGACACAGCCAGGACAGCTGACCCCAGCTGGCCCAAGGGATATTCCAGAATATCTCATGTCCCACTCAGCCTCTAAAGGTGGTGAAGGAGGAAGAGGGGGACACTTGGAGTGATGCTATTTGTCTTCCCAAGCCACTGTTCCACATGCTGGAGCCTGGCTGTCCTGGGGTAGTGAACACCTGGCTGCCCATGGGCAGGGGGAATGAATTCCTCATTTTGCTTTACCTGTTGAAGTGTCTTTTTCTCAGTGCATGAGCTTTGGGGTTTTTTAGTGATTCCCCTCCCTCCCAGGGCAGGCAGCAGTGGGGGCATGGCAGGAGCAGCTCTGGTACTCACTTCCTGGCAGGGGTTAAACCACAACACTTCAGTATTGTTTCACCTCTTTGCAGTCTTGGAGAAACGAAACACTGAAGAGAGTAAATGTTTTTCTGAGGCACAAGTCAATTAGAGAAGATACAATTACACGTAGAATCCTCACAGAAGGAAGATGTAATGTAGTTTCTTCTTACACATCCTTATGGAGGACTTTGTCCTTTCTCTGTCTTTCTCCCAGTGCATCCACACTCATCTTCCCTGCTGGCACTCAGTCGTTGTCCCTCTGGATTTCACATCTTCTGGAAGCTGTTCTACTGGGCTGCAGCAGAAGGCACTTAGGTTACAAAGGGTGGCAGAGAAAAGGGAGGAAGCTGGGACAGAAGAGACACTGCTGTGCTGGTGGTGGCAAGAGCCAGAGCAGAGGCAGAGGCAGAGCCAGCTGGCTGAGGAGAGGATGACAGCCATCAGATTAACTGGGAACAGCCAGGCAGTCCTGAACACCACCACAGCACAGACTTGGCCCAGCAGTGAGGACAGAACAGAGTCCATTAAGCACTTTGAAGGACAAAATCTAGGTTAGAAAAAGGTTAGGCAATATGAAGATGTGTGAGAAGAATACACAGGAAAGACTAGAGGCAGGTATGTGAGAGGCTGAAGAGAAAAATAAAAGGAGAGATGCAGAGGGGAGGTAGTAAAAAATAAAAAAAAAAAGAGAAAATATCGATTAAATAACTACTCAGCAATATATGTCTTATAACATATAGTAGAAGGACTCCACCACAGTCACAATAAACTGTGTCTAGCTGGTTTTTCATATTAATATTCTTTGTTGTACAGTTATTGGACACTTCTGGTTTCACCTTTAACATTCCAGGTGAAGGGACACACAGTTGTTGTGCTGATAACTCAGAGCAGGCATGACTGTTACAAAGGTCAATTGTTCATCAAGTTTAGCACAATCTTTATTGACCACTAATTACTACTTTTAGCTTTACCACATTTTGCTTCCTTAATTACAATTCTGACATATTCTAATATTTATTTAAGGAGCAGAGGCTCATAGATAAATCTTGGTGATTTGCTTGCATACAGTGTGAAATGATATGCTGGCTCTAACCTAATGCAATACTTGGGCTGAAATAAAATATTAAAAATTGATTATTGTCACAATTCAAATCATTTAGAATGAATGAAAAGTGAAGAAGATGTATTATTTTCTTATATAAAGACATTCTAAGCTAGCTGGTGCCACTGAACAGTCAAAATTGCACTTCTGTTATTACATATACTTTGATCTAAATGATGCTGGCCTTCTAATTTCCAATGCCCATTAATTCTTTTCACCTATAAATTGCCTTCACAGGTTTGGAGTTTTGTATTCTCTGAAAACTCAGAAGGCTTTTAGGAGAATTCTGTGTGATGAAAGAATCTTTTGAAAAAAATTGAACCCGAACTGCTCTGAATTTCCTACACCTCAAGGTAAACAGAATGCTTCACATAAGGCACAGAAAAATTTCACCTGTTTACTTCCCTCCTATTGTTATTATTAGGACTTTGGGATAACTGGAAAAAAAATCAACGTGGAGTGATATCTCCTCTTGCCAGATAGTTGTGCTACTTGGAATCAGCATCAGAGAAAAATTAGTCAAGTTTCCATTAAGAGTAAATATGAAGGACAGAAATACTCAGCTGAAAAAATGAGTTCTGACGAACTTGGTCAAGTAGCAAGCAATAAACGGCTTCTTTTTTCCAGTATTTGTTCTAAAGTGCTTGTTACATTCTTTAACGTGCCTAATAGCTGCATTGAAAATACAATTTATTTATTAACAAGCAGTATTTCCATTCTTTGACAGGCTCTCCACCCCAACCCCGTCAAAAAAAAAATCTCCTCAAAACTTTCAACTAAGCTCATCAATTACTCTTAACACTCTAAATAGTTGGCAATGTTTACACAACATCCTTTCAGAGTTATCCAGCTCGATCTTGCAGCTCATTAAAAGGATCTCTATTTATTTGCTGTGTGTTACAGTTCTTCACTTTGGCACAACACGCAAAAAGGAAGCCAATTTTACTTTTCCCTGTGGTGTTAATTGGTAGAGCATGCTGCCTGCCTCTTCATTAATTATGTCAATGTGTATGAAACTTTCATTTTCATGGCAGTGTTTTAACAAAGCCTTGCAACGAGGCGGACAAAAAGCCAGCAAACTCCAGTTTATAAAATGTGGGTAATGAAGGCTAGCAGTAGCCAGAATATAATATTTATTTCAAAAAGCAGCTTTTTCCCTCCTTATCCCTTTCAGAAATCATCTAAAGCAAGCACTTACTGAAGTAAACAAGATCAACTTTACTGCTGAAAGTAAATAAATCTCCATATAACACACAGATAATGGATCTGGAAACACTATAACTTCACAGAGCACAAAGAATGTGAGAAGGACCTTTAGCCCAGCTGAAATGGTTTTGCTCCTAAAACCATTTCCAGATAATTTACTGAACTCATCCCATCAAGTGTACAGAAATCACTCACTGCTTGATAGCCCACTAAACACTGGGGCTTTGTCTAAAGAATAAACTACCACTAGCACAGCAGAACCAGGCACTGACCATATGAAATTCCTCTGGATGCCTTTCGCCTGTTTCTGTTACTAACTGCAAGTGTTGGTAAAAGACTAATACCAAGATTTTCTCATTACCTATTTTTTCTTCCCTAAAAAAATTAAACAAACAAACAAACAAAAAGGTCAGCTCTCTATGACTTCAGATAGAGCACGCTGAATTTCACTACTTTGGAGAGACTGCCTGGAGACAGAGACTAAAGCAACAAATACAGTCTATGATAAGCTACTTCAGCTCTTTCTGGAAATTCTGAAATGCAAAGTATTAAAATAGAGCAGTGCCCTATTGTAGAAGATGTAAAGCATTGCAAAGTATAAATGAGATACCTTAAGAAGGCACCATCTTACATTCACATAATGACAGCTCCCAGGCTGGGAAATCATGCCCAGAGAAGCTTTCATGCTGCCACTGAGGCTGTAAATGCCACAGACAAAGGTACTTGTTCCTCACCACAGGTATCTTCTGACTGATAGAAAACATGTTTGTCCCTGGCTAATACCTGTATTTGAAGGATTGAAGAAACCCCAAACAAACCCTAACAAAACCAAAAAACCCCACAAAACACACAAAACCCTCACAACCCACTGAATGTACATTCCAATCTATGATCTAAGCCCTTCCACTCTGTACTTCTCTCCCTATATATTTGTGATGGCTTTAAACTTATTCTTTGCAGTGAGATCCAAGTAATAAAAATAGGAAGAAGCATTAAAAAATGTTTCCTATAGTAAGGCTAAACCCTAAAACAACAAACAAAGAAATGTATCTGTACACTGAGAGCATTTGTCCTTCAAGTGATTCTAGCCAGGCTGGGAGACGAGAGGGACTCACTGCAGGGAAGCACAGACCTCATGGTCTGTTCTGATAGGGGATTTTGCCCCTGATGGAAGCAGCAAAGTTCCAGTCAGCAGATCTATCAGCCAGGTGCAGAAGACTTGCAGGTGCCAATTTTTTGTTGTTGTTGTTTTGTTTCTAGTTTCCCAGAATATGTGTTATTTCTCTCAAGTTAAAAGTATGTCAGTACCCAGACTGCATCATCCTGTGGATTTACATGGCCCAGCACTGCAGGACACTCCAAACCAACACTAAAATCATACTATTAACACAGACAATTCTTTATGTACCTCCCTCTGTTCTCAGGTGTCCTCAGAAATACTGTAAAACATGAAGCAAACCCACTGTTTGCTTGTATGAATGAAATAGTGGATCCTCACTGACCTAACAGATTTGGTGTTTATATATTTATTCTTTCTTGTTCTCCATTTTCTCCTCCTGTACATGTTTGACCTCTCCATCTTTCCCTCTCATAGCAGCACTCTCTGAACATCACAAACTCCCTGCTGTCATTGTCCTCTCACTCAGTTTCTCTTAATCTTTCACTCCCCTTTCATGAAGCTTTAGCTGACTTCTCTCATACCCAAAAAAGTTTCTTAAACCCATTCCTGGCTTCATTTCTCCTCCTCCTCCTCCAGTTCAACCCTCTCAGGATCCCCTTCTCCTTTCACTTGGATCCTGCTCCGTGCTGCAGACGCTTCACTGCTGGACAGGTCTGTGCTCTCCTGTTCCCAACAAACCTGTCTCTAGGCATTTCTCCTTTCCTTCCTGTCTGCTTGTTCAGTTCCTCTCCTCTGTGAGCTCCTAAGTAATTTATAAACACCACGTTTCTTTGCTCTTCCTGCCAGAAAACCTGCACTGAAATTTTATGTTTATTCTACTCTAATAACTCCTTGCTCCCAGACAGTTTGGAAAAGCTATGACAAGGTTATATCATGAAATATTTTCTACATTATTACTCCTTATCTTCATCAGGAAGTAGTTTTGCAAAGACACACAAAAAATTAACCTTGGACTGTAAGAACAGAATTGAACAGCCATGCTGTAACTGAAATAAGACTAAAAGAAATACTCAGGAGAACCCTTCACCCTACCTGCATTTCTTCTATTGCCTCAATATCATTTTAGGAACAAGTTTTGGAAATAGATCCTAGATCATGGCACTTTCTCCTGTTTCTCCCTGGAAGCATCTGATCTATCAGGAGTATACTGTACAGTGTTAGCTATTCCTCTTGAATTTCCTGTGCAGTTCATGTATGCTATTTCTGTATAAAATACTGAATTTAAAAATGTGTATTTAGAGTTTTTTGGATGATTGTCTAGGTTGATATTAATTAGAAGCTGCAAAAATTACACGGAAGTTTAGGAATTGCATACCTAACAGAAAGGATGTGTGAAGAAAAGGGAAACTCTTAAAAAAAATAGATTTGTGGTCATCTTAGCCAGTATTCATCAAAACTGAAAGCTTATATACCATAGGTAGCTAATTGATTTTTTTTTTTCTTCCATGTGTATTATTTTTTCTCTGTCACACAGAGAAAATGTTCTTTGTCAGCAGCTACACTTCCCTGTCAGATTTTATACCTCAGTGACGATGTTTTATGTTCAGCAGCTGGCACATAAGTATTCTCATGCACTTACTGCATTTCTACACTTCTCAGTTCTACAGGGTTAGGCTTTGCTTCCTTGTCTTCTATCCCAATTTAAACCAAACAAAAACATCCTAAAAAAGCAATTCAGCAGAGATTACCTATTCCCATATACCATCAGCATTACCAAACTTTTTTCAGTGACATATATAGTAGCACTAAACATCCACAACTGTATTCTCCAGAGCTTGTAAGAAAAAAAAAAAAAAACAAAAAAAAAAAAAAAAAACAAACCCCCAAAAAAAAAGAACCCCAAAAAACCCCCCAAAAAACCAACCACCAAACCAAAAAAACCCAACCCTTTGATTTCACATATAACAAAAATATATAAGGTATTTCTGAATCAACTGTTGTTCAAAATAGAGCTAGGCTTTGGGGAAAAAACCTCCGAACTCTAAAATTCTCCAAAATGCAGAAGTAGCTCTCCAAAAAGTTGTACCAATGTTTCATTTCTTTCCGTACCAAAATATTGCAAGGTCAGTTTGTCCAGAGCTGGTGTCTGTTACATTTGTACTGCTTCAACTGAAGAAATTCTGTCATCTCCCTTGGGAAATGTGTATCACTCGGGAGCAATTACCACTTACCAGCTCTGGGCAAGTCAGTCTAGTTCCTTTACTTAAGTCATGTGGAGTCTGTGCATCTTTCACTGGTCACTACGTTTCCCAACCTGCTGGTCCTGTACGTGGAGTTTCTCTGCCCTTGCAGTTTATAAACACATCCTTTCACACTGAGCTTTCATTGTGTGAGGGCTGGACACACTGCCCAACAGAAGGCAAGAGATCTGAATAAAGCAACTCTAGGTGAGGCAGTTGCTTAAATCTCCAAAACCTGCATTATCCCTTCCAGACCCGATTCATGGCTCTAGGGAAATGGTTAAAGCTTCCTGTCTTGGGTTGCAATGCAAGATAAAACCAAAAGTATGTGGTCTATTATTTGTTGAAACTGTTTGATTTTTTTTTTTTTTTCTCTTCTCTGACCCATTCCTCATAACTTTGGGGTGGGGAGGGGGCGGGTGTCTCCTGTTAATGGGCAGCTGTTAAACCAGCTGGGGCAGTGTTCTTTATCTCTCCCACCACCCATCCTCCCTCCAGGGGATATCTGCTGTTCATGGGCCATCCAGGCTCACTGCATGGCTGATACAATTACATCATCCCACTGGGAGATGCTCCACTCAGGGGGAGGAGCCCAGCATTCCTACCTGGATAAAAGCTGAGATTCAGAACAGCAGCACAGCCTGTTTGCACTGCATTCCCAGAGGAACACCAGACCCAACTCACCACCACTGGACCCTTCTACAGGATCATCTCTGCTCCAGCAGAACCACAGCTGTCACTCCAGGAGGACTTGATTGGACTGCTCCCAACACCCTGACCAACAGGGTGTCAGGTCATGTTCTGACTCTGTCAGGGTTTTCTTTTTTCTTGCCTTTTTTTTTTTTTTGTACTACTACGTTTTTATTTTTAATATTCCTAGTAAAGAATTGTTATTCCTATTCCCATATCTTTGCCTGAAAGCCCCTTAATTGCAAAATTATAATAATTTGGAGGGAGGGGGCTTACATTCTCCATTCCAAGGGAAGCTCTGGTTTTTCCCTGGCAGACACTTGTCTTTCCAAACCAAGACACTCCCATAGATGGACTATATTATTTTTGCCACATACATGGTTTTCAATTAAGATTGTTAATACAAATTACTTGCTTGCAAGCCGTATGCCAGTGATCAGTTTGTTGGGACATAGTTACTTTGATATTTCACCTTATGGGCTCTTTCTGTCTCCAAGTTTCAGTCTGCTGTGTTATGTTTGTACCTGGATCAGGGACACAAAGTGCTGCCCACACCACCCCAGTTCCACGGGCCAGCACTGGACACAGACCCCACATCCCAGTGAGGACTGGAGCTAGAGCTGGTCCCAGCTGTGGCACTGGGCAGGACTCAGGCGTGGCTCATACTGACCCCATCAGAAAGCAGCAGGCTGGAATCAAACCCAGAGCAAAGTGCAAATAACTTCTGGAAGACAGAAAGGTGATAATGGAGAAAGAATTCAAACAGCTGTTTTGCCTCTAATCTGTAAGGCATGGAAGTAAATTCTACTGCCAAACACTTGAAACTAACCCCCAACATAAAAAAAATGAATTCATTTTTTCCTGCACCTTCACTGCTTATCCACCAAGGCTGAGTGAAAGCAAAGCCTCAGTAATAAACATGCAGCCATTCAGGTTCATGCACAACATGCCTAAACAATTTTCCTGCCTACAGATATAAAAAAGGTTTAAATAGTGAGGTACACTCTGTTTAATATATGGGAAAGACGAGTGCTACATGGCCATCAGCACTAGGAAAAGAACATTTCTTCTGTGACATTTGAATTATTGTGTGAGCATTACACATTTTAAATTGCACAGATCAATTCTTCCCCTCTTCTTACATCCATGCCTGTTTTCCTTCCAAATGATGCCTTCAATGCACATAACTGGGATGCATCTGGCACGCTCTGGTGGGCCCCCACAGGTCCCGGAGCCTGGAGCAATACCCTGCATTTGGACATATGTGCACTAAGCTGCACTGTGCCACATCCCCTCCTCAACTATGACTATAAAATTTTATTTCCAACTTGGAGGGAAAGAGTGCAAAGTCCTCTGGATTTTGGGAGTGAGCCAACAGGAAGTGCTAAACGAATAAAGAGCGTCTGCAAGTGTGCCCTAGGGACTCAGCAGTGAATGCCTTTGACACGCTGCTAAGTTGGGATTCTGATTCTGGTGCCAAAACCTCATTTATCTCCTTGCTTCAGTAGTTATTAATCAATTAATATACTATATTAAATAACCAGACCCATAATAATAACCTTTTTACCTTTTAGTTTCTATAGCAAAAGAAACACACATAACAAAGCAAATAAATGCTGCTATATTTGAAAACTGATCGCTTCAAGTTATTTTTATTTATTCCAAAACATGTTAGCAGTAGACAAAATAAAGCAAGGTAATCAGGCAGAGGAGAACGCTTTCTCAAGAACATGTAAAAATTATCCCTGTCCCCAGAGTGTGTGAGATAGGTAAGGAAATAATAGAGAAATACAAAAATACAACTGATTTGGACTGATAGTTTGGCTGCCCCTCTCCCTGCTCCACTCTCCCTTCCTCCAGCTCTCAGGCTGGACTGCACCTACAGCCTCTGTCTAATCTGTTTCTGAACACTTTTGGCACTAGAGATTTCACTGTCTTTCTAGAGAAGTTCTTCCAGTTCTCAAATGCTTTTTCCATTAGAGACTTTTTCCTGCTGCAAAGTGAGCTCACTGCACAGGGAATACAGAGAAAAACTTGATTACTTTCTCACAGCTTCTTTTTATGTACATGAGGACTATTATCAAGTCCTTGCTCAGGCTCCTCTTCCCCAGCTTTTCCCTGTAGGTCACATTTTCCAGAATTCTCATGCTTTATATTGCTCTCCCCAGTACCTCCACTGATTCAGCCACTTTGTTCTTGAAGCATTCCCAGAATTTTGTCTTGCAGTTGAAGCCTTACAAGTGCCAATTTTTTCAAGATTACTACTTCAGAGGCCTTACTGATGTTTACTCTGGTTTTGTATAAAAATACAGCATGTGTATGCCTTTTTTTTCAGTAGCAGGGTATCTTTAACATGTCCAACTTTTGATTTATTAGAAACCAAAATCCCTGTGCTGCACATTACCTATGCAGTCAGGATGCATTTACATTTTCCCAGGTAAGTATTTTTAACTGTAGACCTTTTAATTTACTCTAAATTGCATTCTGTTCAGTCTCCCACTCATCAAGGGAATTTTGAATTCTAAAGGTATGCTTGCAGGTTCTTTCAGATTAACATTCCCAGGTAATTTTTAAAATATGTTTTGTATTCTACCATTCATGTCAATAGTGAAAACATTTAGCTGTAGTCCTAAACTAGCCCTTTCTACAATTGTTCCAAAACCATTAATCTACTTTGACAGAAAGCCATTTACATCTGTTCTTGGAGTATAGCATTTTGTTGAGGGTTTGTTCTACTGCTGTTTTGTTTGGGTTGTTAGTAGGAATTTTTTAAGGGTTTTTCTTTTTTTTCTGGGTATTTTTAAGTAGTTGTTTTACATCCATGTACAACAGAGTTTTCCAAGCTATCTTTCTGAAGAAGGAACATCACTCTAGCTCACTGGACCTCGTCAGACAGAATCTTGCTGCTGAAATCCCTCTGGAGTGACTCTGAAAAGCCAGGTCTGAGCTCACTGTGCCAAACCCCAAACCAGATCCAAACTGGAAAGCAGACTAGCACAGAGCTGTATCTGATCTCCTAAACCCTGCTGCCAAAACAGGGAGAAAAAACCAGCTGTATACATGTTTTTCACAGTAGAATTCCACATTAGTTTTGGGGGGGGGGGGTGGCTCTGGCTATCCAAATAATCTTGGTTTTACCCCAGAATGGTCGTTTAATGCTTTTCTCACCAGAGACAGAAATGTGGAACTGCATTAGCCCTCCTTAGCCAGCAACAGTAGGTTTGTCTTGCCAAATACATACTGCGACATAAGTTTAAAAGAAAATTTTAAAAAATTCACTGAAATTCATACCCAAAGTCAAAAAGGAACAGGGAAGCCCTACCCTTGTCAAGCCAGGTGAAATAAAGGCTGTGATTTGACAGAATAGCATCTACACCTGCAAAGAACTGAAGTAAACTATTGCTTAATGAAAGATGAATTTTAAAAAATGTACTGTATCCTGAGTAAAAAAAGTAAAAAAAGGAAAATATTCTGAGTACTTGGACTAGCTTTATGAAGAAAGATGGAACCTATAAAGGACTCAAAGAGGAGGTATGGGGATCTGCACCAGAACATAGCAGCTCTAAGATGAACAGCATAAAGTATAACGAAAGTAAGGAAAGAAAAGCTAGAGCAGAACACAACAAAAAAAGCATTTACAGCCAGCTGCACACAGGCAGGCCCCTGTGCCACCACACAGCTTGGCTGGCCAGGGTGAGGATGAGCTCCCACAAAGGATTTCATCATCAGGGCAAGATTAAAAATAGTTACATCAGACGAGACCAAAATTTCAGGATATTTTTTGCTCTCAGGAATAGTTTCTGTACATAGTGTTTGTAGATTAATGTTCCTGATATCTTGTCTTTTTCTTCCCCACACAGGTCCTCAATTGTTTCAGAAATAAAAATGAATCTTACTTACATCTTGAAATGTTAAGTGCAGTGCTAAATCAAGAGGTGTATTCCTTGTGGGGTTTTAGGACATGTAAAAAGTAACATGTCTAAAAAGCAGTTACACATACCTTGATGATTTATCTTCACATTACGTATTGAAATGCAATGTTCTGTTTTTATTCTGTTCCTTGCATTTAAAGTCCACATAACATTTCTTGGTCACTCTAGTTGATGATAGAGTTAAAAATGCTATGTTCTCCCTGCTTTTGGCAAAATTCCAATCCAGAGGGAGTCCATTGCTCACTGATACAATGAAAATTGCTTTCTAAAACTCAGGGTGCTTCTTCATAAATGACATTTTTAAAAAATGCAGAAACAGAAATAAATACATCCAATCTTAATGCTACATTGAAAAGATTATCTCCTATTGCTCAATAAAAGTATGCCTTGAAGTGTCCTTCTGAAATAAAGTTCATGTGAGAAAAACGAAAACTGCAGCCTGTCACTGCTGCAAAATTCAAAATCCATACTGTTAACAGCAAACAAAAAAACCCAGTAATTATCATATACCAGTCACAGCTGAAAATAAACTCTATTTCCTGCATGTATAAAAAGTGCTATCATTCTTTTTCTTTTTTCACATATTTGTTTCCTGAGGATCCTCTATCTCACTCCAAGAAATGTGATGTTGAAAGGTGGAGTTTGGAGCAGATTTCTCTAATTTCTGAGTGTCTCACAACTTTTAGATCTATGAGGTGGCCACAGGGCAACTCCTCATGGATTAATCTTATCTAGGGAAAGAAGAGAGACAAAACAGTTATATCAGCCAAGAGTAACTCTGAGAATAACAGCTGAAAAGCAAAACTGTGCACAGCTAACCAGTACTTGGTGGGTATGCAAAGGACTGAGTTTAGCAAGGCAAGGCCAGAGAACCGTTTGGTTATTCTTTTGTTTAATAGGTAGATAGGTAAGAGGAGAAGGTAATGAAGAAAATAAAGAAGAGGAACACATTGCAAGCCTTTTGCTGATGAATAGAGAATGTCATTAAGATTGATGGGGTCATCTAAGACACTGTTATCAGCCTGGCTAAAGCACATACACATCTTGGTATTTCCATAAAGCCTCGGAAATCACAGGGATGAGGATGAGATTATGACATGCCACAAAGGGCTAAATTGGCTCCAGAAGGCCACCAAACCATGTGAACTATCCATGGAGCAGTGCAGCAGCATGAAGGAATGAATTAGCATTACCCATCAAGGTGATTTCTCCAAACACTCCACGCTAAATTTCCCTCTCTGCCCGATAAGTGTATTATTAAAGTTTATAAATCCTGACTTGCAGAAACTGTTCTGCTTTTCATTTAATGCATTCAGCTGGATTGAGGCTCACTATTGAGGGCTTTCTAAGAGGTTTCCTTTCTGCAAGGAGCCTGGGAATGCAGTTATTGAAAAGCATACAGGAAATGTAGTGGGCATGTGTTTGTCACTCTCAGCAAATCCTTGCTCTGTGGCAGACATGATTTGGAGATCACCTTTGAAAGCTTATCTCAGGGAGGGATAAGGCAGCATTCACATGGCTTCATCTCCAACACAACATGGCCAGACACAAAGTACAGGAAAATGTGATTGACAGAGAGATGTTCCATTACTTCAGCTTTCCACTGAAGTCATTTCTACCCCTGCCCTCCCCCTCCCAGTATAAGCTCTTGTAAATGCATTTATTTTCACTCACTCAAAACAAGAAAGTCCCAGTGTAAAGATGTTTAAGCTCAGCTTCAAACACAAATGAGTACTAAAATCCTTCCTCCACTGAATGCATAAAAAGAGATGAAGTACATTGTAACTTATCTGCCACATGGTATTTTGAAAAGATAAAGTGAAACAGCTTCTACAATTATTACTTAGAACATTATTAGTGAATTTATATTTAGTAAATTTGACTTTTCAGAATGGATTAACTCTTTTCCAGGAATACCATGCTATTAGCACAGAACTGTAAATACACAGCATGGTGTGTTATCTTGAAAGGAGGACAAATTAATATTTACTATAACCTACTAAATATTTTATTGAGTACAAAAGGTCCACTGACTTAAAACACTCCATTACAATCTCAGAAGAATCTCCACTTAACAGAAAATGTTCTGATGTCAAACCACAGCCACCACCAGTTAAAATGTTACCATGACAACCAGCAGCAACTTAGGGTAGTGCAATGCATAACTCAGATCCAGTGCTTAGCTCTCTGCTCATCTACTGCAAAAAAATTGTTTTTCACAAGCAGAAATCCTAGAAGCCTGAGTGTATTTCTAAGCAAGCCCCTCAAGCTGGAGGTAATGCCTGAGGAATCTCAGAGATGGCTCTGCACTGACGTGCTGCTCCAAACAGTGCTGGGGGGCTCTGCAGGCACACCCCAAACCTTTCACCCAAACTGCAGCTGGGTTTTTGGGCTTCTCACAGGAATCCATTGTCTAACCTCTAACCAGATCTAAATCACAGAATAATCCCTGAATATGCACATTTAATTCATTCAGTTTCAGATGGGCCCTTTTTTGCTTCCAAGTGTGAAATCTCAATTGAGATCCCATCTTGGCTCTCATGGTTCGTGTTGGTCTCTAAGCACAAATGAAGCTACTCAAGACCAACACAATAATAGAGAAACTTGCCTGAAAATGTTCTACCTATGAAAAAATCAAATAATGCTCAGCTTAGAATGGTATCCTTCAGGGCGAAAAAAGCAAACCAAAGTTGCAATTATAAAGAATTATACCCTGTCCTTCTCATTCAAGGGGACACTGAATAAAAACATGTAAATGGTTTAATGAGTTACAATCATTATTGATTCCCTTTACTGTATTACAAACCCAAATGCATACCTTTTGGAAAATTGTGGAAATAAAATTGTAAATCTCAGTCGAGAAGTACTTTATTGTCCAGAAAGAGTTATTCAGACTATTTTTTTCCCTGTTAAAGCATAGCAGTACATTATTTTTTTTATAAATTTACTTTATAGACTTCTAATACATCATTTCAAGGGGAGGGTTGAGCAGATTCTTATAAAACAACTGATTTAGGGGATGCCTTCCAAATAATTCATGTGACTTCATCCTCATTATTACAGTTTTCAAGAAGGCAAGCAAGTAAGGTGAAAATCCTTAACCCTTTATGCAGCAACAACTACCATGTTGAAATAGCACCCCTTACATACCGCACCATTTTTTTCCTTATTCTCAAGATATGTCTCATTATTTTTACCAAATTACTATCAGATTTCCTAAATGACAGAACAGGAAAACTTTTAAAAGCTCAATGAATTCTGAATTATTAAAGATAAAAGGGTACTTTGGTATATTTATTATCATGTTGCAGGAAATCATCATCACTGATGTCTGGATTACACTCTTATCTTTTTAAATGGCCTCTTCAATGCTGAGTTAAACTCAAAGACGCATTGCTACAAACATCCAGGAATTAGTATTTTGGTGTTGTTTTGTTTGGTTGACTGGGTTTTTAAACTACTTTTTAATGTTATTATGTTTAATTTCACTGTGCAGAAAATCCCCTTTGAATAAAAGAATGAAAAGGTTGCATTTGAGTGAAAGCTCCAACGTGTTCATTTCCCCAAACATACAACTTCTTATTTAAATAATTTTATTTTAGAATTATTTTCTAGTCTTTGTAATCAAGTTACTCCTGCTGAAAGTGCAAGGACAAATAAGGATATTAAACCCCACACTGATGAGGGGGAAAATTAACAAAATACTGATGCTCATTTTACCGGAAAAAAACGGGAGACAATTCTTCAGCCAGTGGTCACCCCTGTAGCTCCATCAACCTAAATGCCATTCCATTTAATTATCCTCGTGAGCAAGACATGATACAAATTATTCAGTTCTGCAGTTCCGCCTCATGGCTACGTGACATATTTTGCTGACACCGTACATTGTCAATCTTCTACACTAAAAAAAAATTATCAACAAAAGTTGAGAGACTACATAATCTAGGGAAATGCACAGGATGGCATTCAGGGTGATTTATATGAGTCTGTGTGAACGGTAACCATGCACCTAATTTTTAAATAACACTCTTATAAACCCTCCAGCAAACAGCTAATTCTCCTGATGCTTTTTCTGTGTCCCCCTGCTGGTTTCTGAACCTTGCACTTTCATGGGAGCTTATCAGATCACCAGCCCTTGGCCTTCTGCAGTGCCCCCACCCATCTCCTGATGTGGCTGGGAAATCTGCTTTCATCACAGCCAGGACAGCCACGGGTGTGTTTATATGCAAGGGCATTAAATAAACAGTAAAGCGTGGTCAGCTGAGAGACACGGTTTCGTTTAAAAAGGCCGTTTTTGCCTCCTCTGTACTACACACTCAAACTCAGTGCAGGGATGATTCCTTTAACCTTTTTACTGGCAGTCTGGATGGGGCATACACGGATTTAAGTGTGGAAGCATGAGAGGAACAGCCAAGACAAGAGGCTTGGCAGCTTCCTGAAGTCCTGGGAGATATCCTTCCTTGGTCATAGGGATTCTGCCACCTTTGCCACTGTGAAATGTGGGCTCCATGGCTGTGCAACAAAGCAGGACAGGCAGCTGTTCCAGGGTGTTGTGTTTTATCTTCTTTTGCCAGAGTCAGGATTAAATGCTCGAGATGGTATTTCTTGTTCAGACTCAGATATTTATTAATTCTTATCTCTATTACAGTCTCACAAACCATGAGTCCTACAGCACTTCTAGCCAACAAACTAAAAATGACCCCTTATCTCTCTCTCTACAAGGCCTTTTAAGGATAAACTGTCCAATAAAGAAATGACAACTGAATTATTTTTACTTTTAACCCAATAACCAACCACCCGTGGCCCGCAATGCGGACTTTTCTATCCAATTAAAAAATACCATCCAGAGCCATGAAGAAGGTGAAAAAGAAGGACTGGCCTCTGCCCTAAACCCTCCACCTTGCTTTATATATATATTACTATATTCTAAAACCTTAAACTCCAAGTTTTTCACCCTGTAATATTACACACTTCTATTCAAATACACACCCATAATCCCAGTGCTATCATTCAATTTTGGAAGCCTTTTCCACGGCCCCAGGTCAAATGCAGTGTTTGCTTGGGGCTCAGTGCCTGTCAGAACAGAAAGTCTGAAATCCTCAGTGCCCAGGGTTCCAACACCAGGCACTGCTGTCCATCTCCCTGGGAGCTCAGCTCTTCAGGAGGAGGAGCAGGGCTCTGCTCCTGTCCCTGCCATGTCCAGGGGCACTCCAGGGCACGGCCCGTGGGCTCAGCCCGAACACTTGCCATGTCACACAAGAAATAAGAATTATGCACCAATATTTGGGCTGTCTCACTTCCTTTTTTTTTTTTAATTAGTATTGGTGCAACCCATCTGATTTCCCTCTCATTAACCAGCTGGACATGAACACAACATGAAATGACGTATTTAAGAGGAGAAACGCCTCAAGATGTAATTTTAAAATTACATTCTTCAAAGACACCCTAAGACAAAGTCTTCTACTTATGCTTTCCAGTTTGGTGAAAGGACTTTGATCAAAAGTCATCAGCCTTATTTTGACAAAAAATGTTTTCAAAAAGTCTGGAAAAATTCAATACCATATTTCTAAACTTATTTTTTAAAGAAGAATGAAAACTAGAGAGAAAAAAAAAATTCCTCCCTCTGAGTTAAGGGGAAATATCCCTTATTTACATCCTAATTTTGTCCCACAGTAACAAATGCAATGCTGGAATTATCTTTCAGCAGATACAGTAGGAAAAACAACATAATCTCCATAGAAAAGTCCCCTGAGATTTTATAAATCTCAGATTTTCATTAGGTTTCTCTCAGCTGCTTTTACATCCACCAAGATTCTGAGGTGGGAAGCACAAAGTGACCACAAAGACAGCAGAGTTTCCCTGTGTGACATTCCATAAAGTTTCTTTCATGGTGAAAAGGGCCAGGATTGAAGGAACAAGGGCTGCCTTTTTTCTCCACTGCTAACAACATCTTTTTTATGGATGGTAAGGCATTTAAATAGTTAGAAGGCTGTAAGAATCCACCTCCTTGGCAGCTACAAATTCTTTCTGATGAGAAAGATGAGGCATCAGAAAGTCTGCCTGGTAAATCATGCAGAGTTTCCAAATAAGCTCTCCCCTCCCATGGATTTTTTCTGCAGGAGATGATGATCAGGCCATATGTTACTATGACAGATTTGGTATTTCATAACTGAAACCCATATAGCTCCTACATTAATATTTCCTCAAAACAGGGCAATTTTTAATAAAACCCCAAACCTATTTTAATGTCTACATCCTACAAAAATCATGACTGAAGCACTGTCCCCAAAAGCAGCTCTATATTCAATTACTTTTGTAGATACATCCCCTTTTATTATTTTTAGGTTTTAAAAAACAACTAAATACTGCATTTAATAGTAAGCATGTGCCCTACTGAAGGGAACACAAACTATAATGATATGCCTAGCTTAAAAGCAAATCTAATCTACTTGCTTATTAAATTTAAATGTGTTTAAGGCTGATATGGTTTGAAAATGATATGTAAAATAACAGCTTCCATGGCTATAAATGTCAAGTCTAAAAATTATATGCAATATAACATACAAAATAAATGCTGCTTCATCTTTACATTTCAGTGTGATCAATTCATTAAATGA
Source organism: Acrocephalus scirpaceus scirpaceus (assembly GCA_910950805.1). Classification (NCBI taxonomy): domain Eukaryota; kingdom Metazoa; phylum Chordata; class Aves; order Passeriformes; family Sylviidae; genus Acrocephalus; species Acrocephalus scirpaceus. Next base: position 4,210,852 of record OU383786.1, on the reverse strand, counting down.
GGTATTACAAGCTATGAGAAAATTTTACAACTCCTGAGACATAATTCGTCACAGTGTATTACAATGCAGCAAGGAAATACTTTAGAGGTTTTGTCATCAATGGATTAAAATTCTTATTAGAAAGAAGGTGGGGGAAAGTAGTTTTCTGATGTACCATGACCAAAATTACTCATCACAGCATACATTAAACACCTACGTGATCCTTTTTCATGAGACAGTCTCTGTATTAATTTCTTTTTCCCCCCCTTGGAAAATAAAGCAAGGAAAAGATAGGTGATATATTTTATAGGGCCAAGATGTAAGAAGGACACAAAGGACACAGAGCTTCCCTGTTGGTTTGCAACACCAAACCCAAATATTCTCTCTGGGTTTGTTTAGCTTTTTTTTTTCCCTCTTCCTTTTTAACTGTGGTAGAGGGATGGTCCTTCCCACCCGCTGTGTCCTCCAGAAATAACACGGCCACAGATTTTCAGCCACTGCCTAGAGAGGAGCCAAGAGCCACCATGCCAAGTAACTCCATGGCTGTATTCCCCCAAATCCCCACAAAATCCCCCTGAACACTTCATCTCTACAGCAAACTCCATTGCTGAAAAAGCTGCAAAACCTCGAGAACCATTCCATCCACCATGCAACTTGAACATTTACAGCTCCCTATTCCACAAAATCCTCCCCCAAACTGACTGCAGCTTAGGGAATCTGCTCCTTGGAGCCCTGTCAGTAACCAGGTGAGAGACACAAAGATGCCCCAGGAGGTGACTCAGAGCACCCAGATTAGACCTTGACTCTGAATTGCCTCCTGGAGACACATCCCTGTCCCTGCTGAGCACAGGGAGGGGCAGCAGGCTGGGCTGTGAACACGACCTGCTTCTGTCTCCACCTTCAGCTTCCCAACAGCTCTGCTTCCAAAAGGGACACCACTAACAGAAGCTTTGGCTGCATCACTGTTAACTACAAGCCCATCAAATTCATTTTCTTCCTCTGGTTAAGTCTGAGGAAGTTATAAAGCACTCAAGATCTTAGAGATTGCTAGAAGAATTCTGTTTTCACTGAGGTGAATGGCTGCTACAGGTAAATAAAAATATGCTGTACATTGATGGCTCTTAATTATTGTCCCCAAGGTTTTGTGTACAACTGTTCAAAAGTCTTGACTGCAAAAGAATATTTTTAACATCTACAATTTATGCAGACTTTGTTATTTATAATTAAATCCTGTATCAAAATCCAACCTGCTTAAGAACATTCAGGCTTAGGGCCTTTCGAAAGGCAACAAGACAACATCCATTTTCTCACACAAACACAAGAGCTAAAGGATAAATGTTACTGCTTTTGTTATTTCTCTCTAAAATAAGAATAATACTCATAGTTTCAACCAAAATATTTTCATTTTTTAAATACCTTTACTATGTCCAAGGTACAGGCCTACCTCTTGCCTTATCACTTTCCCAATCTGCCGAATATTTAACACATTTGTCTTTCCCTGACACATAATTTGCTATTATCATGTGACAGAAAAAACACACATCACCCCAGATGTTCTCAAGGTGCAACAGAATCTGGTAATGGCTTTGCAGGCCAGTATCTGGCCATGAATTTGTGCTCCCACAAACCCATCCATATTACCAGGGGAATTATTAGGTGGCTGTATCTTTCCAGGCACTCAGAGCAAGATAACCCTAATCTAGTCTTATCACTTGCACACAAAAGCATTGGATCCAATAGGCTTCCCTGTAATCCATCTCTGTCAACCGCATTAAGGAAATTACCTGTCAGAAATATCATGGCCAAGATTCTGTGATTAAATGCAAACTTAGAAAATGCTCAAGGGTATAGTAAAAAAAGCTGCATAAAATTGCTTTCAGTTTAGTTTTCCTTATGTTAACGTTGTGTCCAAAAGCATTTGAACAACATAAAGAATCAAGTAATTTATCAACCACGCATTGCATTGCCAGCGGAAACAAAATATATTTTTAAATTTGTCATAATTCCGTGAAGTTGACTTTCATTATTAAGATGGTAAAACTTTAAAAAAATCTTTCAAGATCTTTGAAGAACCAATAAGCACATCAGGTCCTTTTTAATTTCTTTTTTGTTCCCCAAGGAGGGAAATTGTTATTGCTGATGAAGTATAGAAATGTCTAAACCCTCAGATTCACCATTTGAATACTACTTTATTCCTTCAAAGCTTTTGTCTCTGCAAACTCTACCATTTAAGGATTACTGGTTACAAGTTTGCATGGCTGACAGCACAGCCCTACACCTCAGGTCACTCAGGTCCAACCCACAATCAACAATCACCAATCTCCATCAACAACTTTGGTCTTTTCCTTAGGCATCTTTCTGTAAAGAGGACAGAGCAATCATACATATGTATATAATGCACTATTAACTCTGAATATCCTGGCTCTGTGTCAAAGAAGGGAAGACAAAAAAAAAAAAAAAGCAACTTGACAATTCTACAGCTAAGCAGTTTTGAAGTATTCATTGAAGAATCCTCTAGTCTAAAATGCCCAATGTGCTCTAAAGAAATCAAAGAAGGTGGAGAAATTACAGTATGAAGATTTAGCGATGTTGATTAATACCCCCAGTAGATGAGAGGCACTGACACCCTGAAGAGAGTCTAACAAAGGGCCATTAGAATGATTAAGGGATTAGCACGTTGCTCTTGTGGGGGAATGCTGAGACACCTGGAATGCTTCAGGGGGATGTCAGTGAGCACAGATGCTTGAAGGCAGGTGAGAAGACTGAGCCAGGGTGTTCCCAGTGGTGCTGGGACAGGAGCAGAGGCCATGAGCACAAACTGACAGCCAGGAGGTTCCCTCAGAACCTGGAACTGCTCCTCGGGGAGGGTGATGAGCCCTGGCAGTCACTGGGGATGCTCCAGCTGGGATGTCTCCACCTTGGAGACACCCAAGAGCCATCTGGGCACTGTCCTGGGCAGGCAGCTCTGGGTGTCCCTGCCCAGCACTGGGGCTGGACGACAGCACATACAGAGGTTCCTTCTAACAACAAACACTTCATGATTCTGTTTCCCTTTTACATCCTCTTTATCCAGGCCCCTCTGAAGGGCAGCCCTGCCTTGCCCTGCTCATGGTACTTCCTCACTCCCTCTCCACTGCTGTTCAAGTACTGCCTCTGAGTCAAACCCTGAGGCACATGGCCACTGAGGGGCCACCACTCTGAGCCACCCATCACAGCCCTGTAAGCCCAGCAGCCAGCTGATTTATCATCCAGTTATCCATTCCAATTTGCACCATCATAGCTATAAGAATAATAGGGAAGAGCAGGTTAAAAACCTTGATAAAATGAAAGAGTTGAACATCCACTACTCTCTCCCCTTCTCTTCACAAGACCAGACGTTATTTCCTCAAGGACACTTCACCTGGGCTATGGCTGATCACAAAAGAAAAATAATTCCCACCTTTAACCCCGTGAGAATGTTTGCCATGAACCTATTTAACTTGACTGGAATTCTAACTCCATTCAGCTGGATGGAAGCACAAGGCCCTACACCCAAGCAGCAAAACTAGGGAGGACAAACAAACTGGGAGCAAAAGCAGAAAATACTCAAATTCCAAGAACCTCTTCTTGTAAACCTGGAAATGCACTTCCACCTTCACAAGAAACTTCACTGAAAAATCCTTGATTCTGTCCTGCCACAAGTGATCCATCTAAATCCAGCCATGTGTGGTTAAGAAGACAACAGTGAGTAGTAGGTTAGAGTTTGTTCATTAAGATTCCTACCCTGCACCAAATGTGTGACAAGTATTTACAGTGAAGATGAAGATTTCTCTTTGATATGGTGGTTGCACACCTATACAGCTCTCTGTACTACCAAAATTTTCCAAGTACCCAGTAAAAGCATTCATACATAGGAAGCTTGATTCAAGAAATGAAGATTTACTGGATTATGGAAGGAGAGAGAAGTGATAGAGCAGCAGTCTCAGAAAACTAGCATTGACATGCTGATTATAATACAGCTCTCCTCTGGTGAAGATGAAAAGCTGAAATTCTACAAATGCCATTGCATTTGGAAGGTATACTCTGTCAACTTTCTTCACTTGAGGCATCATAAAGTATCAGATCTACAAGATGAGGGTTGGGGGTAAAAGTTATATCATTTCCATGGGAAGTAACATGACTACAAAGATTCCTTTCCATGACAGGAGAGAGAATAAATGGGACATTTAAAATGGATGTCCCTTTTCTCACCTTTGTCCAAGGTCAACCTGGTGTTGCACTGAAGTTCTCCAACCAGCAGAAGAGTTGCTCTCCTAAAGCAGGCAGACACTGGGAAAAGCCAGTTTGCAAGCAGAAGGCTGCAGGATGCATCCCATCCTTTGTGAGGGCAGGACTAAAAAGCCATCTAAAGGGCTTCAACTTCTGACAGCAAAGGAGAGAAAGAAGAAAATGCATTTTCTTGGCCACAAGACCTGTTGTGGAATTTATAATTACTTTTAATCTCAGTTAAAAGAACTAGTAACAAGACTCAAGGAGTGAACAGGGTTTGGACAAACTCATTTGCATTTCTGCAATGGTGATTGAAGTTATGAAGCTGATTAAGTCAGGGAATCATTTTTGTCACACAACATTTACAGCTCAGAATCAGCATCAGCAGGACCCAAAATCACACATAAAATTATTTTGAACCTTGCACATTAATTATGAATCAGAAGAAAGAAATAGTGGTAAAAAAATAAAAGTGGACCTATGCTCCATGTGGCACTTTTATTAGTCACTTTATCACTTCCCATATGTGCTGCCAAGGAAAACTATAATAGGCCACCACTAATAACTACAAAAGAAGTCTATGAATTATTATTGATATTCTTATTAACCATGCTAGTAAACTCAACATATCTGGGTCATGATCATAGAGAAGCTCTGTGTTCACAAAGGATACTGTGCAGGACAGAAGAAATACAAATACAGCACTACTTTTAAAGCAGAAACAAAGTACAGTAAAGTACAGCTGCAAATTCAACCTCAAAAGCACATATTGACTAATGGAGATGATACCCAAAGTGAGCTGGATAACAATTGTTTCCTAGCAGGCCAGTGTGTAAAGCAAGATCCTTTCTTGGAATAACTCTCAGATTAATAGATTCAATATTGTTTCCCATTTATTGGAGAGTGAATTCCATTAAACACCCTGCATTACTCCAGCAGCAGAATACATATTTGCAAATGAATGCAAATACTCTGGATGAGGAACAATACATGTTCTGGTCTAGCACCATCTATGAGCATAACTTTCTTTTAATTATTGTATTTATTTCTTCTTTACCCTGTTTGCTGTCATGGACTGGAGCTAGTGTTCTGGAATGATCTCAGCACAAGTGGGATCTGTGAAACCTCAGTGCACAGAGCACAGCAGGCAGGCTGTGCTGAACCTCCAGAGAGCAGGGTGGTACAAAGAGATTAACGACCCAGGACAGTGACAGTGGCTATTGCCACCACCCCACATCAGCCACTTCACCCAGAGAAAAATGTGTTAGAATCTGAGTGACTGAACAAATGCAAATAAAACGGAACAACTGAGCAGCAGAGACACAAATTCCAGGAGCTCCTGATTCCCAGCTGTGCACACTCAGTCCTCCTGAAACAGCATTGCCTCTCTGTGCCTTCAGAGCTGCAGCACTGCATCAGAGGGGTTGGGGGGAAAAAGATGGGAGTTAGGCAGGGAAAAGGAAGGGGAGGGGAAAGGGGAAAAAAGGGGGGGAAGGGGGGAAAAAAGGGGGAAAGGAAGCCAGAATATGTTTTTTGATTCATCTTCCAGCAATATAATAAAACCAGAGTCCTCCTTAGGCTATGTGAAGAAGGTGAACCTGAAGGGAGTTATGATGTGGTGTTTTTCCTGGATCAGAGTGTAACAATTGCCAACAGGAAAGATCCATGGGAGACATACCTTCTTCCACTGATATTCAAAACTACCAGTGACCCACTACTTTGTATTTAACAGCTACACACTTGTATTTAAGGCCATTGAGTCAATAATACCTATGTTAAAAACATGTTCTTGCTCTGTTTTCTCACCACATTCTCCATCTTAGTATCCAAGAACAGAGCATTAAACAGTAATGACAAACATCTGTCATCCCTGTTTTCCTATCCACTCTTCACCTTTGTCCTCAGTAAAAATTGAGTGTAGAAAGCAGGGAAAGTTGGGAAGGCAGAGCAGAGAACCTCAGGGAAATATGCTATCAGCAGAATCCTTCTGTAGACCTTGCATTGTGTAATACACATGAAAAATAATTGTATCACGGAACTCTTAAATAACCATATTGGATTTGCAAAACAAGATGCATTTTCCCAGCTCACTGAGAGCCTGTAGCATTCTGAAAATTAGCATACATCTGCTCCGAGGTATTCTGCATAAAATATTACAAAATGCATTTGATATAAACAGATAATTCCTTTTAGTAAGGTATAAAGTTAAAATGGACTGCACTTTACATGATTCAGTGAGCAAACTGGCATTCAGAGCTTAAGGAATAGCTAAGCACCACTTTCTTAGTCAATTCTGCCACCTAGCTCATCTTGGGAAAGCTCAGCCTGCTATACTGAACTCCTGAAAAGCAATTTTCATCCTGTTTAGAATTGAAATTCACAAATAGCACACCCAGCACACCCAAATCACTTCATTAAACACAGGTAACATGGCATATTAAAAAGAAGAGTCATTTACGCCAGAGGTACAAAAAGAAAGTTTCTGTGCTTAGGAAAATCTGTCACTTACAAATGAACTTTAATTCTGATTGATTCAACATACACCAAACCATTTTGCTTCATTTAATCCTTTAACCACAGTTAATGCTCTAAAATATTCCAAGGGATTTTCATTTTCAAACTATTGAAGAAAAGAAAACATCCTTTATCAACTCTAAATCAAAATATCTAATACTGGTTCTTGGATGCTAATATTCTCATTTCAAACTGTCCTTTTCTTGCCAATGCCTTTTAGCAGAACAAAATTTGTGCTGGGACAGACTTTCAAATCTAAATATAACCCAGCACGCATTCCTTAAGCAAGCATTGTCACATATAAACTCTTTTAAAAAAGCACATGCAAAGTATGCCATAGGAAACTTGTGATGATTTAAACAACTGCACATTTGTAATGTAGTTTAAAAAAAAAAAACAAAACCAAGCTGAAAATATGAGGGTTTGATTTGAAGTTCTCTGAGCAATTATGCTGAAAAAGAAGATGGGCAAGCACAGCTCCGAACCATAAAGCTGCCAGCAGAAAGAGACAAACTATTGCTTTATGGGGTTTTACAAGCAGGGAATTCTGACACACAAACACCACAAACTCATGTGTGGCAGAGATGCCTGAATACCTCCAAACTCAGGAGTATTCTGATCTGGAGATGCCATGTTAGTGCTGAGGAAAGGTTTGTGCTGAGGTCTCAGCAGCACTGGAGCTGACACAACCTGCAGGGTTGATCGTGGATCATGGATAAAAATCCTCTGTGTGAAGGGCCTGATGCAGAGCACTGCTGCTTGTCTCTTTATCTGGCCCCAGTTACATGTGATTAACATCACAAACCGATCAACAGCTGTCATTATCTTTGATGCTCCTGCATTTGTGCTGCAGCTATTGTAACAGGCCTTTCCTTGCTGCCAGTAATCTTAATTTATTTACTGGGAAACACTAACCCTCTCACAGAGTAGATGTTTCCTTTAACAGAGAGGTTGACCTTGGAAGTGAGTATTTTCAAGTTACCTTTCCAAGGAATTACAAAGAGATGGATTCCTGCTAAGGGAAAAGGGTAAAGAAATATCAAAAAAAAAGGTAGAGAAATATCAAAATTCCTCAGTAATATGTTTTTATCTTAGAGCTTCAAAATCCTTTACAAAAACTGCAAACTATACTACAAAGAAAACACCCTACTCAAAATGAGAAAAGATCTAAAGAATAAGACCTAAGACTTAGAGAACAACTGAAAACATACCCCTGATCTGATTCCAAACTTAGACTTGTTCAAAGCTCTCTATTAACCCCAAGGATATGCCAAAAAATACCCATATTAACAAGGATCACTCATGTCCGTACATGTAAAAATAATGCTCCTAATTGTCTGAAATAAAGAACAGCAAGAGCAAACAGAGCAGATACACATATAATAATTAAGATATTGTTCCCATCATTTCATTTTCCAATTTTTACCATTCAGCTTCAAGAATTAATAAAGAGAACAGGTATTACACAGAAGCAAAACTCCATGGAAGCTCCTTGGAGAATAGCAGAAACACAAAGTTTGACACATGAAGGTGAGGTAGAAGTCAGGATTTCCAGAAAACATTTTCTCCCTCATTAAAGAAGTAATGCCCTTCTCCCTGCTCCATTCTCTTCACTCCCCAGTGCTCGTTCCAAAGGGGAGTTTGGGGACAGGATGCAGTTGCAGCAGCTACAGCTTTGTGTGTGTGCAGACATTTTGCGTCATTTCCATTCTTTCAGCAGGGAATTCAAGGAAAACTGTAACACTTCCTACTTCTTTCTTTCAACATACCTTTCCCTACATTCCCCCTGTAACATTTGCTGTCCTCCTGCTATATTTTCTATTCTTAAATCTGACATATCCTTTCTCATTTTGCTTTTATTCCCTCCTTGCTTTCTTCCTCACCCTGTCTATCCCTTCCCCTCCCCTTTCCGAGTGCCATATTACAGCTCTCCTTTAGTCTACACCTTTCTCGACTCATCCAATCTCTTCTTTATTCACCTGTCAGCCAGAGATGGATTATTTTAAATGCTCCCTCAACCTTTGCTGCTTTCCAGACAGCCTGACAAGAAATCTGGAGACTTAGATCTAAACCAGCTTCAGAGCTTTCTGCATATGATACTGATAGGGAAGGAACAGAGAGAGCTGAAAACATGTGACAGTCCTGTTGTTGTCACAGATCCTTAACAAATGGACAGAGAGAGTTTTACACTTCCTTAAGGTTCAAACCCCCATGTACACAACTTCTGTGTTCCCAGCTCATTGATTTGGTTTATTTTGGAATCCATCATGACACTCTTATTAATGGAACAGTTTTTAAAAAAAAAAAAAAAAAAAGTAGCTTTGTTTTCAGAAAATAAAAACCTCATAAAAATAAATAAAATAAAAAAATAATTTAAAATAAATAAAAAACCTCATTTTCTTAATTTATTCTGGCTTATTCTTTTACCATCGGGGGGGGTGTGCCTGGTTTTATTTTAGAAACTCAAAGTAGTGCTGCTCAGAGGAACATCCACGGTTTTTTAATGGGATAAACTGCAACAAGCAGCAGCATCACCATTAGAATGGTGCAAACATATTTTTCTACAGTCAAATGTTCAAGTTGCTGCTGACTGGTCTATTGCTCAGCTTGCACAGCACACTTGTTCCTCTGCAGTAACAGTAAAAATAAGCAAAACAGAATGTCTGGCAGGAACAGAACAGAATAGTTCAGTGGGAAGGAGCCTACAAGGATCATCAAGTTCAACTGCCTGACTACTTAAGGGCTGACTGAAAGGTAAAAAATCTTATTAAGGGCATTGTCTTCAATCAATGTAGCAGAAGCAATTTTGACACTCATTCTTGGCAACTTTTAAACTAATGTCTCAGTCTAAACACTACTCTAAAACATTCCAAAAGAGAAAACGGAAGTTTTACTTCTATTTTAAAGGAATTTAATGTAGACACAGCCAAGGTTCTAAAAGTAATCAGAGTATAAAAGAGTAAAAAAAACCCTCATGACATCAACTACTGAAACATTAGAAATTCCAAGTTTTCATAACAAAGCTTTTCTGTACCTTAATATTGACATTTTATTTTCTCCAAACATTAATGAATTACACTATATCAAAACTTTAGTCAGAAGCAATTTACTGAACTCACTATCTGGGTTTCTCTCCCAAACACTTTTGCAAGTCATTCCCAAGATTTTATTTCTGCAAGTACACATAGAAGATATTATTACTATTTCAAAAATGTCCAGCACTAATAACTTGACTGAGCTTTTTGATCATAAAAGAAATGATTCATAGTCACTAAAATGATCCAATGCCAATGCATCAGATAAAGATACAGAGTAATAACATAAGAAAACACCTGCAAGCAATGATAAATCTGGATGCTCACACACCTATGTCTAGGTATAAATTTTGTCTCACATTACACACAAACCTCCCCTGCCTACCCAGCATATGTAAGAAATGAAGTGCAGAGCATTCTCCCCCTATTTTTAAAAAAAGTTTAGCACACATTTTGTGTGCATTTCCCTAAGAATTTGAGCATAGTTTATATAATTTAGAATAAAACCTATTATCCTTCATCATGAAAGAATGAGATCACACACTCTGTGCATATAAACATAAGCTCAGCTTTCACGTGGCCTTAGAAGGCAAACAGGGTTTTCCCAGATAAAGCAGCAAAATTCTCAGATATAATTTTCCCACATGCACACATAGAGACAACCCTCTCTGCTTCTCATTTGGTTTTTACCTTCAGCCAAGCAAATGCATCTCCATAATAACCCAAGCCCTCTAATCAAACCTGGAGTGCTCTTTTGGCAGTGTGAACTCTCTGGTGAGCAGACCACTGGAGTTGTAGGATACACACACACACAGGTTCCTGCAAATGTCAGTGCCACTAGGAGAACCTCTCTGCCTGCTGTGCTGCTGGAGCAAGGGAGCCTTTATAAGTTCCCCACCCAAATCCAAACAAACTCTGCTCTGGAAACCATGGGACCTATTAACCTACTTCAATAAAAAGTCATCTCCTTCCTTCCCAGGCAATAGGTACATCACAAAAGAGCAGCGTGGCTTTAACACTGGAAAAGCAAGACAGTGATCTATCGACTCATATTGGCAGCAGGGAAACATCAGCATGGCTTATTCCTCTGCTGCTTCCAGCTTTGCTCAGGGAACAACTCTGTGGAAAGCTTATGGCTTATTCCGAGCCTTCAGAAAATAAAAGTTATACATAATTCTAGGAAAAAAAACCCCAAACCAGTTTCTATGTTTTACTCTTCTAAGCTGTTTTATCACACAGCATAATGGTAGCATCTGTTTGAGAAAAACGACATTAAAAATTTAGCAGAGTGTACAAGTGCTTGGGTGCTGTAGGACACTGGCTCTGGGAGGAACAGAAAACTGCAGTGCCTTTTGAGCACAGTACTAGGAAGTGTTGTGTAATAAGTGATACAGTCCTATAACAAAGGGATTTGTGCATGAAAAGAAGTCCAGATCTGCAGGGCAGGGTTAGCTCCTTCCACTGGCTCTCACAGGCACCCAAGGGACATTTGCCAGCATCACATCACTGTCCATCACCAGCCAAAAGAGTGCAGCCCAGTTTGGACCTTGCCACTAGGAAATATTCAAACAGGTGCTTGAGACTGACCAAATCCCTACAATTGCTTTGGAGAGGAAAAAACAGTTATAGAAAATTTCAGAATAGAGAGCAAAAAAAAAAAGCCTTTGAGTAATTTTAAGGCATTGTTTTATCTCATTGTTTGTTGCATTTTATGTTCTTTTCTGACAGAGTTGGGATTCTCAGTGACCAGGATTCCAACAATTGTTTGCCTGCCAAACCCTTAGAGAACTGCAGTTTTACTTTTTTTTTAAAAAACCCCTTTGAATTCCTAAGCCTACATGCACTAACTAAAATAAAAATTAACGTGTATCGTTAGATGCAAACACTAAATAAGCATCATTATTTAACATGCAGATAATAACAATCCAGCTTTGGCAATGTTTTTCATGAAATAATTTAGACACCTCTACTAAGTTATATAATTCAATAATATCAAAGTTTAAGTTCATGTAATTGTTCTATAAGTGAAAACATGACATAGAACATGAGTCACTGTTACATCATTTTCAGCCACAGAGAGTGAGAGGTGCTGTTCCCTACTTACATTTCATGCAAGCTTTGAAAATAAAAAGTCGATGTGAACGGTGTTGGCTTGAATAATAGGATAAAAAAAGGTCTAATCTTAACAGGGAAAGTCGTTTATTATGTTGAAATGCTGATGATTTTCACTTAAAATACTGATTAAATCTAAATTCTTTCAGTGGTACTTCACTGAGACAAGAGTGTTGAGGGAACTTCCAGATGAGTCTGCCTTTCAGAGAACATAAACATCTTCTCTGTGCCTAAAATACATGTGTTAAAAGAACAAAGAGAGGACTTAAAATTTAATACAGTATAAGGCAAAGGGTTTATCCCCATAACATTTTTCTCCAAGAAAAATGATGAAAGATCTGTATCTTTAGAAAGATGCTTCTAAAGATACACATGGAGAAGCATAAATAGTAAATTTTGTCCTTACTCCAGATCAGGTGCATGACATTGATGGTAAGATGCAGAATCCTTTTGATCAACTGCCACCTGCTCTCAGTCTGGCACAAATGCTGCAGATCCCTGTGCTTTGGGCTCATTGATTCAGCACAACTTTACCACCCCTAACAAAACCACAATGTACAAGTACTCTGAATATACCATCTAGCAGGTTTTGCATAAAATTCCTTTTGATTCCACATTATATCCACACTGTGCATGGGATACAAACTTCTATTTACCCTAAATTCATTCTCAAATTGAAATGGAATCTTGTACTACACATGTTTCCAGTGATTGGGTTTGTCCCAGGAATGTGTTTAATGACTCAGCACATGGTCCTGCTTCCCATTCCCTGAGCCCTCAGAGCTGCAGTCACACTGCACACATGCAGGAGGAAAAGCTTTGCAAGGGGTGACACTCCTGAAAAGATGATCAGATCAGGTTCCTTTCATTAACCCAGATGAGTTTCCTTTCATTAACCTGTGCTGATGAGGATAATACTGCCCATGTCATTTTGGTTATATGCTCTTAATGACACTGAAGCCTCTGAATATTTAGTGAATAATCAACTATAATAATACTGAATACAAGGACGTGGTTTGAATTCCTCTGCTTGCAGCCAGGTCTAAACAAGCTGTATCATTGCATGACCTAAGGCACACACAGTTTGCCAGAATAATACCCTCTGCAGTTAAAGCAGAAACACAGTTTGCATTTCTGAACTATGAACTAAAAGACAACACACTGAGATTTCTCTGCTGTCTAAAAGGTCAAGATATTTTGACTTGAACAAAAGATACTTGTAGTATTAAACATTTTAATATGCATTTTATTTTTGGGGACTGGTGACTTTCATTGGAAACCTATTGTGCTGTTTTTCCTCCTGTGCAGCCTTGAACTAGAGACCACATTGAGTATTCTCAGAAATTATTCCAAAATAAAGACCCCACGCATGTTTAGAAATCCATACCACCTAGTGTATATATATATATATATATATATATTTCAGTGTGCATGTTTTTCTTATGAAACAAACTACTTGCTGTTCAAATTATCTTCCCACAAAAGTGGCTCTTTATATATTTATTAGCACTCGCCAGCACAGCTGGAATAAACACTTAATGCATTTCATAACCATGAAGCTGATCCTTGAATCTATTCCTAATTCATCACCAGTGGCTCAGATATGGTGGTGTGTGTGTTAAAATGACCTAGTGGAAGATGTAAAAGCTGTGCATATCAGCAATACAAGATTTGATTCCTTTGTTTTTCTACTTTATCTCTCTCTCTCTTTTTTTTTTTTTTTTTTTTTTTAATGCTATTCTCCATGGCTTCATTGGTGTTTGGGGTAATCACCACCAGAGACTGCCAAGACAGAATCTGCTAGATTAGAGGAGATGAAGCAACATTGCTCACCACAAGTTCAGTGACTCAGTGCTCAAGGTTAATGACTCCTGTTTTGGGACCAAAACAGGTTCTCTCTCTCTTTGCCCTTATGTTTCTGGAAGGCAGATTGTTTCAAACAGATTAAGGAGGGTGATGCAGCAGGATGTGGAATCTGTGTTTGATGGCTTGTATTTTTAACGTTAAACATAAAGCTGCACCTCTACTTGGCATAAACCTTTCCAGACCAACATCAGAGCACTACAATGATGATCCTAAAAGATACCCCAGTGTTTCCCTTTTTGATGGGAACTTTCCCTGTAGAGCAAGAAATAGGCTCAAGTTTCTTCATCGTGTCTGTCTGCAAGTGAAATGTGATAAAGACCCTTCAGTCATGCACTGCAAACACAGGGACATAACACATGAGCAATTGTACTGTGTTTCATCAAATAAAAGTCTGTCCCAAAATTCTGTCTCCAGATTTCCCTAAAGCTTGGAAAGTTTGGAGAGGGAGAAATAAGGCAACAATATGATGGGACTTCCCTATGATGCTTCTACCTGCACTGAACTATTTCAATCATTTCTGGTTAAATATTGCATCATGAACTTGTTTTCCATGTTTATCAAATGGAGTTTGAACCACTCAAGCTTTTGACATCCACATTATTCTATGACAGTGAATTAGACAGTTAAAAGTATGCACTGTACCCTGTTTCAAATGATGTGAACTTATTTTAAGCTGTAAACCTTGTCCCCTACCTCTCAAAAGAAAACCTGTGGCTGCTCTGCACGATCTATTAAAGAGGAGACATCTCAAAACCACAGTGCAAGGCAGAAGAGGCATCTCTGGACCACTGACTGGGAGTCCAGTGGCTGTACCTTGAAAAGAACAGGCACTACTCTTACTTTTAAAAGACTACATAAAGGCTTCTATCCCAAATTTTTAGTTCTGGATTTACAACAGACATCAAATGCTCCTAATTCCTCTCTAAGTTATAGGGGTAGGATTTGGGACACTTTTATCTATACTGATATTAAACACAACTGTCACTGTTCATCACATCCATTTTTGTGTGTTCTGAGCACCATAGTTCTGGTTATGCATTTTTAATGCATTCAGGTACCTAACTCTGGATTTTGCAGATAAAAAGAAAAAAATGTAGACATTAAAAAAAAATAGATGAAGACAAGTGAATAATTTTGCAGTTATTTTATCACTGGAGTGATGTGATCACTCCAATCAACAATCCAATGCTAAGCCACTCAATCCAAATACTGCACAACATGAGGCAAAAGGCTTAATTAAATTATATTGCTTTAGTTATACTGCCACAGAGTACAACTTTTATCCACACTGTGTGTGAGGTAGCATCCTTGGACATGTATCTACAGATAGGATAACAACAACAACAAGATAATGTTCCTATAGCATTCCTATTTCAAATGTATTTTGCTACTTCTTTACAATAACCCACCAGAGAGTATTGAATCACTCTGGTGTGGATTTCAATTCCCCTGTTGTTAATTAACCTGGTGATACTGTGACGTAGTCATGCAGTGATACCATTAGTTTGGTTACTATTGGTAATTAGTAACCAAATTACATGTGAAATAAATTTACTGATTTTTCTCTGACATCATCATGATGTCATATTTTACAATGCTGGTTGCCTGTTACAGTGAAAAATCTAGAAACTTCAGTCAGTACAAAATTGCTGTTTCTTAGCCTTGATGACTTTGGAACTCTTGTAAAAGTGTAACAGGCCCTGGCAGAAAGTAAAGACAGAATTTATACCTGAATTGGTAGAACAAAAACCGACACAAAACCAACCAACAAAGAAGCCTCACAAACAACCAAAAAGCTTTTATACACACTAGATTCAAAACCCAGAACTGCAGACCTCAATTTCTATTCAAATTATTAGTTACAATAGGCAGTGGGGAAAAAAGATAATTCTGCAAGGGTAGAACTGAATATTGAATATTGTGCTATATTTTCTCTTCACAGAATGCTCTTTATTTTCATACTTCTTTTCCGTTCCCATTTTTATGTATTTACCTACATTGGTCAGTTGAAATAACTATCAACTTTTATGTTTTTGGACTATAGGCACTGCTGCTTTATGCAAGATATAAACTGCTCTAGAAATGCATATTAATTACTAGAGGGAAATTTAGTGATCTTTTATCTGATGTAATTAAATCTAGCTAGCAGTGTGCATTTAACACAGAAATTATCCTCACCTCAAAGCTTTCTTGCTCCACAGCCTAACCAACAAGGAATCTGTGTTAATGTGAGCAACTTGGAGCAACTCCTGCAGTCTAAGAGGCTTTTTTAGATTTAACAGCAGTCCTCACTGACACTTTAAACTTCAATTTTTTTGCCAAAGTGGTTGCTGATGTGCCTTGCTTTGGGCTGAGGCAGAACTGAACTGGCGAGTCCTTGTTGTCCTTGTCTTGGGTTGCAATGCAAGATAAAACCAAAAGGATGTATTCTATTGCCATCTGTTGAGACCGGATGGGGAGGTGTTTTTCTCTTCTCTGACCCATTCCTCATAACTTTGGGGTGGGGAGGGGGCGGGTGTCTCCTGTTAATGGGCAGCTGTTAAACCAGCTGGGGCAGTGTTCTTTATCTCTCCCACCACCCATCCTCCCTCCAGGGGATATCTGCTGTTCATGGGCCATCCAGGCTCACTGCATGGCTGATACAATTACATCATCCCACTGGGAGATGCTCCACCCAGGGGGAGGAGCCCAGCATTCCTACCTGGATAAAAGCTGAGATTCAGAACAGCAGCACAGCCTGCTTGCACTGCATTCCCAGAGGAACACCAGACCCATCTCACCATCACTGAACCCTTCTACAGGATCATCTCTGCTCCAGCACAACCACAGCTGTCACTCCAGGAGGACTTAATTGGACTGCTCCCAACACCCTGACCAACAGGGTGTCAGGTCATGTTCTGACTCTGTCAGTGTTTTCTTTTTTTGTTTGTTTGGGTTTTTTGTACTACTACATTTTTAATATTCCTAGTAAAGAATTGTTATTCCTATTCCCATATCTTTGCCTGAAAGCCCCTTAAATTCAAAATTATAATAATTTGGAGGGAGGGGGTTTACATTCTCCATTCGAAGGGAAGTTCTGGTTTTTCCCTGGCAGACACCTGTCTTTTCAAACCAAGACACCCCGGCACGTGAAATTCAAGAGCCACCCTTTGTGTTCAAGCCAATCTTTCAGGAGAGAGAGCCTGAATCCTTTTCTGGCCACCTCAGGGTGAACCTCCTGCCTTGGGAACACAGGCAGCACCAGCAATCATCGCTGTGGCCCAGCTTGTTGTACAGCCAAACATCCTGCAAACAATATGTGTGATGGAAATCTGAGTTTCACCTCTCTGTCCTTTTGTCAGTGCAAGAAAGAATTTCTGAATGATTTCAAGAGGAAAAAAAACCAACAGCAGCTTAGCTTAACACAGGACACACTTGTCATCTGTTAACCAGTATTTCCCACAAATTAATGAAAACACAGTTGTCTACTTGCTAATTAAATTTCATTAATCTGCATATCATTCAGTAAATTGTTTGAGACCAAACCAGAGGTTACAGACATTTACTCTGTTATCTCTAAGTTAAAAATAATGAATGATGTTTCAAAATTAAATGCAATATATTCAATACATGGCCATGCCTCTGAAAATGAGTATCTTAGAACTGCAAGGCTACTAGAAACAACTTTTTGAAAATACTGACCCTGCTTTCTCCTGGACATTTAATAGTGAGAGAAATACTAATGGATAAATTTCCCAGTGATACTTAAGAAAGTAAGAACAAACCTTTATAAATTTAGACTTTTAAAAGATACCTGCATCCTATTCACCATACTCAAACTGGGTTATTTGTTCATTCAGATAAAATTTGAATTGCTATTTTAATTTTAAAAATATTATTTCCTGCTTATTTGGGGTTTCTTTTCTCTAAGTGGCATGTGAAATCATCCTTAGAGAAAGATGCTATAGAAGGAATGTCATATTTTCCAGTCTGCTTACCACATGCTTCTGCCAGGCCACAGTATATGAGTGAGTTTTTACCTCTTCACCTGTGGAATCAGTCAGTCAGTTTTTGTAGCTATATTCAGTTGCTTTTTCTTTGGATATGAAGGTGTAAATCTACCAGCAGCAAGGTATCATATTTAGCGTGTCTTACCAGTGACAAAAGAAAGGAAAAACACCTATAATTCATCATTTATCACTGAATCAATACCAAACCCTCAAAATTTAGGAGCAGGCAGATGGGTCACAGCTCACAGACATCAAAAAAGGAAGTAAACCTGGGATTTACTTAAATTTTGTATGTCAGAAGCTTAACATTGCCTTTATCTTACTTTGAATATACTGCCTTTGCAGTCCACTGCAGGGAATATTTCAGGTCTGTAGGGGTCTGTCTGCATGGAGGAAATCAGAGCCACTGCATACCTGAAAATTTAGGTGCATCCTTAATGGTAATCAAGTGTAGCAAATACGGATTTCAGGACTTACCTGAAGAACATTGGTGTTCCAAAGCAAGAGTATTGTACTGATAAATAACTAAATAAGGCAATAAACAAACCCAGAGAAAGGGAAGCAGTGAAAGACAGAGATAAATTCTCTGCATTCACCTAGATTAGCTGTTCAAGTATTTCCTGTCCCTTGGGTAGATGCCAACACGAGTTCCACAAAAAGACTTCCCCATCCAGATCAAACATGAGTTTGAGCCAAATGCAACTCCTTTTGTTCAGTACATTCTAAACTTCAGCAATAAATTGTTCTAGTACCAAAACTTGTCGTGAAAGTGCCTTACACTCACCCTGGAACCCCGTTACAAACAGCTCTGCAGGTGATGAACTGTGCAGGGTTTACATCTGATATGGGCCCTTGCATCCTGTTCCACATGGATGTTCCAGTGGCTGAGGAAACCCTGAATTGTTAAGGGTTCGACAACCTGTCATTCAGCTCAATATCCCAGTCTTGTCTTTATTTTTACCCCACAAATAAGCTTACCAAGGTCCAGGAGCCCAGTACGACTTTTTGGTGCTGCAGAAATTGTTTCAGCAGAAATAAAGTGACTAAATCTGAGGATGTTTGATGATGAAAGTACAGAACAATATGGGAGCCTTTTATCTCAAGGAATTACAGATTCAGTTGTCTACCTCGTTTTCTGTTTCCTCATATTTCTTTCAAATAGCCAAGCAAGTTGAACAGTACAGGATTTTTCACTCTTTTCCCCCAGCACACAGTACATTACAGAGCATACAATAACTGGGCCTTTTTCACTAACTAGTAGATTTCTCCGTAGAGTTTCTCTGAATAAATTAAACCAAACCTCAGAGTCTGCTTCTGCGATGAAAATTTTCAGCAGTCCTCCCAGAGCAAAGCAGTTGCCTTCATGCATTAGAGTAACACAGCATGGCAGTAAACAGGAAAGGCTCGGTGCTGTTGTAAGAGGTAAAATAAAGAGTAAAATACCTAAGAATGCCATAGAGCTTGGGCTGTAGGTCTTGGTGGGGGCTGCAGGGCAGGAGTGACCCACTGGGATGCTCCCCTCAGCTGCCTTTCTAATGAGTACATTCAGCATTGTTCACACCACAGAGCACCTGGCTCCCCAAAAGCTGCCAGAGGAGGAAACTGCAATTAAGTCTGTGATTTAGTGCACTTCCTATGGCTTTTGTCTGATAAATCTGAAACTATACCCAACTATGGAACAAATAAACAATACACACAAAAAAATCAGAAGTTATTTGTTGCATTACACTTTGGCACTCGAATAGGTGTTTTCTATATTAGGAAAAGAGTTTAAGTTTCACTTTTAGAACTTTTAAGGAAGAAGAACTAGAATCTTTTATGCTCCTCACACTGTAATTGGCTCAGTGCCAAGATAAAGGCACCTGTTGGACTTTTTAGCTGTTCTTCAAAGAATGCAGCTTTTTTCTATTAGGCAGCTTGCTAAAAAACTCTCCTAAATCGTTGAGTATAAAAAAGAGAGCACAGAGATTTTCATGGCTTTTTAGGGTGTCTTAGCAGGTGTAAGAGACTCCTCCACACTGGGCACAGCTTTTATTCTTTTGTCTTGTATAGTTTGTTACTTTCTCTTTTATTAAACCTTTTTGCTATTTCAAAACACCTCTGATCAAGCCGTCTCACTAATTATTATTGAGCCATTTCTAAGAAGTTGCTGGTCAACCCTCAGAACTCGATACACTTTTGTGGGGCTCACAACACGCTGGCCTCATGCAGAATTGTATCAGTTATTCTCCTCTGAAGTGATTTCTCCCTGTGCACATCTCCAGTGCTCATACGCCTTCTGGTGCAGAACAATGATGGGAGTTCCTAATTCATGATTCATTCTTCATATCAATTTATTTAAAATAAGGATCTCTCTTTCATCCTTGTTACTTCTGTAATATTGGCTGATTTTTAAATACAGTTATGGCTGCCTTGGCTAGGGTCACACCCTGCATATCACAGCTATCAAAATGAGTGAAACAGCTCTGTTTGCCATTCTTTGATCAAACAACAGAATTGCTTCCACTTTGACTGAGGGAAAAAAAAAAATCCTTTGCTATTCAAAAAAAAAGCAGATTTGGTTCAACTGAAGGAAAGCTTCTGAAAAGGGGATTTACTGGCACAGGTCCCGTGCCCATTTTGGGAAGTGGTGCTCATCAGTGCTCCTGACCAAGGGGTAAAGGTGGTGAGCCCCAAAAGAGTGAGCAATGCAGAACACAGGTGAAAAAAATAGGAGAAAATATTTGTTTCTTGTTTTGTTGTGTCCATTGCCGAGGGAGCAGGAAAGGGAAGGAGGTGTTGGGGGTGCAGGTGTTCATTCCATCCTGAGGGAAGGTATTCCCTGGAATGCTCCCAGTGCTCAGGCTGTGCCGCTCAGCCCAGCTCCCTCAGAAAGCACAACTGCATGCACAGGTGCACCAACAATAGTGTCCAAGGCATTCCTTACATTTAGCATTAATATTCCAAGACTCCTGCCTGCCTGCTGGAAGGACGGACCCAGGGCAGAAATTTGCAAAGACAGGTAGTGCCTGGGGTTGAAATAATTTCACTTGCTGATTATTCCACTGGTAGTATTTTTCCTCTTGAGCAAAATTTCAAACTATTCAGGTCTGACACATTTTTAAAAATGCAGCAGTGGAGAGAACCATTGCTGTTTGTGGGCATCCTTTCCCCACCTGTCATGATCATCAAGTGAACATAAAATTCTAGAAAGAACAGAAGTAACGATGATGCTTCATTGTTGGGAAGCAATTTTTCTGACCCATGAAAAGATAGCACATTTCTGTACCCTAATGATGTCAGTCTCCTTTTTAAAAAAGTAGAGCAGCTGATGTTTTGTTTGTTTTTGAAAGAGAAAAATCTTGATGTCTTTTAAGTTAGGACATTTATTTATTTATTTATTTATATATAAACACAAACATATGTGTAGCCACACACAACTGTCTCCCTGATCATATATCTATATCTCAATCATTCTTGATTGTATTTTCTAGCAAGGTATATATTTCTCACCCTTCTGTAGTCCTGTATATCATAGTTGATTTTAGTAGTTTTCAATAAAGTCCTGCAACTTTAATGCATGAAAGAACGTGAATGTGACAAATTCCTTCCCTAATGCAGTTTTCTTTTGTCAGGCTGGTACCTGGGGGATGGACTGACAACTGGAGAGGTCCAGTCTTACAGTGGACTCATCATGTCCCTACATGAAATATCACAAATTTTCACAGGACAGAACCCTGACAAATACAGGAATATCCATGGTTATCATTCATCTCCTCCATTAAAATTTGAATGGAAAATAATTAGTATTTAAAGGTTCACAGGCCTTAAACAGGAAAAAATTATGGAATGTTTTAAGCAGTAGGGAAGCAACACCATTTTCCTTTTAAAAACTTTAAAAGGAAAACAGTAATGTTTTCATGTCTAGTGTATAAATCTACAAATCTATAACTCTACAAATTAGTAAACATTCCTTACCTCCTTGATTTCAGAAGGAAAATAGATGTATTTTCTTCCTATCTAGGGGTTTTTTTTGTCTTATTTTACCATAAATTTATGATGTTTTCCCCCTAACAGCCACTTGATTATCCACAAGACACAAGGCAACTCTGTACTATTCGCCCAGTGAAAGATGCTGAAAAGCACTTCAGTAAATACCAGGCTGCAGAAAAGTGCTGCATTTTTACTGAGTGCTGTTCAAAACCAAAGTCTTGGAATGTAAATAATAAATCTTTTATTTAAAAAATTAAACACTACATTATGCACTAATATTTAAATGAAAAGCTCTGCATTCTAGGGCTCAATGAAATTGCTAGTTCTGTAAATCAGTCTTCTGCCACAAATATTAAGAAAATTTTTTCTCATTGGCAAAGGTTGGAAAAGAAATACTTGGCTGTCCTTTAAGAGGGACCTTAAAGAAAATGTTTAGCTAATCAGAACTGATTTTCAGGACATGCACATAGAGATCATTGGGGGAAAAAAAGAGCAAAAGAAGTAAAAGTTAAAAATCTCAATTCTTGTAATTTGGCTGAACTTAAGTGACTGATAATACAGAACAAAAATATAGCCTGCCTTTTATTCAGTTTTGAAGTACCTGCAAAGGGCAACCTGAAACTGAAAAATGGAGTAAGTGCAATGAGGCCTTTAGAATAATTATGTGTTGTTAATTGAAGAATGTTAATCATGTCATATTAGGAGAGAGAGAGGGTTAAATTGGTAAAATTTCAATTCACTTAGGCCTTATCTCTTGTTGGAATGAATCAGATGATTAATCCTTAATATTCTTCAGGGATACAGAGAACATCAGCAATTAAATTAACAACTACAAAGTTTATGCTCAGAGATTCAAAAAATGAAAGACAGAAACACTTTAATTTTTCACAAGTTGTTACCTTAATTATCTTCTTATTGCTTCTGTCTCTTTTCCCTCATTACAAAAACACACCCCTCAGTATTCCTGGATCCTTTAATTTGCTGTAGCTCAGCAACTGTGTAAGGAACGTCATTGGAGCTGCAAATGTCATAAATCTTACTTTGTGCATGCTCATTGGAAATAAATCCTTCTGCTGTACCCTGTCCCTGGCTTCCAACTGCAAGTGCTGACAAATTTTTGTTTCCTTACAAACAGCAGTGTCCATCAAATGGTGGTGGTGGAAAAGGAAGGCTTGCCTAGATTTGAAAAGAAGTTTCTTTCAGGAAAATATAAAAGAAGTACAGATATCTAAACCAACCTAATAGTTATTATGCAGTGCTGCCAGCACTAGGAAGGTAGAGGGATAAGTTGTCATGAAACCTTCTAATTCTACAGTCATGAAAATAAGCATGTAGTTCCAGACCATTCATGAAAATTATGTACCACTAAGAGATCACAGACTGAGGTTTAAATGTTCTCTGCTTACAGAAGAAAACAACAGACAAAATGGAGGGCTTGAGGATGTGCCTGGGATTCTTTCTTAGGAGTTGCATTAGAACGTGTAGAATCTTGTTATCGATACTGGCCTGCTTCACATATTGAATGATTTCAAATGTAATTGCTGGGAAAGCAAACGCTCCCACAAGCTGAATGCAAAAATCCATGCCCACGAAACACAGGGACTTGACATTGTTATCATCAGGCATGCTTTCAAAATTATCAAAGTTTTAAAGTAAAATGTCATATCCCTGAAGGGTGCCCTTACAACAAATTATTAACAAAGCTCTATTGATCCTCACCCAAACAGCAAAATCTCAATAAATCTCCTCTGGACCTTTGCTGAAGCTGGAAAATGCATTACACCCCCCTACTGACCACAATTTTTATTATCACTATTGTGTTTGCAGGGCAGTCAATTTTATACAGCATTACAAACTGCCAAGTGCTAAAGTGATTTCCTCTATTACTGAGGTCCATGTATTAAATTTAGTGAGGCACAATATCAGGCTTCAAATATTGCAGGGTTTGGAATTGAATGCAGCTGAGCCTAATGTTATCAACCTGACAAAAAATACTGACATATTAAGTAGCAAATCATTTATTCATATTTGGGACTGGCTTTGTTTTTCTGTTCAGCTGCGTAGTTTTAGATTAGCCACAGTATTTCAAAATGGGACTGTTACTGTGAAGTCCAAAGATGCTGTGGAATAGATATTTCATACACTTATTATGCACAGTAGATCAGGGAAATATGCCTCACTGACCTGTTAGCACATAGAAATACATGTAAATTAATAAATCACTTTGCCTAATGCAGGTTTAGGCTGCAAATACTTTAACCCTTTAGAATGATCAGTGATAATCATTTCAGGTACTTTTTGTTATAGTCAAATACAAAGCCTTAATGCTCAGATAAATTTCATTTTGTGCTCCTTTTTTAGCCTGATCATTCTTTTCCCTCCAGTCTGAAATATTTAAAGCTAGAGGATTTCTGAGCTTGTAGATACTATTTGAAACCTACTTCTTCCTGACATATGCCTGTTGTAAGGTGCACCTGGAAGAACTGATGTATCCAGAATAATCCAATGCTTATCCCTAATATTAATGATTGCTTACATCAATGGAAATAGGGCTATTTTTTTTTTTTTTAATCAATGGAAAACAAATTATTCTTTAACAAACTGAGAAGAGCTATCCAATATTTTGCTTGCTTGAAATAATCCAAATGATACTCTGTGGTAAAAGCTGAAGCCACAACATTCTAAGTAAAAAAACAGAAAAAAGATCTGCATTGATACCTGTTATTACACAGAATGCCAGCTTCCTACCTTATTTATAAGTGACTTTACACACTGACAGGTCTGGGGCCTAATTGTGCAATTATTAAACGCAAAAACTGCTCACAACATATTTCTGGACAGAACTATCCATCCTCATGCAAAAACTCCAAGATTCCTGTAACTTTCTCTCTGAAAATCTGTCTTCAATGTGCAGTATACTCCAGTGGGGAAGACTGGAAGAAAACACCATTGACAGATTTACACAACATTCCAAAACCGACAGAAATCTCCAAATGAAAGGACAGAATTTCCCTTTTTAAACCTTTCCAGGCTAAATCACACATCCGAGTTCACTGGGAAGAGCCCAACAGTCTCGAGTTTTTTATTTTGGGTATTTCACTCTAGCTAATTTTGCTCTAACAACCATGTTGGATACTAAATTGTCCAAATCAATCATTAAACAGTTCGGCACTGTGCTTTATATTGTCACAAGGCTTTGACATCTGTCTCATAGGAGAAAGAAGGACAAAAATATTGCTACCTTGAACTTTATTATGGACTTGGAAAACCAACTTTCCACTGGAGAGCCTAATTCAAGCCCTGAATTTTGTGTCATTTTCCTCCCACGTGTGCTCCCCTCAGACCTTCCTAGACAATTCCTGCAACACTAGTTGGCTGCAAGCAAATAAATAAGCAAATGAATGTTGCAACAGATGAATGTTGAAAAACAAGCATTAAATATTTAAATTTGGGAGTATTGTCCTTTTGGAGTTACACCCCAGGTGCTTTAGTTGCAAGCCTTTTCTTCAAAATATAAAGCATTTAACATAAGTTGACACTCAGACATCTCAGTCTCCTACACTGCCAGGGCTCCTCATCATCACTGAAAGAGATCAGGTATTATTTTGCTAACTGGACTGAAAAATGCTCCTGGCATTCAGAGACTGCCCACATACTCACTACCGACTCCTTGGACCATGTGGGGCCCTGAACTGGCTGTATGGAAGTTTCTCTGTGTTCTGCAATCTCATCATCAATTGGACTCCTCTCCTTCAACACCAACATTTAACTGTAAATAATTCTGTCTGTTTGGTTGCATTGCAGAAATTCCACAGGAGCAGTGAGGAACAGCACCCCCCATAGTTCTATCAGTAGAGCTAATGACACTACTTCTTTCATTCCAGAAATGTTAATTAGCCCATAAGTCTGACACTTGGTAATGAAATATTTATTTTCCTGGAGTCCTACATGTAACTTAAGAATTACAAGTGGATCTAGATGTATTACTGAACATAAAAATCATTATTCTTAACCAGGTTGCAGTCTACAAGGGAGAAACCATACATTATTACAAAGCACTTCCTAATTCACATGGGTGAGTACCATCCATTTTTGGCACTTTGCATTTTGAATTTTGGAAGCGCAGTCTCTGTTGCTTGCAAGAGTTCTTGAAAACATTAAAAAAAAATCCACAAGGTTTACATGCTTTAATTCTAACCTTAAATTATGTTATATTTCTTTTAGAATCATCAAGTATATACCTAATTGAAAAATATTTTTCCCCATTTGTGACCTGAGCTTCTTAGAGAGTAGTTTGGTATCATGACAAAAAACTGGGTATGAACACCAAAATAATGGAATCATCATGTTGGACTCAAAGCACTGGGGACAACTCTGAGAAACTGCAAGGGATGGGAGTAACCACCCAACAGAATTTCAAAATCGGAGGTGAAAATGACTACAAGAAGGGTGGAAGAATTGATTTGCTGGCTAAGAAGCAGTGAAAGTGTGGAGCAAGGATCAGGATTTCCCTTGGTGGAAAAGGCCAGGTGAGGGAAGTGACCCCAGGTTAAATCCACTTTTATTGATGAGCATAAATCCACCTTGGATCAGCTCAGCTTGGACGTGCCCAGCCTGTGTCCCCTGTTGCCATCTCCATTGCAGGAGGCAGGCTGGGAAAAGGAGGAAGCCTTGGTGCTGTGCCTGCACTGCTCAGCAGCAGCCAAAACAGGGTTTGGTGTTAACTCTGCTCCTGCCTCACACCTAAACACAGCACCACATGGCTTCTGGGGGGACAATAAACCCCATCCCAGCCACACCCAGTACACTGATTTAAGCTTCTTATTTGAAATTCTTCCTGAATAGAGATGAGGGAGATTTAAAGAAATCAGTGATAAACTTCTCCAGTGTGATTTCCAAATGGGGTGTCCAGGAATCACCTCTTGTGCCATGCAAGTATCTTTTGCCCAACACATTCGGGTTCTTTAGGGCCACACACGTGGTTTCAAAAATCAGCAATTCACAACCTATCATCAGGGTGAAAACAATTTGATAAGTGATACTGTGCTGTCATCAGGTGACACTGACAAATTCACTGACAAATCCTACAGCTCTTTGGCTATGCTTGGCTATTCAGCCCAGCATTTCTTCCAATACACAGTCATAAGTCAGTGATAAACTATTAAACAAATAATTAAAATTGTTAAATTAAACAAATAGTTTATAGTTACAGGCAACTGTAATTTCTGCAGTTGTCCTAATGAAATCACAATAAATTTTACAGTTTGAGACCATTCTGTTGAAAAGCAGCTCATCTGAAAAGTAACAGCATGATGGCATTTACATGAAATAGTTCCAAATGAAAAGAGCTATTAACATGTATAACATTTATATGAAAACAAGAGTCCCATACAGCAAATCATGCACAAAACAACTCATAGAAAATGGTGGGTTTGAATTGAACAAAGTTAGTGTAACAAGACTGAAGGGACTGATTAAAATAACACCAGCACACGTGAAGCTGTGTGTGCTGAGTTTTCTATAAGGGAAGCTGCACTAAAATACTTAGCCAGTTAAATAATATGCATCTCACACAAATAGAGACAAGATTGCTTGGTCATATTTAGCTTATTTGACTGTGATAACATTATTAAATTTGTTCCCTGATAACATGTACCTCTAAAGTAAATTGGAGTCACTTCATTTAAAAGATGACTGAACCATATTACTTCAGCAGTATCTTAGAAAAAAAAAATCTTCAGTGTGTAAAACACTGCTGCAAAACATGAGTAAATATTAATTTCTCCATGTCCAACAGAATAAGACATGAACAGGCTTGCTTTTCAGCAGGAAAGATTCCAATTGACCATGTGGCTCACTTGTGTGTGGTTTTTATAGCTAAGAGATAAATTTGACTTGTCTGTTTATAATTGCTTTTTATAAACCAATTTAAATTAAGAATTTGTTCACTGGCTGTGAACATCCATATATTAACTTAAAACAGGATTGTTATCTCTTCTTTCACTGTGTAGTGTTACATTAATAGCATATGATAACCTTCTGAAATAAGAGAGTAAATGTTTAACACACACATTAATAATGAATAGTAAGAAACAGAAGTGCATAAGGAACTTTTACAAGTTCCAGTAACACGTCACGGCATCACACCACAGGATTCCTCACACGAGCTGTACAATGAGATGTTTTATGCCACCTCAGCTAGGTCTGTATGCATTATTAAATTGCCTTCCTAGTCTTTACAAGATTTAATTCCACATTCCTCATTTGTCTCCTGCACGTTTTTCCTATAGCATTTGTAATTTTGTCTTCGTGTTAGATCAGCTTTCTTCCCTTGCTTGAGAGTAACCTCTTCTACTTGTCCTACTTCTTGTGAGGAATTATCCAATATACAAATCAAAATTTGCATCCTATTATTATTACTAGGTACCCACAGAGTTATCAAATATGTTGCCAGACATGCAGGAAAAAAAAAAGTAACCAAAACACTCTGACTCTTAACCATCCAATTCAAAGAATTGCAGCCAAGTCCCACCAGGAAAGTAACACAGACCCTTTTCTAAAGAAAGTTTTAAATTGCCTTTCAGCTAAAATAACACACCCTTCTCCCTCCCGAAAAAAAAGAAAAAAAAGGATTTTTTTTTTTTACAAATGGTCTTTGTTGGAATTAATTTTCTTTACCTGAGAGGGCGGTGCCATCTGTATCTACAACAAAGCATAGGAAAGTAAAGACATTATCGTTAACAGCATTACTGAGTAACTCCAGGTTCTGTGATAGCAAACAGGGTTTGAAACACATGAAGACAAAAAGGAAGTTCACCCTGTGGGTTGCTTCAGAAGTTGAACCTTAGTGATGTCAAGAGGACACAATTTCTTCACATTTAACTGAAAAGGACAGTGACTGTTCTGATCTTAAATATTCTCCTTTCATTTCAGCCTCTTGACCTCTCTCTTTCATTTTCCTTCCCTTTCAGTGACATTTATTGTTTTCTCCTTCTTCCTCCACCATTCCTGTTGGATGCTGCATTACCAGAAAAGATGGAGTGTGAAGATACAACTGGACAAACAATCCTGGCCACTGGGAGTGTTCCCTCACAGAACAAAGTTCCCTCAGCTTTCTCAACACTTCCAGGGGGTAACGAACATGGCAAAGAAGTAAAAACTCACAGCTGGGCTTTGCATTTATATTAAGAGTTTCTCATGGCTGAGAATTAAATACCTGAAAGAAAAACGTGGTACTGTATTCCAATTACAACTTAATGGGGGAGAATGGGATATATTGGATACGTTCCCATGTGGTGCAATTTATCTCAGATTCTTCTACAGATTCATAGCATTGACTTGGGATAGTTTCTGAGAAACTCACAAGCAAAAGAAGTACAGTTGCTGAAAACAGTAAGGCTGAAACCTTTCTTCAGGTTAGGTGCTTCAGTTGTCTTACACGTGTTGAGTAAAAAAGAACTTTTTTTTTTTTTAAAGGATTTTTTTTCTTATATCACAGCTTTAAAGCAGTTTTGTAAACTCTATTCAGTATCCATACCATGGTAAAAACCAGAGATGCTAATTTTTAAATCAGCAGTACAATTGATGTTGCCACCTTAATATTAGCACTGCATTTACTCTTCAAATTGGTTATATGAGAATCAAAATATTTCCATATTCCAATGTATATGCTCACCTATGTTCATCCTTGGAGGAAAAAAGTCATCTGCACAACATTTCACCCTAAAGAATGTTGACAGTTTTAAAATTTGGGTTTTTTCAATTAAAAAACCCCACACATTTGCTTTAAAAATCCTGATTAAAACCAAACCAAGGCAGACAGACTTTGCAGTGAACACAGAACAGTTCCAAAAGCAGAGAGCTCAGTTTTATCAGGTGTGCTCCTTGCATTCCATCTCACCACAGACCTGTTGGAAGCCCCACGTTTGTAACACACAGGCAGGAATCAGCTGCAATACAAACATTCTGATTTGAACAACCCTTTTACACTTAGACTGTGTTTTCTAACCTAAAACCATTGCTGGTTGGGGAATTTTTATTTTTTGTAAAATGACAAGTGGCACTTCATTTTAGGTAAAGGTTACTCTGAAGTTCCCAACTTTATAAAATGCATCCCTCTCTAACACCAAGCAGTCCATGCTGTGTCTAATGTTAGAGAGCAATCACACGCTCGAAAATAAATGGTTTTTGCATTTCAAGGTGACAAGTACAATGTCAGACACAATCAATCGATCACTGCATAATTATTATTGCAAATGATCCATATCCATGCTGCAAACCTTAAGGGGAATTTAATGAAGCAGGAAGCACATCAATAATAAGATCTACTTCGGTCTCTGTTAAATCTTGCAATTCACAAATATGTTGTCACATTTTATCCTTCCTTGAATTCCTGTAATTATATTTGAGGAGAAGCTCACTAAAAAGTAAAATTCAAACATACATCAGCTTTTCCCCTATAAAAGGAGTCCCTGTAGATTATATATACATTACAAAAGATTAAATGAACAAAACTCTGCAAACACAACAATCTGTGCAGGAAACTTGAAATGCCAATAATCAGACTTAGTCTGATGTATTTCGCTGGCTGCAAACTGTGTTGTGCTCAGAGAGGAACACACAGGGTGTACAGCAAGAGTGAGAAGGAGCTGAAGAGTGAAATTCCTGTGTCCTGACTGCAATTCCTCCACGTCACTCACTGCCTCGCTGCTGCAGACTGGGATTGAACTTGTGGTGATAACAAAAAGAGTTCTTGGTTTTGCTTTCCACTACCTGAATCAGAAATTAAATTGACAAACCTAATTGGCAGAAATGATAATTGGCATTAAATAATGTCATTTCTTCCAAGGCAAGTCTGTTGTGCCTGCGATCAGGCAGTGATTTCCATGTTCTCCTGCTCTTTCATGAGATTTCTCACTCCAGTTCTTCCCATCCCTCCTCCCTCCCTGGCCCACTGAGGCAGAGAGTGAGAGCATTTGGCTGCTACCTGGGTCCAACCCATGACACACTTGCCATCCTGATGGGGAAAAATATACCTAGTGCATTAGAAACTTGTGTGAAAAGCAGTCATTTCTCCAGAAATGTTGTACTTCAGCTTTCTGGCTGCAGTAAGAACAGGTGGATTTCCATACCAGGCTATGACAAGGATCCAAACAGAGATTCATCTGTTTGGCAAGGAAGGAATATCAATCCAGGAGCAGAAGGGGAAAAGGAAGCCATATGGAAAGAAATCAAAAGATGTGAACAGATACCCAGACTTCGATTAGTAAACATCCCCTTTTGTTGATTAAGCTGTGAGACAGTCTAACTAGCTCCAAAAGGTAAATCCAGCCTAGTGGCACCTGCACTTTGCAGAGAAAAGATAAGTAAATCTTGGCTTAGGGACTGTGACAGCTTCTCGAGCAGGCACACTTCTCTGGAATAAATATCCAAAAGGAACACAACAAGAAATTAACTTCAAGACACAAACAAAGTTTCTCAACTGCCCAGAAGAATCTTCAGGACTTGTTCATTCCTCTGCCTGTACAACTAAGGCTGTTCCAACATCAGCTAAGGTTCTGCAGCTGCAACAGCTTAAACCCACCAGGCACAGAAGTGGTGTTCAGGAGGGATTTCCCCTAAGAGATAACAATCGTGGCACAATAGGAGGACTCTAACCTGCTCATCCAGACACATCTCATGCAGCCTTTGTTCAATTCTTTCCTCACACACATCCCTGCACTGATAAAGACACCCACGCAGTTCATTCAAAGCTCTGATGGAAACCAGTGCTATTAAGAGGGACATGATGAAGATAAGGTTAATTGGACAAGTGTAACTCCTTGCTAAAGGAAGGGGGGAGAACAGATTTGGCAATTAAAGTCTAGAGAACATGTAATGCAACTTCAGAAGAGAACAGAGCAAGTCTGTCGTGCTGCCTTACACAAACTGCATGGATTCTGCTGCAAGAATTAGTAATGATAATACATATATTCTTGACAAACTCACTTTGATCCCGCTTAAACTCATTTTCCTCAAACACTTATGTGTGTTTGTATCTAAAGGAATGTACATTGCTTTTACAAACCAAAACTGTCTCACTTGCATATCTGCAGTGCTGGATACAATGGAGCATCATCCTGATTTGTTCTCTTCCCATTCTTACCCCACATCAATAACAAAATGGTGTCCTACAAAATACCATAGCAGGGCAAGAAAACCCTTCAAGAACTGAACATACCCAATGACAAAAAGTTACTGTCAAATATTCTGAACTGAAATTTCTTTTGTCTTCTGTTTTATTTCTCTTTTCATACTAAAAAAGGTGATTTTGCTAAATGTCTTCATGCTTTGCATGCTAGTGTGACTTTTAGCTTTGTCATCACAACATGAATTATTACACATATGATTTTAAGCCAACCTATGTATGTGTGTGTTCCAATAGATACATAAAGACAGCCTACTGAGAATTCTTAGATTCTACCATAACTAATTGCAATCCTGTTTTCATTCAACACCTGTCAGTCCTTTCATTTTAGCCATCAAGACTGTAGATTTATAAATTGCAATACTTCATTATTCAAGTTTATTGAGCCAGGTACCCTTGAAGATCCTTACTATTCACATCAGCACACTCCATTATGAAATCGTTTTGTATTTTTCTGTGTTAATAATAAAAGGTACATATTTATTCAACATCAGCGGTCAGGCAGTCAGATGCAGAGGATGAAGCTACATGTTTTATTCAAAGTCTCAGTGGAAAGCAGAGCGAGGATCACTTTGACTCTGAAGATACCTGCAGCTTTTCTGCTAATATGTTTGATTTTTCTTAACTAAAAGGATCTAAATACTTTGATTACTCAATAATTCTATGCAATAAAATCTATACTGCTGAAGTGCTCCACTGACAATGTTTTCAGCATAGTCATTTATTCTTTCAGCTTAGCTCATGCTGGATCTCACTGTCTGTAGCTCTTTAAGCACAGGCAGTGGTGCATTTTGTCTTAGTCTGGGGCGTTTTTGGAAAGTCCTTATTGAAGAGAGCAATCCTTTGCACACAATGCCAATGCTGCAAAATAAAGTTACCCAGGAAAATATGAACATTGTATTTGCTCCTTAGTCCAATTTCAAAAATTCTAAGGTTTTGTTCCTTTATCATTTTAGTCATCTTCACATCTTTTTAGGGTTCTCATTTCCCTTAGAAAAATAAGCCTTTACAAGGCTGGAAATGACACCCTTGTCTAAGCCAGCAGAGAGGCACACTCTGTGCCTGCACACATTTGGTGTATAAAAACATGCAGACTTTGGTCAGCTGAATAAAATACCATCTGCTTTTGAATATGGGAGCTGACACAGACTCCTGGATGTGTATTAGGATGCTTCTAAATAGGAGAAACACCAGAAATGCAACCATAAAGGAGTTTAAACTCCCAAGAAACCAGATTAAATTTGTGCTGGAGTCTGTTACTTCCTTTTCCTCCAGACTTCTTCCCAGATGTTCATCTAAAGAACATTTTGCTAATTCAGACAAGTAGAATTCTCTGTATTGGACCCAAAAGCTTTATTCTACAGAGTTGTCAAAACAGTGTTCTATTGCCAGAAGAAATCATCTTATTGCTATTGCATACACTTGTTTTTTTTCAATCTGTTTCTCTGTATCTACCTACTCTAGTTTCGGGGAAAAAAACAAATTTCATTTGCTGACATGCTTTCTGCCTTGTTTGATCAAGTATCATTCTGAAGCTGCTACTGAAAAAATCTCTGCTAAATATACACAAAATTTCTGACAACTCATTCCCTATTATTAAAAGGAACAGCAGACTGACAGGAATGAAGCACACCTTCTGACTAAGCAGACATTAATTAGATGTTTATAAAAATTTCTAAAATTGTATTATGGTACATTAAGGTAATTTGAGTCCAGCATTGTAGCATACAACAAAATGTGGAAAAGTAATAATTTGGATTTTAAAAGTGTATTTACCAATTACTTTGTTCCAGTTTTTCCTACGACAACATTTGATTGTGTTTGACTTTTTATGACGTGTTGTAACTTTAAACCCCCGACTTCTAACACTGAATGTGAAAATTGAGCATAAGGTTGGTGAGAACTCAAACCAGTCCAGTCTGAACAACCAGAGGGAAAACAGCCAACCATGGAACTGTCTGCCTGGGAATCAAGCAGCTGCTTACGCTGCCATGTGCACAAAATACACTTATTTTTCCAAGTATGAAAAAGAGGAGGAGGAGGAGGTTTGGAAGGCTGGGGACTCTGCCTGCAGCCATCAGCTTTCATTTCACCACCAAAACTTACACGCTGAGCCAGCAGCTTTAGAACCCTCTAACTGGAAAAACCCCAACACAAATATTTGCTACATTCTGAGCAAAGCCCATCACCTTTGGGGAGGTGAGTTACAGGAAATGGCAGTGATAGTCTGCAGTGACTGAGAACACCTGGAGTCACTGCAACAATCTCACTCTGGGGAGAAAGGGTATGAAACTGCAGCTGCAGCAGATGGGAAAGAGTCTGTACCCCTCAGAGAGAACAGATTCCCTTTTGACTTCACCACTGCCTAAATCAGTAACACCTGAAAGCCTTCAAAGTTTCTTAGTCAGTGTGAACTCTGACACTGATGAACTCCCATTCCTACAGCACAGATGTCTATGCATAAAGTTCCAGACCTAAAAAAGATCTCTTTGCCCAGGGAAGTAGGAAAGTATAAATACTTTCATTTCATTGCTTATTCATTTCATATTGCTGGCAACAAATATGGATTTCCTTTGACAGGGTTAACAGTACAAAAAACTTCCTCTACTTTTTGAAATTTTGAAGTAAGTATTTAAGGAACAGCACCTATTCAAGACTGTTCCATTCAACAGACTGAATGAGTGTCTGTGCTCTGCATTCCTGCACAATGGTTTTAATGAGCTAAACACGTTCAGCTTGCAATAAAAGAAACTTGACCCCACTGTCATCAGTAGAATTTTAAAAAAAAATACTTCAAACTGTTCCATCAAACTTATGGCTTAGTAAGACATTAGAAAATGGGAAGAAATCAAAATTTTACCTTATTTTGTAAATACCCAAAATGTTTCTATATTACACATGAAATGAAACAACAGGTAAGCACTGCCATATAAACGAATGAATACTCTGAAAAAATCTCAGTCAATGTAATAACTTAAATTTAAGCCCTTTAAAAAGAGAGGACTACATTTTCACACAAGTTGGCTACTTTAAATTTTAATAATATTGCTGAGAAGCTTTTTATAATTATATAAAAAATTGATGTGATGCCAGGAGAGAGCATTTCAAGTGCTGCTGTCAGTTTATACCTTGCACCTACATCTATTCAGAGTCTCTTGTTTTCCTACTGCATCTTTTACATTTGCTGCATCTTAGGTACCTATGCATGTCCACTTAATGTACAGAGCTTAAAAATCATAGCATTTCAGAAAAAAAAATTTATGAATACAAATTCTCTATTACCATAAAAACCCACGATGTAACAATGTTCTGCTACAATTAAAAAAAAAAAAAAAGGTTTATTCTCTGGTTCTTCCTACTAATCTTGAGATTTTATAAAAATAATTTTGTCTAGAAAAGTTCAGTTGCAAATGGGAAGAATATTCAATACCCAGGTGTAGTAGTGCCAAAAGAGAGAGGGGCTGTTTAAAGAATTCTGCAAATCAGAAAACCAGAACATACAGCATACAATGTAAGTTAAAAGGACAAACCAAAACTGGAATGAACACACTTTTAAATGTGAAATATTAATTACTAGAACCTTTATATTAATTACTAGGAGCTTGGAAAACCAGGAATTTGTAACATCAGAAACTGCTTGTTACTACGGTTGTTTTGCTTAAAGCATTTATATACATCTCTAAGAAGAATAACTAGAAAAGTTCATCAAAAA
Organism: Acrocephalus scirpaceus scirpaceus; assembly: GCA_910950805.1. NCBI lineage: Eukaryota > Metazoa > Chordata > Aves > Passeriformes > Sylviidae > Acrocephalus > Acrocephalus scirpaceus. The sequence goes on along the minus strand of OU383786.1, from coordinate 4,175,239 downwards.
TACAAAATATAGCACACTAAAAGTGATAGAAATCCGCATAGCTACCTGCAAGAAAACATATTTCACTAAATTTTCAAATTAACAATGATTCCTAAGCTTGGGGAGGGAGAAGATCCCTGGCTTTTAAACCTTTTGAGCCTGTGCCACAGAGAAACAGAATAATCCACAATAATGCATGTCCTTTCACCTAGTGTGCATATTAGAAAGAAGGGTTTATCCTCACTTCTTTACTGTGCATCTCCTTTGGGTGATGACAACTCTAACACCACAGCACAAACTGAATGTGAGGCAGACTGCTGCAGCTGAGGGATCTGATTTATAAATCTAAAAAGAGAATTAAATTAATCCTTGCAGCAGCAGCTTCGGTACAGAATGGTGGGAAGGGTTAAAAATGAGCAGCAGTCGGGCTTTGCACAGACACACTAATGCAAATTCAAGGGACTTGTACTACAGAACCCAGGAAAAAAGAACAAGACAAAACCAGAAGGCTCAGTGATTGGTGAGCTCCTGAAATGATAGCACAGGTCAAAGTACTGAAATAACAAACTTAAAAGTCTCCACGCAGTGCCTTTTGCACGGACGCCAAAAGTTACCAAGATAGAGTGGGGGGTCCACAGGAATGGGAAGGAAGCATAAAGGGAGATTTACAGCACGAGGCACGAGCGATCCAAGCAGAGAAGGAGTGATCACTGATAATGTCTCTGAGACTTCAGCCTTGCTCCTCTGCAGCCTGTTTTGCAGGGGTGGCCCAGATTAGCTGCACGTCTGGCTATTTTTACATACATTTAAATTAAATAAATAAATAGATTGTCAAACGAGATTAGTTTAAAATATTTTCCCAGAAGATGTACGGGCTTTGAAGAGGAACACAGAAAAGCTTTTAAGTATGCAGATTTGTTCACTCATTTCTTTGTGGGTTTGTTTTGCTAAGAAAAAAACGCTCTCTATCAAAACCAGGTTAATAGCTTTACTGATTCAAAACATACATGACACAACATGACATTATTTTTAAGGTGAGCAGATTTTGCTTCAAAGAATCAGAACAATGCTGGATATAAAATCACAGAAATAGGAACATAATAGCTATTTCTTTATCTGCAGTTGACAATTGCCAGAAACTTCAAAAGCTGAGACAAACTGTGACAATTAGTATAAAAGCAACTGGGTTAAGTAACACACATTAGAAGTTTTAATCACATTAAGATTGTTCCATTTCTTACAAAGAAAGCAAATTCTGAGCAGCCACAAGTGATGCAGCATTCCCTTTGTAACTGAAGCACACAGTGAATCTTACACAATTGCAGTATGTTCTAAGGCAATGAAAAGAAAGCAGTGCACTCTGCCACATCCTGCAAATCATGAAAATAAATCCCAGCTTCACGTTAATGACCCGCTTTGTTTAAACTCTGCCTGGAAATACAAGCACATGTACTGCACCCCAGCCACGCTCCCCTGCAGCACACACACCTCACATAGCACAAAACACGCTGCAACTACAGGCTAAAATCCACACTCCCAAAGTCCATTTATTAACAAAAGATTGACATGGAGAGAGACACTACCTACCCACAAATACATCATCATCTTGAAAGAAATCAAGGGCTCTGTCAGCAAACAGAAGTCTCCTTACTTCACCAAGTATGTCTGGAAGGAAAACTGAAAACAGTTGGTAGAAAATCTTGCCTTTTTTTCTGTCAAGTCCTCACAGTTCTCTTCTTATACAAGGTATTTTTTGAGTTTGTTTATGAGAATAGCATTCGTTCAGTGGCTCTTTCTGCGTGTGAAGTGACTTGCTTCAGGCTGTCTTTTTTCTTCCCTTTTTCTCCCTAACTCAGTCTGTCCTTTCTTTACTGTCAAGCTTGCTTAGGTAACAGTTCTTGGTGTATCTATTTAATGAGCAGGTCCGTGCACTAAAGGCAGCCAACTACACTGGAGAGAAGGGGGGGGGGAGAAAAAAAAAAAAAAGTAATAATAAATAAATAAATGGGAATATACCACTTCCTGATGATTATTATTATGGGATCTACAGACGCCCCCTCTGTAGGAATTTATAGGAGGATTTCTAAGACGTCTGGAGAGAGGGGGGGAATCCTCAGAGTGACTCGGGTGGCTCTCGAGCCATTACCTCTCCCTGCTGAAGGACCCAGCTCACAAATCCCACATTGGAGAAATTTTTAAACTCAAAGCAAAGCCCCTGCAGAAAAGAAAGGAACATGTACTGCACCCTGCTTCTCCTTTATCTCTTTAAATGTACTTCAGATAAAAGCTGCATCCAGTCAGGTCAAGGCCTTTCCCAATCTTATTACGCTCACACAGGAGTGTTCAACACACTTTTCTACAGCCATCTACTGTCTCCACAGTGTTATTGCTGCTGCTGCTGCCAGCACCACAAACAGGCAATACAAACAGGAAATCAGACCACGGCAGAAGTGGCTGGGCCAATTTGATTTATTTTTGGCAGGATTTATTTTTCTTTTTCTTACCATAATACATATTTCAAAATCAAAGTTATGATTGTGATTTGCATATTTAATAAAGGTTAATACAGAGCACTGCATCTTTTGCTTTTTTTTTTTTTTTAAGTTGAATGTACTTTATGCAAATGAGTGAGCATACAAGGGACTCAAGGTTTTTTTATTGACATTTGAACTTTTATCTTTTGCTACAAGAAAATACTTTTAACTCATTTAACCCATTTCATCAAGACACACAATATACTTAGTAAGTTGATCAACATCATCCTCAGGTGAGAAACAATTTTAAAATGTGAAGGAGACAAATCTTAGTCACTTTTAAAGCTGCATTATTGGATTTGAAACTCATGCCTGACCTTGTGAACTGGTGCACACCACACCCTGACCATGGCACATTTTGGGTACTGGAGAGCTACACACACAGTCTGTCTCCCAAGTGCATCAACTCTAGATCATAAATCAATAACTAAAGAGATGAGGTATAAAAATGGCCATGGGAACAAGATTAAACAGAAATTTTGTCTTATTTTTATGTTTGATTATTTTATCTTTGGTCACAGACTTCTCACTTCTTAAAAAAAAACCCCAACCAAACAAAAAAATCCCATTCTTTTTACCTGAAGACTCCAATCCATTTACATATTCAGCCTGACCATACAAGGTAAAATGTCACCTAAAGACATTTTTATATTTTTATATTTATATATATTTATATTTATATATTTTTTATATTATAATTAAAATACATTAACTACATTGCATAATCACTCCCTGCACGAGAGCAGGTGGCAAGTGGAGAGGCACCTGCTGAAAATACCCAGAAAGAAAGAGACAATAGCAAAGCAAGAATGGGGGGAATAAACTAAAATCCTTACTGCTAAACCAACTGGAATCTGCCACCAGGGTGAAGTCCAAAAAAAGTAACTGCTGTACCACTGACAGTTTGGAGCTAATTTAACAGAAAAATGAAACAATCTTTTCATGTTTCAATAGAGAAATTTATACAGATAAACAAATACATGTACACACACAGAGCTGTTTATGTTTTTTCTGTGAAATACTACAGCCAGGCAAAATAATGTTGCCTCTTTTAGTGGAGGAAAAAGGCAAAGATTTAACACAGCAATTCCTAAAGTGATAATTCTTACTGTAATGTGCAACAACAATAACATTAGTATAAGTTTAGTGCAGATTCGGGAAATAAAGCCACTTCCTTCACCTGGGTAGACTACAAGAGGAACAGAAAACCCTTTTTTTTCCCCAGTTTTGAGTTGTTTAAAGGATCTCTCAGTTTAGCCACCAATACCCAGAACTCTATCAGGCCTAGCCCAGTCACCTTTAAGCTGCACACCTTCACCTCCTTTAGTCTCCTGCACTGTGTTCTGGAGTCAGTTACACTGCACTAAACCTGAAATATCATGTTGGAATGAATTACATTATACTGGTTAGGCTAAAAATACATTTTCTGATAATGTATCTAAACATCTGCCAGCCAGCAGTTCTTTCTATCTGTGCACCTCAACTGAACACAGGAGGCTTTAGAATTTTCAAAGACTAGTTAAAGATTTTATTAATGTGATAAAAGACTGTGCACAGCTATTGCCTATAAATCACTTCTGTATCAAAATGTCCCTGTTTTGGAGCAGAGGCAGCATATGAAACTTGGTGTCCCAAGGCTTTCAACTACTCTCTCTGTATTCTAAATTATCTTCATTATTAAATTGGTTACTCAGTCAGTTCTTCACATCTTATTCCTCCAAACAAGAGGAACAGTTTCTAATGCTGCTGTACAAAACCATTCATTTGAAGTGTTTTATTTTTCACACAGGTATTATTCAATGCTTTCTAAGATTGTCTGTAGTTCCTGTGCAGGTAGAAAAACGTGGATAAAAAGATGCCTGAAAACAGGTGTATTACTCTGGTTTTTGCACCTATGGCTGAAGTTTAAACCAAACCCTGTTTGCTAAGGTCACTTCTTACATGATCTGGGTTTGCAAACAATGTGAAAATAGTAAATAGAAGGTAGTGACCACAGTCATTTTAACAAAGGCTGGTCCAAGAGAGCTGACATCGGGTTCAGGTCAAAGGCTATTGAAATCAATGAGAACTTTGTTGTTCTTTTATAAAACAGGCAGTCAGAAACTCTGTTACCAATATGGGCATTTGCTGTTTGCTGCCATAATGGCCCAGCTCCTCTGATGCTCCCATAGGTGTTCACATGGGGCTCTTCCACAGAGACTCTCACAGGTACTTTCAGCTTCACAACCAGCACTGCAGTGTGAGCTTGTACCACAGCCTGAGCTTTTATAATCAATCAGAATACCATTTATTTTCTCTATTGAATCATGAGGGATTGGTGAGATATTAAGGGTAGATAAAAATAGTTGGTAACAGCAACAATGAAATAATAAATGGTGTACTCATAATTAATCAAGATTAGTTATATATGTGATCAGCACATTCTCATTGGCACCTGAACAGTTCCCATTTCTAAAAAATCAAGCTCTAGATTCAAGGAGTTCCATTACCTTATTAAAGGACCATAATTCATAGACATATCTTGGCATATTTATTAATGACACAGAAGATTGGAAATAGCACTGATATTGCTGCTTACTGCATTGGAAGATAAGAAAATGCAGACTAAGTTCCTCCTTTTGCAGGGGATTTAAGACTCCGAGGAACTGCAGGAATATTAAAACAAGCGCAGTGCTAAATGCTATAATCCCTGTTTTTCTAGGTGCTATATGATCATAAACAAGGGTATCAAAATCATAGATTTGACTAATGGACTGCAAAGACAAAACTTACTGACTTTGATGAGTCTGTGTTTTCAGCTAACATCTCTGTTCTTCCGAATTCAAACCAGAGGGATTTAATAATTCGTAAAAACGAAAAAGGAGGGAGGGAATATGATGGTAATGATTACATTTGTTACTGGTAATGAACTGGTTTCTTTTACTTCAAATTCCCCAAGAAAAGATACAAATGATGCACATGATACATGAGCTGCAACAACACTAAAATCTCTCATAATTTACATAGAATACAAAAAATAATTTTAAGCATTTAGAAGGGTGGAAATATTTGTGTTTGTGCTTAATTTCCACACCTTAACAGCCTCATCTATCATGGGTGTATATGAAATGAAAAACTGCAAATTGTTAGGAGGTATGGAAACAAAACAAGCCCTTAATCTGTTCTTGTGTCACTGCAGTTTTAAGGGGGTGGGTTTTACTGCATTTCTTCTGGCTTTTGCTTTTTGGATTTCAGCATAAATGCAGAAGAGCAACTGAAGTGCAACTTTATGTACAGCTCAGTTGGTTTATAAATTCTCTGTTTTCACTACACAGTTCTTGTTCGGATTTTTTCCCCCCTTTTCAATTAATTTCTATTACTTTAGCCCTTCTATCACTTCTGATGCAAGAAATTGGTTTCTGTGATCATTTCTGTACAACAAGGTCACAATATTGTCCCAGGAAAGCCTGAGGAGCAACCAGCCAACAATGTGGACATTGGAGCTCAGCACAATTTAAAATCCCCAGTCAGATTCCTGGCTGTGATGAATTGTGCTCAGTGCCCAGTGCAGGGGGGACAAGCAGGATGGAGGCAATGGGAGCTCCTTCAGATCCCAGATTCCATGCAAGGGATGCACAGAGCTGATCATTGCCCACAGAACCAGCAACAGGAAACTTTGCTTTCCCTTTTCTTAGCACAGCAAGGTGATGGGAAGGAAACCATGAGGGCTCTGCCCCTTTGTCTGGTGCAAACACTTCATTGCTGAGGTGTCTGGAGCAAAGTCCATGGCTTATTTCTCCCAACACTCAAACCTTCTATCCTGACAAAAATGAGGCTAGCTAAGTGATTATAACTGAGCCAAATTATTGGTGATCATTGTTCCTTGGTAACAGCTCAATCACCCCTTACCCATCATTTCAGTGGCAGGTGCTGTACTGCTGCTGCTTCCTCACTCTCTTTGGTGAGAGCAGACTCAGCCAACAGCTCTGCCAAAGAAAAGCCACAGGACAGCCTCACATCATCTGTCCTGCTTGTAGGATGTCAGCTGGACTCCAGCTTCAGTCTGACCAGGGAGGGTGTTACTGTGGGTTGATGATGAATTTGACTTTACTCAAATAAGGTCTGTGAAAGAAAAGTTTAATATAAGGACAGTGAGATCAGAATTTTACCTGCTGCAAGAAAAGAGTTTTAACTAAATTCCCTGAAATGTTAGTACACCTCTCCAATTTTCTTCTGGACAGTGCCCAGGTGTGTCTGTGTGCAAATCTTCCCCTTGACTTTAGATACTCTGCTTATACAGATCACAAAAAGAAACAAATCTGTTCCAGCATGTAATCATTCACACTTGAACAAAGCAAGCCAGATATCAAATATTGAGTACTGGTAACAAGTAGCTCTCAATTCATCTGTTCCTTGAGAACTTAGACTGGGTGAATAAAATTGAATGAATTAAGTATCTCAGGACACTCTAGAGCAGAAAAAAGAAACTAATGTCATCAGTAAAATTACCTCCAGGCAAATGTTTGCTTAGCTTTAGTCAACATCTTCTTTCCACTGCCCATAAAATCTTTGCTTCAAGAGAACACAAAGATGACTCACAATCTTATAATGCATTTTTAAAACCTGGCAGAGGGTATTTCCATCTTCACAGTAGGACACATAATTATATTCTCCTTAGAACAGGCTAATCTGAAACCAACTATTGCTAACTATTATCTAGTTATTGAAACACAGGGAAAAAATCTCTTTTCAAGATACTACACTTAGATTTGCTTTGGGTAAAGATCTGCTCCCCAGTAGTGGAGCCAGCTAATCCCATTCCTCAGGTCACATCAGCCCCATGCTGCTGCTGGCAGAACCATCAATCAGCTCACCTCAGCTGATGCAGGGACCTGATGGGCTGGGAGAGGGATGGCACTCAGATAAATAAAAAAAACTTGCCACACTCGCACAATAAATCAATACAAAGTTATCTCTAGGACTTCTTTAAGTAATTGCAACTATTGTAAGGTAAGATTTTGTTTTAAAAAGGGGAGTAGGGGTTAACATTTGGTAATCATCACTAATATGATAAAAGGTTCCTATTACCAATGACTTAAGGACTTCTTCCCTGTAATTTTCAGTTTATGAGTATATAAATTGCTTTGTTATTTAGTGCAGGCTCCTTAAATCCTGAAGTCTTTATGCACTGGATGATAACAAATGGATCAGTTTTACCACTTATAATAGTTCAGTAAATCATGGAACAGCCTACCTTTCAGCAAAGCCATCATACAGAACTTATCACAGCAAACCCATCAGCTGCTATTTCTGACTATATATCTGACAAAACTAATTCATGCTCTGTCTTCTCGTCTCACTTGTTTTATTAACAAGGTGAGAACAGCCTCGTAACTGAGGGTGGGTTATATCAGTGTTTTGATTTGGTCAGGGACAGGAACATCCACAGTGAGTGTTGAGCACACCTCTGCTGCTCCCAGAGCACCACTGCTGATGGCAGCACCACTGCTGATGGCAGCACCACTGCACAGCAGCCCTGCCATTAGAAAGGTGAGAACTCTGCTCCTCTGCCACCTGAAATCCAGGGAACAGCACCAGAACCAGTTAGTTATTCTAGAACCAGCCACTTAGGCTGGCCAGCATCTCCAGTTTGGCTCCCAGGATCAGAAAGGCTCTGCAGCAGTGTCCTGGTGGAGGCATTCCCATCTCCCGGCAGGACAGGTGATAAACAAGGAGACACAAGGGGCAGGGGTTCAGGGAGGCACTGTAGGGCTAAGGCGTGTGCTTGAAATGGAAAACTACAAAACTAATCCTGCCTATTCAGGGAGAAAACGGGGAAAAGGAGTTACATAAGAGGATTGAGATATCTACAAACACAGACAAAAAGCTGACGCCACAGGTGCTAATCACTGCCAGTATATTAGCAGTGCACAAGAACAGCCCCGAGTTAACTCCATTAACAAACAGCTGAGTTTGGCATTTTTGAGACAATTGGTGTCTCACAATTGCTGTCTCATTAAAGCTGGGTTTTTTTAAACCACATCACAGTTGCAGAGTGTAAAACTTACACAGCTGCTGGGGTACTTCTTGCACAAGTAGAGGCTGTGTTTAACAATCAGGGAGCTCACACTTTACACGCTGAATTCCCCAGGCAGCTACACAAAGTGATGGTCTGGCAGTGGCATCAGCCTGGAAATAACAACTGGCTTCAGAATCTTCTGCTCCTCATTCTCAAGGAAATCAGAGACCGTTTGAGGAGCTCTAATGGCACCATCGCACCGAGAAAAGGAAGCCCTGATGCTGCTCTTTAATAAATCAATGCCTCTTTGGCTGCCTTCCAGACCACAAAAACACTTTGGGCATCTTTGCCTGCCTTTCATTTTGTGACTTGTAGGACCCTCTCCATCATCTTGATGTCTGCAGATTTTCTCCATTGCCCTTTTTCTTTTTTTTTTGGCTTCTAGCGTGAGACTCACAGAGCATTCCCCTTTAATAGATCTTTAATAGATCCCCTTTAATAGATCTCAGACTATGTTTTTCCAGAAACCCTTGACATTTTCTCAAACCTGACATTCTTGCATTAAAGACAAATAAATAATGAGACAATAATCAAGGCTGCATCAGTGCTTCCCTAAAGCATGCAACGTGCTGGATGCACATGCATGGCCAAATGGTTCTGATTTTCAGAGCTGGCCTCAAATTGTTTTGACATAATTTCAAAAATTCTGGGAAATTTCTGTGCATCAGTCCAAACCCTGAGACGGAATCCAGGGCGTGCCAGGAAGAGTGAGAGGGAATGTTTTCCTGGCATCTTGGACCATGGCAGATCTGTGAATGGGTGTGAATTCAGCTCTCCCTGGCCTGTTCTTATTCACACTGGAAGTTTGAAAGTACAAAGACTCATTTCTAGGATTTCTTTAAACAGGACATGGTTGGTTTTGAGGAACAGGTGTTTCTAGAAGAAAGCTCAATGCAACACAACTGTAGTAGTACTCATCTTGCAGTTGAGCAGCTGCCCTTCCACACTGCAGGTTAATGTACCCAGCACTGCTCCAAGGAACTCTCTGGGACAGGACATTGTGCTAGCACTTGAAACCAGGTCACTATACCATTTCCAATGTCCCCACAGGAGGAATATTGTTTTTCCTGGTCTTAAAAAGATGTTGGGAGTATGTAGCTTATGGTGAAAGGTCAGAATGGTTTTTCCTGCATGTTTCAAGCAGTACAAATCATGCCAGTGTTCTGTTTCCAGACTCACTTGCACAGCCACCAGCAGGCCAGTAAAGCAGACAATAACCAAACCAACCTGCTTCAGATTCCCCCCTGCCTTCCAGGGTGGCAGAAATTCCTTCAGCAAACCAAAGCTGGATTTCCTGACTATTCATTCTCACAATTCAAAAGTTCACTTCTCATACAGTTCTTTTCCCTGAAATCAAAATACTCCCTGCATTGTCTCCCCTTCAATGAGCTGCCTTTCTGTTATTAAATTGATTGTACATTAGAGATGCTGTGTTTACCTCAGACACTCTCCATTATGAGGGATCCAGCCTGTACACTAAATATTTAATTGGTGTTCTGAGATGCTCTGAATCTATGTACTTTCTATTTTCCTAGGGGGTTCATGGTTCACATCAGCTGGATACTTCTTTCCCAGCAACAAAGCCAAGTTAACTATTTCCAAAAGCAAATGCACAGGTACTGACACTGAAAAAAACAAAACAAATTACACCCTACTCTGATGACATTATGGAAATATAATCTCTGTCTCAAACCAAAATGTGGATTCTTCTGCTAGTAGAGGCTGATAATACTTTGTGTATGTGTGAAAACAGTTGTGGTTTTTTTCTTTTTCTTTTCCCCCTCAGGAGGGAAATTCTCCAGTAGCATCACAAGGAGTGGTTGTTCCACATTTCACTGTTCCATCTTTCGTCAGAAACAAATCACCAACACAATGGCAACGTTCTGATGCAGCCCAGGGTTACTGCTCAGTTCTGAAGCACTTCCCGTGACAAAATCACAGAATCACAGAATTTCTGGGTTGGAAGAGACCTTCAAGGTCATTGAGTCCAACCCAGCCCTAACACTTCAACTAAACCATGGCACCCAGTGCCACATCCAGGCTTTTTTAAACACATCCAGGGATGGTGACTCCACCACCTCCCTGGGCAGACCATTCCAATACTTTATTACCCTTTCTGTAAAAAACTTTTCCCTGATATCCAACCTGTATTTCCCTTGGCACAGCTTGAGGCTGCGTCCTCTCTTTCTGTCAGTGCTGCCTGGAGAAAGAAACCAACCCCACCTGACTACAACCACCTTCAGGGAGTTGTAGAGAGTGATAAGGTCACCCCTGATTCTCCTTTTCTCCAGGCTTGGAGAAAAGGTTGGTGGCCCTTGGACTGAGCCTAAAAGAGCATCAGCAAGGGGCAGACCAAACATCTGCTGCTCTTGTTTCCAGAAACACCACACAGCTGAGGAACAGCAGCAGCTCCTGTGAGCACAGAGCTGGTAACAGTCTCCAGATCCCTTCTCTCTGGGGCTACATCAGGCTCAGCTGGGCTCCACTCGCAGAGGAAATTGCAAAATGCTGATCAAAGGCACCACAACACATACTGCTTTTCACTGAGCAAGACCTTGCTAAACCACAGCATTTCTGTAAACTGAGCTTTGGAAGCAAACAATATTAAAGCATTTCAAAAGATACTTTGATTTTTCCCTTTTTTATTTTAACATGTAATCTCATGTGCCGAATGACAAACAAGCCAAGCTAATTTAGCATGGGGTACTCTGCTTGTATTTGTTAATGTCCCCTCAGAATTACACTCAGAGGAAAGGGTAACCAGCAGGGCTCGTTTTCCACACTGACCTGCACTTCAAAGGAGGGAATTCTCCCTGAGCAGGGCTGCTGAATGCGCTGCTTTGCAGGCAGGGACACTCTGGGCTGCAGGATCAGGTTGCACTAAAGCCCACCTGGCCTCCCAGAGGGGATGTTTGGTGCTGTTCTCCTCTGAATACTGAACTTGGATGCTCTCTGCACACTGGCTGAGTCCCCACGTTCACTCCCTGCTCTGAATTAAACTCCTCTGTGGCTGTGGAAATCCAAGCGCTGCAGTCAGGGAGTACCAACACCTAATTAAACATAGGCTGAAGTTCTCTTTGCCTGAGACACAACTTTTAACAGTATTTCTATGTCCCAAATTCCATTGCAATTCCAAGAATTTTACATTCTTTCCTCCACCTGGCCAAGGAAAGGCACTCCCTGTGCCTCCAGCAGGAACCTAAGCAGGGAAGAGGCTGAGTGCTCCACAGAATGCATTTGAAGTGCATCAGTACCATGCTTCAGTGCCAGCAGCACAGCAAAATAAACAGTGCAAGCATTAGGGTGGGGTTTAGTTCAGGAAAACACACAGGAACATCAATCTGCTTTTGTTATTTACTGTAATAACATGAAAAATCTTTGTTTCAACTAAATTTCCCCTAAAGTATATCGCCACACTAATGGTAGGATGATTACAGATGCACACTTCCTGAACTTCCTTCTCTTTTTAATAACTTCAGTGTTTGACAGCACCTTGGATGATTCTGACATGGAAGACATGGAAAAAGATTTTCATTAATCGATTTGAAAAATGTTTTTTTTTTTCTTTCAAGCTTTTTTAAATAAGAGCCAATGTTTTTCACATCATTGCATATTTGGTATCATATAAGCCACAGAGTTCTCTAAAAATTGTAAAAGTCTGAAATTCAAATGTAAGCCTAATACTATTATGCATTATTTTGGAGTGTCTAATACTTTTCAAAGAAATTAGTGAAAAAAAACTTTTTACTAAATTTTGGCTCAAAATTTTAATTTTAACATACTGAAAGCAATATGGGGAACCAATTTTTTTGCAGCCATTAGACCTGGTTTTCAAACCAGAAAGAACTGCACAGCAATGCTAGCACACCATGATTGCTCTGTTCTGATGCCAACACGTGAAAAAAACCCAAAATTTGGATACAAATGAGTCAAGAAAAGTTTTGTTATATTTTTAACACTGATGAATATTCAAAATATTTTACTGTTTCTCTGTGTAAAACAGATACTCTGGATACAGGATGATCATAACTGAAAGAAAACCTCCACAATCCCAGCGTGGACTCCACATTTCCAGCTGAGCATATGACTGGGAAGTGCCCAGCACCCAAGACTTGCACATTTCAAGGGTTTAGGAAAAATTAGGTTGTTAAGTGAATTTATGAAGGTTTTTTCCTAGTTTTACAGCTCTTTGTTTGTTTGTTTTAATCTCTGTTTAAAGGTGAAAAAGCATAGCAAATAATTACACTAATAGATCTTTAATGTATTTTGGACTATTATCATCCAGGCAAAAATAAAAAATAAAAAATTTTTAAAAATCCTAATTTCAAATTAAATGATAACAACTATTAGATTTCAAATATCTGCATTAGTAGAACCAGGAGTATAAATGAGGTATGAGATATCCTGAAGTTAGGAGCCTAAAAATTGAGCCAAAACTCAAAAAAATAAACTACCTTTTCGAAGAACTTGCTGCCAGGTTTTTCCTTGGGCACTGTGGCAATATCACATGAAAATTCCTGGGAGATTTCATTCCAAAACATAGGAAATGCCAGTTAGAGCATCAAGAAAAAAAAAAATAAAAGGGGAGTTAAATTATCAAGGGGCTGGATTTTTTTTTTTTCCCCCAGTATCTACAGGTTTTAGATGCCAATGTATGAGCACAAAAGTTCGTGCCTGGAATTCTCAGTGAGCAGAATGTTTACAATCCCTTTATGGGAAGAAGCAAGCAGATAATTGGTTATCTGCATCACATAAAGGCATTCACCATCATTTGATCATGAAAAATCATGGGAATAAACTAGGAGATTAATGCAATCTACCTTAAAATTCCCAGGCAGTGTGTTAAGTAAAGGAAAAAAGGTCCACCAGATATCAAGGATGTATCTGAACCATAAAGTATTTGGGGCAAAGGCAGTATCTTACTCTGTGCTTGTAAAGTGCCTGTAATTTATGGTGCTATATAAATGATTTTTAACAATGATGAAAACAGTTGTAGAAAGCAGTAGTTCAGAGGGAAAAAAAAAAGAAAAAGGGAGAAATGAGCTGATAGCATATGAAGCAATCTACAGCACGTAGGGAAAACCAACCAAAAGGTAATAAAACTATTCATTATGTGCTCTTTGGAGGGCAGCTGCTCTCAAGTACCAAACTGACCTTGAGATGAACACCACTTTTTTTTACTTTCAGTGTTGTACTCAAAGAGATCTTAAGAACCTAAAGGCAGAGGTAACTACTGCATGAAAGGGAAATGCTGGGAATGGAACCTGTGAGCACCGAGTGCATCTGTGGTTTTGCCCATTACCTACGAATAACAGCCTACGTGGCATTTGATTACATACCTGGGATACATCTCTAGCCACTCCTTCACATGAAGGGCTCAAATTTCTGGTATTAGTGGAGCATAGAAAATGCCTATGATCTGATGCACTTTGGTTTTATATCTCCCTCTCCCTGTCTAAGCCACGCTGTCTTTAAAGAAAACTGGGTGATCAAAGCCTCAAAATCCACAGCAGCACACAGAGGGGGAGGAGAAAACATTCCTGAAACAAGGTCAGCTTCTCCCAGGGGTGAGAAACAACAAAGATGCTACAAAGCAGCAGAGCACTTTTACCTTTCTCAACTTCCTGGCTGATAAAATGGATCCTCCAGATATCATGCTACAAATATGAAAATACCAGCTCGGGATTTCTTCCATTTCTCCTTCAGTTTGTCCCCAACTACTGCTGACATTGGTGTTGCCTCAGGCAGGCAGGACACTCTACCTGGCCCTGTTCAGCTTCATGAGGTTCTCCTGCCTCTGCCTCTCCAGGCCCACACAGGGACGTGTGAAACTCTTTTCAAAAGTGTTAATACACTTTTTATATAAACAAATTTGCTGCAAGCCATTGTGAAGAGTAGAAAAATTAGTTGGGTAAAGGTGTTTTTAAAATTCTGTACTTCACTTGTCTTCCATCACCAGGTATAGCTCCTCCTGGAGCCCAAAACTTCAAGATGTCACATAACTACTGTCAGCTTAATAAAACATGGATTTCGTTTGTTTGGTGTAGCTTCTTTTTATTTCTCTGTCCTGCCTCCTGGGGACTACATGGAGTTTTTTGGGATTTTGTACCAAGAAAGCCATTCCTGTTGAACACAAAGACTTGGGGTTTGGGACAAGTTGGGATTTTGCTGCAGAATAGAGGAGGGCATACTTACAGTTCATTTATTCTTACTAGTAAAAATGTCAAGACTAAGAACAAATACAGACTTCTAAAATCCCAGCCTATCCAAAGCCAAGATTTCACTCTTTATCCAACAGTATGTCTATGTGCATGTCAACCACAAATCAGTAGAACTGGATCCTTAACTGTATTTATATAGATGTATAATACACATACATATTTGGATGTAATTATTTGCATATTAATTAATATTGATTCACATGTTTCTGGGGTTTTTTTAAGGTGAATTATTTTTTCCTTGTAATTCTGGTGCTTTAAAAGAATTTGGCAGCTACTTAAAAAAGCATAATGAAATGTTTTTGTAGAGTACTACACCTGGCCAGTTTAAACAAGTAAAGTTTAGAAAGATTCTACAGAACAGAAAAAGACCATTAACATCAATACAAGGACATGCTATCCATATTAAAATCAATATCCCTTCCTTCTCTCTACTTGAAAAAATACTGGTTCAAGAAGTCAATGTGGTTCCGTGATGTTATATGTCCCTATAACACCACATTGTTTGGATTGTTCATGTAAATTGGTCTGGTTGGGGTTTTTTTCAGTTCTTACCATATTTTCAATGCCTTTCTTGTTCCCTTTAAACATCTTGTTGCTCAGCCTGTTCTTCTATATATGACTGAATGAGAATAGAAATCCACCATGCAGAAGGACCCAAGAGTGTGTTAAAAATCCAGCCCAGCTACCCAGAGCTGGAAAGCCTTTCCTGGGTTTTCACTTTCTTTCACCCAAGAAAGAAACAAAGTAAATGGTTCAAGCCAACAGCACTACCCATGCAAAACCACACAATCCCCAAGCCAGAAAGGCCTCGTGGAACTACCCAGGGGGAAAAAAAACCAAACCAACACTAACCCAAAACTTGTAAAAAATCAAGCAAAAAATCAACCAAGCAAAAAATCAACCAAAAAGAAAACCAAAATGAAAACAAACAAACTAAAAAAAACCCCACACCTCCAAACTGCACTGTAAACCAGCTAATGTTTCCTGCTTGAATTAGGTGTGACACTAAAGAGACCATGATCTTTGCTAGTCAAATTGTCTCAGCAACAGCAGAGGTTGAAATAATAAGTCAGGATAGTATAAACACTGTTAAAGCTGTGCACTCAAAGGTCTGGTTTGCAGATGATCAAAGAGAAACTACAAAAGCTGTGTGAAAAAAGAGCTCCCTCTCAACAAACACCAACTAAGCAAGAAAACCTTTCTTCTTTTCTAGGCCAGCATCCCTGCTCACAGCAAGAGTTCTGCAGCGGGAGCTGTGTGCAGTCACTGCAGAGCCTGAACCAAAAGTTGCTGTTCTGAGTGCAGGAGCTGTTCCCAAACCCAGAGTGGATCCAGGACTGGGCATTGCTCATGTTTGTGCAACAGGAAGAGAGCACTGGGACACTGAATTTATGTTGGGTACTGTCTCAGCAGCCCTTAAACTGTCCAAATATATTTCCTTCTCTCTCTTCACAAATGTACCATTCCTGAACCTTCGGCACCCTTAGGGAACTGTTCCCTGTCCCTGGCTGTCTGTGTACAGAGATGAGTTTAAACACACGTTGAGCAGCTGCTGAGTTCCAAACAAAGTGCTGCAGCCCCAAACAGAATCTGTCACCCTAACTGGACAGGCACTCAGTGCAAACATTGCTTCAGCCTCACCAAAAACTCCTGTAAATCCTTCCACTCCAGCAATTATGAAGCACCACAGAGAGAAAACACTTGACAGTGCAAAACTCAAAGCTGAATTCAAAAGGAAGTGGTGCTTCAACAGCAGAACAGCTTCTGCCTGCTGTTCTCAGAGAGAGATGCCAAAACAACACCAGGACAGGAACAGAAAGTTTTCTGAATAGCATTCCATCAAGAGCAGAGTCAGGACAATACCTAAAGGCCTCTTAACTATTCCTGAAAGAATTCAAAGAAACCTGGAGTGAGTGGCACCACTACTGAACAAAGTGCTGCAAACAGTTTATTCTCTTGATCCAAGGGCCCTATTAACAGTCAGCATTTGAAGAAAACAGAATCCTTGTGGTGAGAGGCCACAGCACTTGAAACATGAACCTCGACAGCTTTCATTTCTTTGCTATTGTTTTTAGTTGCAATAATATTAAGCAACAAATAAGAGGCCAGCATTATGAGTTGCTATTCTTGGGAAGGCTCCTAAAACTTAGCAGAACTGCCAAACAAGACTGCAACTGAAATTTACATTTTTCTAGCTGCCTTTTTTTTTGGCACACATTGATTTCAAGCAAAGTTTAAATTTAAATGAAATCACGTCTCTACAATTAACCTTTCTCCTCAGTCTTTTTTAGATCTTATTTCCAAGATTTTTTTTTCCTGAGCTGTGATGTGTATTACTCTTTATGGAACCACTGGGAATAGACTTGATAAGACAGTGAGTGAGAATACTCAGTGTCCAATTTCATTCCATGTCAATGTGCAATACAAATCAGGAACCAAAAATACATCTTCTTCTTGCTCTTAGCTACCTGTACCTCCACACTACACCGATATGAAGGATGGCACACACAGCTCCCTGCAAGAATAACTACAGGAACTAAAGCAGGATCACTTAGAGCCACTTGTCTGGCACATCAAGTGCAGCACATGTGAATTCCTAAGGAAAGGATGAGTAGTAAACAAGCTGGATTGATCCAACTTCAGTACTTATCTCCCCTTTGAACCCTTTTTCCTTTCAGGGACATATAATATTTGGTAGTTCCAGATCACTCTTCCAGGCAAAACACACACATGCTGTTTACAAATGCAGACCAAGGGGGCTTCAGAGGAAAGGCCAAAAGTGACATTTTTATTACTGGCCAGAACAGCTGCCCTGTTTTGCAGAAATGCTGTGAATTACATGTTGCTCTCTGACTCACAAAACAAGCTCATACCCATTTCTTTGCCTCCTGTTCAGGATGGGAAGAGGAGGATGGAGAGCAGAGGTTCTTGGCCAACCACCATGTGTGCTCAGCCCTGCTATCACCCTGTGCAATTTGAGAAAACCCTCGAGGATAATATCTACTTAACAAATCACTTCTGCTCCGATTCTCTTCTTCTCTCCAGTTGTTTGTTTGTTTTCGCTCAGCTCAAACCAATTAAAAAATTAGTGTCTATCACTGAATCACAGTGCAACTCCCCAGTGTATCAGAGGAACACTGAGCAAAAAAAGTCAATGGATTATTCTTAATCACTGCAGAAAGCTAATGCCACAACAGTGAGCTTCAGAAAGTTTCTTTAAAAAAGTTTCCAAGAGCCTTCATCAATACAGATGAGCACACTACAAACCTAATAAAGTAATGTACTGAATAAGCCACAAATAAATCTAAATACTGCAGGATCAGTGTTGCTTAAAAATTATGCTGGGCATCAATGCATTTGCTTTTGTTTTCTCTCTACCTGGCATAACTTTGATACATTTTCTGCTGCGTGTTGTACTTTATTTCATTTACCATATAAGAGACAAGACAAATAGAACAATATTGAATGCAAAACTTCTTTCTGTCTCCTTGAAAATTAGAGCACTATAAAAACATAAAAGTTGATAATAAATACAAGATGATAGTAAGAGCCTGCTTGCCCGTATTTCAGACCAGAGCAGGAACTCTGGCTGCATATAATGCATCTTGATAATAAGCACATGTGAAAGAAGCTGCTAATTAGAGCAACAACTGGGTCACTTGAAATTTGAGATCAAGGAAGCTAATCACACCATTTACCATTAGACCTCATTGGTATTCACAGGAACATTTATAAAGCCTCCCAACATTAGAGTTTAAAATTGCTCTCTGCCACCTTGGAGAGCTCATCTGGCGTTGCAGCATCAGGACCAAAAGCTTTCACTTCTCTAG
This sequence comes from Acrocephalus scirpaceus scirpaceus, assembly GCA_910950805.1. NCBI lineage: Eukaryota > Metazoa > Chordata > Aves > Passeriformes > Sylviidae > Acrocephalus > Acrocephalus scirpaceus. Next base: position 4,156,617 of record OU383786.1, on the reverse strand, counting down.
CACAGCTCATGGCAGTGCAGGCACAGGAGTTCATTTTGAACAGTTATACTGAATTAATCATGCAAAATAATCGATTATGACTTGAAGGTTGGGTAAGCTTTAAGTCATGTCCTTAGGCTATGGTAAAAAGTACCGTCCCAGGCTCGAGTCAGACCAGCAAGAAAGGTTCAGTGGGAACAGACAGACTTCTGAGCTTTCACTGCCCTTATTTATAGCTTCATGTACTCCAAATAATCTCTGCTTAGGGCTCATATCCCAATTCTCTCCACAGCCTTAAATAACCTGCACCACGCATGTTTCAAAGTCTGTTTTTCAGACCGAAATAAAAGCAGAAAAGCACTTTTAAACGATTCTGAGCAAGCTGTGAGTTGTGTCTTTGCAGGTCATTTCTAATGCATCAGAATGCCAAGCACACACAGCCACTTGTGAGCAGCAAGGGGCAGCAGCAGAGAGCCAGAGAGGAGTCTCTGACTTTTCTCACTGTCCAAAAAGAGATTTATAAACCAGGACTGGATAACACAAAACACAGCGAGGGGGAGTCAGGAGCATCATTATTTTCTTTAAAGGAAATACTGATGAAGCACAGTGTGGGGGGGAGGTGGGGAGAGCAATACTGATGAGTCAATTTGCCTTTAAAAACACTGGGGTTTTTTTAGTATAACTTGATTTAAGTGAGACCAGATTAGAAGGCAAAAGGACATCAAGAAACATGAAAATAATTATTATTCAAGGCAGCACCTTGTAATGAAAATCACTGCCAAGAAAAAGGGAAAACTTGAAAAATGGCATTGATGCTTTATTTTTTTTAAATCAAATGGAAATTCACCAAAGTTAGGTTATGTTTCCTAATGGAATAAAAGAAACCCAACCAGCCTTGCTAGAGATAAAACTCCCATAGTTTTTTGTATAATTTTTCATTTAAATAATTCAGGTGAAGACATTAATGTTTACCTGGGGACTGTACCAGGTTGGCAGGGCAAATAAGTTACACACTTGTGGTTGTTGTGAAGTTCAAATATGGAGTAGAAAAGTGTTAAAATACACAGGCTTCCTTAATCATTAGGATTATCATTCATTGTAAATATAATGTATAATGGCCAGAGGCTCTAATATGAATGAGTTTCATTACTCTAAATGCTTTATTCCAGAACAGTGACACGCTGCTTTGCATTTAGAATTTACAAGGCAGGGAAACAGATAAGAGGTGAGAAATGTCTGAAGAAATTATTTTAGTCAGACTTGGATATTTCTTTCTATAGACACACAATGACTTATTATTTATTCAGACTATTATGTTTTAGCAAGCCTTTCTTTTGAAACTTTTTAATGACTCTTAGACTAAGGAATTACTAGAGAATCAAAAAAGGAGAGTGGCAGGCATTTTCATCTTAGACTTAAGACAGACCTGGAAGATAATATATCTTTTTTATTGTATTACTAGATAATCTAACAATAATCTGGCTTACTCAGTTTAACAAAAACAGGATGTTGGTATTTTGTTGTTTTAATCCTGTTTCCTTGTTCTATTTCAATTCTTTCAGCTGGGATGAGGCACCATTTTTATGAAGAGACTGCCTCACATCCAAGTACTCATGGCAGGTGACAAACCCCAAAAGAAAATACTGCAAAACCTGATTCAGCCAATGAAACGTTTCCTTAACAGCACTGCTGAGTTAGGGAGCCAACCTAAAAGTGGCAGAATGGTCAAGTGACACCCTGAGAGTGTCCAAAGTGCAACATGTCCACACAGTACATTTAAATTTCAGTGTGACCTTTTGTCACAGCAGATAGGCTGTGAAAGTCACAGGGATCTCTGGGACAGGAGCAGAATTTACACCAGAAACTGTGTTTAGTGTAACAGGAACATCACAGGAGTTGTGCAAGAAGATGTACCTAAATTTAGTAGGTGACAGAGGTGGTTTTGTCTTTAGGTGTCACATTTTGCTATGACAGAGAGGCATCCTAAGCACTGAGCTCATAGACAGAAATGTGTAATACTGGAATAGAAAGAGACATGAAAGTTTCACTGCACCACATCTTACCCCCTGCTTTGAAAAAGCACACAAATTGACTTGAAGAAAGAGCTAGTGGCCTCCTCACATTATATTTAAAACCAGTGTTTTCCTTCATTCAAGGGAGAAAATAAAAACAATAAAAAGAAATGAAAACTTTCTTTGTTCTCCAGGCACTGTTAGCTCTTGAAAAGCTTGTCCTTCAGGTACTATTGCAATATTTTAGCTTTGACAGCTGCTCTGCTGAGACATGACAACTGATAAAACAAAGCTTTGTCACTCCAGCTCCTGTACAATGCAATGCAGTCACATGGCAGCAAGAAAAGAATTGAGGACAATAAATGATGCATTGTTCTTGCATAACTTGTTCACCAAAAATCCCATTACAAATGTGGTGAGGACCAGCTGAAGCATCTAGATATGTTGATGGAGTTAATCTAAAGAATGGCTGGATGGACAAGAACACTGCAGAATGTACTTTAAGACAAGTATATTCTTTATACTTGCAAGTCATGTAGGCACTGCTGATGCTTAGTAAACAGCAAACAAACCAACAAACAGAAAGCTGCTTTTTCTGTTTCCAACAATATTTCTGTTTGTATAGAAACTTACTCTTCCTTCAGGCCTGTCTTTCCCTCTCTACTTGCATGTGGGATTTCAAGTAAATACTCATCATGAGCTATCAATAAATGTAGGTCTATTAAGCAACACTCAGATGACCAAAAAGCTTTTGGTTGGTTGGGTTTTTGTGGGTTTTTTTCTTCTAGTTAATGAAGGCTCTTAGACTTTCCCAAACAAATACCAGAATCAATCAAGAAATATTGCAATGGAAAAGCTTCTTCAGAGATCTGCAGTATTTAAAGGGAGCAGAGACTAAAATCTGTTTAACACGGTCACTAATACAGGGAAAGGGGAAAACAAAAGAGGTCTGCAGCCTGGGCTCAGGAGCTCCATCTCCTTACAGGTTGTACACCACCAACAGACACCCTAAAATAACCAGCTCTCACAGGCCTGCCCCTGATTCCTCCCTGGAAGTACCCAGACTGTAGAAATCCACAGGGAATGCTCCTTGTTGGGAACAATCCCAGGGTGGAGCAAGGCTGGGGAGCACCGTGACCTCTGGCACTGCTGAAGCTGCACGTGGGGCACGGCAGGAGCTCACTGAGTGTCAGGGGTGCCACCAACAGGCATTTACTGCCAAATCTCACCACATTACAGAAAAAAAACCACCTGGATTTATCTAGCTCCTTTATACTGAAAAATGTACAATATTTACCAACAAGCAACAAATGACCTAAATATGTTCCTCTTAAATTAAGCAATCCATCTGTCAATAGCACAGACTAGATTCTGCTTATGTTTTAAAGAAACAGAACATTTTGCATAGCGTTGCACTTACCCTTAGCTGTTCTCTTTCACAACTCATCTGTTGTTTTGAACCCTACAAGGGGAAAAAAAGAAAAAATGCCAAAATAACTTTGAAAGCATAACATTCTTGCCACAACAAAGTTGCTAAGTCTACCTGTCTTACACATTTATGGGAAATGCAGCCATTTATCTAAATACAATATAGTCCTGTGCATCCACACAGAATCATTACTGCATAAAAAATATTTTTTCCGCCTATATTTTCAATTTACAAAGGTCAAAATGAAATTAACACCAGAACCCACAATAAAACTGAAGTAGAAAAGAATCTTGTTCAGATTTTAAACGCCTCATTGGCAGTCCAGTTCAGGAAGAAGCTTTCCTCCTTTTGTGTTCTGTCACAAGCCTGTTGTATTTGGGAATATCCCACAGCTTCAATACCCTGATACATTCACAGCACAGCTCAGGAATAAAGATACAGAAGCTTCAAATGAGTGATAAAACACTTTCCTATGAAAACGTCCAGTTCTAATCTCATGTAAAAGTCACTCTGAAGATTATTTGATTCCACAGCTTTTTTTTTTTTTTTTCCTTCCATACTGCTGTTTGTGCTCTGCCAGATTTACAAGAAACTGTTTGAGAGTGTGAGAGCTGCTGAGCAGGACCTCAGTCCGTGTGACAGCACAAACAGGGCAGTGGCAGCTCAACTTGGGACATCCCAACCCTGCTAGAAGGAAAAAGCTCCTCCAGGAAGAGCTCTGGGAACAACAGCCCTGAAACACCCAGTTCCCAGCCTGCTCTCCAGCTCCCAGCCTGCTCTCCAGTTCCCAACTGTCGTCGTAGGACACAAAATAAATTGACTCTACACTTCTTAGAAGAAGACAAAGAAGCAAATGCAGGCTTTTTTTACAGTTTATTTGGTTTCTTTTACAGCATGCTGCACTAAAAGGAATGCTATTCGTGCATAGCATTTGACACTTTTCAAATCTATTGGTTAAACTACAGACATACCAAATAACACCTGCAAAGAGGTTTGTTATGGGAAAGAATATTGTTTACTTAAAATGTTTTGGGAAAAAGGGAGAGTTGTTGAAAAGTTCCCTTGGGAAGAGCTAGCAGTTCTCAGGCTCAGAAATACCAAGCTCACACGCAACCTGCTCTGGATCCAGCTCCCAGCCTGCTCTCCAGTTCCCTATGTGTTCTCCAGTTCCCAGCCTGCTCTCCAGTTCCCTATGTGTTCTCCAGTTCTCAGCCTGCTCTCCAGTTCCCAGCCTTCTTTCCCAGTTTCCAACCTGCTCTCCAGTTCCCAGCCTGCTTTCCCAGTTCCCAGCTTCCTTTCCCAGTTCCCAGCCTGCTCTCCAGTTCCCAGCCTTCTTTCCCAATTCCCAGCTTGCTCTCCAGTTCCCAGCCTGCTTTCCCAGTTCCCAGCCTGCTCTCCAGTTCCCAGCCTGCTTTCCCAGTTTCCAACCTGCTCTCCAGTTTCCAGCCCCCTTTCCCAGTTCCCAGCCTGCTCTCCAGTTCCCAGCCCCCTTTCCCAGTTCCCAGCCTGCTCTCCAGTTCCCAGCCCCCTTTCCCAGTTCCCAGCCTGCTCTCCAGTTCCCTGGTGTCTAACTCAGCCATGCCTCTGGAACCAAACTTTCAAAGCTTTGCTCGGGAAGGCACTCGGGTGTTGATTTGCCCATGTGGAGAGAGGGGTTTTGTGTCTGGTTGGGTTTTGTTTTGGTTTTTTGAAAGTAATTTTAGAATAATTTTAGAATCATTAGGGAGCACAATTAGCCTTGAAAGTGTCATCACTGTCAGTTCTGTCATTAGTGTAGATGGCAAACAATCCATAAAACATGAAATCGGATGCAGTGTTTCTGAGGATATCTTCAAAGCTTCAGAACACACTCATCACTATTTGTGCTTAGAAACAGTTAAAACACCAACCAATACCCATTTGTACAAGACATTTTTACTCTGTAGTGCTAATGAAAACGGCAGCATCTCAGTCAAAGTTATGTTAGTACAAACCAAATAAACCTGCCTGATTTTCATCACAGAAGGAGTCCTAAAAAGTCCATTACAGGCTTAACCTTCTACTTGTACAGAAGAAATTTTACAACAGAGTTCCTGTATGAAAATACAAACCTAGCAGAAACAAATGCTCTTTGAAGTCCCTCGCAAGGAATAAAAAGTAAAGGAATTCAGCATAGGTCTAATTACAATTCCCCTAAGGAGTCAAATTAAGTACAGCTGAAGTGACTGTCACTTGCAGACTAACGATTCCACTTTTCAAAGTTCATGACTTTACACCATTTATGAGTCACTTTAAGGTTACATAGGTCTGCATTGTAAGTGTGCTTGCATAAGTATCAAGAGTTAATTTCAGATCTGAATTCCACATGAACCTCTCCACCTTGATTAAAAATAAATAGAATGGAATATTTCAGTTGGAAGGGACCTACAGTGATCATCCAGTCAAAGTCAGAAGTGAGTTTGGGTGGGTTTGTTCAGGGTCTTTTTTTACTATTTAGGCTTTCTGTGTTAGAGATTTTAACCTCTGGTGGTGGGATGGAGGAGAGAGGTTTAGAATGCAAGAAAGGTGAAATTTCTAAGATAAAAAAAAAAGTGTAGGGTGCAGGAAGAGCAATGGTTATTGATTATTCAAGCAGATAGTTAATTTTGTATTTTAATTAGTAGCTATTTGCTACTGTAATTTGAAACATAAAATACCTAACATCTCAGACACCAGAAAAGTTGTATTTAGGATGGGAAAGAAGTGCTTATGAATAGTGGAAGAATACAATAGAGAGGTAGAGTGAGTAAATGAATAAGAAGATGACCACATCCTAACATCCAACTGCTCCTCCATATCTGGCAGCCAAACCAACAGAAGAAAACCATCAACTTTAAAACAAACAACTTTTATATGAATGTGAGAACACTATTTAAAATTATTTTTTGATTCAATCATCTGCATGACACTCAGCTTACTCTGAAAGGAATAAAACAACAGGTGCAGCGTGCAGGACACACCATTGGTGGCAATTCCCTTGGTTCAAAGTTCAGCAAATGGTTGATTCCAAATTGTGTTTTAGCTACAACAGCAAAATCTATTTCAGAGCTGGCTTCCCTCAGAGTGAACATCCACCTAGACAGCTCCCTCACCACCCTTCATTCTAGGAGCTTTCCAGAAAAAAAACCCAGCAAGGCTTAGTGATAAGGCATTATTAGTATGAGATTAAAAGGAAAACAAACAAATAAACTAAACTTACCTTAATGAAAAAAAAAAAAACCATAGTTTAAACACAGATGCCATCTGCCTGTCTGGCCCTTTATTTGTCAGTTCAAGTTTATTAAAACACATCTGGGAAAGGCTCATTTGAACATGAGCAGCTCTCTGAGCATTTCACCAGTGCCAAATTTGCTCTCTCATTTTGTCTTTTTTGCTATCTGTGCCAGTTTAAGAGAAACATCCTGGCAGTACCGAGCACTTAAGGGAAAACATAAATAATGCATTTACAATATGTAAACCTGCACAGATATATGAGAAAAACTGAAAGCCATAACATATTTAATTAATGATCAAGAGAGCCCAGAAGCAAACCTTGTGCACATCCTGCAATTTTAAATACGTTGGTTCTCAATCCTAAATTTATTTTGTTATGGCTCTGAATTGAACCACGTGCAATTAACTATTTACTTATTTTAGTTCAAGACTGGTCAGTATGTTGAGTGCCATTGTGTCAAGCTCTCACATACCATGAGTTTAGTGGAAGAATGCCTAAAAGTTTCATTCCCTTTAAAGGATTTTATCAAGGAGAAATTCTGAAAGAACTACAGGCTCCTTTATAGAACAGCAGTCTTAGAAGACACTTGTGTGGTCACGTTCCATCATTTTAAACCAGAAAAGATGCTTTGGAAATACGGTGCAACCTGCTGGTGTCGTTCCTTGGTGAGTTCAGGACAAGAATGGGGAAGTATGTTTTGTTTCCTTTAAGTAACAGGTGGGCCACTGAATATCTGTTAAATATATTTATCAGTTACCCACTCTTCATAAGGACACACAAGCCCTGGCTGTGAGGAAACTGGAAACCAAACAGAAAATGGGACCCATCTCTGCATGATGGGCAGGTTGGGAGAGCTACAGCATTCCTGCAGGTGTTATGGAACACCAACAGTCCACAGGGGAAGGGTTCTTGCTGTCAAGTTTGTTAAGTGTCATTTTAAAGAAAGGGCTTAGGTGGCTGGGAAAAGAGAACAAGAGGGTAATAAGGTTATTTACAGACAGTGACTCCTCAAATGTAAAAGAATGTTTCTGTTGCAGTACAACATTCCCAAGTATTGGGTTTACATTTTCAAATTCAAAATGTTTTCAGGAATGAGGATATTTGTAATGGACCACACTCCCCGTGGCTGAAAAATGGTGAACATCTAATGCCTTTTATCTTCTAGATATTTTACCATAACTGAACACGTGATAAATTAAAGGCCCCCTGATATTGCTGCCTTTCTTTTTACCCCTCAAAAAGGACAGAGCAAATATGATTACTAGAATTTCAACAATATATGCCTGGTTTTATTCTTACAGTCAGTATCTACACACGAACTGTGGAGATGGAGAGCCAGGTGAGAAAGGCCTGGCACTGAGCAGTCACAATGCCTTTACCAGAAACCACCTCCCAACTGGTGACTGCTCATCATCTGACAGAGAAATTATCTCTCTCCTCATTCATACATAGATTAAACAGCTGAAATCAAACCACAGATTATCCTCTCACAGTTGTAGCAGTTGTGTTTCACCAGACACTTTGAGACAGTCCATACAATTGCATACTATCTGCAAAATCCACCTGTCAGTGCTTTCTCATTAGACACTCATCTGGCTGGAAAAGTCTTCTGTCAAAAATTAAATGCTTGGGTTTTTCCTTGCCACGTTACACAAAAAGGCTGTGCTACACAAGGACAAGCACCATGCACTGCTGTATTTCATTTGGAAACAGTCACTTCCCTGCATCTTTTTATTACTTATTAGTGTTCATTATCTCATTGCCCTGCAGAGTTCAGAAGAAATAATACTCCAAGTTATTAATATGTGGAAAGAGTGTGGGCTTGTACATAAATGTATAAATAATATTGTGTATTAATCTAAAACTGCCTCTCAGTACTACACGTGAAACCCCAAAACACAAGTGAAGAAACAACATCCATCCCAAGAGCTCACAATGCCACAAAGTAGAGCCCAAGGTGCCCAAACACAGAGGAATCATTAAAAATACCAGTAATTCCATAAATATACAGCATGAAATGAACTGGAAATGGGGATTTCAGAGCCTTTGGTAGTCACTTAGAGCAACATCTAGAGGCTTTAAACATAGCATCAGTAATTCTTCCTCAAGGAATAACTGGGATCATCCTTTTCCACTACAAGATACCTAAATTTTCATGGACATGTCCCCTGAAAGCCCCCAAACGTTGAGGACAGTCTAACGAGGTGATAATGTGCTGACAGCCTACAGACTGTGTGTTCCATTGTGTTTCTAACACAAAGGGGTACACGATGTATATGTCTATGAATATGCAAATTCTTTCCAGAACACAGAGCTTCGGATTTCTCTTGGCTAGGTATGTGTGTTTGCATGCACAGAATCTTAATTTCCCGGGGTTTTATTACCACCATCAGTTATTGTGCTCCAGCAGGGGCTGGAGGGACTGATTTATTCTCCAACGCCCTTGGCTGGGTATTGTATATCGACTGGTGCTGCTGTCATAAATACATTTGGGTGAAGAACTGTCTCCAATTCCGTGGGTAATACTAAGCAGAGTTAAGGTTTCAAGTGTCACATACAAGTTGGTTTATTTCTACTGGAAGAAACAGGCAATTATTATGGCCCATTGAGCTCAGATTAAGCATTTCCATCAAAAAAAGAAAAAGAGCCTAGCGCTACAATCCTTGTAAAGCTGTAAATGCAAATGGGGACCATCTCATCATCCATAAAAAATAATCTATAGTTTTATAGGCTTTTCTCGCTCTCCTTTTCTTTTTGCCCTCAAATTAGCAACATATTCCAAACAGGATCATTTTATTGAGACAAGGAAAAGTAGAAAATCTCCAAAAATAAAAGAGAAACACGTTTAAAGATTTTTACATTAAACCAGCTCGTAGGCAATTATTTCCTTTTGCAAAATGGCTCCTTTAACCAACTGAGAACCTTTAAAGTTCAATTTTCACCTTTTCTTAGCTGCAGGATAAAATATGTTTCGTCATCAAGATTTTTTTATATAGCTTGAACATCACGGTTACCTAAAACAGGGGGGTTGGGTTTTAATTTGGGTTCTTTTTTCTTTAATCCTTGATTTCTTTGTTTTTTAATAGCCCTAGCTGTATGCCCAAAGCATGCTGCAGATGACAGAGACAGAGATGTGACCAAATTTGCCTCTGGCTCCCTGTGAGTATGCAAGGAAACTTGAGGTGCTGCAGCAGCATAGCCTGGAAGTTCTTCCTTTTCCAACATCCCTGTGAGTGAAACCCCTGCAGGATGGCAGAACAGCAGCCAGCACTGCAGCCTTCCCCGTGCTCACACCCTGTGGCACAGTTCGTTCCCTGGTTTTCAAACACAGTTTGGGAGCTGTGGGTCTTTGCCATGACCTTGTGAAAAGTATGGTGCAGACCAGGGCAGTTAATTTGGGGTTAGCTGGGGTTCATTTGGATCCACACTCTGTGGATAACCAAACCTTGGACATTAAGGCTTTAGAAATTACCTTACACAGGACTTTCATATAAATTAGGAAAATGGGCTTGAAGAAAATATCTTTTACAAGTACCATTCCAGAGAAATACTTGTGTGGGAAAGCCTCCAGATGAAATTCTGTATGTGCGCTGTGCATGGAGCAACCCCATGAGAAACTTGATCTATGGTTAGTATTCAAATATAAACTCCTTTTATACATAAGGACTGGCCATAGTGCATTTAATTTCCCTGCACAGCACTGAAAATATTTTACAGAATAATCTGAAGGCAAAGGCAATGCACCACAAAGAATAAATGGACACTATGAAAAACATACTTAAAAATACTGTGATGTTAAAGCAGCAAGCAGTATAGAATTAAAGTCTGCATAGAATTAAAGCAGTATAGAATTAAATTATCTTACAATGTAAACAGATCCAAACCAAGCCTGGCATATTACAGGTATTACCCTATTCACTGCAGCACAAACAATTTTTGTTTCATAAGCATATCATTATTACAAGAATTTACTCTTGTAAAATCTTGGACCTTTGGGGAAAAGGGTTTTAAGTTTCTTTCCTTAAAGGCTTTATGCAGAAAAAAAATGCAGATAATGGTATGAATATCAATTAAGTAATAAACTCTGAAGCTAATGTAACTATAGAATGAAGAAATTGGAGATACTAATTAGTATCTGAGTCTCAGGTAGTGCTGAATTCTGAGGGTCTGTATTACCCAAACAATGCAATAAATCTGACATGCTGCAAATTAGGTTTTCTGGAGTAAAGATCGTGGACAGAGATGACAACTGAAAACTGTAGGCCTAGAATGTATGGTAAAATTAAGACAGGGTTTAAGTAAAAACTCCACTTTACATAGAATTTTTCTAGAAAATTACTACTAGCCTATTAAGGTGGCAGTTATTCCAGGTGCAGGTAACAACTCAGACAGACCCTTTGAGGCAGAGGAGAGAACAGCAGCCTGACAATGAGGATATCACTGGAGACAGGCATGGATTTCCAGACAATTACCAAAGCCTGTTATGTTACACGGCCTGCGTGCTATCAGCAAACATCTGCAAGCCTACTAGCTATGCTTGTGTGCTGATAAAAAAAAAGTCAAGTTCTTTTAGTCACTGATGCTTGACAAATTACAAAAAACCCAAATCACAGCTTTTATCTGGCAGATCCACTTTATTGGCTGGAGAGGTCATTACAGAAGGAACTGGTCTGAGAAACCAGATATTGCCAGGTCAGCAGGAAGCCAATGAACTGACAGATATCCAGACTTTCATTTGTCCCCTTCCTCAGTGTTGCTCTTTTTCCAATTAAAACATTAATCTGCAGTTGTGGTGTTCCATGGGAGCTACTTCAATCTCCAATGGTGCAGTGTCATAAAGTGAAAGGCTGTGTGTGTCTATGGGTGTATTCACATATGTAAAATAGTTTATTTTATATGATGTGATCCAAAGTATACTAAATGGACATTCTGCACTATTAACCTCATAGATCAGTCATCAGCAAATCGATCTGTCAAACTTATTTTATTCATCTGCAGATAAAAAAAGGAAAACCTTAGAATGTTTAATATTAACAACTGTTTATATTCTAGGATTATTTTTAAACTGATAGATAATTAATAGCATGCTATTATAGTGTAATTTAGTTGGTTAATCAAACTATTGATTTTTTTCCTTTGTTTTGTTTTCGGTTTGGGTTTTGTTTCTTTATAGGCACAGACATGTACTTTATATACACATTCTTGTAAGTAAAATGTGAATGCAAAGAAGAGGTGAAGACCATGAAGCGCAGTAAAATGACAGTTTCTTCTCATCTGTCACTCTACCTAAAACTTGACATTTTGGTGGACAACTTCATTACTTATGATGCACATCCATGCTGCTTATCTTTAGCTCTTGGGAGAGAACTTCAAGGATGTGAATGCAAGATGAAAGTTGGTCATTAGTATCCACACACATTTTCAATAGGACAATAGGGGTAATTCAAGGCATTAATGACATTTAGATACCTTTCTGTTTTGCATGGAAACAAAGTGCTAAGTCCCGTGCTTGCACACACAAATCAAAACACAAGCATTTTGCCCTTTGCCACCCTTAGCAGGGTTTTTTTTGCTATGAATCTTTCAAGAGAAGCAGAGGTTGCCTTTGCTGCACTAATTTATCAAGTTGTGGACTCTATAGGTGAGATTCTTTCCCTAAAGCACAGCAGAGACATGTAGGAATTATGCTTTTGTGAAGTTTATAGAGAGAACTTCACACCTTGTGTGTGATGCTCAGTAAATACACCCAAAATCAGGAGTGTGCTTTCTTTGGTTTTTAATCAATTAGCCCCAGAGGGTAAATCATGTCTGTCCCTCTGCACTGGGGCTGTTCTTACCCTGACAGCACGAGCCCCACCTGGCTCTGCATCTGGGTTCTCTCCCCCTGTCCATCACACAACTCCTCTGGCCATTTCTGTGCTGCAAGAAGCTTGAATCAGCAGAAAGAGCAGGCAGAAATGTAATGAGCTCCAGGACCAAGCCTGCCATAAGGAGCTTTTTACATGTTTTTTTACAACCTGGATAATGTTCCTCAGTGGAACTGTAGGTTGTACAAGCAGGCAGAATGTTTGGCTCTCAGATCCACAAACCAATCACTTTGGAAAGCTGTTGATACTCACTCGTACCCCATGTAAAAAATCCTGTTTTGGTTCTGATTTGTACTGTAAATCTTACTTCCCAGAGGAAGCACTTTCCCCTTGCTTACAGCAACAGAACTGCAGAGCAACTCTACTGAAATGAGTAGCTTAGACTTTGTGATTTAAAGAAGAGTAAAAGTCTTCTGGCAGTCATCTGAAAAATAAATCCTGCTCCTTGCATTTACAAAATTGCTCATAGATTCACTGTGTCTCAGAGTATTCCAGAGATGTGGCAAGACAGTGCAAATGCTCCTGGTGCTTACACCCAAGGATCATTATGCAAAAACTTGAGAGAGTTTTCCAGGTTCATGATACCAGTAAGAAATCACAAATGTAATTTTGGACTAGATGAACTTTAAAGATCATCTACAACCCAACGTATTCCATGATTCTAAATGAGCAATAGAAGCAAAATCAGTAAAGCACTGATTCTTTTTATATTTTTCAAATCCTATACTGCATTAGTGCATGGCTCTGAACTCCATATAAAGTGTAGTTGACTGCCTTCACACTTTGGTTTGACAAAACAATCCCTCTGAGCCTGTGATCTAAGGACACACCACGGCCTCAGGCCCCCAAAAGTATAAACAGAAGTGAGTTGTGGGGAGCAAACTGAGGGTAAATGACCTGAATCTGTAATTGGAGAGTTAATCCTTCATGTTTAAATGGACCAAACTTATAACTGTATAAAAAACTGGTGACCATTGTCCATCCTGGGTGCAGCCCCTGGGAGGCTCTGACTGCCCAAGGTGTATCTGTTGAAGGCCTTTAATAAATACCTGCTTTTACTCTCAATCCTGTCTAGCCTCAGTTCCAGGTAGCCACTCCAAGGCATCAGCACAGGCCATGCAGTGTGAGCAGTCACACCCAGGGGTGCAATTGCTCTTTTCCAGAACTGCTGGCCCAGGGCTGGGTGTGAGCACACCTGAGCAGGGCTGTCCCTCACTCTGTCCCACATCAGAACTGCACAGGTGTGATTTACACCTCCCTCACTCTGTCCCACATCAGAACTGCACAGGTGTGATTTACACCTTCCTCACTGAGAGCCACACACAGAGCTGAAGAAACTCTGCATGCCCTTGCTTAACTCAAGACCTGCACCTTGATGGGATTGTTTTCTGAATATCCCAAATTCTGTTCCTTCCTGGGGAGATGTATCTTTCAGACCTTGGCAGTATTTACCTGACCTCCCCGTTTGCCCATGGCTACCAAGTGAAAAAGCTCGTGACAAAGCCAAGGTTTCTTGGAGTCTGCAGCACTGGTATCCTGAAAGTTTTATTCTGCACAATAGCCACAGCCAATAACTACACAGGGAAGGAAGGGCAGAGTACCTTAATCTCCTCTCCTAAACAGCTTAACTAACCATAGGAAATGCAGTGCCTCGCATTCAATAACTACTCAGAGCTTTGACTTGTTCCAGGAACACATTACAGAGACTGTCAATAAACTTTAATTAGCAATATATTTTTAGTGGCACTGCTACAGCTTGCTGCAATGAAACATTTCTCCCAAGAATTTCTAAAGCTTTCCTAAAAGAAACCTTGACACTTAATAATGAAAGACATTTGGAGATTGTCATATAACTGCATCCATTAGGGCACTGTATTCTTCTCACTCAGAAGTGGTAAGGTTACCTTGAACATGTAAGTCTCATTTAAAGTGTTCTTTACTTTTCTGTTAAGAAAATGAACAATCATTGGCAAAATCAGGTGCAGCTGACAAAGTTAAACACTTCCTTTCACCGTTTAATGAGACCACAGCAATGGCCTTACTATCCTAAAAATAGCAAAGGCAAGGGAAACATTTAAAACTTGTGTATGAGCATGCACCTGCATGCACAGCCAGGCTCGTTCTGCAAACGAAATGTCACGTTCTTCAATGACCTCCAGGATAACAAGCTTGAAATTGTAGCTTCAAAACTGTATTGTGTCTATAGCTTTTGAAATAGTTGCAATGGCACGTTGCATGCCATCCTCATGCATGAAAGTGCTGCACCCAACACCTCTGCAAAACTTTGTGATGAGCTATGACAAGGTGAGGTAAACTGTGACCTGAAACCCTGTTCCTTGAGAAGGCAGAGAGAAATCTTGTACTACATAAACATGAAAAGATCTAAATATCACCTGTTTTTGCAATAAATATAGCCTCTGTTCTTCACATAGTTATACGTATCTTCACTTTTCTGCCACACCTTGGCCCAGATTGAAAGTCACCAAGGACAAAGAATTCCATCTACACGTTTTCTCACACTTATCTACAGCTCTGTGTACAACAGAGATGGAGAGGGGGAGAGAGAAGCATCTCTCCTACCTGCACGTGTATCTGTGTGTTTCCATTACAGGAGGGAACAAACCAAACCACAGTATTAATGACTCATTCCAGCATCCCCTAACCATACACATGATCAATATAATAGCTGCACACACCATTCAGAAGGAACATTTCACCTTCATTTACCTGCAGGTAACACTCCCACTGTGGTGGCCCAGCCTCTGCGTTCAATGCACCCCAGCTGGAGCCTCAAGCAAGATGTCATTTATTCTCTGCTTTCCATTCGTTCCATTTCCAGTGTTTGGAACAACCCTGGGCTGATTTTACATCTGAATTTCTAGAACTTCCTACACTAAACTTTGCAATGAGATAACATAATCTTCCAGCCTTGTAAGGTTAGAGAAAAGGAATTTCCCATGATTATATACACGACATGATTTGATACTCCAGCCCTTTTGAAAACCTACCCAAATCCTTTCCCCAAACCAACCCTGTGCTGTCAGAAGCTGAGAAACCAAGCACCTTCAGGAAAATACAAGGTTGAGAAATGCAGTCAGAGAGACACAAGGGCACATGTACAAAATTACATCTCTACCATGCTGTGTTTTAACATTTTCCCTGTGAATTTCTAAGGACACTATTGCACAAGTGAACAAGTGAGACTGGTTGAGGTTTGTTTCTTAATTCATTGCCCAGGTTACCAGAGTAAACTTTAATTAGGGCAACAAAGAACAGAGGCAGGCTTTTCCCAGCTCATACCTGAATCCTGTTGTGAAACACCAGCCATTCAAAACACGCAGCCTTTTCTCTCCATCCACTGACATATGGACAATAACCAAATGCTGTCAATACCACATTTGGGTTAGAATAAACGTGTAACACTACAAGAAGTATTTTGAGCTGTATATTATTTATTTTTGTATTTTTCCTCCCAGAAACGCTGTATTAACATACATGGAGGAGCAAAGTGAAGCCAAGGCCCTGAGGTGAGTCCCACACCTGCAGGAGTGTGCACATTAGCTGGGTCAAGCTGCTCAAACTGAAACCCACCCCCTGTTCAGCCAGCTGGCTGTGACCCCAAACAACTCCTCTCACTCAAACAGGAATAAACAAAGTACCAGCAGAAATCATTTGGAGCTCCTCAAAGCTCTGATGTAGGTGGCCCTTGGGGAGAACTGTGAACAGGAGAACTGCAAAGAGCAGGACAGGTGCTGTGATGTTCTGTGTGGTTATTCAGATTGATCACAATCTGGTCCAGTGGACCCAAGATCCAAACAAACTCATTATTTTTAAGCTAGGAAGCCTTCAGGTGTGCCACATTTTTGAGCCTGGGATTAGTTTATGAGACAAAACGATTTTTAGTGCTATGATGCAGAAGCCATTCTAGTCTGCTAACTACCTGAAACACCAAGATCAATTTTGAGAGTAAAACATCAATTACCTCACTTACTGAGACAGGATAAGCAGCAATTAAAAGGGTAGGAAATGCTGCTCTGCATGAGGTTACTTGTCTGGTTTTTCAGTATATCACTGCAATTGTTTTGATTTCTAATTGTGTCTAGAGACTGGAATTCAGGCCTTTTACACCTCAGCATGCATATTCTGAGACAGGGGAGTCTCATTACTTTGATAAAAATTCCTGATATGTCTCAAGCAGGCACACGCAATTACAAATAAGAATTAATTTCCATTGTGAAAAGATACTTAAGAATTATGACCCAGGCCCAACTACACTGTAATACCCATCACAGACAAGTAAATCTAAACAATGGCATTTCTGGTATTTAACATCCACCCTTACATAAAGAAATAAATCCTGTAGGAACTGAGCACCTCTAGAGAAAACACAGCCTTTGTCTTGCATCTGCTGCATGGCTTGAAGGTCTCTTGGTTTGCAGTGCAAGATGTGTTATATTCCCATCTGTTGAAACCAGTTGAAGAGGTGTTTTTATCTCGTAACTCCAGGGGGAGTGGGCAGGTCTCCTGTTAACAGGCAGCTGTTAAAGCAGCTGGGGCAGTGTTCTTTGTCTCTCCCACCACCCATCCTCCCTCCAGGGGATATCTGCTGTTCATGGGCCATCCAGGCTCACTGCAGGGCTGATACAATTACATCATCCCACTGGGAGATGCTCCACCCAGGGGGAGGAGCCCAGCATTCCTACCTGGATAAAAGCTGAGATTCAGAACAGCAGCACAGCCTGTTTGCACTGCATTCCCAGAGGAACACCAGACCCATCTCACCACCACTGGACCCTTCTACAGGATCATCTCTGCTCCAGCACAACCACAGCTGTCACTGCAGGAGGACTTGATTGGACTGCTCCCAACACCCTGACCAACAGGGTGTCAGGTTGTCTTCTGACTCAGTCAAGGTTTTCTTCTTTTTTGTTAGTCTGCTTTTTTTGTACTACTACATTTTTAATATTTCTAGTAAAGAATTGTTATTCCTATTTCCATATCTTTGCTTGAAAGCCCCTTAATTTCAAAATTATAATAATTTGGAGGGAGGGGGTTTACATTCTCCATTCGAAGGGAAGTTCTGGTTTTTCCCTGGCAGACACCTGTCTTTCCAAACTGAGACAGAAGGCCATGGGATAATCCTTGAAAGCCTAGAAACAAAAAGCAAATGTCCAACACAGGAGGGAAGGAGCTGCTGTTTCCTCACACCAAGCAGCACCGACAGACCGGGCACAGGTCATGAGCAGCAAGAGCTTCAAACAGCTCCAGACACAGCAAAATCTTAAGGTACCCAACAGGCAGCTAAAAGGTATACTTCCCTACCAGAGCTGGACACAAACCCTGTGATGGGGACAGTTGTTCATCAGATTTGCCATATCAAAACCAGTGCAAAGTTCTGCAGGAATGTTCTGCTCAGTACTGCGCCGATAGTTCCTCTGAACTCA
The DNA here is from genome assembly GCA_910950805.1 of Acrocephalus scirpaceus scirpaceus. Classification (NCBI taxonomy): domain Eukaryota; kingdom Metazoa; phylum Chordata; class Aves; order Passeriformes; family Sylviidae; genus Acrocephalus; species Acrocephalus scirpaceus. The sequence goes on along the minus strand of OU383786.1, from coordinate 4,138,654 downwards.
TTTCCCTCTCCTTCAGCTGCTGAGCTGCTGCTGTGATGGAGTTTTAGGGACCTGAGCCTTCCAAGAAACCCAGGCACCCAACTCAGGTTCCCAGAACCTGCAACAGCCTATTGCCACTGGAGAGTGAGAGAGCTGGAGACCCCAAATCACAGAGATCCAGTGGCTCTAAAGCATCCTCATGGAAAAGCTCTTTATTTAAAGCTCCATTTTTAAAAGTGTAATTAAAAAAAAAATTACTTCCATTCTAAATAAAGACAAAAATCTGTTCTACAACATCAAATTTTCCACAAAATTGGATATTTCCCCCCCCCCGTTTTTTTTTTTTCTCTTCCTTTTCCCTAGTCTGAGCTCTCACTGTACTTCGGTCTGGTTGGTGGTGAAAATGAAGCCCTCTTGTAAAAATGGGAAACCTCCTTCTAGACTCTACCCTTGGCAAGTGTGCAGCAGTGTGACAGGTTACAGATGCAGACTGGCAAGAGAGCCACACTTCTCGCTCAGAGCATGCTGCCCATGCTAGGCAGGAGCAATAACTCATTGAAATGACTGCACAGCATTCTTTACTAAATAAAGCTAGATTTAAAATACATCATGGGGATGTCTTGTTTTTTGGTTGTGGTTTTGTTGTTGTTGTTTGGTGGTTTTTTTTCCAAAGCCTTTCATTTGGTTCCTGAAACACTGTAATTCATATGTGTGCATTTAGCAACCTGGAGACTTGGGACTAATAACATTGCAAAGGAGGGAAAAAAACATCAAGCAACTTTCACCTGTCCAAGTCTGATAGATATCAATCAGGAGAATTCTTTTTACCTAAAGGGAATTTAAAAAAATACCTTGATCTTATAAAAACAACAATTTTTTGAGCATCTATTAAACAGATTTTTTCATTTCCTGCATATTGTATCGTGGCTCTCAGTGCTGCTCAATTCCTGGAGCTGAATCTCCTGAGTAAGCACTACTTGACCAATCTTAGAGTGTGTGTGTGTGTGTGGTTTGCATTCTAAGGCTGGGGCCAACATTGATTTTATTTCCTCTTAGTATTTTATAGTTATTAGACTGCAACAAATTTTTCCTAAGTCAAGTATGGATTTAAATATGGAAGCCAAGAAGGAAAGGTATACTGCATCTGTACTACGCCATAAATTTAGTATATTTGTGATTTTTTAAAATTAATTCTTTACTGTTACAGGTGGAGGAGAGATTACTATGTGCTCAGTCTGTGGACCAGCACTTCTGGAAAGCCAAGGGAGACTTTGAAACACTGCAAAGAGCCATGGACTGCTGGTCTGGCCTCGCCTTGCACCTCCCCAGCTGTTTTCTCTTTGCTGTACAAAGAACAGTTTTGCCACCATCTGTCCTTAGGAGAAAAGAAACTGAAAACACACACACACAAAAAAAGCCAAACCCAAACCAAACGCAAAACCAAACCCACCTAGAAAGAAATAAGGGGAAATGTTTTTCTCAAAGCAAGTCAAACACATAAGGAAAATGAGGGATGGTGGTGTGGGAAAGGATTGATATCAAAGTCCATACGAATTATAATAGAAAATGGATTGAGTGAAACACAAAAAAAAAACAACAAGGAAGGAGTTTGTCTGCATTTTAAATAGCTTTGCTATCATTATCTAAATATGCATCTCCATGAGAAATAAGACAAACTTGGCATTTCACAGGGAGAGTGGGGAAGGAAGACGAGTCACTTTTGGTTTTATTTGATAGTTCTGAACTAATTGTATAAGAAATATGTCTATAATAACTTCTTTTTGAAAAGAAAATAAGTTCAGCAGCTATCTAGAAAAAAAATCTTTAGGAAAAAAGCATCTTAAAGGTTTCATACATTCTTGTTGCACATGTCATGTTCCTTCAGTAATGTGGAATGCCTGAGGCCCAGAGAACAAGAGAAGAACTATTCTTCTTTACCAGGTTATATAAAATCCCTCTCTGATGTCTGGAATTATTTTCTAAAAATGAAAAAGAATACTGCAGTCCATTTCCACTGCATTTTACTCCTTGTAGTGCTCAATAACCAAGTTTCAAAACCCATTTTTCCTCTGTTGTTCAGAGGCAAGGAGGAACGCATGAACAGTGATTGCCAGACAGGTGAGAAATTCCCCTTCCTGCTGAGCCTTGGTAGTCAGCTCTTCCTAAGCTGAACATCCCAACATTGGATCAGGATAGCACAGATCAAATCTTCCTAAGAAAGGGAGTAAATATTCTCCTGAATGAACCGTTGGCACCCTGTCACCTCCAACACGAGCTAAACTGATTTTAGGTGGAATATCAAGCACTGTGTTCTCATGGAGCACAGAGCATTTCAAATATTAATGCATTGCAGCTGACCAGCTTGACACGATTTCCCAGTATTTACAGATTCCAAAAAGCTGATATTCTTCCCCTGTGACTGCCAGTAAATTATAGCCTTATATATGTTGTAATACGGTATTATCATGCACAACACCAGTGGAAAAAGAAATCTTAACCACCTATGTTTAGGTCTAAAGGCATCCCACAACACAAATATGTACCAGAGTGTACTGAGCTTAATGATCAGGGCCTGTTTCAACAGGAGAGCAATTCTGCTGTTAAATACCAAAAAAGTTGGAGCACCAGTCAACAACCCTTCCCAGTGGTACCCAGCTGTACCTGACACTTGGCCTCAGCTGTAAAACAAACAAGCAGGATGTCAGCAGAACTGAAGATCATCATGATGACTTATTGCTCTGGAAATATTGAAAAAATAAATACATGAAAGCCAACCCTTTCTTCTTTTACCTTGCAAGAGTCTGTATTTAAGAGACAAATGTGGCAAATCATAGGAGGGGAAAAAAGAGGGAACATTCTGCTTTCCTTTAATATCTAGATCATGTTAATTGATCCCAGTAGAGTCCCTCATTGCCAGCCTACTGCAATTAGCTAACCGATTTCTGTATTTGTATGATCTTGCTTCTGCTAATTACAGATGAAACAATCCTTTGGAGGAGGTTAAAATTCCCCTCTCTTTTCCTGGGGAAAAGCATTAACACCTTTTCAAGCACTTGCAAGTTTGTAAGATCTTCCAGGGTCACCATCTGCATTACAAGTTTTAGTTCAAGAGCACAGCACAGGAATTAGCAAAGGCAATGACACTGTGCAGGGCAAGCAGAGGCAGCAGCACCTTCTCAGTGCAGTTCCATGGAACAACCAGATTCCCACGGAAAATGCATGGTTTTTCACCTGCCCAGTTCTGTGTGCCATGCACTAAGTTTTAGCTGTATGTGAAAAATGAAAAATAAGGAAGAAAATCCAAAACCCTACCAAAAAAACCACCAAAAAAGTGTATGACAGAGGTCCTAAGATACTTCATTGCAGTTACCACAAATAATCACTGGATCCCAGACTGGTTTGGGTTGGAAGGGAGCAGGGACACCTTCCACCATCCCAGGCTGCTCCAAACCCCGTCCAGCCTGGCCTTGGACACTGCCAGGGATCCAGGGCACCTGCTCTGAGCACCCTGTGCCAGGGCCTGCCCACCCTCCCAGGGAACAATTCCTTCCTAAAATCCAACCTAGCCCTGCTCTATGGCAGTTAAAAGCCATTCCTGCTTGTCCTGTCTCTTCAGGAATGCCTGTGAGGATTTACAGACGCCTATGAAATGATGTTTGACTGCTGACAGCCAAGTTAAGCCTTTACAGAGTTCCCCTGTTATGAAGACACCATGTTGTAACTTCACAGATGACTGGTGGCATCTAACAACTCATTTGAGAGAAAAAAAAAAAAAAACCATTAAAAAAGCATTGCTGGAGTCAGTTTGTTTCAAGCAATGCCTTCAGGCTATCCATTACTACTTCAGTCTTAGCAAAGTGTCTTCATTTTCCATAATATTGAGGTGTTTTGCCTTTTTGCCTCAAATAACCGGAGTAATCTCAGAGAGAGGAGGGAAAATATCTGAACTCTTTCACTTAGACCTTACAGAATTATTCATAGCAGCTTGCAAGTCTACTGAGATTATTCAAAACTTGAAAAGAAACCCAATATTTCTATTCTAATATTGCATGTACAGCTCTCCAGCAATTATAAAACACACTGCTCAGTACTTTCTTTAACATAGGCTGGCTTGAAATTAATTGTTCTGGAAAGAAGTAAGTAGATCTCATTTACTGCCGGAACATAACTTGAATACAGTTTTCATGTATTAAAATTATTCCCTGGTGGCCAAAAGAAATGAACAAAGTCTGGGAGAAGGCAAGGGTTTGTTCCACAGCAATTAGCTACCATCACAGAGTCTGAACTCGCCTTCTCTTAATTATTACTCCTGTGATGGGAGGTGTAAAGCGAACTGTTAACACTTCACACAGTCAAAAATAGGTTTGGAAAATACACACTGTACCAGGCCATTCCTCACAGAAAGAGATGCTGTGAACACCCAGGATGATGGTATTACATTCACGACTTGGTCAATTTATATTTTGGTTATACTGAAGTATTTTTAAAGGAAAAAAAAAAAACCTGAAGAACACGAATTCTATTTTCTACTTACAAAGAAACAGAAAGATACAGCCTTTGTCAGCTTGCTTGAAAACCATTTCGGGATTTATTGATCATTTATTAATCTAGTATTTAATTTTTTTTTCTATTGAAAACAAACATTTTGGAATACTTAGAACCCTTAGGATAAATTATATCCTTAATTTCATCCCTGCATTCACACTATAACTGTGGAAGGATTCTTGGGGTTTTTTGTCCCTTCAGTCCCCAGAGGTATAATCAATGTTAGGGAGGAAGAAGAAAAGCCCCATACAAACACTGGCTGATCATTTCCCCACAACACTAAGAAAATTACACTGCACTAAAAGGGAAACAGAAGATGTGAGCTGCAGCCTTGCAGGGCTGGCTTTTCTACAGCAGGGCATCAGGCTGAGATGGCTGGACAGTTCCTGCTCACACATGCCCAGCTGGATGCTCCAGAGTCAAAGAGGCTTCAGGAAGGCATGCAGAGCTCCTCATCTGCCATAGCAGTTGTTACCAGCACACTTTAACAGGAATGGGAATATTTTAGTTTGCTTGCTATTTGCTTAAATAATTGTCCCCAAGCTTCTCTGCCTCAACAACTTCATCAAAGGAAAAAAACCCAGTGAGAGCAGAAAAGTGATTTTGTTCATGAAAAAAACCCTACATTTGCACACAGCAATAGACCCAAGTTCTACTGAAGAGTTTCAAGACCTCTGAAGTGTCAAAACCTCAGTCCAGTTTATGCACAAACATTTGCATCTGCAGAGTGGCAAATTTCTACAGCTGGAACATAAAAATCCCCATCCAGAACTGGAATTAAAGCAGTCAATGATTTCCAGAAGGCAAAGCAGAGTGATCCACAAATGAATTCAGGTGCTTCCTCAGTGGGCAGGCAGCCACCCATTTCCCCCAGAAACAACAGCCCTTGGACACCCTGAACGCTGAGCAGCTCCAAGATCAGCCATTTATCCCCCCCAACTAAAACAAATAACTGAGAAATGCTGCTGACAAGGACAAGGTGAGAAAACCTGGCTCCTCTGCAGCTCCCAGTGGTCCTTTCCAAGCACAGCAGGAAGGGTCTCAGGTTTCTTGTTGGGATGACCCGAGGTATAAGTAAAAAGTCCTTCTCCCAAGCCCCGTGCCAGAAGAAGAGGTTGAGATTCGTGAGCTCAGGTTCTCAAGGTTGTTTATTATTTCTTACCTAGTACATTCAGTCCCTGCCCTGCTTGGGTCCTTGCTGCAGTCCAGGTCGTGGCCAGCTGACCACAACTATGGCAGTCTTAACTCTTTATACCAAGTATTATGTGTTCCATATTTACAGTTAAATACTAATGCCTATTATCTATGTTGGACAGTACATTTATAGTCTAATCCAATCCTAAAGTGCCACCATCACAGCAGAAGATGGAGGACAAGAAGAAGGAGCAGAAGGACAGGGACACGCCCAAATTCCTCCATTTTACCTTCTTGAGCCCCCATTAAAAACCCCAAAACTCTACATCTACACCCGGTTATAAATTAATACCGTTCTAATCAAACTCTTGTGGCTTGTAATTCTTCACACACTCCCACAGACTGAGATCAAAGGCACTATCACTTCTGACTCTGTGCCAAAGTCTCTGGACCCCTTGCCAGGGTCTCGGACCACCCAGGGCAGCCAGAGAGATGTCCTGGGCTCCGACAGAAGGGCCCAGTGCCCCAGGGAGACGCAGGAGAGCAGGACCCCCCTTCCTTTAACAGCCACTGCCACAGGGTCCTGCATGGACCCTGCAGCCTCTTGACACCCTCCACACAAAGCTGGGTCTTAAAATGTCAAGCCAACAGCAAAGTCGAGTCAAAATGACAATGAGCAGGCTTGTAGAGATAAACTTCATGATAAAAATTAAGTATCAGTATTAAAGTAATAGTAGAAAAGTCAATACTTTAAAATGAACTGAAAGACTTAGTCCTTAATGTGACAGATGCTGTATTTTGGAGAGGATTCAGGTTGGCTTTATAATAAGTAGACGACCACTGAATCTAAACAGTAGCCACAAGTCTGGCTGTACTTATACTACTAAAAATCTGTTCTTCCTCCAAAACACCTAGCACTGGCCAGACTGAAATTAGTAACCATAGGCAAACATGGGCAGAAGTTAACTAAATGTGACTTCTCCACTTGTGTGTTAGAAGCATTATTTTTCCCTTCAGGTCTCTAAGCCTTTCTAAAACCAAACTGATTTGCAGCACTGGTGGCTCACAACTCAGCCATGGTCCTTCCTCCTTGTGGCCAACAGCAAGAAACCAGTGCTCAAACGCCCACAGATAACTGGAGATCTTGCAGACATCTTAATATTCCTAGTTTGCTTTGACTAGAACACACGGTTTCACATGAATTTAAGGATTACCTTTAGACCCCGGCCGAGCTGCAGTGTTTGAGTGCCACTTAACGTGGTGTTTAATCAGGAAAACGACTGCGGCACTGCCCGATTAGGCGGCCCCCACTGCTGCCTGCTCGATTTTTCCCCATAATTGCAGGATATACTTTATTGTGACAGGGGCCCGAGCAGTGGAATTCCAATATGCTATCCATCAGGTTCTCCATTATTGGATTAGCTGGATGTGGCATCATTACCGCTGCACTTTCGTGCCTATCATTGATCGCGGCGTTCCTTCTATTTCACAATTAATGCAAGTCAGCTGGATTGATCAATCTTCTGATGAGTTTGAGCCACAGTCAATATATTCTTATGGCTCTGTGCTACTGATCTGTATGTTTTATAGCTGTGCCTAAGGATTTGTCATTCTGGCTACACATTTTCTTGGTGTGGTTTTTTTTTTTGGTGGGGTTTTTTTGGTGTTTTGTTTTGTTTTTTGGTTTTTTGTGGTTTGTTTTTTTTTTTTTTCTTTTTCTTCAGGTACTCCTGCTCCCAACTCTGCTGCCTAAACCACAAAGTGTTTATGAATGACTCACGTCACAGGAAAAAAGAGGGGGCAAGAAAGTAACTAAATTCATCACTGGAAAGAATTTTCTTTAAAAAAAATTAAATAAATCACACTCTTGAGTTCACTCAGCAGCAGCCAGTGTGAAAGCTGAACGCTGGAAATACTAAGCTTCCAACGAATTGCAAAGACTTCATATGAGTGCAATTTTCATTCCTTGTTTAGGCTGACAGCAGGTTCATGAGATGTGGAAATATGTTAACTTGATTGTTAATATTTTTCTAACTAACACCATGATAGTTCTAATTGTTTTTTAAACCTTACACTTCTTTCAGAGGGTAAAGAAGTGTACAGGAAAAACTCTTCACAGTGAGAGGGAGAATGAAATGATGGGGCATTAGGAGAAACAGTGAACCACAATATTTGCCTAACACCATTCTTCTGTTACCCTGTGCCACAAACATTGATATCCATTTTTGAAAATTTTCTTTACAGACCAGAATAGAGTTAGTGTCATTTTCTAATAAAACACAGACTATACAGGAAATTGCAATAATATACTTCTGAATATTCCTTGCAAATGTGTCTTTTCTCTGCCTTCTACAGAATGCACCCAGATCAACGCCTGTACTTTTTAATGTCTATAAAAATAATGTGATTTTGAAAAAAAAAAAAAAAAAGGGAAAAAAATAGCAAACCAGAAAAACCCAAACAAAAATATCACCAAACACAAACCAAACTAAACCAACCTGAAAGAGCAATGTTAGTGCTGGTTCACTGTTATAGCTCCACATCCATTCATCTACATCCCAGCCTGATCTCCATTATAAGAAGCTTCAATTAACAAAGATACCAAATTTAAATATACAAAAATGAACTGAAAGTTGAACAAAGAGTAAAGGATGTTAATTCATACATTCAAATTAGAGTTTGGACTTCCTGGACTGGTTTGCACACACAACGCCCTCATTAAATGAAGAATAATTGCTTTTGTTCATCACTCTCTCTCATCTGGTTGCCAAAGCCAGGACTGGTGAGAACTACAAGCTATTAGCAGTGACAATAACACTGCAATTTTATGACAGTGATACCACATTTTTAAATACCTTGTTTTGAGGAATCCAAATCTATGGACAAAAGCCACTTATAACTCAAGTCTTCTTACAATTTATTCCAATTCGAAAAGCAAAACAACCCCTGAACCTTTTTTTTGTAAGCCCTGAAAATACCACCAACCCAGGAAGAAAAAACCCCACACTGTCTGACAGGTTGAAATGCTCTGTTAAATACAAAATGAGTTTTATTCACAGCAAGTAATGTGTTCTCTTAAACATCCTGGCTTTGAAGAGAGCAGGCATTTCACATTATCCATGCATAATTCAGTCCCACTGAAAGGGCTCCACCTAAACAATTTTCTGTTACATCCCTAGGAAATTTGGAATTTAAAAGACACAACTTGTGCCTTAAACAGGGATAATATAATACAACATGGAGCTGTTACAGAGCTTTCAAAAGCACTTTGAAAACCAAGGAGCAGCCCTTTCCCATCAGTGCCAGGCAGACAAGGATCACTGCTGGAATCACTGCTTTTCTCCGTCAGGAATAACATGAACTAAGAAACATGCCAAATCATTTGAAGTCTATTTAAGTCTTAAATTAGCTCATGAATCTATATTTAGGCTGCCTACATGTATGGCCTGGATTTTGAAATGCAGAGCACAGCAAATCTTAGCAAGTCACTGTACCTAAAAGTGCTCACATCCTTCAAGAATCAGGCCATTATATTTAGATGCCTAATTATGGGTACAAGATTTGAACAAACTCAGCCTAGAGCATTTTAGCCTAGAAAAGTGTGTATTACCTCACAAAGGTTTTGAAGTTACTTTGAGATATGATACACTACAGCAGAGAGCTCATATTCATGTAAAAGTGAAAAAAAACCCCCATCTCGTAATTATAAATATATTACAATTTATTAGGTACTTACAGAGTAAAATAACCCTATTTTATTTCTGTTAAAAAGACTACAGTATTTTAGCTGCAAAGGGAAACAAACTAACATTTTATTTAGTCCTATTACCAGAAGACATACACTAAGCACAGAAACTTTTCTGTTTCAAGAAAGTTGGCAATGAGATACCAAATAAAGACAACCCTAAAAATAAGGTCATAATTACGCTTAGTGTGCAAATAATTTTTAATTTCTCAGATAGCTGGTGTTTTATTTTACATCACATTGTATTTCAAAGGATATTGGAAAGCAATCCCAAATCCTCCAACTAAAAGATTAATAATGAATTTTTAAATTGTAACTATAAGTCCACCCTTAGGGGAAAAAAATGCTAAATTTTTGGTTTAGTTTGGGTTTTTTTTGAGTTTTCTAAAGGGAATCAGCTGCTTTCTTTTTTCTATATAATCACCAAATGACTCAGTCTGTTGGGCAAAATGGATACTAAAATGTTTGGGTTCTGACACTGGCATAGCCTATTGAAGCCTTGTCAGACTTTCAAGCAGAATCTTCTGCTTTTCAGAACTAATTTCCTTCCTAAGAACTGCTGGCTGCACTTTGGGCTGCTGGTACTGCAGAGATCCCTGCAGGTTTGCTTCCACAGAAAAGCTCCACTTGATAAAACTCTCTGTGAGCACCAGGGGAGGCTGAGCCCAGCTCCTCACACAGACACACAAATCACTGGGGTCAGGTGGGCTCTAAAAACAGACCAGGAACGCCAAACTTGTGTGTCTTTCTCTGCTGCTTTTGGTATTTTTGTGGATCACTAATGCAAATGTAATGATGTTTCTAGGAACTTAACAAGAAAAAAAAAAAAAAACAACCAGAATACTAAATTTTTAACATTGCTGTGATTTACCATGTGTTTGCCCCATTAACCTCATTGCAGTAAAACAGGGAAGGGCCTCAGGACTTTAGATGGATGTGAATTCAAAGTAATTTCCAGGAAAATGCTGCATGGCTACACAAACTAAAATTCCATCCTCAATTACTCGATCTGAAAAACCCCTAACAAGAAACATTTCATACATCCATAAATCCTTACTTGTCTTTTACAGTGAAAGGAATGAACCATATATTTTTGCTTTCAAGTTTTGTATGGAAATCACAGGAAAAGAACACTGCAGGCACTATATACAAAAGAAACAATCCCCTCCCTGGGCCTAATCTTGTGGATTTTTAGTTCTTGCGTGGGCAAAAGGCAGAGGCAGAATGCACACCCAGGCAGGCAGGGAGGCACAGGCAGCTCACATAACAGGATACACACCCTCACTTTCTGTTTCTACCTCCTCAAATAAATGCTCATTACTTTTCCAAAGGAAATAACAAGTAATTTATGAAGTAATACACATAAATGCTCCAAGCACGACAAAACACAGCTTTCAAATAATGCAAAGAAACTTATGTCTCTGAGGACTTTAAAGGTATTGCCAGGTTCTCTGGTGCAGAGGTATAGTATAAATACTATAAAAGGCAGTAGAAAGCGTTAAGCAACACATACTTCCTGCTGAATTATAGATGTAATCAAAATGAGCAAATACACAACATCACTCTTCACCATGCTTGTCTTCCTAGAGAATTTAAGCTGAAGCTCCAGCTTTTGTGTTCCCTGGGTTTTATGCCCTCTCCATTGTTTACCTAAGAGAGTCTGCCTTTCATGTCATAGCACATCATAAAAAAGGTATAAACCTGGACATTTCTCTTGAAACTCATAGATCAAGTTTCCACCAACACCAGCCCCGGGAATTGATTTTGATTCTTGCTTATATGTATATTTCATTGCTTATGTTTCAACACCACGTTAAATATTTACTTAGCATCTTTCTAAAGACAGAGGCGGTGTCATTAAATCAGAAAGCAGAATTCTGTTATGGAAATTGTAATCATTACAGCTTGACCTGAAACTGCTAATGCAGGCTTTTCTGTCGTCTAATTTTGCAGCCAGAGAAGCAGTTTCCTGTGGCTCACTGATCCTGACAATACCCTCAGACCAATTCCCATGATTCCCTCATCACGGGCAGATATCATTTCAACAGATGTCAAGAACAGCTAAGTGCACTTAGGCCTATTTGTTAAATTCCTAGGGGGAGGTAGATTGGCGAAATTCATCCTGTAATTAAACCGCATATTTCTTTCAAGCTGCCTCTTCCCTCTTCCCTTCATAATCCCTCTGCCTTGCATCAAATCATTTAGGCACTTATTGGCCACAATCAATACAATATGAGATCCATTAATTTGGTCCCTGGGAGGTTTGCTGGGAAGAGGCAGCCTTGCTCTGCCAGCGTTCCCAGGCGTTCCTGCAAGCCCACGGAGCACCTGCAGTGGATTTATGGCAGCTGCAGCCCCTGTGCCCACAGCTCTGGGCTGCAGCCAAACAAACCCATGGGAATGGGATGGGAACAGGAAACAGTGAGCACAGCACCTCATACAGCACCCAGTGCAGCCCTGTGGAGTCCCTGGAACCCCTCAGGGCAATTCCCAGGGTCCTGCCTTGGATGGATGGACCATAGAGTCTTCCCTGCCTAGGCTGAAAGTTCATTTTTCCCCATGGTGCTGTGCACAGTGTGCACTGCCCTAGTCTCTTCTCTCCCCATGTCCCTGGGTCTCGTGGCTTCTCCTTTCTCTGTTTCCCTGTTGGTGGTGGCATCCCTGGTGGCCGGCCCTGTATGGGGTCACTGACCTTTGCCCTGCCCTTTGTACCACCCCATGCCCTCAGACTATTGGTCCCTGACCCCAATTTAGGCCAGTGCACAGCACAGGGCAAAGTCTTTGTCCCTGACTTCCCTTCGGTGCCAGGAATAAACCTTGCTGGAACTGATCCATACCAAGGCCCTTCTTACCTCTCCTTGCTGAGCTAGCTGTGGTGTGTGTGATGTGTGAGCTTGGCTGCTTTGCCTGAATCCTCCCCAAGCAGCTTTTCCACAGGAGATCCCTATTGGGATACAGACAACAACTACATCTAAAAAGCACACTGCTGCAGCGCCCAATGCAGCGCCCAATGCAGCCCAAGGCTGCACAGCCCCGTCCCTGCACAAAATCCAAGCCCAGCCTCCCCTCTGCTCAGTGCCCCCCGTGCCTCACTGCACACAGGGAAATTTGGGACTGCAGAGAAACCTGAACGAGAGCTCTCGCTGAGGGGGATGCCAAACATCTCCCACTCACACCTTCTCTTGCTGTGTAACTTGCACGTCCTCCTCTTACTGAATAGAGGTGAATTTGGCTGGGATTTGGTTTTATTCTCATAAATGGCTGAAACCATTTAATTTTTTTTAGAAAGAGGACATAAACAGAATTCTAAAATTAGCCCATGTTTCATTTTTAAGGGTAGACTGTTGCATTATATATTTATAAGCAAATACATCAACCAGGTCCCTAACATGTAACTGTGAAACTGAGGACTTAGAAGTGTCAACAAGAAACCATATTAAAGGCTTCATAAACCCCAAGCATGTAACACACTGGGAAGCTATCAATATGTGCACCAAACAATGTGTCATTTGCAATTAAAATTGTATTTGTACAGAAACCAGGGCTAAAATTGGTACACACACAGATTACTAATGTGGTAGGCTAACCTGCGAAGGGAAGAAAAAAAAAACTCTAAGGCTTAATTGGATTATTTTGCTGCAACTGCAAAAACAATCTATCAGACAAACAAAAATTCCATATACTATTATATGTATTTAATTTTTAAAGCAGTGGACTAATTGGAAAGTATTTCTGTTCATTTCATAACGGATACAATTTATAACTTTCAGGTTAGCAAATTCTAATTTCAGCGATGTTCTGTTGTCAGTTTGAGCTCATTTTCCATGACAGCACAAGGCAAAACGCCATGTTGGGCTGTGCTGGGGTTTGGTCAGACCCTGAGGAGGCTGGGGCACACCAGGGTGAGAGGCTGGAGCTGTGGGAAAGCCCGAGCAGACCCAGCACACGGATGTTTCAGCAGCTCTGCCATGCCCTGGCTGCATGCACTCCTTAACTGAAATTCCCAAAGATTCTCTTCCCACCCTCCACTCCTGTTCTTAACATTTCCATGGTTTCATGTATTTTAGATTTTAAAGGACCACAACCTTTATTTTTTCATTTCTATATTATGTTTGGGGTTTTTTCAAGGGTGAGAATGATTGCTTTTTTAATCTAAATTGAGTGGGAAAAACAATGTTACTTCACAGGTTCTCAGTAGACCTTTAATAAATTATGGTTAAAACAACCACTATACACACAGGAATCTTTTGCAACTGTGGGGGTAAACAAAAAAGTTAAAGGTACCACGAGGTCATCATTCTGTACTGCAGAAAAACTGGTAAAATCAAAGAAAAAAACCAAACCAAACCAAACCAAAACCACTTCAAGTGTTTTAAGGGATTTGCATTCCTTTACAACTTTTTTTTCTTTTTGACTAAAGGTCCTTTCAAGTTGAAATTGGTAAATCAACTACAGGTTCAGCACTAAAAAAATGGAGGAAACATCACCATTCATTTTATAACCAATAACCCTGCAAGTTTACGAGGTTAACTTGAGTGGAGTCTCATCTTTCTAATTGGAGAGGACAGCCCAAAGCATTGCCATTTATACTGGTGACTCTTTCACTAACTTAGAGCCAGTTACCAGAAATTCACTTTGGCCTTTGTAGGCCATGATTTTTATCTTTCAACTCCAGCCTCATGAGGGACTGAGCCACCTTCCTGACTCACCTGGTGCTTGGACTTGCTCAGAGCACAACCTGCAGTCACTGAAAAGTCCTGCTGAGACTCGATTTTTTTTCTTTTTTTCCCTTTCTTTTTGCCTTTTTTTTTTTTTTTTTGGGGGGGGGGCACAAGTTTAAAGGCATCTACTCCCCATTCATCTCTAATAAACAGAGAATTTCACAAACATGACTGTCATAAATCCCCTTTACTGTCCCATCATATTAGGCAGAAACCTTCTGATTTCTCAAAAATGTGTTGGAAAGAAAAATATCTCTTACCAAAAAAACCCCCAAAAATCACCTTCTAAAAAAAAAGAACACAGTGCATACTTTCAGCATGGAAACATACTGCCTTAACCTCACACCCCTGAGAGCTGCAATTAAGCACTCTAGAAATTAAGAAATTATTAGCAAAAATACATTATCATCCAGGCAAATAATTTTATTATATTTTAATTCATTAGAAGTATTTCTAAACTCTCCCCAGGGAATGAATACAGTTTAAAATTGCTTACATCTTTCTTAAAAGCTGAAATAAGTTTCCTGTTTCATCTTTTATAACCTTATTTTAAAGTTTGCAAAAACTGCTGACTTGGTACTGCAAAACAGATAATTATTCCAAATATCTTTGTGGGGGGGGGATATTTTTCTAGGAATGCCTAATTGTTGTCTGCCCTTTTACATTTCCATCTGGATGTCATGCAGGTTTGCAAACAGAAAAAAATCCACCTCAAGAAAACCCACACTGGGTACACTGCTTAATGACAACAATTGGGTCACCACGAATTCCTAGAGCTGTCACTGTAGGCTGGGCAGGTAAATAACAAAGGCAGGTAGCTTCTGATCAAAAATAATTTGTCTGCGTTTTTTTTTTTTTTAATATTACTTTGAGGACAACAGCTTCATTCCATCTGTTTATTTTGGGTTTTTCCCCAGGAAGCCATTTGATAATTACAGCAGGACTGGCTGAGGTAACTCCTCCATTTGAAGGAAACCTCTGCTTTCACATTTCCACCCTCTGAACTGTTCCTCATTTTAGATTTCCTCATTTGTAGGAGGGCCAAGGAGGAAGAAGCATTCTCCCACCTGCAGCAGTTTGTGGGTTTGAAACTTCTTGGGACGTTTTTGTGTTTGTTTACGATTTCCTAATGGATTTCTCTTCCCTTAAATTTTCCAGTCTTCCATTGGACACAAGCACAGATTTAGAATTGGCAACATCCTGTTGCAAAACCTACATGTGGCATCTGTCAGATGCCTATTAAGGTGTTTCACAGTAAAAATGTACCCAACATACCAGCAAAAGGAACTAACCCAAACATGGATTCAAAGAGATCTCCCTTAGGAGTATTTCACTTTGCCATTTATTTTATTTTAATATGTCACCTCTGGTGTGAACATTTCTCATAAACTACAACTCTTATTCCCTATAAATTAGAATGATGTAAAAAGGCAAAAATAAGTCATAGAACCTGAAGTTTCAGCCACTATCAATTTTAAGTCATTATTATGCATAACTATTCCAGTAGGGCAGCACAGATGCAACAAAAGCAATTTTGTCTCAAACTAAGACAGGTGGTTAGGAAATTTGATAGTTAGTTAGGAAAATAAGTAAATAATAAAAAAAATCGCAAAACACTAAAGTGACACATGGTAAAAATAGCAAAAATATTGAGAAATGCAAGAGTTTTCTGCAAACTCTTTATTTTATTTCGTTTCAATTACCTTCTCTTCCAGCTATAATCAGGTATAACAACAACTTGGCTCCTTACAATAATTACATTCTAACTGTGTGATTGCAATAGCCTGAAGGCTCAGATTTGGTAGCACCTACAGATTATTCTATTTTATAAGGATTATTAAAAGCAAATGAAGGAAAACTAGAAGAATAAGATTAGCATTATATAAAAAGACCACTGCACTAGAATACCTCATTAGGAAAATAGATAGTTTTCTCCCTAAAACAAGAAAGTAGGAAGTCAAGAAAGTTCCATTTCAGACTCCTAAAGAGAAGAGGGTTTGTGCTACTATTTATTTTTACTCTAACATTGCATTTCATTATAATAAGTGGAGAACATTGTGCCCATTAAGTGTCATTTTGCAAAAACTTTTCAGACCTTTTTTGTTTGTAGAAGTCGTGGCTTTCTTCCACAGAGAGCAGGAATGTAGGAGTGCTCATCCCTGTTCATGCAGTCAGTGCATAGGGCAGCAGCAGGACAGACACACAGACTTCACCCTGAACTCTGCAGCTCCCAGAGACACCAGCCAGGCTTTCCAACCACAGTTTGGTGCCCTGTTTCAAATGATCCCCATTCTCTTAATCTCCAGAAAGCCTCAGAATTTTATTTCCTTTCTACCCTCAGAATCCTCACGGCCTCTGCTCTTTCATGTAAGATTATCCTTCTCTTCCCTTTCTGACACCAAGTTTCCTTTCTTTACACTCTTCCATAGCCACTCTGTCCCCTCTGGTTCTACAGTTCTCTGGCATTTCTCTGGAAAATAACCTCTTTAAACCTTCTGGATGCAGAGTTCCCAGTCACATCCAGCAGTTTCCCTGGGACAGCTCCCAGCCTGCCCTCCCAAGCAATCCATCTGGCTTAAGGAAATGTGGCTGACAAAACCCTCTCATGATTGTTTTGTAAGCCAAAAGTTCTTCGTGCTCACCCAATCTCCAACCCACATTCTGTGCCATCAGCCAGACAGAATATTTATAATAATTCCTGTTGTAATTGCTCTCTGTCAGCTTCTTCTTCTGACATCAACTTTTTCTAGGGGCTCTAAGAGGTGCCTGTCCTTGCTTTCCCACTCTTTTCCCTACACATCTTATATTTGGCCATTTATCACCTCCTAAGACATTTTCATATGAGTCATGGGGTCAGCTGTCTAGTGCAGACATTTGGAATGAAGTCTTGTCCTTGTCAAATCTCCTCATGGGTATCTAACAACAGCTTCGAGTTCAAAGCAGAACTTTCTTTCTGCTATTGCCCATCAGCTCCCAGGCCCTCCTTTTTCAATTTCCCATAAATTCATCATCTTCAGCTCATGGAAAATCTTGCAGACTTTTTCTGTGTAACATTTCTAAGATCTCGTACTTCATATCCACATGGAGAACTTAAATTCTCACTTCATCACACCACTATAAAATTAATATTTTTTCTTCCATCTCGGCTCTACTCATAACCTTTCAGATTGCTGCTGCCAGAGCAACTTTGTGAAATTATTGTCCAGACCATTTCAGCCACCTTTTTGCTCCCCTCTATCCCCTCAGTCAGTCTTTCCACCTTTCATGAACAGAAGCAGCAGGATGGCACCTCTGTAAACTAAATATTGACTTCCTTATTCCTTTAGAAAGGGATCTAATTCTTTATAAGTGGTATCAGTGGCATCACTAAAGTTACAGTGAAAGGCTATAGTACAGCCAGTGTATAGCCTGGCAACCCCTTTTTTAACATGTAGAAAACAATGCAAGATTCCACAGTTCATCAGTGATCTCTCTTCTCCACCCTAACATTCACACTTCTTCTGTTTTCACAGAATTAGCTAGGTTGGAAAAGGATCTGAGATCTTGAAGTCAAACCTTTTCCCTTCTTATTTCCTGTTCTTAAATTCTTGAAATGGTTTAGTCTTCCCTCTCCATAGCTGAAAACATGACACCAATTAATTTGCTTGCAATGCTGAGATTCTGGGGAAAATGGGGAAAAAAGTACAAAGGTGTTACACTCTCAAAGCTTTAAATATTACAGTCAGGATCATTTCTATCATTTTTGTTGACTCTTATCCTTTCTGTAATGTATTGTTTTGTCAGCTTCTAAATTACTGATTTTAATCCATCAAGCCAGGCAGGCCCACAATCAATTGAAAGGTACAAGAGAAAAAAGGTAGCTTTTCATCATCATTAGTTCTTTGTTCAGAAGAACTCTGCTTTAACTTTTGATCCATGTTCTTCAGACAATGTAAAATCTATTTGTTTGAGTTTAATCTTAATCAGTGCTTTGTCTGGTAATTAGCCAAGGAGGATGACAGCATTCTGGGGTAATTTCTAATGGTTCTCACAGAAGAGAGTAAGATCACCTCACTCAGGATGATTTTTCATGCACTGTTACTTTAGGAAAAAAATAAATACTAATATGTGCAAAACATGCATAGAATAGATCATACATCCTACCTTTTCTCTCAAGACAAATATCTTTATCCCCCCCAAAAAATAGGAAAATATTTTCCTTCTTTTTTCTGTTTTTTTTTTTTTTTTTTTTTTGCCATACCTCCTACCTGAGCCGCTGAGTAACTTCTAACTTGCAGAGGCAACAACACACCAAACAAATCTCTTGATGTACAAACATTATCCACTGCTTTTAAGAGCACTGAAAAGCTCTGGAAGCGTACAAGCACACGTAGCACACACCAGATTTATTAATGAGGGAGAGGTTCTCCAGCCCAATGGCTGCATCCTGCTGCCATAGTTTTCTGGGCTGACATCTCTGCTCCAGTCCTCAGGCACAAAAAGCCACTTGACCCCAACCTATGGCAGGAGCCTGTCAGCCAGGGCCTGATTCACCCCAAAACCACCAGCACAACCTCTGGTACGGGCAGAGGTGGAACCAGGAGTCTGTGATGAAAAGGAGTTTGACTCTCACGGTTCAATTTTGCATTATTTTAATTCTACACCTGCACCATCCTCCTAAGGGTGAGATGCTGCTCTCCTGGGTTCAGACATTTTCTCAGTGCTGTTCAGGTGGGGATATCCAGATTAAACAACCTGTAGCTAATCCCAGCAAAACTCTTTATCTTCAAAAATTAGCAATGTCCAGGGAATCACCTGCACAGGGAATCTCTGCCTGGAGCTCATGTTCAGTTTATGACAAAGGCTGGTTTGCTCCCAGTTCTTTCAGCACAACAAAACTCTGCTAAGGAAACTTCAACTTTGAGGGTAAAACGGAAGCCTCATAAAGGCAGTGGCAGCTCCTTTATTAACCAAGCACAGCAGCCCTGCCATGTCCCAGGATTAGGTGGTTCAAAGAGCCACTGTCAGCTCCCTCCTGCTGGGCACTTTCACTTAATGACAGTGTTCCCTGCAATGCCTTTGGGAACATAAACTCATTTTATGGCTAACAAAGGGAGGCTTTTTTTAAAATATGACTGTATTATTGTAAAATTGAACTAGTATCAGAGTCAAGAAAAAAGTCATTTTAAAGTTATACCACCACTTTAAATTCTTTCCTGTCACTGTGTACTACTTGGTTATGTTTCATATCTCAAGGTATAACAAAAAAGCAAGGCTTGAAAACAGGGTTAAACACCTGCAGGATGTAACTTTATAGCATTAGCCCTGATTATAAACATAAAGGTAAGTGATGCATTGTAATAGAATCATCTTATAGCCCAGGCTAAGACTGTAAAATGTAAAGCTTCATACTGTGCTCACCATGTTCAGTTAAAAGCAGAAAAAAATAGTGTTGCATTTTCCCCATCCTCAGCAGAACTGCCATCCCTTCTCACAGGGTTTTCTAATCCTTTCTGGCACCTGAGGCATCTGAACAGTTGGTGGGAAGAAGTGAAACTGTGACGAAGTGAGTCTCATTTCAGATTTACAGTCCAATCACTCACAAAACCTGCCAATTCACTTTATGGCATGTACTGTGAAAATTCATTATTTAATATGAGCCTAAAAAAATCTATTGGTGCACTCCAGTAGCTTGACTTTGAATTATAAAAGAACGAGTAACTCAGTATGTGATGTCTTTAGGTTTGCAGTGAGCTAGACCAGCATATGCTTTAAAATGTCCTTTGTTTGTTCCACTCAGGCACAACATTTGTACAGCCAACAAACTGCTCCATTTCATACCTTTCTTCTGTGTATTTTGATCTGACTGCTATATATGCATAAATCCATGTACTCATGTACGTGTTACATGCTAAAAAAAGAGTACAACAATAAATGACCAGTCTAGGTTAGAAATCATCTTGATTGCAAATAATTATCCTTTAAAAAAAAATGAAAGACATTTTAACCCAATCGCTTTTAGATAATGGAAAGCATACTTGTTCAAACCAAGTCAACTCACTAAACACCTTTGTTATTTTATAACCACATGACTTAGGGGAAAAAAATACAGTTTAGGGTCTGTGAACTGCATAATCATGACTGTGTCAGGTAATATTGATGCTACCTTAGAGCTCTCAACCCCTCACTCTTCTCCTCAGTCTGGCTTGCATCTGAAAAAGGCAATTTCTCCATGCTACAGACCTGTCAAATGCTAAGACAATAACTGAGAAAAAAAATTAACTTACACTAAAAGACAATACCAGGATGCCTCAAGGTGTTTTCATTTGTGCCCAGCCCTGTTGACTTGTGTTGCAGAATCCAAACTGCAACATCTCTGCCTCTGAAAAGCACAATAAAGTAGCAGGAGCTGGGCCACTCATGTTTCTAACAGCAAGAACAGCTTGGACCACACCAAATGCACACCTTGATTTGCTGCTGATGCTCACAGAGCTCACCTGGGCAGGCTGCACTCCCAGCTCCTTTCTGCTCCAGAGAACATCAAAGCTGCAGCACAATCTTGTCGTTTACAAAATGCCAGTTAGCATCTCACTACGTAACTAGTTATGTAGTGAGATGGGTTGACTAATGACTGCATTTACAGCTGATGACTGTTTTAAAGTTACACTCCAATTTTTTTTATTATACTTTTATGCTACAAATATATACCATTGGAATTTTTTGCAATTATTTATCATAACAAAATTAAAACATGCAAAATAAACCTCTGATGGGCCGTAAGTTCTGTAAGATTTTTCTTTCCCCTTTTATGTCTAATTCATTCTCTTTAATTCCTTACTTCTTACAGCAGCAGTTTGATATAATAAACCATAGTTTGTAAAAACCATTAAGAGGAAGCTTGCTAGTAGCAATCCTATTAAAGTTACTTCATCAAGTGATGTGCTGTAACATTCTCACATCAACTTTCTTCAGCTTTTCATTGCAGCATTTATAAGTGGTTGAGATTCCTTAAATGTTTTGTTGAAATTATGACAAAAATGTCTTCATAGAGCATGGAAAGTAGAAGCAACGTAAAAAATCAAGTTCAATTACAAATTATTTTTGGAAAATCAGTTAATGCCAGCAATATTGTAACAGCATTAATTAAAAGAAGGGTAATCCTCACGGTTCGAATGAGAGTGCCCTGTCTCAATTCTGTTAGCTCATTTCTGGAAAGGTAAATTGACACTCCTTCCCCTGGCACCCACACTGTGATGTCCCCTCCACATCCCCTCTGAGCAGAGGGGAGTCAGTGGATGCTTCCCACTGGCAATTACAAACTCAAACCCAGCACACTTCACCGTGTTCATCACAGTTATCATATCATTTTGAGTTTCAAACAACCCTAACTCTAAAATGCTAAGAAACATTCAAAAGTGGAATACAAGATAAAACAACTCATGAGACATATCAGGCAGCTTCTTATTTTTTCTTAAAAAAGGAAGATGGTTAAAAGTTATATAGCTACTGTACTTCTTAAGTCAAGATCAAGTTTGCTTCATAAAATACATTTGGTCTATTGAATTAAGACATTTCTAATTAAAATGAGTATGAAATGATAAATAAAAACTGAAAAGAATTTTTTTCTTTTCTAACCATCTTCTCAAAAATCAAGCTCCAATATCCTTTCAGCATTTCATTATTTTCAACTGTATTACACAGCAACCTTTACTCTATTAATATTTCTCTTTCAGTATCTTTCAGGATATACATTTTTCGTCTGGTTGGCAAGTATCCAATACTTTTGGTTTGTAATAAATAAAGCCACAGCACAAACGTCTTGTACACGTTACTTTTGTACAAATCCCAATGCTTCATTTTACTTCTCTAACAAATCTCAAATATTTTGACCCTTGCAGGTTTATTTTTCTCTTTTCATCACAATCAGGGCTTTTAAGATGAAGCAATCCAGTTGCTGGAATTCTTTGCCAGGTGAAGGTAACCTGTCCACAATGCTGTAAAGTGATGGCAATGGTTTGCCTGCTCCTGGGGCCAAGTGCAAATTTTACACCTCCAAACCCAAAGAACTGCATGCTATTAAAGCACTGTCAAAGCACGTTAGAGTTCCCAAGAAGGGAGGCATGCAGGGCTTTTGCAAATGCCTGTGACAATTCCAGAAACTTCCCTGTAAAGCAAAGGGAATGAGGGCTGGGATCCAGCCCTTCCTGTGGAGCTGCAGTGCACACACCATACCTGGACACTGCAGCTCACACAAAAGCTCAAACCCACCCTACACTCATCTCCTAGCTTCTGTTACCTTTCCTGATTTAATAAACCATATGGGTGCTCAGAGTGAAAAACTGAAACAGAAGGAAGGAGGAGTTTGGAAGGGAATTCATGTGCTGCTCCTTTTTCCATTTGCAATGGTACCTGTTGAACAATTCTACTTGTCACTCTTCCAAGAATGGAGATTGACCTTTAACTTGGAGTAAGGGAACTTCCTTCTCCCCCCCCCCCCCCTTTACAGTTTATGTCTTCTCTTACATTCTTCAGGAAGAAGAAAGGTTTAGTGAGAGCTCCACTACTCAGACTCTGGAGTCCTGAGTTCCACTGGCAACCTTCAACAAGTCCCTCCTGCCTGCACCTTCTTTAATGAAAATGCACCTCAGAAGCACCAGGACCAACTAAAAATTCTCATAAAAGGGAGTACAGAACAGGAAATAATTCAAAAGACCTGCTCAAAGAGATGAAAGACAGGAAAGATGGGAAAATTACTGAGCGATAGGGGAAAGCAAGGAAACAATGTCTGGTTCATTTTTCCTCACATCCTGTTTTGCAGGATATGCTCTGCTCACCCTCACTGTCCTGCTCTGAATTCTCTCCACTGGGCCAACATTTCTCAAGCACAGCACCCACGCCTGGACATGGATCTCTGGGACAACCTTCCCTTTCCTCAAGGTATCCCAGCTGAAGTTGATAGCTTCTTTTTTGCACAATGAAAGATCATGTAGACAACTGTGCACAAGGCTTTTTTTTTTTTTTTTTAATAAAATCCGCAGGTGCCAATTTTAATTCAGGTTTCACTAATCCAGGATATACAAATGTTGATTTTCAGTTTTCCTTTATTTTTCCCTGGTAACAGTTTGTGCTGGTGACACATCTTAAGGGGCAGGACATCTGTTCTGCAGCAGCAGCAACAGGGCTGAATTGTCAGCAGCAGCCTGGTGCTTGTTCTCACTTCACTCATCCCCACAGCTCTGCAGGAGAGCTGTCTGAGGCCATTTGCCTTTACTATCTGATCCCAGCACACCTAAGCCCTGGTGAGCCAGGGAAGCATTCACCTGAGCACTGGGATGGGACTGGGCCATACAGAACAGCCCCCGAGCTGCAGGACATCCTGGGGCAGCTCTGCCCAGGGGCCTGGCCCTGCCTCTGCCCTGCCCCTCCTGCAAACACCCTTCAAACAGCTGGGCTTTGTCAGAAAACCATGCAAAAGAGACCAGAAAAAGGAGGAAACTCAAGCCAAGGTCTAAGCAATACCTTGGGTGTTAGGTGCTAAAAAAAAAGAGTACAACAATAAATGACCAGTCTAGGTTAGAAATCATCTTGATTGCAAATAATTTTCCTTAAAAAAAATGAAAGACATTTTAACCCAGTAGTTTTCAGATGATGGAAAGCATACCTATTCAAACCAGGACAACTCACTAAACACCTTTGTTATTTTATAACCACATGACTTAGGGAAAAAATACAGTTTAGGGTCTGTGGACTGCCTAATCATGACTGTGTCAGGTAATATTGATGCTACCTTAGAGCTCCCATGGGGAGGACACTGGGGGACTCCCACCCAGCATCCATCCAATCCCACACCAGTGCAGGGTCCCCACCTCATGAAAGGTTGCTAGATCTACTCCCTATTGCTATTCCTGGTTTTGTTTTCTCTCCTTGAACCAGTCATTTTATTAAGCCACATCTTTTCAGCCCTCTCTTACTGGAATGCAGAGAGAAGCCCTCACCATCTCCCTGCCCCTCCTCGCAGAACAGGACCAGCTGCACTGGGGATGAACGTGTACCTGCAGCCCCCAGGGCGTTCTGTACACACAAAATTCACTGTTCTGCAGGACTGACACTCATGTTTCTACTTCAACACCTTCTCATTGTGTTTATATTTAATTGACCAGTGAAGTAATTATTTCCTCCAGAAAGAAACCAATTTAGTTTCCTGTATTTTCCTTACTTTCTTTTGTTGCAGCTGGTGCAATACAGATGGCCAATGTTGTTTCTAATTTTTCCTGTTCAGTTCCTCAGGTGTACAAAAAAGGTATTTCTTGCCCAGATTGCAGTTCCTGTTTCCCACGTTACATGCCACATCAGTTAGTTGTGTTTCTGCTGCCTATTTCTCCTTGTTATTTGCACTGAGGGAATAATATTTCCCCCACATTGGCTCCTGTTCAGTATTAATAGCCTATTTCAAAAGGAAATGTTGGAAATTCAAAAGCAGTACTCTATGCAGCCTTATTTTCTCCCAAACATCACATAATTATTAGCAACCTATGGTATTGTTTCCAATAAGTACATTACTTCCTTTGTCCAGCCCTTACAATCCTGGAAATGTTTCTGGTGTCCCCAGCCCAAGTAATCCACAGCACAAAAATGCTGCAAAATCCTTTTTTAACTCTAATGTTTTCACAAGGGCATACCTTACTATGTTTTATAAACCTACTTTATTTTATTACATGGATTCATATAAAAACTATAAACCAGGTTTTATATCACTTTCAGCTTTTGACCATTCATCAGTTTTCCATGATAAAGGCACGGGGAAATCAATATCCTTGTAAAGCCAAGCTGTCAAAAGTTACTAGACTATTTCCAAAGGCAATTCCAATGAGACAGACTACCAGATGTTTTCAATATATTTTATACAAGATTGCATGATAATTTTAGTGGGACTGAAGGAAACAATACAACAGGTAGTGTTTGGAGGTTTGACATTTTAAATAGCAAGCCAAATTGATTTTTACAAGATACCAGAGACAAAAATGCCACTTCTGGAAAATTTATACCCAAACATTCATCCACAGAACTTAAGAGCAATTGTATTGTCAAGCAGCAAGGAAAGGACATAGCCTTTAGCAACAAAGTCACATAAAAATGTTCACTGTACCTATATTTGTATGAGCATGTCTGTACTTACACAAACATATTTAATATTTAATAATGTATATTTAATATACACACAGGTATAGGTGCATGGAAGCATCACCACCTCACTCTATTAATTTTGCCCTTCTGCTGATTTACAGTTTTATTTCTTGCAGAAGACTGCCAATTATGATTAAAATTCCCCTTATAATTAATTCAAAATTTTATTAAATCCAGCTTTTATAACTTTAAATATAATAACACCAGCCAAGCCAGGGCAAAGAATATGTCTAGTCATTAATTCTACTTGTATCATTTCTCATTCCTCAAAAAAATGGCAATAAAAGGATCCCTCCTTAGAAATCAGCCTGGCCATGGCCATCCTCATCTCCATAATAGCACAATTTCCAATTCACGCCTCATTTTCATTAATGATTCTAGCCATAAATTTTTAAGCATATGATAAAAAATTTCTGAAGCGGCATAAAACTAACATGAAGAGGGAGTTCATTAGTATGTGACCCTAATTAGAAATTCCATATTAACTTCCCATTTTTACTTGTGCATATCCAGCAGCAGCAGGCCTAATATGCTGTGTACCAGTTGTACATTTGTTTTAAGAGCTTTCTCCCCTCCCTTCCTCATTTTTATTTTTACACAATTTCTAGGTTTCCCCTGCTATTGAATAAGTCAACAGACAACTGTATCACAGCAGCACCTTTTGTGTCACAAATTATCCTGCAGAATTGTAGGAAGCTACCAGCTCAATGCTTTATTAATGATACCAGATCATAAAAAGAAAGGGGAAATTGCTGACTCCAACTCTTTTCTAATGTTGGGTGATAAAAATGCTACTTCAGGATTCAGAAGGTTAAGTTCTAATGTGTATTTTGAATAGAGTATGCTGAAATAATTGCCTCATAAAGCAATGCATTGACCAGCCTGCTAATGGCTGTATAGTGCAAAACTCAGCAAAGAGTGCCAAGCTTACTGGAAAAAATGCTGTGGCACTACTTTTGTAGCTTTCCGTATTAACTTTACCCTTTTCCACTTTTTTTGTTTTTAATCCTGCCAGGAGAAAACCCTCCCACCTAAACCATTACTGACTCCTTTCCACTTTGGGAGGAGCAAATTATTAAAATGAAAACCCCAAAAAGCAAACACCCAAGTGAATTTGAACACAACAGTAAGAAATCACAATCACATTTCACTCGTATGAACCCAATGACTAATTTATTTTTTGGGATTTTTTTCTGCTAGTTTCAGTTTGATATTAAGCCTGTAGCCAAACTGAAAGCAAGGCAATAATTGCCTTTTAAAATATGGATGGATTTCCAGCTTATAAACTTTTCATCAACAAGAATCTGTCTGATAAAGCAGAGCCCTTCCTGACAGTGCACACCCTCGGCATCAAAACAGCAGAGAAGTGCTTCAAGCCTGTGCGTGTTAATAAAATTCCCAAGAACAACTAAATAAATCAAAAAGAGGTTAATATTCATGGAGAAGCACACAATACTCCACACGCTTTAGCCAGAATTAAGAAAACCATTCCATTAAGACCTCCAGTGTGGTACCACCAAAACTGGGAACCTGGCAAGCCAGGGAAGCTCCACACCTGTTTCACAGACCAGGGTGTGTGGGCAGCAGAGGGAGACACCCAAAGCACACCAGAGTGCAGGAGAAAATAAAAGAATGAGATGAATGACAGTCAATCCTAGGTAACTATCTGGTGGAATTGTCATCATCTGAGAGATCTAAGGTGTCTTTACCCCTGGGTTTTGAGTGAGTACAAAAAACCCCACAACCCAACCATCTGTTGACAATCCTGGAATAACGTTTTTATCCAGTGACCATTTTCTCATCAGTGAAGCCCCAAGCACACAACTCCCACATTTTCAGCTTCCAACCCTCCTGCAGTCAGGCTTGAGAATGGGTTTGGTTCAGTTACTTGGACTGTAATTCAGGAGACACTCAGTGCCCAGAGCACACCACAGCTCCCCAGACACTCCTGCCCTCCCCAGGGCCTTTGGGCACTGCCATCCCCTCCCAGCCTTGCCCTGGGTCCCCGCTCTGTTTGAACAGAGCCCACCTGGCACCCAGGTGGAAGCAGATGTACTGTGACACAGGATACCCAGAGCTGGCATTCTGATGCCAAGAAACGAGGCAGTTCTAGGCAAACCTCTCAGTGTTAGCATTTACTGTCCCACAAAAGGCCAATAAAACCCAAGTTATAATTTTTGTACTGATTAAAAAATACAATTGATAACCATACATTTTAACTTTCTCCCCAAGCTGGGCAGGTAGAGCTTCAAGGTGCACTCAAGTGTTTTGGTTTTGATGATTTTCTTTAAATCTCCTTGTTTCGTTGGGGTTTCTTTACGTACCTGAATTCATTGAGTTATCAATAATTTTGAGTACAGAAACAACAGATGAAAGCACATCATCAAGTTCAATGATAAAACTCCTTTTGATTTCAAAGTTGTCTGTATTGGCAGTAAGATACAATATTGATAACTGCTACAAATATCTAAGAACTTCATACAAAATATACTCTGAGCTTGGATGTGCTGGGGTATCAATATAGAGAGAGTGGAATAAAAACTTTCTGAGGCTACATATTAGTCAAAAAATCCCAAACTATAAAGTGCAATGAAAAAATTCACTGAATAATAATACACACCAGCAGCACTGTACAGAAATAAACCTACAGTGAAGGTATTAAGTTTTAAAACGTCCTTGGTTTTGTCTTGATTGACAGATGTGCAATTTTAAAATACAAATCATTCATGAAAACAACAGTGACATCTTTCTACCTTATAAAAACTAATGGATCAGAACACTGATTACTGGAAAAATAAATCAGCTTTTGAGACCTTAAGATGTCACAAACTAAGCATCACACACTGTGGATATGAGATGTATTACCAGACCTATTTGATTGATTTATTCTTAGTTTTGCAATCAGTCTTTGCCACTTTTTTTAAGCTATTATCACTAGTGAACAAATACATTAAAAGTCCTTTGAGTGCACCATGTACCAATAATTTCATCTTTTTAAAATAGATTTACTGCATACAGTAATTAAAGGTTCAGCTTTATTTTTGAAAGTGCCCCTACACCTTCTTTTAATGAAACACAAACAGAATAAAAGCAAACCAGAATGGCCTTTCCAGATTGCTGCCTTATATGAAAATTCACAGGCACCCAAAATTCCTGATTCATTTTAAAGGTAAAAATGAAAATTATTTTCAGTATTTCTATCCTCCCCAGCTCCTCCACGCACATACATACTACTTCCCCCCTGGGAAATAGTAAAAAAGAACTATTAGTTATTACTATAAGTAGTAGTCAAAATGCTGTCAAAAGGCAATTTTGATGGATTGCTATTTGAATAAAAATAAGACAGGCATTGTATTTATATGACAAGTATAGACGAGATATTAAATGATATTACGAAACTTCAGAATAATTTTTTTAATTATCTCTGTTTGGATCAAGCACATTAAGATGAGACAAGCCAAAGTTAGCTCCAATTCACATAACTTAGCAACGACCTGACCCACTTGAAATTTCTTTTCTAAGACTTGGCTGACTTAGCCAAAGCTAAGGCACACATCTGAATATAATGGGCCAGAACATCAATCAAGACTTATTTTTACTCCTTTACTGCTATTCTGAGTTCTTTTAGAAACTTATTTCAATTTAGCTATTCAAATACATGTTTTCATTGAACTCTGCTACTTTTACACATTTTCTACAGAAACAATGGGAAAAGGATAAGCATGGGAAACTCTGGCATTTAGCAAAGGGCTACAATTTGGATTTTAGTATTTGCCTTTAGTATATTTACAACAAATGGCATCTCCATTCCAGTCTAACATTTCTTTATGCACATCCCTTTGACTCCTCAATTACAGGCTTGCAGCAGAGCTCAAATAAACAAAATGACAAGCAAAGGAGCAATCAGAGAGATTGAACCAGGTGGATTTGAAGGTGAAGCTGACACCTCCAGCTGGGTGCCTCCATCACCTCAGCTGCTGTGGGCATTTCCTTAGCCCTGTGTTTGGACCCTTTAGCTTTCCACCAAAAAATTCAGGAGACAAAAAGCATTCCAGGCACATGCAGGTGGGTAAGAAACTCCTCTGAGGTATCAGAGTGCAGGTTTAACTCCAGTGAATACTTCACTACATTTATTAAGTCAAATCATGCCCAGGAAGGGATGTTTAGGGATGTTTCCAAGAAGGTATTTCAGTTTACCCTACACAAGGAGTTCTCAGCTACTGGTTGCATTTTGGTCTCAAGAATTGCAGCCCCACACAATAAATCAGGCTGGGAGGGGCCTCGAGAGATTTTAATCAGAAAGTGCAGAGTGAAGCACAGCCACCCGTGAGATCACAGCTCTGGGTTTGATGCAGATGCTCTTTGCACACTTCCAAGAGGGGAGATCACACAGCTGCCTCTCTAAGCAGCTGTTCTAAAGCTTAAACATTCCCAGGAAAAAAACTTCTCAGTTTGAACCTACCTCGTTTTAATTGCACATTTTCAGTTCTCATCCTCTTGCCACAATACCTGTGCAGAGAGACAGGCTCTGCCTCATCCCCTCGCAGGCACTGGGGGCTGCTCTCTGCTCTCCAAGCCCTGCTCCTCTGGGTCTCCTCCCAGGCTGTGCTGCACTCCTGACCATCCTGAGGGACCCTCTGCACAGCTGGTACCTGTTTTTATACTGCTGAGGGGCACAGTGAGTTCTGAGCAGAGGGGATGATCACTTCCCAATCTACTCTAAAGCACATCACCTGGGCTGCCAGGTGCCCACACTTGTCCCAGCCCACCCTGCTTTAATTACTCCACCTGTATTTCTCCGTGGGCACTAAGGATGCTGCCAGGGCAATCTCCCAAACAGGGGGAACTTGAGGGGCCAAGCTGCAGAATGGCTGCCCTGGAAGAAAGGCTTTAAAGTAGGAAAGGGAAGGGGCAGAGTTATCAGCAGCCCTGGGCAGGGGAGATGAGCAAAGGGAACACAAAATCAGCTCCACAAGGCTTGCATGGAGTCTCCAGCACATCCATGTAAAAGCAAGGAAGTGCCTAGAGATGATGGGCAGGGCAGTAAGGCACAAGAAATCCAGGAGGTTCCTGATGTGGAGAGCCCTGAGGAACCAACTCCTGCTGGTGCAGCCTGGGTGAGGGGCACAGAGTCACCCCAGCAAGGGTGCTGGTGACACAGAACTGGCACGAGGCACTGAAGGTCACACTGGCATCCAGAGATCCCAGCAATCCATTGATTTCATCACTGTGTGGGGTGCTGGCCACAGGAGCAGTCTGCCCAGACAAGGTGTGACATCCTCCTCTTTCAAAAGCTGCTGGACTATAAAGAGATACCCCAGGATGAAAGCCCTGCTTGAGCAGGTGTAGACATTTAACACCAATCCTAGATTTTGGCCCAGAAATACTGTGCTTTTTCCCTACTTTTCCACAAAAATGCCACATAAAAAATGAAGCCACACAATTATGTTACAGATGTAGTGTATTCTAACTCAGATATTTGTTTCTAAGTTATTTTTGTTGAATGCAAAACTTAAACCACAGCAATGCAGAGAAGATTTCCAGGATTTTCTATAATCTTTTTTGCTATATTTTCCTGCATTTATTTGCCTGCATTCCTTGTATAGCCTACTGTGGAGTGAGATTAACAGACCAAGACATGTTGAAGTCAGTGTCCACAGTACTGTGAATTATATT
This sequence comes from Acrocephalus scirpaceus scirpaceus, assembly GCA_910950805.1. Classification (NCBI taxonomy): domain Eukaryota; kingdom Metazoa; phylum Chordata; class Aves; order Passeriformes; family Sylviidae; genus Acrocephalus; species Acrocephalus scirpaceus. Next base: position 4,107,691 of record OU383786.1, on the reverse strand, counting down.
CCTATTTCTTCCTGATTGTGTTGAGTCTTAACTTCATTTCACCGGTTTGTATTCCACTGAACTTGGTTCTGGAAATCAGAATACTGGAATCATTTCACACTTTTGCTTTCAAGAATAAGTCTCAAACACAATGCAAGTCACACAGAGGTACAAAGAAATTATTTATGCTTTTCCTAGTGGCTATATATATAAGGAACCCGATTTTTAATCTACTTCTCTCATATGGTGCATGAGTATTGTAGCATTGTCAGGGGAGAAAGGGTAAAAAATAGCTGTACAGCAAGAAAAGGAGAGGAAAGAAAACCCTGTCGAGCCACTGCAAAGTTGAGTCCCCTTTCTCTAAGAGAACTACACTGCTGACTTGGCTTCAGAAAGAAATCTTGACCTGATAAGAACCTGAACATTCCTAACTCCCAGTCATGCAATCAAATCATGGTTCTAACCTGGCACAAAGCTGAAAGCTTCATTCTGTGTCAGTTCTTTTGAGTTATTTAGAGCTAAAAGAAACAGGCTCAACTGGAAGCTATATTTAGGAAAATCTGGATATTTTAAAAATAAGACCCAGACATGAATTTGCAGTGCCATTAGGCTGCTTGTTCAAAGTGCCTGTGTGACATATTGACAACTTCTTTCTGTTGGATATTTATCTTTTGCCTTCTCCCCTCCTCACAGATTTTTGGTTTTTTTGTGTTTTGGGGTTTTTTTTTCTCCTTTTTTTAACATACATCTTTCTCTATTGCTTCCTCACTAGCATGGATAGCTCCAGCTAGTTCATAAATTCCATTGCTGCCTGCTGCCATGGGATGTGACCATGCAGAAAATATTTCATAGGGGAAAGTGTTAGCTAGCTAGAGGCAGTATTGTCGATCATTTCTGGGAACTGCAGCTACTGGGATGTGACTGTGTATTCATTTCATGCATTATAACACCTAATGTACATGACAAAATGTTGAATATTAAGTTAATTCACAAACTAGAGTAGCTGGTGGTGCTGAAGCTGTACAGAAAATACATGTTATTGTTCCTTCTCCTTTTCCAGTGCTTTCTAGCAACTAGAAAATGGTTTGGTTTCAAAATTGCTTGATTTCACCATTTATTTTACCTCGATTTAGTTCATTAAAGTTTGAGCAATGCTTTGATGTCGTTTGCTGCAAGCTGCCATGCAATTTTACTGTTGTCTCTTTATGCTCCTGCCCCTGTAGAAATTCGTGATGAGAAAATCTGCCCTTAACTGTTTTGTACAGAGTAAAATTTTCAATATATTAGAAGTTAATTTAATTGACACTATTCAGTGGCAAATAACAAAGATAAAAATAATGCCTAAAAATTAATATTATTGTTACTATTAACATCAGGAACCAAATGGTTAAAAGCTAAGAAATATACAAGGCAGATTATGCATTTGCACAAAAAACTCCTAGTCTAGGAATTTGAACATAGCCACAAACCCAGCCAGGCTAATAACCTACTTCAAAGGGGAAAATGCAGTGTGGAGCACACAGAGGAGTTACCTACCTCAGAGGAACTCTTTTTTCCAAGTCCTTCATTCCAAATCAGGAACAAACAGGTTACCTTGGCCTTAGAAAACCCTGCAATAAAACCGAGCACGAGGAACCTACTACCACAGGAAAGAAATGAAATTCTTTTCTCCTGCCATGGTTTCCACAAGAGCACAGATGTTTCTCTTGAGTGGTGAAGAAATGCAACAAATAACCCACACAACCACTTTCAGATTGAAGTGTCATCACACTGTACCACCAGAACAGAACCTTTGCACAGAAGATGATTAGAGAGAAAGAAACCAGGTTTCCATGAACCAACTCAGCAGCTCCTGTGCAGCCACAGGAACACCCAGGTTATTCCTTCTTCATTCCATACCAATGCCCGCAGTGGTGACACACAAAGGCAAAAACAAACAAAAATACTCAGAGGAGACAAGCCATTTTTGAGGAACTCTCTATTTTGAGTAAGAATATTGTCAGGTGACAGCTGTTTAACTTATGTGATGTGCATAAGGAATGTGATGAATGAAATTATACACAAAGTTTGCTATTTGCCCCATTTAGAACTTCTGGTGCCACTCAAGTAATCCCTCACTGGTTTGAGTTACAACAGCAGCTTTGTACTATCACCTAATAATTCCACAGTTCTCCCCAGGGGAAACCAATGCAGTTAAAATACCTGACACAAACTGTGCATTGTGGAACATTTTATCTGCCAGTGAAAGAAATCTCTCATGGGGGAAACAGGGCAGAGTGAATCCCTAAACATAATCTGACAAAACAAAGTGAAGATCTTTCACTTCTTACACAGCCTAAAGGTCATCTTAGTAGTCCATGAGTGTTAAAAAGCAGGTTATTTTAAATATATTAGAGTTCTTCCAGTATGGCAATAATAACAAACAGCCAAGTCCTCGATGCAAATCATTATGCAAAGTTTAAAATGAAGACAGTTTGGGGAATCGTAGCCTCCTGAGAACATCAGTGTGTGACAGGAACACTCATGGAAGTGAGCTTCCACTGCCTTGGAATGGTGTTCATTTTAATATGGAGAATACAATACAGTTTTCAGGGGAGTTCTTGATTTTAAAAGCACAGAAGTAAAACTGGTGTGACAGAGTGCGTGCTGCTGTTACAGGGTTACTTTGAAAAGAGGTGGGATGAGGTGGGAATGCCCTGCAGAAAAGGGAAGAGTGGCCCTTCCTTTGGGAATTACCAGGAACGCTCACTGGGAGGCTCAGCCTGGCCAGCTCAGGGTGGCAGAGGGGAACTGGCTGCTCAGAGCCAGGAAAACCACAGGGATGAGCAGGGGGCAGCCAGAAGGGGCTCTGAGAACAGAGAACCTCGCAGGAGCTAAAGGGAACTCGGCAGAGCTTGTTACAACTTGCAAAGGCACCAGCTGAAATCAGATCTGTCAGTGAGAACCTGCCTTTGTGGACACAGCAGGAGAAAAGCTGCAGATAAATCCCTTTTATTTATTACTTATTTGCTCTGAGTGTCTTCTGTTCAAAACCCTAAATATTCTAGTTTTAATTCTAATATAACCTGTCATTTAAAATATGCAAAAAAGGCTTTTAGCTTTCTTTGGGGTATGCTCTATAAAGAGGAGGTCTATTTAAATCCACTTAAAAGATCCAGCTGACTCAGGGTCTCATTATGTGTGTGATCATATTACTGACACCCAAAAAAAGAGCAAAATACAATGGGAAAACATTGGCCTGCTATCATTTGTTGGAACGCTGAGGACTACATGCAGTATCAGAACAGATGAATTAATTAATTCTCAAGTAAGCAGGACAATTCTCACTCCATATATATATGCATATATACACATGCATAGATTGTATCTTCGAACACTAAACACTGTTAAGGTTTTGGTGAGTGGAGCAAAATGAGAATCTTGCTTTTCTCCTTCCAACAAAACCAAGCAAACTCCCTGGAAAGCCTGACCTGCACACCAGAGGCCTGGCTGCAGACATGTGCAGGGCAAAGTGCATCACCCTGCTGGAGAAACCCCTCTGGCCACAAAAGGAAATTTCACCCTGCCCCAGGACAGCAAAAGTCTGCTGCCAATGCAGCATAAACCATATCAAAATGCCATTCAAAATATCTTGACTTTTATACTTCTAGTATTGCTACCAGGCTCTGGAAAAACAAAAAATTATTCTTGCAACACAGCACCAACATTTTTGAAAGAGTGAATCTGACTTCATATACCAGTCTAGGACAGGACTGTCCAACTTCACGTGCATATTTCTATCTGAGTTAATTAAGCAAATTAAGAAGTTGCAACATAATTCTTCTTATTATTATATAGTATGTTCCAGTTCAGTTAAACACAAGGCTAACATTTTCCTTTGGGTAGATACCTCATTCCCTAATTTAGGCTGTTTTGTGAAAGAGGAACTTGATCCTGCTGAATCCAGGAAGGCATTTCCCCCGGCTGCACATCACTGCCAGGTGCTACCAAGAAGCTTCTCAGGCTCCAAAGGCACAAGTGCCATCCCTGTGAAGGGAAAGTCTCAGTCCAGTCAACTCCTGCCTTAGTCCTGCACTTCCCTCTCTGCCCATGTGGCTCTGGAATGTCCTGCAGCTGGAAGCAGAAATGTCTGCAGCCAGACAAAATTCATCCTGAGCAGGAAGTGTCTGTCTTCAAAGCTCTAAAAAGCCCCTTAACGTTCTCCTGGACAGTTTAGTGAAAGTGTTTGGTTGGTTGTTTTTTGGTTTTCTTTTTCTGGTTTCACAAAATACAGAGAAGAAATATATTCTTGCTTACTTACAAAGTAACTTTTAAGGCCACAAATGGGAGTCAGAAACCCAAGTAACAGAACCCTTTTTAGGCTGAAATATGGAGCAAAAGCTCCTGCCACTGCACTCCCAACTGTCTCGCAATTTATATTATGACTGGCATAAAGGACATTTGCTATAGAAATGATCACTGAAAAGAACAATAATGGGGTAGCAGATTTTAACTGCTTGGCTAAGTTGAATTTTGTGCTTTGTGTGGAACAACAGCAATTTGGAGGCTCAGTATGGTGTCTTCTACTGAGAAATCCCAGAGCCAGAATGATTCTTTTCCAGCACTGTTCAAGACAGTGGAGCAGGAAATCCCACACCTCACACTTCCCTGGGGGCAGGAATTATTCTTTTTCACTTAATAGACTGAAAAACACAGACTAAAAACAATAATTTAAAAAAATAGACTGAATATCAAATGAGTCTCCAAAAACTTACTTGCAAATTCAAGCAGCACTGAAGTTGAAATAGGAAAATACTGCCAAGTTAACAAATGTTTGGTACATATTATAACCTCCTATTAAACAGATGGGACTTTTTCAACCAATATTTTTATATATTTATGTATATGCATATGGAAACATGGAATAACTTTTTTTCTGAAATCTAGGTTAGGACAACAAGCACCTGAACTTTTCATACTGGAATTAAACCACTGTTTAATGAGTAAATCCTTTGAACACAATTGTATAGCTACAGAAAGTCCCCTGAAACAATCATTTGTAACTATTTTTCTCTGCACTTCATAAATAATGAATAGTTAAAAGAAAAACAACCCACTGGTATCACATTTTTTTCATGCACTGGTTATGCAAGTAGGCTACAAGATCCTTTTGAGGAAAAAATGTATTATTTTGACACCTTGCAGTCATTCTCCCTCACAACTGGATTTTTAAGGCTTGTGGGAAAAAGCCCCAAAATATAACATGTTTCACAAGTAAGTAACACAGTTTATAAAACTGTTTGGAATACAAAACCATTATTCTTTTAATCTAACATCATAAAAGTGTTTTTTCTCACAAGTAATGAGCTATTTATATTTTCTTTTTATTATATATTTCTACTCAGAACACTTATCCACAACCTGGAAAAGTAATTTAGTATGTTTCTATAAATAATGATGAGTGACTTAATTTTTTAAAAATCCTGTAAAAGAGAAACTGTCTCACCCACACTAAATTCCCAAATGTGAAAACCAATTTGCCTGAAAATCTGTACTTTTTTTTTTTTTAAATGGAAAAATCTGGGGAAACAAGGTCATTAGAAAGTGAATATAAAACTATTAGATATATTTGCCTTACACTTCACGTGTTCCAAGCAGGTAATTTAGATAATCTTTCAATAATTACAATGCACTGCTATCAAAAGAGTTTCTAATAACTCCATCCCATTAACTAATTTAAAGAATATACCAAGCTGAATTATAAAATGTAATAGCACAGCAAACAACACAAAAATCCCAAAAGGTTAATATAGAAGAGGAGGATATTAGTAACACCATTATCCTTGGTGGGAACCAGCCATGATGTTTCACCCTCTTGCTTCCTGTGAAAGCTCTGTTAATGGATATGGTTCTAATTTCATTTCCAAAGTCAGGGTAAGACAAACAAAATGACACCACAATTGAATGGCATTTGCTTCATGTCTGGAGCTTTCCTTGGGCAACTCCTACCAAAACATCCCAGGTTAAATTATAAAATCTGATGAGATCAGTCCACCAAGTAACAATGGAGAAATGAACAATTCTGGAAAGCAGGAACCCAACACCTTTTTATTTTTCTTTCCCCAGTACCTGGTAAGGATGTGCTGTCCAAACAAACTCTGTGTGTGTGGGTCCATCACAGCTGCAAAACCCCCTCGACACACCAAACCCTGCTGGGGCCACAGTGCTGGCTTCCACTCAGCCCAAGAGAACCACAGAGTGACCCCATCAGGGCTGAAATCACAGCTCTGTCTCAGGAATTTCTACCCTATCCAGGATTTAGAGCTAATCTCAAATCTGCAATTTCCCCTCAGGAATAAGACACAGGTCCACACTCTCAGATGTCACTGAGAGCTAAGCTGTCACCCAGTCACCCAAATCCCCCAGCAATCAGCCTCGTATTATGCATTGGAGTTCTTAAAGAAATTCAGTCTTGTGTATATCCATTATTTGCCATCATCCCTTGCCTTAGTGACGTTAGGAAAACAGCTGAAATCCTCAGCTGGGAAATAGCCTTAGTGTCAGTAAGGTATATGTGTGCTTAGGTAGTTTCATAATAGAACATCTACACTTGCACTTTCCAAAGTAACTGAAAAAGCTTACCACCATTCTGCAGATACACAAGGAATTAACATATTTGCAATGTGCTAAGTTGAAATTTAAATTAAATTTTAAAAAAACACAATGGAAAGAGATTTGCACAGTATTTATTTCATGGGTAGTTATAAGTAACAGAAGACTAGCTATTGCTTTTTATGCATTTATTTGAAAATGATGAATGAAGCAAGATTTACTGTACCTGAAATATACAAATGGCACAGCATGTTTAAAGAAGAATAAATTGCTTCAAGTTTTCTCAGCAATGAAGAACCAGATAAGTTATTTTTATGCATCCAGTTGGCAGAACAAGTTGAATGATTATTTTTCACACTGTGAGTGTATCTTACTCTCCCTTTTAGTAGTGGGATAATTGTTAATTGTGAGAGTGGGAAATGTCTTAGCAGATGTATAAAAAAGCAGAGCAGAAGGGAGAAATAATGAAGGAGAGCACTGTGCCTTGGAGAAGACAATGAGAAAACCTGCTAACACAGAGAACTGATAAGACCTTAAACCACAAAATAATAATGATCCTTAGGAATTGGGGTCATTATTGACTGATCCTTGACCAGACTTGATTCTGGCTGGCTTTTAATGCAAGCATTAAAATGATGTGCAGACATAATTTGAAACTCTATTTCAATTTTTTTTCCCTTTTTTTTTTAGTTATGTAATTTTAGAAAGTGTTTTCAGTGTTTATAGACCTAGTTATAAAAAGGTAGATCACTGGAAATTTTGAACTAACTCTGGCAAAAATAATGAGACAAATAGCTTTGAAACCCCAACTTGTTACAATTTCCTTTATAAAAATGATAAAAATATTTTAAAATACATTTTTATAAATAGTACATCTGAGTCTGGTGTGGTATGCAGTGCACAGTAGAACTTAGTGGAAGATACTGACAATAGTGAGAACAAACCAGAGGAGCTGGCTCATGAGCTCTTTCCTTCCAGATGATACATTTTTTTAATTTCACATTCTCACTACCAAGATTTATCCTCCTGCTCAGACTTCGCTCTCCCAGCCTACCACATTTTTTCCTATACTCAATTTACTGATTCTCACTTCACTTGCATGAATGCAACATCATTAACTCTATTTGACACACCTCTAACTTACACCAACACTTCAATAACTTCAGAATCAATCCCATTATCTCCATCATTCAGGAAATGCAGAAGGAAGGTGAAGCCTACACTAATGAACCTCAGTGTTAAAGGGGCTCATGTGATAAAAAGCATAATTAATAGTCACAACAGCAAATGTGTTGAGTTTTAGATTTAGTACCTCTATTCCTCCAACTGACCATTTCCTACAGCAGGCAGCAGCAGAACGTGCCCACCAGCTCTGCTGTCTGACTGCCACAGTCTGGATCACCATCAGCACACTAACAAACCCAGTGAGCACTTCATGAGCATTCTGCTAACGATGGAGAGCCACTGCATCTTCCTCTGTTGTGCAGCTGTAATATTACAAACCCACTGTACAACCTGAAGTCACTTTCCAGCCCAGAGAGGCAATATCACTCACAATGGCTAAGGCTGGAAGCTGTTGCAGCAGCCCTCTTATTAAAGGGTAAAAATGAGCTGAGACACAGACTTCTTGTTAAATATGGCATGAAAAGGGTCCTGGTTTATTCCTCTTCACAGCTTAGTCATCTTAACTCCAACTATTCACTGACTCTGGCTGCAGCAAGCTCCTACTGTAGGTTTTCCTTGCAGCCTCTGACTGCTGCTTATTTCCTGCAGAACTCTGACTGCAGGGATCAGTTTGCAGCCTCTGACTGCAGGTTTTACCTAGCTAGACTCTGACTGCAGGGATTGGTGTGCAGCCTCTGACTGCAGGCTTTTACCCAGCTAGACTGTGACTGCAGGGATTGGTGTGCAGCATCTGACTGCAGGTTTTACCCAGCTAGACTCTGACTGCAGGGATCAGTGTGCAGCATCTGACTGCAGGTTTTACCTAGCTAGACTCTGACTGCAGGGATCAGTGTGCAGACTGTGACTGCAGATTCCAACAACAGGCTCTAACTGCACACCCAGACTGACCTCACAGCACGAAGTCTCTCTCCCCAGGATCCTGCTTCATGTTCCTCTCCTTCATGCTCCTCAAGGTTCCTCCTCTTACCAGCTCACCCCTCTTTTATCTCACTCATCCTTATTGGATACAGCTGTGTCCTAGGGTAGGACAAACCCTGACTCATCAGGGGCAAGGCTGTGTTGTTAATTAACACAGCTGTTACTTATCAGGGGTGTGGTTACCTGTATTCCCTTCTACAGGAAGAGACTGATACCTTAACTTTCAGCTCTCATGTATTTCAGGCTCTGTGCTGCCCAGGGGTGCAGCTCTGAGCTCACAGTCAGGGTCACTCAGCTCTCTGCACACAACAGGGACACAAAACAAATCCTTGTCCTGCTGCACACCAAGGACAACTTTCAGCCCAACAGCACAAACAAGGGTGGCTGCAGGGAGGAACAAGAAGGATGGGACCTCACAGCCTGAAGCTGAACAATTAAACCTCAATATGCAAATGGACCAAAAACTCATAAAAATACGAGACCACGAGGACTGTTTGTCCATTTTGTGACCATTTTGGGTCCACCTTGGGTGTAGCCCTGGCCAGGCCCTGTCCTGCCCAAGGTGTACCCTAAAGGCCTTTCAATAAATCCCTACTTTATTCTCTGGCTCTGTCCAGTCTCTGTTCCAGCTCAGCCTTCCCAAGGCATCTGTACCTCTGGAAGTCTCCTGGCCCAGCCCCACAACTCCAGCAGGGACACCCAGAGCTGGCTGACCAAGACAGTGTCCAGATGGAAACAAATTATTTCCCAAATGGGAGACCTGGCTGCAGGAAAACAGGAAGAATTCTTGCAAAACTGAGATTCAATTTTGCCACTTCACAAACACCATCCAGTTGCACTTGATGAAGATAATTACACCGTCCCTGGAGAGAACGCTCCAAGGTTGACACTGATGTATGAAGTGACTCTGGAGGGTGTTGGAAGCTGCAGAGTGCAAAGGCTCCTGCTGTCTTTTAGTTACACAAATCTCATCACTGGGGTGGAAAGCTTCACTGTTTTCACCATGATTAATAAAGACAAACTTGTTCCCTTCCATCTTTTACTGAGTATACATCAAAGGCCTGGAATTAAAGGGCACTGATTTATAACTAAAAGCTGCACAACAACAACTGGTATATTCATGCAGAGGATCAGAATAGTGAGCTGAATTCCTCACATTCCAGTGAGTAAAAAGAAAAACTAGTGGATTTTAAAAACTTTCCCAGATTATAAAGGACTGCTTCTACTGAACAGTTTCTACTGAATTCAATCTTCAAGTTCAAACACTTCATGTGCTTCTTACAGTCAATGAAGTGCTACCAACAAAACTGTATTGAACTTAATTCTGCTTTTATACTGCAGTTCAGATACACCATGATTTGGCTCAGGTTCTTTCAAATTTCTCTAATCTAATTAAAAACCAATCTCTGCATAGAACTGACTCAAACATGGCAAAGTGATGTCTGTGCTCTGTTCTAATGGCATTCAAGGTTACAGTCATATAAATCTTTGCATCAAAGAGCCTAGAAAAAGTAAAAATCCTCTTGCCAAATCAGTAATGAATTTCTAAGAAGACAAGGGAGTTACTTTTCCTGCAGAAAGATTGTATTACTTTTGCTATGTATATTCATCTATAAACAGCGATTGCTTTGTGTCAAAAGACAGACAGCCAGATAGACAGAATGCTGATGCTATTGAAATTCCTATGTTAAAATTTAATGGTTTTTTAGTAATTCTATAATTCTACTCTTCTAGTAAGGCTTCTGAAAACTCCATTATGCACTGACAAAAAACAAGTGAAAGAAAAGCTTTTGTTTCATATATTGTTATGTATTTTCTGGTTCACAGACTCACTTCAGGTGCTGCAGCTCACTGGAAACCACGAAGACAAGCAAAAACCTTAATTCCTTCCAAGGATGGAAGCAGAAGTGTCCTTAGTCATTCTGACAGTGAGTGACACTGGTAGATAACCAATTCCTCACTGGGGTTTGGTCACACAGGTGAACATTACACTGGTAAAGGCACTGTAGGACACTGTAGGGTAGGACAAACCCAAACCTGAGCTTCCTTCTGGCAAGCAGAAGGCCCAGTCTCTTGTTCAGTGCTCTTGGATACAAACCAGCACGTGAATGCTGAATCCCATTCTTCCTGCCTAGGCCCAGTTTGGGAGGTATTTCAGTGCTGAGGGAAAATAAGAGGAACTAAACACATGATTGCCATGAGCATAAATTGTGTGGTTTACCACATCCATGCATGAGCATCTCATGAATTTACACGAGTGCCCAAGCAGCTCATGTTTGGGTCCCCAGTTAGCTCCCAGGTGAGCACATCATTAGCTCTTGTGTAAGTGATTCATTAGTTCATGGGCACCGTCAGTTAACCACTACCTTGCAGAGTCCAGGCAGGCTGTCACAGGTGTGTCACCACAGCCCTGCCAGCGGGGTCACAGAGGCACCACAGCCACAACCTCTGCCTTCCTTAGCTGCACACGGAGCCCAGGAACGGACAGGAAGGGAACCATCTCTCAGGGAATGAGGGAAAACAGCTCAGGGGACACTTGAGAAGATTCATGGCAGGAGAAACTACTGGAAACATGCATGTGAGCTGCAGAAGGGGGATCCTTTGCTGAGATTTCTCAGTTTTGAAAACTAGTTACTCCAAATGAGGAGAAACAGGTGTGGACTCTGGGGCTCCTCCACCTTGGCTGTTCCCTGAACCTGCCCCAGCCTCCTTTGCTCACTCATTCTCTCTCATACTGACACATCTTTCTGACAAAAACTAAAAATAAATGCTTCTGGTATCTCCCACTACCAGCCAGGTGGACTGTGAGTTAGGATTGCTACCACGATGGTCACACTCCAGCTTTCAGTGTGACACTAAACTTTATGCTTTTTGGAAGACAAATACTGCAGGTGTAATGCTACAGATAAATGCTTGATAGCACACAAAATGCTCGAGGAGAAAACTGTTTTCTAGCACAAATTTGAAATTGGTTTTGTCGCATTCCTTCCCTCTACACCAGCATCACATAAAATGTAACTCCAAAAATTTTAGCTGTGTTAAAGAAAAACTTCAGAATCTCAGTCACACAGCAAGTGTACACACACATATTTAAATATGTACACACTTAAATGCTTCCAGCCTTTTTTCACAAAGCACAAGCACAACATAATACGTACATTAGTCAGCCAGCACAGGGTAACTTCGACAAAATCATAATTCACAATGATTTAAGAAGGTTTTGGTGTTTCCCTTATAAAGCTGCACAAACAAAACCTGCAGAGCACCAACAGCTGAGTGTTTCAGAAATGCAATTATGCCCCATGCAGGGATTGCAAACAGGCTGCAGCCTCCCATTTCAGCCCATGGACTCTGCAATGTGCTATCAAATACTTAACCACTGGTTGCCCATGTGCTCTTATTGGGAGATCTCTCTGGTGTGCTAATTAGTTCAGAATGTAGCTGCCAAAATAAAATGACATAAAAGAGACTAATGCATCACATATATCCCACCTGAGTAAAATAAGAAAACATCTGTTAAAGACCTTTAAACGTTTGTTTAATTACTGGGGGGGAGGTGGGGGGGACTGTAATGGATAAAAAGGAAAAAGGGAAAAGGTAAAAAAGCAGGGAATAAATCTCAGTTTCTTCCTCTTTTCTAGAGCTGGGTTCATTCATTGTGATAGGTGGCTTCTTTTTTCTATGTAGCTGGTCCAAATACAGGCTTACTTGCACGCTAGTACTAGAAACTGGCCTGAGCTTTTGGTGGAAAAACACGGAAAAAGGATGCTATTTTTCCCTGATCTTCATCACCCATGTTCATCACAGAAAGTGGACAAAAGTTTCTCACCTCAGCACATAAGGGTAAAAAACCCCTGAATCCCCAAATCTGGCTGTTCTTTTGGCTGCAGTGCCAGGACTACAGATGTCCATCAGTGCTTACTCATCCACCCGGGGAACGGATCCTCCATCCCAAACTGCTGCTCTCTGGAACAGCTTCTCCACAGGTGGGACTGGGGAGCTTTAACAATTAGCAAAATAAACCCAGCACAATTAGCAGGCTCAGGGTCACAACTGGCAAAGCATTCCAGGACCCAGCCAGATGCTGACATGCAATGGGTTCCTGAGGAATTCCGACATTTCTAATTTTCTAAAGGCAGATTGCTTGAAAGTATCTGATCAGCACTTCTGATCTCCAGGGTTTTTCAGCATTTCTGTTTGTTATGGAAGCACTGAGGAGGCTGCAGTTTAAAGGTGGCTGAAATGCTCCCTGCCAGGAGCAGTCCCAATCTAGGGAAGAACATTCCATTGTCAATGCAAAAAAATAAAATATTACAATCCAAGTCTTCCTAGATAGATGCTAAGATGAATTAATGACAAATGCTCTTCTTGTGTCATGTTCAACCTCTTAAACATGGTCTTGTTTCTCTCCTTGAAACACCCTCCTCTCATTCAAACACTGATTTGAAGTGTGACATTTCTGTGGAAAAAATACCCAACATTAAAAATTTTGTGGCAGTTTGTTACTCAGACATCCTGAAAAGCGTATATGTTGCAGGCAAAACAGTCCTGACTTGGGGAATTTTCCTTATTTTATTCTCATTTAACACAAAGTTAGTTAAAAAAAGAAGACATAGTACAGTTCTACTATATGCTAATTGAAAATTAGGAATCATCAGGGTCCTACAAGAAGTAATGTGTATTCGAATGCTGACTGTCTCAGAGCTCCTAAGGATAATGGCAAACAACACTATACAAGCTTATATTGTGCATACCCTGCATAGACCTAGTCTGATTTGGTTTGATTTTCACTTTGGCCAGGCTTACAGTTTGTTTTTAAACACTGTTATCTTTTAATTATTTTGTTATCAATACTGGCATGCAGCCCAGACGATGGGCACTGTTGATATTTTCCCATTTTCTCCATCTACTTTAGGCTGTTGACTAACAGAAGTATGAAAACATTTCTCTATTAGCCAAAATTCATTACTGCTGCTTAAAAATAGTTCGATGCACTCAAGGCATGGTGATGCACACACATACCTACCAAGCTGATGGCATAGTTTTAAACTTATTAATGGAAACATGACAATTAGCAGAATTACTGGGAAGTTATTAAGGATCAATGGATCCATTTGCTGGGAGGAAATGAGAAAATAATTCCAGTTCTTCTGATAATGCTTTTAAAATTATCATACTGGCATAGGAATGGATTCATTTACAGCAACAGTTTGGAAGCAATGGGATTTGTGACAAACGCTGTGCTCTGCTGGGTTTTGATTACTAATGGTTACAACTGCTTGCAAAGAAGTGCACGCCACCTTCTAAGAGATAAGAGAGAGAAATATGGCATGAGGGGAAAAAGCAAGGGTTAGGGATGCTCCTCCCTCTGAAAGCAAAGTTAGTGCTGGGAACAGCTAATTACAAAATTGTCACGACACAGACCGAGCTCCTGGGCTGGCAAAGTTACACACAACAGTCCCAGGAGAAATAAGAGGAGGGATTTCTAACAGAGAGATGCCTGCAGTGAACAAGTCTAAGAGGAATTGTAAACCTACAAGGAGAGATCCTGAACAAAAGCTGCTGCTGCCTTGTGTTGGGGACTGGAGGCAGGCTCTGCCCGAGGTGCAGATTTCTCTCGGTGTAATTAGGGGCTGTGCTAATTGCCACGGTCAGCACGGCAGTGCAGGGCTCACAGAGAGCCCAGGGCGTTGTGCTCTGACTGCAGGGACTGAGAAATGGACCCGTGCTGCACAGCCCCGCCGGGAAAGGACAAATGGCTTCGTTCAGGAACAAAGGGGATAAGGGAGATTTTTTGTTACATTAATCTGGATAAAGAAAAAACACTTCTTTTGAATTTCTAGGGAGGCTTAGGACAGTCAGAAAGGACAACCATCCTGCACTGTGCAGCCCCAAACCACTGCAGCCTTTGGGCTCATCAACAGCAGAACACCTTTGAAATTCACTTTTTTGGCACCATAGACTGCTGACGGCTTTGTTATCTGTCTCAATAATTACTGCAACAAAGAAGCAAAATCTGTGGGCTAGAGAATATTTTCTCATAATGTTTTCTCATGTATTGTTTATACTATATATTTTACCATTTGCAGCATTATTAGAGGCCTCAACAATCATTTGGTAGTGTCTGCAACATAATTGAATAGAGTTTTATAATCCCAGTGAGTAGGAATAAATATTTAATTCTTATGTACCACATGACAGTGGGAATTGTTTCAGCCAATAAATCTTTTTGTTATTCTACTTTTGCATATGCACTTTCTGTTGAGACAAAAGTGCTTGTACAAAACCTTCTCAGTTACTTCAATGAAAATAAAATATTTGGCAAGTCATTTTTATTTAAAACTTTGCCTCTTCTTCCCATATATAAAAGCAACAAAACTTTTTTTGTGTGTGTTTTATCCTTTTAAATGAATCCAAGAAAATAGAGACTTAAATCAAGGAAAGGAGAGGAGGAAAAGAAGCAATAAAAATAAAAGTGGAACAAACGCACATCAGTTTAACCCTGTCCTTCCCAAGAGTCACATCCCTTTCACTTCCCAGGTAACACTGAGCAAAAACAAAAGTGGCACCAAAAGCACAAAGACCTTCCCCCAAGCCCATGCTCCTATAAAAGCTTCAAAACCACAAAATAATAACAAACCTCAAATCAGCCAGAGGTTCAGAACATTACCAGGTATTTTAACATGCTGCACACAGTGTTATTTGTTGGTGTTTTGAGACAATGGATAATTTGGCAAAGAAATAAAAAACGACCGTGAGGGATCCTGAGACTGTTTTTAGCTGCAGCAGGAAAGCAACATTCTGTCTCCAGTGGCAACTTACCTTCACAAAGAAAGTAGGGACTTGAGAATAGATGAGCTGGGGATTTTGGTTTTTAAGAAATTAAAAATTCTCTACCTAAAGAAAAGGAGGGTAGAGGCTTCCGTCTCAATATGTAAAAGTAAAAATAACACTGTCTCATAAATTTGTTATAGGATTCCAAACTGTAGTAAAAAGAAAAAAAAATAGAAAGGGTAGAAAGTTTTACTGAGTTCTATTAATTTAAGTCTGTGTAAACTGAAGAAATTCACCAGGTCTTTTGATATGCTAACAACCAGATTTCCTCTGCCAGATGGGGGTGTCCAGAGAGACCAAGTCCCTACTGTTATTGTTTATACAACAAATTATTGTTCTGTTGTCCTGGGGAATATGATAGTGGGAGTTCAAGGTAAAGCCTAATTTAGATGGAACTTCTCACAAAATTAACAACTCTAATTTGTTTATGTTCAAACCCAACATGGAATCAGAGTAAGTGCTCTTAGAATTCAACTCAGAATTTCACAGCAGTGCTTGCAGTGCTTTTTGACCAGCAGAAAAGATGAGCTGCTTTGCCTGAGTTTGGGCTTTTGGGGGGTTATTTTTTGTTTGTTCTCCTGTTGCTTTTTTGGTTATTTTTCCCAATCCAGTGAGCAAATGGAATGGATTTACTAGTCTTTTCTCAGAAGAAAGGTAAAAGTACGATGGCCTGCAGACAGACAAGACAATATGGGGCAGGGTGCAAAAAATCACCAATCAAATTGAAGTAACTATATTGTATCTCATAATTCTCATTAAAAACTAAAAACATAACAAAACTGCATCACTGAGACTTAAATACCTGACTGAAATTTCTAAGAAAACAAAGTTTTACTTCTTTTCCAATGAATTACAGGAAGCACAGCATTACAGAAGGAAAGCAGTGAAACCCAGTGCTTCTGAGAGGATAAACTGTTCCCCCCTGTGATGGGTGCCAGGGCAGCTCTGCCTTCCCCATCCATTACCTGGTGCTGGAAGGTTCCTGCATAGCAGGGTGTATTTTTATACCCCAACTTAGCCACTGTGGAGGCAAAAAAGAACATCTAAAGAACTCTGGATGGTGCAGCTGGGATCTGATCCACACCAAAAGAATAAAAATCTGTCAAGGTAGAACGATTCCCTGGAAGTTTGACTTGGAAATAACCTGTTTTCCCTTGCCCCATGCTATATGGGATCACTAGAGTTAATTTTATGGACTCATTTACATGTGCAATATTTTTAAAATGTGTATTTATTAGTAGTCTCAACAGGCCATCCAAAAAGTGATGAAACAAGGACTGCAAAACACAGGGCTCAAGCAGATTAACCTTCATGAGCTAAACAATATCTGAGAGAGTTGTACTTTTATAAAGGCCATATTCATTTGGGCAGAGAACTTCATTTCACAATGCTGTCAACCCAACAGCACTTTTATGGGTGAGATTCACTCTACATTCACTCTACAAAATACATCAAGGAGATGGACTGCTTTTGTTTACTTTAGCAAGGGAAAAAGAGCTGAGCAATAACTGTGTTATAACGATTATTAATGTAAGTGTAAGAGAGCACCGTGAAGACAAAGGAATCACATCTCCATCCAATTTGCTGTATGCTAAAACTGCTATCACTTTGTTGAATGAAGTACAGAAACACCAATTTGTAAAAGCAGGAACTTGGCCAAAGTTATTTTATAGTTTCATATAAACTAAATGGTAGCATTCAGTTTAGATGGCACTAGGAGCCACTTTGCAAAGTTACTCTCCTTGTACTCTTCCTTTTTCTTCTAAATAAATGGTCACTAAATAATAGCTGGCTACTCACACATTACCTCTCACTGTTCCCAAGATAACAAGCTGTAATAATTGTGGGGAAACCCAAGCTCGTGGTTGATTCTAGGATATCACTGTAAAACAGCAACAGGCTATAACAGCATTTAAACTGTTGTCTTCTGCACTCCTGGCACAATATTCATCTCAGTTAAAAAACTTCAAAAACTTATTAAGTTCTTTCTACTTGTTTCAATATTTACTAAAGTTTTTTTTTTTCTCTTGAAAGCTCAGCATCGCTTTATGGAAAATGCAGACAGACCCTACACTTTACTAACTTTTCCTTCCCCTTCTCCCACTCAACATTTTCACAGTACAGGAAGCTACAGGCATCACTTTCCTTTCTCTCTCTTCCCAAGACTTGATGATATTTAGAAAGTTCCTCATTCTAAGCAGTGGTTTTGCTTCTCCATAAGTGTTCAATAACCTTTCTAACTCTTACAGACAGTTCTGCACCCTCCTCCTTAAGGCCAAAACCTTAAGTGAAACATCATAGTTGGGGCAGCATCTTTGTAGGATTTTGGTCTGAGGTCACCAACAGTGGCTGAATCATGAGGAAAAAGAAGCTTGCTGATCTCATACAGAACACAGGCACTTACTCATAGTTCTCAGTTGTTCTGAGCCTTCTTAAAGTAACCTTTTCATACCTTCAAGTATTCTTCAAACCTAAAATTCACCTAAAAGAGAATATTGAAATCTCCAGGCAATTTTATTTTCAACTGAAAACTTTTTGTTCTCCTTCTTCTGTTTCTTTGTATTTATTTACTTCTCCCTCCACCTTGTCAAAATCATCAATCTCACTTGTTACAGCTGCTCTGTAGCATTTGCAATGGGCAGGGGTAACACATCTGTGGCAAGCGTCTAAAGCTCAGCTCTGATCACTGGAATCAGATATATGGAAATTGTTTGACACACT
Organism: Acrocephalus scirpaceus scirpaceus; assembly: GCA_910950805.1. Taxonomy (NCBI): domain Eukaryota; kingdom Metazoa; phylum Chordata; class Aves; order Passeriformes; family Sylviidae; genus Acrocephalus; species Acrocephalus scirpaceus. The sequence goes on along the minus strand of OU383786.1, from coordinate 4,089,463 downwards.
TCCTCCACATGTGGGCTCAGACAACTTAAAAACAAGCATTAAAATGTATGAATATGTAACTGGAACAAGACTGAGAGCCTTCAGATGCCACATGGCACTGCTCACAGGGTTGTAAAATCACATTTTCCTTGTTTGAGAGGCCCCTCCATGATCCTTCCAAGAAGAACAAAGGTGTTGGAGTGCAGTGAGTGAAAGTGTTGGAGTCCAGAGGTGAAGATTTAGGCACCAGTGACATGTTTGGTTACTTCTCCCACAACATCTGCACTGCCATTCTGTGTCAGGAATTTTATCCAAGCCCTAACACAACTCTGCCCCTTTACAGATGTGCATCATCCCAGGGCAGTCACCACGGAGTGATGCAGGGCAAAGACAAAGCTGTGACAAAACTGTGAACTAAACACAGTGACCTGGGGGACAGGGGACACAGAACTTCCCTCTTTCTCTTTTGTAGCCATGCCTATTTCCTGCTGTAATAATTAGGGTAACAAATAAGTAATTTGCTTGTATCAAACAGTCATTTACCAGAAAAAAAATGGACTTGTTTACAAGGAGAAATGAAGCACTAAGATTTTCTCTATACTTTACACTGGGGATAAGTGACAAAAATGGGAACTGTGTGGAGACCAAATTGTTTCATAAGAAAGAGAAATTGAACTGAAATTTGAAAATAACCATTATTTGAAAAGAGAAAAGGAAGCCTAATGAAATAATATTACACAACTGAATTTGATTCTTTCAGAATCCCCAAAAATATAGATTGATTCCCATTTATAATTTGGATTTCCTGTAACCATGCCAGAAGATGTCAAAATCTGTTACAGCTGATGTCTGCCTCTTATTGTACATCAGATTCTAAGATTCAGCTTTATGCATTTTTTCACAGTACAACAGAATTTTAAAGACGTATCTCTGTGTGTATGTACACAAACAACAACCTAATGGTAGAACAATTGGTGTCTAGTATTGCAAACAGGCTGAGCTGATATCTGAACTACCGGGATCAGCAGAGCTCCTGGTTGCTGCATGAGGAGAAGCAACAGGGGGAAAAGCAGAACCTCTGACTCCTTCATTCCTCAGCTTCTCTGTGGAGTCAGCAGCACAGGCACCAGGCACTGATTTCATTGTATTATCTGCAAACTTTACACCAGGACACACCCTAAACCCAACCAGCCCAGTGAGACCCAAAGGGCCAATACGTGCTGCATTTAATCCGGTTTAATTCCTAAATCAGAGTGCTGGGGGAAGCCCTAACCCGTGTGGGAACTTCCTCAGAACGACCTGCAAGGTGCATCAATCCCTCATCACTAGCCTTATCTCTGCAGCCAAATTCCTTCTGTTGCATATTCCAAATGCAGCAGAGGCTGGGATTTTTATAAACCCAGCCAGTTCTGCCCACTGCAACCAGTAAGTCACAGAACCAACTGTCTCTGACAAGCTGCAAACACAAACAGGCACCAAAATCTGCTTTTCCAAAAGTGCTCCACTCAGGTTCCAGTTTCCCACCTCTTCCTGAAGCCTCTCTCTCAGTGCTGCACTTTACCCAGCAGTGTTATGAAGAAAATGAACCATTCTTTTCAATGTTCAGAAGGCGTATTTAGTCAACAAGAGACCACCTCAATAATAAAATAATCTATCACTAATTTAAGAACTCTGCTTCAAAAACTGCTCTCTAACTGCAAATTTCTTCCTTAGAAAGTTCATTACTCAGGAAATCAACTTGTCAGTGATATTTTAGCAAGCAGTTGTAATCTCAGTAACATTATGTAACAAAGTATTTGGTGGTCTCAATTTACACACACTTTTTAGGAAGCATTAGAAAGGCAAATTATTATATTTGACAAAAGACTCGACCTTAGAGCTGAACACAGAACTATAATACAAACCAAGACATACTCGGGGAGTTCAACAGGCCATTTATAGTCCTTCAGAACAAACATGACACTTCTTTTCATTTTAAGGCTTTATGACAACTGAAAGCTAAACACAGGGCCACCTATCATTCTTAGTATTCATTTAAAAAAGGCAAACAAAAGAGAATAACAGCCCAACAACCAAAATCATCAAGTACCTCAAAATGACTTCAAACAATTTTTATTTTACCCCCACTTATCAACAGCCAAATACAGAGCAGTGCAAGGGTTTGATGCATAAGGACACTTGACAGTATCAGCTAAAGTCTGACAGTGTGAGATGCTACTGTGATTTATAATCTGTTAATAAAACTGCTACACATTTATAAACTGTCCAGAAGCTCCGAGAATGGTAAACTCTGATGTAGTATATAAACATTATGGATATGATGGTCTAAATAAGGACATCCCAAATATTTCAAAAGCTCCTTCACTCAGCACTGTGCATATTTATATGCAGCTCTGGGGCTCAAGGTAAACTCTACCAGTTTAACAAAGAAGGTGGCAGTGCATTTCAAGTCTGTTACCAAAGTAAATTAGGAAAAGGCATTCATTTTCAGGACACACCCTTCTAGCAAAACTTCACTGCATTACAAATTAGAATCCATGTGTAAAACCTTGTTTTTAACTAAATCACAATTTCTTAGGTCAGTACATACCATTAGATAAGTCCCTATTTGATGTCTCCTATACCAAAGACAAGCAGATATCCTTCTATTTTTAATTATTCTTCAATTACTTGGCTGTCAAATCTTCTCCAGCCTGTTTTCACCTCCTGATTCTGCAGTGACTGGGCTGCAACAGCAGCAGGATTTCTGTTTGTCACTGACCCAGAGTTTGCCTGCTCAGCTCCAGCACTGATAGAAAGCTGCAGGTAACAAAACCACCCTGGGAGTGCCTCTTCTCACAGGGCTTGAGCTTAGAGCAGGAACCAAACTGCACAGCACAGTTACTCAAATTTATTTCACAGTTCTGCTTCATGTGGCAAAAGCCAAACTAAGTTCAGATTAACTTCTACAATATCAAAATTATTCAAAATTGGTCACTTTCATTCATATGTACCAAAAAAAACCCCAAAAAACAACTTTCCTCATGGAGTTCCTGCCTTGCTCTCTCCATGATGCACACACTTTACATTTCCCAGTGAGAAAGGAAAATTTGAAAAAAACAAAGCAGCACAGCAGGTTGGGAAGAAAGTCACCACTTAAGGGACATGTAACTTTCTAATATCACAGAATACTATCAAGAAAGCACTATTGAAGCATTCTGAACTCTAAAGGAACTTACAGATTACCAAGGAGAAGTTCTCCTACAGGAAAATGAACTTAGCAAATGTGATGGTAGGGAAAAAAAAAAGAAACGTAAGCAAGAATCAGAATTACTAAAGGGTCAAATAAACAGAATGTATCTGTGCATTCTAATTTTGAATAGGCATGTTTATCCTTCCTTCCTGTGAAATTTCATAAAATAAAGCTAATTCTTGTTTCAAGAACCTCCATGTAAAACCTTCATAGAGGAATGAATCAGCTTATTTACCATGGCCTCTTCAGCTGGTCAGGGCTGCACGAGAACCACTCCAGTTCTGGGCTCTAACACTGACAAGCAAACTCCCACCCCATAAAGATTATTAATTCTTAAGGGTCTGTCCACTCTGACAGTGTGCTATAGCTAAGAATTATGGGGTTAGAAGTCAAGATTCCTTTATCCTATTTGAAAGCCAAAGATCTGGACTACATTTGAATTCCTATCTTCCTTTGGTGAGTGCTGCTTATAGAAAGAACAGCGAAGAGACTGCAAAGTTCTTTAACAGGGGTGGCAAATGCAGAAATTCCCAGTTAGTGCTGTAAATATTGTGGGGAGAAAACACAATTGAGAGCATTATTTACAGCAAAGTTTAGATACCAGCTACAAGGCATTTTCAGAAGCTGTTCTTATCTATATATCACACCTTGATGCTCGAGTTCATGCAGCTGGATATTTATGAAGGCAATTTGAGTGGTGCCTTGAATAATAACACTGAGGGAAGACTTTGCTCTGATAGAAGTACCCCCTTTAACCAACTGCATTTGTCACAAGAGCAACACAGTGATTTAACATAATCAGCCTTAAATGACATTGTTCCCACAGTATATGTAAATAAACCAGGGCCATTAATTCAGATTTTCAGTAACAGAGAGCTGCATTTGGAGGGAAAAAAAAAAATCAAAAAAACACAGTCTAAAAAGATATTCAAATTGTGTTTCCCTAATTCAGCATTACAAAATTATCCAGGTAAAAAATACCCTGGCACACATCTGAAATGAACCTTTAATATTAACAGCAAAATCCCCATCTCAGCAGTGATGATTTATCAGAGGGATATTGCATCTACTTGTATCATTTACATCATTAATAAGGTTTTCTATAAGCATGTTCTGCTAATAAAAAAAAAAAAACCAAACCAAACAGCTAATATGTTGGTGACTTTCTTCCTTTAGCTGTTTATCATTATGAAAAAAAGCATGAAAAATCTGAAATCACAAATAAAGTGAATGTTTGTTTTAGGTTTTCAGACCGTCAGTCACTACAGACCCAGCGATTCAACAGGTAATTAAAAACAGGCAATTTCTTTTTTTTTTTTTTTTTTTTGCATTTTGCTCTGAGTAGACGGGACTGCAGCTGTGACTTCAGGGAGACAGACATTCCTGACATATCTGCAGGAATATTTTGGTTCCCGGAAATCTCTAGGGACACATTCTGCCTATCCCAGCAAGTATGAGATGGCGTGCCAAGGCAGTGGGGCTGTGACAGCTCCAAAGATGCTGCGTCTTCTCTTTTTCTCAGAGTTTGAAGTAGCTTCTCCTACAATTTTGTGGCCAAAATTTAGTAATGCCAATTTTTTTTTGTTTGCTTTGCTATAATGTTATCTCAACACATCCTGGATACTTTCTTTTACCACTTTTTTGTTTTATTAAGGAATTATGACCTCTAGTTACTGAGAGTAGCATAAATTTTTCTGCTTCAACATTCCATATTTTCAAAATTTAAATCAATATTTCATTGGACAGTGAGATGTACCCTACTGGAAATGTAACTTTCTAATATCACCAAACTATCAAAAGAAAGAAAGAATTTTATATTTATTTTTATGGTTTTTTTGTTAGTTTTTTCAAGTGATGAGAAACCATAACTATGGCTAAGAAAGCACAAAACCAATGGGTTTGGGTTTTTTACCTTAACTGAACCAGCATTGTTTGCTAAAACACAGAGCAGTCAGTAGCTGGCCCCAAAGTGACTACAAACTCACATCATGCATATTTAATAAAATGCTATAGCAGAAATATAGCATACATTCTGTACTTCTACAAGAAAGCAATATTCATTATTCTGCAGATTATTCCTTAATAAATATTTCAGAAACTTGAAGTAGAAAAACAATGAGAATAGCATATACCGTGCTCTTGATAGTTTAAAAGCATTTTTGTTTTCTGACCTATGATGAATCCTTATGTTCTTTTCATTTCTGATGCATTTTAATGCCATTATGGGTTTGAAATTCATCTTTTGGTCACTTTGAGGGGATAAAGATATTTGATGTTTAGTTAGTGCGCACAAAGAAGTTAAAAGTCATCTTCCATTAGCATGCACAGAGCTGACACTTTATTATTATTATTATCATTATGGTTCCAAATTCCTTGGATATCTTCACAAAAATGTGACAATTTATGGGTTGGTATCAAGAACAAACTGCCATAAATGCTCACAAATCCCCCGTTCTGGAAGTCAAGGAAACTCACTGCTGGGCTGCCATTCTGCCCACTTGCATAGGGTAACATCAAAAGCAAGGAGCTCTTTGAGAAAAAAAACAAAGAAAAATTACCCCTGCAGTAGTGTGGGGTTTGTGTTGGTTTGTGTGGCTGGGCAAGTATTCTCAGATCAATCACAACAATCACAGTGGGTTGAGATAACGCAGCTGCTCTGTGGTTCAGATGCAGGGAAACTGTTAGGGAGTGTGTGCGCAGGGATTGCCACCACCCCTGGGGCGTGGGCTCAGGTGCCAGCCATGGATGGGATGGGAATGTGCCACCAGAGGGTGGGAATGTGCCCTCAGTGCATGGGAACGTGCCACCAATGGATGGGAATGTGCTATCATCAGTCACTAGATGGGAATGTGGCATCCATCTCTAGATGGGAATGCAGGTGTTTATGGGTGTTCTGTTCGCTCTGCTGTGGTGCTGATCCTCAAGGGACAGTTCCCTGGCTGTAGTTAGCAATTGTTGGGGAAGATGAAACAGGAAAGCCTTATAAATATGACTGCTTATTTTAGAGAATATGAAACATATCAGTGAAATAGAGTTGAAGGCCAGTTTCGATGTCTAAGATGCCAAGCTTTAGTTACTGAACAACTGGAAAACAATAGTATAGTCAGTTGAAAGTAAATCCCCCTTGATGAAACAATGCCCTTCTCCTTACCAAAAGTCTAAGGGTCAAAACAGACCCTACTAGCTCGGCAGGAGGGGTCCAAAGAGTCATTTTTAGAGTTTAAAATGTAACACTGTATGGTAATGTAGTGATTCTTATAGGCTGTATGTAAATGCTATAGGATTTGTATCTTGTACTAGATTGGTTGGTGTAAATTAGAATATTCAGCATAGAAGAAGATTTAATGTACTGTAACAGGAATTGCACTCTCTCTCTCTTTTCTTCTCTCCTCTTTTGCTCCTTTTCTTCTTCGCTCTCTTTTCACTCTCTCAGACCTGCTCTGAGCTGCAGTTGGCAGCTCGAAGCAGGGCCCTTTCACCCACGCCCTGTGCAATAAACTGCATGCTCCAAAACTAGGTCTGACTCCAGAGATCTCTCATCTCTGCCCATCCCGACCGACCGTCGTTCCCACAAGAAATGTTTTTGTTAAATCAATGAACAGATTCGATTCTGTGTGACTTAAAACATTGTGCATTTTTTCATGCCAGTTGTGAATTTTTGGCAAGTTTGTATTCACACATGTACACACAAGCTAGGGAGTAGTTTGAGGGCACCTTTAAAGTGTTGGTGGCGCAGGGCAGAAGAGAATTCCTGGTTCTCTTTAGTTGCAGTGAGTTCTGTCCTCTGGGGTTCCAGTCTCAGGCACTGCCTGGGCACTGCAGGCTGAGCAGATGGAAGCATCACCTCCCTCGACCTTCCTGCAGCACTTTCCCAGCACATCCCAGATCCCAGAGGGATCCCACAGGGATCCCAGGGCTGACTCATGGCCAGGACCCCCAGGGCCCTTCCTGCAAAGCTGTTCCCATTCCCCACCATGCTCCAGGTCCAGCTGTTCCCCAGCCACACAGTAAAACACAACAAGGATCTTCATCTGCTCTACATTCAGAGGGAATACCACAGGAGATATTCTCCCAAGGCAAATAAAATAGAGAGTTAGAACCATTGAGAACTGAACAACTTAAAAGATCAGACTAGATTTGTTTTAGGGTTTCGGTTTTTTCCCCTTTTGGTGAAGCACAGTAAAGGAGAAAATTTGAGGATTCAAAAGGTTTTAAAGGTCACCACAATTGTGCTGAGAGCAGCAGAACTAAATGTCTGCTTAAAAGTGTAGACAAAATTGCAGAGGTGGACTTGAACATTGAAACAGAGCAGAAATACCAGGCTTACTCTCTCTGGTTTATAAATTACAAAATAGATTGCTGTTGAAGTAGTTTAAAATTTGACTTTGGATCGCTTCTAAAGGATGAAATAATTAATGATAAAAATAAAGTTAGACCTGAGGCCAGAAATATAGCCACGGTCTCCAAAAGAGAATATTCCTTCTCTCCAGGAAAAAACACATTTAAGCCCAAGGCCAGAATCAGTCTCTGGGGTAGGAAAAAAAAAAAAAAAAGAGAAATTATCTTCCTAGGATCAAAAAAAAAAAAAAAAAACAAAAAAAAAAACCTGCAGTAGCTTATATTTAGGCAGGAGAAAGCTTTTGTCCTCAGCCCTGAAACACATCAAACAGAAAGCGGAGTTTTGTCTGCATGGAAAGTGTTTTGGAATCCAGACTATTTCAGGACATTAAAGAACCATTCCAGCCCACCCCTGCCACGGGCTGTCCTGCACACCAGTGCTGCTGGAGATGCCCCAAGGGTTTTGGGATCCCAGCCCTGTCTGCCTGAGCAGGGCAAGGAGCAGCCAGGACTGAAAATAAAGATACCAAATGCAGGCTCTCCCTTTAATGAGTTGTTAATTCATCTCTCCTAGCCAGGGCCTTTTATTAGAGAATGTAAATCTCAGACAGACAAGGAATCCTGAGACTTTGAAATTGCCTTGTAAATTAGTTACTGGTAATGAAACCATTTAGTTTTTGAAGGGATGGGATTGTGAGGGCTTTCCACGTTGAAATAATTATTTAACTATCATTACTGAAGCAAATAATTAAAATGTGCTGTATAAAAACTCCCATAATAATATTCACACGATTTCCTTTTCTTCCTTTTTAAAATTTTACATTATGAGACTTGTTATTGATATATGAAGTAAAACTCTTGACTGTCACAGCCAATCTTACATTCATTGTTTCACGTTACATAAAAGATGTAGTACACGATGTATATGATTCAAGAGTGATTCATCTTCACCATATAATCTATCAAGAGTCTTACATTTCAGAGAATTTAAAAATATACCCAGATAAAGAGGTATTAAAAAAAAAAAACCTTAAGATAGTCCTAGGTTTTAAATTAAACTTTGAATAGGTGAAATAATAAAAATTCAAAGTCATGTTGGATACTTTATCAGTGCCATCTCAAGTCAGACTTCAGGTTCCAAGAAACATTTTTCTTATCAGTGATGATGGAGGAGAACGATAATCATACAATTTAATGTGGGAGAAATATTCCTCAGCTAGTCTGTCCTCATTCAGGTTTCTTTGCTGCTGTTTGGAAGAGAAGGAGGTAGGGAGGAGGGCTTTGGATTAGACTGCAATAGATTTTACTCTTTCCAATAACATTTTTTCTTTAAAAAAAGGAAAAGTAATATGGAAATTATAGGAATTCCTATCAAGAAATTCCCATACTGGTCTCAAAAATATACCCAGGGAAGTCAAAACTAGAATTAGCAGCATTTCCTCCCTGTGAGCCTTGGTTCCAAGCACACTGCTGATCCCTACTTGTGGGGGGAACACTGGCTCTCAATTACACATCCCTCTTCCTAAAGACTTGAGTGTCTGTCTTGAAGCATATAAAGAGAGTTTGGAGTCAGATAAATGCTCAAGGGTTCAACTGTCTCAAGTGTCTAAGCTCAAATGGTTCAATGCTGAATAGGAAAACCCTCATTTTTTACACTCACTGCTTAAATAAATGAATGGGATGTAAAACATCATCTCCATCATCTCTCCCTGTGCCAGGGGAGGAGGAAGGAGCTGGGAATGAAGAAGTGAAGTCGAACCTGGAAAGAAAAGGTGCTGTGGTGAGGTATTTTTATTTTTGCCTTTGTTTCTCACCACCCAGCTCCATTGTTAATTGGCAATAAATGCAATTAATCTTTCCCAGTTGAGGCAGTTTTTCCCTGGTAACTGAGAAGTGATCTCCCCACCCTCATCACAGTGCAGGAGCTTTCTTATCTTTTCTCCTCCTGATATGCTGCAGAGAGGGAGCAAGTGAGGGCTCAGTGGGGTCAGGCACCAGCAAAGGCCAACCCCCCATTATCTGAAAGTAAAGAATTCTGTACCTGCATCCTAAATAAATGCCATTACACTCACTCAGCTGGCTGATGGGTGAATATTAATTTTGCATACCATTGGAGAGTCATTATGCTAAAAATGAGAAACATGCAGATCCTAAATGCAAACAGTCTGAGAAAGATCATGTAGAAAAAGGCTAAAAGTTCAATATCTTTGACAAATGTTTGACTTTGATCTTTTATTCCTAAAAGATATTTTTAAAGAAAAAGAAAAACAAATAAAAGCCCAGAATTGAAAGAATCTAATTTTAGTTTTGATCTAACACCTCTGAGGAAAAAAACCACCTTTTCTCTCTGTACTCAAATCTACTTGTCTGTAAAAGCGTACTGAAAGCATTTATCCTAACAGAAAAAAAAAACCCCTCTTCACATTGTGTGGAATCCCTAACAAAAATAATCTTCCCCCTAATATCTGAAGATAGCTTTTTGAGCATATAATAATACTCCAGTGAATTCCTGACACAGAAGTATGGCAGGGATTTCCCCATCTGTTAGCACGAGATAAGTTCTGATTTGATGTGATAAGAGGTTTTCTCATGTTCATAAAACAGAGGTTAGTACTGTGCTCATAGCTGGAAACACAGTTTCTAGATGTGAATTACCAGGAATATTATTTACCTGTTTTCAGAGGCTTTGAGCTAGAAGTTGGCATTTATATATGGGGAGAATACACTAAAAACAAACAAACAAAAATTTATATATACATATATAACTATATATCTAATTTCTACAGGTTAGGAAAAAAAAATTCAAAGGAGATTAAGTAATATGTAATCCTAGTGAAGGAAAATCAAAAATAGATTTTGTCATTTCATACATTTATTTTTCCAGAAGTGCTTTATTGAAGCTTTATGGTGACTCTTTATTAGAGTGCTTTACTCAGCTGAGTATGGGTATTTGTAGATAATCTGATCTCCCACCTGATGCTGCTTAATGCCCTGGGGATCTTGATACAAGAACTCAGGGATTTTATCTAACAACAGGTCTGAGTTTATTGACATCTTAACACATTCCTTTTTTACTTTAATCTTTCCCCCACTTACTCTGATAAGAGAAAGAATAAATTGAAAGAACATTCTTGTTCGATTTTTAATAAAACCCTCATCATCTAAAAGTGGTTGAGTGATGATTGCTCCTACCTATGTGCACAAATTGTGGATGAAAAATTCCAAACTGTATTCTGAGATTGCAAAGATTTCTCAGGTGAGTCCTACTGCAAACAGAACCTGTCTGGGCAAGTTATTTTTCTCAGCAATAATAAAGGAACTTGATATTCTATTACTTATTCAAAATCTTCAAGTACTTTACTGTACAGATTAAAAAAATTACTTATTAACTGATTAGATTTATATTCTTATTTCATTATGAATTACTGCGTGTATAAATCTAATCTGTTAAAATGACTTTTATCGACTATATTCCAAGACGATTTCAAATTGTATCTACTCATTATACTGGTTATGTTCAGACTTGTACAAACCAGAATGTTTTCTCCATGAAGATCTGCAGGTCTGGTATGGTGATTGACAAAGAGAAGTGGACTCCATATGCTCACATGAAGCCGTTTATTGATCCGCCTAGCCAAGTTTATATACTCTTGCATCATATAACAAGTAATACTGCCAAATAATATTGCTCAACATATGCCTCGTACTAACTAACACAGGTATGCCCAGAATCTGCTAGCAAAGCATGTTCCGTACCAGGTACACCATTATCTTCTCAATTCCTTTCTCAAAATCCCACTTCCCTTTGCCAAGGCTTGAGGCCTAGAGAACTCACTCCTGTCATGAGCTGAACAGCACTACCAGTTGGTACCAGTTGGGCTCTCGAGCTGTATGCCCACAGTCTGGGGTTCTGAGCTGGTAAAGTTAAATGTACGTGTTTACAATCTCGCTGCATAATCTGGAGCACTCACAGCAGCACAACTGCTGTTCGCTCAGGGACTGGAACCCCCAGGAATGCAATAAATAGGTTTAGTGGCATGGTTTGCCTCTTTTATAAACTCCAAGCCCAGAGTGAAAAGGCGTAATTCCAACAAAAACACCGAGGAAGTTTTGCTGAGGAACCTTGGCCACCTTTGCTCTCCAATCACAGCACCATCAGAGAAATGAAGCTGTGCCGGTGACAAAGGTGACTTTCAGCCGAATCCCAGGCTCCAAATGCAAGCTTGGCATTTCCTTTATTTCTCCCCCGGCAGCAGCTCTGTCGATCGGCCGGGGGCAGAAGCTGTCAGCTGTGATTCCAGCCTGGGCTGCAGAAGCCCGGGCAGGCTCAGGCTCCCCGCAGGATCGATAGGCAGCTAATGAGCACTGCCAGGTGTGAAGGGCTTGAGCCACTCAAGAAACCACTCAAGTGCTTCAGCAGCCAAGTAAAACTCTGCAGCACATCTTTAAGTCTTATTTATCTTACAGGGATATGAGTGTAGGCTTAAAGCTGCATGGCTTTCTGCATACGCAGTGCCTAAGAATAATTCCAAATTCTGGACTACAAGGTGCTTCCCGTGCTAAGGTCAGGAGATGCTAAAAGTAGGGTTCCTGACTGGCAAATGGAAAATCATTTCACAACAAATCATTTCCTAACTTAGCTCAACGCACAGAATCATGCTGTAAAATGAAAATAATGCCCCTCATATCCTGAGGCATGATATTTATTTTTCCTTTAAGATTTTTTTATCAAAAGTGTCAGCACACTCAAAGTTGTTTTAACTTTGAGCTTGACCTCAAAATGGGACTTGAAAGTCAAAATAGATTATTCTTTTTGCCCATTACTGATTGTAGTATTTTTTTTCCCTCAGTTGGATTTGATCCCTGGTGCAACCTCATTTCTTCAGACAAACTAGTAGAGAGTTATTTCCTTTAATGGGCTCACCCTTACACAATTAACTAGAGCACAAAAGAATCTGTGAACAGGTAATTGTAATATTACTAAATGTCTGTTTTAATATTGAGCTACATATCAATCCATCATTTAAAAAATGATGGGTTATCTGCTTTAGATATTTTCAAAAAAAAAAGAATGATGCCCTTCTGATATTTGTGTTATACAAGTTTAGATTATTGCAGCACGTGTGGCAGTAACAAAGCCAAGCATGAGGAATTTTTTTTTACTTTAAATTATACCTCTGTAATGAATTAACACAATTTCCTTTTGCTAAGCCTAGAGTCTAACTGAGTCCCTGCTTTAGAGATTATTTCTTTTTTGCTGTTGACGTCGTTTAAACGGCAGGAACTCTTGTTTCTCAAAAAAAAGATGGAAACAGTTTCTTTCATTTTTCTCCAAGTTATTTTCTGGCCTGCCAACACTTAAGACAGGATATTTTCTTACACCTTCTTTTTCCTCTGGCCTTAATCTTATGTCTGTGTACCTACCCACACAGTGTCCCCTCATCTTTTATATTTTTCTTACTATTTCTCTTCCACATACTTTACCAAGTCTGAAAAACCCAATCCATGCCCAGATTTGAAGGCTGTGGTTTGACAGTGGTGTATCCAATGACCTTATAATTCTCAAACTCTTACAAACATCGGGGTGAAGCTCAGTGGTGTGAGCTAATAATTTTCATCTGAAACCCCAACAACTGGACACCATTTCCTCCCAGTTCATTCTACCAGAGGTAAGATTTCTTCCACATCTGTCTGCTTTTTGTGCAGCAGATCATCCACCCTGAACCAAGAGAACAGAGTGGCCATCTGCCAGCTTTCAGGCACTGGCATTATCATTCTTTCATCATTCTTATTATCAGCTGATAATTCCAGCTTTCAGGAACTGGCATCATCATTCTTTTGAAGCAAGAGGAGACTTCAAAATACACCAACACTTGATCTCCAACACTTCGGATGTATCAGTCTTTACTAGGAAGTCTGTCATCAGTTGCTGTTCATTTATCCTGATGATCACTAATCTTACCTACCAGCTGCAGGAAACAAAAGTGTTCAGGTTGCAGTTCATGTTCCTTTACTTTTAAGAGCCTAACAAAGTTTATATTTCATTTGGTAAGGTTAGAGACAGGCAAATATTTACTCTTAATTATTTTGTTGACCTCCAGAGAGCTCTTAAGGAGAGTCTTGGTGCAGATGATTTTTCCTTATGAGTACTCATCAAACTGGGTTTCCATGTACCAGGATTTGAGTCAACTCCTCGTGTCAGGACTCGAGTTCCATGAAGACCTGGTCCCCAGTGCTGCAGGTCACTGCTCCAGCACAGATTTCTCAGCCCAAATGGCAACTTGCTCAACACCAAAGAGTAACAAAACCAGCCACAGTCAGCAAGGATGCTCAGGGACAGAGCTTCAGCAGTTCAGTAACAAACTTCAGAGATCCTTTATGCAGTTATAAATATTTCAGGCAGGGACTGGTTTCTAATGAAATTGAGAGAGAAAGCAGTTTGAAGTTTGGGAGGGAGTGGGATGCTGGCAGTACATAAGGCTACCTGATATCTGTGTGATTTCTGTGTGCACTGGAGTGCCGACTCCATTTGGCACTGTGAGGCACCAAGCACAACCTCCTCAGCATTTCTTCCTTCAAAGAGTAAATCTCAACAGTCCCACTGTGCCTTGCCTTTCAACTCAAGGGAAATTGGAAAGGACAAATGGTTAAACAATGCAGTGACAGGAAACATGGTTACAAATGACAACCTTATAGCTGGGGATTATCTGTGAAATAATGAAGGACAAGTACTACCTGTGACACCGGGGTTTTGCACTTAGGTTGGGGGTTCACTCTTAAAAGACTTAACAAATAGAGATGAGAGAATCTGGAGATTCACGGAATGTACAAACATGTCAGCTTCCTACACAATTAATTAATTGTTTACATTGCTTTGTAGCAAACAACCAAATAGCATTTCTCAACATATTATGTAAATTGCATCAAAAGAGTGATATTTTGGTGAATAAATTTCACCTTTCTTTAATTCAAAGCTACCAAAGTCTTCAAAGACAATGGAAGTTGTGTGATGGATTTTGGAAACCTGAAATTTAATATTCAAATGACACCCAAATCCCTTGAAGGCCTGTTCAGAGAAAGCAGTGGTGCCCTTACACAGGGAGACTGTACTGTGCCTTCCTTCTCTGCTAGAGAAAAATTGTACACTTGAGCCTTCCACTGACTTGGTGAAAAACCAATCCCCCAGCTTAGACAAGACTTACAATCAGAACTGGAAAACAGTCTCAGATTTCCAGAGATCAGCCTCTGAATCACACAATCTAATTTCCTCTTCCCTCCTGTTGCTTTACTTTTGGAGCTTTTTCCTGCAGTGAGGCTTTGAGATGATTTTTTTATTACTGTTTTTAAGAATGTAATAAAATCCCAAGAACAGAAACCTTATTTATATAGGTTATATATATTTAATAATCACAACAAAGGCCATTTTATCAATTCTCCAACAAACAGCAGTGCTGAAGACATTGCCATGTATCAACCTCTAATTTGAATCTCAATTTTTACAAAGAAATCCATGATTATTGCTGAGATGTGGAGTACACAGCTTTACTTATTTATGATTCTCTCTGGAAAAACTACACCAGCTGCAGACACAATAACTTCTGCTGGCAGCAAATACCTTGCTATTTGTGCAGTTTACCTTCACCTTGGTGATTCATACACCCTTATTAGCTCTTGCAAAGTTAGCAAGCATCACTTGGTAACTGTCAGGATGAGAAGCAAATTACATGACTGCTAAAAAAAAACCCACACAAAAATCCCTTAAAACAAATGAAAGAACTCTCCTAAAACATTTATGGTCAAAATTAAATAGGAGAGGACAGTTTGATAACAAAATTAAATAGGAGAGTCAGTTTTATAACAAATGTGGGCAACTCCTGCCACGGCAGGGACACCTCCCACTGTCCCAGGGTGCTCCAAGCCCTGTCCAGCCTGGCCTTGGGCACTGCCAGGGATCCAGGGGCAGCCACAGCTGCTCTGGGCACCCTGTGCCAGGGCCTCCCCACCCTTACAGAATTGATTAATTCCGTTGCAATGGTGATATATACGTTCACAAACTTATATATATATATACACACACACACATATATATATACATATACATATATATATATACACACATACATTCCTGTATATCTACACTCTAGCTCCTGTCAGTGCTCACATATTTTCTGTGATGTTACTTTTGCAACTTTGGTTCCTTACACTGTGTCTTGCTCTATGAGAGTACAAAGAGCTTTGAAAATAAATCGGATTTAGTCATTACAATGTTGATGAGCAAGCATGAGGTTTTCAATAGCTGTGCTGCTCTTAATGCCACATCATCCACACACAGAGAGAAATGTGCACAGACCAAACACAGTAGTGATGGGATAGAAAACACTAAGATATGCAACTGCTTGAATATATTCATACATGTATTTTCTCTTAACCATATTCTCACCCTGACCTCCATCTTGAATTCAAAACGACATCAAAATTTAAAGGAAAATTATCTTTTAAAACATTAGAAAAGTGAAAGTCCATAACTGTCTAGTGAGCCATTTTGAAAATAGTGTCTACAGTAGTGAATAGAATAGAAGAAATGTTGGGGGAGGAAGCGGCTCAAAATTAGTTTCTTTTAGGAAAAAAAAAAGAGAGAAATTACTAGATTTTGCAATATTTGAAATATTTTTATTTGACTATTTTTACAGAATCACAGAATCAACAAGGTTGGAAAAGACCTTGGAGATCATCAAGTCCAACCCGTGACCTAACACCACCTTATCAACCCAACTGTGTCACACCCAGTCTTTGTTAAACACCAATTTCTTAACATTGGCAGAAGCATTTTAAAATATAATTCCATTAAATATGGGTTTTGTATTTGACTTTCAAAACATATCTGAGAAGGCACCTGTTGAAATTTATACTATACGTTCAGCACTAATTTCCACAAATAAAAAAATCCTGTAATTAAGTGATTATGGTTATAAATAAATATTTCACACCTGCAACTCAATCAATTTATAAGAAAACCTCTCATCTGAGAATAGGAGGTGGAGCATGAGGGGGACAAACACAAAATATGCTCATAAAGATCTCTGCCACTCCTAACCCAGGAGCCAAAGCCACAGAGGGTTTCACTGAGTACGGAGTGTGTAAAAAGCCTTTTCTCCCCTGCTGTCTCCTGGCAGCTCCTGAACCTCACTGGAACCAAGGAGGGGGCAGAGGGAGAGTATCCCCACAGTTCAAGTAAAGTAAGCATATCCAGACACACGCAATGGGCTGATTAGTTTAGTTTTGACAGGCTGCTAAACGGGAACTCCGAGTGAAGAGCTGCAAACATTCCACAATTAATTACCTTGCCACGCACTGCCTGAGCTAGAGCCTGCAGAGGAACTGCTGACAGCACAAAATTCGCATTCCAGTGCCTCTCCCGCCTCTCCCAATTTACAGGAGAATAGGAAATCATGAACAATTGATACACTCTGTTAGCTCCTATCATGGAGGGTGAGCTCACATGTAGCCTTAGGGGTATCTTACACAGTTTAACGCTGAAAATAAAAGGTAATGTTCTTGGCAAAGAGCTGGGGGGATTAAATTTGGAAGGCTTGAAGCAGCTTTGAATTGTAGTCAATAAAAAAGAACCAAATAGTAATTTTGTAATTTAACTGTGCTGGTTATGCCCAATGAGTCAGACACTTGTGAAATAAACCATGTAAATAGAAAAATGGCTTAACTCTTTCTGCAGTCGCCCTGTATTTTCTCCCTTCTTTCTCCTGCCCTCCCTCCCCCTCTGGTTGCATTGGTTAAATAATAATGTATGATTACTTTCTCTAGATTATTCTCTTGGGACAGCTCATCATTCAAACAGAAATTCTGCCTTTTTGAACTAATTTTTGGGTTTTTTTTTTCATTTTTTTCTGTGCTGTGTACAGCAATGACCATGCTAGCAGAGCTCATAAAGATAAATGTCCAGACACTGCTCCAGGCAAATTAACCGGGGAGCTCAGAGTTCTGTTCTACTGGGAACTCCACACTTGAGGTGACTTCCCTTCAGAACATTGTCTTCCCTGCACCTGATGTGTGCAGCCTAAATCAGCCAGGGATAAAGAGGATTTTACATCACATGGTGCTCACCTTCCCTTGTATCTAGTGAGCCTTCCACTGCTGACCTGGACAAAGGCTCCCACCCTTCCCTCCAGCTCTTTGGCCACCCTGGTGCTGAACTACACAGCCCTGGTGCTCCAGATGTTGGAAAATGATACTTTTTTTTTTTTCTTTAAACTTCAGTCAGTCTTGTTCACCTTTGCCTTGGGGAAAGGAATTGAAGTTTTCTTCCAAAGGACTGTTTCATCCCTCATGGTATGAGGAGCTTAACATAGCAACAGACTGGGAGTAGCACAGAAGATACACAAAATATAATGACCATCAACAATCATTAACCCCAAACATCACCCCTGGCATGGTCTGGGAAAAGAGAGACAACCAAGGAAGGAGAACCATATTAGCACCAGAGGGGGAAAAATCCATAACCAATAGGAAACCAAATACTGAGAACTGTGTAAATTGGGACCACTGAACATTGAACAGGAATTTCTATTTTGACTGTATAAAGTTGTGGAAAAATCTAGTAAAATTCATGTGAATGGTTTTCTCTGCAGAACCCGGGCTACGCGTGGATGAAATCATTTCTGTTGCACATCCTGGCCAGAATAAAGTAATGCCTTGATTCTCTGACACTAGAAGTGTTGCTGGAGAGTTTTTGTTTTTCCCACAGTTTCAGTGAAACACAGAGACTCCATCTCATCATCAGTAGATGGTAGAGCCTGCTCTGAAGTACAAAGCCCCTGGGTGCTGCATCCCTGGACCACCTACAGAGACCTTCACTCCCTAGAAGAGTCCATACCCCTAAGTTCACTCATTTTGAAGTGACTCCCCTTGTGAAGTCCCCTTGAGAGATTTCCTTATAGCTCAGAGTGAGCCAAAGTGCTTCACTCCATGTGCAGCCCCTAGGCTGTCTCAGTTTGCAGGGACTCTCCTTTGGGAAGTCCCTTTGAGAGTTTTTCCTTGTGGCTCAAGGTGAGAAAAAATACTTCAACCCATGAGCCTTTGCAGTTCTATGTTAACGTTCCATACCCCATTGGTTATTCCCTTTGTTCCAGGTTTTTACCCCTCCGGATTGGTTCTTTTTAGATCCTTCCCTTGATTGGTCCCTTTCCCAATTCCTTTCCCCATTGCTCAGGTTGTGAAACCCCACCCCTGGCTACCCTATAGCGTCCCTCTGCCCTGGGGGCATTTGGCTCTTTCCCCTCTGGACCTGTGGAATAAAGGAGCTCCCCTGGAGATCAGAAAGACCCCGTCTCACTGCTTTGACTCCTGTGTCGCCCGGTGTGGCTCTGTATTTTCTTAAGCTTTGGATTTTTACTGCTAGTTTCTGCTGGCTGTTTCCCATGGGAACACATTCCCATTCTCATAACAATGTCTTTGTTATTTGTAAATACTAAAGAGAGCTTTGCTCTTCTCACACAAATTTCCCCAAACAATCTTTGTCACCTGTTGTTTTGCTAAAGGAGAAGAGACGCAGTCCTTCTCTGACCAATCCCTGCCCTTTCAGCACTTCATGTTATAAAAGGGCAAAGATTCAAAATAGAAAAAGCCTTCTGATCATCAACAACTATGTGCCTTCTTCACCATTCATCACTGTAACAGCCTGGGGATGGCAACCACGGCTCTGCTGCCCAGGCAGCCTCACACAGAGCTGATTCCTCTGCACCTGAGTGCCCTAAGAGCAAATCACTCTGCCTGGGAGTGCCCGTGCCTCCATCCATCTGGGAGTCTTTTTAAAGATGCTTCTAGCAAGGAGGTCATGGCACCTTTACCACCGGACCAGACCACGACACCCGGGGTCTGAGTGAGCAGCCTGGGAGCTCAGAGATGCCCCTGAGCAGCCACCAGGGCTGTTCCAGCCCCAGCCCCAATTCCCTGCAGCAATAACAGCAAAACTCTTCCTGGTCCAGCAGCTCCATTGTCTGATGCCATCATTAATCCCTACATGAGCCATTTGCCTGCCTCCACTTAAATTTAACACTTCTACAATTAAAACAGGAATTACTTTGGTTTCCATAATGCAGCTACACAAGAAAGACATTATTAACCACTTCTTTAATTGCAATAATTTTTATGATTTCTCAAATTACTGAACCATGAAATTTATTTTAAAGACTCCAAGCAGTTCTGAGTAGAGGTAAAACTATTTTTTTTAAGTACCCTTATAATTACCTCATAGTAGTAAATTATTCAGGTTATGATTGCACTGATTTAATAAGGTCATAACCACAAACAGACTCATTTAGAAAATTATGGAACTCTACGAAAAACGAGGTCATTCACCACTGTTTCAGCAGTTGAAACACTGCCTTTCAAAACACAATCTTTACACTCTAGATTTTTGGCAATTTCTTAAGAGTAGGTTGACCTTGGTGGAAAAAATAAATTAAAATGTATCTCAAAAGTGAAGGAATCTGTAAACAAAAGGTATCAAAAAAAAAAAAAAAACAACCCAAAAAAAACCCCCAAACAACAACAACAACAACAACAAAACAACAAAAAAAACACCCGAACATAAAATCCCTTACATATGTTTTCACTGGTGAAATTCCTAAAAATCAGCAGTCTTCTGGATTTAAAAAAAAACCCAAATTAAAACCATACAAACAAGATACATACAAGCACAATGTTCTAAACCCTCCCTGTTTTGGAAGGAAAGAGTTAAGACTTCAGAATTAACAATCCCCAGAAATTTCAATAGGGGCATCTTCAAATCTTCAGAAAACACATTAAATCAAGCAATCATGATAGAAAAATAACTTGATCATCCTCAGTGCTCTCAATCTAGAGATATTCAAAAATACAATTTATCCATTCTGAGTACATCTTAATTCTCAAGGGGAAATTGCCATCCCTGGTTCTGGAGTCTAAAAAATGCATTTAATTCTGAATGTCCATTCAAGAAACTACATTTATAAAATGGTGTACACATACAAGAGACCAGGAAAATTCCTTTTCTTTCCAGCTGATTATCTTCAGTATTGCTGTTGCACTTAAAAATTAAAGCAGTGAGTGATTTATTTTTACTTGGTTGCTAGAAAATATTGCTGAATGGTTTTTGTAAGACTCACCATCCCCATTTTGGTTTCATTTAGCAGTTTTAAAGATTCTGTTATACATTCTACCCTTTTGGCTGTGCCTTTGGTGGTTTTGTTTGGGTTTTTTTTCCCCAGTCCTTTTACTAGAATTTTCTATGCTTCAAGTGGAAAAATAGGTATCTGAGCATGATGGTCTTAATCTATTCCATCCATTTTAAACCTTTTGCCCCTTCCACTGAAGTGAGTGACCCTGTAGCTCCCTTCAGTTCTGAACTAGCAGCAAATGTCATTACCTTTCAATAAATCCTTTTTCCCATAGGTCACTTCTATTTGAAATGAACACAATCAGTCCCTGGTATAAATTCCTGTCATATTCAGCCAGTCTCTGATGCAAAGACAGACATAAGAAAGAAAGACATCAAGTTCCACTCTCTGTACCAAGGAATTTCAGACACAATATGGAAAAGAGAAAACAAGGTTAATATGCAAGGGAAAAGAACAGTAGTGTGGGAGAGCTGTGTGGTGCAGAGAAAAGCACTGTGCTGTGATATGAGGGGAAGGAGCAGAAGATTAGAAGAGTTCAGGATGATGTGGAAATTTCTGAAGACCTTTGCCCTTATGAATCATGTATGGAAGGGCCAGTGGAGACTCCACGGCCTGACAAGGAGCACACAAGATTTCATGGCTGGTGGTGTTCTCAGAGAGGGAGGAGAGCAGGCTTGACCCCGATGGGCAGTCTGATGTTATAAATGAAATTCTGTTATATCTAACTCAACAAACAACAAAGTTAAATTTTAGCAGCAATTTTAATTGAGATAAAATACAATATAAAGTTTGGCAGTGATTAATTGAGTATAATTTAGGTTCGGATAACACGTAAGCAAAAACCGACCGGGATACAGGGTGGGTTTCTCACCCTGCCTCAGGTACAGAACTGAACACTTCCAAACTAAACTTACATACAATATGCCCATACGTATTCATCAATGTTTCCTGTAAATTTCCTCCTAGTTCCAATTCCTGAAATCCACGTCACTGCATTTCATGGCGCATGCTCCACTTGTTGCTGGGGGGTCTTCTGCCTTCTTTTGGTGGGCTTTCAGATGAAGGCTCCTCATCTTCATCACTGTCCTTTGAACAACCCCACAGGTGGCACGTGCATACTAAGCATTGTGTTATATAACTAAGCATTGCTCCAAAACCAAGCCCTATTAAAAGCACAGCTTAGATCCCACACCTGGACTCATCCCAAATTTGTTCATCCCAAGGCTGAACAACAATCCTTAGATATCACTTATCTCACTACTACATCCTGTATCCCATTTTCCCATGTCGTATCTACAAAAGGGCCCATCTGCTTTTTGACCCTTAATTTCCTAAATAATTCCCATTTAGTTGGCACGAATCATTTCCATTTATCACACTGAGAACACAATCAGCTGCTTTGTTTGGGGAAGAGGTGCTTGCAAATGTTCTCCCTTCCCTTGGCTGGCACACAGGGACTCTGCAGATACCAACACCAGTGTCCTGCTGCTGCCTGGACAAAGCCCTGCCCAGCACCATCACACAGGCCCTGCAGGAAATCTCGCAGAAAGAGGTTTGGAGGAACAGAAAGGAAAGCAAGGAAATAGTCACTTGACTAACCTTAATATAACTTTGCTGTTGTTCAATATTCTAAATAGTAATCACAGCTAAAGCATTTCTTTGCACATCTTCCATGCCCCTACCCACTCCAAGTGTTAATTTGAATTTAGCTGCACTTGTGCAATGCCATTGGGAGCTAAGGCTTGGGAGGAACAACACTCTGAAGCTGCACAATAGGTTAATTCAAACATTCTTGTGTGAAAACCACACCAAGAAAGAGCAACCTGCCCTTTGCTGCTCCAGGGGTGGCCTGCCCAAAGTTATAACAGGTCAACAGCACAAATCTTCAGTGGGGCTTAATCCACTTTTGAACAAAATAAGCTATTCCTTGTCAAAGACAATCCTTCCTCATGTAATCCTGTCACTCTAAGGGCTTTGTGCTTGCAGAGGCACTTTAGTTCAGAAGCTGTAATTAGGAAAGTCAGGGGGTTTGCTCCTATTCCTAATCAAAACAGGTTATATAGAGAAACTGGGTATAAACAAAGCCTTGTAAAAACTATTGTCCTTATACATAAACTTGATAAAACTTTGGATAGTGTTTTTTTTTTTTTTCTGAAGAGAGAAAGAAGGGACAGTTGAGCTGGAAAGTATAAAAGATTATGGACTGAAAAATACGTGAACAAATACTTTGCAGTAAATCTTGGAGGAACTGTTTACTCCATCACAACAAAGATCTATGCAATGTCCTCATATTTATGCAGAAAAAGTTGCATAATTTGAGGAGTATCAGATCTACTAAGCAAATCTTATAGGATGCAAGCACTCGTATTTTTTCTCAGACATCTGAGACAGAAATAGTGCAGCCCTCCCTTGGGTACTGTATGATGATTTAAACCTCTCTGTACCTGAATCATTTGAGCCATAAATAATATTTGCTTAGTCCTTAGAGGAGTGCTGCCTCATTAAATAAGAACATTATAATTATTATGATCAGTTGTTTGAAGAAGTGATCAAAGAATTACCAGCAATCAGCAAATCCTCCTAGACTGGAAATGAAGAGAGACTTGCACAGTGACACCAGGAAATCACTGAGAAAGGAAGAAAGACAAGAAAGACAGAAAGAAAGACAAAAAGACAGAAAGACAGACAGACAAGAAAGAAAGAAAGAAAGACAAAAAGACAGAAAGACAGACAAGAAAGACAGACAAGAAAGACAGACAAGAAAGACAGACAAGAAAGAAAGAAAGAAAGACAGACAAGAAAGAAAGAAAGAAAGAAAGAAAGAAAGAAAGAAAGAAAGAAAGAAAGAAAGAAAGAAAGAGAAAGAAAGAAAAAGAAAGAAAGAAAGAACAGACAGGAAAGACAGAAAGAAAGAGAGAAAGAAAGAGAAAGAAGGAAAGAAGGAAAGAAGGAAAGAAAGAAGGAAAGAAGGAAAGAAGGAAAGAAGGAAAGAAGGAAAGAAGGAAAGAAGGAAAGAAGGAAAGAAGGAAAGAAAGAAAGAAAGAAAGAAAGAAAGAAAGAAAGAAAGAAAGAAAGAAAGAAAGAAAGCCCAAGCCCTTGAATCAATAGCTCAGAGTGAGTAGATGTGGCAACTGAGAAGATTGTAGCCAGAAATGTTTTGGGGCAAGCAGAATTCTTGCATTCTTCACCTATGCATGTATTTTCCTAGAACTTACAGGACCTTTATGCTCTCAAAGTTCCTCTCTCCCTTCACAACATAGCTGGAGAACAATCACTGCTTGCTCTGAGTGCACCTGTGGGCTGGAGCGTCCAATCCAAGGTCCTTATGGCAGCCAGAGCTGGTAAAATTCCTGATTTACAAATATGTTCTAAAATATTGCCATTGGTTCTAAATCAGTCTGAGTAGAGGCTGAAAAGGTTCATTTGCAGTTATCTATATATATTAATATATATACTGTAAATAAATAGGCCTTAAAAGAAGGTGATGTCTGAAACTGACTCTCACTGCATCCCATTACTCCCTGTTACCACAAATTCATGATATTCCTCTCTCACTCCCACATGTTTGTCCCTTCTCCTTCAAACTCCGTTTTTGACATTTCCTCTGTTGAACAAGAACATTTTTCCCTCTTGCCTGAAAAGCAGTTTTCTTTTCACGTGGTCTTTGGCCATGAAATTAAGAAGAAATACACTGAAGAAAATAACAGCCCTTGGCTGTTCACTAGCAGAGCATGCAAGTTCTCTTTACTGGTACACACCATGTGCTTTGCCAGCTGATAAATCTATACAATAGAAAATGAAGTTTTAGTTTTGAGTGAAAAGGCTAGATTTTGCTAACTAAAGCCCCCAGTCTGTTAAAGGCAAATAAGGCAAATAAGTCTTAAGGATTTGAGTCCAGTTTCACAGAAACTGCTCAGCACCAAATGGGTTTCAAAGGGGAGAAAGTCTTAATTAAATACACAAAAGAGAAAGCATTTAATTCTGAAAAGGGTGATTTTTAATAATTTCTTATTTACTAGCAACATACAAAACTAAAACCCATTTCTCGCACATTCAAAGCAGTCCTATTTCCAACTGACTTTTGATAAGTACTGGCAAATTTTCTGCCTTTTTATCATATTACCATTAGTCAGTCCTTTGCACTACTACTGAATATGTGAACCCATACTAAGCCAACTACATCGACTATTTTGAAAAAAGAAAAACAAATCAATTAAGAAAATTTAATATAGTCTTAGCTGCCAATAGCATAAAATTCTTCTTGAGAATGGGTTTGGTTTTCTGGGATTTATTTTGGGAAGCAGATGAAGGAAAAAAACCAACAAAACCAACAAACACAAAACAGATAAACAAACAAACCCCCCAAACAAACAAAAAATGAAACAAACCAAAAAAAAAAACCAAAACAAACAACCAAAGACACAAACAAACTAACAAAAAACCCAAACCTGAACCCAAAAACAAGCAACCAGAAAATGGAATTGTTGTGAAAAACTTACACGAAGGGTAGCAATTGATCTGACTGCAGCATTAGCAACAGATGTCAGAGACCATTCAGCCCAGCCTCACAATCGTGCATGTGATGCTGCTTGTAGGAGCAGGGAACAGCAGTAGGTTGTTTCTGGCTGTGAACAGTGGCTGGGGAAACCACCCCACGATTTGGGTTTAATGTAAGGCACATCTGTGTGTGTGCCCTGTAAACATCTGTGTACAAGTAATAAGGTGTTTTCCTATACAGACATCAGGGAGTTGCTGCCAAGTAAGGTGGAGGGAAAAAAAAATCAACGAAAAAACAACAACAGAAAACTTTCTCATTGTTCATCTCAATTGTTTTCATTCACCTCAAACACTTCCCCCTCCTCCGCAGGCATCTTAAATACCCCAAATTCAAACTCTAGTCAGTGAGGTTTCCAGGACCTAGGGAAAGCAGGTCATTATTTCTAGTATTCAAAGGTGGATTCTGGGAGCACAGTGGGAGAGATGTCCAGGTGGGAGAGCTGTAATTTTTCATGTGCACCATAAAGCCCGGACCATCTTTAAGACAGGCAGGCTGCCATTTCTAAACTCCAGGATTCAAGCATCAAAAAAGAAGGAACAATATGGAAATAGAGCCCCAACCTTCAGTTAGTGTATTGAACACCAGTAATTAAAGACACAGAATTTGAAGTTCTATTATTCCTGTGCTGCATCTTTATCTGCACTTGAAGGCATTAACAAATCATTGTAGAATTGATGACTGAAGACAAAACAAATAACAAAAAACCTCAGTGCCCTGTACGAAGTCACCAAGTGCTCACCTGTATATTCCTCCAGGAATGGCTTTAAGCAGACCACACTAAGACAAATCACTCCAGGAGATGGGGTGAGCTGTACAAGCTACCACACAAATCCCAGAACCTGGGGAATGCTCCTCCAGAGACAAGAGACACTCTTAATATGAACTGCAGCAATCAGATCAGCAAAACATTCAGCCTCTGCCACCACCTGACCTCGGGGTCTCTGCCTTACTGTAACAATTCTGAACTCACATGCATTAACCAATTCTTGATATTTATTTCCCTGTACCCAGACCAAAAGCCTGGACTCATTCTTTGTTTGCCAATAAGATGGGTGGCATTAAAAAAAAAAAAAAAAGAGACAGAGAGGAGATATTTGACTGTTCCCCGCATCAGTTATTTTGGAGAATCAGGCTGAGGGCTGCGAGCCTTTTGTCTCCAGTGAAAGTTTTTCTTTAATACCAAGAGATATCTGAAGCTTGAGGATTAAAGCAGGGGTCACCAATGTCGCTCATCCTACACACATGAAGGCAAGGCAGATCTGTTTAGGGACTGGGAGACAACTAGACATGGGGGAACAAACTACCACAAATGACACCACGGCTCCTTTCAACAGTTAAATTAATTTATTGGCTTGTCTGCTCCAATAAAAGCAAATAATGCTTGAAATAAAGTCCTTTGACACTTCCACCCTGCTGCTCTAAGAAGGCAAAACTTGGGAACTGTGATGAAGTATTACACTGCCCACACGATATTCTCCTTGGCAAGGGGGTGTGTGAAAAGTCTTGCAAGAGCTACAAGTCTCTTATCTTATTATTAGATTGCAATATCTGACAGGGAGAAAAACTTCAGGAAGTTTGAGGGGCATCTTAGTTCTGAGGAAACATCAGCTAAATGAATATTAATAACTTGACAATGAATGGATTAAAGAACCAGACACTGGAAAGTTCTGCTTCACATAATGACCACAGATTTTGCTCAGCTGAGCAGGCCCCAAGCCCTGTGTGGGAATGCAGAGCAGCAGAGAAATTCAGTGTGCATCCTTTCTCCCAAGGAAGGCAGCAGGGACAGAGCCTGCTCAGCAGGAAAAACAGGCCATTTCATACTTACCAAGGATAAGAATAAAATTAAAAATAAATTTTAAAAGCCTGCTTGGCTTCATACATTTATGCAGCTATTAATTGTTGGGAAGTGAAGATTTCATGTAAACCTCCACTATCATTTTCTAAATATTTTTAATGCCTTGAAATTTTGCTTACAGATCAGAAGAAGCACACAATAATGGTTTGCTAAATAATAAATGACTAATTTTTAATAGTTTCTGACAAATCGAAGTGTGGGTGGAAGATAGGTCTACTAGGTTACAATTCAGTCCTGTTAATTTAGGTAGGGATGCTGCAGGAACAACATCAAACAGAATTTGAATGAGGCCCAATAGACCGGTACAAAATATTTCAGAGCTGTAATTATGGCAGTTCTTATTCTATTTGCTACATTACAGCCCTATGCCAACTTCACACCAAATCTGACTATTTCAATGTAATTTAACCAGTTTTATTCATAGTGGAAAACTTTGAATCATTTTCAAAAGAACTTGGTTGTTTCCTCTGAAAAGACTGAAAAGAAGCTGAACAAATTAATGCTGTCCCATGGTGTCCAGGTTTGTGACTGTTGATTACATTGCTGTAAATGGCATCTCTTACTGCAATCTGAATGAGAAAAACCAAGAGGAAGGAAAACAATTCAATTTATATGCAATTTGTGTGCTAGCCAAAATGCTGCTTCACAGAAACTTTCAAGGGAAAGACACAGTATTTCTGATATTCTAAAGCAATCTCTGAATGACACAGAGCCCAGAGCTGCCCCAGTAATTCAGGGCCTGAGGAGAGTGCCTCTTCCCTGCTAAATAAGTTACCACTGTCAGCCCCAATAAAACGTGCCCAAGACTTGAGCATCTTTTTGCTTCATTTACTTTTTCATTTCATGAACAGGCACTGCTGATGCTCTCATACAGCTTGTGGAGTGGGTCTAATTAAAATCCTTTTAGGCTCATAGTGAAGTGAGTAGAAAATGGAATAAAATTATTGCAGGGTTTTAAGGTTTTGACACTGGAGGAGAAGTCAGGCAAAGTAAAGCTAGAAACACACACACTGCAGGTTTGTGCTTTTCATGCTAAATGTAGACAACAGAATAATACTTGGCTTTCCAATTTTCCACGGCTTTTCATCAGATTTCTCATTGCATCTTACATGATTACCTGAAATCCTTTCATTTGGAGTACTTCACATGCTCTTTCAAAGGAACAAAATTATCTTCTAGACAACTGAGAAGCACTTTGGATTGCAGTTTTCTAGACAAGGCCTCTTTCAAAACATATCCAAGAGATTTCTTATATAAACCCCACACATTTTATGTACAATGCCGTTACAAACAAACAGATACTGCATGTTGCTACAATATATTCCCAAAAAATTTAGCAAACTTACTGTCAGTGGGCATAACTGTGCACCAAACCCAAAGCCATGCAAATGAACACTGCTTCACACTGTACCTTTGATGATGCAATATCACAGACACTTAAACTATTGGATTTGAGCTCTTCTACAACTAATAAAACACCCAAAGCAATACAGCAGCCACAGTAGGTTACATTAGGATCATTATTACAGCTCAACTAAACATCATTAGGATACTATTTCATTTTTTGGCACAAAATCTATGTGCTGGCCAAAACTGCTTGAGCAGCTTGAGCTGTTCTCCTTTCCCCTGGTCCCAGTTCTGTGCCCTGCCATGAAAAGCACAATTCACATGCTCTGGTGAGTCTGGAAACAAGAACATATCAGTGGATGCTGTGTTCTTGGGAAAAGTGAAGCTCACAAAAAGTTTTTATTAGCATAAACTGCTGTTAATGGCATTAAATGATAAGTTTAGCTTGCAACTGCACTGATTACAGAACAGCACAGCTCTGTGAAGTGAAAGCAAAGCTCTCCCAGGGTGTGTCTGCTTTTATAGCAAACCCAGCTCATGCCTACACTGAAGGGGTTACTGATAAATCTACACAACAATGAGAAGGACACATTTTATTTAGGTAAAGAATGCAAGGTCCTAGCTTTTGGAAAAGGTTTCTTTTCCAGCCAACAGAATAAACAAGCACTGAGAAAGCTGTGCAAGTAAAGGTTTGCAAACCCTCAGCAGAAACCTCCTAGTGTGAACCTGGAATCCAGATTACCTGTACTTTTGTGGAAAGTACAGGGAAAGTACAGATTCTTTCCAGAGACATTGGGGTTTTCCAGTCATTCTCAGAGGTGCAGGTGACATGAATTTCTTCCCCTTGCACAGCTCCATGCACACAGCACTGCTGTTTTGATGCAGTCAGTTCTACTTTCACATACTCCATCTGCAGAGAAGCAGAGACTTCTCCATTTGGTTTTATATCCCACAATCAAAGTGGATGGATTAACATGGAAATGGTGAATATTTACTCCCAGAACATTGAAAGTTTTGTCCCTATTAATAATATGTGTTATCTGAGTGCCTTAGGCATTGGCTTCACACAACAGAACAGACATGAAAGTCATTGCTCCCAGCAAAGTGCTGTCTCCTATTATCTGCAGCACAGAGTGGATTGCTGCTATTGTGAACCTGAATTCCACCCTCTCCAGCCCTGAGACACATCTTACACTGCACTGAGACTTCTCCTGAGAGGAATAAATACAGTAATGCCAATTAGCATTCCCTCACATGCTCTGCATTTTGGGACACAGCATTAATAGATGTGAACACTGACAGCATGAGGCTGGCAGAAAGTGGAATGGCGAAAGCACCACAGCCATTGGCCAGGAAAAGAACAGCAGAATATTACAGAGGTGAGACAACCAACTGTGCAACGTAGAGATTAATGGCATGCAATCACTCAACACAAAGTGTGCAATACGTGAACAGTAATTAGTACCTGATCTGAATTCCAATCTTCCTCTAATATGTGGAAGATCACATCCAAATAGTATGGCTTTTTAAGATGAGTATTTTAATTAAACTTCCAATTAATATCTACAATGTCTGAGGCTGCTAAATAATATCCAGGCTCTTCTGATGGGAATTTTGAAGCACAAAGCACATAAGTGATTTTTGTGACAGTAACTAACCAGCACAGGCAGGTTTAGAAGAGCTTTCACAGAAACCCAAGACTGGCTCCAAACCATCTGGTCTGACATCAACTCCACAGACCATTAAATCAGTCCTAACTTCCTTTTGAGAGGGCAGGAGAAGAGTTGGAATAAAGTAAAAAGGCAGTAAAAAGCAGGGCAAAGAACAAATAGCACTCCCAAGATGACAGGGAGATTATATCATATATATGATTATATATGATATATATATATAACATATATATGATTATATGATACTCAAATTGTTTTCTTTGCTGCAGACAAGACCCAAAGAGAGGTCCCAGACAATCTGAAAAAATAAAAAAAAATCCTGTCCTATATTTGGTCAGCTGCTCCTAACACTGATGTGTGAACCAGGCACAGCAGCAAGACACCAGAGCTCTTTTCACACTCACCTGTTTCTGGCTGGGTCTGCACTTTGATGCTTCAGAGAGAATAAAAAGCAAGAAGGCCCCTTGTCCTTACTGAACCAATGCAATGGAAAAATGGATTTCATATTAAGAGAACTGGAGAGAAATATCCTTTGTATATACTTGGGAAATGTCTTCATGCAGAGCAGCAAATTTTGCTGGGGCATGGAGAGCAATGCAACGTCCTCCCAAGGCAATGGAAGGAAGGACTGGGAGGAGGGAGGCAGAGCCAGGGATTTTAGGGCCAGAGGAGTCTGGCTCAGGCAGGGGATCTGTGGCTATAGGACACGAAAGGAACTCACAGACTCCGTTCCAGTTGACAGAGCAAAAACTCTTGCCCTTTATTGTCTGACTCCAATTATATAGTACTTCCACCCAGACCTTGGATTGGAGGATGTTATCACCTTTCCAACCACACTGGTCAAACCAAAAGTCCATCAATTGTTCCCTCCTTAAGAGAGGAATGGAAAACATACTTGTATCTTAACATAAACATTACTTCTATTTATAACACTCTCATGAGGAAGAATTCAGAAACTATGAAAACATCAGAAGGCTGAAAAATCAGGGTGACAGGGATCTAACCTGTGAGGACAGGACAGGACAATTGTCACCTCCTGGACGGGGCAGGTCAGGGCACCCCTCAGGGTGTGTGAGGCCAACCCCCAAGTGGAGCTAAACCCTCCTGAAGAACAAGTTCACCTGGTTCACCTGTAATCCTGATACAGGGAAAGCATTTTTGATTTAGGAAAAACATAACATAGCCAAAGATGTCCTTTTTGCCCAAGGGGTGGAAGAACAATATTAAACTGTTCAGAGGGGAAAAAACAAAACCTTGAAAAACATTCATTCTTGCTACACAGATGTGGAAGGAATCTGATCTGTTCAGTGGGGTTTTACACAGAGCAACGGAATGGAGCTTTCATCACCTAACAACTGATCAATAAAAGCTTATTTAATGAACATCCATGTGTTTGCTTTAACTACTCCTTCTGATTTTCAAATGTAATTTGTAGCTTTTCATACAGTTTTCCTTCTTCTAGAAAATTTTTATATGCAAATGTTGAGTTTTTATCTTAAAATGAACTCAAGCAATTTCATTCTGCATCTTGAATTTCTCCTAGACATTAAAAATGCTCATATCAAATCACCTCATGCACTTTT
This sequence comes from Acrocephalus scirpaceus scirpaceus, assembly GCA_910950805.1. Lineage (NCBI taxonomy): Eukaryota > Metazoa > Chordata > Aves > Passeriformes > Sylviidae > Acrocephalus > Acrocephalus scirpaceus. Next base: position 4,057,726 of record OU383786.1, on the reverse strand, counting down.
ACTGATATTCAGCCATTGTATTAATTGCACAACACTTCAGGGGCTCTCCAGAATTATGCTCCTTGTTGCACAGTTACTATTTTATTGCACTGCAGAAATATCACCTGCAAATGTAATTTCTGAAAAGGAGAAAGCTGAAATGAATACAATGTAATAAATAACTTCATTTGTGTAAGTGGCTGAATTCAGGGAGCAATGTCTCTCAAAAATATTATAAAAAACTCTGATCTACAGACATTATAAATGTTCGTTGGAAATTTTGCTGAGCAGTGTAAGGCAGCAATTTAATTTTCTAAGCTAAAGGAAAAACTAACAATTAAAAATCATCAGTAATTTTCTCTTTGAAGAACATGGAAATTACATCAGTATTATGAGGTGCACTACTCAGGGATCAGTGAAAAAGTAGGTGAACAGTTCCGTTTATTTGGAATATGTTTAAGATCTTGGGTTTAGTTTGTTAATTTTTATAGATTTTAGCAGTTAATCCTAAGTACTTCCTGAGTGAACGTGTTGACTCAAAGACTTCAGGAATCCTTCTGAATTCAAAACCTGGAAACATCATTTCCACAATGTGGAGCTTCTTTTAAACCTTATTCAAATTTATGAGGTATTGCAGGAAAGGTAGAGATAAGGATCACAATACAGGAGTAATTTCTTCCTTTGCTCATCTCCCTATTTGTGATAGAGCATTTAAATACTTTAGTTCCAGATCTTGCTAATTAAAGCAGATGAACAAGATGAATTCTTAGGGTCTTTCCCAAGGTATTTCTATGTAAAACTCTTGCCTACTCAGACCTGACATTTTCACTAGGCAAAAGGAAGCACTTTAATTTTCTTTTCATCACCTGGGAATAGAATCACAGAAGTCCTGTGTGCCATACCAGGAATTCAACACAGCGCTGAACTCAAACTCATTCCTCTGCACATCAGCACCTTCACACAACAAAATAATTTTATTTCACAGTAATGCAATATTTTTGTTTAGTTTCATAGTATCTGGCAGAGAAATTGTAAATACTGTGAAAGTACTATAACATGTTTGGGGTTTTTTTTGGTCAAATTTGTCGAAATTTCAGGTTGTTTCTAATTTAGCTTTTCTCCAAGAATGCTCTGTGTATACCCCACAACCAATTTAGTGAAACATTGTCCAAGTAGAGCAACATATGCCCCTAAAAGTATGAGCACAAACTCTTTCTAAAAGTACTTTAGCAAGTCTGCTTGAAAATATGAATTACTTTAGTTTAAATTAATTCACCACACTTACATTTCATTGTCAAGAGGCAACACATCAGCTGTAGGACTGCAAACACACCCTAATCCCAGCTGGATCATTATTCCCTGTTTTTCTAGAAGTGCAAAAGGAAAAATGCAGGGGTGAAATCTGGCCCTAACCCTTTTCCAACCATGGCATTACACAAGTTTAAGCAGTTAAAGGGAATAAACAAAAGCTGGCAGGAAGCTGAAGGAATTTGGTAACGATAAACAGCCAGAAATAGGGAAACCTACTTTGGGTCTGTGAAGTCATTATAATAATTTGTTTAGAAAGCAGTGAAGAAAAAATCCCCAGTAAATAGTTGGGAAGTGCTGGATCAATTTGCAGTGCTGAGAGCACACCAGCTCAGAGACTTCAGGCCATTTGTATCAAGCAAGAGACACACAATTAAGCTGCATCTCAAGCTAAAACCCTGAGGGCTCCACATTTCATTCCAGTCAACCACTGCTGCTTTTTGGCACTATTTTCTTTGCAAATATGAGTAATGCGGGCCCTTTAGTCACTATTAAGCAGTAATCTGGGGAAATCAACCACTTCCAATAATCTCATACTCCAATTTTGGGCACTCTGAAACCACATAATGAATAATACTGTCGCCAGTTCTCTCCTATAATGACACATGGCATATGCCTGCTATTCCTCTTTTCAAATCAAATCCAACTGTGTTGCTCTTTTTCAGAAAATCTTGTTTATTGTGTTCATTTGAGTTTCTTTCTTCACTCATTTGATGAAGAAGTAAATTTCTGCTTCATAAGCAAGATATTCATTGTTAACCCAGCGTTCAAAGGCAGCTTGCCTTTGCAATCAAAACCAAATTATTTTTTCAAGTGAGTAATGCCACGCTGTTACAAGCTACCCCGACTAATAAAAAAATCTATTTTCACCGTACATTAGAAAGCTGATCAAGAGACTTTCCAATGTTCTTGTCCCTCCCAGATGGATTTTACCTTTTTCTTCCACTGAGGAATTTGCAAGAATGATTTCCCTGTTGACAGATGCAGAAAAGGTTTTACATCTAAGCATGTTGAATGTTAGAATAAAATCAAGCCACTTATCCAATTTCATGTCTTACGACTGGTTTTGGGTTTTTTCATAACCACTGGAAAATTCTGTCAATAACATACATTGGAGCAATGTTCTAAGGAATACAGTAAATTCCAATCTATGCTGACTATGAAAGAAAACAACAACCTGCAACAAAAAAGTCTTTGAAAGATGTGTAAAGATTTTAAGCAAAAAAGTCTCGGAGATGAAAGTAGAAACTTTTTTATATTTCTGCTTTTATAACTTGAAAATTCAACCTTTACCTTACTTTTAGAAGATGGATTGAAAATATACTTTACCAAAACATTGCTTTTCTGATTCTCAAGTAATCTAAGGCAATGTGAAATATACTGCCCTTTATCAGAAATATCCCCAAATTATTCTGCTACTTGTGCAGAAGCAGCATTTCTAAGTTATAGATAACTGTGTGGATAATTCCTTCTTCTTCCCGGGCAAACACAATCAATTGCATTCCTGAAATTTAATTTAAAAGTAATTTATCTTACATGAATATTCCAAATTCACGAGATTTCACATAAAGCTATTCCTGCAGCATAGTAAATCTCCAAAAGAAATTGTTCTTCAAACAGAAATGGCCCTGTGCAAAATAACTTGCAAGATGTGTGGTGCAGTGTTTGTCCTGGCAGTATTTGTGTGTGTGGTAGCAGGGAGAGCTGAGTGAAGCCTGCTGGAGTATAATTCACAGTGAATTTTAAATAAACTGTTAGAGAAAATCTGCATAAAAAGGCAGCCTTGCAGGTGACTTTTTAAGCAGTTTCCATCACCTCACAGGCACCCTGGCTCATTAGTCAGCTCAGCTCACAGGAGTGAGTGGTGCTTTCCCTGTGGTCAGATGAGCTTTTGCAGGGAGGGACTGCACTACATTTATGTGCTGTGCTGCTTATTTATTTCATCTGTCTCATACTTCATGACTATTCAAGAGTTTAATTTACCGTAGGAAAAATGGATTATGGAGATATCTGAAACTGACACCAGTGAAATGAAATATAAGGTTGATTCCTTAGTGACCTCACATTCCCAGACACTTTTAGTGGGGCTATATTTACCCAAGGAAGGAACCAAAGATCATCTCATTTCTGTGAGCAAGCTCTATCACAGTAAAAGAAAACAACAAAACCAAAAGCACCACTCCAGAATAATATTGTTATAACAACTACTGTAATGACTGACTGAATTAGCACAAAACCAGTTGTTGATTATTTTCTTCAGAACACCCAACTAGTGGTAGATAAAATAGATTATATAGAACAGGAAACCTTGAAACTATTATACTTCATTAAAATCCATAAGAGGATAATTAAGTAATAGCCCATAAGATGAGGTTGAAATATTCCCATATTAAAATTTTGGTGATATAAAAGACATGAAGGGATAGGTGGAGGTGGTTACTACTCATTGCAGAGTTGAATTTTTCTCAAAATACCATTTTTCATTCACAAATTTAAGTTATTGAATATTTTCAGTATTTGAAAATATCCACTTTATTTGTTTGCCATAACTTCCAATCTTTGACTTACATGCTTTATGAGAGACATCAAAAAAAATCACACTACAAATCAAATCAGAACTTGTTTTGCCACAACTGCTCACACCATGACCAGTTTGGGCTGGATTTCTGTATGTGACAGCACACAGCATTCCTTGTGCAAAGTACTTTCTGTGCACAGAAAAGGGGCAGTCTCATCTCTTCAACACACTCCAGAATATGGTTTGGATGTGCACAAACCCATGGGAGAAAAGAACAACTGAAATGTGAAATCCACCTGCCTCCTGTTTCAGTGGAATGCAACATTCCGAGACGAAACACTCAGGTAGGATAAAAAGTTTCAAGGATAATTCTAAATAGAGGTACAAATTCAACAGAGAATATTGAAAACCAGATGTTAAGAGCAGGCTTTTACCATGCAAAACCTATGTGCTGATATTCCATATTTTCAGGAAAAAAAAGAACACTGTTTGCAAAATCATTCCTATGATGGTGCCACAGTTTGCTGTTGTCTGTTAAAGCCACATGAGCAAAAGTGGATCAGAAAAAGGAAAGCTGAGAGGCAGAGCAGTGAATTCCAGCATTGAGGATCTCAGCACACACAGTGTACAATAAAACCCACCAAAAGTGCTTCTACATGCCCACAACATTCTATAGTTCTCATCTCCCAGGTTTAAAACTGAGTTGTTGGGATCTATCCAGAAGGATTTTGACTTTGTCTTGGGGCTGTAAAGCCAGAGTTTGTTTCATTTCCTACTAGTTTCTATCTTACTTGATAGTTGGATTATCTGTGTTTCCTGCGTGCTACATTTTCATCCTGCAAGGAAAGAAAAACAAAACAACAAAACACTTCTGTGGAGATCTGAGCTGGTGTCTCTTAAGTACATCATTTAACACAGCTACGTTTAACTAAATGCATTTTTCTTTTGCTTTTATTCTTCGACTTCCACAATGAATTTTCCACAAATTAGAAATGGAAATTCTTTAAATAATGTTCTTCATTGATATCCAAACACTGTGTAAGTTGGTGGCTGAATGCTCAAAATGTGCTCTGCTTGTATTGAGGCACATTATTTGTATTTACCACCAAAAAAAGAAGACAACAGCCTAAAAATGCAGGCAAACAACATCAATAAACATTATGTTCCCACAGCTACAGTGGCAGTGTTACCATAGCAAAAGCCTCTCTGTAGAGTGAAAATAAATGCCATACAAAAGGTTTCACACAGGCAGACATTCCAGATTAAATTTTTGGGTTGTGAACATATTGGAGAAGCAGTGGGTCAGGCTGTGTTCTCACATGAGCTCAGTTCCTAGGGGAATTAGGAAAAAAGAATGAGAGTAGTAAAATCAGAAATGTGACCATTGGGTTCTGATTATTTTAAAGATTCTTCCCTATAATTTCTTCAAAGTCAAATATGAATCTCAAACACAAAAATGCATTCTGACTCCACAAATCATTTGTAGTCTTGAATGGAAGCACAGAGAAATCTGAGTATGACAGAATATTCCAGGGTAGGCAAGGACAGTTTTAGCTGTCTCTGTCCTAATTTTGTTTTGATGTGCTCAGGGCATTAGTAATCACTATAGAGAAGTACAAGGAAAAAGCTCAGAAGTAACTATAGTTTCAGAACCACCTTAAAAATCTGATTTCAGTTTGTGGAAACTACAGAAATCCTAGTACAATTTTACACTTGGAATTAATTAATCCAAGTGAATAGTACAGTAAGATTGAGGCAGTTCTCCTGGGCAGTTTAAAAGTGGTCCCCACACTCAGACAGTATTTCTCAATCCACAGGAAATTTAATCTGAAATTACATATACCTAGGGTTTTCTTCTTGCCTTATTATGCCGTTTTCCAAGATGTAATTACATTATGGCATCCAAAGCAGTTCTGTTTTGCACAGGTATTTCCATTTTTATTAACCAAAGTAACAATGGGTATATATCATTTACAATTAGTCCCTCTAAGTGTTTAACTAAATACCTCTGAAATTTTGGAAATTAAACCAGTAACAACAAACTATTTTTTACTGACATGTTTTAATAGGATTAGAGCCCTCTGTGTTTTATCTTCTGAAATTATTTCACTCTAGTCACTTCAGCTGGTGTGAAATTCTTGACTAAGATGCATAGCCCTATTGTCACTCTGAGCAGTGGCTCTTCAGCTCATGATTAATGTCAGCTGCATTCATTGGGTAATTTTAAAAAATGCAGAAACTTTGCAAGCAAATTAATGCCCTTCAGAAATCCCAGCAAAATCGCACGAGTACAAATTTTGTAGGAATAAAGTTATACTGGGAGTAAAGTGGCATTGAAGTTAGGAGAAGTTTATCAAATGTCTTCACAGCCAGTCTCCATTCCAGCAATATTCGTGTTCTGCAGACTGCACTCTTGAAATGTGACTTCCAACAAACACCTGACGTTTATTTTCTCTGCTGGTATTAAAATCGTAATTATTCCACTATAATTGCTTTTCAAACATTTCCTAAAATACTGGTTGCGAGCTACTCCCATAACCAGGCCACATCCGTTCCCTTCCCAAGGGACAGACAGATCTGGATGTACATGCACATACAACCAGCAAACTGTAAAATTAGCAACGAAATGAAGAAACCCCACAAGACAAATTCTGAGTAGAATTAAGAGCTTTACAATAAAATTTCCTAAATTGTTCCTATTGTTACACTACTTCTAGATTATTTCATGAAGTCCCAAATGAGAAAAAAACACACTCAAATTAAATCTCTGCCAGGGTCACAATCTCAGTTATATTTGCTGTAATCCAGTAAAGTTTCATAATCCTTACTAAGAAAAGGACTGATCAAGGAGACCATTTTTTAAAGTTCTAAGTGTACTTAAGCATCTTTTACTTAGGCTCATGCAGCCTGCTCAGCAAACCACTTCAGCAAATTTTGTGCCTCTATTTTTTAATATCTCTATTTATGATCATAAATGCCATCAGCAAAACTGGGAATTGAAATTACATAGTGAGGGGGAAATAGTCCCTGTTCTATATTTGAAAGATTAAAATTGAATTGCAAAAAAAGTGGCTTAATATTCATAGATGTTTATGTTACTACAAGAAAAACACCCAGTTTATAAAATCTATCCCAAGAGCCATATGCAATTTGTATCGATTTTACTTCCATAAACTTGCTACCTCTTTATGATGATTTATAAGTAGATGAGTTAAGTATTTATATATATATATATGTAAACATCTATCCAGACTATTGGCTATAAGAAAGACCACAAAGCTCCACTTTATGTTTTACAGTAATAAAAGACCCAGAAAATATAATTTTCCCAGTTATTCCTTATTCACCACAATTTCACATACTATTAGAGCTCTCCTAGAAGGGGCACTGTATGCATCCTGATATAAATACACTTTAAAACAAGCCGAGGTAGCAATGCAGGTCACACACACACACTCATGGATTTATAAATATGCTCTAAGAAGCTTTCAGACTGTACAAACCCCAAATATTCCAACACCAATAAAGTTTTAAAGGTCTGGTCACCAAGAACTGGGCTGAGGTACTTGTATTGGAAATGCAAACCATTTTACCTGTCTGAGTAGGTTCAAGTTCTTATAACCTACTCAGGTTCCAAGGTGAAAAATACCATTCCATGCCCCACATTTTGAAGTGACAGATTAGGAAAAAAATCTATCAAAACCTCCTTTTAGGATGCATTGATTATTCTAAATGGAAAATATTTCCTCAAATTCTCCAAGTCAAGCATCTCCAAATCACAAAATCTCCTTATTACCCTTTTCAAAAATACATGTGGTGTTCTTTTTTCTCCCATCACTGAGGGCTTTGACTGCCACAACTTTTCAAATATCATGGAGAACTGTGCCAGGAATTACATCAGGACCCTGGGACACATTTGTTCATTTCCCACGGCCTTGTGTAGGTTCAGGTTCTCGGGTGGTCTCAAACCCAACCTCCTCCTAAATGGGAGGGACTTGGTTTGCCCAGTCCCTGCTTTGAGGCTCAGAGATGTGGGATGTGGGGAGAGGGATTGTGATTAAAAACTCCCCATTTTTCTTCATGCTGGTTGCCACTCGATTTCCTGTCTGATTTATTTGGGAGTGAGTGAGTGGGTATTATTTTCTTAATTCTTCCTTTTCTGCCCAATGTCCCAGTAGAATCTCTTCCTTTGGTTCTTCAAATTCCTTGACAATTCCAAACTCCAAATGTGCTTTACCTTCCCTGATCTCATGCTAGCAACCCCCCTGTGCTTTTCCCAGGACTGATTCCTTTTTGTACTTCAGTTCCACCAGGAGGTCCTAACTCAGATTATTCTACTGCCTCACCTGCCTGATTTCTCACACATGGGAATTAAGAATTCTCATGCTGTAAGAAAAATGTCTTTTAAAAGCCATCAACCCTTTCCCATTATCTGCCCTTATCCTTGAGGGCAGTTTCCCAGGGGGCCTCATCCTGGGTTTTGAGACTAAAATAAAAACCCAAACCAAACCAGTCTGTGCAGTCAAGAATCCAGATGCAGCCAACCAGGGTCATCTTTACGAGTTCTGCTGAGCCACAGCTAAAGCCAAGGGGCCTTGGTTCATTACTTCCCAAAATAACAGCCCATGCCATATTCCCTTCCATAAACTGAAGACGATTGGTGCATTTGCCCAGATCTGGAAACATTTATGCTCACATTAAAGCACAGAGAGAGCCATTCTGAAAGGAAAATGTGACTGGAACCCTAACCTAAGGCTTAACCAACCCCTGCACTGCACATCAACTGGATTTACTGTGCTCCCTGTTCCTGCACCTTTCACCCCACTGAGCTGCCTGAGTTCTCAGCATGTACAGCATTCCTTGGTTAGATCTTTGCTTCTACCCCACAGATGGAGGAAGAAGTTAGGGGGCTTTGGTTCTGACTGGATGTTCCAGAGTGCAAGAGACTCACAGCTAAGCTACTCTGCTTCCACAGAGCTGGGAACTTCCAGCTTCATGCAATCAATGGGATTACTCCTATTCCTTACCTTTAAGCACGCTGAAATTAAAAGGTACAGCCACTGAACACTCTACTAGGAATTATTATTATTTATTATTGTAATCCTGCACCAATGGCTACCACTTAAATGGCCTTGTAAATGACACATCCTTCAAATACAAACCTAAAGATTTTCCTAAAAGTTGATAAACAAAAAGCTGTCCTGAAAATGGTAAACACATAACATTTATTGCTGAGCCATCAAACTAAAATATACCTCTACAATATGGCTTGCCTTTGATACCAAAATAAATATACATTCATAAATATAATGGATAATTCCACATCAATCATCTTTAGTACTAAGAAAAAAAACCAACAAAATTTGTCCTGGTGTTTTGTATCATATGATAGAGATACAGTTTAACTTGTACCAGCCCAGCATAGAACTTTATTACATGTAAACACATGGGATTCTAATCCCACAGAGATTTATGCATTGCCTAAATCTACTCAAAGTTTCATATGATTAATACCATTGAAATAGAGGTGTTGAGTACACAAAGCAGCAGGCTCAGACCAGCAGAACTACTTAGATTAAAAACGCTCTGACAAGAACATTATTTTTAATTTAGATTGAAATAATTGACTTAAGTGGAGGCTTTTTGTTTCCATTACTTGGCAAATCCGATTCTGCTTGATTAAAAATAATAAAGAAAAAAAGGACTGAGTGGGAAGATTCACTCTGATCTTTCCCAGATTTCATAATAAATCGCCATCCCTTGGCAATCATTTACCTGAGTCAACTTAGTATTCCCTAAGTCAGATGAGCTTTCTTGCCTTTCATAACATAAAATTAAAACAGTAGAAATTATTGATTAATGACAAGAATATATATGGCCAGCTCCATCATTTAATAAAGAAAAAAAATCCATACCATTAAAAAAATGGATCTGGTTCAGTGTCCATAAATGTAAAACGTCTGTGCTTTACTACTCTCCAAGGAATTTCTGATTAACCATCTAGTTCGTATCACACTCAGCATTTTTGATTGAAGCTCTAGCAGAGTTTCTGTTAAACAAAAATGTCATTACTCAAGAAGACAAAAAGTCATAAAGCATAATGCAATCCTGCACTGTCACCACAGGCAATAACCAATAGTGTGAATTCAGGCAAATGACTTCTGCTTAAATAGAATTTCCTTACAGTGAAATATATCACACACACAAAAAAAGAAATCTGCTCGTAAAACATCTGATAATTCAGGAGTCGAAAGGACTGGCAATATTTGCCAAGTTATAATGACACAAACCACTGTGGTTCAGTGCCTTAGCCCTAGAAAAATGCTAATATTGCTCTAATGCTCACAAGTCTGACATGAGAAGGGGCTGAATTACACTCTCTGCATGATGTACAGTGATATTTCACACAAGGACAGAATTCACGAGGTGAAAAAAAGCAGCACAAACGAGAGGCAACAAAAAATAAACACTGCTGTGCACAATCATTTCAATTAGCAGGTAAGCTACAGGCAAGTTTTGCTCTTCAGTCTATAAATACAATTTTACCCTAAAACCAATTCAGAGACGAATTTATTGATTAAGGAGAACAATTGATCCAGTGTTTGGTAATTCCACTCCACCATTACCAAACTGAATAAACTCTGGTACCAAACATTGCTATATGACCAGCAGAGCTCTGAAAAGAAAAGCATTTTTAAGACTGTGTTATATTTTAGTTTACAGGTACAGAATAATTACAGCTCTGCGATTCAGAAAATAGGAAAGGAAATGAAAATAAGCCAAATAATTCTGGGATATTCATTGACTCACTGCTAAAAATCTTAAGTGCAATAAATATTAACATCTATGCAGTTATGTAAGCAATATACAATATTATTTCAAACTATCTATTTCAAAATCATTAGTCACATAAAGCCGGGCCATAAAATTTGATTGAGAAGAGCCTTTATCCCACACAAAGTCCAGATGACTCTGGGAAACATCAATAATTATAACTCCTATTGTAGCATGGAAAGTCATTTCACTAACCCTCACCTTGTTTGCTTGGAAAGTACTTGTGAGAACCAATAAAATCTTTCTTTGATTACAGGGGCAATCAATACTTTGTTTCGAACACAAGCAAACACTTTAAATCCTAAGATTTAAAATACATCTCCCTAGAGTATCTGGTTGACAAATACCCTTTTTTTTTTTTTTTTTTTTCCCCTGGCCCTTTTCTGAAGTGCTGTCCCAATAACAGCAAATCAATCACAGAATCAGAGAACAGCCTGAGCTGGAAGGTGCCCACACAGATCACTGAGTCCGGCTCCTGGCTCTGCACGAGACAACCCCCAAAATCTAGCCATGAGTCTGAGAAAGCTGTTTCTTCATAAAGGATACCTGAAATATTCCCAAGACCATTCCCAAATCAGATACCACAGCTCTTATAAGGAGTCTAAAAATTTTCCTGACCCAGTGTATTTGCCAATATCTCTACAAAAAGAGCTTTGCTCCCTTTACAGTTGCCTCCTCATTAAATATCCCCTCATGGGAACTCAGACCAGTATCTTCATTCAAGCCGAGATCAGTTTTTGCATCCTTTTCAGACTGTCTTGAATTTCTGCCGACGCAGCAATATTTAGCCAACTAATTTAATATTACTGATTAATGAAAGCCTGTAGCTCCCAGCTCTTTTCATGTGTCTGGTGTTAACACTTGACAGGAAGACCAGAAGCAGTACAGCTGGTATAAAAAGGTAATGTATACAGGCAGATCTTTGCAGGTATTCTCAGGAGTAATTGCTCTGTTGGATCAGCTATTTAAGTAGTTTTTTTCTCAGACTGAAACCCCACCCAGTTTGGTTCTCCTCAAGTTTAAGAGAGATGTAGAACTGAAGAAGGTCCTGCTGGTGCCACAGTGACAAAGGGCCTAAAGCACAGAGGGACAGGGTACAGACATGCACAGTCTGGCAGAGAAAAGTCTAAAGAAAACCTAACAGGAGCATACAATTACTTGTGAAGTAGTTCCAAGATGTCAAAGCCAAACTCTTCTCAGCCTCGTTAACACAACAAATCAAACCAGTTGGGTAGGTTGAGTCTGCAGACTCTGGAAAAGCTCTGTACCAGGCGGGTAACGTGCCATAGGTTTTATATTCATTCCGTTTTCAGAGGTTTTCAAGACTTTTTTAGCAAATCCACAACTGACCTGATTTAGCATTGGCATTAGAGCCTCTGTCAAGCAAAGATTAGCTTTGATCATCTCCTGAGGCTGCACTGAGACAATTATTTTATGGCTGTGGGATAACCTGTAGGAAGAGGACTCATCCAGGCAACTCCATCCCATTCTGAAACCACGACAGACCCGCTGCAGATGCCTCTTTGAAAAAGACTCAGCTTTTAAGGATGGGAAGCCATTTGAATAGATACTTACTATATTAAGAACAAGAGGAGTGTTTTAAGCGACTGCAAGTGAGTACAGATTGAATTATACTCCCTGAAGTACAATTGGGAATACAATCTAATCTCATTAGGTCAATAACATATCGTGCTAGTAAATCTAGTTTATTTTTTACTCTACTCTTACCATTCTTCATTGATTATTTTCATCATTTTATCCACATAAATATGCTAGGTCACCCAGAAAACCTGATTACTGTAGTTAAAATTATCTAGGAAAAAACCAAGTATTTATGGTTGCAGAAACAAAACCCCATCAATTTTCACAGAAACTTTCAATAGTCTGTCCTGTAAATGGTTGTCAAGAAAATTACCGAAATATATCAGATGCATTAATTTGTAACTCTAAGTGAAACATATCTGGAGGATTAATTTTATTCCCTTTGAGTTTGCAAGATAGTAGGAGAGTGTTCTGAACTACTTGGCTTTGGTTTCCCAATAACTCAGGGATATCACTCCAGCAGTGGTTGTGCTGGAAGGCAGACCCTGGTCACCCAAACATGGCACTGAGATCAGCACAGGAGACAGGGCTCTTGGAGATTCCTGCACTTAACTTCTTCACTGAAGGTGCCTTCCCTGAAGGAGGAAGGGAAACAAAAGAATTACAGAGAGTCACGTGGTCTGAGAGGTGCTAGCATTCATTTCCTTCATCAAATTCAAGTACTCTAAAATAAAGTTCCTGGTGATCACTGCAAAATCAGATTTTTATTCTGGTAAATCATTGCTTTTTGTATGCAGCCAAAAAGACTTTGCCACCATGTTTCTGTATCTTCATCCTGGTAAACCTCTGGAAAATGGCAGGAACCAGAGCCCCTATAGCCGTGAGGAAACCAAGAGCTGTGAGCTCCTCCCAAGCCAAAAGAATGACTGATGGAATGGTGCTAGATTGATTATACACAGCCCAGCCAGCCCTGTGCCTCTTTTGATCTCTTTTTCTGTTCTGTCCATGGCAGAGGATAATCTGAGGAATTCAAAAGCCTAACATACTCATTAGTGAAGTCCAGGAACAGAAGCATCTCACCCATTACAAATGGTCTCTGTAGCATTATTGGTATCGAAACAGAATCTGGATTTGGTTTTCTTTTTCTTCATGACTGATAAGCAGAAAACATTCAATTTATTCTTAAATTGGATTAAGTCAGATATCTGTTTTCTGATCTTTTATACATCTTTCATAGCTACCAAATTCTTATTACACATTTGTCCACTAGTTTTGATTTATTATCAAAATGAAAATATTTCAGGCTGAAATTATGACAATAGGAGAGAGTAATTTCAAACAATCCATGGCAAAACTTAGCAAAATTAAGCCATTTTAGAATTTTTTAATCAAACAACAAGTTTATACATTACCTGTTTAAAATAATTAGCAACTGAAACAATGACCATATGTGGTCATTAGGAAAATGATATTAAATGGAAATGCAAATTTCCACACAAAGAAACCTGAAGATCTGTGAGGGAGCAATGTAATTAGGACACATGGAACAAATTGAACTGCACCATTAAGAATTCAAACTGCAAATATTTCAAATAAGAAACCAGCAATAATCCCAGCTTTGCAAGTTTTGGAACAGCCTATTATTAAACCTATTAAGAAAAGTACTGGCACAGGACTATAAGTGTTATGTTTTAAAATCTGATTGTGGTGAAGTCTCTGCTCATGTCTTTACAACAATCAATCAACAGATCAGCCCCTGCAGATGGCAGAACTGAGGCCAGAGATCCAGCAGTGTGGGCCTGAAATTTCTGAGTCTGAGAAAATTTTTAGCTTGTTAACAGTTGCTAGCTCTTTCCCAAGGGAAAACTTCTCAACAAGTTTCCTTCTCAAAACAATCCTGTGAAAACAACATTTTCTTTCTCAAAACAATTTTGCCCAGGTGGTGTTTTAGTGCTTTTCTAGTTTAACCATGGAGTTAGAGAGGTGTCATTCCTTTTCATCAATCATGTTAATTCTGTATCGTAACACCTTATAAATAAGTAGAAAGAATTGGAAAATAAAGCTTTCTATGCTCATTTGCCTTCTGAGAATTATTGGAGTCAATCATCTTTATATCTTTATTTCGTGTCCAACAGCGACACAGCAGCAATTCTGGAAGCTGGGATTTGCAAAGCCCAGCAAGCAGAGTGCTCCATCCTTCCTTCCCCTCCTGGAGCACATTTCCTGCTCCAGAGCCCCCTTCCCTGCCCCATGCCCCTGCTGCTGCAATGGGAGAGGGTAATGGCTGACTTATGGCAGCAGTGCAGTTGGGCTCCATGCTTCATTAGCTGGCCAACAGAGCAATCCAGGGCTGCTATTGAATCATATACCATTCTTACTGTTCTCCCTTGCTCAGTTTTATTTCACTGGGTAATTTTTTTTTTCCCCACCACCCTATTTCTCAGGAGAGAGAAAAATGCTTTGTATCCTATTTTTAAAGCTATCCCCAGCAGCAATACCAATACTAGTATTTTCACAGACTGTCTTCTCCCATCCACAAATTCTAATAATATGCCATAGAAACCAGTTTAAATGTTACACCTAATTTAATTTATGAAATGAACAGGATTTCTAAGAACAGATAATTATTCCATTTCTGTCTATTAGATATTTTCAGTTCACTTTTCTGTGTAGGCTTCCCTTCATGCTAAACAGTATTTTCTAGTTTATTCAATAGTCTGTCCTACCAAACATAACATTTCCCATCAGCAGCTGAATTCTCAGGAGGCGATCAGAGCTGGACAGCAGCACAGCACTGCCTTTTGGAGTTATTGATTTACTTCCAATGAAACTAATAGGAGCTTGCAGTCAGCATAATATTCATATTGCCATATTGAACATAATTTGGTCTTTAACAGTTACTCAAAATTATTAATTTCAGTATGCTTAGAATAAATTTCAGTATTCTTAGAAGATGTATTCTACTACAAAGATATTGCAAAGAATGAATGATGAGACAAAAAGGCAAGCATGTATATGCATAATTTTGTGTATTTTTAAAATAACTCTCTAAATTTTATCCCTCACCACCGTGCATCGTTTCACCAGCATTGCAACATAAATACCCACTGCTTCTCTCCAATGGTTTCAATGAAAATCAAAAGAAAATCTTTATTACTTACTTCCCCTAATTCCAAGAAAGCATTCTATATCATTATAATTTGAATTTCCAGAAACTTAGCTCTAGGAAGGGCATCTATGCTTCCTGAATTATTTTCATTTGATCTAGAAGTGAAGGGAAAGTCAAAAAACAATAAAAACTTGACCCCATCATTAGGGATATTTTTATACATAAATATTTCCCTCAGAACTCTATTTCCATTTCCATGAAAGTTTTTGTCAATGTGTCAAAACTATTTATTAATATATTCATTATAGAAAACATCATTCCTACTCTACAAATCAGGATCTGAAACAAATCTGTTTTTCTGAAACTGTTCACACATTTTGAGCTAAGTCTGCAAGACATGGCCCAGTTAAAATAAACACAGAACAACAATAGGTTATTGAATTTATGTTATGAAGATAGAAGGGTGCCAAAAGATTTTAAAGATGCTACAGAAGCAAGTAAATCCTTAATAATTACAATTATAATTACAATAATACCAATAATCACAGCTTTTTACAAAGATGTGGGGCTTTATCACAATACATTCTCCTACAAGAGCTTCAAATAGAATTCAAATAGAGGAAACAAATGTGTATTTTCCTAATGTTTCCCAAGCCTTGATGCAGCTCAGTGGACAAAGCTGGGCCAACACCTTGTCACGGACACACGTGCATTCATAACTTGCCAGAGTTACTTGGTTGGGTTGTGCTCCACAGACAAGGAACCCTGCTGACTCTGTCACTGAACCAACCTGAACCAGTTTTTTAAAACATTTTTTAAAAATTGTGCGTGCCTGATGTGCCAAACAAAGGTTCCTGAAATGAATGAAGCAGTAACTTGTGTCATGACAGTGGGTACAGCTGCAGCTATAACAACATGCTCCCAAAAAATGCCTGCACTTGAATTTTTTAAACGAAGTCAACATCCTTAATTCTTTGGTTCTTTTAATTTGATGTGTAGTAATAGAAATTTAATTAATAGGATTTTATACATAAGGAATTAAATAAAAAGGTGTTATATCCCTTTAAAAGTAAGCAATTCATTTGTAATTATATCTTATGAAATAGCAATGTATTTCAAATAATAATAAGTGCAAATACACAGATGGTAAACAGCAGGAGCTCCTAAATAACAGAAACCAGAGCTTAAAATGCTTGTGAAATCCTTTGTTTAATATATAGTTCCATCAAGAACAGCTCTCACAGGAGTAACTGGAAACTGTGTGTGCCTTCTCTCCTTTAACCTGCAGCATTTCCCTGCACCAGCCATCGTCATGTGCAGAGACATTCAACAAGTTACCATCTCCAAACATCACAAGTTTCCTGCACAGAACTTTCCCAGGGAATCAAGCTGCTCCAAGCAGCATGTCAGGATTTAAATAAACCCCCTCCCAAACTGCGTAGGAAGCATCAGAAACATTTCTCTACCACCAGTGATACTCCTGATAACAAGGCACCGTGGCAGCAGCGTCTCTCAGCAGGTCAGCCAGGACTGTTTGTGCAAAACTCTCTCAACACTGGATCATTCCAAGGAGTGAATCCAGTGGCATTACCCACAGCAACAGAGTTCTGTGTACAGGCTACATCCGAGACATTATTAGAGACAACTTTGCTGCTGCTCCCTCCTCCTTCCCTCTCATTAAGGCAGTAAATCCAATGCGAGCTATCCAAATGCTCCTGAGCAATTAACTCGTGTCATCCTTCTACAGTCACCAGTTCTAATTTATCCTTAATGAGAAGAATGTTAGAGCCCCCGTGCACCTCTGAGTAAATACAGTGACTTGTAGCACACTCATAATTGTGATGCTCGTGTGGAAGTTAATGTACATTAATTGAAACAGGCCCATGCAACAGAAAGAAAATTGTTACAATTGCATAGAGGCAGGTAATGGTTTCCTTCACATCAACTTAGGAACTCCAATCTGATATTAATATAATTTTCTGAATTATGAATAAAATATTTAGAATACTAAAAATTAAAATACATTGAATTGTTCTTTCTAGCTAGTGTCTCAGTTTCAATTTTTATTGGCCTTCTCTTTTAATCTATTTTTATGAGATTTTCTTCCCATAATACAACTAGGGCAATGCATATATTTGAACTGTATTCCCATCTTGATATATCTGTTACTTTACTTATGCAGAAATTACAAGATTTATCCCATAGGTTATGAGTAAAAACATATACTTATATTAGTTATAAATGGATCTCTTCTGAATCTCAAGCACTGATGTTGTTGCCTTTACTAAAACTGGGGTTTTTGAAAGCTAGCTCTGCAGGGTTTGGGTTTTTATTTTACCTTAATGGATTAAAGCCATCTTAGGGCAACATGAGATCTAGTCAGCCTTCCTCCAAGGAACGTTCTTGGTGCAAAAAGTGAAAATTAAACCTGAAGGCTTGAGTACAAGGTGCGAAATGCGAAACTCCCCTTGTGTTTTCTCATCATCTTCAACTTCCTTGTTAAAAATTTATCAAACCTACCAGTTATGAATATCAAGCACTACCAAAATGCATGAAATTAAAACATCAAGATTCGCAGCTTTAAGAAAGTGTCAGCCTGAGAAACTGGATTTCTTCTTCCTGAATATGATGAGAATTCTCCATTTTGCTACACTGGTTTTAGGTGAGAGGAATACAAAACAGACATTCAAGGTCTCCAGCCCCGTACAGCAATTCGTACCACAAAACAGCCCACAGAGCCTTCCAGAACAACAATCTAGGCTTCTTTTTTATTTATTTCCTACTCTAATTGGGTAGGCTCTTAGCAGCCTGTAGCTGTTTGCTCTTCTCTCAGGCTGAAGGGCTTTTTCCTTGAGCCCCCAGCTGGAAGATATTTTTCATTCACATACACTACTGGTAGGCCCCTGCAAGGGAAGGAATGTCCTCAGTGACAGAGACAGTTCTAACTTAAAGCTCCTAAGCAAGAGAATATTTCTAATGTAATTTTTTTTAAATATTTTAATACGTAGATACTGAGTGATAGATACACGTGTGTATATATACATATATATACACTGTGTACTTACCTATATATGTTTATATAGTTACACACAACTTCTTTTTTTCTACAGAAACCATTCTCAAAGGATTTAGGCACTACTTCAGTATTATGACACATCTGATTTTAATCTCAGTTTCAACAGTGACAAATTTAGCTTTCCTTGAAAGTACTTACATAATAAATAGTACATCCAGGTTACAGGCTGGAGCTAAATATACCAAAACCATATTCCAAGTATATATAAAGCTATTTACTCTTGTACTGAAAGGATACATTTTTCAGTCATACATTATTGAAAGCAGAATTGCTTTGAAGTTTAAGGAAAAGATTTGATTCTTTGAGGTTTTTTTGGGTGGTGGGTAAGAACTTATGTGATGTGGCACAAAGTAGTCCTAAAGGCAGCACCTTCACCTCCCACCTCAAACTTTTGCATATTTCAGTTTAATCACATTTATCAATCTATAAAAATAAAATTTCCACAGCACTTAGTATTCTATGTAATTTTAGTCTCCCCTTCAGGAAGAGGCAAGCTTCAAGTTCCTTCAAGTAATTTTTAAAACCTAAAAGATAAGCATTTAAATTACCTTATGATTCCTCCCCCTTCTCTTCCTAAACAAGATCTATTTATTCTGCTAAAATATTATCCTATCTTAACCTCTCCACCAGTCTGAAGTGGGATATACACTTATTCTGGGTTACTGAAATTAAGCAAAGCAATAAACCACATTTAAAAAAAAAAATTGTTAGGACACCTCCTTAATCTAGATGAGTCTTGTGCTCCGTCTAAAATTCACACTCCGATTTCTGTGAGAAATGCCAGCCACATTTAGGTTCCTGCTATTTGTGAGGGGCAAAGATGAGGACCTGTGATGAGGTTTGTTTCTGAAGGATGATAAATTACATTGCTGAAAGCTTCTAGTGTTACACAGCTACTATCAGCTCTCTCTGATATTTTTGCTGTGGATATTTCCAAACACCTGTGGAACTTCGCAGAGCCACTGCGTGCGATATTGCAAGGCAGCAGGTCTGCATTTCCCTGAATCCACAACCGTGTCCAATACTGGCTTCATTCATGTCTTTCATGATTCCATAATCATGTCTGGTAATGTCAGGAGCATGCAATTAACTAAATGACACCAAAAAATATTTTTTATCCCAGTACTTTCAACAGAAAATTTGAGTGTTTTCATTTGCCAAAAGAGCTGAAGAGCGTATCAGCCACCCATCCAATGAATAAAGGCTTCTACTCTAACAATGAAATAATGACTGAGATGTAAAGGTCTTTAATCATCTCTAAAGGACAAGAAATGCACATACAAATAACCAGTCGTTCAGGCTGTAGGAACAAACCAGACCCTCCCTCCAAAGTGCACCTATTTATTCCTTTCAGCCTGGTCTCCCCTCTGCTGAATATTAAAACAAGCCATGAAATAAAGTTTCCACCCAGCCTGCTTCTGCTCTAGGAGAGGTTCATCCCATCAGTGAAGTGAATACAGTTAATATAGCTTTAAAGCAGGGATATGCAGCCTTGCCCTGGGATGATGGAAGCCTGATCACTGAAGCCATTTGGATCTCTCAGTTTTCTTGGTGTGTTCTTGGGGTTTTAACTGAGGAGCTCTGTCCACAGACACATTTTTGTTTAAACACTGCCCAGGCCACGTTCATTGCCCAGATCTGTTCTGGAAAACCTATCCAAAGCCAACTCAAACTCAAACTCCACGTCCCTTGCAGCTGCAGAGGGGTTTGTAAGTGCTGTAAGGCCTTCAGTGAAGGCAGGAGGATGCCCAGACTTTACTGAGCCAAGTAACAAAGGTGAGTCCATATGGATGCAGCAATGCCTGCAGTAGCTGTGTAGTGCTCACAGAGTTGAGAATACAAGGGAAGTACAAATTCACACTGACAAATTCCAGTCATCACCACTCCTAAAGAAACTGTCCTATCTTTGTGCAGTGTTACTGAGAGAGAAGCCAGCCTTGTTCTCCACTGTTAAAATACAATGTTTTCCAAGTGAAGTTTGAAAAGAAAGAAACAGTGATCACGGAATTTACCATTTTACTTTTCTGCTACTACATCTCAAACAAAATAGACACAATATTTCTTGGATTACATAAGTATGTTTATAATGCACACTAAACCAAAGAATATTCTTGGAATTTATCTTTAAAAGCTGCTGTTCAAATTTTTCAGATCCAGCAGTATAAAGCAGGTTTTGATTTTATAAGCAAGTTCCTCACCTATCTAGTTCTGTAGTTTATGTCCCACCTGTATCTGTTTTATGAATGCCAGTGGACCTTAAAGATCTACCACATTCCCTTCAGTTCCTTTCCTCTCCTTCATTAAACACGTTCTTGGCACTTTTTAGGACCCATACAGCACTCACATAAAGAGGATTTATGAATAAACATGTGAGATGAGCTCCTGCTCACCCAGACTAGCACTGAAAGGCAGCAGCAGCTCATATCTTCACTTTCAGTCGGGTGAGAATTCCCCATGGAATATGCATTGTGTAATACTGGACACAAACCTAACATTTCCTTTTGACTTGTAGTTGTGTTCTCTGGAAAGCACAAATAAAACCACACAGCCTTGCAATAGAACTTTCTGCAGTGCTGGAATTAGCATCCATGTGTTCCTGTGCACTGTGAGCTGCATCAACTGCTCAGCTGTTTACAAATTCCAAAGAATCACAGCTACATTTGTATTTAGTTAATTTATCAACAACACTGCTCTTCTATTTTATTCAAAACCCATTTCCATGTGACTACAGTAGGCTCTCACTGAGACTATTTTTTTCCATCTGTAAAATCTGTAAAGTACAGATTAAGTAGTTTTTA
The DNA here is from genome assembly GCA_910950805.1 of Acrocephalus scirpaceus scirpaceus. NCBI lineage: Eukaryota > Metazoa > Chordata > Aves > Passeriformes > Sylviidae > Acrocephalus > Acrocephalus scirpaceus. Next base: position 4,036,562 of record OU383786.1, on the reverse strand, counting down.
ATTACAAACTAATAAAAAACTAATGGTATAATTTATGTGGCAATTTAATTTGTCATTTGAACACTGTAGAAAATAACAGTAGCTGCCAAGCAAGACATCCTCGAAAATTGTTGTCATACATATTTGGATAAGTGAAACCTCATCATGCTATTCCAAATTAGGGATTTCTAAGGAATACAGAGCAAATGACAACAGCGCAGTAAACACAACTCTTTGAAAGTCAATTCCAGACAATTTTGGTTAAAATATTATAATTCATATAACTTTCCTCTACTGTTTCACTGAGTATCTTCCTCACACATTTCAAATTACTCTCAGGCTCTACATTCCAGGTTGTGAGATACCTGGAGCTAGTGGCAGAAATGACAGCAGTGAGAGACCCCTCCCATGACAAAGAACCAACAGGTGAGACAAACTGGTGTAGGGTTCATTTCTTCAGCATATAGAACATTTTACACAGCCTCAGATTTTTGATTCAGCATTAAATTGTAAATGATGTGCAACAATAAAAATTATGTAACTGCGGTTTTGTGTGGGCTAGAGGTGTGCTTGGGCATAAAGTGGGACAGAGATGAGATGTGTGCAGAGTTGTGAAGGCAAAAGCATGAAAGGCAGCACTTCTAAGTGCAAACCAAGAGTCTGAGAAAGCCTCTTCATGAACCCACAAAGCTGTGTTAAAAATTAATTTTGGCAAATACAGGAAAGCTGTGCATTCTACAGCTGAAAGCTGGAACTGTTTGTCCAGCTGTGGCTCATCAGTACCAAAAGCACTGTCCATAACAGAGGGCTCTGACACCACCTCCTAGGCTCAGAATACTTTAATTTTCCAAGACTTTCAGCTAATCTCCTTGAAGAATGAATGTACTCTTTCTTTCACTAAATGGTCAGTCTTTATTAAAAATCACTATTTTGAGTCATTGGTCTTTGTTTTGTGAATCTTGAAGTGTTCTGGTGTTATTTCCTATGATGCTACATAACTACTCTGAAGTTTTAAAAAGTAGAAAATACGACACTGGAAAGAATTTCAATATGGTCTCAGTAAAAAACATCTTTAAATGTGTTATAGTGACTGAGAAGGAAACAAAAATGAAACATCTCCAAAACACCTGGACAGGTATTCATGTTACTGCTGTTTCCATACCTCCTTACCTTCAACACATCATGAACTGGCCTGGAGACTTTTATCCCATGCACATTATATGGGTAGGTTTATTAAATATCATGGAAACTGAAAACTTCAACATCTCAAAATGAAGGCATTTCCCAAAGCTATGCCTGGCTTACCAAGCATCCGGCTACTGGAGAAGGAACTGTGTAGATATTGCTCAGCTCACTTGGCGGGCAATGTGAGCTGCTCAGCTCCCATGGATGTTTATTTGTCTTGGCTTTCCTTCATGGAATCAGTTTTACATGAGAAGGATTGCATATGAAATTACACTTTAGGGTTGTTAAGACCCTCATTCACACACACTTCCAGGAAAAAAAAAAACCACAATTGAAAAGGTGTCACAGAACTAGCCTAAATATAATTTAAAATTTTAAGCAAAACTTTTGGATCCAAAAGCATTCCACATAGTATCTCCACTGTCACCATTAATCTGTACACTGTATCAATCTGTATAAAACCAACGGTGAAAAATATCACATTATAACATTCTCAGCAACTTCCTACATTCTTTACATTTAAAAGTACACCGGAATGAGAGAGAGACTGATAAAGATTTAGGTTTACAAACAGAAAACCACAAAATATTTTACTTTCTTATCCCAAAACCATAACAAGCAAAAGACTTAAAAGAGAAATAAATGGATTTTATTTATTTTTTTAAATAAACAGATTTTATTGATATGTTTATTTGCACATGGAATTTAAGATACATGTTATATGCTCTTTATCTCTGCTAACATATAGACATATTCCTCAAAAAAAACCCCAAAAATAAAGCATATTTTTAGGAGGTTTGATTACTCACTTCACTTTGCAATGGTGAAGGAATAAATTGATCAATGACACTGCTCAGTATCACAAAGTACTGGGTTGTACTTGCCTGATTCAGTGTTCAGTCAAGTAAGTAGAAATCAAAGAATGTTGTTAAGATGTTAATCAGACCTTTGCCCTTCATGTTCAATACCACAACTTTGTTCTGTAAATTCCTGGGAAATCTGAAGTTTTTGTTTTAAGGGAAAAAAACCCTGAAACTTTAAGGCTGATTACAGATTGCTATTTTTAAAAACTGTATTCAATTACATAGCAAGAAATATTTGGCCTGCGGAACTGAAAAAGCTTCAGCAGAGTGTAAAATTCAGTCTCCTTCATCTGCAGTTTGAACCACTATAGAATCACAGAGTGAACTGGGTTGGAAAAGACTTTGAGATGATGAAGTCCATCCTATGACCCAACACCTCCTCATCAACCAAACCACGGCTCCGAGTGCCACGTCCAGGCTTTTCTAAACATGTCCAGGGATGGTGACTCCACCCCCTCCCCAGGCAGACCATTCCAGTGCCCAATCACTCTTTCAATGAAGAATTTTTTCCTGATGTCCAACCTAAACTTCCTCTGGCACAGCTTAGGGCTGTGTCCTCTCATTCTGTAGGTGGTTGCTTGGGAGAAGAGACTGACCCCACCTGATACAGCCACTGTTCAGGGAGCTGTGGAGCAGGGGGCCCTCCAAAATAGAATTCTGCTGCTTCCATGGGGCAACAGGAGGTTCCAGAGGCCCAAGTGCCTCTGGGTGCTGCCCTTGGGCCACAAGAAGCCCCTGCAGCTCCCAGGTCCCGGAGGTGCTGGTGGACAGGGGCTGAAGCAGAGCCAGGTGTGCCCAGGTGGGCAAGCAGGCCAATGGCCCCTGGCCTGTGTCAGCCACGGCATGAGCAGGAGCAGGGCAGCGCTTGTGGCCCTGTGCTGGGCACTGGGGAGGCCACAGCTGGAGTGCTGTGTCCAGCTGTGGGGCCCTCAACTGTGGGAGGACATTGAGGGGCTGGGGAAGGGTGCAGGGAAGGGAGGGGAGCTGAGGAAGGCTGTGGTGCACATGTCCTGAGCGGAGGGGCTGAGGGAGCTTGGGGGGCTCCTTGTGGAGAAGAGGAGGTGGGGAGGAGGCACCTTCTGGCTCTCGGCACCTCCGTGCCAGGAGGGTGCAGCCGCGGAGGGTCAGGCTCTGCTCCCAGAGAACAAGGGTCAGGACAAAAGGAAATTGAAATTGGCTGTTAGGAAAACATTCTTCACACAAAGGGTGGCCAGGCTGCCCAGGGCAGTGCTGGAGTCACCGTCCCTGCAGGGATTTAAAAGAGGTGTAGATGTGGCAGCTGGGGACATGGGTTAGTGGTGGTTTTAGCAGTACTTGGACTTGATCTCAAAGGCTTTTCCAGCCTAAATGATTCAATGACACTACAAAAAGGGAAAAAATAATCATTGCTGGAGTACACAATGGGGGAAATTAAATTACACTCAAGGGAAAAGCGTGGTTTTGTTTATACTTCTCAGTAAATAACAGAAAAATTCCTGTAATCAGCTTTGTAATTTCAAGACACACATTGTGCCTTTTTGCTACTACCTTTGTCATGAGAAGGATGTATCAGAATTATCATTCTTGATATTTCTGACCTTTTCAGTACTCAGGTGTGTTTAGATTCACTGTCAGTTGTACCTCTTCTTTGGAGGTTACTAAGGCTCCAACCAAAGAAAAATGCAAATTGCCAGCAAGTCAAATTACAGAACATTAATAAGGTCAAAGCAGTACAGTTTATTATCATCTTTCACAGAATACATGAAACATTAACACTCTGCTACTTCATTTTCACTACAATAATTGTTCAGAGACCTTCTCGTGCAACTTATTCTCATTACAACTTTAAAATTACATTGTGATTTGTAATCCTGTAGCCCTCTTAGAATTTGTCTCTCTCTAAATATCTTATTTCAAACTGCACAGAGCTGCACACGAAATATTTCCAAATAAGGTGTTTTATTTGCACTTCAGAGTTTCACTGAAACTAATGGAAAGTAGACTGAGGCACATTAGCATGAAGACTAAGACAAGGTGCCATTTCACATGCTGGCAGAGCAAGAGATTGAGCTAAAGGCCTCCTTCCAACCTACACAATTGGAATTATTCTCTATCATTGTGAAGATCAAAACACAAGCAATGTCTGGAACCCCTACTTAAGGTAGAGGGGATTTTATAGAGAATGCTAATAGTTGGTGCAACCTATCTAGTGGGAGATGTTCCTGCCCGTGGCAGGGGGTGGGATTGGGTGATCCTAATGTCCCTTCCAACCCACACCACTCTGTGCTCCTGTGAAAAGCTTTCAGCAGTACAGCAAGGTTTTCTCTCCCAGTCCACAGTGCAACACAGACTGCCCAGCTCAAATGATACATTTCTCATAAATTAATATATTCTTTCAAAAGCTAATTGGCTTCAGGGTTACCTAGCTTGACCTCTGAGATAGCAAGGGATGGATTTTCAGATCAGTGCTAAGACATTATATATATTAGTATATATTAACAAGTTGCATACCAACTCCCCATGCAATAGGGTGAACATTAACCTTAATTTGCTCAGCAAATATTCATAGAAGCTTCTAAATTATACATTATATATGGAATACTTTCCTCTGAACAATAAAAACACCCTTGTCTTTTATTCAGAGCACCAGGATTTGAAAGCAAAAGTAAATATAATTGAGAGTTATTTATTTCCTATACACAGAAGTAAATAGACAATCCTTATGCATTGGTATAGATTCCATTTATGATCCATTTAAGAAACACAGTATGTTTCTCATTTTGAAGTTAAGAAAACCCTCCTTTTTTTTGGTTGTTGTTGTTTATTCATTCTAACTTTCCAGATTTAGCAAGGCTTATTATTAATTCAGGTGGACTGTACAATTTAGGGGCTTCAGTTAAATGGGGGCTTCAGTAATTCCATGTTCACAGGACCTTTCATGTTTCCCTTGTTCATAGTACCTGCCTTCTGAGCAGCCATCACCTGCTTGGCCTTGGAATAACATTATTTAACATTAAGCTTTTAGGGATCATTAAGGATAACTTAGGAATAACATTTCTTTTAGGGAACACTGTCCAGCTCTATCCAGAATCCCACTCTGCTGAGATGGAAGCAGAAAGCAGAACAGTAAAATAAATGGGGAAAAAGAAGAACAGTTGTATTCTATTTTTAGGCAGCTAAACTTTCTTCATTGGACTATACTGACATTCCACAGTTTGGGCTGGAACCTAGGAAGCAATAATCCCCTATCTGCATGGCAGTGATATCCCCATCACCAGAACTCAGGTGTCTGCACCCTCCTCTCCAGTTGCTCAGAACAACCATTTTGGATTCAGCCCTTTAGAGAATCAGAATGGCATAGCCTGTGGCCACTCTGCTGGACATGCCCTACTGTCAGTTCATACACTCTCCTCCCCACTCTTGGCAATCCCCATGACCAGCCTTGCCACGTGTTGTGGGTGACTGCTGCAAGCCCAGGCACAACTACAGGCTCTGCTTTCTCTGTGAGGCTCCTTACAAGACTCCCAGCTTTCTGCTCTGCCTCGTCCCACCTGCAGAAGGCCTTTGTAAGATGCATCAGTAAAATGAGCTCACAATTCTGTTGCAGCTGGGTCATGAACACAATTTAAGTTACAAACTCTGAACTAGTTGAGTGAACCCAAATAAGGAATGGAAAAACAAGCAGGCAGGACTTTGTAAAGCATTTGTGCTATTGAAATAGTCAATATAGCATACAAGCACAACCCAAGGCTCTTCCATGTGAACAATGACACGTAAATATGTATTGAGAACTCTCAGTTTCGCTGTGCAATGAAAACCACTGAGTATTAACATGTTTGGGGCTGTAGGGAAGACAGATAAACCAGTTCATGAGTTCCTCCTGCACAGCAAACCACAGCAGCTCTATCCTGAATTCTGTCACTCAGCTCCCTGTTCCAACAACCAGCTGGAGAGCAGAGGGGGATCTGTCAAAGAAATTGATTTCATAAAGGTACAGTAATAGCATGTATCAGATACTTGCAAAGCATAAAAACTACTCACAAATCTTCACTACAGGAGTAATTTTGTAATTAAATTTGGACAAGCTGAGTTACTTTGGGAGTGGTACCCCTGTCTCCACTGCTAACCTGGGCTCATGGGAGCAGTGTGAGCACACCCAGCTGAGGAACACTTTCCATTCTGAATAAAATCAGTGAACATTCTGAGCAGAAGGTTTGGAGTGAGAAACTATCATGACAACTGCTCAAAAGAGTGGCCAGGTCACCATTTTATTATGAGCATATAAAATAATTCTGTTAGCACGTTAGAATTAAACTGCTCACCTGGGAATGATCAAAATTAATTGGTTTTAGTATAACTATGGGATTTTGATATTTCTGTTCTTAGGTTTAAAGCGTGTAATGCATTAATAGGACCTGAATAACAAATCGGTCCAAACTCTGTCCTCATATTAATAGATTTTGGATTATATTGACTCACATAAAATTGTATGAAATCATGTCAGACTGAAGTGTTTTCGTGACAGTTCTCCCATGCCAGTCACTGTGCTAACACCACTGTACCCTCTGTTTGGTAGTCATTTGTTGAATGCAGCTTCTAGTAGCACAGCCTGTAAAAATGCATTTTCCTTTTTATTTTTTAAACACTGTAGTGTCATACGACTTGATAATTCACAATTAGACTAGAGTTTTCAAAACATTTTAATTTTGTTTTTTTGCAAATCAAAAAAAAAAATTAAAAATCTCCTTTTACTTTTCTAAACTGCAATTTTTTCACTTGTGGATTTTTTTTGGTTGCCATGATCCAAGTCTGTTGCTTTTCATGAAATCAAATTAATTAGAGCCCGTCTCTAACAAACATGATAAATGGCTGGTTTCTTTCACAACAGAAACCATGTAAAATAGCATTAAAAGATTAATTTTCTGGGTTTATCCATCTTTATGATAAGTCTGGCTATAATGCTCAAAACAGACTTACACCTGAGAAGCACAGTGCAAAATAAAATATTATATAATACATAAAAATTCTAGTAGCAAACCAAGCCCAAAATTATGCTTTTTCATCCAACACTTCTCCTCCCTTAAGATGCACCTGAGTAGGAAGGGACAATGTGAGAATTAGGAAATGAAAATTTGTGGATTTTTTGTTTTCTTTAAATAACAGCCTAAAATTAAAATGAGCTCCTCGAAGATTTAAAGTGTTTTTTTAAAAGAACAAAGTTACTATATTTACAATTCTGTATTTCCTTTCTTTTGCCCATGAACAAATTAAACTGACTTTTCCCATCTTGCTTCAATATTTTTCAAGTATTGAAAAGAATTGTTAAATCCTTATAAAAGCATGAACAGTCAAACAGTCTCTAAAGCACAACATGAACCGCTGACCAATAGAATTAAAGCAATCCAACTTTGAAATATGCAGTAGGGGTATAAAACTGTTACTATTCTGTCATACATTAGGATTAAAACAAAACAAGTTCTGACCATTATTTCAAAAGTAAAATGGGTATTTTTTAGGTAAAATCCTCAATTTAAAAAAAAAAAAGAAAAATGGAAGCACCATCTATTTCCTATTTGTACATGAATATTTAGTACAAACTACAGCTCATGTCATTCTCTGCTTGTGCAGTAATTAAGTATTCAGACCAGTAAACAGCTCGGTTGGAATGATTTTATGACAAATGACCAAAAACATATCAACCATAAAAACCCAGCCCTTCCTAAGTCCCTGCAGCCCAGGCAGCTCAATCACTGTGAAATCAGAGGGGAACTCTGGCAGTGCCACTCCCACCCACTGCACATCAATCTGGGGACAGCTCCACTGCTTCCCACACACAGCAAACAAAGAGCAGCCAGGGAGGCTTCAGAAGCCTCACAGATAAAAGGACAGAGCATTGGGAAAAAAAAAAGCCAATATGGAAACCAAGCCTGTGAGTCCAATGGCTGTTGGATGGATTGGTAGTGGGAAAAAATTTTTAAAAAGCTCAAATAAATCAATAAAGACTAAAATCAATGAGTATGGACACCACCTTATATATAGGGCACGCACATGCTAACTGAAAACACTTTTATTTTCTCAAGTTTCCACAGTACTGGAGGCACTGGAATGTACATACACTGCAGTGCAGGAGGTGGTGGGGACCACACGTTCAGCATAAGAAAAACATGTAGAAGTTGAGAGAAATGCTTTTGAATTCCTTTGGTTTGAACTTCACCCAATGAAAAGAAGCTTTTGCTTCACCAAGTGCAGTGCAGGATGTGACCCACAACCAACCCAGAGCGGGATCAAGCCCCACCCTGCACATGTACCACACCTCACCCAGAACAGCTCCAGAACAGGCGCTGTCGAGGCTGGAGGAAAAACAAAAAGCAGGGAAAAGAAAGCCAAGTGCTGATTCCTCTGTATATGGAATATTAAATATTAAAGGTGGCTCGCTGGAACCATTACAACCTTCAGCAGCCTTCACTGCTGAACTCCTACTTTTGACCAGGTCTATTTTCCCTGTGCTTTTCACATGGAACCAGCACATTAATTAGGATGAGATCATGCAGCTTCATCCAACAATGCCAACGTTATCTGAGGGCTGGACGGCATCCAGATTTCATTTCAATACATCACTTGGGCATTATAAATGGTAAATCAATATTTCTAATAGTTTTCCATTCTAATGTATTGCGGTGGAAATAAGCCAGCATAGCCTACAAGAAATATGCAGATTAAAAAGGTCAGACTTTGAGCATAATGAAATGTAATTATTAATTTTGGTCAAAGGAAACTTGGAGGCAACTGGTCACTGAAATCAAGGAAAATTCAAGAGAAATTTGAAAACATAACATAATTTTGAAGTTAACCCAAAAACTAACAGGTCAGCGAGTCAACTCAGTTGAAAAAAATGTTCATTAGCTTTGGGCAAGGGAAGGGAAATGACCTCCTAAGAATTCAAAAGGCATAACTAAAATATATGTGCTTAAGTACAGCACATCATTGCTGTAATTCCAGAGAACATCACATGTGAGCTCTGGCACTTACAGAGCATGGTAATAAATACATCCATTATTTAACTCAAGGGAATAATTTATATATTTTCCCCACATGCCTACATGTGTTTAGCTCCCAGTTATTGAATGGTGCCTTTCTTTGTGGTTTGTTTTTTGGTTTTGTTTTTTTTTTCTTTTTTGTCTTCAAGATTTTAACAGTAAAATGTACCTGACTGACAAGACAGAGAACAGGGAGAAAATATTTTGCCTTATTTAAGTGGTGAAATAAAGATAATTAAGCCAAGGGCTGCAACATGCATTTGAGTGTATTTCAGACATTGTCAGTAAAAGTGAGAACATAGACCAAAAATTAAAACAGTTTAAAAAAATTAATAGAATTTTAAAAAATAACATTACATACAAATTGCATTCTCTCCCATTCTAAAGACATAACAGCAGCTTCAAAACACTACTCCAATAATACTTTTGAATATTTTGAATATGCAGTTCAAAGCAGGAGTTCTTATAATTAATTTGTATTAATTGTTGAGCTTGAAAAAAATCGATTCAAATTTCCTGTAACATGATACAAAAAAAGCCAATTCCATTTTAAATCAGTGCTGAAAATGTTGCCCAAGCTGGGAGCTAAGTCCCACTGAATTCACTGAAGTTACCTAACATATCCATTTACTAAGTAAGCAAAATCAAATGTAGATCTAGTGAGTCTGCTTAAGAAACAAGGAGAGTCCTACAGGAAAATTCTGTCATCAAATCTCAAAATACTAGTAGTTGGTACTATTACATTTTTTGGAACATATATATCTAACTTGCTTATACTGCAAGGCTACAAATCAGTTCTTTACAGAGCACACATGATACCTGTGGAAAATATCTGAGTTTCTAAGACAAATTTAGACTCTGTAGAACAGTAATAAGGAATTTAGGGTTCATTCAATACCTTCTGCAAAAAGAATGGTAAACTAATTAATTATAAATAACATTAAGCCAAAAAGCAAAGTCAAAACCACCAGTGTTATCTTGACTGAAAATCTCCAACCAAGAATAATCTCCATGATCTTGACAGACAATGAGCTGATCAACAATGAGCTTAAAATCTTTCCTGGTCATGTGTCTTGGGTATGAAAAGATAGGGGGGTTGCCTTTTTTTTATTTTAAATCTCTGTGGGAGTTTTTTTTATTATTTTTTTAAAGTGCATTGTAATTCCTATGAAGAATAAAAATAATACAGCTGCTTTATGGCTTTCCTTAGAGAACATAAAAAAAAAAAATCCTAATTTTATCATAGTCTATTGTCATGAAAATTTGAACTTATTTAAAGCAGTGTGTGTGAGTATAAATCCCCAATTATGAAACACAGCCGCAAAGGTGTAGGCAGATGCAAGAGACCTTCTGGTCACAAAGAGAGCACCTCAGGGAGCTTTTTGAGAGGGAACAGAGAGACAGGGAGAGGAGCTGCCACCCCCACTGCAGGATCCTAAAGCCCAGGACAGTGCCAGGACCCTTTATGGCACAGCAGCAGCAGCTGTAACTCTCAAGAAGTTTCTGGGGGAAAAAAATCTCACAAAACCTAAGTGATAATACACTCATAGCTGGTCTAGAAGTTCATCCCAGAGGGAGCAGAAATAGCATTTGCACAGGGACGTGCAAAACATCCTTTGTTTGCTTGCTAAGGCTCAGACTGATGGAACTCCATTCAGGTGAAACTCTTCTCCTTCCAGACAGGCCTGTTGGACACCAGTGCATGGACAAAGCCCACACTCCCCTTCTTTGCCCTCAGGAGCATTTCTTTTTGTTCTTGTTCCCCTCATGAACTGCATTCATTTAGCTCAACTCGAAGTCCAGGGATCCAAAGCATTGCCTTCATTCAAACAGCCCCGCACACCAAACACCCAACACTCCAACTCTCCGTTTCCTGTCTCCGAGTTTCGTGCCCTTTGACGAGCAGGCAATTAGAGACAGTCAGAGCCTCGTGATGAGAGTGGGGATGTTGGGGAAAGCACTGCAGGGATGGGCAGAGCCTGACAGACACACCTGCACACACTGCTTTTGTCTGCAAACTCAGGTGCTTCAAGTCTGTTCCACCACCAACCCATGGCCTTACCTTCATTTTCCACCTCCAAATAAGTGAGCAGTAACCTTAGCAGAGGAAATGTGTCTATTCTCCTGAGAAGACCTAGACACTTTTATTTTTAGATGCTATTTGTTTATGCATTTGCATTCCAACTTCCTTGACACTAAATCATAACACTTCCTAAATATGGGACAGCATCTGGGAATGTTTTTGTGCTAGTTTACATGTCCATAAAGCAAGTTCTGGTAAAACACATTGCAAGCACATGATCAAGCTCTGTGAATTTGCTTACTCCAAGGGAAAGGAAATAATCTTTTTAAGCCTCCTTTGTTTTGAAGACTATACATTTTAAACAGACAAAAGCAGAACACAATTTCAAGTTCCAAAGGTTTGAAGCATGAGAGTGATTCCTGAGGAAATGCTGGTGATCACATCTGAAGATCCACCAGGTGAATCTCTCAAAAATCCATGCCTGGCATTCCAATCTTTGCTGCCCATTGGTTTGAGTGGTGTATGAATTAGATTAACTGTCCTGATTATTCAAAGAAATTTAGCTTAACAACCTGCAATTACTTTAATGGCTTTGAAATTCAGAAGGTAAGAAGGCACTATGTTTCTTTAAATGAACATTAAATATGAAATGTCTAAGACTGACTGTCATGAAAACCCAATTTTATTGGGATTTAAATTATTCAGAATCAATATCAGACATTAGCTATAGTTAGGAAGTTATGAAGACAGAAGGAGCTAAAAGTGACCCTTTTTAATACAGAATAATGACATATTGTTTTGAAAGTAACAGGTTATTTGCTATGTATCAGTGTTTCAGAATGCAGTATCTTTATCTCCTTTAACACTAAACTATAAAAAGAAAAATGGACTGAAGTTCATCTTTGATGAGTTTGTGCTTAAGCTCAATTCCCCACTTTGACTATTGAATTTTCTGAGTCCTGATGAATGTAATTTGTATTCTAGTACCATCGTGTGCCTCCAGTCAGAGGTAGTAAAACAGTACTAGTGATTCCACACACAAAATGTAGAAGGAAACATTTCAGGTCAAGCAAGAATTAAAGAAATCTTGGAAAGATTAGATTAATGAAAAATGCATGATATTGGTGTGTAGCAATTCTCAACAGTGATTTAAAAATAGCTTCAGTAGCGTTGCTGCTTAAGGATACATCATTTCTAAAGAGTAACGAGTATGGGTAAGGAATGATAAAGCCATAAAATTCATGAAATGTATAACCCAACCTCCCTGATTCTTCTTGCCAGTGCAGGAGAGCTGAAATATAGTGCAGCAGAGACAGCCCGTCCCTCACTCCAAATTCTAGGTACCACCAAGCACGGGGAAACTTTGAGAACTTTAAGTTAGAAAACACAAGCACGGAGTAATCAAGAGCTCCCCACTAGACAAAGACAGGGGATTGTTCAAAGGAACGTCCTTGGGACTCCATTGGAGCACCTCCAGCGTGACCTCAGCCACAGAACTACTGTGGAGACTCAGCTAAAACCCTTCTGGAAATCTCCAGAGGTTTTCCTTCCCTTTTGAGGAAATACTGGAAAGAAAGATTGTATTTACTAGCTATTACATATAAAACAAATATCCTAAATAATTATATTCTGTGACATACTACTTTTAAGTTAAGGCAAATAAAGTCATCAAGTGCTCGGGTCTTGAACCCTGAAAAACAGAAGTAGGAGTGGTTGACTGCTGTTACATAGGTACCCATCATATATTTGCCATAATCTGTTGGGAAACAATAAAATATCTACCAGCAATCTAGTTTTAATAGCTGGGAACCATAAGCAGTTCCCATCAACTCCCATCACCAGTCGTGGCTGATTCACACTCTGGGAATCAAATCACATTTAAATATGCAACTTCAGGCATCTGATTTTGATAACTTTGGTCTGAGAGTTTTAGCTCTACACAGCGCTATTGTACTCCACAGAGCTGGCACTCACTCAAAATCTATACTTCATTTATTAATTCAAGTCACTCACAAAGTTTCTCCCACATTCTTCCAGCCCACTCCTATTCTAAATTTGCAGGCTAGAATTTATTTCAGACACATTTCCATATGAAATAATTTCTTTTCCCATCAGCACCCACTAATTCCACAAATGGCATTAAGAAGATACAGTTCGGATATTTTTTCTCTTAATAATCATTACAGTGCATAATAATGATAGTAGTAGTACAAGCAATAAATAAAAGCAGTGAAATGCAAAGTAATTTTGTGCCAGCAGTTTGTCCTTCAGAAGACAAACTGTTGCTGTTTGTGGTGGAGCAGGGTCATGAACCATCAGCTGAGCACATTTTTAGCACAGAAATTACATGGTGCAAAGAAAGAGTTGGTTTGGGAAATATTTCAGTAGATTCATCTGCCAAAGAAACAGCAGATATTTCCGTGGGACACCACCTGTGCTGCCACAGGTGCAGTCTGTGCTCCCAGGGCATGAGGAACACCTTCCAAATAATGGCACAAACTGCACTGAGGGCGCTGAACACAACATTTCCACAGCTCAGAACACCACAGCCAGGGCTTTATGAGTTCCCACCCAGCTTATGAGTGTGTATGCCTAAATAATAGTTATTAATAATAAATAATAATTGAAAATAATTAATAAGACCACCACAACAACACCTCAACAAACCTCATAAAAATATCCCATTCAAGGAGGATCAAGGTGGAAAATGCTATTTCTGCTCCCTCTGGGATGAACTTCTAGACCAGCTATGAGTGTATTATCACTTAGGTTTTGTGGGATTTTTTTCCCCCAGAAACTTCTTGAGAGTTACAGCAGTTATAAGCAGTGAAAGCATTCAAGGAGGTTATTTGGACTCACAACGCCACCTTAATTGCACCTGAAATTTCATGCTAATAACTTTGCCCAACAGCAAAAACAAAACTCCAAAGAATCCACTGGCTGCAACAGCTTCTTGTCCTCCCCCAACCAATGTTATATGCACTCGATCTGTACTTGTGTTTTCTCCCTCTCAGAGCCAATAATCATTTCCATTTTACCTCCAAGCCAAGTAAGAAAAGTAACTTTCAATCCTGAAATCTGCCCAGAAAAATGATGTGCATTCATACCAACCAGACTTTTTTACCTCCTATTCATTTTTATTTCCCTGTAATATACTGAGAAATGCAAACATGCAATTTGGGACTATTTAAAATCAGCTTGATTCCTCTGTATACATATGTACATGAATATTAGGGTTAGAAAAGAAAAGAAAACAAGATTATTTTAGCACAGAGGGAAAGTCTGCTCCATTTCATTAGTGCTCTTTGAAAAAGGAGTATTTTCAACAAAACTGACAAAAGAATGGAATACATTACATATGAGATTTTAATATTTAAAATGCTTATCTCATATTACAGATTATTTTGAAGATCAAAGCTACAAATGACTGATTTTGAAAGTTCTGGTAATTTTCTATTTTATAAAGCAGACTGTCAGGAAAAGGGAGTTAAAAACAATGACACTGCTAAGAAATCATGGAGTAAGAATACTGGTTTCTAATTTTAAAAAGTGTTATTTTTAAGAGGAGAGCCTTTCATGGTGTGAGAAGGTTGGGCTTGATTCCAAAGACAATAAAAAGAAATTTACTGCCCCCTCCTGGACTGGTAAAAGACAAAGTTACATTTTCTCTCAAGTCACAAAACCACATGGATGATGTTCTTTTGTCAGTTAGCACAGACTCCATCCCTACAGGAAGCTGCGAGAACAGCTGATGACTTTGGGTGACTCCTGGAAGTTAAAAGCAGCAAGTTCAAGACAGGAGTCAAAGAACTTCAGGATTATTTTCACAGAATCAGCCTTAACTGTATATGGCAAAATGGTGCAGCAGAAACCATTTCCTTCCATAAACACAAGAAAAATACAATGTGATGCTCAAGGGAAAAGCCATTTTGTCCTAAAGAGCATAAATATTTATTTATTTATGTAAGTGAAACTGATGTTGCTTTTGTTTTGTGTTTGGGGTGTTTTTTGTGTTTCCATTTTTTTTGTCTGGTTGCGTTTGTTAGTTGTGGTTTTTTGTTTGGTGGTGGTTATTGGTTTGGGATTTTGTGCTTGTTTGTTTGTTTTTTCCAGTTTAGGTGGTTGTTTTGATTTTTGCATTGCAGGGTGGTAGTGGTATGGGGTGTATGCCTATGATCTCTTACTGTTCTAGATTGTAAGAAAACACTGGTTTTCTTAAAGACAGAAATATAAAATGCCAGCTGATCCTACCAACAGAAACTGTTTTACTTCACCTTAAAAATTCTATGAAAAAGTAGCCCATGCTAAATTTAACTTGCGATAAAAACCAACACATAAATTGGAAGGAAATTAGTTACATGAGCTTTTAAAAATACTCATATAAAAAGATTTTTTACTTAAAAAGAAAACAATATAACTAGACAGCAACTCCATAAAAATCAACATTTCTTGGCACAAACTAGAGTAAGGATTGAGAAGTCTCTGTGAAATGACAGGCAGAAAGGAGAAGCAGTTCAGAAGGACAGCATAGATGACTTCCAGCTGGAGTGAGTGAGGTGAAGGGCCCATAAAGCCAAATGCAGCACGGGCTCCTCTCAAACAGGAGGTGTTTGCAGGGCCAGGGCAGGATTAGCTCAGAGCTGGGACCAGTGGCACAGAGCTGGGCATTGCCAAGCTGGAATCTGACCTTGCCAGGGCACTTGTTCCAGGGTGAAACACGCCTCAATAAATTCCCAAACTTGGCACGGACACCCTTTCTGTCAGCATCAAATCCGCCTATTTTCTGCAATCTGCTTGGTATTTACTGCTGCAGATTTATATGCAAAGGAATTCTGCTTCCCTCTTCAGTCTGGGACCCTTCCTGCCCTTCCTGGAGCACCAGAAGTGATGAGTTGATGATCCTGTCCAAAATGCTGCTGCATTTTGTTCATCACATCCTTTAGGAATGGTACGAGAGTTGTAGAAGCAGTAGCTACTGATCACTGCACTGAGTTTTGCCTTTTGGTATGGAAATTAGCTTTATGCTACTTTATGCTGGCAGAGGGAGCTCTGAAGTGTTTGACCTGTGTCTGTGCCTTTCCAAACTCCCTCTGAAATGAGAGAGCAGCTGAAGCCACGAGAATGTGCAGCACCAGATCACTGAGTAACCAGTAGCTGCTTCTGCCACTCTGCAGCACCATCAGCAGATTCCTCCTGCTCATTCTGGGCTCAATGAAGCCACTTTCCCTTCAGCAGTGGAGTACAAAAAGCATCATCTCTGAGAGAAAAAAATGGGCTGTTCATTGCAGTTTGGAAATAATCTCCTGTGTGTGCTCAGGCCTCCCACAGATGTTAGGGTGCTCTGAGATTCCTTGCTGATGAATATGGCAAAGCAAAACACCCATCTGGACACACAAAACCAGCACAAATGGAACCTGGCCAAATCATTCACTCTGTATTGATGACTATGGCTTTTAATTTAGGTTGCTCATGAAATTCATTTAATTGTAGACTATCCAAACATAGTTCTAAAATAATAAAAATTTTATTAATCTGAGAAAAAGACATAAAAACATTTATATGCCTCTAAAGTTATCACCAGAGAAACTCCTCTGGGCCCCAAAAGGCAAAGCATTTTACAATTATATGGTTTGATATGATACTCACTGTATTATTAAGTTTAATCAACTGTTAATATGAAATTAGGAGGTCTTATAAGTACCTCATAGAACAGTCTTTACTAATAATATATTGGGAGGTGTAGGTAGTCCTCAAAAAAATTCTGCTCATTTCTCAGACTATCGTCATTATAATATAAATTATGATTTCAGAGGTGCTACACAGATCTGTTTCAGCTCTAGAAGGAATATTTACAAAGAATATTGAAAATACTACAAGCTTGAAAGCAATCCAATCTTAAAAAGGGGGCTTAACAAACAGAAATCTGGCTGAAATCAGAATCTGACATCAAATCACAAAGTCATAATAGTTGTAGATTTCAAAATGAACAGCTGGGGGACTTCGTCATACAAATCCACAGCCTTGGGAGTTGTTGCTGAGCCCATGCAAACAGCAGCCTTCTGTGCTCATGCTTTGCCTTTAGATATTGCCCTTTTCCAAATGCTTGTGAAAAGGTGTGAGGTATCTGCCACCAGGTTTCAGGGGGTTAGGGGGAAGGAGGTCTTTGGGCGACAACACGACAAACACACAAGTGCACTTAGAGGCACTTCCAATCTCTTTTGATTCTTCTATCATCTACATCCCTGCTTCCAGTGTGGTCTTCTGCTCATTGAAATCGTCCATAAAAAGTAAATCTGACAATTTGGGAAGCTAATTCCCCTTCATTTGAAATAAATCTTACATTGCAGATAGCATTAAATGGATTTGTCTGTGCAGTGGCATGCTTCAGCTGAGGAACTGCTGCACACGGCTAGCTGCTGCTAGAGAATCCTAACAACATTAATGCCATTTTTCTGCATAATGAAGAGTGGAAATGTGATCTGCTGTTTCCAATCCAGTTTGGGATGACAGACACTGATTTGCCCTCATCAAGTTGATAGAGTTACATGGTGTTCTAGAGTTCAAGTGATGAGGTTTTTCCTAACTGTGACTGTCCATGTTTAAACTCTTCTCATTTAACCTTGTGTCCATCTTTTCTAAGCATGTTTTGGGAGTAGTTTCACTTTCACTTCTGTTTATCTTCTACCTGTTATGCTGTGATATTATTTATTTCATACTACAAAGGTAGTTCAAATTGTCAGACAGAAAGGTGAATGAATGAGTGGAATAAGAACTGCAAATTGATTATATTTGCATAGGTAATGATGACATCAAACTAATGCGTTGTTTATTCTGTGACTGCAAACAGATTTTGATCAAGGCTGAGGAAAATCCAGAGTTGAGTTCCAGGATCTGCCAGAGGTTTGCAGTGAGGCTTTGGAGCAGACATTTCATTTTCCACTTCCTCATGCTGCCTGGCCTTTCAGGCATGGAGAGACACAGGTCTTGCACTTCCAGTACCCAGCAGTTACAAACTGGCTCCGTCTGACAGTGATAATGTGCCAGAGGAAGGTCAATGCCCATGCAGAGCCACTGCCCACCAAGCCAACCTCCGTGCCTGTGGTACCCAAGCAAGCATGCCAAAATTCTTTTGGCTGCTTAATTCAAGTTTGTGTGTACTAGAGGTTGGTTTTTTGCTTCAAACCAGTTGCAAGCTATCATCTTTTAGGGCTCAAAACACTCACCAGCTGGCAGGGTATTTCTGAAAATGTGAATCTGGAATTAAACTGTCCCCCTCCAGACCCACAGGGATGAGAGATTTTGGGGAAGAGAAGGTGTATTACACTATTGGTCAAAAAAACCTTAGCCACTTTAAAAAAAAAATAATTCTCAAATGCTATAATGTTTTCACTAAATTGGCCAAACAGCTTCAGAAAAATAACCCACACATTACAGTGTACTTGATAAACCAGAAAAGAAATAAAGGTAAATCTTAAAGGAAAGTCCTGAAGAGGACCTTGTGGTGGCAAGTAAAGTGGAGTTTTATATCCCTGTTCTAACTGGTGAAGAGATTCTGTGCAGACTATGACCCTGTCCCTAGGCAACTAAAAGCTGTGCTGTTGTTTATGATGATTAATTTCCTAGACTGTTATGTTTCAAGGTAATAAATTATTTACAACAAACTTCAGTAAAGCTAAAATGAGCCCAGACTTGGGAAGACATTTTGAAGGTGTGAAAAGGATTGAGATAAAATAAAATGCCGAAGACAAAGAATCCTGTCAGCTTCAGAGGATAAAAATTGTAAAAGGAAATGTAATGATTGACTATAAAATATGGATGGGTGAAGCAAAATTCTGAGAATATAGATTTGATGCAAAGTTTTCAGGACCGAAGCAAAAGGGAATCTTAAGGTTGTGAAGGTGTTGCAAGTGTATCTGGTAATGTTACTGTATTGCAGTATTCCAAAAATGCAAGAGAAACCAAAAGCAAGGCATTAAAACCTCCAGTCAGAATTCCACGCATTGCTCAGAATGCTCAAAGTACACCTGACAGCAGATTTCTGGGTTCCACTCCAGCCCAGCCGTGCAGATGCATTAGTCTGATCATATGCTGAGCCACAATTAGAAACGTAAACAAACGATTAGGAAAGCTCCTACTCAATAACATTGGACAGATCATCCAGCCCCAAACGCAGCTTAATGGAGAAATAAATCTCCCTGTTTTCTATGCACCAAGACATCTCTGTCAGCCACAGCAGTAAGGCCCCATGCCATGGGGAGCCAAGAAACATTTATCCAGAGCAGATTTTTTTTCCACGCAGTGCTCTAACAGACTGAAAGTCAGAGAACCCATGTGCTACCCACTCTACCAATAATGGTTTTCTTTAACAGATGAGAAAGAAACTTGACAAACGTTTAAGTAATTAAAATAATGTCCAATTACTGTATCTTTCTCTCATCTCCCTTTTTTCTTTTTTTAATAGATTCTTTGATGCCTTTTCCCTTCAGGTTAAAGAACTTCCCCTTAGTATTACACAAAGCATGTTCTGTAAAAAGAAAATAAAGTATAAACAGAATAGGGAATGGATTGCCGGGGGAAAGTTAACCTATTTTACTATCTGGATGGATCATGACACCTTCAGTTAATTTTAAAAAATCTTACCTATTTGTACTAAGGGATTATAGTATTATGAATCTCCTCCAGTTCCTAACTCGAAGATAAAATACAGGCAAGTTGTAACCAGTAAATCTATTTTTTAAGGAACAGAAACTACGCTGCACAATTTAAAATGTGTCTACACCCACATAAAGAGCTTCCTATTTAAAACATTACAGACTGAAATTGCATGTCCGGGTTTGTTTACTTTAAGTCTCACAACGATCACACACACTAAGTATGATTTAAAGCTTACAACAATCAGTAGGTGCAAATACTGAGTAATCCCACTTGTCCCTGAGGAAATTGAGATTTCTCATCTGTGTGGAGGGAGAAAATAGCAACACACACCTATGTAGCCCAGGTGTTTCAAAGCTACCTTCTTCAATATTTGGAGAGTTGCCTCAAATTTCAGTCTTCCTCAGACACTAAGTGCAACTAAAGGGATATTTTGAACACGTGTCATTGAATTTCTACTTGTGCAATTTCTTAAAAACAGGTCCTAAAATTAGTTTCTGGGGCCAGTTGACTGGCTTTCAGCAAAGTACTTTTGGGATCCACTTTTGGTTACATTTGTATGACACAGGCTATACTGTTTTAATCATCTGTGTTTTTGATGCATGGTGATGAGGGAATTATCATGCACTTGGGGACACGGTGTAATTAGGAAAGTGGCACAGCAGGGGAATGGAAATGATTTCAAAATCTTCAGAAATTAACCAGCCACTATTGCACTGCTGTTTGTTTTAAGTTGCTTTAGAAGCATCCAAGCGAAAAGCTTGAACAACGAATCAAAAGAATGCCTGGAATTATAAATAATTAAAATTTCTGCCCTATCATTTCTCAAGGCTCATAAGAAGCAAGGACGTGCAACCAACTGGGTCAGACAAATGAATCCATTCACACAGCTGGTAAAAGAGTCTGCCTGAGCATAGCTAATGTGCTGGGGTAGGAATATTTGAGCAGGTGTAATTATACTAATGATTTATTGAATGTTTGATTAATTGGAAATTAAGTGAATGCACAGTGGCAGAATTGTCATAGCAAATCGTTCAGCTGTTTGGTTAAAAGGTGCTCAATCTCCCTTCAGTAAAGCAATTAAGAACATCCTAAATCATGGAAATGAATTATCTGTGCGGAATTATCTGATGTAATGATACTGCACACAAACTAAAACCTATGAACACACTATCCTAACAAGAAGTGAATTCATGAACTTAAAATACAAATACCTTACACTGCTCACTAAAACAAGGGCCCTCCTGACTTCCCGAGATACAAGCTGGGAAAATAAGATCTGTAGAGTCCAGAAAGCCTTGAAACCTCAGCAAGAGGCTGACATTGCACATGATTAACCGAATAATTATCAGGAAATCTATACCCCAGAGAAATCTGTGGTTTGTTTTCAATGACTTGTTTTAGAGTAACTTAAGAAAGAACCCTCCTGCTGCCTTCTAAAAATCTTTCCAGCATTCATTAAAGAATCTGCCAAAATAGAGTTCTGATGTTTCTTTTTCATTCTGAGTTCACTGATTACAAGTCCACTCCAATTCAAAATTACTTGAGTGCCACAGCTACAGGCTTAGCTTGGGATATTGAAGCCCAGTTGTTCCCTGACATATTTGGATCAAACATCACCATTTGGATCCAGAATGTCTGGCAATAGCTTTTTGATAGTGCAGTTAAGAGGAAAAAAAGCCAAGTCCCTTCATAAGTGGGATATTATCAAAAGATTAAAATTATATAATGCAAAGCCAGAATCAGAACATGCAAATGAGTAGTCAGCCTGCAGCAGGTAATTATCAGATAATAGGTTTACTATTCTTATCCTTTCAAGTATTTGGTAAGGCAGTTCAGAAAATTTCAGAAGAGAACAGTGAGCCCACAGCTAGTTCTTGGAACAGAAGAGTTCTTCAGGAGTTCTGTAAAAAATAAACATTACCTTTACTATGAATCTTGGTAAGTTTAAGGGAGCCTGTCAGGGTGTGGATCAGGAAACCAGATCAGGCTGGAAACCCAAGCTAAAACCTGGGCCAGTAGTTTGGTTTGTACTGGTGTGGAAGGAGTGTGTTTGTGTGAGTGGTGTCAGCTGGGAACAGGCACATTACCAGGGGCCTCTGCTCTTTGAATGCTTCTGCTGAGCTTCAGGCACATTCACATGAACCACCCAAACCACAGCTACCTAAAACTATCTCTTTCCTCAAAACTCAATTTTGTTTACTAACTGGTCTATGTAGAGAAAAAAATTCTTTATTCATACAAAGCGAACAGCTCTGCTTAATTTCTAAGCACAGCCAGGAGTTCAGAGGACCTGGCAGCTACAGCAGTTTTGAAGATTTTGACGTCTAATCACAGCGACTGTTTCCCCACAAGGCTGATACAAACCATGTAGAGCCTTTAGTTTAAGTAGAGAGTTGTAATGATCAAAACTGAAAAAAGAAATAATCTGTGTTCTCTTCACCTACCCTCTAAACAGAGCTCTTCTATCTACTAATTTTTTCTCCTGGGAAGGAAAGGGTGGTAGCCCTGTGAGCTTGCTGAAAGTTGCCAAAGCAATGGAACTAAAGAGAGATCAAGAGAGCTGTATCCTGCTCTTTGAATGCTCATTCCCAACCTGAAGAGCTCCTTCAGCAGCACTTGAAAACACTTCATGCTCTAACCACAGTAAAATGGAAGCCACTTGACCGAGTCAAGCGTGGAGCAAGTCTATCATCACACAGCTCCTCCCCTCCCTCTTTGTGACAGAATCCTCTGATCCCCATTAACAGAAAAGCTTAATTAAAATAAAATTAGCACTCTTTGCTTTCCCTGCTGTCCTCCCTGCTGTGAAAATCTACTGGTACACTGACTTGTAATTACCAAATTGACTTATTTTAAAATGTGTCCTTTGAAATTCCATTGATCATATTTTGTTCTCCAGTCAGCCTGGCTCATTGCCAGTTCAATGAGAAGAACCACCACCCTTACCTCCACATGAGAGATGTCAATATCACGATCACTGCTAAGCTCCACACTGTCTATCAAGCTGCTGAAATATCACTCAAGGTTTTACATAACCCTGAAACCATCAAACCAAATTGATGCCAACATACCAAAACAAAAGAAGGAGCATCTATGCCCAGCAATCCATTCGCAGAGAAACCTCCCCAAGTTAGAAACACTAAATATTGTGGGTTATTTCCAACAATTATCAGCTCATGTCTCGTGCTGTTGTATATGGCAGGGCTGCATTTCCTTCCCTGGAGACAAACAAGAAGAATGTTACCTTACTGCTACTGAGACAGCAGAGCTTGAGAAAATAAATTTGAGAGACTCTGAAACCATTTACTCATCTAGCAGCTAGGAGAAAGTCTTTCCAAAGAGAAACTCTCCATCTAACACTTTCCTTCACCAATAATAGGACAAGATGTTTCTATCCCGACAAGAAAGAAAAATACATGATGGACCATATGTAAGACACAGAAAATGTGGTCTGACAAGATTTAAAAAAGTAAATATTAATAATTCAGGTGATTTCCCAGATGTAGTATATTATATATGGAAAGCTGCAGAGGAAAGAAGGTGCAAATCTCCTTTCATAAACTTGTATGAATAATTCCACTTCTATTTGGATAATGACACAGATTTGAATAGGTGTTAAGATTGAAATCACCTTGCATATAGTAATTACACACCACAAACTGTTTTATAATGTGGATCGAAAGAGGTTCTCCTTTGATAAAAGCATACTGAAACATTAAATTTGTATCAACCAGCTAAAAGAAGGAACAGATAACGGGTCATCTTAGAAAATAAGAGAACATCACTTAGTTCAATATTTTAAGAAATCTTAAGTTCCTCAGTAGTATAGAGGTAAGAGTTCTGTATAAATTGAGCAACAAAAACATACTGGATATTTAGGATTGAAAATAATCTTGAAAAATCTAACACTGCAACAAAGAGAGATTGCCATTTGCTAGAAGGAAGGAATAAAGTGCTGATTTCTAGCTTTCAACTGAAGTATGATACCTTTAGTTTTAAAACAATGCACATTCTTTCACTTAGATCCCTCCCTGAAAGTGAACTGCAAATCTCTGAATTTAGTCTAAAACTTGTATATACACTCCTGGAAATACAGCCCAGCCCAGCCCAGCCCAGGAGATCACCAACACACAAAGAGCTGTTTGGTCTCTCAGGAGCCTTTCCACTGCTTCCATTATCTAACAACTTCTGAGGAACAGATGCCCTGTTTTTATTGGGTTTTTTTCCCCTGATAGTGACTGGCCAAGCCACAAAGGCTGAAAAACCTGAATCTTTTTGTGGACAGAATTGTGGATACTCATTTCCACTTCTCCCTCTACCTCCTGGGTGCAACTGTAACCAGTATTTGAGAGTTTGCAAATACTTCTTTTCCTTCTTAAATAATCCCATCATTCCAATTGTTAAATACATAAGCACAGCCCCATAAATGTGCCCAACAAGAGATGATGATGACGACATTTCCCTCATGATCTCCTGCACATTGAGAACAAACACCAGGGAGCCACTTCTTCTCAAGATCTCTGCCACACTGAGGGCCCTGGCTGTGAGCAGGGCATCCTGCAGCTCCAACCAGCCCCACGCAAACCCCCAGGGCCTCCTCAGGATGGCTCAGCCTGGCAGCAGGCACAGGAGATGCTCCTAGATGCTCAGAGTGCAGGAGTGAAAATGCACAGGATGTGTGCCCTGTACTGCAGCACTGTTGGTGTTAACCCTATGGACAGCCCATGTGGAAATGGATTTGCAGGTGAGCACTGGTCCCTCAGCCAGCCTGGATTCATGACCTGCCCTTAAAACAAGGGAATGCAGGCACCTACCTCTGACTGGCCAAGATTTGCAGGAGAAATTTTCATTTCCTCAGCACTATATTAGTAGCTTGGATTTTACAACAGAAAAGAATGAGTTTCCTGAGCTATTAACTGTCCTGTCATGGGATCTCACATAGTTTATTTTTCACTTTTACCTTCAGTTTCTTATTATTCTGATTCCATTAACATAAACTGTGTCTCCGTGCAACTGTGCAAGCACAAAGTGCATGTCTGACTTTGTACAAAACCAACCAACATCTCACTTGAAGATATTAAACACACGTTGTTTACATAACCCATTAAATAATGAAACTGTGGCAGAGAACAAATAGCATAACTCACACAAATCCTATTGTTTTTAATGTGCAGACAGTTACAAACCTGCTGCTGGTAGTGGGGCTCCCTGCTTCAGAGCTTAAGCCACGTGCCTGGGAGACTTCAGGAAAATGAGGAATCAGAGATGGAATGTGGCACACAGCTTTTGAGCTATTACTGCTCCCAGCATCCTGGCACTGCCTGCTGGAGAGCTGGGGACCTGCTGCTCACCACCAGGCACCAAAGTTTCATTAACCAACCCCCAGGATTTATTCATGACGACGTTTTTTGACATTTACACAACATGCTTCATTTTTCATTACTCCAAGGAAAAACAAGAATAAAGGATCTCCTGTTTCCAGACCATCATTTAAAAAGACTGAGCTGGCTTTATGGAAGTGTTTTTATGCAGTAATTTTGATTTAGTATAGAATTATCATCAGCAAATAACTAAATGCATTTGTAGACTTTGTAGTTTATAAAGGGAGTCAAACAACACTTTACATATTTTATGTTTTATGAACAGACAACAACAAAAAACTGAAAACACTCTAATCCCCACTTACCTCAGTCTTGGAGCACCAAGCATCTAGAGGAGTAAAATTTTTGCCAGTATGAATATATTTATTCCTACACATGTGCATTAACCTCAGTGTAATATGAAAACCGTATATAGTAAGCATCAAAATAAATTTGTGCAGATACTTTTATTTGTTCCCAGAAATTAATCAGTTTTTCCTATTAATTTTTTTTAATCCTATGAAGCTTTCTCCCCCTAGTTTTGCCTTTTTTAAAATAATAATACGTGATGCTTTCTATATTGAATTGGCTAGGAAAATTACAGTTAAACCATATCAACTTGGTGCTTTATAAGAGGAAAATGGATTGTGAAAATATTGTTTTCCTTCTTCCATGCACTTAAGTATTTTGCATGTTTTATCTGGAACTATGCATGTCTCATCAATTTAGCAAACAGAGAGAGAGAGAAAACTCACATATAGGAAAACTTTAGAGCAAAACAGCTAAACTTTACCTCTTCTGTTCTTCCTTTTTTTTTTTTTCTTCGATGCACAGCAATCAGATAACATTAAAAAATCTGCATACTGATAATAAATACATTTCTTTCCTCAATCAGCTCCCGTAACCATCCTTTTCCCCACATTACAACAGGTAACTTTGCATTGAAGGTCAGCAGTTCTGAACTCTTTTCTGTTGAAACCCTAAAAGTGCTTCAGGGACACTTTTCCTGGGGACACCCAGTCCTGTGCCCGTCACCAGAATGCCCTGACAAAAGGAAAACCCTTTCATTATAGACAATTACAGAACCATTATTACAGACAACAATGCAGCCATGCCAAATCTGCCAGCCAGGTAAGAATGTTTCACGTGAAATCAGAATACAAGAATGATTGAAGAGCTCAAAGCTCCTTGGAAATGACCCTCACATTTCCTCCTGTGTGTTTGCAACATATGAGCTGCACACCTCTTGTACAGAGGAAATTCTAACATCAGAACACTCAGAGAACAACATTTGTTGGGAATGTTGAATAAAACTCATGGTAGAGGTTCATCATTAGTCTCTCTTTTCCTGCTTCCACTTCAATCTAAGTCAGCATTTTATGTCTGGAATAATGTGCTCAGGCAAACGTTAAGAAAATGTATTCTTCAAAAAAAAATTCAACATATTCTGTAGAACACTGGAGGTGTTTGACATTTCCCTTATAGGAAAACTAATCACACTAAAAATGAGATTCCATTTTACAGCACTTTAAAAACAAAAACCACCAAAAGAATTGTTTTTTAAAATCCCTTGTACCTTTAATGTGCAAAATAGACCAGTACAGTGTTCTAATTGTTCCAGAGATTATAACCAACATCCAGATAAACCATAGCACCCTAAAGATGGCCAGAGACGCCCCAGCACATGGCTAAAAGATTATATTGATATCCCTACAGAAACAATGGGGCACTATCCCCCCTTTTATCCCCTTTGCATTTATTACTACTTGCATTGTGTTTTCAAGATTTTCACCATCACTAGATATAAATGGAAATTCTTTTTTACCTTTGCCTACTGTTCAGTACACAAGAGTTAATACTGAGAGAACAAGAAATTTCCAAAAGCAGACTATTAAAGAAATAATCTAAAAAACCTGCGTATGTAAGAATTATTGAGAATTTTTAAGGCAGCTGCACATCTCCATAAATGCACATGTATATCTAAATAAAACAAAACCTTTAAAGGACAGCTATAGAGAATTTTTCAATTACGTGACCTCAGAATATTAGTTGCTTTTCATGTTCATACTGAGGAGAACCTGGAACATCTAATTAAATGTCAGGATTGATTTCACATTTTTCAGTTTGAATTTAGTGGATCTGCTTTACAAAAAATTCCAATAATAAAACAATAATTTACAAAAGAAAGTAAAAAGAGACAAACTAAATACTGGTTTGTCAAAGAAGTTATGAGTTGCTCAAAAGGATGGTATATTAACCAGTTTAGTAAGACTGATTTACTAGCAAGGGTTTCTGATGAAGACAACTGATATAATCTGTATAATTAATCTGTGTCAACTCAGAGATTCTTATCTCCTATAAGAAATTGGTAAAGATAAGGAGAATTGATTTCCTGCTCCTCCCATCTCTCAGACGAAGCCCTGTCTGAAGAACAGCATCACTGCTTTGCTGTGTGCTGCAAAAGAAATCCCTCACCAATATATTTACCAAATGTACAGGACTGAACCATTAGCTTCACATTAGCATCACACACAGAAAACAGGAAACTCAAATTAGTGAGCAGTGGCAGAAGGTTTTGTTTGAATGCAAAGAATGCCTAAACTGAGAACTACACACATCTCACATCAACAACATGATTTGTCTTCCTCAAACAAAAACACATCAAAAGGATCGTCTAAAGATTTGTATGTGCCTGAAAAATTACGAAAGTTCAAAATAATTTTTATCTCCCTATATGATGAACTGGTTCTGGAATAATAAATAACAAAATTCTTCCATGACATAATAAACAGTTCCACTTGTCCTGAGGCTTCACAACAACAAATTGTACTTGGAGGTTACACAGGAAAAGGAACAAGACAAGTCATGCACAAAAACTCACAGAGAAAAATCAGAGAATGATGGAATCCTGTTGCTACTGTATCAGGGATGGCTGAATAAAGCAACACAAACTCCAATTCTTCTTGGAGGGCAACAGAAAAGTTTATTAGACATCACATTCTTTTATAGACAAGAAAACTGGATCAACCCCTCACCATCATTGGCTAATTAGGAACAACACCCCTTGGTAAACATCTTGCAAGTCAACAACAAGCTCAAAACACACTGCAAAGATTAAAGATTGTTTTAATTCTTTCACTGAGCTTTCTCACAGCTCCCCAGAGCAATGCCTGGTAAAGTTTATTTGACTTCCTCTCTGACCAGGCTGTCAGCATCCACAGAATCCCAGAGTGGTTTGGGTTGGAAGGGACCTCACAGTCCATCCAGTGGCACCCCTGCCATGGGCAGGGACGCCTTCCAATGTCTCAGGCTGCTCCAAGCCCTGTCCAACCTGGCCTTGGGCACTGCCAGGGATCCAGGGGCAGCCACAGCTGCTCTGGGCACCCTGTGCCAGGGAAGCCAGTGGGAGACTAAAGACTTTTCCTAAGTAGAACAGAACAGGAATTCTTCCTCAAGCAGCCAAATTCTCCATCCCAGTCACCAAGCAGGTAATTAGTTCCCTTCAGGCAATACCCAGCCCTCGCACGGTACAGTCATTTCAGTATTTTCAAAAGGAATTCAAACTGTCTTAATTACTAAAATAAAAAGTGGTGAGATATTTTAGGAACTTGTTTTCACTGACTAGCTCTTAGTAAGAAATATTAAGTTAGAAGATAAGGCCTAGCAAGATCCAGTTTATTTCTTTTTCTACAAGATAAACTCCCTGATGTAACATTGAATCTCTGTCAGCTTGTTTATTTTTTTAATTTCCCACTTCATGACAGGTAAATATTTATTACCACTGGATGAGTTATTCATGTGAAAGATCTTTCAGGATTCCCAAGTACTCACTACACTAATAGAAATGCAATTAAGAATAATTTAGTTAAAAGCTGTAAGTGGTAACTCCACAGTGCACACCTCCACTCCCAGCTCAGCTCAAACATATTCAAAATACAACATCCAGACACCAAAATTCCTTAGGCACTACATCCATATTAAAATGTCGTTGGCCGTTGATTTCAACTTCATTAAACCTTAAACAGTTTATTGAATAATTAGCAAGTACTATAAACATGTATCATATTTCTTCAAGGGACACTGTTACAAAAGGGATGACACATACTAAATTTAGCCTAAATTTTTAACAGATTCTTAAGTACAAATAAAAAATAAAAATCAGGCTGAGGAGACAAAAGCAATAAGTAGAAACTCTGAATAAACAAGACTATGTACCAAAGGCTTTACATTGCCTACTGAGAAAATAAAGATTAGAAAACCCAGTCAAAGAAATACCAAAAAAAATCCACACAAAAAAATTGAACAAAAAAAATCCACCAATACCCCAACAACCAAGGCAAACTTCATTATAGAATTTGCAAATTCTGAGCTTTGTTGCACAAGTTGATAGATTTCCAGGGCCAGAATCACAGGTCCAGTTGGGTTAATCAGATCTCTAGGCAGGCAGACATAAAAGCTACTCCTTGAAACATACATGGATTACTATGAACACACTGCTAACTGAACCAAGGGAACTCACAGCTTCCAATTTCTGTTAGAACTCATTGTTCACATGTGTCCAGAGTGCAGTTGGATGTCATTAATGTGTCTAACAACTAGGATTCTATAGATTATAAATGGCTATGTGTAAATAATTATAACACCAGACTTGAAAATTCTGACAAAAAGTTGAAGCCAGCAATGGCAGCTGAGCTTGGACTTTGCACGTGCTTTTGTGGCACATGAAATTGCACTGGCAAGTGTGGGAGATGGAGCCCTCTGTAAGACAATGCCCATTATCATATCAGCAGTGGCACAAAGGTCAGAGGGGCTAACACAGGTCAGGCAATTCTGATTTATTACTAAAAACTGCTTTATTCTAATACCTACAGAAAAAAAAGCAGCTTTCCCTACACACTTCTGCACCCCCTACCTGCTATTAATCTTGCCGGTCAAAAAACCCCCTGAAACTCCCCCAGATGCTGTAAATAAATGCCTGGCTAAGTAGCCAGGTCCTGTGCTGTGCCCTGCAGGCCACACGAGTCAGGCATTCATCGACTGCCTGCAAAAGGCAAGTTAATAGTTGTAGGGCTCTGCTTTATCCCCAGGAGTTTCACGTGGCAGTTCCAGAGTAAAGGAATCCACTGCTAATTTCACCCTCCCTTATATAAATGTCAAGCATTGTGTATTAGCCCATCCCTTAGGGACTCCTGTGCAAATGGTTTTTTTGTGAATATTGTAACAGCAACCTTGTTGTGAAAGCCCAAGTTGTTTGGCAATCCCACACACAGCAGTAGGTAAAAATAAATAAATAAACTCCACTATTGCAGTTAATAAACCTGCTCAGATAAATACTCTTAAGCACAACAATCATATTACAGAGCAAAGCAAATCTCAGCAAAATCAAAAGATTTAGAAATGGTGGGGGTTGAGGTGTACTTTTCAGTTTAGAAATGAATTCACTTGTGGTTTGAACAAATTAATAGAATAGCTTTTATAAAAGAATTTCATCATGACTATTACAAAAACAAATAAAATAAACTCTGTTTTCAAAAGCATCATCCCAGAACAATTCACATACTTATCACCAAATCCTTCAAGCTGGTTTTGTGTTATATCATTCATATTCCTGCTTTGAGAATTGGCTACCCCAGCTTCTCTTTGCTCATTATGAACAAAAATAAATAAATAAAAAGGAAATCCTTATCAAGATACATAAATCCAGCAGTAATCCTCTCCCTCTAATAAAATAATCTAATACAAATAATGCCTAAATGGCATCAAGAGTTCGGGGAGAAGAGGAGGGAGACGAAAGAGAAAAAGAAAAGCACTGAGGCTTCTGTCACAGTCAGGCCACTTGGTCACAAAAAACACTCTCATTTTAGGCTGAAGTGTAAAAAACCAGTGTTTAGGGCTAGTTTCCAGAGGCCAGAATGAAAAGTAAAACTGCATTTTGTAATGCCTTAAGTCAATATAATCTCTTCATTGCCTGGTTCTTGTGCGATTCAGAGAGAAGGAGCAGCTGCTGACACACACACTGATTTAATGCAACATTTAAACGTGGAACTACAGTTCCAAATATTTTAATGTATTACAGAGATGTGGTCATTGGAAGGTTTAAATTTTTACTTGTTACAATAAAACAAGCAACAGCAAAGAAAAGAAGTAAAACGAAGAAGAGTGGCCTGAGAGAAGCCATTTTTATCAATTTTGTTGTGCAAAACACTTACAAAAATAGTTTTAGGGGAGTGAGGATTCACCACATTAAAGAATAATACACAGGCGGTAGAAAAAATTATTTTGGCATTGTATCAGATGTAAACCAAGTCCAATAAACACCCAGAAGAGCTGTAGTGGCATACAATGATGGAGAGCCCAGAGCGTGGCTTCTGCTGAGGATGGACAGGCCCCCAGATAACTCAGAAGTTATGAAATGAAGTCGTTGGGGGTGAGGAATAAACCAACACGTTTTCCATTTGAAAAGGAGACAGGATTTACTGGCAGCTGTGTTCTTTAGCCTGCAGTGCCATCGTCTGGCTATGGAAGCTATTTCATCATGGGGTGGGGAAATGCAGCCAGCTAAATATTTAAATGTAAAAAAAGGAACAAGCCTTTAATACATTTGTAAAAGTACACAGTACCGAGGGGAGCTGTAGTATTTACATGGAGAAGTGTTGAATGCATAAATGAAAATGTGATTCTCAAGTCAAGACAGAACATGAGAGCAGAACATTCAAACCGACTAAAACTGAAATGCCATGAAATCTAGAACCATGCTTGTCTTGTCATTTTTTTTTCTTTTCTTTTTAAGAAATATATAAGTTTAAACTTCAGGTAAACAATGTAATTTGGAAACCATTGCTAAATAGTTTATGATTGCAGACCTTAAAGGCAAATGCACAAAATTATATTTCATTAAGGGACTACAACAACAATATGTTTTGAGCTGGGTATCTCATAACATTTCAACCACATACACATAATCTACTCTGAGGAACCATGCCAGGAAAAAAAGGAAAAAAAAAAAAGAGTGTTTTCTTTCCTATAATGATTATTACAGCACCTACGCTAACCAACTTTAGGGGAAAGCAAATCCAATTTGAGGGATGTTTTAGACAAAGCTCAAATAAAAGTAACAGAGAGACATTTGTGGTAACTAAGGACACTTAGGATCACCAGTCTAGTCCTAAAATTCAGAAAGATGGGATAAAAAATCCCCAGGACATGACACATGTGGCCCTGGGAAAACTCAATAAGCTTGGGTAGGTTTCAAATACACAGGAAAGTAAGAGGCAAAGTAAGAGCAGTTTGTGACATTTACATCAACTTTTTTTAAGTATGACGTTTCAGAGCTCTTTTAATTGATTTTGCAGCAGTGTTTGAGGTGAAAGAGTAAGTACAAGGAGTGTTTTGAAAGATAAATTCATTAGCACGCAGAATAACTTGGTCTAGGCTCCAATCTCACTCAATTCTCAGTCTTCTATGACAGATTACAACAGATCAGATTTGAGTACACTACAGTTTGGTTTAAAGGCATAAAGTTAATAAATTCCTAATGGAGTTCAGCTTCCAGAGCCTCCAAAATAAATATGGACACTCTGACAGAGTTTGTACTGGTTAAGAATCTTGAAAAGTGTGCAGAAGTAAAAATTATGACACTTTCCTTTGAGGACTTGACTTTAGGAACAAACATTAGAAGTTTTGGAACCCAACAATCTCCAAATCTCACAGCAACAACTAATATTTGCATCTGCTCCAGCTGAGCTGGCAGCACTGCGAGTAAGCCCACACAATCCTTTCTTTCCCCAGATGTAAGTGGATGCTTTTTTCCTCATGCAGTGAGACAGAGCCTCACTGGAATCACAGCTGCAATGTAAATACAGCAGCCCTACCCAGCTGTCTGATTTATCTTAATTGCCATGGCAAGGACTGAGGGCAGGCCCAGAATTACAAAGTTTTTGGAGGTTCTTCCAAGGAATTTCAATCATACAGCAACATTCCATTTAAATTCATTTGGAAATGCCAGTGACTGTAAATAAGGTCAGCTGGGCTGATTTGAAGAATGAATTTCCAGGTCCCTCAAAAACATTTTCTTCTCACTGCAAAAAAAACCTGGCTGGAACTCCAGCACCTGGTGCGTGGGGGTTATTCTGCAGTGTAGGAAAGCTGTGACAGCACAGACCTCTTTTAAAGAAACCAGCCTTCAGCTCAGATACAATCAGCTTTTTGGGACAGAATTTGGAAAATAAATGCAGCTGGAAAACACAACCATGTGCTGATTTGTGCTGAGATCAAACCTAGGTCCATGGCGGACATGGACAACTTTTGCACTCAATGGATTGACAGAACAAGCTCTATTTCCAAGCATCCCAAAGGAATGGAATCAGGGAAGATTGAGTAAAGTCCATTACTGGAGCAACATTTAAAAAAAAAACCACGGGTATTATGTTACATAATTAAAGTATCAAATCAACTAAGGCTCGGTAGCTACAGGGAAACAGAAAATCAGGTTTGCATGTTTAAATGTCTCTCTAGAATGAACTGCAGAAAAAAATTGCTTTCTACATCACATTATCTGTGATTATATGAAATGACTTAATCCTTTATAATAAAATACATAGGGAAATTACCATGTCAGTGTCGTAGACTAAAACATCAGACATTAAAAACCAAGACTGTGGTACAGGTGGCAGAAGACAAGATAGTTTACACAAAACCTGGTCACTAAATTAGGGAGAACTTTGTACTTCACAGAACTGAAACAATTAATACATGTTCTTAATTAATAATGTTCTTAATCTGAGAATTTTAAGGAGACTTTGATACAAATGAAGCTGTTCTGGAGAGATGGAGTGTTACTCTTCTGCATGCCATTGAATTTTAATGCTTTCATAGATTTGATGCAATACAGATTCTAAAGGTTTTCAATTTACCTTTTGCACTTTTTTTACTTAGACTGTGTAGTAAAGGTTCCAAGTTCATTACATTTTAACAAACAGTGCATCACAGTTCTTCAAAAGCATTTTATGGAGTATAACCAATACAGAAGGGCAAAGTTCCTCAGATGTTCCAACTTTTCAAAACTAATCAAATACTGTCATGAGAAATTTCATCCCAACGTCAGTTAGAAATAAACTGAGTAAGCATTTTGCATCTTCAACAGCAGTGAAAAGGCATCAGAGGAGATATAAACCCGACCCTTTTAATATAGAAATGTGTTTTACTGCTTTGGAAAAGAATGGTGGAGATATTGACTTGCAAGGCCACGAGAGCCAGCCAGTATGTCCTTGCCTGGATGTCACCTCCCACACCTGGCATCTCAGAGGTAAAAAGCAAAGCCTGAGTTTCTTTTGTCCTGTGAACCAAAGAAATACTGGACTCTGTTTAGGAGAAATGCGATGATACAGGCAGATGAGGACAAAGGAAATACAAGCCAGCAACACAACACAATAAAACAGCAACAAACTTTGGGTGCAAAGGCAAAAAATTTACAGCAGGTACCAATAAAAGTGTCCTGACTGTGATCACCTAAGGCACAAAGAATGTTTTCTATCCAGTTCTTGTGACAGAACCTCAGTTGGTGCAGTAAGATTTTACCCCTCCCTGCAAATTTTGTCTTACATTACTCATTAACCAATGGCCTGCTCAGCAGAAGGCCACAGCAAACCAAAGTTTTGACACACCAAATACATTTGCTGGAACAGATGTTCCCAGCTGGATTTCAGATAATTCACGCATGTAACAAACCTGCTCTGTTCATTAGACTTCAACCTTTATCAAGTGTTGAAAGGGAAAGACAGTAACAAATCAGATTTTTTTAAATGGCATTGTTTTGAAGTCAAATGTTTGCTCCTTGCATGGTGTGCATATTGCCATTATGTAGGAGAAAAAGCTAAATTAACTTTCTTTTGTACATTAGCTTGCTGATAGGGAGGGATAAAAGGAAGCCTTATTTTAGATTTTAAATATCAGCATTGTTTTTCCAATATTTATACTCTATTTTTTTCAGAAATAATCCCTGATCTTTTAAAAAACAGTTGTGAGACAGCAAGTATGACATAGTGGGACATGCCTGTACACCAATCCCTTTAATATTGCCCTGGGTGTCCTGGTCTAGTACTGAAGAGATGAGATAAATGGCAGAATCCCTGGACTTTCCTGACCTTGATCAAGAAGAACAAATTTTTAGCTGAACTGTGCAAAACTGCTATGATTACATCAATCTAATCTGGAAAGCACATGGTTTATATATAAACCACAGTCTCTGTCTCATCCATCAAATTGAAAGACAATAAAACATACTTCTCTAAGAAAAATTGGGGGGAAAAAAATCCCTTAACCCTTATTTTACTCCTTACTTAAGAAGCCTCAACAATGTTTCAAAGACTACAGAAACATGCATACATACCCAGATTTCTAAATACGGATTTACATGAATTTAAATGTAAGTGCTCTGGTAATAACAGGCTTCATTAGAGAAAAAGATATTCTGCATCACTGGTGAAGAAATCAGTTCTGAAACAATGGAATTAGGAAGTTTTGATCAAACTGCCCAACCAACACCAGAGAGCCATAAAAAGCCATCTATTGCTACAGAGAAAAGATTTACCTGGCAAGAGATCCAATACAACATAAAAGGACAAACTGGAATCAACAGGAAATGAATTGGATTACTGGACAGAAGCATATTCTTGCACGTGTTCAAGCTCCTGGGAAAGTAACAAAGCCAGCAGGTATAAAAAACCCTTCCAAATGCTGCTTACCCTTTCCTGATCCAATCACAGCCACGCTGTTAATCAGGTTGGACTACATCCCAGATATTAATTTGGCAAACAAAACAATCGTCGGATTCAGTCTGTCCCCTTCAAATGTGCTGCAAACAATCTGCCACTGATAATGCTGCCATACACGTGCTCCTGGAAAGCCATCTGATCAATTCATGCCCAGACAGAAGATGGCTACAGCCACAAACAAATGCCTGAGGCTTTCCAGTGCCATTGGCAGTGTGGAAATTGTCCTCTGCTGCCCAAGGAAGTGCTGCACAGTGAAGGGAGGCAGCTCCAACAGTTATGGACTCCTTCTGAGCAAAAGTAAATCAATCCTGCAGATGAACTCAGTGTGTATGAGCAAAAGGCTGCTGGCTCATCAAAGTTTTGCTCCTCCCTGACCAGAGGAATCCTGTCCTGCCTCTGGGATTCCTTCCTGGAAACACTTTCAGCAGCTGGAGATTTCCTCTGCATCTCCTGGGGTTGGGCTTTGGTTAGGGTATTCTGTCCCTCCACTTAATAAACTATCTCAACTCATGAATTTTCTTGCTTTTACCTTTCCTGTGTCTCTCCAATCCCAGTATTGGGGGTATCAGCTGCTGCCTCAGCCAGCTTATCAGAGTGTGTCAAAACCTTTGGGTGTCATCCTGTCCCTCCTGCTTCACTGTGACAATGCTGTTAACCATGAGTGATACCTCTGCTTGAACCACTGTTTCCAGAGAGCCTCAATGCCCAAAGGGAATTACCAACATGAGCCAACTCCTGGACCTTGCCTGGGTACCAACAGAGTACCTGCCTCTGGAGCCAACAGAGCTCCTGCCTCTGGAGCCAAATATTCCTGTGGAGGATCCAAGCCTGTCCAACAGACTCAGATGTTGCTGCAGGCACAGAATTGAGCCCATGTGAACAGAGGGTCAGTGCATGATCTCTGCTCCCATCCATAGTTATGCTGAAGACACGGAGTAAAAGAAACGAGAATTTTTAATATCTAATACTCCTAAATATTTCCAAGGGAATATTTTTTTATTCTGATTATAAGGAAAACAAATGCAAAAATATAAGCAGTGGCTCAATTCCTAAAAAGACTCAAATTTTCAGTTTCAAAATTTAAACTTTCCATGGAGATACAGTATTTGATACAGAAAGAATGTTATTTATCTCTCTCCATTTTATGATTTAGAGCAATGGCCTGCATTGAGTTCTTCTCACAGATCTCGAGTGCCATTTCCAAGTTTCATATACAATAGTTTCAGTGCGGAGTACACAGGACTGCACAACTTTTACATCACAGAGAAGCAGCCTGAGATCAGAGCATTTTTCTGGTGTTAAATAAAGACAGAGCAATGCAACCTCCTCTATGGCAGCGTGTTGGTGGGCTTGTCTCAACAGCAGCTCTACTACAAGGACTCAGAATAAGTCATAAAAGAACTCAGATTTCCATTCCGTTTTTTTCTTGAGAAATACATCATCTCCAGATTTCTGCTTCACAAACAGGGCTCTTTAGGGTCAATTCAGGAAAACAGTGGCTATTTTCCTTACTGAAAGGAAAATTAAAATGTAGGAACAAAACATTTCTATGCCTAAGCACAGGTTGGCAGTAAGTTAAATGAAAGAAAAGGCCCCAACCTGAGACTCTTCTGTCTGTACAGAAGAGTGTACATTTTGCTCACACCAGTGTAAGGCCTCCCTCCTCTTTCAGTGCTCTTTAGACCAGCTCTAAAAAAATCTGTGACCACAAAAACACCTGCAAATAAGGTGGGCCATAGGTACATGTTGTCAACTCAACAACTAGTCCTTCTTTATCAAATCTACCAAATCTTTATTGCAAAAAGCGAGAAAAAAGACAAGTGAAGGAAAAAACAACTGGAAACTTACTTCTCTCTAAAGTATCAATGACCATGAAACTCTCTGTCACATCTAAACAATGTAAAACCCTGCACTGAGGAGTCTGGGTTATCAAATCCTGACACTACCCAAAACCTTTAAAAGGAAATGTTCCACCACAGTAGCAAAAGTGGCAGTGAACTTCCCATTGCTGTGAAGGTTTATTGGTTCACAAACACAGACAAGATCCAAGACATGTTCCCATTCACAGCATACCAATATTTATAGATCTGTGAGGTTTTTCCTTTTTGTATAACTTCAAAAGCCAATTCCCCCGTTTTTATACCTGTTGAAAACTTAATGGCCAGAAAAAACAATATTTCAGCAAGACTTGAGTCTCCCATGAATTATTTTTCAGTTAATTTGGACAGGTAATTAGCATGAAATCGGACTTTGGTTTTCTTTTTCCCCTCTGAATCTCAATATTTTAACTTTACATTTAGCCAAGTATTAAAGCAAACGGTTTCTGTCTCCTGCCCCCTCCCTTGTCCCCAAGTGAAACATAATTACTTGTATGCAATGCAAGTACAGTACATATGAATATATGCCAAAGTAACTTGTGCATACATTTACTTCAGTGGTAATAAAATATTTTATTCATGCATATAAAAGAATGTTCTTTCTAGCTCAGTGAGCTTTTTAGGAGTTATTAGCAGGAATGTGTCCTATACCTGATGAATTTTATTTCAAGGTAGAAGAGATTTTAAAAACAAAAAGTAGAATAAAGTCTGAGAACTAATTCTGTAGACAATCACAGAATTATAATTTCAAGATTTATCAAAATATCCTCAAAATGAAGATTTGAAAAGAAAATCTCGCAATAAAAATATAATTTATTTGCAGTAGCAATCATGTTTATACATATTAATACAGGGTAGGAGATGCGATGGTTCAAGATGGAACACGTTGACAAAAAGACACAGCGCAGCAAAAGGGTTTTTCAGCACTCAGCCCTAGCAGGTATTGCAGCACAGAAAACACACTATCCATGTCCCTTCTGTGGATTCAGCATATGTAAAAGTCATGCAGCAGAACACGTTGACACTTCAGTGGGAGGTCAAATTATTGTTTTGGCACTTCTGTCACGCCTGTCACTTCAATTCCACTTTATCAAATTACAGATTGCTAGATAGAGTTGGATTAGGGGGAAAGACAGACACACACACACAGAGGAGCAACTGTCACCACTTCACTTGTGAAATCCCATAATTGCATGTCAGTGACAGCGAGAACAAGAGAGCAGTAATAGGGCTGACATTATGAGCATTCAAATACCAGGAAACTTTGCAGCAAGACTTTGCACTCTGTCAAGCCACATGCCAGGAAATGGACTGGATTTCTGAGCAATTCCTCACATTAGAATTGCCAATATTTATTAGGCTGACTAATACAGTGTCTTAAGTTCCAGGGCAACTTTCAGCTCCCTGTTTTTCCAGAAGTATTGCTTTTATTTGAAAGGAACATAAAACTAAGACAAAGGAGAAAAGAATCTTTTGATTTAAAAATATTGCTAAAAGTAGTATGAATAATAATAAATACAGCCTAAACAATGTAGATTATGGGCTTGATTCAACTTTCTGAGTTTTAGGATCCCTGGAGTAAAACAGATCAGGATTTCAAACAATTGTGAAGGAATCAGCCACAAATTTCAAGTAACTTTTCAGGTAATAAACAACAAACAACACACACCACACATCCCCCTTAGATAACTTCAGCCTTTTGTGGAAGTTGTGGAAACTTCCAGCTCTGCACTGAGGAGGGCTCAAGAAGCATCACCTGAATCTGACTTACATGAGCTGAGCTGTCAGGGGGAACATCTGCTGTGCTGACAGGAGGATGCTATTCCTGGAACTGCTCATTATTCCCCCTCTGGGTAACTCCCCCTGCCTCCTGAACTCTCTGGTCAACCCTCTCCACTTGGCGTGGTCCTGTCCTGCAATGGCTCAACAACACCTGGCACTGCTCGTACCACAGGGAAAGAGGCAGGAGAAACAGGAATCATTTGTTCACTCTGTTAAACACCAGAAGGGCCATTAATATTCAAAATTCCCTTTGATTCCTCTAAATCTATACCCAAATGCAACTTAGGCACTTCCCTACCAATCCATTGGAGTCTACGACCTTCCCTTACAACAACAACAACAAAAAAATCCTTTTAATGAGAGTAAAAATGCATCTCAATAAATACACAATTATGCAGATTGCACAATGCCTTTGCAAGGGAATAAAAATGACACTTATTCCTATTCACTGCTAAAGAGCTCCTAAACAGCAGAAAGAGGGACTACCATGAAAGAAAATAGTGTAATAAGAAATCCACATCTATGATGCCAGGAGTTGCCTTAGTCCCTCCATGGTGCTCCTCACTATTTGATACCCTTACTAATTCCCTTCTACAGTAATCTGAAGATCAGAGAAATTGGATAAATATTTTCTCCTAATAAAAATTCCCTTAAACTTCCAGGAAAAACTTCTTTATATGATCACTATGAATAAACAAAACAAAACAAAACCAACCAACCAAACAAAAAAACCCACCCCAAAACCAAACCAACAAAACATAAACAAACCAGCCTGCAAGAAGTCATTGAATAGACAAAGCAAAATATATTTGTAATGCTGTTTCTTTTTCTCTTGATTTTGTCTCAGACACACTTTATAACCTTGCCTACATCTGCCCTTCACACTTCTATATATTTCCCCATATGTAACTCAACCCATATAATTGTAAGTACTTTCCTCATAGGTGTTTTTAATTTGTTTTTAAAGTAATTTGAGATCCACTGACAGAAGGTACTAAAGAAAAAAAAAAAAAATTATAAAATATTTTCCACAGCAGGCAGAGAAAAGGGAAGGCATTACTGCCTACCCCACATCCCACAGCAGGTAACAGGGAGTTAGGAAACATTATGGCACTCCAGGGAACTTCCCTGCCGTCCTGACCTGCCAGCTTATTGCCCTGCTGCACTGCCATAAACTCTGCAGCTCTCATAAAGCCTCCGGCTCCCAGATCCAAAGTGGGACATTTTCAAGTCAAGATGCATCTCAAAAATATTCTCTCCATCAGCCAGCTCCCTCTCCAGAAGGGAAAATGCAGCAGGACACCCCGGGTGACCTTGAGCCCCCTGCCAGGGATGCTGAGCTGCTGCTGAACAGGGCATTTCCTGCAGGAACAGGCAGGAGAGTGACACTGCACCTTACAGCCCCATCAAGGGGAGAATGAACTGAAATCAAACAGAAATCAAACAGCCTGAGCTGAAGAATAAAACATTCCCAGCATAGAAAAAATGACAAAGTTACCCAGCACATAAAGGTCGCTGTAAGTTAACTTCCAGTTTGCAGGGTCAGTTTTTCATTTCAGGTGGAAATGTCACACAAAGGATGTCAGGGGATGTAACTTTATATCAGAGATTTGGGTTCACAGCATTGTCATGAATTAATCTGATGATATGACAACTGCAGGGTAAAACAAAGTATGTCCTTTGTGCTCTATTCAGATCTCAAAGACAGAGCAGGACTGGGAGAAATCTTATTTACAGTTTCTTTTTTTTAAAATATTTTTGGAGATTACTCTTTGAAGCAAGTCCCGCTTAAACATATGGAGGGAAAGAAATTGCTCATACCAAATAAAGATATGAATTGATATTAAATAAAAAACAAGGAAGACTTATAAAATATAATTTTTTAAGAAACAAGGCAGATTTTTCAGGTAATGGGAGATGATGCACCTGTGTAAGGGCAACAATAACAAAAAGGCTGTACACATTAAAAGTCTTCTTAGAGAAAGACTGTGGTTTGGTTATACCAAATGGAAGGGTTCCAAAGGAATCCACGTGCTCTCCCTCTTGCCAAAATGGCCAATATCTTTATTAATTGCCTTCCACCAGAACCATTTTGTTAGTGCCCAACTCAGAGAGTTGTATCAGAAAACATGGGTAAAAGGAAAAACAACCTGACCATCTGTCATCAGCCTTGCAACAGCAAAACCTCACACAGGCTTTGGAATCATGACTCAAATTCCCAAACATCACCTGGCTAGCAGATATCCGTGTATTTTTTACAAATATCACACACGGTATGTTTTTAACAGGTTTCTTCCTGTGACAAGTTAAGGGTCACTTTTCTATGTATGTTCCTTTGAAAAGCAAAGCTGAGCCATTTCTGTGATCACGAGTCATTAAACATCCAATATTGTGATGTTCAGAACGGTGGTGGGAGAGCAAAACAAGGAAGTTTTGGGTGAAAAAAGTATTCACTATGTAGGAAATGAGTTGCACATGCACTTAAGGCTCTTCTGCTGGGAATGGCAAAGGCAATTTAGTAATTCATAATTATTCAGACCAGAGAGAGCAGACTGTGCATTGCTTGTCACCTGCTATTCTCAAACCTGGGAGCTTTTAGCCTTGCAGAAAATAAATGAAAACCTTACATGGAAAGGTCAGTTGAAGGCAATGGAAGGAGAGACAGATCACAGTGATGAAGTGGTTACGATAATTAACTGCTATTTTGGAATTTACAGAATAATAGATTTCAAAATAATAAGTACAGTTATTAAATTTGAGTTTGCCTCTAGGCAATGCTTTAGTCATGGTTACATAAATTTCTACTTCAGAAGCTATCGATAAGGAAACTTCAGAAAAAAAGGAACACAGGAAAAGGCACCTTGCAGGTTTGTCTTTTGTGGTTAACTGGGAAAATTTCCCATTAAGTACTAATGATACAGTTCATTAGTAGTATTTTTCATTATGGAAGTGCAAATTATTAGATACTAATGATGCATGCCCTAATTGCAGTAGTTTGTCTTGATTTCAAGTTCAATGAAATAAAAATATTTATTTATAATGTTTCAGGTTTATGAATTACATTACATTCTTAATTGATGCTTTCAACAAACATGAAACAATGCATTAGTATTAACCTAGATTGATGGGTCTGTATTTGATGATCACTAGTAACACTCTCCCTTGGACTGGGAAGAACAACTGCCACTTAAACTCGGTGGAAGCTTCAGTTTTGGGACCAAACACAGAGAAAAGATGAAACAGATCACACAACAACAGGAGTTTATCACATTCCTGCACTTTCAAAGTCTTTCCA
The DNA here is from genome assembly GCA_910950805.1 of Acrocephalus scirpaceus scirpaceus. Taxonomy (NCBI): domain Eukaryota; kingdom Metazoa; phylum Chordata; class Aves; order Passeriformes; family Sylviidae; genus Acrocephalus; species Acrocephalus scirpaceus. The sequence goes on along the minus strand of OU383786.1, from coordinate 3,993,755 downwards.
CAAAATACCAAAAGGAGGAAGAATTGAGGGGTTTTCTAGACAATCCTTTCTGCAGTCTCTGCATGTGAGAGCTGGATATCCTGAGTCATGGCAGGTGGAAAAAACCCTCTAGGAAAGCACCCCAGCTCAGAGCAGTCACAAGGGAAGGTATCAGACACACATCTCCTGTAATTCCTCCTGAGGTACAAACCATGAAAAACCCCAGTGTACTGGCAGGAGGCTGGTGCCCTGCTAGATAAAAGTTGCAATACAAGGGAGAAGAAATACAACACTTCAATGAATTGTTGTCCAAAGCTTGTCAGGCTCCTGACACCTTTTCCCATAATTCACATTACAGAATGACTTATGGCTTGGGCAATTTTGTAGTCGCTACCAACACTAAAAAAAGTCAAAACTTGGTGTTTAGAAATAAGGTCCCAGCCTGGATTTTAGCACAGTGAACATGAAACCTAAAGCAACATGAACCTAATTGGAAGCACCTGGAGATTTTGATGAAAGCTGATGCTCAGAACCTGCAGCCTCAGTGGGACAGTGAGTACCAGCTGAAGTCAGAGACTTTGAATCACGTCATGTGCTCAACATTTCCACAAACTCAGTTACTATTGGACACAGAAATACCCTGCACAGATCTAGTAATCCAGATTTTCAAATTTCAGTAGCAACAGATTTTCAAACAAAGCTCATTACTCTCTTTAAAACTAGATTGATACTTATTTCTGATAATTTAATTGTTTTTAAGCTGAAGGCTTCTTTGTGGAGCCTTTGTTTCTTGGTTAGTTTTTGCCATGAGTAAGGCGAAGAACACAACGGAAAATGCATTTTGTATCTGGTTTATATTTGTCCACAGAAAATAAAGCTGGAAACATTTTTTTTTAATCAATCCTTTGAAAGGAAAAAAAAAACCCAAACATTTTAAGGGTACTACTTATAAAGAAAGAAAAAGCAGTCATCTTGCTGTCTTACAAATATTTAACATGGTATGCCAACTTTATCATGAAAGACACAATAACTTTGTAGATAATGTAAATTAAGAATAGGAAGTGCAACTGCCTTGTAAACTTTTGTAGTATAAAGAGATTAAGACTATAATTCCCTTCTGAACAAGCAATTATTCAAATTTGTAACAAGTATGTTCAATAGAGTAAGACTGTTCTGTCCCCGTTGAAGTTAAAACACAACATGAACATGTACACATGTAAAGAACCATAAAATAATTTCACCAATAATGGTTTAATTAAAAACAAACAAGCAAACAAACCCAAATAGCAACCAGAGAAAATTCCAGCTACCAGAGTTGCCTGAAAAATCACATTAAAACAAGGCACTTACTTTTCTGTCCTCAGTTTCTACACCAGAACTGCACTCTGCTTTAGTGTCCTGAAAGCACAAACAGAGAAGCCCATGTCACAAAGCACATTGACCAGCACTGGGGCAGTAACTCAGGCTGAAGAACTGTTATTTTTGTACACAGAGTTATTTAATATACAATGTCTAGTATTATGCCTTTAGGTGAAGTTTATTAAACTTTACTACAGGTGTAAATTTAAAGACAGGACTGAAAGAACACAAAACAAAACCCCCAAAACCCCCACCTATTTCAATATGGTATAGCCAGCTCACAGGAAAAATATACGATTTTCTAGTTAACATTTTCTTTTTTACTTCCATCTTGAGGAAAATATATTTCTTGCCTTTTTTTTTTTTTGATAAACAAGTGATGGAAGCTGAAATAATATATAAAGGTAAGCTAAAGAGGAAGAACTGCTCAACCTTCTGTCTGTTATCAAGTGCTAACTAGGACTCGATAGATATTTGTGTCTGAATCTCTGAATTGCAACATGCAAGAGTAGCAGAGCCTCTGTTTATGATAAACATGTACGTGTGTGTGTTCACAGCCTTGTACACGTGTGGAGATTTTGGACATGTTTTCTTCAGGAGTGAAACAAATTATCTCAAACCTAATGACACCCAACACAGGGTCCTTCTATTCCTAAGCTATTTTGACTCATTGAACCCATGGATTTCTGTGCTGAAGACATGCAGGGATAATGGTTATCACAAAAATTATACTCTGAAAGGCATTTATTGACTCACATTCACCCTTTTCACAGCAAGTTACTACTGGAAACTAAGTAAGCCAAATACCATTCAAGTCACTAAACTAGACAAGTGACCTCCTAATTTTCAACTTTACTTTTCTAGTGAGGATATTCTTGGAAGCAAATTTTTCTTAACTATTGCAGCTTTGGGGATTTTTATTGAGAAAGAATAACACATGGCTGAGGGACAATTTTTTGTGAAAAGTACTTCCCCAACCTCTCACCAAAGCTGGAACTACTCTAATCAGATCTCAGATTATTGGTTAATTACTTGCACATAAATTCCAATGCTGTTAGAAAATAGCATCTCCTATTAGAAATGAAAACAAATGTAAAATAAAGAATTTATTTTACAGCATGTCTGTTCATCTTAAATGAAGGACTGGTTTTACTTCAAAGCTAAAGACTTCCTACCTACAACTATAAAAGATTTTTAAAAATTAAATCATTCAACAAAGTAAGATGAAGCAAGGTTTCCTGGAAAAAAAACCCACTTTAATTCACAGCAAATTATATTAAAGATGGTTTCATGAGGCATATCAAGTTGTGCCCCTTCTTAAGCAGCAAAAAACCCATTTGTTATTCTAGCCAATCTAATATATCAGCACTCCTAATACTCTTTATATTCCACCACTTTTCATCGGGAACCAGATTGTACTTTGTGGAATATAACACTCAAAAATTTTCTTTCAAGTGTCCTTTCCTGGCAGCCAAACAGTGCCTCCCCACGTCTCCCATGTGGAGGAGAAGGAAATACTCTCTCTGCCTACAGGCTCACTTTCTGAGCCTGTTTGGGTATTTACATTTGCTTCTTTTTGGGGAGGGACGGAAAAAAGCTCAGCTTTTCAAAAGCCTTCTCCCTCAGGGGACTGAATTCAAAATTCATTAGCACCAGTGATCTTCATGTCCTAGCTGTGCCCTAAGTCACCTTTCAGAAAGAATGTAATGTTCTTTAACGTATTTATTGGTTAATCAAAAATGAATCATCTCTTTCCACATTACCAAGGACAAGAGTGGCCGTGTCTCACACACTGACCTAAATTAACTGAAAGCAGAATAAAGTAGCTCCTCTCAGACTGTAGCCATGGCTATTACAGCCTCTCAGCATGATGGATATGCCTGAAAACCCAACAGCACTCAGATCCCTCCTGCTGCCCATGGAACAGTTCAGTTTGCTATCTCACCACTGTCCTTTCCCATTAAAAGCAATTTCTAAGAAGCCTGAGTCCATAAGCATTCATTACTCAATTAAAAATGCAGTTTTACCTGTGTGAAATAAAACCCATCTGCCTCCCAGCACAGCTTACCTGCCATGATTGTCTGGGGCAGCAAGGAGGAGGCAGCAGTGCAGCCCCAGCCCATGTGGGGCCAGCCCAGCTGAGCCCCTCCTGCTCCCTCAGGAATTAACAACAAGCCCCACCTGGAGCTGGGACCTGACTAACTGAGGTCAGCCCCTGGAAAAGAGTCAGGCTGAACAGCAAATTCCAGCAAATTCCTGTTCTGTGTTTTACCCTGAACGTTAGACAGGCATTTCATCCCTCAGTGTTTGGTTATCCATCTAAATGTATGGAAAGTGAATCTTCACAAATTAACCACTGCATCTTTAGCAATGAAAATCACATCTGCATGGGTTCAATCTCACTGCAAGAATGTGTTATCTTTGAAAATGTAGAGTCAGATCCAGCTGAAGAAACAGCTGTGTGTTCAAGACTACATACCTGGATTCAGACTTCTGCACAAGGGCAAGGTAAAAACCAATTAATTTTCCGAAGCAATTAGTCTAGTAATTCTTTAAACCAGTGAAGCTAGTGACTCAATCAAATCTACGTTTAAATACAAATATTTGAGTATATGTCCACATCCTAGATAACCTCTTTTAAAGAAAAAATGTACACAGACCCTAAGCTTTAAAAATCATCAAAATGAATCATCTGTCAATCTCAGAGCAAGAAGGGAAGAAATGAGAATGTTCTTCTCTGGGAGACAGCTGTGCTACTTTCTCTAAGTGCAAAATGACAAAGTGCTGTCACTTCATGTATGTATTGCAAATTTCCTAGCTTTGTGAATTATTTGAGATCGAGAAGCACCATTGCTGTACAGCAACTGTAAAATCCCAGAGATCTGAACAATGTGTCAGGCACCTTCCTTAATGTTGTTACATCACCAAAAAAAAGTAAAACCCCAGAAAATTCAAGAAGTATTTTAAGTAAACTATATAATGATAGAGTACTTCACAGGGTGTTTCATGGGAAAGACAGAATTACATAGAAAACCCCCTCATACATTTCAGCTTAAAACCAACACAATTGCTTTTTTCTCTAGGTGTCACTGCGTAACAGTCAATTAAATAATACTATTACAAACATATTAAGAGCTCTATGTTTTATATAGATTGCCTTTTTGCTCTGGTTTTTTTGTTTGGTGGCAGCAACAGGAAAACAAAGCAAGGTTTTCTACAGAACACTGGGAGCAATGCAGGACAAGCACAAGTTTAAGGGCTGGGATTTTTCAAGTTTAACACACTGGGCCCTCGTGGAACAAATCTATTACCTTCATCAACAGTAGCACTACAAAAATATTACTGAACAGAGTGAAGTAAAGGCTCTGGAAAGCAAAAGTAATTAGTGGTAGTAGCATGGCCCTGCATGAGATTTTGGCTTTAGGATGCAGTAGAAACCAGCATGTACTTTATTTCTTTATTTAATTTCACTCCTTGAATTGCAAGCAGGAATAGTGAAATCACTATCCTGAGGTACCCATCAGTGCTACCCCTCACACCCTGAGTGGCCCTGTACATTATCACATACTGCACTTTGCTCTCTCCCTGCCATCCCAACCCTATTTCCATCCTCTGCTGCCCTGCCATCCCAACACAGACTGCCTGAAACCACTCAAAACAACTACAAGAAATAAGAAATTTTAGAAAAGTGGCCTGAATTTCCACCATATTTTCTCTCCTCACATGCACGTAAGGCACTGTGAAAGGCAAACTGAATTCCTGTGCACACACTGTGCCCCCACAGCCCAGGGGAGGAAGGATGAGCCTCTAGAATTCCAGCTAGGATTGATGCCTTGGGAAGGCTGACCTGGAAGAGAGACTGCACAGAACTGGAGAATAAAGTAGATATTTATTGAAAGGCCTTTAGGGTACACCTTGGGCAGGACAAGAGCCTGGCCAGGGCTACACCCAAGGTAGACCCAAAATGGACACAAAATGGACAAACAGTCACGAGGTCTCACACTTTGATCAGTTTTGGTCCATTTGCATCTTGGGGTTTAATTGTCCAATTCCAGCTCCAGGCTGTGAGGTCCCATCCTTCTTGTTCCTCCCTCCAGCCACCCTTGTTTGTGCTGTTGGGCTGAAAGTTGTCCTTGGTGTGCAGCAGGGACAGGATTTGTTTTGTGTCCCTGCTGTGTGCAGAGACCTGAGTGACCCTGACTGTGAGCTCAGAGCTGCACCCCTGGGCAGCACAGAACCTGAAATACATGAGAGCTGAAACTTAAGGCATCAGGATCAGTGTTTCCCCGGTTGGGTTCTTCTGTAATATCAAGGATGAGCAGTAGGTGGAAGCAAATAACCTTGTAAAATGCTGTTCAGCCTCCCGTGAAAGATAAACCTACTGCTGGTCAGGTGTTTTACACGAGTCCTTGGCACCCCAACAAGAGCCAACAAATAATTGGTTTTTCTTCACAATGCTGGCTTCCAGTTTTATGAAACAGCCAGTAGATTAGGGATAAAAGGTGGTTTGCATCGTTTGGGGTTGTTGTTAGGTTTGAAATTTGTACAGCTGAAATGGACTCAATGACTAAAGCATTTATAAAGGTAACATGATCTTAAACAAAATAAGAAAATACATATACACAAATATAGAAAAAATCAAAAATTACGCAGTCAAATTCTAGGTTATTGATTTTTCTGAATATTTTTATTGACTATTAAATATCTCAAAGTCCTGAATTATTGAGGAAAATACTTAATGTATTTCTCTGTCTGTTGGCCATTATGTTTCATTATTGCTGCTAACAAACAGGCTGCCAGCAGAAGAATTCATTTGAATTTCATATTAGTTCTGTTTCATCCATCCCAGAGAACAAATTAACCACACAGTAATACTTACTGAATAAGAAAATAAATGAAAAATGAAACCTTAGAATGTGACATTCAAGTCTTCACTAAGTTTGTCCCCAGCAACTCAGGCAGAAGCCTCATCAAATTAACAAACCAATTCAAGGATTTGAATGGCTTCAACAGTTGCAATGTCAAAGATGTAGGAGAGGAGCTTCATTTTGAAAGAAATAGCTTCATCTCTGTTCACTAACATTTGTGGACCAAGAGGTTTGTGTCTACAAGCTCAAACCAGGAGAAAATGGGACCATCTGCACCTATTTCTGATGCCTCGGGGTAGCCTTGGGGCAGTTTGAGTAGAGTCAGAAAGGAAACAACCCATCTGATCACAGATTGAAAATCAAACTTCTCCAGATTTAAGGGAGCTTTCCTGTCTTGTTTCTAGATAAAATAGACAGTAAGAGGAAGGTTTGCAAGACTCGTGGAAACTGAACTGCCAAATTTTATAATAAAAAAATTACTGCTTATAAAAATACTGCTGTATTTTTAATACAGCTTTGAAAGGCCTGGTGTGTGTGTGCCCTCCCACGCAGCCACCCACCCCCCGGCTGTGCCAGTGAACACCCAGCTCTGCTCCCTCCTGCTTCCAGCCCTTTGCTATGCTCAGTTACACTTTGCAAGGCTATCAAGAGTTAAAGCTCAGGTTTTCTTCCCCCAAGGAAAGCTTTGACTTTTTCCTAAATAAAGACTCTTTGGGGGAACAGGTACTGCTGCTGCTGGAGCTTTACGGACTGGAGTCTATAAAACCTTCCCACTCCTCTTTCCTTTCCTCCTCTCACCTTCAGGAGTTACTTGTCCTTTTCTTAATGCTCTCCAAACACTCAGAGATGCACAGACACGTCCCTGCCCAGCACAGAATCCTCAGGCCTCACACTCCCCTCCTCTCTCCAAACAGATGTTTCATTAGCCCCGTGGTGCAAACCCTCCACCTTTCTCCTTCGGTATCCCAAAACCACCCATAAAACAGGCAACCATTTCAGGAGATACAGATGCAACTTTAAGATGTGAATCAGTCATGTAGCAGTATCCAGCTGTAAATATTTGCTTTTGAAGCCTAGATCAGGTTAAGACTTAAATTTGGGCTAGGATATATTTCATTTTCAAAGCAGGCAACAGAAACTGACCTTTGGTAAAGTTGTCAGTTTGGATGGTACAAAAGCACTTAAGATTCCTAAATGCAACATAATTTTAACGTACAGGTCAAATCTGAAATTCCTTTTCTAAATGTCCCTCTACTTTCAAGGCTGAAAATACCCAGGAACTGCCAGAACTGTAAATTTTAACAGATTTAAACTGTTCCAACTGGATTTTTAAACTAAATTTTATTTAGCTAATAAAATTGCCTGAGATGTCAAGTAGACCAACAGCCATATAAATAGTCCTATGTTTGAAATCACAGAAATCTAGGTGGTCAGTAGATATTCCTGATAAATTCAAGGAGTTGTTGAGAAAGCTGCTGATGTGATTTCAGCATGGTCACACACTGTGTAAGCTGGGTAAGGTGACAACTGGCAATATATGTACCCAGAGTACAGATGCAACTTTTAGAGAAAGAAACATAATTTGACGCTTTATGTTTTCAAATTGACAACGGCACAAGGCCACAACACAATTCCAGAAAGAATCTATCTTTTTTCAATCAGGTTTCCTAAAGGAAACAAGCATATAAAATTGCTCCGTACCTCAGACACCTAAAAACATTTAGAATATTGAATTTAATATTTAGAATTTAGAAACTACGTTTAGCCATATTTGACAGGGAAATAAATAGAAGCTCAAAGATATTCCTGTATTTTTCATAAGCTAGTGCCTGAGGAAAAGACAGAACATCACTTGCAAAACCACGCCCTACTCCAGCTGATAAAAGACCCCAAAGAGACGCGAGGATGCCGAGAGGAGGAAAATTCACTTTGTGAAGATACTGAAGTGGCTGCCACGAAGGAGCCTATGTTTACTGAGAGGGGACTGTGTGGGCACAGGGTATAAATCGATAATAAAACCATTTCACTTAAGTCCAATTTTCACAAAATAAGTTCCTTCAAGACTGGAGAGGAATTTAGTTGAACTTTTAAATGGAGTTCAGTCATTTTGGGCTATGTAGTGATAAAAGGCATAAATTTTAAATCAAATAGTGATTTTTCAAGCTTACAGAGTGACAGGAAGGAATTGTTTAATGACAGAAGATGTGTGATGACTGCAGAAGTGCCCTGGAAAATTAGGGCTCTGTAAAAATCCATTTTCTCTTTGATATTACACTATACTTTTGACTATCACAAAAAGTCAAGCTTTATGCTTTTAATATGTTTTCACAAAATATGGCTGTTTCTGTGCAGCAAAGCAGTTACATTCCCAATAAGCTGGCTATGTATTTACTATGCTTTCTTGAGTAAAAAAGTGAAGCAGAATTTTTTATTGGACTCAAGACTTCCCTTAATAAACAACCCACGAACTTTCTCACTTCTGCCTCGCTGAGGGGGAGTGAGTGGGGTTTTGCTGCCTACTGGGGTGAACCCAGAGCCATCAGAAACTTCAAATGTTTCGGTTCCTACCTATTCTCAAAAGTCACGAGTAGTCAGGTCACAAATTATCAGTGCTTCATACACTGAGAATGATTTTAGCTTCCTGGCCCAGAGCTGTGTCATTCCACTAATCAGAATGCAGAAACAAAGGCATGAGTGAACACTGCATCCAAAGGACTGTTCTTGCCATGAACAGACTCAAAAGGAGCTCTGATGATGACAGCTATTGCTTCAACATCCAGGAGAAATAAAGAATTGGACCTGAGCCTCAGGCAGCAGGTTGGTATAATTTAGCTTTGAGGAGTTCCCTTACCGACCAACAGTCAGACTTTTTTGTTCTTGTTGGCAAGGAGAGAGTGACTGAGATGCTATTTCTTCTTCCATGCCCAGCATAGGGTAAAACAAGCCCAGTTTGCTTTGCAACATCTGCCAAGCTGTGCTGTGATGAAGGCAGCAGAGCCCTTTGCCTGCCCCAGCCCTTTCAGCAGCACAGAGACCCTGGTCACATCAGAGCCAGGTACAACAGCCACCCCCTGGCACAGAGGGGAGCAGGGCCAGCCCAGCAGGGAGGGCTGCCAAGGAAAACAGCCCAGTGTCCATGGCACAGACGCGTTCCTGCTCCCAAAAGCTCAGCACTCAGCAGCCCCAGCACGTGCCCTGCTCCCAGGGCTGCACTTCACAGCTTGGCTTCCACTGGAGTGTCTCAGCACCACGTCCATGCATTGCCTGCTGGAGTCAGCATGCACATGGTGCTTTGTTCCTCCTACACCTTTTCTTGGCTGTTTCCCCCAAACAGAGGCTTTGCCCTATAGAGCAGCACTGAAGTGATGAGCAAAGCATCACTGAACACAAACAGCCCTGGCAAAAGGACAACTCTGTCTCAGTGCTGGTCAAGGGATGTAAGAAAACCAAACTAAACCAAACTAACCTCCCCCCATCAAACAAACCACAAAAACACATAGCCCCTTCATGCCCCTAAACCCCTTTCTTCAATTGTGCCCATAGATTTTGTGAGTTTGTGCAAAGATCCATGTGCACTGAGCAATTAGCCTTCTTAAATATGGAATATTGATTCCTTAGTTGTAGTAAATACTTTTAAATAGCTAATAAACCAAGTATTTTTAATTGGAGCACAGATAATAAATATCTCTGTGTAATACTGTACAGCATATGAGGACATTTCAGTATATAGCTGAAATATAACAGTTCCTGCATTTTCTTTATAACTGACTTCACTGTATATTCAGACTGGCAATTTTTTTTTTTTTTCCCCCATAGGTGTGTATGAAAGATGAATGCGAAAATGAGCTATGGCATTTGGGAGAAAGAGGTGCCAGATAGTCTTAAAGCAGCATAACAAAAAGTTAATAAACAGATTTGGATCAATCAAAAAATTAAGAAAACCTGTTTCTTCCCCCTTTAGCTGAACTAGTAGAGAAATGAAAGGAAAAAAGTATCCATCAAAATGCATTTTTCAAAGGTTTTTTTTTTTTTCTTTATTAGTCTCATAATCTGCAATTTCTCACTCACCAGACAGGTTAAATCATCTACTCCCAGCAGAAAGTCCAGCAGGAATGAAGCACCAAGCATCACACTGTTGATTTCAGGAGCTGTCCAGAACTAAAACCTCCAGAGTACATCGATAACTCTCACTTTCCCTCCTGTCTAAACACAAAGCTTTCCTACTGAAATGTACCAGCCATGAGCTGAGCCTCGGGACTGAGACTGCAGGCTCTGGAGCATTCCAAAGGGGACAAGGACTCATCTCCCTGAGCAGGGTAAGGGCTGATTTACCTGAGCAGGGTAAGAACTGATTCACCTGAGCAGGGTAGGGACTGATTCACCTGAGCAGGGTAAGGGTTGATTTACCTGAGCAGGGTAAGGGTCAATTTACCTGAGCAGGGTAAGAACTGATTTACCTGAGCAGGGTAAGGGTCGATTTACCTGAGCAGGGTAAGGGTTGATTCACCTGAGGAGGGTAAGGACTGATTCACCTGAGGAGGGTAACAGATTTAGCTGAGCAGGGTAAGAACTGATTCACCTGAGCAGGGTAAGGGCTGATTTACCTGAGCAGGGTAGGGACTGATTTACCTGAGCAGGGTAAGGGTTGATTTACCTGAGGAGGGTAAGAACTGGTTCACCTGAGCAGGGTAACAACAGATTTACCTGAGCAGGGTAAGGGCTGATTTACCTGAGGAGGGTAAGGACTCCTTTCCATTTCATAACCAGGGGATTTCATCTCACCAACTCATCCATCCTGTTTCAGAAATTCCTCACCTTTTTGGTCTCTGAAATATCCCGTGGCTAATCCCACAGTTAATTACCTATAATACTGAAAAACATACCCTTTTGTTTGGTTTGAATTTGTTCATCAAGTTGATTGGATGTCAAGAGTTTCTTTTCACTAGTGAAAAAGTGAATAGCTGGAGTAGTATTTAAAATGCATCAGAGGTGTCTCTCAAATGTTAGAATTCACACCAACACATTTCTCTCAGTCCTAAGGAAAATCCTTCATCTCTTCCCTGTAACCTTCAACTATCTGACACTTGATAAAATGTGAATGTTCCAGTTTAATTAATGAATTTGTTGGTCCAGGCAAAAGAGATTGCCATACTTATTTCAAAATTCCATTTAAAATATTATCTTGCTGAATCTGATGGCATTTAAAAAAAATCTGCACAAAATTAAGCATTTCATTTCAAGAAATGCCAACTCAGCATGGCCAAAAGAATTTGAGGGATAAATTTACATCAGAGGTGTGATCACCCCCACTTGCTACCCCCACATTACATTTTCTGTCTGTTCTTTCTATATTATAGGCTAAAATACAACTGTGTGCTTTTGATAAAGTTTTTCTTCCAGTTCAATCAAGTTACCCAAGCATGAATACTGGATAGTATCTAAGCTGCACAATTTAAAACAAAGTGAAATAGTGACAGTAGATCAATTTCAAAGCTAAAAACACTGATTACATAAAGCCCACTTTTTGATGGAGCACAAATGGCACTGTTCCTGAACTCAGAACATTGCTTTGATGAATTATTTTCAGCCCATGGTGAGTATAACTGCACACATTTCCCTTAAACTAGAAAGATGTTAGAATCACATTGGAGCAGGAAAATGTATTTCTCCTGCTTTCTCTATAAACCAGGTTAATACACTTTTATTTGATCTGGTAAATTTTCTGAATTACTTTTTGGCAAGACCAATTCAGAATTTATAATCCTAATATACTGAAACTTTTTCCTTAAAGACTGAATACAAATCCTAAACCTTAAAGGGAAAAAAAAAACCTCACAAAACTTCTTCATAGAACCTGAATTTTAGCAGCTTCTGCTCTCAATCCTACTATAATTTAACCCAAGATGGGATGAGAGAACACAGGCTGACAGGTGATATATGCTTCCTATTTTGCTGTTCATATAACCATTAACAATAACTGCAATAGAGCACATGAATGATAACGACCAGACAGTCACTGAACTGGAAAATCCAATATTCTTTACCAAGGTGAAGGGGGGTAGGAGTGGATCTATTAAAATAATTGGGCCTCAACTAATATGTAGTATGTCAGCTTTGTAAACAGTGTGCCCATAAAATGCTTTCTTATTCCTTATCAGTTGTAAGGATTTTACTGGGGTGGTGCTGGTAGCAGTAGTAGTAATAATAATAATAAAAATAATAATAAAAATATTATTAGAATGAGTGAGAAGAATCACTGTTATAATGTAAACAGGCTGAAACTTTTCTATCTAGGATAATGTGCTCTCTGAAAAAGTAAGAAAAACTACCAAAAAAAGAAGCCAACCCAAACCAACCAAACAAACAAAAAGAAAAAGAGACCAACAACAAAAAATTACAGCCTGAATCTAAGGAGTTTTCATAGTTGGATTCCTGCAATTTAACCAGCTTCAGATTTCATTTATTCAAGTTAAATAAATTACAAACTCTCCAAACAACTACACTCATAAACTTTGCACTTCTTCTTGCTCTTAAGGCAAATTTCATGGGTGTAAACTTCAGTAAAACTGAAATGATAATGAGAGCTCCATCTCAAATGGGGCCATCAGTGTATTCCAACAGGAAATGTGAGACCCCTGGCAGTGCTGGGTTATTTTATTAGGGATCACTGCAAGCTGCTGATTTCAGTGCTGACCCAAAACCCAAGGAATTAACGTGAAAGCCTTTCATACATGCAGCACATTAAGGTCCAGATTCCTTGCTACAGTAAAGCCAAATGTTTAAATTTCCTCCCCAAAAGCAAAGAACAATATTTTTTAAAACATATTTTATTTCACTATTATAAAAGAGAGATATTTATAAATTCATTCAGAACAGCACTAAGGCACTCAGGTATGGCCATGCATCTACCAAGTGAAAACACAACCAATATTATATCCTCTGGAAGACAGCCATTATACACACCCTTTTAAACAAAAAGAAAAATACTGCTATGTTTTATCCTAGCTGAACAGAAACAAAAGAATTACAGTAGTATCTTCCACTAAAACAGAGCTGCTGTTCTGTAAAACATGTATCCTTAAACACAAACATAATGAACTGCTTTTCAGCATTTACTGAAGCCTGAAAGGATCCTAAAATCCCTTTAGGTGGATAGAATGAAGCATATTTTCAACAAAATTGAAAATATTAAATGAGTTTATAAGGTAATTTGTTGAAAATTCTGATTTTTTAGAAGAATTACAGGTGCATTAGTACAAAATTAGGAAAAGAGCCTATTTTTTAATCACTGTTTTTAGGAGTCTTCCTTTCCATTTTGTGTTTCGACATTTGACAGTTTTGTATATAAGGGCTGTCCTTAAAACATCTGAGTCACACAAACTCTCTCTTCCACAATCCATTATCTCATAAAAGAAATGCCATAAATGCAAAAGTAAAAATAGCATCAGCAAGTCATTAGGGTGAGCAATGCTCTCTGAAGGAATCCTGATAAAGACAGGTATTTCCCTTTGGAATTCCTGGAATGATGTGGAGTTGAAGTCATAACTGGTGAAATTGCCTTAAAACTGATCAATAATAAAGAACTTTGAAGTAAATTAATCTGAGATCTGCTACCAGTTTTGTTTCTTTGTTTCTGTAGCTTTAAATTCCCACCGAATATAAAGTATTCCTTTTTGCTGCTAGTTAATTTTTCACTGCTTAAACTGATTAACCATGCAATTTCATCATTCCTCATAACAAGTTCAAAAGAACATCTAAAACTCTGGCTAACTTTACAACAAAAAATGTTGAAAATCATCACTCTTACTGAGCCCTAATGATATTAATGATGCAGTCAGAGAAATACATTCCATAAAATTACATGATAATAATCAAAGGATAATATTGAGTAAATCACAACAGATAGTCACCAACATCTAACACCTTTTTTATCACTCATCAGGCTGGAAAAATCCATTTCTTAACGGGGTATAATGATCCAGTAAAGCCAACGTGAAGCTGATGCTCAAAAGATCTAAAGAAGCTTCAGAGAAGCAGACCCAGGACAGGATTTGGCACCAGATGAGCGCTGAGATTCTGCAGCAGATCTGCTGCACCAAATATTGTCTCTGCTGGCCTCTCCACAATGCAAACATTTCACTGTAATTAATGAATAAAGGTTCAAAACCCCAGGCAGCCCATATCAGAGTTATCACAGGCTCTGGAGGACCACAGCAAAGCAGTGATGTCCTCCTGTCCTCTGACCTCCTGCAGTGCTGAAGGAACAAAACGACAACCAGAGAGCACTTGCAGAATTACCTCCCCAAATGTGCATGTCTTCTGGGGGCTCCAGCTAACTGGACTTTACATAACTCCCATCTGGCATCCTCAAAAGCAAAAATAACAATTTTCATTTGCCATTCATGGCAAATATTTTATCAGCCACTCTCTTCTGCTTGTCAGGGATTTCAAAGTGCAAGGGGAACTCCATAAGAGTGGAGGCAGTTTCTGATCAACAGGTTGATTTCTTCTCATGTGAAACTAGTTAAGATCATGAATCATATTTTAGAGTCTAAATTTGACTAGGAAATTATAATGGGTAATTCATACTCAATTCTGTAAAGGTATAAGAGCTTACTTTAACATATAGAATATGTAAACCAAATATTTAAATAACAAAACAGGGTAGAAGGAGACAACTCGAGCACTAAGAGTGATAACAGCTGCCTGTGTTTCAACAGAGGCAGGAGCTCTGATGTCCTGAATATGGAGCACTCAGGGTCTGTGACTGTGGGCCAAAAGCACAGCCCTGAACAGTGACAGAGAAGGCTTCTGTAGCTCAGTAACTACAAACACCTTTCCCAGTCTCACCTCTGATTGCTCCAAGCACATCCAGTACATTCCACAGGACTGAACTTGCAGAAAAAGCAATCAAAAACCTGAATCAGGATTTCTGACAGCTGAAGAAAAAAACCCACTGAAAAAGTGCATTTGTGTTTGTGAACCCCCCAAATAATCAAAAGGCAGCAGTGTAAAGGCTCAGAGAGGCACTAAAGAACCTTAACTCTGAAACTGCCACAGAGCTTTAGGATGATATTTCCATGCCCATGTCACCACAGGAATTTCAGCCACCCACCACCATTTCAGCCACCATTTCACCCTGGCGCCCAACTCTCTAGAAAGCAGCAGCTCTTAGTTCTAACCACCTTCTTTCTTTGCATGTTATTTTCTGACCAAAAAAAGACCATAAAGTTTTACAACAAGATGAAATAACCATTCTTAATTCCAAAAATAATTATCACAATGACTACTCATCTTCCTTTGCCAGACAACGCCGCCTCTTTGTGGATATTTCAAACCTTTAGAAAAGATAAGAACCTACATATATTAACTTCCTTTTACTCTCATTTCTGATTTAGATGCCTAAAAAAAGAGATTGCAATCCGTGTTTGTAGGCATTGAACATTACAGTGATGAAAAATTATTTACTTTGTGTGTTAGTAAATCACTGAGTTCAATTTTTGTAGGTTCTTTTATTTTACTCATAAGTCAGTTGCAAGCTTATTAATGAGCACTGAATAAAAAGGCATGGATATGACATAAATACAAATGTTTCAAGGAAAAAGAAATTTGGAAAATTACAATCTAACACTAAAAAGGAGTATTTTTTAATCTACTTTAGAATAGGTCCTATGTTTACATCCTCCACTGAAATCCTGCCAGCCATGACAGTGTGATACCTTAGTTAACTGCTGTTATACTTTTCCAAATACACGCTTCAAAAGAGCAATTATTTATTTGAAACTGGGAAAAATATTTCCAATTCCACGTCCAGCAATACCAAGTTGGTTCAAGCCTAGAGAGAGCAAGAAGATTTGAATAAGAGTTGTTCAGAAAATGGTATTTTGGCTGATTGAGAGAAACTGGGGTTTGAAAATTGAGGCCATTGCAAGGTGCTGGTGCTGACACACAACAGCCTGAGCTGGGATGTAGAGCTGGGCATGTTCACCCAGGAGAGGCGTGGTCCCAGTGTGCAGACAGGCCTGAGCTGGGCTCCAGGCAGCAAAACAAATGTATGTGCAGCCAATATTAGAGTCATAACAGCGGAGTTTGAAAGCTATTTTTTAATGCAATAGAGAAAAAGGAGGGGAAAGCAAGATAGCCTGGTTTATGTTTGGACAGGGAAATTGTCAGTTGAGAGAAGGAGATAACAGAAAGCCCTGTAGAGAATTGTATAAACTGGGATCCCTACAAGCTTAAGATAGGCTGGGGGAGATGGGAAAACAGGTCTGCTGGCTGAGAGTGATAACCTAAAACCAGAGCTGTTCCTGTATTCTTCAAAAGAAGTACTTTTAATGAGAAAGAAATCCCAGCACTGCTATTCCTTTCATCTCTACCTGCTGTCATGGTGCACTAGCCATGGAACAAGAGTCACTCCAAGGCCATGCTCCAAAGGCTTACATTGCAAATATCACCCTGAACAACCACACAGACAAACAAAAGGAAGGAAATGACCTCACCAAATTCATAATGATAATTTTAAAAAAGGGTCCCTTTCTTGCCTTAGTGAAGCTTCTCCACAGTCCTTGCTTTATCCTATGAGATAGAATTCATTTATAGTTCTTTTTTATGTTCTTTTTTAGCCCTGCCTGGTCACTGGGTGAGAGGCAGAGCTGGCAGCAGAGCCAGACCTGCATTTCCTGGGGGAGAATAAAAGGAGCCCAAACCTCAGCAGCACACACTCCCAGGTGTGCAACTCCCAGCTAGAGCCAAACAAAACCTCAGATGTTTAAATACCTGAGCAGCTGTGTGGCTCCAGGAATCCTGGAGGTCCCTCAGCTAAAAAACCCTGCACCCAGAGGTCTGGTTCTTCAATAATGCTGCAAGGCTGCAGCTTTAGGTAACTGATGGCACAGCAAGGAAATAGAATTGACCAACTCTCTTGAGAAATTCTACAGAAATCCACACATATTGCAAAGATTTTGGTAGAACTGCTGGAAAGGAAGAGTTGTAATGAGACAGGCTGGTTCCGAGCAGCTGAAAAAAGGTGACAAGGACATGCCAGGATCTGTGAGTGTAACTTCCAGGGTGAGAGGCGCCCAGCTATCCAGCAGCACAGAAGCCCAGAGAACACTTCTGTACTACAGAACAGGTATAACAGAGCCCTGGAAGGAATTCAGTGCCACTGGGAACTCTGCAGCTGTTTTGGAACTCTCTCAGAAATGCAGGGTTGCTTCTGAACACTGTAGATGTGCACATCAGCAAAATCCTTTTCTCCATCAGCCCTGGTGCTCTGCTCTGCCTGGAAGGGACAAGGCTCCCCCTTGCTTTTCTGGGGGCAGTGCTGTTGCTGAAGCACACTGCCCAGGCAGGAGAGGCTCCCCAGTCAGTAGAAGGTGATTATAATACAGTACCTAACACCCAGCACACGCTCTTTGCTACAGCTGGGCTTGCTCCAAGCCAGAGGCACTGGGGATAAATCATCCAGAGGACAAACAAGGCAGCCAGGAAATAACTTACGGCAGCTTTGTGACTAAAATCACACCTTACACGTGGAAAACAGTCAAACGTGTTTGAGAACTAAATTAGCTGTAATTTGAAATATTATGTGAATAATACCCCTAAGGTCTTTTATTTCAAGAAGAAACATTTCAGAAAATTTTAGTGCGTACACATTTTCAACAAACCTCAGTGAGGTGCATTAAAAAGGCACAGGGAAAGTTAAAAATTCAGTGCACACTGAACACCCACCACAGTGTTTGAATTTGAGAATATATGGCCACAGCAAGGCAGAGCAAAGGTATGCTTCCAGCAAGCAGCTCCATTTCCTAAGAGTCACTGGGTTTTTTTCAATTGTGCATTAATATTTTGCAGCAAAACCAACAGCTGCTTCTGATTACTCTCATGAGAAGCAGTTTCCTAAAATTAATGATACTTAAGCCCAAAAGACATAACTTAATACAACTTGTGCCTGAAGTCATTAATATTTCAAGTGCAAGCACAGAATTCTGAGATAAGAACACAGAACTGAACTAGAAATTGATGTGTCATGCACTCTAAAAAATTATAATGGTAGATTTGTAGAGCAATGAAACTACAGAAGAAACACTATGAAAAACTGGATGTTTACCTACTGTTGTGTTTATAATTCCTGTGACTCACCTCAGCCCCAAACATGCAGGGAGAAGTCGTGTTCATTGTACCTGGCTGAGCTCTCCCTCTGTTCAGCCATAAATGAGCTGATGCTGGCACCAGAGCATCTTGCTGCTGGTGCTGCTGGAAATTTAGAGTTTCTCTCAGGAAGATTTTCTAGCTATAGATACAACTGTGTGAGGGAAAAACTATCTTGAAAGGTACTTGGAGGTAAGTATTGAGAGAGATGAAAAGAAGCTGTCCTTAGCAAAGAGGCTGGGTGGAGCACATGATGAGAAAAAAGACAAACGTTTCTCTTGCTGTCTGGGGAACAAATAGGTTTTGAAATACAACTGAGAATTTTTAGAGAATTTAAAAGAAATCATTCACTTGATATTTAAGTTAACGTGAAGAATATTTCAATTCTAAAAGAAGACATTGCATTAGTGAAAATGAATTAAACCCACATGTATTCATCAAGTATATATGTCAGTTTTCAAGTCATTGCTCAAATTTCACAGCTAAAACAATTTAAGAAGCTTGTTTATTATCCTATACATCATAATTCATATATGACCTTAATTAAACAGCTAAGAAGAGAAAGAAAAAGTCACATTTCATGAATTCAAACAGTAAATAAATCCACCACATAAAAGTACAGTACGATTGAACATGTTATTATACAATGAAAATGTGCAAATATAAACCAGTCATAAGCTCTAAGACAAGCATAGGTTAGAAAAAGGAATCTGATTCACTGCTTGTTTTCTACAAATCTTGCTAAGTTTTTGTGCATTAAATTATCCTCCAAACTTAGTTAAGTTTTTATATGTTTTAACTTCTTTGTCTCATTGGAATAAAGCACTAAGAAATATTGCTAGAGCCTTTCTCTAGAAAAGCACGTAAAAAGTAGAGATTCTAAACAAGTTTAAACCAAGAAAATAACTGAAAACAAATTCAGTTTGTTGCTACAATTGTGTATATTCTGAGCCCTTGTTAGTGTGATAAGCCAGTTAACATTTTTCACTGTTCCAAATTATTGAAAGACTGAGTCTAATTTTTGCTACTTCATGTCTCATTAAAGTTCATGTCTCATAAAATGTTCTCAGGCTTTTAGTAGCTTAATAAAATATTTAGGTATCTTCTCCTTAGCAAGAAGATGAGTATAAAAAGGTACCTGCCAGAATACTAATCTGGAGATACCCCAGTCCAAATACTTATTTTCCCTTGCAGAGAACAATAACCTTCTGGGCTAACAGAACTGCATCTGCAAAAGCAAGGCAAGGAGGGCAGAATCCCTTCCAAAGCCATCACTCCTACCAAAAGTCATCCTTTTCCCTTGGTATATCAAGATCCAAAAGTATGTGACTGTTCAGACCAAAAGCAGATTAAGCTAAAGGCAAAATGTACTCTTATTCAAAAATGAAAAATATTAGGTGTATGCTCAACTAAGACAATGACTGGACTTAGTGCATTTTACCCTAAATTTAAAGGACATGTATATTCACAAAGCTCCAGGATTTTGTTTTTTTACCTAATCTTCAAAAGATAATGCAAAAGCAACATTAATTACACAAAACCAGAACTTGCTACAGTTTGCTTTTTGTTTTGCCATGAAACCCTTCAGAATGGAGCTCCCACTTCTGAAATGCAACAGAGCTGCACCAGGAGAAAAACTATTGATCATTTAAAACCAACAAGAAGGATTTTCTAGTGATGGGTTTTGCACTGATTCACTCAAACTATTCCATATATTGTAAGAACTGTTCTAGAGACAAAGTATCAGATGTTTTGTGGGAGGCTTGCTGAGGATTTTTCCAGTGGCTTTTTGGTGGCTGACACCAGAGTCACTTTGAAAACCTCACT
Source organism: Acrocephalus scirpaceus scirpaceus (assembly GCA_910950805.1). NCBI lineage: Eukaryota > Metazoa > Chordata > Aves > Passeriformes > Sylviidae > Acrocephalus > Acrocephalus scirpaceus. Next base: position 3,973,572 of record OU383786.1, on the reverse strand, counting down.
GGGAGTTCTCAGTTCCCACTGGACTCCTGCCAGCTGAGGCTTCCCAGAGCCCAAAATGTGCTTCTGCTCAAAGCTGAAAGGACAACGCAGCCTGGAGGGAGGAGAGGGAGACACTTCCATCAGCACAATGAACTGCAAATTGAACAGAAAACTCTTCTGGGATTCTAAAGGAACGTAACCAAACCCTTCCTGGACCTGATTCATATGCTGTATAATCCAGTCTGTGAATTCATACACCTCAATCTTCTGTATCCAAAATTCATATCATACTCTGAGACCAGATTTCTCTGGTGACAGTACTTTTTTGTTAATTTGAGTTTATTTAAAAAAAAAAAAAATTAAAAGGTTTGTATTAAGTGATACGATAAAAATATGTAGGTTTCCCATGAAGGAGAATATTATTTATAGTCACCTTTAATTCAGTTGCTTAATGTAAATATTAAGGCAAAAATAGTCTAAAGCAAAAAGGGAATTGATTTAATTGTAATAACACTTCTCTTTTATACAAAAGATTAGTCACAAAGGCAGTCAAAGTCAGAGGGACTGAAATACAAATGGATAATTTACAGCTGAACACTGGATTTTGCTCATCTTCAGAGCACTCCTGTTAACATTTCTAATCCAAGGAAAAGAAAGAAATGATTTATCAATTGCCCTGGGCAGTAATCTGTGTCCGTGGAGCCAAACTGATGAGCAGAGCCGAGTTCCAGCAGTGGCTAAGCCCACATCTAGACCTGACCCGGACAGGATGCCCTGCAGGACCAGGGCTGGGAAACAGAGATGGAAATAAAGCTAAGGAGCGCCTGCAGCTCCGCAGATGTCCTGGAACAATGACCAGGGCACTGTCGGGGCAGTTAAAGAGTGACCAGCACCGATCCAAACCCCTCCCCGGCAGCCCCAGCCCGGCTCCACCAGAGCGCGATCCATGTCCCGCCAACCCCATCAGCCCGGGCTCCTCTCACTGCACCGTGCCCGGTCCCTCCACTAATCCCATCCAGGGCATCCTAGTGATGGGGTGATTTTTGGCTGGGGTATTTTTGTTTTGTTTTTTTAAATTCCATCTCTCACCGACTCAGATAGCAGAATCAAATACTGAATAATACATTCAATGAGTTACTTAATTAGCTGGGTGAAGGTGAAACACAAACAGCTGAGTCAAAGAAGGACATGTTAAGCACAGCAGCTCAGACCAAGGAGGGATTTGGAAGAATTCTTGCTGCCACAAAGGGAAACACAGTACTTTTCCAACACAGAATACTAAGGGATGTCATCTTTCCATTCCAGTCCCTCCAAAAATACCAGATGGGGGGAAAATACCAAAGTGACTGGCAAAAACAAGGAGAGCAGAAATCACTCACATTACAGGAAGCATCATTAAATATGTTGTAGGCAATTAACAAGTTTGAAACAAAACAAACAGACAAACAAAACTACAAAAACAAAAAACAAACAAACCCCAAAACCCCAAACAAACAAAACCCACAGCACACAAAACCCCACAAAAACAAAACAAAAATAAACAAACAAAACCCCAAAAACCAAACAAAACAAAAGAAACCCCAACCCTAACCAAACCAAACAAACCAGCAAAACATGTTCTAGAAAAGTAGAGAATACAAAACTGTTGTAATGTAGGATGACCATCAAGCAAGTAGGTTTATCCTCATTTAGGAAGAGGCTTTCTTCTCCCATATATCAAATAGCTAAATAAAAATTTCACTGCTCTATTAAATAAATCTATTTCATTCTCCCCGTCAATCCAGAGTCAGAGCAGGTCTGGTTTTCTGCCCTTAGCATTAGCTGAGGACTCATAACCAGACAAAATTGGAGTAAAAACTAGCTAATAAATCCTTGCTTTTTTTCTGGGTTTGGACAAGCAGCTGGATTTATCCCTGCTCTGCAGTCTCCAAGGGATGATTCTGCCAGTATAAAGGAGCATAACATTACATTTTGGCCCATGCAGGTTTCCAGGGGACACTGCCAGAGACCCTGGGTACTGGCAGAAATTCAAAGCACTTATTTCTAATGGAGCTGAACAGAGAGATTGTACTTATTTACAAAAATAATAAGGTTTAAAATCCATCATTGTTACAGAATTGTGAGTTGCAACTCAAAACAAACATGTTGTCCTCAAAGCCCAACTGGAAACCTGCAAAATAAACAGAGAAGGAGGTTTGTCCCCTGACTGACTCCTCCTCACAAAAAAACAAGCTATGTAGTAATTGTTGTGTTTTCGAATTTCACCAAATCCATTGGATCCGGCCAATATTGGCATATCTCTGCACTATCCTGAATAAATAAGTGGCTGTCTATCAGTCATCCTTGCCAAAAAAACGCTTCACAGTAAAAGTAAGCAAAAGTGAGAAAAAACAAATAGAAAGGTGGAAACAGAAGTGACCGTGTGCCATGGGATATGGGATTCACCAAATCAGGCAAGGCAGAAGCCAGTAAAGAGTTGTTAAAAAACCCAGAAGTAGGATGTCTGTCTCCCAAACTGCTGTTCCACAACTGAGCAGCTCTACAACAGCTTTACTCAGCCATAGTAAGGAATAATCCCCTGCTCACCCCCATCACTGAAGGGAGCAGCTGGCAGAATGGGACTTTTCTGCAATGACAGCCTCACAAATCCAGTCCTTCTGAGCTTGCTCAGTCTGATTCTCCCACTCTGCACCCACACACAGGTCTCACTTTCAAAAATATATTAAATTTGGTTTGGTTTTTTTCCTCCCATTAAGAGTATCAGAAATATTAAAATATTTTTATCCTGAAAAGCATAATCCATTTATTCCATTAACATTCCAAAACATTCCATCAACTCTGCAGATTGCCAGGCTAACAGAACAGGCCATGGGACCTTGTGCCATGAGAGTCTTGTTCCAGTGGCAAGTACTTCCAGAAAAAGAAACAACTTCATGTACACAACCCATGTGCATGATGTGCATTGCAGCCACAGCATGTCTCATCACATACAAATAGTAAATATAGATGTAAACATCATTGTTTCACCTTCCAAAATATAGGAAGAGAAGGCTAGTTCTCAGAGTTTAGCAAAATTTGGATTTCATATTTTTTTCTTCCTCATTTATGGGTTATTTCTGCTTTCATTTTTAAAATACCTTTAAGGTTTACTTCCAAATCTTAAATCAGTAAAAATCTCAGAAACAGCCATCTTAAGAGTGAAACTTGGAACATTTTGTACTTCACAGCTGAAATTCTTTTTCTCTCACATTCATACCAGGTATCTTTAAATGTCTAAAACTCAAAACTTTTGCCTTAATAGATCTGCCTTTAATGAGCTACACAACTGATAATTGATAATGCAGCCCTGCTTTGGAGAGTCTCAGCATCCTTAGGATTTCCAGATGCCAGGGCAAATGCCATGTACCTTGAAATTTCAAACATATGGCACAAAACTTTAGGGAAAAAGCTAAAATGGCAGAGTTGCAAAAGAAGTATAAAAAATATTATTTACTGCAAAAATCAGTGGCATTGACAGGCACCATGTTAGAAGCTGAGCACTAGAATTCAGGCTGCAGTATCTCCCTGAAGGAGCACATAGTTTTATTAGTAAAAGTAAAGACCATTTCATATGAAGGACTGCATAATGGTGAATTTGGGGGGTTGTTTTTGTCTCCTCCTTACAAACAAGAACATTCCCAGCTGCAGTGTTCAGCTGGCTGGAAGAGCCCTGTGCAGTGGAACATCTCCTTGCTCCTGCAATCACTGTAAGAACATGAAGTTGTGTTTCTTAATTCACGGTGTCAAGCTCTGCAGAAACATTCCCACAAATGCAGAGTCAAAAAATGGTGTTGTGAATGCAGTGCAAGTATTCCATACTGTAGCCTTTAGGCTTAAAGTAAATGATTTTTGATTAGACTCATAAATTACTGAGCGTGTGGCTCCAGCAGTTGTCGGGAGTTATCAGATAACACAAACTTTACATGGAATCAGAACTAATTCCTGCACACTGCTACTGCTGTAAAGGCTGCAACAACAATGGCAGACATATCATTAAATGGGCAAACCTAGAAATATAATTAAATTAACAGATAATCATCTCTCTTCTTCTATCCAGACTCTAATTTAATGCACTTGCAAATGTAATGAGGTTCACTGAATTGAAAAATACTGTGGAAATAACAGAAACAAGATTAAATTAATTGCACGACATACTGATAAGAAAGCTTGCTTCAAATTATGTGAAGCACATTTCTAAAAGCCATTAAAAGGCCAGTCACATATCATGCATCTTGATGACAAATAACACATTTAAATTATTTTTTTACTAACTGGAATATCCATTGTGTTTCCTAGAACCATATGCTAATTGCTTGGTGCTCTCTCATCTTCAGGTAAATAAACATGTGGAAAACACTTGGGCAGTGAAAAATTAAAATCTGGCCAACAACCAGAATTACTTCTGCTCCAATCATTTCCATGTGATTTGCAACTACAGAATTTGAGATTAAGACATGCTAAATGCATTTATACCTTGCAGCAGCTTGGGTGAAAAATTATGTTTTCTTCGTTAAAAACCCACAATTTAAATCTCCACAAACAGGAAGAAAGCATTCATTCTGAAGACAAACTAACCAGCTCTCAATTGTGCCTGGAAGTGTTCTGGAATATGCAGCATCTCTCAAGCACCATCAAACACATAGAGCAACCATCCATTTTTTATTGTTTTTTCTTAAAAAGAACCCTGAACAGGAATTCCACCATCTCTCTACATAGCCCGTGCAAATACTCGACTGCATTTGATGTTTCAATTTAAGAAACAAGAAAATCCTAACATAAAAATACATTACACATTTCAGATAGTTGATTTGAAAGGAAACATTGCCTGGTATTGCCAGTAGACCAAAATTTCAAACACTAGTGGGAGCTACACAGCATCCAATGCCAAGGATTTCAGTCGAATCCTGTCAAGTAATTCCAAATTTGTATTTCCTTACACCGAGATTAACAACAAAGGATTTGCATTAGCAGCCAGTGACAAGCCACTTAAACCCACACTCCCCTGACACTCCTGACACATTCCAGAGGGCAAACAGAGGGCTGGAACCAGAGCTTCTTGTTTTAACAGTGAAAGCAGACAATGGCAATTCCCAGGCTGGATTTCTGAGCAGCAGCATGCCGCAGTGACAAGAGGAATACAAAATCACAGCTGGCCAAGACACTCCTGAGCTGCAGGGCAAAGAAGGAGGGAGAGAAAAGTCGAGAAATAATGTATTAAATCACCGGGCATCCTCCTTAAATAGCAGGGCACGTGGGTTCTGACCCAACAAGAGGTCAAGCAGACACTTGGATGAAGGTGAGAATTCCACTAATATCAGCTTGGTGGATGAAATGGAAGCCAAGCAATGAAAAGGCTCAAAAGGCAGAAAATCCTGATGACACAAAGCTTCCTTCATGTTCTTGTTCTTTCAAAGGTCTTTGTAGAAAATTACCCAAGAGATGCTGAATGTTTTTCTTCCATACTGGATTCACCTGAGCTGGCTTTCAGAGCTGGAGGCAGCTCTGCCAGGCTGGGCATCTCTTGCTGCTCAGGGACAGGGCATCCTGGGCAGGATCCTGCTCTGGGGCTGCCAGGGGGAACTGGAAATAGCCAGAGAGAACCACATGCTTAGTACACTTCAACTTAAGTCTCACCCTGTTTGCACTGTAATTACCCCTCCCTAATTTGGGACCTTTAAAGGTATTTTACTAGGTATTTGTATAGATTTCTATCATATTTTTCTAGCTTCTGTATTTTTATAAACAATCTGTTAAGTTCTGAGCTTTAATAAAGATCCCTCTCAGGACTTCCTGTAGTAAAATTGCTCATTGTTCACTAAATATTCAATTTTTAAGGATGAGATATTGTGAAATTAGAGGTGTATGGACATACTTGGGTAGAATTCCAGGAGGGTTTTATGTTGTTGTAAACAATGCTTCGAAAGGAAAACTCACTGTTTATATTACATATATGTCTTGTTACTCCTAAAAAATAAGCATTATTCCAGGAACAGATGGTTTGTCAAGGTGGCCATACATGATTTTATTTTCTATTTTCAACATGCTTTCAGTATAACTTTAGTTCCAAAAAGGTCTGGTCCTAAGATCCATTAAACACTGACAATAGAGTAGAAATTGGTGTTAATGAGTCTGGGCCTCCTCCCAAATCTCTACCAATTAAACAAGTGTTTAGTGCTATTAAGCTTACATGTTATAAATCTTTATCTCATAAAAGTGTTACAAAATGGAAAAGGAGGAAAGCAAGAGAGTATGCAAAAAGTAAAAAAAAAAAAAAAAAAACCAAACCCACAAAAAACCTAAAAAATAAAAACTAAAAAAAAATAGCTGAAATGTTAAAAAAGAAAAACCAGCTGCTTCCTTTCCACTGCTCAGACCAGTGACCATCCACTTCAGTCTCATCCCTCCCTGTGCTCATTCCAGGTGCTTCCATAAAAGACAGAAACAAATGGCCTCTGTTCCTATTTCGTTTCTAAAATGACTTATGACTAACCTACTGCTGAGATAAAATGCTTATTTCCAGGTACTTAAACATCTATACAAATGTTTACAGGAAAAACATATTTCTGAGCAGAGGCAAAGTGGCTTTTTTAAAAAACTCACAACTGTACAAGTACATCTAAATCCAGTGATTCCACAGCCTCTCTGGAGTTTGTGTAAGCTCTTTGTCAACAAAGAAGCCAAGTGTTTTCCCAATGTGTGGAAAGCATTTCCTGTGTTGCAGCCTGTGTCCATCATCCTTTCACTGCAGGGAGTCTGCCTCCATCTCTGGTGTGCCCTCAGCTGGTTAATAAAGCACCAGCCTGACCCTCCAAACACACTCAGCTCTCCCTGCACCTTTTGCTGCCTCAGGCAGGAGCACAGAGAGATCCAGACCAAGCCCCCAAGCAATTCCCTGCTGAGCTCCCACTGTGCAAGGGGAACATGACACCAGCTGGTGCTCCTCTTCCACCCTGGGACAGCCACTGCAATCCGAGTGTTTCCTCCTTGTGCAGGCAAGGTGATCAGTCAGGGGTGGGAAGCCTTGATAAAGATGACAGATGCATTTCCCGAGCAGGAGCAGTGGCAAAGGCAGCAGGGCTAGAAGGTGACAAATTGCATTATGGTAACAGCAGCTCTCACAAGCCTTGATTAGTCTGCACTGGCTTCTGTGCCAGATACATCACGGCCAGAACTGGTCAGAGGGTAAATTTGTACGAGAACAGGAAATAATTGCCTAACAATAACAACATAATGGTCACCTCAGTTTTTAAAGATGATGAAACATCCCCATCCAGCTGGAGAGAAGATAATTTTTGGCTAATGTTCAGGAAGCAAATGTTGGTTATGCTGGACCAGCAGAGAGAGGATGAACAGCCAATCTAATCACTGGCAGCTCTTTTCCTCACACATCTAATAAAGGGACATTTTGCACATGGCATATTTGTGATAAACTGGAGGACAGGAATTTGCTAAAGGAGAGGAAAAAGGGTGTTTTGCATGATCACTTCTAATAGGTGTAGGACAATAAATAGAGGAAAGGTGGGGAGGATTTTAAGCATATCCAAGTGACTTGCAGCTGGGGTGTAGAACACATCTATCATCCTAATCGTTGCTTAGTCTGGAGTACCTGACAAGCAGAACATCTGTGTTTAGTTAACACAGGCCTGGCTAGAGCATTCCAGCACACTTGGGATTCCTGCCCTGCTGTGGGCAGGATCAAAGCCCAGGGTAAACCACACCTGTGGGACAGAGATGACACCAGCAGGCTCAGAGATCCTCCAGCAAGGACCTGCTCTGTGGGACCTGCCTTCCCACCAGGCTGTGTCTGGAATCCCCCAGTCTGCAACAGAATGAAAACAAATTTACCCTTTGCCATTTGCCTGCGGTTCTGTGGCTGTTCCCGAGCCCTGCCTGCGTCAGCTCACACACTAAGGGATAAAATTCCTGCCAAAGCTCTTGTTTCTGGGCAGGAACACAGGAGAATCCACCTCCTGCATGGACAGGTTTGCAGCTGGATTAGCAAACAGACAGGGGGTAAAGAAAGAGGCATTTAAATGACCAGTACAATAATGAAACCAAGTTTCCACACTCACTCAAGTCCACGGGAAGAAGTTTTTTGGGAACTGAAAGGATAAACTCAAAAAGGCCTTCTGAAGACACTAAAACCCCAGAGGGCCCTGCTGTGGGGAAATGTTCATCCCACTCCAAGTTCTGCTCTGACTGAGGAACACACTGAGCACTGCTGGAACCTGCTCTGGGATCCCTGCTCTCTCACAAGTCTGAGACTCATTTACTCTCAAGCCATGCACAGTTCAATGGATAAGCAGAAAGACAAGGACAGCTGGAAAGGTCACTGCAATAATTAAAACTTACACCTCATGAATTACGGAGTGACTTTCCCTCTCCATTCCCTGAAATGACACGCACGTGCTGGTGTGAACAGTGGTGAAATGCTGGGAAAGACTCCTGGCTCCTCATCCCGTGCAGCTTCAGGGGTCAGTGCAGCTTCAGGGAGCTCAGTGCACCTCCACACTGCCAGTGGGGCTGCCCTGCGTCAGCCTGAGCTCTTCCCAGGGCTGTCAGGACCTGCCCCAGGTCCTGCAGGGCACAGGCTGGAGCCCAGCAAGGGCTTCAGAGCCCGCAGAGTGCTGCAGGGACTCTGCCCCAGCAGGGCAGCCCCTCCTGCTCTCCCAGGGCTGGGGCTCACCCTATTTCCTCACAGCTGGGCAGCATTCCATCCTTTCTGGAGCACGAGGTGTCCCCAAGGTGTCCCCAGCCTGGCTGAGGGCCCCCCACTGCCAGAGCCTGGCAGGGACACCCAGAGCAGTTTTGTTTTTGATAAAACCCAAGCACCTGCCTCCAGCTGCGCCCATCAAATGTGATGGCAAGAGCAGCAGCCCACACTGCCTTTAGCACGCAGCCAACACATGCCCAAGAAAACAAACATAAACCCAAGAGATTTTTGTGCCCAAAAAACAAACATAAACCCCAGAAAGACCTGCCCAAGCAGCAGAAAACATTTTCTTGCCTGACCCACCTGGTACAGGTACCTCCCATGAGCAAGGCCTCCAGGGTGCAGCCCCTTCTCAGCTTGCACAAAAACACCACCTCAATACACAAGGTTTTTTCCTTGGTACTACAATTCTTTTCACAAACCTGGCAGCCAAGCACATCGTACAGAGAAAAAAGACATCTCAGGAGTGGGGTGGGAAAGCTGGTGTGGAAACCTTGTGAATACAGCCTACAATAAATCTAATCTTACATCTCACAAACCATGCACAATTAGGAGGGGTAATAAGGAACCGCAGCTGCAGGATTATTTGTGCTTAGTATTTATCACAGGATGATATCAAGCTCATAAAAGACTGGGCTTATGAGAGCAACACTGTAAATAATTTTTTTTCCATCATTTCTTCAACACTCAACAACAAAAAATCAGGTTATGTAAGTATCAGCATGTATCCTAAATTATAAAGCAGTTTGAAATTCTGTTTTTAGACAATTGTTTTAAAAAAGTCTTTCCCCCCTCCATTCTGTCAGGTTACCATGGGATTTAGCAGGACTCCTAATTTATGGAGATGTTTTCATTCTGTGTGTGAAAGCATGCATGCAAATACATTCTTGTCACATTAAATTCTAATTGCTAAGTCCAGAAGTGAATTTAGGAGAATACTTAAATGCAACCCATGTATTTCTCAACTGATTTTCAAAACCAGATGATGCTTTTTGCAAAGGGTGGAGAACACTCCTGTAGGCCACTGAGGGCCACAAATTCCACTGAGGGCCACAAATTCCATTTCAAAACCTCGGATTTGAAACTGAAAAACTTCAGTTATGAAGCATTTTTTTGTTTGTTTGTTTGATTCAATCACCAAAGGAAGAAACAGTCTGACCCTTTGGACTGCAAACACCTTTGGGCCATTCATCTCAAACCTATTAGTTCCAAGCAGTGAAGGAAAGTTCAGGGAACAGTTTCTTTATCCCAAATGCAGTTAAATTGGCTCAGCAATTAAATAACATTCCGGCCTCAGAATGAGCAAATTAGGAAGGTTTCTCTTTTGATTTCCCTGTTTTACTTTTTTTTTTTTCCCCTGCGCTGCCCACTATAAATACTTTTAAATATTGTGAAGGCTTAAGATTCTTTGCACTGATGCATCTTGGGTTAATAATGAGAACACACCACCCCAATTTCAACAAAGCATCTTCCCAGAAGGAGCTTTTCCTCAACCAGCTCTGCTGTATCATAGGAATTATTCTAGAACCCCATAAATTTCTTTATTAAAAAAAATGCTTTGGAGATATAACAGCGTGTTCCCCTATAGAAAATGCAGCTGGAAAACTGGCATCAGAAGCACAAAAGGGGCAGAAAAACCTGTCTGTCAGCAGTGGAAAAGCAGCACAGCTCTCTGCCATTAAATACCCAGGGATCCTTTAAGAATTACTCTACAAATCCGAATGGTCAAGAAATGATTAGAGTATGGATTAGAGATCAAGAGATCATACAGAGTATTAAATACTGAGCATGGCCCCTGCTGACCAAGGGAATGTTATTTATTCTCTTCTAGGCAAAACATGAGCAACAGCCTCTACCTCCTCTTGTCTTGAATGAAAGGCAAAGCCCACCTGGATTAATCTCTTTCACTCTGTATAATATTCCTGTGGATTGGTTTGGTAAGTGCTGAAAGAGATGAACAGAGGTACTGCAACCCCAGTTGGACAATGGGCATACTGGGCTCAAATATCCATGTAATTCTCGTGGCTATCCCATATATTTAGGAACACAGTGAAACTGCAAGCCCACGTCACATGCACAATTATAAAGTTAAGTTCTCTTCTTGATTAACTTAAAGAGGGCCCCTAATCTCTGTCTGATTTCTGTATGTTCAACTTCAACTTAAGTCAAATCTGCTAGTTTACTACTTTCTCCGTGCTTTTTCTTTTGTCATATAAATGATATCTTAGAAAACAAAAACAAATAAACCAAACCCAAAGCAACACCCTAACTCATAACAGACTCAGGATTTCAAACTCCCATCTTTTAAAAGAACAACATTTACATTTTGACAAGCAATAAAAGCACCAGCAATCAGAAGCTTCCTAGGACACATGGAGCATGTAAATCACATTCACTCACGGCTCAGAGGCTTCCAAGTATTTATTCAGTACTCATAAGCAGGCAATTATTGTCACTTCCTTGTATCCAAAACAGCTCTCTTCTAAAATGCCTTCTTCCTCTTCCTTCACTGCGAGGTGTTCTGTGGATGCAGCACCTCAGCTGTGTCCCTGAGTTATCATTAATCAAACAAATCTCTCTGCAGGAACAAACAGTAAATTTGCCCTGATGAAGATGGCTGTTTCTTTACTTTGGTTTCCCTGTATACAATGTGTCATCAGCCACCTCCTCCCAGTGCCTGACCCACGGCCACGATGGTGAAATTAACCCTTGTAATTGTATTGGACTGCAGGAGAAGCTCTGCTCAGATATTCTGATTTGTCCTATTAGTCCCACTGTACTGATTTCCCAAGAATTGATGACATGTTCGCAAGCAAGATTAAATGCCCTTCAATCAAATTCCACTGTGTGGTCATCACTGATCTCTTACCACCTGTCACACCTATCCACTGTCAGATGAGAGAAGTTCCCTGATCTATCACATCCACCAGCTCTCAAATCAAGACAATGAAGGGCTTTGACAGAATTCTGTCTGCATCTTTCACAAAATATTACTGTGCTTGCACTGAGGGCCAAGCAAAATAAGTCTTTGAGAGGCAAATGAGAAATTCTAAAGCCCTCACACAGAACTACAGAAAAAAGGAATCATTGAAAATAATGGCTCCATTTCCAGGAAAAAGAAACTCCTTATCAAGGAAACTTGTAAAACTGATGCCTTCCACACACACTTGCTGGTACAGCCTTAAAAGCCATGTGATACATCACAACAAGCAGCCCAGAGCTGGAGTTAAATTGGGTTTTGTCTTTTACACGTTGTGTTTGATTTTCTCATGACAGGATGTGCATTGAAAGACCACGTGTGAAGGTGTTAAAATTAAACCACTGCATGTTTAAACCTGAACTTCTCTAATGCTACTGTTTTGATTTTAAAACTGAAAAAAATGCAAATGTGCATCTTTAAAAGCTTTGCAGATCAGTAAATTTTCAAAAAAAAGAAAAATTAAAATGAGGAATGGAAGAATTTACCTTGTTTCATCAAATTATCCTTAAACAAGCACACGTGGATTACAGGCGTCCTGTAAATATCCCGCATATTTAGGTTAGACTTTTGCTATGAGAATATTCTCTATCAGAAATATAATTTTACTGTATTTCACTGGGAACAGCCCCAGCTCACATCAGCAAGTGCAGCAGATTCCTCTCTACAGAGAGTGATGGTAGATTTACATTCAAAATATCTTGAAAAACATACTTGAGGCATAGGAATCTTCTGAAGCACCTGCTAAGGCCAGGAATTCAAATCTGCTCTCTGTGGCTGAAGAAACAATTTAGTCTTTCTGCACCTCTGGAATAACATTTGCTAAGAAATTAATATTTTCTCTGAAATTACTTAAAATGAAAATAATAAGCAGTAACAAAACAGGTATCGATTGTTTTACTTCTAATCTCAGTGGGACCATCTTCAAATCATGATTTAACCATAGCTAGACCAGTCTCCAAAGCAGACACTCCTGCAGTCACTAGCAAAAAACACTTTTTTGCAAACTCAACCTGTTTTCTGAATTAACTTCCCCCCATTTTATGAATATCCTGGTTGTCTGTAACTTACTGCCTTAATATTCATCACATTACTTTAAGTCCTGGGAAACAGAATTTAAACCTTATAATCTGACACAACACATACAATTCTCCTGGGATTAAAGAACAAAACGTGTAGGCAGTGCTTTTATTGCTGTTGCAATAAAAGCCTGTATAAAATGGAATAAGCCAACTCAAGCATTAGCTAAGCAGCACATACCTTCTAGCCATGTTTTAAATGAGTAAAAGGATAGTTCTAACTCTGGTTAACAACGAATTCAGCCTAAAGGATTCTTTAAAAAACAAAACAACACAACAGAACCTTGTACACGAATAGGAACAAACCAACACACTGCAAAATAATGTGATGTCTGGGAAACGCAAGGTGGGCATTGGGCACAGGTGGGACTCTGAACTTGCAGGCATTTTCCAACCTTAGTGATTCTATGAACATAAAAAGTGTGTAAAAATGAGTGGGCTGTTGATTAGCTCATCCAAATCTTGTAACTGAAATGTATTGAGAGTTAAACCTGGTAGAGGTTGTGCCATCCTCTAACAGAAAAGAATGGCAGGGGGTGGGGGGGGGGGGGGGTGGAAATGTGTCAAAAATCAGTATGCATTTTTTTAAATTCATATTTGTAACACAGTCTGATGTTGTGAAAGCTGGCATGAAAAGTGAAATGCAAAGCTGGGAGATGAGGCTATTTTGGAAACGTTTGTGGGGTTTTTTTTCATTTTGTTTGGTTTTGTGGTGGGTTTTTTGTGGTTTTCTTTTTTTGTTGTTGTTCCTTTATCTAATATTTTTCTGTTGAAACCCTGAAATAATTGAAGAGCAGCCATTTAGTACAAATGACAGAAAACTTTTAGCGATTAGTGTGTTTATGTTGTGCTCGCAAGGAAGGAACAACAATTTACAGTAATTGCCTTGCAAGGTTATTTTCCATGCTGCGATTCCAGCTGCACCTCAGATTTAACAGATATGCCTGTAATTGTTAAAAACATAACTTTTGCCAATGCTGAATGCACCAGGCAAACACAGCTGCAAGAGCAGGCAGCGACACGGATGAAATGTGAGTTAGGAGGTGAAATGTGCTGAACATCCTCCTTCCCCTGAGCTGGAGCTGGGGACTACAGCAGCCTGCCTGGCTACCAGGGCGTTCTGTACCATGGACATGGCTACAAAGGTTTCATGGTTTTGTACAAGATTTCATGTCCTAATTTAATTGTCACAGTTCCAGGACTTCTCTGACTCCTCGGAAGCCCTGAGAGGCAGCCCATTTAAATTTCAAGCCTCCAACCATAACCATTGTTAAGCTCTGTCCCACCAGAGAGAAGATTTGATTACAATTCACTTTTGCTCCCACAGCAAACCTGACAGTGGTTCAGCATTTGAGATGCTCGACTGTGTAAGGGACAATGCTGTTACTGGCAGTAACAACTCCATCAACTTCCCGAGAACAGGGCACCAGCTATTTAGGACAAGAGAAAACATGTAACTCACACTGTTCTCCCGTGGTTACCTCGTGCTACCCACTGGCTGCTTATAATGCTGTCAGACCCAGAAAAAATAGTCATTAACACAGTATTTTTTGCCATCAGTGTGCTTTTTGTTTCATGTAATTTCTTGGTTTAATATCCCCACTTTACCCAGAATAATTTATGCAGTGCTGCACTCAGTTTCAAGGCTTTCTTTGTCTGGTTCACACCAGGCAGCAACAGGGGCAGAGTCCCTCTAGAGTTTACACTTTGGGGATTTCAGTGAGTTCTGTCCAGCTGCTTTTCCACACAATGATTTTAATGGTTGTGCAGGAGCTCCCCCCGAGGAGTCACATCACACAGAATCTCTGGTCATCCAAATCTTTACAAGCCTGAGGGAGTGGACTCAGAGGGATAATTGTCCATATTCCGTGGATACAAACGTTGCTAAGGAATCTGCACATGCACTTCAACTGGTTTTAGAATGTCACTCCAACTGTTCTCTGCTTGGAATGCTAAACCACCTCTGAAATGGGGGGGATTGGATCTTCTTTCCCAAAACAAGTCACATGCACAAGTCCAGGGGGAGGGAAGAAGAGCAGGGAGAGGGAGGAGAAGAAAATAGACGCAAAATAAATAGAGAAATCTGACAGTTTGCAGTAAACATACACCAGACAAACTGTCCACAGCAGTGGAACAAAGCAGGCTCTGGAGTTTACAGTAATGGGCACAGCAATTAATAAGACATATAGCACATGGTAAAATCCATTCTGCCATCTGTGTCACCTGTCCCCAAGTGGAAGTTGTGAATGTTTGCCATGCTCATCAGCGTTAAGATTGCTGCTCCAAGCCAAGTCTGATTTTATCGGCTCCTGTAAGTCCTAATCAGAATTCCTATTTAAAACTTCTCATAATAATACCAAAAACTCCAAACAAAAAAACCCACATAGTACTGTAAATTTTGCCTAACCTTAGTGCCTTCAGAGAAATTAACATCCTATATTTTGCTTTGAAATTAATTTTCATAATTGTTTACAAATTACTACACTTATCAAAAATGCTGCATGTAACTGTAGGAGTGGTAGAAGGAGAGTTACTTCTCTGAAGCATATTTAAGATCTGATCCAGAAAAAAGTAAAATACACTTCAGTTTAAGGTGAACATCAAGATCATGAGCAAAGGAAAAGAATATTATTTCTCTTTTAAACTCCTAGATAATTGCAGGAGGTTTTCTACAGGCTTCTCCTCTTTACACCCTCAAATCCCCTGTACTGACAATGCCTCCAGCAAAGTGAGGGTTTGTATCCAGTGCAATGTGTCACAGAGCTTTATAAACACTACGTGCATTACTTCCAACCACCAAGATCACTGTGTTGGGCTGGAAATGACATTTGCCCTCTCTTTGCTGCATGGTGAGCTCCTCCAAGCAGGTCAGAGCTGGCTGGAGGGCTGCAGGAGGAAATGCTGTCCTGTGGTTGGCACAGGGATGTTCGTACCTGGAGTCCTCCTGTCACCACCAGGAACTGCTCCTCCTCCTCTGCTTACAGATTCCCATGTGCATGTGATCTCGTGTGAATCTTTCTCTCCCATGGTAGCTGGGTTATCAGAAATAAGTTATCTGCAGACAGATGAGGATTTGCACTGTAGCCTCCACCTCAGGAGTCATGAGGTGACTGCTTTTTTGCATTCATTCATGTGGTAACGAGAGCTTCACATCACTGCGAGCAAAACAAACCCCAGAGAAGGCATGGGAGAGATGATTTGGTTTCAAGAGAGAAAAACTGCTTTATGGGAGCTCCTTAGGACTTCCCACTTCATGAGTCACACAGCAGTCACAGGGACTTGTCACAGAATTTACTTCTGCAAGCACCAAAGGACGACTGTCTTTAAATCAGACATGTTAAATGCATACATCTTCTCTTCAAAAGCAGCTATATTCTGTAACACCTACACATCCAGAATAAATTAGCTTTCTTATTCAGTGGTGTCAACAATGGTAAGCCCTGGAGAATAAGGGAAAAAGAGTAATGCTAGCCTATGCCAAAATACTTATTAATTACACCTCCTTTCAGATGCCTCTCTTGTTGAAACCCTGTTTGATGCCATATGAAATGAGGAATAACACATAGTCTCTAATTTATGAGCAATAATTTGGAAATTGCCCTCGATTCTTACCTCCTGATTGCAGCAGTGTTCTACAATGCTACATAAAGGAGGAAGATATATTATCCCTTAAACTTTTCTCTGCACACAGCTCCCTGCTGAACACCAGAGAAGAATCTAATCTAAGGTCAAAGAGGTGACTCTGCTACGAGGTATTTATGTGCTGCCCACCCCCCTGAGATGTCAATAGAAGTAGCTCATAGTGTCAGCTGTGACACTTTCTCTGCAGCGGGCATCTGCCCATTACCAGGTGGAGAGAAAACCTCAGCTCATTTCATACATGCAACTGGAGAGCTGTCATCTGGTAACAGATTTTTATTACTGCCAGGAGTGTATTTGAATTCAAAGTAATGACCTGGAAGTACAAAATTCCATATTCTGTAATCCCACAAGTCGTGCAATTCTCCCTCTTCAGTTACTGCTGAATATCTCTATAGCTTTCTCTGCTGCTCCTGATTTAATATAATGCTATCAACAAACCTCCTTAGTGAACAGGGTCATGGCAAGATTTACAGTGCTTTTTCACAGGCCTGCAGGTGAATTTATTTTACCCAATATATCCATTTAGATCCATTTTCCTCAGAACATTATTCTTCAAAGACAACTTAGCGAGTTCTTCAGCATCAGATAAAAGTCAAGCTAAGTGGTGCAAAGATGACAAGGTGTCCTGCATGACCTTAATCAAAAGTTTAAGTGCAGGATAAAAGTGAGAACTGAACCGAGAGCCACTACGCCAACTGTCTTTTTTTAAACGTCAAGGAGACAAATGTTGCTGCTGAGACACATTTTTGTTTGGTTTTTTTTTTTTTTTCCTCCAGACTGACACCCACAGCTTGTGGATTGCATTTAGCAGGCAAGGATTGGAGCAATATTCTGAGAAAAGCAGTGTCACTCACCAAACCTCAACGCACTATGTGAGAAAGCTCAAGGAGTCCTGTAATGACAATGGACAGTGCATTAATGTGAAAGTACTGCAATTTTTATCCAGAGGTTCAGTCCACAGTGTGCTTCTGAGCCAGCCTAAGCCAGCCCTCACTGCCCTTCCCCTTCTGTTCCATGCACTCCAACCCCCACATGGCTTTTCTGGCATGTGTGGTGTCACACACAGGCATGGCTCTGGCACAAACAGAGCTTCCAAACTATTACAGAGCTGTGGGGAGAACATAAAGCAGCTCTCCAGTGTTTGTAAGAGAGCTGGGGAGGGACTGCAGACAAGGGATGGAGGGACAGGACACGGGGAATGGCTCCCCACTGGCAGAGGGCAGGGTTGGATGGGATATTGGGCAGGAATTGTTCCCTGGGAGGGTGGGCAGGCCCTGGCACAGGTTCCCAGAGCAGCTGTGGCTGCCCCTGGATCCCTGGCAGTGTCCAAGGCCAGGTTGGACGCTGGGGTTTGGAGCAGCCTGGGATGGTGGGAGGTGTCCCTGCCTTGGCAGCAGGGGTGTAACAAGACACTAAAGGTCCCTTCCAACCCACACCATTCTGTGATTCCATGATTCTGTGATTTAACTCTAATCAAACCCCAGCATGCTAGCTGTGAGTTAATAAAGTAACTTGGTTTTAGAAAGTTTTTCTTCTGAATATTTGGCCTCTGGCTTTACTGTCACAGACAAAACATCACATAATGACATTCTTTTTTCCATGCACACGCAACACACAACAGAACTGATTAGCTTTCAATATCAGGGAATCAAATTGCTTGAAGTTCCAACTTCTTATTTTGTAAATAAAAACAAGTTGCTGAAAAAAACCATAAATTTTGGCACTGTATATGACCCAATTAAACCTCCATTTCAGTAGAATTCAAGAAACAGCCAAAAAATAATCTAATTGAGCAATACTAAAACTGGACCTGTTATTCTGTGTGGTGGTGAGAATGACATTAAAATGGTTTTAAAAGACCCAGATAGCTAAACAAGACTAAAAGGCATAACTTTACAACCAAAGCAGAGATAAACCACAGAAACACACAACTTGAAAAGTGCCCTGACTGTGGTTCTGGGGAGGCACTGAGGGGAGGAAATCCCTGAGTGGCAGTTTCAAGAATGGCAGAAGGTCAAGAAAACTCTTCAGCCAGCCACAAACATCCCTGTACAGAGGGAGGGATGCAGGACCCTTCAGCCTCTGGATAGGGTAACTTCAAACTTCCCCTGACTGCCCAACTTCTGCAGGGCTTTAAACGTGCATGGAGAACAGTCCTGCTCCAAGGGAACAGCCAAACACAAACTCTATGCACATTCACAAAGTGAATCTGACTTTTGGAGCTGCCGGTAGTTGAAACAAAGATAAAAGAATTGTGAGAGTAAGGAAGAAATTTCACATGTTTGAAAATAAACTGCCTGATGTGACAGCTTTGATCATTGTTCAGAAGCTGGAAAACAAAATTACCCGTGAACCTCCGCAGAGACATGGGGGTGCCAAGACCTGGAACAGAGAAGTTTTCTTGGTGAACACAAGTAGGCAGGAAAGAAGTAAAAGAGGACATGGAGGCAGCTGGAACTCTGGGGGCCAAAAAAAAAAAAGAAATAGACTACCAAAATAAGGCATTATTTGGGAGGAAACCAGAGAGTTTTATCAAAACAATCCTTATCTGAATGTTCTTGATGGACTAAATCTACCAGCAGAAGCAATGCAAACTGAGACAGTGTTCTGTCCTGAGTGTAAAACTGTATTCCTGTATTCAGGTGAAAGATTGTCTATTAAACATTAATATAAAACCCTGAGTAATTAAATCCTTTTCGTTGTTAACAACAGATAACCAGCTGCAAAGAACATTTAACCCTTTTCACTTAACTTTGGTAATAGAAGAAGCTGAAACGTACTGCAACTGGCTTCTTTTATATCTCTTATCTATTAAATGACCTCTCATATACATATATATGTACTTACATGTATACATGCCCGTGTTTGTAGGAAATTTGTACTTTAATCAATATTCATCATTCTGTAGTAACTGAAAAACTACCCTGACAGTAGATACACAAGAGAAATCAAACTGAACAGTGCAGAGCCTAGCTGAGATACCTGCTCTCTTCTCAGCAATTCCTATTTGTTAGCTTATTTAACAATAATTGAACATTTTGGGAACAGCTGCCTTGGTAAAGACTCAACATCCCCAGCCTTTCACCAATGTGCAAGGCAACAGTGTTCATCCCTCCAGATCCCTCCCCAGCGATATGTCAGAAATTATATTCCTGATGTTCACAAATTTATATAAAACACAGTGGGAAAAGGAAACAGAAACACTTAGAAAAGCTACTCAGATAAAGGGGAAGCCTTTTTCTAGTTGATAAATGCATTCAGTAGCACATTTCTTTATGTAATCTCTCTTCAGACAGTAGAAGGAAGCCTCTGCAGAATTTTTTTTTTTAAGTAGATGAAACATGAATCATTTTATCTTTAAATTACATAACATGAATGTAAATTAATCAGTATCCTTAGACAACTACAGAGTTGATAAAGTGGCTCTTAAAGTCAGAAGATACCAGAACAGTTCAGCAGTTCTTTGTTACATTGGCTGTAACCCTTAATATTTCTCCAAACCAACATGAGAAAAGCTGGAGACATAAATATCCATTAGAGGGAAAGGCTGGTAGGGATTTGAGAGCGCTCTGGTTCCGCTGTAATCGATAGGTTACCTGTGCAATAGAGGCCATACATTACTTTTACTCCAAGACAAATACTCTGGAAGTTATGTTTTGTTTCTGTCATTGAGCAGCTCTTTCTCATCCCAGCTTTTACTGGGCTTTCCTTCCACAGAGTAATGAGCCCAGGACTTTTTCATGACTAAGGGGGGGCCTTCATTTTTCAGAAAAAAAATGGCTGTCCCTCACCTGACATAAAGCACCACTTAAGGATGAAGCAGTGGCATGAAAGGTGCAATAGAAGCAAAAAGCAAGGGGAGAAAAATAAATTCTCCCTGTTTCTTTAGGGAGTAAACTATTGAACTCTGTTTCCTGACAGAGCAGGAAACTGTGCAGGTAGACAGCAAAGAGAGAAAACAAGTGCAGGTGGCTGAGAGAGGCCCAGAGGCTGGGTGGCAGTGGCAGTTTTAATCTGGAGGAAATTAAGAGACTCTCTAGCAGCAACCCACTCCTCACTTTCCCACTTCTCTCCCTCTTCCCAGAAGGAAAATGTGTCTGAACCCCTCATAACAACATCAGAGAATTTGGGTGGGGATTTTTGTGTGAGTACAGAATCTGGTTTTAGCTGATAGGATCTTTGATGAGGGTTGAAACGCTGACACAAGAATAAAAGGGATCCATAACATCATGTTCTAAAATAACTGAAGCTGGAAAGCAAAAAGGGAGAGGGGGGAAGGGATAAAAAAAGTCAAAAAGAAAAGGGAAGAAAACAGAGGAAAAAAAAACCCAGAGGACTGAGTGGGGGGAAGAAATAAAAACTAAAAATGGGTAACATACTACAAAAAGCAAGAGAGGTTGATTGACAGAGGAGTGTGTCCACAACAAATGACACCAATTCCTTGAAATCAGTGCACAGCTTCAAGTGTGACACAATTGTCTGTTAGAAGAAAGGATGAACACCTGCATTTGTTACAGTTCTTCCAAGTAAAAGATCAGATGGGTTAAAGAGGGAAAGCCTGTGTACACAAAAGGTGGAAGAAAAGAGAAATATTTTAATTATTGAAAACCAGCTCATTATTTTCTCTTGAGTGCATGATCTCAGTAATGGTTACCTGACATTAATGACCATCCCTACTGTGCAGGCAAAGAGGTACCTGGCAATCCACTCAAACATTCCAGTTACTTTCCTTCAGCCTCTTCTAGTGCCTCACCCATGCAGGAACTTTTGGCTCTACATTTTCTGGAGTGAACTGGGAGAGTTCAAATAATTTCTGTGGGTCAGGAACAACATGGTTCCAACATCCTGTGCTGACCCTCTCCTGCTCAGCAGTGCAAGAACATCCCTGGTAGAATCACCAGGACTTGCAAGTCCTTTATCACAGACAGCCATGACCACCAGCAAGGGTGTTCTTATTGAAAAAAAACCCCAAAATATCCTTTTGCCTGTTTGTGCCATCCTGAAAAGCACAGGTTATCTTTACCCCCAAACCAGCCTCTGCATCCTACCAGTTCAACTCCTAGGCCTGGAGATGGGAGGTCCAAAAGCTCTAACCACAAATCAGTTCTAGAATCCTAAAATAAGAGGAAAAACCAACAAAGAGCTGGTGGAATATTCCATCATTATCACCACTTCCCCATCAGTATTTTGATTTATGACCAGCATCTGTGGCACAGCACAGTCTCTTGGAACACCTGCAAACTAAAAGGAGAAATTTAATATGCAGCTTTATTAAGAAAATAAGAGCAACTGTGATCCACTGGGGAGCAGCATTCCCAAACTGACACCCACCTCTTGCCAGGAGAGATGCAGTGTGCACCCATTCCTCAGATTATTCCTGCCCACATAACATCCTAACTCACCCCCAGGGGGATGCAAATTACTACTGGATCAATCCTCATATGTTACAGTACTTCCAGGACTTGCCAATACCCCATCCTAGTGTTTCTTTTTAGATATTACAAGTGTACAATGTTATGGTCCTGAAAAACAACTGCAAAATTACAGAGAATTTGGGGAAACCCTGTAAAATAAAGGGGTTTTAGTAAACGTGCAACAGGCTGTACAACTGTGCATTGCAATGTACTTTGAAAACAAAAATTGTAAGCCAGAAGCCAAACGCACAAGAACACATTGCCTGAGTAAAAGAAAAACTTATCCTTCAGCCTCAAAATGCATTCAATAACAAGGTTTTTTAGTGCATAAAATGTGTGTCTTCAAGACAAGATGGAATCCTACAAAAGCAAGCTGACTGAGAGTGGGTCATCAGGTGAAACCCATGAAAACTCTCCCTCTTCACCTGTCTTGGGAGTCTGGACCCCTGGACAGTCTCACCCTCACATAAAATAAGAGATAACAGAGTCTGTAACCAATAGCTCGTGATAGCATTACTTTTTCTTCATAAAGTACCAAATAGAATCACAAATATCTACGTTTAAACCTGGGCATCCAAATATTGTGCTTACCCAAGAGTCAGAGCTATTCCCAAAGCATTTTTTCCCCCACGGGTGTCAATCACAATTATCCAGGAATAAATTACGCAGCTAAAACATCTCTCACAAGTCCTGTTGTCCACAAGAATCATGCTGAAAATGTTATTTTTCAGTCACTTCAATTTTATGTTTAAATACAAATTTAGTGCTATTAAACAGCAGATTCTGAGGCACAATTCATTGCAAGTGATGCTGAATTTCTTCCTGCCTGACCCAGGCCCACATGGACAGGTTGGGCTGCACTTCATCTCTCTGACAATTCAAACTTTGCTCCCCTTGCTGCTACGTGAGCTTTGCTGTTTAGTTCATGCAGAGCAGGGGGGTGAGACTGGAACTGCTGTCGATTATGGCGATTAACAAGAGGTGCAAGCAGACTCAGAGATGTATTTATTACTTTTGTTGGAAGCATCCTAAAAATACAAGCCCAGCCTTCCAGCTCCTGCTCTCAAAAAACCTGGTACTGAAATACACAGGATGATGCCCTAGCAAACAGTGAATGCAGTAAAAATCCTCTCAGCGACTGAATGTGCTTTCAATATTATTTTACTTATATTTATTCTTGCTTTCTCTTTCTACTGTCTGCTTTTATATCCCTCCTTCCGTTATTTCTGAGTGGAACTCTGCAATTCTCTTCCACACCCTGAACCAATGCTTTGTTGATGGCTCATTGTTTACTGCATTTCTGACTTGCATGTCTTCCCACTGCAAAATCAATACAGCACTTGGATTTAACATAAAAAGTGAGTGCTAACAGTGCTTTATTCTGTAGCTAATAACAGTCCCATATTATTACTTTTTATGACCAATAAAAAATGAGAAACTGCCAACTATGGTACTCATGGCAAAATCGCAGCCTGAAGCTCAGAAATAAACCTTAAAAGCCCAAACTGCACGTTGGGCATCCCATGGCTGACTTAACTACCCATGGCACTGGGTTTTATCTACATGCAATGGTAATTAATGTTACAAACTAGGTGTTACTGCAGACATCATCATTTAACCTTTTACCAGGATGTCTACAGAAGAGCACAGCAGAAGAATCAGCTCAAACCCCAGAATATTCTAAAGGAGGATCCCAGGGAAACTATAGCAAGTAAAAATTTAAAGAGCAAAGGACTAGGGGGAAGAGCACAGTACCCACTGTACATGCGGAATAATAATCATGTTATAAAACTATGGAATTGTCCCTCCCCCAGTGAAGATCCTGTTTGCTTATCACCTTCCACCACTGATATGAATGCAAGCCTGCCTACACCCCTATTTTGGGGATTTATTCAAGCAAATGCACCTTTAAGAGACTTTGTTTATATTTGTCACGTGTACCTCAAACTGCTGCTTCAATACTCAGAATCAGTGCAGTAAGTCTCAGTGCCACAGTCTCATTTTGCTTGGAGACACATCAGTTAAATAACAAGCCCTATTTTCTTTATTCAGCAGCATAATCAGCACTGGATAACATATTTGTTATTCCTACTGTAAATTCTCCACATGATAATATGGATCTCTTAGATATTGAAGCAAAATACTTGTCCTGCCAACTATAAAGGTTGGAACACCATCTTTTCACTACAAAATCTGGCAGATATAGTCTAGAAGCACTTAATTCAATGCAAATCAAGTCCTTAGATGCAAGATGATGTTAATAATTACAGAAAAAATTAGATATAGTTGCATTTAAACAAGTGCCACATGAAACACGCTTGACCATCTGGTGAAACTGTCTTAGGGTAGGATGCTGGCAGATATTGCATAATCATCTGCATATGACAGATAATTTTAGCCAAATCTAAATTAAAAAAATGTTCTCATACTTCTTAAGAAAAAAAAATTAAACTGTTTCTCAAACTTAATAAATATCTGAAGTTATTTAATACTAATACTGTCTGAATTCCATATAAAAACTACCGTGTTATAGACACAAAAAAAAGAAAAACAGTACCTTTTTAAGCTGTTTTCTATATGTTTTGAACCACACATTGTTCTGCCTAGAATTTCTCCTGTATTTTGTTCCTTCAAACATTTTCAAAGCAGTGGTTTAGAAAAAGCACAAAAAACATTATTGTGCTACTCAACCACTCTGCAGTACAAGGACTACTTGCTCACATAGCTTGATCTGGGATGTGAGAGATTTGGAATTCCTCTGGAAAGGTTTTCTGAAACACAAAAATATCCACACTTGTTAAAGGTTGTCCTTGCAGAGCAGGTGGTGAAGTTTCCCAATTTATACAGAAATCTATGCAGTCATATCTCATTTAACTGTGCTGCTTTACAACTCATTATTTAAACAGCGCACGACAAAAAATGCACTACAACAAAATGTTATCAGTACTGAAGGTCATTTTCTAAATAATACAGTGAAACATGTTTCCTAAACCCAACTACTACTACAAAAAAAAAAAAAAAAAGAGAGAGAGAGGAGAAAGAAAAAAACCCAAAAATTACTTGAAGGTCTAACAAAACAAATACTGTTATTGAAGACAACTGAGCCTTATAGTACTTATTCTAAATACAATATGGAATTAAAATCGACGGAAGGGATTTGATTTTCCTTAAATACATTGGAACAGCTGAGAAGGAATAGAAAACCTGTTAAACAAGTTACTCAAAAAAACAAAAAAGAAAAAGAACAGCCCCTCAGGACTGGATTATCTGGAAGCACAGCATTTGTTGTGTGTGCAGTCAGCCACACTGGGCTGCCACAGCACCTTCAGTTATGCAACTGCCCTGGGAATTAAGGTTTGAATCAGTGACTGAGGTGGCAGGGAACATCCTCAGGGCTCCACATCCTACTCACAGTAGGGTCAACCTTCAACCTGCAGCAGGCTGCTCCCATTTTGTTCTGGGAGGTTGTGCTGATGTCCAGGGGAGTCCCTGCTCCCCCTGCTCCCCGCCCAGACGGTATCCCCTGGGTTACAGCCCTGACTCCTGGGTTTGCTGTACTCTGTAACCTGTTGTACTATTGCACCTTTACTGCAGCAGAAGTGGCTTCCCTTTTGGCAGCTACTCATCCTAAGCAGTGGCTCCAGTCTTTTTAAACAAATGCTGTATGCATAGAAGCAAATCCATGACCCAACATATTTTTATGTATGACCTAACACAGCTCATTTTTTGTTTCAGTTTTTCCACATACTGGTCTAAAACTTTAATGAATCACTACGGAGCTCAAAGCAACTGGCACTTATCCCACCAAATATAAGCACCTTGATGTGCTAAGCTAAGCCTCCAATCCAGTGTCCATGCTGAGTTTCTTTTCACATACTCTCTTCTATAATTTCTCCATGCAATTCCTTTGCCAGCCTGGTGCTCTGAGTATTACTTTAAACAAACACAAGGTCAGGAGCAGTGAGAGCCCCCTAAGGATATTGACTTCTCTGCAGGCTCAAGACAGACCACGCCTTGTTTCCTCTGGAGGAAAACAGTTCTCTTTATCAGCTTCTGTTTCTGAAGGGAATACTATCATACAACCTAATCTGAGAGTGCCCAAATGAGCCCAGCCCCTTTGAGAGCCATGCTGCATTCCAAAGGCACCAGCAAGCACTTCTGGCCTAAGAACATGTGAAATAACTGCTAGGCTGTGCCCTAGACTGGATGCAACCCTGGAAAAGTGTTTCAAAGGAAACTCCGCAGGCATTTGTCTTCTGTGAAATCTCAAAAATGCCTGAACATTCAGGTCCACAAAGAAATGCCACAAGAATCAAGGGATCCATGTGTCCTCTGCTTTTCAGCATCCAGGAAGGATGGCTGTGAAACAGCACAGATGTAATTCACCAGTATCCATTAGGAATCAGATCTCTCATGAGTTTATTCCCAACTTTCCCAGACGGATTTTTGATTGTTATTGTCTCCCTGAAAGGTAAAAGGAAAGTGAAGAATCTGATACTGAAGAATCTCTACAGGGAATGCATTGCAAACACCATCATAAAGCCTTCAGACAAAATGATAATTTTGTTGCAAAGTGAAATATACAATAGGGTGAAACATAAATAACAGTTGAAACAAATCAGGGGAGGACAGATTCAAGGAGAGAAAGGAAGCAGTGAGAATATTAGAATTGATGTAACTGGAATTACCAAATGCCAGTGCTGTCCCAGTGTTCCACAGGCTGTACAGGGAGAGCAGAGGGCTGAAAATATGACTCAAACAGAACTGCTGCAGTACTATGTAGTATTTTGATAAAATATATAAAATGGCTTAGAAGAAATTTTAAAAAGTTTGTGGAAAAATGAGATAAAGAAACTTTCAAAAGAGTTGAGGGTCATGTCCCCAGAAGATGGTAATGTAACATCAGCAGCAAGAGCTGGCTATTAGTGAAAACAAGTCAGTAAAGAAATTCCAAGTTCAGCATCATGAAAGAGTGTAATGAAACTCAATCAGTGGAAAGGCAAATAACTCCAAGCAACAGCTTTGGTATTGCAAGTTCCCCTTGGATAATTTTACTGCAAAGAACAACTTAATTCCTCCTCATAATGACTACCCATTAGACCAACAGCCATTGCTACTGTCACCTATGAAAACTTTGCTGTGCCAGACAGAATTCCAAAAGCATTCCTTACAAACAATGCAATCGCTTCTTTGTTACCATCACAGAATTAGAGGTATTCACCCCTTTGTGAAGCACAACAATTTAGACAACTTTCTGCCACATTCAGTCAATCCCCATCCTCCCCACACTACCATCCAAGGAGAACACAATCCAGTAAATAATAGGAAAATCCTCAGGTGTGGGATGCAACACCAGTTATTTCAGTCACCTCACTACAACCAGCATGGGTGCAGCCTCTGCACATTCATTAATGTGATGATGTCATTAATGATGATTCTCATTAATGATCACTGCTGCAGCACTGCACAGGCTCATCCCTGGGTACCACATCCAGTTCATGGCTCACGTCTGTGTCTGTCAGTGCTTCAAAACTCCAGGTATCCCATCCGTGGGATCTGCATTCCTGTTGTCCAGGAAGGAAACGACGAGGCAAGTAGGATTCATTTCCTCCTCTCCTGGCCCAAAACTCTCTGAGCAAACTGCATCTTTCAGGTACAAACAGGTGAGGCAGCTTCACCAGAGGAATCTCAACTCTGCCACAGATTCTAATTTGGGGGTTGGGGGTGGTGTTGTTTGTTTGCTTTTTGTTGATGTTTAGAATTTCACTATTATTTACCACAGAGAAGAGATAAAAAGATGTATGTACAGTAAGATACTTATTAACCCAAAAGCCATATTCTCCCCTTTCCTCCACCACATCTTCAGCCAGCATCAACACAGCAACTGAGGTATCTCAAACCTTAACAACAAAAAAATACAGTTTTAATAGTTTTAGGTGGAGGTTACAGATCCAGATGAAAGCTCCACTTTGTGTTAATTGACCATGGTTCCTTCCTATCAATGAAATTGCATCTTCTCACAACCTGCAGCTTAGTTTAGGCACAATATTGTTCTGAATAGAGACATATAAAATCCTGTCCTAACTGGCAATTTAGATAATAAGAATCAATAAAAAGGAAAATGATGCTGTCATGAATGTATCAGTTATCAGTGAGTGCATCTGAAAAGGTCCTGCCCAAGACCAATGGGAAAAAATAATAAAAATCAGAAGTCTGAGCATAACACGTTTTGACCCTGTGTTATCTTCCTCCTTGGGACATTTTGCAAGCAGTGCTCAGATTTGTGGCAGTGGCTGTTGTTTAATACGTCAGCTTAGCAGTGCCCAGGGTTTCACATGCAGATTGCTGGAGACATTATTTAATTTATCACAGTGAAACGATGCATAGGCTTGTTCTAACAGTGATTCATAGCTTTTTCATTTCTACTCTGCTAATGTCACAAACTTGAGATTTTCAGCTCTTTCAAGGTTAGCTCCTGCAGTGCTGGACCTTAAAGCAGTCATTCTGATTTAGCAAAGTAGGTCACTGTCATCTCAGTACCTATCTTTGATTCCACCATCTTGTCTTTTATTTAATGACTGTTATAGTGGAAGGACTCACCGTACTGCCAGTGCAGATTCCCCCACACCAAACTGTCTGCAGTACAACGCACCTGAATTTGTACTTTCCATGAGAACTAAAATTTAAAAAAAAAAAAAAATCCCTACTTTGTAGGAAAATGCTGTCATTTGTGTGATTTATCTTTGTATCAGGTTTGAATGTCAATTATGTTTGGGGTAAAATTTCATCTATACATGAAGTGTTTTTCCTAATAACAAGATAATAAGCTACAAGGCCACATAAATGCTATTTACTACAGCAAAGACAGAAAGATCAACACCAAGATGTTGGAAAAGTACTTCTTTTGTCCAGTGAACTCAAACTACTTTTTCTATTATAATTCCAGCGTTCCAAACATATTGGTTCTTTCCAAAACACGGATTGGTGTTTTGGTGATTGGTTCCAAAGCACTGATCGGTGCCCCCCTTCTAAAGCAAAGCTGATTTGAACAGACTGTTTGACTGTTGCTCACAATGTATCTGTCAATCATTTCATGAGGACATCAGCATGCAGATTGTGATGCACCTTTGCTGCCCTACATATCAAACACATTGAAACAGATCTCCTCAATAAAGCTGGAGCCTCTGTGCTTCCTGAGCTCTTGTTACAGACAGCTGTGGACAGCAGGAGGATTTATTTCACTTGACCAGGACCATGGAGGGCACAGGGACTGTAACCCAAGGCTGGGTCCCCAGTGCTGTCATTCCACTTGTTTGGGGAACCACAGGGTTAAAGTCTTCTACAGCCACCCATGCCCTCAGCAGCTTTCAGGATTCAGGACATTTTCAGATGTCAAACTCACTGCTTGTTCAGAACACAAACACTTTATAACCTCATACTCGGCTTCTTTTCACCTCTCCCTTCCACCACAGCCCCAGCTACTCAGGTTATTGTTGCTTTCCCTTGCTGTGATGTAGTACACCACAAACATTAAACACCACAGCGAGACCGAGCACATTTATGACCTTAACCTTAAATACCTTTCTGGGAAATTTGTACCCACCTGTCTCATTAAAATAGAAGTATTAGTGCAGGTTATCCTAACCCAATGCATTACACTTGACACACAGACAGTGACTGGAATTGATGTCATGTTTGCCAGGGCAGGGGTGCTTTGCTTTGGCACAACATTATTTCTGCAGGCTGCTGAGACTCCTGCAAATGGATGTGGTGGAACAGGTACACCCTGCCCTGGCAGTGCCAGAGCCAGACAAATCCTGCTGGATGGGAGCCTGGCTCCCCAGCCTGTCCTTGAGAACAGCAATGATGATCATCGTGGCAAACACATTGCTTTTGCATCCAGCTGGTTTTGAAATGGTGACCCAGCAAGAGACATTTCCAATCTCCCCAGTTCTATTTACTTAGGTGTACTATACTGCCATGAACATAAAAATATTTCAAATTACTCAAAAATTATTCAGAACTACATCTTCCCTAAGTGACATTTTCACCTTTTTTTTGCACATCGTCATTAAATTAAAAAAAGGAGAAAAATCTAAAAACAAAATCAGAAATACATGAAATTATAGAAGATTAAAAAAAATTTATCAAGTTTCATCTTGGGAAACTAATAATTAGCTGTGAAACAGATTTACCATTAATTTGTCTGAATTGACTATACAGCATAATGTTCAAATCTAGGGCACAATTGAAACTGGGACAAGTAATCATTATTTAACCTAGATTCTGTAAATTCACCTCAGACCGTTTCACTTTTTCCATAACAGCTAATACTCAATGATCTGTCACAAGATGCAGACAGAAAATATTTTGAAAAGCACAGTATTTTCTTGGTGGAAAGTCGTGCCACCAAAGCTGCCAGAGAAGAAAACTGCAGCAATATCTAGAAAGGGCTTGATGGGCACAGAAAGGCTGAGATATAAAAATTTAAATAGCACATAAAGAAAGGGTTTGCTTTCAATACCTTCCTGGAACTGGAAAGTAATATTCAAAATAATCTTGCAATTGACTAAATAGTTTATTAAAAAACATCCTCTGCCTACAGGAGAGCAAAAAAGCTACCCCACCACAGCTGAAGAAGTAAATTATGATTATGATCATATTGGAACCCAATTCTTAGAGAATCACAGACAGAATTGTAGTTCACAGGCACTTAAGGAGAACCTGACCAGGATTTGGCCACGCTCATTATCTCCTATCAGTACCCCAGCAGATGTGTCAGTGATGTCTACACTGAAATGTGCAGTCACACGTACATACGGGACCCCTCTCACAGAAAAACTGGCACTCACTCGGCCGAGAATCACTCAACAAAAATGCTTAACACTGTAAATACTTCCAATTATCACAAAGTGCCTTGGGAAG
Source organism: Acrocephalus scirpaceus scirpaceus (assembly GCA_910950805.1). Classification (NCBI taxonomy): domain Eukaryota; kingdom Metazoa; phylum Chordata; class Aves; order Passeriformes; family Sylviidae; genus Acrocephalus; species Acrocephalus scirpaceus. The sequence goes on along the minus strand of OU383786.1, from coordinate 3,942,804 downwards.
TTTAGTCAGCACCAGACACCAATCAGCAGTGTAAGGATTTTACTCTTTCAGAACAAGTTCTCTTCTGTCGTTTTCTAGCAAAAATCCCAAAGTTTTACGGTTCCTGAACGCTGCAGGAAGCAGCTGAATATTTTGCATATTTTTTTTGTGAGACAGCCAAGCACAAAGCTCTTAAATCTTCGTGCTAGGTAACAACCGCAGCGAGACAGGGCGGGGGTGCTGCCGCTGCCCCTGGGGCAGGTGGCCTTCCCTGTCCCCTCCTCCCCTGGTCCCTCTGCCCTTTCCAGCTCCTGTGACCTTGCAGCCACCGAGCATTCGGAGCTCTCTCCTGAAGCGCCCATCAATCAAGTAATTAAAGTTTTTTACTCCTACTTTAGGACTCTAGCCAGGTTGAGACATATGTTACTTAGACATTTTACTGAACCGTTAATTCAGTGCAGGCTTCTGTTTGCCTGATTTTTTTGTCCAGCTATTGCATTTTAACACTTACTGAGCACAGAACTGGACCATTAGAGCCCTTGATAATGAAGTTTTCCTATTTTATTTCCCTCATATTAATCAAAGGCAGAGATTTATCAGCTGGTTTAGAGGTCTGGATGTTGGAATTCTGTTCTAATTCATCTCTGCTTTGATTATGCCCTTGCCCATAATTAATGTTTATAGTGATTACCACCAGCTGTTCTGCACCAGGCATGCAAAGGGGGCAAGAAGGTTCCCAAGGAAAGGCCAGGCTGCTCCATGGCCACCTCTAGCACCAGCCAGATGTTCTGTGACAAAGCACGTGGCACACCTGAGTGCTGAGTGAGGATGGTGGGCATCACCCTCCAGGAGCCCAAACCACAGCAATGAACACACAGAGATTTCACAGCCCCGCTGTCTCTAGGAAAGCAGCGCTGAGTGATGATGAATGAAAGCTCAGAGGGCACTGAGAGTGAGGCTGGAAACCATGCCAGAGGGAACAACAGTGGATTCAGCACAGCCAGGTGTCAGGGGTGTCACACTGACAGGGGAAGGCAGCTCAGACTACAGACAGGACTACTGTGCAATTCAGGTATGCTGAAATACAGCAAAGGAATCAACAGACAAACCTCAACTAAATCACAACCTGAAATCTGCTCTTTATTACACCAAACCAACAAAAAATGATCTGCAAACATGAGGAATTTTCCACAACCACTTAACAAGCAAGAGAGAAGTGTTGCTTAATTCATATCCTCAAACATGACACGGGCATTTCAAGTCAAGAAAGGGAGAATTATTATTATTATTATTGTTGTTGTTGTTGTTGTTAAAGCCATCTGCATTTTTTCAAATGCAATAAAACAATAATTATTTAAAACAAATGTGTAATCAAACTCCTATACTCTTATTTTTAAGTGCTTCTTCTTGAGCACACATAACTTGGTACTGCTCATGCATAAAGGGAAATCACTTTTAATTGTGCAGCAGGTGAGCACTACACGACTTTTTCCAATCTGTGCCTTGAAATAAGTTTGTGAGCCAACACCGTGGAACAAAGCACCAGAGGAAACCAATCTTTACAATTCTCTGGTATATCAGTTCACCTTGTGTTTTAGTCTTTTTTCCTAACATTACCACTTTAAAGCCTTAGTATCAGAGCAAAAAAAGAAGGAAAGCTGCTACATTTACTACGAGGAAGTCGCACATAAAATGCTACTTCATGGTTTGTAAAACCAAACCAAACAAACAATCCTGAGTGACTTTACCAAAGGGTGCTGAAGACAAGGACAAAAAGGCTCGCTGGGAATCCAGTTCACACTGGCAGGAAATCAATACTTCAAGCATTGACAAGGCACAAACACAATGGAAAACATTCTGACAAAGACAGGCAGCTATAAAGAATCCATGTTTTTTATACCTAAACCTCAAAGCACCTTAAGGTTTTCTCCACAGCAACTCAATACAATCCCCCCTTTCTTTCTCACTTTCTGACCTGAAATTTAGAAGCAGCAGCATTAAATGCAGGAATAAATGGCAGGATCTGTGGAACTGAAGTTCCAGCTTTGAGATGAGGATGAATTTTGGGTTTGCCTTATCACTGTGGTGCAGTCAGATGTCAGAGCTGTGCCCACGTTCACCCCTCCTTCTGCCCCTCTCCAGGAGGATTAAAAGAACTCAACGAGGATGGAGGGAGTCCCAGCCAATCCTCTGAAGATGCTATCCCAGGGCCACCTGCGCAGGAGATCTCACCTGCTGCTCAGACTTGTCATTCCCCACAGGGCATTAAAAAATGCCAGGATCCCATCCATCAATGTGGGGCACTTGGGGCTTTATCTTGTTAAAATGGGAACATGGTAGGTTTTTCCCACCTTCTGTTTGCTGCTGAAACAATGAATTCTACTCTGAAATGGCCTGCAAGAGTTCTTGCCTAAGTTCATCAAGTGGCCACAAATCAACTGCAATGTTACGTTGAAATAATTTTTCGCACTTATAATAAAATATCCACTCAAGCCCATAATTTACTTGATGGCAAATACTGCTGGAAACAGCCTAAAACTCTGCAGATTTTGACATATTAATGCTAAAACTGAACGGAGCTCAGGAAGAATTTAATGTAAGCAAATTGAATCCCAGCCCTCTCACCTAACCAAGGTGCAGTGATTTTCTTGGGTTTTTATTGGTTTAGTATTTTCCTAAGGACATGGTTTCTGTGACAATATTTCACCAGGATGTGATGGGAGTGAACATGCTGTTACTGCAGAATCACATCTTCAGAGGACAGAAATTTTATTGGGTACTTGAAACTAAGCAACAGATGAGAAACAGAAATTGAGTTTTATAATTTAAAAAAAATATATGGATATACCAATTTCAGTTCTTAAGCATCAACAACTATACACATCTCTCCAAAGAGATGATACATCCATTCTGGGATGCATCATAAACTGGCCAAAAAACCCCAAAAGAACAAAACCAAACCAAAAACACACACAAAAAACCCAGCCACAATACAAAAAGAGATTTTTCATTTCCATGCACACTGAAGTCCTCTTGTCCCACATGTGGGCAGTTTTGGGGTATATACAGTTTTATGTCTGTGCGTGCATGCTGCTTCTTTCCTTTGTTCTAGGAAAGGGTATCAGAAAGGACCAGTAAGGACCCTGCTTTCTGCAAAACCTGTGATTGGATTAATTTCTTTCCCTTATGAGCAGCTATGTGTGAAAATTATAAACCTGTCAAATCGTGAACATTTCTAAAAATATCGTTATAATAAATATATCTCTCATTTCCTCATATAATTCACTTTTGCAAAGGCAATGCTCAGTTTGGCTTATGGCAAGCCCGCTTGATCCTCCAAGAAAGTGCTTTTAAGAGTACCTACAATTAGCATGGGTTTATCTCATTAATAGAGAATATGGCGTTATTGCACAATAATCCCTGACAAATTGATCATTATCAATGGCTAATGACTACATTGTTAACTAATCGCTCGGGGGGCAGAAGCGTGTCTGGGGAAAGACGCACTTTGTAAGGAAAAGTAACAGCTATTAAGAGCCATAAAGTTTGTGCTGGGAGGTGCTCCCGGCGTTATAAATCCCCCAAATTGCTCCTGCTAACGATTCCTGGGGAAGAAAGGCACAGGCGGCTTCCCGAGGCAGGAAAGCAACGCCGTGCCTCGGGAATGCACAGGCTGCACCAAGCAGAATGAGGGATGCAGCCCACTGCACGCGGGATGTGTGAGAGCTCTCCCAGCACAAACAACCCCATCACACACGCCTCGAGAAGGAGCGGGACTTAAGCAAAGCCTGCAGTGTGGAACTGATGAATATATTCACTTGAGATCTGTGAATCCCGACACAGCCCCAGGAACTGCTCTGCGGAGCAGCGGGGCCACACCGGGGGTTGGGGTTTGGTTCAGCATCCCCTGGGAGCTGTGCCGGGGATGCTGCAGGTGACTGATACCCCCTGGTTCAGCACCCCCTGGAAGCTGCAGGTGACTCTGATACCATCCCTGGTTCAGCACCCCCTGGAAGCTGCAGGTGACTGATACCATCCCTGGTTCAGCACCCCCATGGAAGCTGCAGGTGACTGATACCATCCCTGGTTCAGCACCCCCATGGAAGCTGCAGGTGACTCTGATACCATCCCTGGTTCAGCACCCCCTGGAAGCTGCAGGTGACTGATACCATCCCTGGTTCAGTATCCCCTGGAAGCTGCAGGTGACTGATATCATCCCTGGTTCAGCACCTCCTGGAAGTTGCAGGTGACTCTGATAACATCCCTGGTTCAGCACCCCCTGGAAGCTGCAGGTGACTCTGATAACCATCCCTGCATCCCAGCAGGAAAAATGCAGCGCAGCCCCCGGGAGCACTCAGGGAGCTGCAGGACACGAGTCTGAAGCCCAAACTTCAGTGGGCACGCTCAGGTTTGTGCACCTCACCCGGACAAGGGCGGTGCCTGCTGGAACTTCACCTCCAGGGAGCAGATCTCACACCTCTAGGCTTCCTGAGCAGCCCTGGATATTTTTGAATTGTCGCCTGGTTATCAAACATCAGATTATACTTCAAGCACATTTTTCTCCTTTAAGTGGACACATCTGCATTCACCACATGGAATCATTACCAATCCCTCTCCTGCCTCCCTCCACAGCCTCATTAAACACACACAAGTTTCAGTTTGCCCACCCAGAGCTTCTCTGTTCCTCTCAAATGAAAGAGCAATTTTGAAGAATGCCAGAACTACTGATCTGCCTTTCTTTTGTGGGTTTTCAAATGTTCAAACACCCCTGCTTCAAAGAGGACAAAGTTTGCTGGTTTGATTATCCTGTACTACACTGCAAGAAGATAGCAACTTGAAGAAGGAACTAGCATATAAAAAGGAAGAAAAAGAGATGAAATTTGCTCATGTGGAAGGAGTATAGACTACGAAGAAAAGGGATGAAAAGCACAGAAATAACAAGATGGGCAAGAAGAGACAGCAAGAGCTATGCTAGAGATGAACAATACAACTTTGAGTGAGTTTTCCAGAGGTAATAAATGCATTATACAATATGGGATCTTATATGAAATATAGGTTATATGTGTATTTAAGTATTAATTTATATATATATTTAAAACCTTGAAAATTCATGAAAGTTGGTGTTGTCATAAAATTAGACGGGGCAGAGGGCAGCAGCTGCAGAACACCCCATGTTCAAACTGTCGTACCAAGAGCTCTCCATGGATTTTGACAGCAAGAGATGCAGAACATTTATAGGAAAAGTACAAAAAAAAAAATCTCCCCTGAGCCCTCACTATCCTTTCATGCCAATCCCAACTTAACATGCAATGCATCATCAAAGCAACATTACTCTGATGGTACAGAATTTATGAGAGATGTCCTGTGTCTTATTAAATGGGAATTGAAAGCAACAGGGTAGAACAGAGGAGCACAATAACATTGTCTTCACATTTCTAAAGACTGAGAAAATAGGTCATTTTCTTTTTTGTAAGGGAAGAAAGAGATAATGTGAATGTAAATTAAATTATGTTTCCTCCTGAAGACCTGCTAGATCAAAAGCAGATAAAGTGATAAAGTTAATTACAGATCTCTGTGCTACATAATTCATCTTTACTATATAATTCACCTTCATGAAATGTGAAACTCTTGTTTCGCATTGTTTATGTTTATGTTTACCAAAACAACACCAAAACCACACCACTCTTCTTTCCTCAAAAAGATTTTTCTTGGTTTTCCTTTTGGTTGTCCGCAAAACAAAGGAACGTGTTATAAGTTGCAAAGGACCTTTCTAGACATTTTGGGAAGGACTTGGAATAGGTGGAAGTAGCATCTTACAATGTCAGTGCTTGTTCAACCCTGAAAGGCAGGAGCACCTAGACTAGAAATTACCTAGGAGAAGAGATTATATATTAATATAATCAAAAGCAGATTATATATTAGTATAATCAGTCATCATGGTGGAAAGTCCATGGGCAAGTCATCCACATTGGGAAAGAACTCCAAATTTTCAGTCTGACTCTAGGACCCTGATCTCTTGGATAATGCCCTCTTACTCAGTAACCTCTATATTCATCCCCAAGCTTCCATCACAAATCAAACACACAACTTTGAAAGGTACTCAGGACTCCTAATCAAGCCTTGAAATGACACAATAATCCAGGACATCTCAGTTCCATTTCTGGTGGCCATCCAAATACTTCAGGCTTATGGCAAATATTGCTAATTATTTATTCCTGCACTTTAATCTGCTCCATTTATGTGTCATATAGGAGTTGGGATGGGAAGCTTTGCAGGCACAAATGTTTAGCTGGGGCCTAACCTGGCTGGTTAGATCTGTGTGTTTTTACATCTAATATCAGTGCTGTTAATGCATGCACACCCTGAAATAAACTGCTTTTGCAACAGTGATTAATATTAGCAATGCAAATATTGTAATTAAAATATAGATCAGCTTTTGCCTTCCTCTTTTCTGTGATGTCCGTCCTGGCCACAGTGTCACACTGTCATTTGTATCAGTCCACTCCTGTAAGCAGCCATATGTTTCTGTGCATCAAACCAGCAGCTCAGAAATGATCTCCAAACACCAGGAATGTTTTCCAGCCAGGATTCCTGCTTACCAGAGTACTTTAAAGGCATCACATGCTCATCAGAACGGTGCCAAAAGAACAATAAGTACCTGCTGAGGCAGAATGGGAAGTGCCGTGTCAAATATTTAAGCACCTGCACATTCTGTTCAATTCCTTTCAAAACAAAATTGCCTGGGAATTTTGAGAGAAGAGACAACTCCCATCCCTGGTGCCAGAGAGGAAAGGATGTAAAACACAGACTCATTCCCCCATGGCTGCATTGCTTCTTGTTTGACCCGGACTGTGCCTCTGAGTCCTCTCCCATCAGAGCCTTGTTTCCAGTGAGCACCTCAGACCTGCCAGGACATCTCCTGAAAGTGGCTGATGTGTTTGTTCAGCCCTCTCACAAATGTCATTGCTGTGGAACCATGCCACTTATTGTATTTGTTTTCCAAGGCTTCCTTTAAATTTTTGTTGTCCTGTTTCTTGCATCCTGAGCTGTGTAAGGGGCACTGTAAGCACTGTGGACATCCCAGAGTGAAACCCTGGCAGCAATAGAAGCACTCCTGGGGATGGAAAGCACCTCTCAAGCACAGGAGATTTCAAACCTGTGAATTCTGTTAAAAATATACCACATTCAAACTTTACCACAGGAACTGCTTCTTCACTCAGAGCAGGTGACGTTTCAAGTCTCCAAAATTGCAAATTGAATGTTAGTTCTAGAATTTAATTCTATTAACTGAGGTGACAGGAGGTTGACAGGAACGTTGAAGGGAAGAGAAAGAAGATGCTGATGTCAAGTGCATGAGGAAAAATTAAGACATGCTGGAGTCAGCAAAGTCTGGCCAGCAAAGATGGAAGAGTCAGGACAAAAAAAGGACATTTTGTTATGGCAAAACAATACAAATGTGAAACTCAAGTTTGGATTAACACCTACTCTGAGCGTGTGGGATGGTCAAGGGAAGCAGGAGGGCTCCTGCCCTCCTCCTCCTCTGCCAGCTTACTGAGTGCCCAAACTGAGCACCAGCCCTCTGCAGCATCCTGGCATTTTCCTTTCCAGGCAAACCTGGGTGCTAGTGGGATCCTACTTTCAAGGAAATCTGTCTAAAAGGAAAATTTCAATTCCCACCCCGAAACATATGCCTCACTGCTGAACTTTGTAATGCTTCCAGATCCCATTTTAGTGAGCACAGTTACTGTCCACAAAGCACTGTCTCAGCATGAATGGTGACATCACAGAGAGGAGCAACAGCACCCACCTGAACCTCACCTGGTTAATTTACTTTAGCATGCTTCTAAACTGGAGAGCTTGAGAGTTCAAGAGTGGGCAGGAAAAACCATGCCAACAAGCAGCACCCAAGGATCAAACCTCCACAGGAATTACCCTTCTAAGGATCAAATCATCCATAGGAATTACCCTTCTAAGGGCCTTTCTGCAGAGCTCACACTGGTGCCTGTCTGGGCCTGGGGTATTATCTGGGTATCTCCACCCATCCCCTACAGACAGAATGGTTTAACTCAGAACTCCCTAAAATGAACCAATAGTTCCAATCACTTTAATTACTGATTTACCAATATTGTATACAATTAAAAGTAGCAATTTTACCATGCTCTGATCAACATCACTTTGCGCTGAAAATGGATCAATGATATTTACTACTTTATATCACATAAGAATATTATAAAATATAATTTAAAATATAGTAAAGTTTAAAACTGTCAATATTTCTTTCAGGCTTTGGTATCCAATGAGAATGAAAAATTATCTCAATCCATTTGTTTTTTGCAGATGCAAACATTTCCTTGGTAATAGGCAAAGGAGACACCATTTACAATTTGAAACTGTACTAAATATACCATTAAAGAACAAATACAGAATTAATATATTTAGTACATAATAAGGTCTTTGAGTGCAAGGGTTGGTGAGCTTTTTTAAAGAAATCTCATACATGTAAACTTTGTCCAAAATTCAAAATATTGTTCGTCCCAAGGAAAAAAGCAAACACTTCCCATCATCAAATCAGTGCTGTGACAGGGCATGACCTTCCCATTTATATCATTGCAATATATATATATCTATATCTATATGTATATATATAAAAATCTGTTTAGGTAAGAGCTGCAGCCACTACAGTGAGATGCCCCAAAGCCACACAGAAAAGCAGGATCACGTAAGGAAAGCATTTTAGTGACACCCAAAATGTGAAGTGACTTCATCTCTCCATGCCCATCCCTGTAACTTTGCCTACACAACTGTTCTGCTACACGGGTTTTACTGTTTCCCTCTCCAGCATCTTCACACCCTTAATGATATTTCTCAACATATTTGCACTGCTAAAAATGCTTGATTTGGCTTTTTTCCCTGCCGTGGCTGAAGCTGCGTGTGACCTTGAATCGAATGCCACTGTAGCAAGCTGTCTCACCGTGGGAGTTCTCTCTTTCCTCAGGTTGGAGCACAGGATCTTTGATTTGGTAAAGCAGCGCTGGAAGAGCTGATGCAGCACTCAGTAATTCCCTGCAGCCACAGAGGTTTTTCGTTGGTCCAGGCTTCAGCAGGAGCAGCAGTGTTTCACACACACACAACACCCTCTGAAGAAGGCATTTTGCAAAGTGCTTTGAAATCCCTGAGCTTCACAGCCCCCCCAAAGGTAGCTGAGAAGGATACAGGTATTGCTGCAGCTCCCTGCAGTGGCAGGGCCAGCAGGAATTCAATAATGCACAGTGAAAACAATAAATCCAGCTGGAATTACAGGGACTCTCAAAGCTTAAAAAAAAACCACAGTAAAAAGCCCCTTTTTTTTATTTTATTCCTACAATGCTCCTTAACACAGTGCTTGGAGAACTCACTGGCAATAATGACAACACTCCAGGGCCCAACACGAGTCTCCGTTTTCCACACCTCATGGCAGCAGAGTATCAGGAGATCCCAGCAGAAATTTTCTGATCAGCTGCCTTCAAAACCCAGCGGAAATACCTACAACTCAATCTCATCCCAGTGAAACTTCCACATCAAAGGAAATAGACTAGATTAAATATACAGAATTTTGCTGTACCTTTTATTTAAATGTGTGACTCAAACCAAGATGAGGTCTGCTTTGTGATGGAATATGAAATAATCATGCTTCTTGCCCCAGAAATACAGAAATAAAAGATACCAAGTATAACAGGAGTGTGCATACAGCTGAAATGGCAAATAGGGATGTGAAAAATCATCTAATTTTGTTACACAGGGGTTATAATGCAACAGATGTCTCTAACTCCCCAAAGCATACAGAGCTAGCTAAAAGAGCCAAATCTCTGATATTTTGTACATTAGAAATCTCTGGGTGATGGTGCAATGGGTATTTAGCAAAAGTGAAAAAAATGTTCAAACCACAAAGGGTTTCTCTGGAAACTTCAAAAACTATACTGAGGATGAGGAAGCTTTCCAACAAATAATGAATAGAATTTTCTTGCAAGTTTTCCATGTATTTATGGTATTTTGTTTTTAAATAAGCACTTCTAGGGATACAGGAGAGGCTTAGACAAGAAACGTGACACCAGTCCTTGCCTCCAGAATGTGGGACAGTGACAATGTAAATTGAATTATACACCATGGAATGTACAGGAGACTAATTTGCACAGGTTATCTACCTTCCAGCAGCTCCCCAGACTTCCATGGCCTGTGCAACACTTGAAAGCTTTGCTCCAGCCCATCTTCCTCCTCATCTCCCTGCTCTGCATTATGCCAGATTATTCTGTTATATAGGTCAAACTCCCTTGCAGAAAAGACCCACATCTTTTTGTGATATATAAGGCCAGAGACGTTAACTTTTGAAAGCCGTGCCAACCCCATGACAATTATTTCGATTTCACGTAAAGGTCTTTAAATAGATCAGCTTAGTAACTGATTATGGGGCACTTTCCTATTAAAAACCCTCTTTCCACAGTGAGCCAGGGCTGCTGATATCCACTTTGAGGAAGCATCTGAAACCTGTGCACCATTTCCTCCAGCAGCCAAACACTCCTATTTTCCAATACCTGACAAATGCACAAAGAAATTTGTGCATGCACTGTGTTCATTAATGACACCAAGGTGTCCTTGGAGAGACTGGCTATTAAAAGGCTGGTGAATAAGAGTGACATCTACATTTTAATGGTTTTACACGGGAGCTGTTAAAAAGTGTTCCCCATTTTAGTGGTGTGCCCCCAGATTGCACGCACACAGCTGAAGAAAAAATGAGTTTCAGAGACTATAATTCACATAAGGGCTTGAGAAAAAAAGGACAGAAACCAAAAAATTCTTGGTAATTTTAACTTGTTAATCTCCCCAATAACATAGTAACATTCCAAATTCTAACTACGAGATTCCTATTACACAACTATGAAAATTAGAACATCTCTGATCTTGAATCTGAGACATTAGGTTTTTTCCATTTAATTTCCAGTTCTGAATATTCTCCTATTAGTATTAGATTTGGTGATTAATATGGATCTTATTGCTTCATATAACTTTTAAAAACTGCACAACTTCTGATTCGTTCCACCTAAGGCTCCCATACCTTCACATGTTGCTGGATGTTTTCTCATTAGGTGAGCTGTGAGCTCTCAATGGTTAAGGTGAAAACTCTACTGAAACAAGCACTTCTGAAGGAGGAAAATATTAAATTTATTATGTAACTGGAAAAATACTGTCCGGTCATCAGCTATTCAAAAAATATCAAAAATACAGATTTTGCTTCCTCCAATGCAGTTGGGTATGTGAGGGGTACAAGTCCAAAAAGCTTTGGACTGTGTAAAGCCACCTCAGTTTCATGTGAGAGGTTCTAAATACATTAATTGGTGTGATATAGCCCAGGATAAACTGATACAGACTGTGCTGTTATCACTTGCACCACTTTGATCATGTAAACAAACATCAAAATTAGCATAACTGGAAGAGGAGCACTGCAAAATGAACACTGCTGCTTTGCCCCTGAGGTATTAAAGCCACAATAAGCTGAGTTGGAGCAATTAAAATAATTTGTTTCCTGTTCATGATGTTATTAGATTTGGACAGATACAGAGGAGATAACAGGATCATAAAGATAACCTAACAGGATCATAACAGATAACCTAAAGTGATGGAGTAAATCACCACCACCACTAAATCCAAGATCTGAAACTGGTAGGCATAGCGGGAAATATAAATTATGCCAATGCTAAGCAGTAAAAGCATTTGTGAGTTGACAGGGAATGAAAATTTAAATAACAACATTTCCCGGCCTGCTCAGCTATAACAATGTTCTTTTGTTTGTATTCTTTGTAATTTAGCTGCTTGACAACTTCATTCAACCTTCAGCAGCAAACACAGGTATTGATTATCTCTGAACATCCTAATGGCTGGAGACTGGGACACAAACCATAAAAGCAGAGTTTCTGGTTACAAGTGAAATTATAGTTTGCCTACAAGATTGCACAATAAATCAGAGAACAAATCAGCCAGCATAGGGCTCTGGGGTCACTGAAGTGATGTTGACACATTACAGTAATGAGAACTTGAAACACCTCATGCCCTATTGATTTTTAAGCTGAATCATGGCCACTGCAGGAGATTACAAGAGTGTGTACTGGAATCATGGCCCACGTGGGAGATGCTGATGAAAAACACAAACAACTGCACCAAAGTAGATCTTTACCCGTATCTACTATAACACAATGCCCTTCTCCCTTGCCCCCTCCCCAAGGTCCCAGACTACAATTCAAACAACATTACCTGCTTAATTACCTCACTTAAAACAACCTTCCCTTTTATGTTCTTCTTTGCCTACATTAAATATGCAGATACATAATGCAAACTTGAAGTGACACTTTAAAATCTCTCACAGAAACTGCATATTAGAAAACCTAGACTAAAAGAAATGCCTTTTAGTATTTCAGGTAGCTCTCCTGTTTTCACTCAACAGCAAATTATTCTATGCTGTAAAAATAATTCCAACACTCACTAGCTTATTTTCTCCTCACAGTGGAGAACACAATATGTAAACACCAAAACCTTTGCCACCAGCTAAAGAACAAAAATGCTCCTCTCTTTTTTTCTCCTTTTACTTCCACTTGGTAGCAAGAGAACCAAAAAGCTGTCAGAGGGCTGACCAGGGACACAAAATTATTATAGTCCTGTCATGACAAAAGGAGCAGTTATAATTTGCACTGCAGCCAATTACTTTAGGAAGTCATCATTTTGCTTAAGGGGAGAAAATAATACCTCTATTATCCCTTCCAGCCAGGAGGGCTCTTGCTATGCCACAGAGGTGGCAAGAAAAGAGAGAAACTATTTAACTAGAGCCCCCACAGTAAATAAACTTTGAAATTTGTGGCTTATTCTTGGCAATAAGTGCTTTTTAAGCACTGCAATGATGTTCTTAATGAAGCCTAACTGTTCATCAGCTGTCAAAGACAGACAAAAGAAAGGGCTAAGTTGGGCTAAGTGAAGGAATCACTCTGTGAAGAACCAGGTAACCTATGGAGAAGAGAAGAAACTTTTACCTCTTGATGCACTTCCCAGTGAAAGGGATTAGACAGTTAAATATATCCTAAGGATTAGCTCCTGTTCGGCTCCTCAGAGATACGTTTTTAATCAGTAGCTCTGCACTTGGCATTTACTCCTTTAGGGAGGGGGAAAACTTTCAAATGATTTCTCTTCTTCCATTTGAAATTCAGTGCCATCAGCAAGACTCCAAAGAAAGAGGGAACAGAAGGGCAAGGAATCTCAATTTATGGTAGAGCCCCATCCTTTCAAGTTCCTCTCAATTTTCAAGGTGCTTATCCTCAACCCAGCCCTGGAGAGTTGTGATTCCCAACCTTCCTTCAATGGGGATTAGACAAAAGGGAAGCAGAAGCAGCAGGCAGGTTTTCAAAGGAACAGAGCTATTTGTGTTTGTGCAGATGTGTGAGGATGCACTGGTGAATACACATATCCCCCCTGCCACCACCACAGCACCTGCAGTTATTTGTTCTTGCCTTCCCTCTCCCCTTTTCCCACCAGGTTCCTCAATTTTTCTTCTTGTCCATGCCCAAACTGCTGCTCCATCTCCTACCTCAGCCTGGTATAACCACACTTGAACTGCTCCATGCTCTGCCTGCTGCTCCCTGAAAGACATCCTCAAACCACTGAGAGCACATCAGCTGTGCCAAGTGCCAAAGCAGCAGTTACAGCCATTATTAATGGGGGAAAACCAGCCCCAGCAGGATCTCCTGTGCAATTTGGGGGCCCACGGGCAAGGTTCATTACCAACAGAGAAACTGCAGCTCAGGACAAGCTACCTGCCAAAAAACAGGCTTTTCTAGGAGGAAAATTCAATCTCTCAACCATGCAATAGGTTTTTGACAACTGGAAAATAGTACTAACAGGAGAGCCAGTTGAGGAGATGCTCAGTGTTTGCACAGAAAGAACAAACAGCAAACAGGACTGGCTGCAAAGATGCTGCAGGACTTGGGAACAGTTCAAGAGAGTGCACAGAGATGTGAACAGCAGGAACCCCACATTAATTACCAACTGAGCTGCCTTGCCTCAACCCTTGCTCTCAGGACATCGTGAACTTCCACAAAGTGAAGCAAATCCCACTCAGATTATTGACATCATCTGTTAGGACTGTGCACGTTTCTCATGTTTTATTGTTTCTATAGTTTTTTCTCTTAGATGAAACATTATATTCAGCATTCTCCTTGTAGTTCTGGAACTTCTTCAGAATCAGTAGCAGTATATGTAACAAATCCCTCAGCTCATTTTGCTAATATCAATCTTAATTAATGGCATGGAAGAATTCATTAAATAATAATTTTCACAATATTTGATGCTGGGCAGGGTTAGCATACAATCATATCACTATTTACAATTTTTCATCAAAATACAAATCAAATAAGGGACAATAGTCTATTGAGTAAGAACAGCCAATTTATTAATACTAAAAAATAGCTTCAGAAATTTTTACCATGCAGGTAGCATATAAATATATAGAAAATTACAATAGCTATAAATATAGAATTAAAATTCATATTCTGGGAGAAATACAATGGGAAAGAGACTGAATTTTGAATTTTGACAAAGAAACTATGCCAGCACAAAAAATAGTGCCATTTTTTCTCCCTTTTGTCAGTAAGAGAAAGTCTCAGCAGCATCTTCCTAATTTGTAAACCTTATTTACAACAAGTCAGGACCCCTTGGCAGAGCACTACAATCACTGGCACGTGACACCCTACCAGGAACTTTCCCTGTAATTTGCAGTAACAACACACCAGGTTCAGCTGCACAGAGTTTAGTCAGAATGAAAATTAGAATGAAAATTGCAGAAGAGGGTCCAAGAGAACATCCACGGTAATGACAGAAGATCAAACTGTATAAAAGATTCCAAGATTCTTATGCAAAACTCAGAGAAATAACACTAGGGCTGCTTATTTTTTAAAGGAAATAAAAAGCAGACTCAACATAAATACTAACAGCTGGCACAGAGAACTAGAAAATTCAGTTCTCAGGAAACAAGGACATGGGAATATGCAACAAAAATTAATAGGAAAGCAGAAGGATATCTCTCCCCCCACAAATTCTACCTGTCAGGATCTTTTTTAAACACTGCCGATATACGTAATTGCAAGACTCTTTTGTCAAAAATGTGTTGCCAAACCTGGATACAAAAGGAAATACAAGGTGTGTTTGAAGGGGAACTACATTATACCCTGCTGACTGAAACCTGTTGCCTTGAGGATCAAACTCATCCCTTCAACATCAAAAACCAAGGTAAAGCTGTTCCCAACGCCCAGCCCAGCCCAAAGTAAAATACATAGGAAATAAGCTCGAGTCTGAGCAAGGCACTGTATTTCTCTCTCCCTGGTTCTCTGTCTTCATTTAGAGGGTGACACTGAAGGTCTTGGAGACTCTTCTTTTTGACTGTTTTGTTAAAATTGAGGAGTTGGGGCTTTTTAAACTATTCGCGGCTCAGTACTGAAGCCGGGCTGGGGTTTTCCTCTTTGCCACACGATGTCAGTGTTGCCGAGTAGAAATTGGGAATTTGCATATTTATCGGGACTCAAATAAAAGTTCAGACATTTTGCTCCTTTAAGACCATCACGGGCCAACTTCATAGAGCTGCAAGATGCCCCAGTGCAATCCAGCCCAAACTTGCAGAGTGCCTAACATGGAACGATGTGCACGCTCCCAGCCTACACGGAGTGACAGCAGAGCCCTGCTGGGCTGTGTTATCTCCAGGGGATTGTGTAATCCTCCACCTCTGCATCGCATTGGCTTGAATGAAAAGTATTGGCTGATGAAAATTAATCCACGTTATGTTCATAAATCTCGTGAAGCAAATGGTTTATGAGAGCAAAACTTAAAACATTCCTGAAAAGGTAAAATCAGCCCTGCCGTTCCCACATCACCGGGGAATGCTGCCAGCTCAAACTGGGTAATTGGCCCGTGGAGCTGTGTCAGAGAAGAGGATTTCATACCTGAATGGGGGAGGGAATTGTGCCATAACCTGCTGCCTAACCCTGCAGCACACATCTCTTTTGGAGCTATCATTTTAAAACATAAAAATACGCTTCCTAGAAAATTCATAGTGCTGCTAAAGCACAATCGAATTCAATCCTTGCTCTCAGTCACCCAAACCTGGAGAGAGAATGAAGGCCTGAAAATAACAGGATCACTGTAAAATATATCCTTTATACCTTATAACTAAAAATCCAACCATATAGATTTTTTAGAACCAGATCTTTCTTGTCGCAATACCACTGACAAAAGATTCAAAGTAACTTTTCTTGAACACTTGCTTTCTTTTTTATGTCTCAGTCCCATTTTTCCCCCTATAATCCCTTTGTATCTCTTACTAGCCCACACTGTGTCCCACATTTGGGGTATGACAGGTTAAAAGTCACACTATGTCACCTTCTGGCTTCAAACACTGGAATGTGATTCATTCTTCCGTGCAGCCACGAATAAAAATCCTTCCCAAATGGGGGATGGGGAGAAGGCACTGGCAAAGTTCAGCTCCTGTGTGTGTTTGAGGCTGTTTAATTTGCACTAAAAAGCCCAGCAGATGTATGAAACACTGCCTGAGGTCTAATGTATACACCGATGTACCCAGACAGAAGCTCAAAACTGTAGGAAACAAGAGCAGGAACATGAAAAACTACAAAAGGTGGATGCAAATGCTATTTTCTCCAGTATATCTGTCTCCCTCACCATCTGTATTGACAGATTTTTATTTTCTTAGCACTTTTACACAAAAAGAAATTAGAAAAGAAATGGTAATTGTAAATATTGAAGATGATGGCCGTGTTGTTTCAAATCCCTTGCCCACTTGTTACAAGATACTGCTGTGCATCTTGTGTCTTCCCTGTTAACATTTCACGGAGGACTTCCATGAACATACGTTTGTTCTCGTTCCCAACACTTTGTTCTGCCACTCTGACAGATGGCTTTACACTGAAGCATATGAAAATATTAAATTCTTTATCAACCTGTTGAAGTTTGAAATGCCTGTAAGTAATAACCATCTTGGCAGCTATTCCTTTAATACAGATATTACAGAAAGCTGTTTAGTGCCTCCAGATCAGTTTGCTATTTGTCACGGACTATTCTAAAACTACAGCTTTCTTTGAAATTGATTAATAGTAGCATTCTTTCATTCAGAATAATATATTTTCTAAGCAGAATATTATGTTTTACTATTTGTTTATCCAGAAAAAGTTGAAAATTAGTTTTAAAAATTACAGTTAGACACAATGGGGGCTTGTGCTGGACCAAAAGGAATGGGGAGGGCGCTGGGAATTGGTTCCCTACTGCTCCTTCTTTGTCCAAGCACAGCAACTGATGGAGCATTGCCTTCAAGATTTGAATCAGTTCTCTATAACACAATATTCTATCCTGTGCCAAACTTCTTGTTGGCTCTAGTAACTAGATTTAAAAAACCCACAAAACATGGTGAAAAGAGGGTGTCCAGCATGCTTATCCACCTCACAGTGCTCACATTGTATCAAGCAATTTCACTTTCTGTTGGTAAACTAAAATTCCCAAGATAGAGACCACTGGTTAAGAACACATCTTTTTTATTTCTATTATTTCCTCAGCTGGAGGTTTTTTGACAAGAGGTTGCTGGCTCCTGTACAGAATGTGTAGAATACTACATAGAAAATAGCACAACAGAGTCTCTCTGGCCCCAAGGCACTTCTACACTTCTCAAATAGTAAAATAAAAAGTCTCAATTTATGTTGAGTTCTAATACTTTCTGTGTAGTCAGCTTTTTATTAAAAAAACTTTTATGTTATTAATAGATGTGAAAGTGCACAGTCCTCACATGAAAAAGGTGCTTTCTATTAACAAAGCAAAAATAAATTCCAAATGTCTGTATTTTAAATGCTAAAGGCAATATTACAGGAATAAAGGGAGATGGGGTATATAAGATAGATGTTATGAGAGGTTATACAGAACCAATCTTCAAACACCTCAATTCTATTACACCTGCCTTGTCTCTCATTGAGAGTTCATTCCAAAATGAAGTTATTCCATGAAGTTCATTCCACAAACACAGCCCAAGGACTTTCTCAGATCTAAGTGACCATCTCCAGCCAAGCTTCCCCAGCGCCCAGAGTGTGAGAGATGAGCCACCCCAGAGGGGAGCTGGGAGCACGGACTGAAGAGCTGCACACCCCTCACTGCACTGTTCCC
The DNA here is from genome assembly GCA_910950805.1 of Acrocephalus scirpaceus scirpaceus. NCBI lineage: Eukaryota > Metazoa > Chordata > Aves > Passeriformes > Sylviidae > Acrocephalus > Acrocephalus scirpaceus. The sequence continues at coordinate 3,924,600 of OU383786.1, read as the reverse complement.
CAAAGCAGATCCAGGGTTTTATCAGAAACTTTGCAAAACTCCAGTATTTTCCAAACTCTGTTCCTAGGAAACACTTCCCATGTTGATTCACTGCCTCACCTCACAGAGTGTGACAGCAGGTCAGATCCTGACCTTGGGTTAAAAAACCCTTTTGGTAAGAACACAAGAAATTTGCCTCTAAATGGGAAGTAAATTTGGTATTTGAGAAAGATTTTCTATTTTAGAAAAACACAGCACTGAGAACGAGTCCTGTCAGCTATAAATCAATTCTGTAGAACGTTTTCATATACAGCTGCATTTTTCTGACATTTGCTCCCCCAAACCTTTCCTAAAAGCTTCCTTTGATAGAAATCCCATAATCTTCCTAACTCATCTGATTAAATATTAAGTATTCTTACGATCAGGAAGCCTTTCTAATGCCCAGTCTAAACCTTCCTTTGTGTAATTTAAGCCCACAGCTTCCCAACCTACTCACTGCAGCCACGGAGGAGAAGAACATGTCAATGCTGTTACATCCAATTACGTGTCAGAATTTGTTTCTTTAAGCAGAAATGCAGTCTTGTGTCTGCAGGATTGAAAGATCAAATGGAGCATCTGTTACTAACTCAAGTTGGACCCAGGCACTTCCTACAACATGCAGGAAAATGAAATTTCTCAGTGGGGAAAAAAAGAACAATTCCTTTTACAATGACAAAGTGGCCCTGCTGGCTCTTTCCTTCCATGTTTCCAGTTTTCTTAAAACATAGGTAAAATTTGGAAATTTGATAAAATAACTAGAAAGGATTGGTAAGCCTAAGCCTCCTCCCTACATTCAGTGAAATAACCTGCTTGGATCCAGTTAGAATTTTACAGTCTTTGTGCTTCACAGACACAAATCTTTGGGGGAATAAATGTATACATCCTGCATGTCGTTCCTAAAGATAATTCCCCATAAGAATCTCAGCTCCCTCATCCATCTTTGTCTCCTGTTATCTTAATGGGCAAAATGCCCTTGGCTCCTCCAGTGGTGCTAAAACCTGAAGGAAATAAGAGCAGCCCAACGCAGCTCCCTCCTGAGAAGGCACCAGATAATCTACCTGAGTCATACACTCAGTGCATGATTAGTTAGTTAGAGTTTGTAACCTCCACTTCTCTTCTGCTACACCACAGCCAAAGTCAAGCTGTGCACCAGCCAGTGACTCACACCCCATTATTTTATAATATTAGTCATTTAGCTGCTAATTACCAATAAAAAAGGGTTTACTACAAATTCATGGAATAGATTTGCATCATTTTCCATAGATGCAAATGTATCTCAAAACTGCAGAAGCTTTTCCCATTTGATCCCAACTGTGCTTCTCCCTCAGTTCTGAGGGGCTGGAGTGACCCGTTGCTATCCTGTGTGATAACACATGAAGGATGCTGGGGTAGCACAGGCTGGAAGGAAGGAGCTTACCCGAGGACAGATCCTCCTGGATTCACCTCCCTGGAGGGCAGAGGTGCTGGGCTGGTCAGGCAGAGTTTGAAGCATCACCTCCCAGCCCTTCCTTCACCCAACATTCGTTTTCTGGATCCTTGCCTTGCACTTCCTCTCTCCCCACACTTGTCCTGTGAGGTTAAACTGACAGGATAAATGTACAGAGCAATAATTCAGAGAAATTCATCCACAGAAAGGATGTGAACCAAGAGCAGGCAGACCTAATCAAGTCTTGAATGTATCAGCAGAAGTTTATAACTTTTATCTTTTTATGAGACAGATGATCACACACACATTTCCACACTTCTATAAATTTAAAAGAGTAATAAAACTTTCCAGCAGGCTTTGGCAAAATAAAAAACCTCATAACCTCTGTTGCAAAAAAAGCCCAATAGAGATCTCAAGTTGGCTGAGAGAGCCACAGTCTCAAATGTCTAACACCTTACAGTAATAATTTTATAATCCTGATTATAAACCATGGCCAATATTTGTCTTCCAAGGTAAACTATTTGAATGCAATGTTTTTATTTAAATGTGAAATGTTCTAAAAGAGTGTCTTAGATGCAAAATAAAGACTTTCAATCTAAATGATAACTAGGAAAGTTTGAAGCAAAATACAGAAATTAAAACACCTGGGACAGAAACCTCAGATCTGAACCAGAATCTCTGCCATAAAAGACTCACACAGGGAGCAGGGAAATCTTTTTTTCTCAGGTTCCCTGAGAAGATGAAACACTGAGGGCATCTGCAGCATGGGAATTTTTTTTTTTGTCTAGCAAAAAAAAATATTTTTCAAGACAGCAAAGACTTTTAAGCACTGGGACAGGTGGTCTGAGGAGGTAAGAGACCTTCCTTTCCTGACAGCTGGAAAGACTAACTGGATGTCAGTCATCAGTGACACTTGACTCCTTGCAGCGAGCAGGGCTGGACTCAATGACATGGAAAAGTGTCCTCTGCATCATTGTTTTTAAAAATCCACACCAATATTTAGGATGAAGCCTTTAAAGTGACAAAAAAAACCAGAAAAAAAGCACATCGGAAAAAATTAGACATTTTTATAATTTTCTTGCAAGCTGGGATAAAAGGATTTTTTTCATATAAATGCCTCACTCTAACATCAGGATGGAGTTTTGTTCTGTGCTTGCTCAGTTACTTGTGGGCAAAACTGAATGAAAGCAGAACTGCCTCCCCTCTGCAGAGTGCCCTGCCCAGGCCTGGAATGTGACCATTAATTAGAGGAAACACTCACATGCAGACATGATGCTTCTATTAATTAAAAGAAATACCAACATACAAACAGGCTTGAGCTTTATTTTTCATTGCCCCATAGCTCAAGGCTGCTGCAGGAAGAGCTCATAACAGCCAGACAGCATCGCTGATGTTTGCTCTTTGCACCTATTCCTTTTAAAAGTTTGCTTCTTTTACTTAGAGCAAGAGCTGACCAGAGCAGTTTCTGCTCCTGCAGGACATGCAGGATTGCACAGGAGCTCAGCCCCTATAGCTGCTGCCTATCCCAGAGATATCAGCGTCCCCCTGGACCCTCCTTTTAATGCCTCATTTCACTGATAACTCACAGGGTGCAACACTTTTCACAGCTGAGCTCTGCCCTGACCCCCAGGTTCCAGTTCTAAAGACCACCCTGAAGTCCCTGCATGCAGAAGGGCTGCGGTGAGCCACAGCTACTGCAGGGAGCTGCTAAAACCATCTCTTCTTGAGATTAAAACTGGGCATACAGAACTTGTGCTCAGCTGTTACATGACTGTGCTCAATTTGATTTACCATAAAACCATAGAAACTTGTTTAAGAGACTGTGACATCTTGAAAATATAATTGGAAGTAAAGATAGTAAAATACCCGATGCCAATTCTTAATGTTTCCCTTTAGTAAATTCTTTCTTCCTCTTGTGGCTCAAAGAATGAGTAAGGATAAGAAAAAGGCTCAAGCTTTCAAATACGAAAGTCAAAATGAAATTAAGTTGCTTCCCACAGCCTCTCTGTTGGTACAAAGCTCAGTCTGCCACGATTGGATTTTTGATGCTGCTGGCACTGGGAAAGCCTCACGACTGGAATAAAATGCCATTTGAAATGAGATCTGGTTTGAGATGATTCTGCTCCCTGGCACAGCAGTGGTATCCTGCTTTTCCTGATAACTGTGGAGATTAGTGCAGGATTACAGCCTCAAGTGGTGCTGGCTTAACCAGCAAGGTGGGAAACCAGGACATCCCACCACTGTCCATCATCCAGACCTCATCCATAAACACTTGTTTTGAAAGTGGCTAAAGTATTCAAATGAAAGCATGAGATGATATTCATTGTCAGTACTCTTGCAAAATATTCCAAGAAAAAAAACAAACTAATTATTTGAGCTTACTCTGTGCCACAGCCAAATATCAAAGCTTCCCTGCAAGCACAGGTGACAGCAGATATAGTCCATAAAATGCATCTCTTGCTCTTGTACACACAACCTGTTGCTATCATACATGGAAAAGCTGGGCCATGAAAAGCCAGAGGAGACCTGCTGTCCCCAGGGTCACAGCCCCGAGGACATGTCCTGTCAGACAGGCAGAGCAGCTGGACAAAGGTGAACACTTCATCTGACATGGAAACATAAAATTCACATAAAACAGTCCAGGAGGGAGCCAGGATGCTGCAGCAGGGCCCAATCTAAATGTTATGTTCTTCAAAGGCTTGCTTCAGTTGTTCAAAGGTACTGAGGCTCAGCTTAAATTCCCAAAATGAGGCTGGTTTTGTTAAGAGCATTAGGCACTAGTGCAAGTTCTCAGTGCCACGTGTGCCTCCCGACTCACTTGGCTGTCAGAGGTTTTTACAGTTAAAGAAGCCATTAGAGTCAGGTTAATTAGCAGTCAGAAACAAGCCCTCACGTAAGCTACAATTCATTTATCTGGAAAAACTATCAAACATTATTCCTGGATTCCTATTAGTCATGGAATCAGAAAGGTCAACTTTAACAAGGAAAACATTTAAGTTAAAAAAGACATAAACACCTGTCCAGGGAGCAGCACAGCACACACAGAATAATTCACATATGCAAAGTGTGGGAGGTTGTTCTAAGGATTTTACATCACACTCCATACAGGAGCAGTGAATACAAAATCTTTGCTGAAATTCTGATCAAGTTCAGGTTGGGCCATTAGTCATCATTGCCATGATTTACATCTGGTTATGGCCCTCCCCTTCTCTTCCCAGCTAAATTTGCAGTAATTACCAGAGAGGAAATCTGCTTAAAATTTCTGAACACCAAATACATAAAAACAAAAAAGAAAAAAGAAAAAAAAACCAAACCAAACCAAACCAAAAACAAACAACCAACAAAACCAAAATGGATCCTCTGGTCTTCCACATGAAAATGTTCATGGGATTTCTAATCATCATAAGCAAAACCTTATATTTCATACATATTAAATATTGATTTTAAAAGGTTATTTCATTAATTTCTAAATATTTAACCAGTTTGTTTTTAATTATCTCTACCAAAATGCAGGTAATTAATGAGTAGCTGTCAACTCCAGGTATCCAAAACAGAGGAAAATGACAGTGTTTCCTTCTCCTGAGAACCAAAGTATTTAAATGAGAACTGTGGGTACAAAAGTAAAACAAGAGGATTTTCAAGAGTTTCTGGGGCATGGAGGTATACCTTGTTTTTGTCAACAAGTGACACAAAGGAACGTTTTGAAGTTTTTATGTCTCAATAAAAAATACTGGAAGGATATTAAGTCCAGGCAGTAAAACTGGGCTCTTTGTCATGTTTAATTGCTCGGATTCATAACCTAGTTTTGCTGAATCTGGATGTCACTGCTGACTCAAGCAGTTTCTCCATTTTAATACTGTAGAAAAAGTTTGTGTTTCTCCACTCCTGTGAGACGAAAGCATTTTTAGAAATATTCCTGACCATCAGTGAAATTTCTCTCTGCAGAAGCCTCATTGCTGTGCATGAAATCTGTAATTAACTATAGAAAAAAAAAATCTCTGATTGCAACCTGGTGAAAGAAGCCCATACTGTGCTTCATTTTCAAAGACAATGAAGGGAATCACAGCCTCTGCAATTTAGCAGGGGTAAGTGAAGTGAAAGAACAACAGGTACAATGAGGACAAAGAGAAGGCAGAAATGCTTGCACTCAACTCCAATCCCACAAAGCCAACAAGTCCCCACACTGTCCAAACTGAACTTCAGCTAAGGTAAAAGTAGTGAGACCACAAAGCCACTGAAGACAGCGACTTTGCCACGTTCCTTAACATCTCCACTGGACACCTTAAAAAGAAAATAAAAATAAAATTAAATGGAAAAGACTTATTCCTACAGCCAGAGAACTTCACAGCCAACACGAAAAATTTAGAAGGAAATGCCACCAGAAGAGAGTTTTGGCAGCGACACATCTATTTCTTTTCACTGTCTGGTATCTCACCCAAATGCAATCCCACAGCATTTGGATTTTAAATAAAAGGTATTTGTGATGCACCCTTTGAAAGGACAAGCCTGCCTTTCTCTTCCACCTTCTGTGGTCTTTCTGTGTCCTAGTGGCACTCCCTTGTGTTCCAAACGGCATCCCTGGGCACAGCCACAGCTGGATATCAGTGTATTCCTGAATTCCTGAGCTCCCCACAGCTCAGTTTAGGAGAACACATTCCATTCCTTTGTACCACATTCCAAGACAACCTTAAAGGCAGAAAACTCTGCTAAACTGATTTTTGCATAGATTGGAAATATACCAATTTATGGCACAATAATAGTTTTAAAGCTTTATCCTCACATAAAGTTAGCACATTTCAAAAGTTATGCTTAGTTCCTAGGAGATGCTGTAAATTATGTCCCAATCTTGAATTATATATAAACCTCCCCAAAACACTGAAAAACTCTCTGAAATAATCGAGGCCCTCTGAAGTCTTTGTTCCCATCTCTAAACCCTGTGACACAATCCTTCTAACAAAAACTCCAAAATCCCTATCACTGAAGTCAACCGAAAGCTTGACTTTAGTAACTTGATTTTTACTAAGGACTTAAAAATAACTCCTTCTTAGCACATTGCTTGCTTCAATTAAAATATGAAGTAAACTTCAGACAAAATATTTTCTATAGTTAAAATTCCCTATGTATTTTTCCCAGTTTACTTTTTCACAATTACTGCCACAATAACTTAAAAGCATGAGTCGACCACATTTCTTTCCCTTCTCCTCTTTAATTTGATGCTTCAGTTACCATTTCTAACATATTTATCTTCATAAAATTAATTAAAAATTTTACAGCAATACTTTTCCTTACAAAAGGAAAAGCCCAAACTTCCAATTATTTTTGAGAACATTTCTCTAGACTTTTTTTAGCATTTCAAATACCACTAAGTTATCACTTGAATAATCAACTTATTACTTGTTCCTGGAAAAGTATTCTGGTTTATGAGCAAAACTGAGATCCTACATGAAATTTTTATTACAAAAATAATAAATTTGAACAAATCCATGATAATGATGCTACTGAGGTAAGTGGTTTGAAGTTGGAAAGACTGAAGGTAACACCTTGAAGTTGCTTCATCCATCCATTGTAAGTTACTCTGATTTCAAATATTTACTCAAGTAGGAGTAGGCAAGAATATAAAGGTGAAACTTTCTAAAACTGTGCCTGGAAAGGCCTGCAATGAATGGTGCTGGCACTCCTTGAGGTATCAGGGTGTTGGATGTGGAGAGACTGATGAAATGGAACTTGCTGCCCACAGCTTCCAGAGCAGGCGATGGGAATGAGAGCTATTGTGTGCTCACAGCATCTCAAAGGCCAACAAATGTTCTACTTTGGGAAGGAGAACTCCAAAAGGGATAACCAAACCCCTCCTAGATCCATAGATTTAAAGGAAGTAAAGCTGATGATTGACAGACACTACCCAGGCACTCACAGAGAAGCCCCTGGAAAGGATAAAACCCCAAAGTCCACTTTCTTTTTTTTCATTAAATTATTTATTTAAATCTGAAAAACTAATAATTTTCCACAGCACTATTGTTCTTGCTGTTGACAAGGGAACACTGTTCACTGAGCAGCAGTTTTGCTCATTCTTCAACCTTAATTGCATGTTCAAGAAACAGTTCAACAACAGGAACATGAAATATCTAAGAATGTATGCAATGTATGGTCAAGACATTCAAAATTACACATATCTGTTGCTTCATTTTAGAAATACACATGGAGCCAATGTACTGCACATGAACTGATTTTTCTAAATATTTCATAAGGAAAAAACCACAAACTTTCTATGTAACACTTCCATAAATCCTAATTACTTCTGTATTAAGACCAAATTCCTTATCAGTACAGAAGTGGCAAACACAAAGGCTCTTTTGGATCTTACTAAATTCCTCAGTATCCATCAAAATCAAATATCTGAGGTGGAATTTAATGTATGGTCTTGGAAGCAATGTGATTTTACGGTGTCTGAACTGCAGAGCCCAGCATTCCACTACTGGGCTGTGACAGTCTCCTCCATGTGACAGCAAGCCTTTCAAAAATATTATACCCCTATTAGGAGCCTGGACAAGATTCCCTTTTTTTTTAAGCTAGAGAAATCCTCCTTCCCCACTTTCCTCAACATTTTTTGCATACTGAAGTGTGTGGGTTTTTTAAAGGAAGAATATTGCTAAAGTCATTCAAAGTATTTAAATTTCTCTGCAATTTTATCCAGCTGGAAACTGATAGGCATTTTTAAATCCCAGTCTTTTATACCCTGTTCCTGCTTTTTTCAATGCAAATACATATAAATGGATTGTTAGCCAAAATTACCTGTGTGTTTAAATTGTATTTATTAACAAAATGCTGCTGCTGTTATATCCCATGCATTTTAACAAGTACAGTAATAAAACCTTCCAATACTCATAAATTGTGTTTTCTGAGATCAGTATGTTATGCTGGTGACACACAGGGACCCCAAAGTCCAACAGGCGCCCAGGCTGGTCAGGAATGCCGTACCCTACCTGCTGACAGGCAATAATCCACCTGACAAAACCCCTTCTAATGAGACTCCTGCTCTCTTTCATATAAATGCTAATACATATTCCATCCACAGAAAGCCAAGCAGCTTTCCGAAGATGAAGTTCACATAAACTTCAACCAAACATGGATAATCCCCCCGGCACGCTGTTTTCTGTCGGCATCTCGCCGCGGAGCGCTCACCCCCAGAGTAGCACGCGGGGCAGGCTGGTACAGCACACAGCCCGGGTCAGCCCGGGAGCATCCCTGCCTCTGCCCCGGGCCGGGCACACAGCCCGGGTCAGCCCGGGAGCATCCCTGCCTCTGCCCCGGGCCGGGCACACAGCCCCGATCAGCGGGGAGCATCCCTGCCTCTGCCCCGGGCCGGGCACACAGCCCGGGTCAGCCCGGAGCATTCCCGCCTCTGCCGCGGGCCGGGAACACAGCCCCGATCAGCGGGGAGCATCCCTGCCTCTGCCCCGGGCCGGGTACAGAGCCCGGGTCAGCCCGGGAGCATCCCTGCCTCTGCCCCGGGCCGGGAACACAGCACAGCCCAGACCGGTACCACGGTACCGGCCGGCACAGCACGGTACAGCACGGTACAGCTGCAGCCCCGCACCCCTCACATGGCCGGCAGCAACAAATCTCCGTACCCCTCACCTGCCTGGCACCCCCAAATCCCTTCACCTGGCTGGCAGTCCCAAATCCCTTCAGCTGGTCGGCATCACCGCATCTCCTCACCTGATCGACACCTCCTCACCTGGCCGGCAGCCCCGCACCCCTCACCTGGCCGCCAGTCCCGTCACACCGGGCCGGCAGCCCCCTGATGCCTTCAGGTAGGGCACCCCACATACCGAGCCGCCCCGCAGCCCCACACGCCGGCAGCCCCGCACCCCGAGCTGCCCCACACGCCGAGCCGCCCCGGCCCCTCCCGGGCTCCGGGCGCTGTCGGCAGGCACAGGACGGATCCCGCCCTCCCCCGGCCGAGCTGGCTCCGGAGCAGCCGCTGCCTTACCTGAAGGGCATCTCCCACGCCTGCCAGCAGCTGCCAAGGTTTCATGGTCGGCGGCGATGCCGGTGCGGCGCCGGGAGGAGCCGGGGGGAGCCGGGCGGCCCCGGCTGGCCCTGCGGCCCCGGCAGCATCCACGGCCCCCTGCCCGGGCACGGCCAGCCCCGGCTGCCCGGTGTGTCCCGGTGTGTCCCGGTGTGTCCCGGTGCCCGTCCCTGCCCGCTCCCGCCCAACTCCGCTGGCAGGAAGGGCCGGGCGCGGAAGGGCAGCGCTGCCGGTGGCTCCGCTACACCCGCAGCATTCACGGCGGCCGTGGGACAGTATTTATGACTTTCAATCCGCTGCGCTCCGGATGCTGCCGCGAGAGGCGAGAGCCCCGGGCTGCCTGTGCCTTCCCCTCCCGCCTGCCGGGCTCGGCAGTGCCGGCGCTCGGCGGAGCCGTTTTGTTTTAGTTGGAGATAAGAGCAGCTCCACGCCGGCTTAGCTAAAAACCACAGCCTTGTGGGAAAGGAAGGTGGGCACGGGAGAGCAGATTACACTCAATAATTCATTTATGGAGTGGCTTAATGGATGGACTTAATATTAGCTGCTTATTGAAATATTAGACGTGGTGCTAAAGTTTGTAGGGGCTCGCTATTAGGATCAATCTTATCTACACAAAATGGTTAACGTTTGGATTAAATGATGATTAATCTCTTGTGAAATTCTGAATTCCTTTTAGAATAGTATTGCAGACTGTGTTATTTTTAAGGCAAAGACTGCCTGGAACTGAAACAAAACCTGAAAATCTTGCACAAGAGATGGCAGCAATTAACCCATTTGTGGAGAAGAAAAAAAAAAGTTTCATTTAAACATTGAATACTGATCCCTTTCACTACACAAAAGCATTGTTTATGCCCTAACAAATAAGCTGCTATTTCAAAGTACATCTATTTATACAACTGACGTTACGATCTGTAAACAACCACTTGTACTCTATTGAAAAATTCTCAAGATGCTGCTCAGAGGACTTCTCTAAATCTGCAAAATGAATTTTCTACCACACATTCACTATTTCTCAAAAAAAACCCCAAAAGTTTATTAAAACATATTTCAATATTCTGCAATCAAAATCAAGAGCAATCTGATCTCTATCAATCATTTCCTTTTTGTAAATACAAGTCAAAGATTTTGCACCCCTTTTTGGCAGAATAGGACAGACTTGGTTTAATTATGTTCTGTGAAAACTTAACATATAGAAAATAATATTAAATTCAGGCTGTAATTCCTTAATTTGTTCCTTGTTTAGAAGTTTTTATTGTAGCCATGCTCACCTTATTATCCAAAGGGAAAAGAGAACTTTCTACCTAGACAGGCTATGGGACCATTAAGGCGTCTTAATCACAATGAAGTGTATAATTTAAAAAGAGAATGATGCAAGGGTTGGCCTGACCACTGGGCTTAATAGCCAGAACATCTCAGAGCTCACACTGCCTCATTGTGTGGCCTTGACCACATTATTCATCACTTCAGTTTTCCCACTTGTAAAATTAGAATAATATGACTTCCAGTGTCTCCCATCTCTGACTTCTCAGGAGGGCTGGAAGGATTAATGACCCTACAATGCTCTGAGAATGAACAAACACTAACTGCTAAGGCAGAGCTAATATGTTTCAGAGCATTAAAGCACTGAAATGTTAGAAATTCCAATTAAATCACTGTGTCTAAACAGGGGTGAAGTAAAATGCAGGGATTACTAAAATATCGTCTTCTACCACTTACAATCAACAAAATACTATGGGTTGGCTTATTAGTTAAACCTGATTTTTACCATATATTCCTAGCATTAAGCTCAGTTCCACTAAAAATGCCACCAGCAGCAATTAGCACTGCTAATTTACCAAACCAGGCTGTCCGGGGCAAGGCCATTTAGAGTCAGAGCAGTCAAAAACATCTCCATGTACTTCTGGCCTGTTCTTTTGAACCTTTGCAGCACATATGGGCCTTCAATCACAGGACCTGCAATTCTGGCACATGCTACATGTGGTCCTCAGTGCTGTTCTTCAGAGATCCCCAAGCTTTATCCAAGTAATGAAAAAGAGTTTGAACCAACTCATTATCTCATTAGCAAAAAAATAAGGGGGGCAGGGGGATGCATTGGCAAAGCACACACTGCTGCAGAAAGAGCTGCATCACTCACACAGTTGTGGCAACGATCAAAATCAAAATAATCATCTGAATTTCTTTGTCTAGCTTGAACAAGATCATTGTAAATCTACATTTCAGTCTATAGAAATAGTAACCTTGAATTAAAAAATCTGTGCACATCACACATTCCTTTCCACCCCTCTCTCTCACAGGTGGGTAACCGTGGTTCCTCCACCTTTTGGTAGAACTAGAGATGAAATGTCTGCAATCCCTAATGGCCCAAGGATGGCAGGGCTGGTCCTTGAGTCCCCTGTGCAGGGGGGTTGCAGAAGCTCAGCTGGGATGCCCTTGTTGCCAGCAGGGATACTCCAGCAGCTGTGGGTGAACCAGACCCACAGGAGCCCTCTGCAGAGCCAGAGTTCAGTGCCCTGTGAGGATGAGCACAGGCTGCAGTGGCAATCACAGCAGGCAGAGCAGGGTTCAGCTGCTGCACATCCTCACTGTGACCTTCTCACACATCTGCTGCCATGGCACCTCCTGAACCTTTGTCCTTCCTGTTGCACTTGCAGGGACAAATCTTGAATAACTGAAATATTACTGTAATGGCAGCAGCTGTTGAGGTTTCAGTAAATCCAGATTTCTATCTTTTTTACTGGAGAGCTTCAAATAAATATTTTCAATGTATTTATTGAATAGCACAGACGAGTGCCATCACATTATGTGTCATGGCACATCAAAAGTTCTAAATCAATTTAGTTGTTTGTCATCTCTTACATCTTTTTCTCCTTAAAAAGGGGAGTGTTTTTCTTCTGAATTGTCCAATTGACAGAGAAAATCACAGAGAAGCAGACCAAAGCAACTAACTGTAAAATATGTGCCTTTTAGTGAAAGGTGCAGCTGGAGGGGTTTTTCTTAACTGATGCAAAGGTGCCCATGTCATCCTAGAAAGCTTCCAGCTCAGTCTTCAGTGGGTAACTGATTTAGCCATAATTTCCTGAACTAAGTTTCTGTGCTGTGGGAACTATTAAAAATCAGCATAACCACTGAAGGAAAGTGAATATTGGCAAAATTCACAAGCAGCATCTCAAGCAGGAGGTTATTCTGTAGCTGTCCAGTTTGTAAAGTGCTTTTACTACAGTTAAACAGGGCAGTGAAATGTGGTTTAATCTTTAATGCACGTCCATGTCCAACACACGGGGGCTCTCCATGCCTGATGGATTCCTGCTGGAATGGTTTCTTCTTACGTGCCATCTAATGAGCAGCACCACACCAGGGAAGCCTAATGAAGCATATTCAGATAGACAAGTATTGTGTGATTAATCACAAACACACTGCAGTTTTATTTCAAAGGGGTTTGTAGTTTCCATGTGCAAGTTTGAGCCAGATAACCAACATGTTAAGAAATCTAGCATCCATCAGATGCCACAAACCCAAGAGAGCAATCGGAGCTCCAGGAAATCTGAGAATGCATGGTGTTAAATGATGCCAAATAGTATCCTTTGGAGAGAATCTAAATGATAAGGATTTTAAACCTGAACTATCAAAAGAAATACAATCAGAAAACAAAAGTTTTTCCTCTATTGAGCAGAATTTTTAACTGATCTCCAGGGGTTGGATCCTGCAAGCATACACAACATTGCTAAGAGCACAGTGAAACTAATTACAAAGGTACACAAAAATAATTTGGTTTAGCATTGGACCTATGAAAGAGCTGTTCCAAAAAAACAGTGACACAAAATACTAGGTGTTTTCAGAAATCATTTTTCTGTATATTCAAAATGTCAGTACTTTTCTTTAGCCAATTGCTCATAAGTAGCCTCCATAATGTGTAAATGTGATTATACAGATCTGAATTGCTTCATTTTGCATTAGGGGTTGGGTTTCCTTTTCCCAAGGTGTATTTGCTACTGATGTCACCAATCTCTCTGGAAGGTTCTAGTTCTGTTTCTGCCGTTCATACAATTAAAGTAGTTCACAAATGAGGTGGTTTAAACATTGCAAGTGTCCAAAGGTACTTTCATACTCTTGCTGCAATGCTAAATGCAAAACTTTGCAGCACATTAAACGAAAATTTTATTTTCTATATTTTGTCCAAAAAGTTATGCCTAATTTCATTCCAACACAAGAAATACCACCAACAAAACAGTAGAGGAACATCATTTTGATGCAACTAAACTAGTACTGCACTAAGAAATGTTACTTAAAACATTGCCACAAAAAAAAAAAAAAAACCTTTCCCGCATAAATGCTATGAAAACTGCTACAAGAATAACCACTCATGCCTGTACTCACCCCCCTGTAAAGAGCAAAAATGCATATTCCACAGGACAGGGATTTTTTTGCACAGCCACTGCTGCTTAGGAGGTCAGGTTCAAAAAAGAATTACTTATCCAAAGCCCTAAAATAAAGCAAAGTTTCTGAAGAAGCATCAAATCAAGGAAAAAAATCTGTATCTCATTTCTGTTAAGTGTAAGGAAAGCACCAGACACCATTTACCAGCAGCATTCACTTTCAAGGCTGTTGACTCTTTTTTTGAGCTTGTTGCAAAGTTTAATGTGAAACATAAGGTAACAACACATCTACCGACATGAAGAAGAAACAGGTCTCTGAAAAGTTTTGAAGCAAAATAATTCCTTCTGTGCTTATACATATTCACAGCCCTGTTGAAATGCTAAAGAAGTCACAGGAATTTGCATTCCTAAAGCAGACAGCATTTCCACAGGAACAAGGATTCCTAGTTAAGGCTGCAACTTGGACTCTAACATTCCACTATGTATGTCCTTCAGAGGTAATCTGGATCTGCATTTAGGTGTTTTTCCCACACAAGATACATTTTTTTTTTTGTTTAGTGATTAGAAAACACAACTTTTTACTGTGTTGTGCATTCAAAACGTCTTCCAATTCCGCAATCTTTCTTTTTCCTTCCCACAGTATTAATGCAAATTGTTTCCTCAATAAAACTGCAAAAGGTTAATTTGCCTACAGAGCCTCATGACCAGAAAAACACAGATGTGACAGTACTCACCACACCAGCGTGAGGAAATGTCAAAACACAACGGAAAACACCTGAAAAACCTGGAAGTGCAACTGCTTTCCCTTGGAGATCAAATCAAGGTGCAAGATAATACCTTCAAATGATAAAGTGCAGCCTATGCCACAGAGCAGGGCCCTGAATGCTGCTCAGAACATCAGATAAAGTCAAGTTAAAATCCTTCCCAGCCCTGCATGACAGCTGGAAGGCACTGAGGGAGCACCGAGCCTCCCCCAGCCACCCTCAGAGGCACAGAGCCCCGGAGAGCCTGAACTGAGACTCTGCCTGTGCCCCTCAGTACAGCACAACCCCCCGAGCCTGACACCTGCCTGCACCCGCTGCCAAGGAAATAGAAGGACAGAGCTTGGACATTCCTAGAAGATTTTTGGCCCAGAAAGTAGGCAAAGAAATACTACTGGGCAGCTCTGTGAGATGGATGGAGGTAGAACTTTGTTGAGAAGATGAGTAACTGCCTCTTTTTTATTCCTAGTTATTAGTTATTTTTTCTTTATTATTAGTTAATGGCAAATATTTATTTTGCAGCTGTATTTATTTTTACTCCACCTATTTGCAGTTGCCCTCCAGATTGCAGAACACACCAATGAGACTTTTGTCACTGGCTTTAGAGGCATGATGTTTACTTCCTGCTAAAATGAATGCAAAGATTTAAATATCTTTATAAATAC
This sequence comes from Acrocephalus scirpaceus scirpaceus, assembly GCA_910950805.1. Lineage (NCBI taxonomy): Eukaryota > Metazoa > Chordata > Aves > Passeriformes > Sylviidae > Acrocephalus > Acrocephalus scirpaceus. The sequence continues at coordinate 3,909,328 of OU383786.1, read as the reverse complement.
AGGACATAAAGCAGCGTAGGGATTGTTATTTGAGATACTTTAAACGTACTTTCATCACTTAATATAACACAGCCACGCAAATGCCACCACTTTCTGCAATATCAGGAGGAAGGCAGAGGTTGGGACCACCTCCAGCTCAGTTCTTGGGGACCTTCTCTCCTTTAAAGTCCTGCTGGCACAGAGAATGTCACAGTTTGTGCATGCAAGCAGCCCCTTGCTCCTGCCCTTCTGTGGCACAACACAGTTGACTAATTAATTTTTTTAAGTATTCAAAATGTGACACATATATGGGATTGAATACAGATTAGCATTACAATAATCACAAAGCTTCTGCAGCCTCAATTTGCCTTCTTGCATCGAAGTTCCCTTTAATGTGCAAATGAACGATGCCACTACCTATCTGGAAATAAACAGGCTCATTGTGGCTTGTCACAAACACAGGCATTCAGGGTTATATTAACAGCACACCATAGGCTGGCAGGGAAATAAAAGATCCACGCCCAACTCCTGGTGCCACATCCTGATCCATCCCACCGGTGGCATCCCGGAGTGGTGTTAGGAAAATCTCCTTCCCCCTAAATGTTCCTGGATTTAAGTTGTTTTCATGAGTTGCAAGGGCTTTTTTGACCTAGTTATAAAGACAGGATATCTTTGCCAAACTGAGTCAAAAGAGAGCAAAAGGGACACGAAATAATCTCAAAACTTCAAACCCAGCAAAAGCTGAGAGAGCGGTTCAGAGGAGGGATGGGCCACACAGCAAAAGGCAAAAGGGAATGGGGGAACAGGGAAGTGAGCTGGCTGGAGTGTTCAAACCCCTGACAGTAACTGGAAAGTGAAGGGGAACAGAATTTTTTTTTTTTTAGTTAATATTTTTACCTTTCAGTTTTTGAGATTACCTAAATCAGTAAGTCTGGAGTCACCTCACACATCACAGGCCCCACTTCACACACTACAAAAGGACCAGCATGTCCTTGAAGAAATCCTTTACTGACTGTGGGCAGGCCCTGGCACAGGATGCCCAGAGCAGCTGTGGCTGCCCCTGGATCCCTGGCAGTGTCCAAAGCCAGGCTGGACAGGGTTTGGAGCAGCCTGGGACAGTGGAAGTTGTCCCTGCCCATGGCAGGGGTGGGACAAGATGAGCTTTGAGGTCCCTTCCAACCCCAACCATTCTGGGATTCATGTGTTCGGCAAAAAGGGCTGCCCCGGGAGCTGTTGGTAAACAAGCACATTCCTAACAGGATCCTCAGTGCCAGGGCAGTTAATTATAGGGTTTGCTTTACAGTGAGATGCAAAATACAGCTCAGAAATAGATGATCCTTTGGAGGGATTTAGGGAGACTAATGCTAGGTTGGTCATCCATCAAGGAATGCACACAGGATATTTCATATCAACATCTACGTAAGATGTTTCCAAGAATAATGAGTGCACAATGTTTTAAACCCAAATTTCACACATTTTTCTGACAAAATGTTGTGGACTCGTGGTGTTAATTTTAGCAGTTTCAATTGGATTTGGTACGGTTGGAAATGCAAGGGGAAATCTGCAGTAATCAGGATGTGACACTCATTAACACTTTCACAAAATACCCACTGGATTTGCATAAACTCTGAAAAGATTCATTGGTGAATCTTTAATATGAGATTTCCCTTGGTTTTACTCCACATTCAGCTCCATTTGCCCTCCCTCTCTCCTCTCCCCTGCCAGCGAGAACTGCTGTAAACAGTCCATAACAAAGCATAATAAAATGCACTGAAAAACTAAAATATACTTGTAATTACCCAAAAGCCTATATTATTGCATATATAATTTCATAAACTGCAAATATTTTTCAAGAAATTCTTCTGCAAGGGAAAGAAATACTAATTGGATACAATGGCTTGATAGAGTGGCACTCCGAGTCACTTAATAAATCTGGAGATGCACAGGCAAGTTCTTTAATGACCTGTGTATAAAACCCATCCATGGCCCGGCTTGCAGACAGAACAGTATTTGCATGCAAAATAGCAGGGAAAGAGTCTAGGAAATGGATAAACCACTAAGGCAGCAGAAGGTTTCTGGTCCTGACACAAAAATTTTAGGCAAATGCCACTGTTGAGGGAGACAATTCTTGCTACTTCCAATATTGTAAATGTGGCAATGAATTAAAAAAAAAATCTGGGTTATTTAAGTCTTCTTTGAGAAAGACAACCTTTTCAAGAGTCAATATTTGCCGTGAGTTTTTAGCTGAACTATCCAGGACCTATTGCACTACACTACATCAACACGGGCTATATCCAATATATAATGGGAAGTTCACAATGGAAAAAAAATTATCTTCTCTTATGAACTACTAAAAAAGCATTACCAGGTTTAAAAATTCTCATGGAAGTTCATTCTGCTGCTAAAAATGCTTTTTGGTTACTTTTGGTTCTAAATAGAAATCTTCTACAAGAATGGTTACAAGTTCAGCATTAATAGGGTAAGTTTAAGTAATTTTAAGATAAGATTCAGAATAAAATTTTAAATGCGATTCTTCTCCCTGTCCTAAATTCCTGCAAAGAGACATAAATGACATTTAATTTCTGGTGTGCTATACTCCAACCCAACTTTTCTGTTTCTGTTAGAGCTGAAGCTTTGAAATGATTTGAACTATGTACCTGTACAGAACAGCTGCACCAGACAATGGATTATTTCACTTGCTTGCATTTTGAGAAAATTTATTGACTGAGAGTCTCATTTCATTGCTCCTTCTCAACACATCATTATCTCTGATATCCCACAAGTACATGCAAGAATTTTCTAAAGGAAAATACAACCGAAGTGTGAGGGCCAGGATCCATTCCTGTATTTTATTTCTGGTTAAACTCTCAGGCTCAGATCACCTTTATGTCTTGCTCACTACTGAGTAATGGAAGCAGGCTGGGGAGAAAAATGAATATAAGTGGTTTTATTTGTCTTGTGGAATCTTTTTAAAGATAAATTAGAACGTCAGAACTTGGATATTTTTTTTCCCTGCTGAACAACTGTGAATTGTGCTGAGGTCACTTGAAGTGTAAATACTCTGAGCACTTTTCATTTGAGTTTTCATTTTTAAAGAAGTAATCTTGAAGTAGAACAAATTTTTTTGTTACGGTTTAGTAAGCAGAATTCTCAATCCAATGTTTTAATGCTCCCAAAACACAACTGATCACAAAGCAACAGCAGATCTCGGTAAGTAAAAACTCAAAAATTTTTCTCCAACTCAGAATTACCCTTTTCCAAGGCTTACCCATCACAAGACTAACTTGTACCCATAAAAAACACAAAACTTGTGAGATAATTTCAGCAGCCACAATAGCAACGACATCCTCTGTGCCATTCCTCAAAGAATTCTCCTTGTTGGATGCACAAGTGGACTGTTAAAGCAGCAAAGCATTCCCTGGTTCAGGACTGCAAGGGTTCCACCCAAAACTGTAGAGCAATAAAATGAATAAATCAAGAAATAAATAAATCAGAAAGGCATTACAGGCTTTCAGAGTGTGCTAATGACATGTGAACTCCCTGACCCTGTGACTGAAGTGGTGGTTATTATTGGACAACCACTGGGAAAATAAGCTGTTAGAAAATAAGAAGTCTTTACTTTTATGTCACTAATTCAAATGGCACAACAATGACTCTTTTGAACATTATTTCTCAAAGCTGTCATATATTGTTCACGGGAATCAAGGAAAACAAGTTCATCAAATATTTCCCTTCTCACTTCCCTGTATCCATGGCAGGCATCTCAAAACACGTGCATGCCGCACTGTCCCTTACAAGAGCATGAAGGAACACTTGGATGGACAGTCCATTTCTGCCTTGCACAGGTCAGGATCGTAGGAAACAAATTTCAGGGTGGGAAACCAGGAACAGGAAGAGCACACTGTGTGTTCTGCTGCTTCATAACTCCCTGTGCATGGGTATAGTGGGCATTTCTGGTGGCTCAAAGGGATGGAGTGCACAGACAGTCAGGAATAACTGAAGTATGGATACTTTCTATGACTACAAGGTGATTTTTTCTGCCACTCATACCTGGTTGTCTGCAAATTCCATCTAGACAGAACTTGGACCCTGGGTGCCGGAAATGCGGCCCTGAGGAATCTGTATCAGCATGGATTTCTTAAAATGCAGACAGTATGGGAAAACACAGCAAATACTCTGAGGCCTGACAGCCTCTCCTGGAGCTGGCACAGGTGGAAGGAGGCTGGGCAGATAAGTGTTGGCAGGCACTGGAGCTCGGTGCTCAGCCATGTTAAGTACATAGTATGTTATTGGTTGTTCACAAATATTAAAATGAATGCTATATGTATAATGTTGGAAAACTTTGCTGAGTGAATATAGTTTCTTTTATTTCTGCTATTAACAAAACTTAGAAATAGTAGTGTGATAAATATATATATATATATTTTTTCCTGGGCTATAGCAGGGTATTAAAATTAAGACTATGTGATGTAAAAAACTCTTGTTCATGTAACTAACTCAGAGAATGGTAAAGATAATCAGGAAATTCCTCACATTCTTGGGTCATCCTATCTGGATGAAGATGGTGGTGACCAGAGCCCCATGGGAGGAATTTATTTACCCTCTGTTATCAGGGAGCGTGGGGACACAGGATGGAGCCACAAGGAGAAATAAAATGTTGATCTGCAGGATGGAATGGGGGTTGAAATCAAGCAAGAGAACATCTAAACTCAAAGGGATGTTTGAATCATGCATGGGGGTCTATGAATATGCAACAAGCTGGTGCATTTAAAGAAGTGTTTCTGAGTTAATAGTGTGCTCTTTGCTAAATGCCAAGCACATGGCCATAATTTTAAACCCTCTTATTGTCTTTTTATTAAACCTTTTAAATTTTACCAGAAAAGTGAACCTCGTTTTTCACAGCCAGCTGCCTGCATCCTCCCAGGACTGGTGCTGGGGCACACAAAAGTGTGGCTGGGGCAGAAATGCAAACTCAGGTTTCTCAGACACAAGCTGGGCCATCAAGGCCACCAGTTTTTCTGCCCACTCTGAGAGGCAGAAAGTGAAAGCTCATTATTTGTACATCAGGAGCTCTTCAGGCTGATTCTGGAATAAGGACACAGCACAGCACATGGAGCTAGGGCTGGCACTAAAGGGAACATGAGATTCCAAATGAGGAAACAGGGAATTCCACTTTCTCCATAACATTATGGCCACATTCCTGCTCCAGACACCGACTTCCACTGAACATGAGTTTCCAGAGAGATCAGGCTTCTTTCTGAAGGCACACAAAAAGTCAGCCCTCTATTCCATTCCAGTATCACTGGGTTTCCTCTCCTGATTTTAGAATTATTGTTCCTACCAAATGGCACCGCTCCTAGTATGTTCTGAGGTTCCTAGAATTTCATGGCCATTTCTGCTCTCTCTTCTCTTTAGGAAAACCCTCAATCCCCCCATTCAGGAGATAAACTGAAAGGCTGTAAACCACTAGCAAGCGATAATTTTACCTGGGAAACAAAATGGCATTCACACTCTGAATAAAAGATAAGGAGAACAGGGAAAATTCAGGACAACAGTCAAGGCAACATATTCCACATTGGCTTCAACAGGAAAAAAAATAATTTGTGGATATAAAATTTTGAATGAAAATTACAGTAATAATAAAACTGCAAGTCAACTTTTTACTGCATTGCAATAAAATAATACTCAAAGCTTCAGTATGTCATACCTCGTTCTAGAGGAAAGTTCAGATGAAAGAACAAAAAGATTTAGATTATCCTTTTAGATATATATATCTGTGATATATCTATATTTTTACATTTCTATGCATAAAAATCACAGAAATATTCCCAAACACATTTGCTGAGACTTTTAAAAGAAATACAGTTTACCATTATTCCATCAATAAGACAGAGAACCCAAGAAAAACAAGTGATCCCAATTACCCCCCAAGCCCCAGTGATGCTCACCTTAATGTCTGCTGCACTGAATAAGCATTACTCATATATTTGTATCCACATCTATTTAATAACCTTTATAGACGAGCAAGTATAACCTGATTGTGATTATTTGGAAAACGGAAAAGCACCAGAGAAGTTTTTGAATTGCAACACCAGGAACAATGGTCAGGAATATTTTGTAGGGAAGTTGTTTAGATCAGTTGTTTACAACAGGCTGGAAGGCTCTGACTGCCAGGGCTTTGACAATAAAGTGCCATCACCTTTTCATAAAATGGGAAGAGTAAGGCTTCATTTTCAATAGAAAAGAAATTTTCCTGCATTCTTGTGAATTCTCGCACATCAATACGTCTTTTTTGTATTATTCAAAGAACTGTGAGGTGTGGGTGATTTCACTAATTGAACTCAAAGTCAGAGCAGGATGATTTTTGGAACACCACTTAAAGATTCTCCTATTTTTATTAGCTTCCACACCTAGAGAAGTGAGTGACCATCACATCACCTCTGCTCTGGCAGTTTTATTATTTCATGCCAACTTCACACAGTGACTTCAGCTGCTACACAACCCTTCTAAGACTTTTAAATGGTTGCTCCATCTACACCCTAAAAACTTACCAATATTTCAAGAGAACACAATATTCCATATTTGTTTACATTTTTAAACCTACACATCACCCCAAGCAAATAAACTGTTTTCTAACCTGTGGAGTTATGCAGTATTTATTGAATTGTACAATTCACTGTTATTATGAGAGCATGAAACAACAAGTGTAAAATTAAAACTCATCGTTACCTTGAAATCTGGCATGAAACCTGAAACTAAATTAAATCTTATCTAAATGCCAAAACCAAGGAGAAGGAAAACACCACCAAAGGGAAAACTTGTTTCTAGATTCCCCTTGCTATTTCCTATTCAATTTGTTTGCATATTTACAAACAGAAGACCAAAAAAAGGTACCTGAACAGTCACAACTGAATCACCTGGAACAGTGAGAGGCTGGCATGTGGATGAAGGGAAACATCTTCCCATCAAAGACTTTGAGAAGAGTCTAAATCTACTCCAAATCCAGACTTGGAGAGCTGTTGAGAATACAGCAAGATTTAATGCTCTGGATGAGTTTTATACCATATACTGATCAAGACCAATAAAATTACACAAACTGGGATAATTTTTACCATATCCAAGCAGATATGAAATCACTTCTGTGCTGGTTTGAAAGCAAAACCAGTGAAGGACTCCAAGTCAGAAACACAATTTAATAAGATGAAAAGAAAATAAAGTAAAATAAAAGTAATAGTACAAAAAAAACCTTGACAGAGTCAGAATACAACCTGACACCCTGTTAGTTAGGGTGGTAGTGGCAGTCCAGATGAGATGGTCTTGTCAAAGCAGTGATTCCTGTAGAAACGTCTGGCAGCTCTTGTCTCCTCTGGGAGTCCAGAGGATAAAAGCTGCCTGTGCTGTCCCAAACCCTGGATTTATCCAGGTGGGAATGCTTGGCTCCTCCCCCTGGGCGGAGCATCTCACAATGGGCTGATCTCATTCTATGAGTCCTGCAGTGGGTCCTTGATGGCCCATTAAACAGAGATAACTCCCGGAGGGAGTTATCTATGAGTCATGGGCAAGGCATTGTTAGGCTCGTTAACAGAAGATAAGGAAAACACTGCCCCACCCTGGCTCCAACGGCTCATGGGGATAGAATACAAACCTTGGGCACAATTTACATTGTAACCTAGGACAACTTGCCAGGGCACAACTCAGTAACAGCTGAACTGCCCATCCACCTGCACACAGAGGCAGAAATGCAGACAACTGCAAGCAGATTTTAGGAATTCTATGAAAACATCCATTGAAACAAGGAAATGTTCGCACAGCTTTTCATTCATGAACTTGACAGCAGAAGTTCAATGAAGAATCAAACCAAATTATTTTTCTTGCTAAATGGGACAGGGTGTCATTGGATTCAATCCAATTATTTGGTCATTAGAATAATGATCTACCATTCCAGGCATCCTTGTACACAATGCTGGGCCCATTTCAAAGAAGCCAATCTACCATGTAGAGCACTGGAAGTCAAGTTTTCCCAGGAAAGACATTTTTTATTTCTGCCAATTCTATTATATAAATCTTCAGATAATAATAAGCTCAATAAATTTAATGCAGCTGGAAATGACTCAGAGAAGCAGAAATGGCAGGCCTTCAATGCAGAATGACTGACAGGCCAAGGAAAGGAGAGGACAATTGGAATGACAGCTCAAGCCACAGTGTATATCACCACTGAGCTACCTGACAACTCTGCAGGATGCCACCAGAGATGGTTGTTTGGCTGCAAAGAACAGGGTTGGAAAGTAATTGCCTGAAGACTGAAGGACACAGACCAGACAAAGATTTGACCAGACTAAAGGAAATAAGAATGGAGATAGGAAGGCCAACTACAAGCACACTGACTAACCCAGAAAGGAGCCACGGGCACCAGGAGCACCATCACAGGTGAGGAGCAGGCACACACTGCTCCTGTTGTGGAATCCCAGAGGATGACGGGTAGGTGTGCCCCAAACACTGACAGCTGGGTGCCCCTGGGGCCAGCCAAGGGCTGCTGGCAAGAACAAGGCGTGGAGTAAGCTCATCTCTCACGATCTGAGATAGGCTATCAAACAAAGCCCTCTTGCTGCCTGCACCATTGAAATCAGCCTTTACAAAAAGCTTCTACAGGATTTGGGCTCTCCTTAAGTGTATCAGAAAGGAAATGTGTGATCACAGTAAAACCTGTGAGCTGTTCCCTGCAGACAACAGCCCTGCACTTCAGCCGAGCCCTTCTGCTGAAGGTCTTACTGCAGGTCTTTCAGTTAAGTGAAATATAAATTGGTAACTGTTGTTGATACTAATTTCTAAGACACTTATAACTAAATTATCCACTAGAGAGCACAGCAACATTTTCAAACACATTCTGCTTATGCCTGCAAGTGCCAAGTGAGGTCCTTGTGGCACTCAAAGTCACTCTCCACACAAGAAATATGCTAAACAATCTGCCATGCACAGCAGAGATAAGGAATGGACTCAATACAAGGCTTGAATGAGAAAAGGTCAACAGACCATGAACTTTTAATGAACAAATTTCAGCTGCTCCCAGCCTGGTGTGCAGTTCTTGGACATTACTGATGAAATAACTTCTTTTGCATTATACACTTTTGTGTATAAATATATAACAACATACAACAGAAGGAGAAAATACATCCTCCCTTCCTGTAGGAGAAAGCCTGAGCAGCACAGCTCATCGGCATTCTGGCCAAGAGCTGCTCTGCTTCCTGGCCTCCAATATATTCCGGTGATGTCATGACATTTTTACTTTCCATTAAAGAAAACCTTTCATCATTTACTACTTCCGATTTTAATGAGCATCCTGAAAATTCATCTGTTTTTTAAAAACATAAATAAAATATTTTTCAGTTTTGCTGTATTTTACAGTTGCTGAGAACAAAAAGAATATCATCCATATAAAGCACTCTGGAATTTCTGCTATAAAATATTGTTTAAACCTGCTGTATTCCCACAGGACTTCATCAATACATTGACAAGGGTGTCCAGAGCATGCAGAAATTTGAATTGCACATCTCAGAGCCACAGGGAGACAAATTAACTCTACCAGAGATCTTTGCTAAATATGTTTTTCTTCCTTTTCCCACAAACCATTTGAGTCAATCACTGCTGTAAAAAGATTAATAGTGTAGGGCATCTTGTATTCCCAGAAAAACATAGAACTTGGCATATCTAGTCAAATATGATCAGAAGTAGATAGATTCAGACATTGAAAAAAAAAGTCATTGAAAGTATTTAAGTCTGAAATAAGGCACATGCAAGAGAAATCTTGTCCTAAACTGTATCAGTTACTGCTTTATCATCTGGAGAAGAGGGGGGTTATAGACATTTCTCATTTATGTTGGCACCGCCACAAATAGAAATATTAAAATAGAAATAGAAATAAAATATAAATTTTAATGCTGACAGGTACTACAGAATGCAAAGAAGAGTGCTAGGAAAGCATTCACTGTCCTTGGGAGTTGCAGGCAGCACAGTCAGCTGGGAGGATGGCAAATCACTTGAGAACCATTACTGCAAACGAAGAGGAACAAATAGCAAGGTGCAGAAAATCCAAATCAGCAAGGAGGGATGAACACAAACCACAGCCAAGGTGCTTCATGAGTATAAAGGCTGACATGGATTTCCACAGGTCAGCTCAACAGGGTGTTGAAATATCGTATAATACAGATTATGGTAGTGCTAAATGCAATATAGTCACAGGACCATAGAATGGCTTGGGTCAAAGGGACTTTAAAACTCATTTTGTTCCAACCCCCTGCCATGGGCAGGGACACCTCCCACTATCCCAGGTTCTTCCAAGCCCCAATGTCCAACCTGGTCTTGGACACTGCCAGAGATCCAGGGGCAGCCACAGCTGCCCTGGGCACCCTGTGCCAGGGCCTCCCCACCCTCACAGGGAACAATTCCTGCCCAATTTCCAATCTAAACCTCCTTCAGTTTCAGGCCAGTCCCCTTTGTCCTATCAGTACCTGTCCCCATGAAAAGTCCCTGTCCAAACACTCAGTGTTATTTCTTTGAGGTTACTCTAATCCACTTTTCATTTTCTTCAGTCCTACCAGTTTAAAATCACCATCACTTAGTTTCCATTGTTATATGTTTGTACAGTTGAGGAAAAACAAACAAACCACAAAAAAACCACCAACCAAACAAAAAACCCCACACACCACCACCCAAAACAAAACAAAAAAACCACTGAAAATAGAAAGAAGAAATATGAATTATCATGTTTTCTCAGTGTAATCGAAATTATGGATAACTCCTGGCACAAGTGGGTTAACCAGCTTACCAAATCCTCCTCAACACTGAGAAATGTTTCAATATTGATACACCTGATTTCCCCTTCTGCCTTTCAAATCACACTAATGGGGCCTAAGTGAGAGCGGGAGGTATAGGGGTGGTATCTAAAATGGCTTCACTGGCAACACCCTGCAAAATAAGGCCAGAAAACAGCAGCAGCAGCCAGCTCCTACCTAGAGAGCAGCTTCGTGAATCTGTGTCTGCTTCATCAAAAAAAGTTGAGCCTTTTTTGATGATTTCCAGCCCCCCAGTAAAACAGTTCTCTGCAGCATAAAGTGTCCAGGTCTTGGGAGCAGAGCTGCTTTGAAAGGGGGAAAGATTTCCTGGCTGGAGATGAAGTGCTGACCCGTGGTTATTAAAGCTGCAGCTCCTTCACCTGCATGGTTTTCATAAGTGTTTTGGCTCTGCAAGAGTTGATGAGCAGTTTAACATCCTGCTGGGAAAATAATAGCTTCTACATCCATGTGTGGACCATCTCAATTCATCTGGGGAAGAAAAGTCTCTGTAGGTGCAAAGGCTCACACGAAATATATACTTTTAATAAAGCATTTAGAGGCAAAAAGAATGATACTGACTTTCCATCTTAGCTAAAGACAGGCTCATGCTGGAAAAAAATCTGTTCATGTTGGACAAATGCTGAGGCTGATGGGCCTAAGGCTTCTGTGTGCACTGTGGCACACACTTCTAAGTGGATTTATCTTTTTAAAAAGTGTTTTGGTTTTGGTTAAATTACCGATTTTAAATTTGACAGAAGTCACTCAAAAGACTGTTGTTTTCAAACAACATTACCACAATAAAAATTAAAATAAATCTAGACTAAAGCAGGAATTTTATTATTCAGAAAAAATTCTTTACCTCTGACTGGTTTGAGTGTATCATACCAAAGCCAGACCTCACACAAGGACGAGAAAAGGCTCACTTTGAGAAAAGCCACAGCAAAGAGGCTCCATTAATTAAGCAAGGAGAAAGGCACACATTTAACACCATGGACAGGTGGTATGTAGAACTCATCAGTGTGGGCTCTTCCTCCAGGAGATGGATAAAGAGATGCAACAATCCCTCTCATAACTCCACCTTTCTATGGCTTGCCAGGTGCCTTGTGCACACTGGGGCAGGCAGGGCTGAGGAGGCACAGCAGATCTGTGCCCAGCACCAAACCCTGAGCCTGGGAGCCAGCAAACTGCAGCACGGCTGGGCACACACACAGCTTTGGGGCACACAAGTTTGGGGGCACATGGTGAGGTTTGGGGGCACTCACAGAGGTTGGAGTCACACCGAGAGGTTTGGGGGCACACAGAGGGGTTTGGGGAGCACACACACAGGTTTGGGGCACATAGTGAGGTTTGGGGGCACACAGTGAGGTTTGGGGTCAAACAGTGAGGTTTGGGGGTACACAGAGGGATTTGGGGGGCACACAGTGAGGTTTGTGGGCACACACACACAGAGGTTTGGGGCGCACACACACAGAGGTTTGGGGGCACACAGGTTTGGGGGCACACAGGTTTAGGGGCACACAGTGAGGTTTGGGGCCACCCTGCACACTCTGGGGCTGCTGGGACTCTGTGCTGGGGCTGAGCTCAGCACAGAGCTTTGGTTATAACCAAAGGTGGCACAGGGCAGAGCTCTGAAGGAAGGAAATTCTCCAGACTCTGTCCTTAGCCCCGTGTGCACTCAGGCTGGGGAGCAGGGAAGCCTCGCTCTGCTGCAGAGCCCCAACAGGTGACAGAACTGCTTTACATAAAGGTCATGGCTGTGCCCCAGCAGAGCTGGCCTGTCAAGGACAATAACACAAATCAGAGCACCACCAATGGGGTGTAAAATCACTGCAGCTCCAAAACTCTCTGCTGAGAATCCCAAGAGAGGTCATTTATCAAACAAACTTCTGAATCTCACAAAGACAACAACGCTGTCTTAACATAATCACATTTTTTATTAAGAGCTCAGCTCATTAATATACAATTTGTTTTAAGAATTAATTTAATATGAGCCCCTTCACAAGCTTCAGATTATACATCTTGGTTTTTTTGGAATGAAAACAGGAGACTCATTTCTCCGACAAACTGAAAGATAATTTTTATCTTAAGCTTTCCACAAATACTACTTTTGTTTAAACTGAGAGAAGCATGTGTACAGTATCATTTAGCAAAATTAACAGAATTATTTTTATACTGATGACACTAAAATAAACTCAAAACATACATAAGAATAAGGCTCTGTTTTTATCTTCTGTCTACACACCCAGTAAAGTGCTTCTCTGCATATATTTCATATAAAACTTGACACAAAACCCAGGCAGCCCTAGATCTAGCTACATTCCACAGTTAAAGTGTTTTTAATTAAGAACTTGTGAAGAATTGGAATATATGTGCTTCAACATCACACCAGCAAGTTCCCAAGCAACAACATATATGGTAAAAGCAACAGGATACCCCAAAGAGCCCAAACCAGCAGCCATATGGTCCAAGACACACATTCCATCTGTTATAAGATAGAATTAGAAGATTATTCTATCCATAATTGTATTTTTCAAAGCAGAATTGAGAATGCTACAGTAGAAGGCTGGTATTTCACTAACACTGTTTAAATTCTGCCCTGATGTAGTGTTTCAACAAGCAGCACAGAAATTTAACCTTGTCACAAATTGTCTCCTTGCTTCAAAATGTTGAAAGGGGAGGTGGGAAAGGAAGGAGAGGATTAAAAAAAAAAAAAAAGGAAAAGAGGGGAAAAAATGAATATATATACAGATACATCTTGTGGATAAAAGCACCTAATCCCAGTTTAGCTCCCATACAATAACTCTTCTCAAAGAGCAGGGAAAGGGGAGGTAATTTCCCAGGGAGGTCTTCAGGGGTGACAGAATATATGGATTCCATTAACTGAAGAAGCAGTGGAGCCCATCCATTTGCCCTGGCAGCCTGGGGATGCCACGCTGCTGTTTGTTCAGCCAAGGGGCCACCAGCTGAGGGGTCCCTGGGGAGGGCACTGCTGGCTTCCCACGGTGATTGGGAAGGGCTGGCTGGGAGGGGTGCTCAGCACAGAAAACCACCAGCAGTGCTGAGCTGAAATTCCCTCCTCAAACACCTCAGGCAGGGCCTGTGGGTCCCCCAGCACCGGGAGCTGGCCTGGGCAGATCTGGCATGTCCTTGCTGTGCTCCAGAATGGGGACAAGGCAGGGATGTCACAGCACTGACTGAGCAGTGGCTGCTGTGGCCCCACAGAGCCACAGACAGAGCCACAGTGTCACCCCTGGCATGGCAATCCAGTGCCACAGTGTCACCCCTGCTCAGGGACACGCAGGGATATCCAGAGCCACAGTGTCACCCCTGGCATGGCAATCCAGTGCCACAGTGTCACCCCTGCTCAGGGACACGCAGGGATATCCAGAGCCACAGTGTCACCCCTGCTCAGGGACACGCAGGGATATCCAGAGCCACAGTGTCACCCCTGCTCAGGGACACTCAGGGATATCCAGAGCCACAGTGTCACCGCTGCTCAGGGACACGCAGGGATATCCAGAGCCACAGTGTCACCGCTGGCTCAGGGACACGCAGGGTCCCCAGCAGGTTTGCAGGTCACTGTGACAGCGCTGACAATGCCCCAGGGTCATGTGGCATCCGTGCTCCTGCCACCTACAGGACTGTCCCAGATTTGGGGAAACTGTGCTTTTGGGAAATGCTTCCTCTCCCCTGCTTTAAAAAAACCCAAAGGAACACTGTAAAATGTTACAGCTCTGCCACTTCACTCTTACAGCTTAACCTTGGTGCCTTTTCTTCCTTAACAGTGCATTGTACGCTCTCCAAAAGTTTCTCCAATTAACTTGTACTGCTAAAGACTGTCAGACAGAAATCCTGGGAAGTGACAGAAACAGAACATTGGATTTTTTCCCTATTTGCCCTGCTGCTTGTGAATGTGCCACGTTTAAAGCCATTGAATCAAGTGAGGAGAGATACAGAAGCAGTTTATATTACTAAAGTACCTGACAGACAACAAAAAAATAACTGTGCATGTGTTTTGCAGTGATGGGAATCTATGGATCTTCTTCACACCACTGTGCAAGGGTGCAGCTCTTACGTGGGTACAGCAAATGAGATATCAGCTTGGGGAGGGGTGGAAAAAACTGCTCCCTGGCAATGAAAATACATCATTTTAAGGGCTGAATTTATTTCCTTTATTCGGTGATATTAGTTCTGGGTGCTTTCCTGCAGCATATCAGGTCTCTACAAACCCCAGTATCACTATGGCTAATCTATAATAACATAACTATCTGCAGTTCATCCCATCTCCTGCACCAAGCCATGAAACTCAATTACCAAGTGAGGAAAAAGTGGAAAAGCCAAAACAATGATGTAGAGCAGGTGTCAGGGTGTCAGTGGAGCTGCCACAGTTATTGCTGAGTGCAGCTGAAGCACTTCAGCTCTTGGGAACAGCCCATCCCCAGCCCAGCAGGGCAGCACAGGACTGTGGCATTTACACACCATTTATCCAGGTAAGAGGCCCCAAGTTCAACCTGTCCTTCCCCCACCCCCTTATTTTACCTTAAATAATGTTGTTGATGTAAGAAAACATTTACACATTGAGGTTTTTTACCTCTCAAAATAATCTTTCTTATCAACTGTTTTAAAATGCCAATACCTCAGAGTTCATTACAGAACCAAACAAAACCACTGTAACACATGCATTTAATAGAGAAATAAACTGCAGCAAGAAACGGGTTTCAGTATTTAATGGCATGAATAATGAATTAAAAATTAAGTTTAAATTATGTTGAAGGTCATAGAAAAAAACCTCAAAGAAAGATAGTTAAACAGACATTAAAAGGAAGATTTAAATAGGTGATCTTTTAGTATTCCAGCAAAAACACTCTGTCTTTCACTCTTTATTTAAATTAAAATACCACTCAGTGACTGACCTTTTTAACATGGCCTAAGGGAGCAGGGTATGATCTTGTTAGAAAAGAAGTGATATTAAAAGAGCAATACTATTAAAAAGCAGAAGATGATGGAACCCACAGATTAAAATTTGTTTGCTCAGGGAAGATAAACTTTTATGAAAAGTCCTTCCTGCTACAAACAGAGACAACTACTGCCCTTCCCATTTTGGTAACCAGTTTATGGACTGAGTTAATAAAGACTGTCCTTAAAAACAAACCACAAAGCTAAATCCCAGGTTTGCTGACATTTCAGCAGAAGTGTCCCTGCTTTTCAGCATCTCCCTCGCTGGCCAGCTGTGGCTCAGATGGACTTCTCTAACTGTGTTCCTTACATTCCTTTGGTGGCGTCCTTCAGCTTAACTCACCAAGTTCCAGATTGGTGTCAGGAGGGGTCACAGATCCTGCCCAAAGACAAGGGGGAGGGCGAGATTTTGGCTGCCTGAGAGGTTCAGAGAAAGCCTGTGAGACTGTGGTGACACCCCTCACAGCCCCCACCCTGGTCAGGAGGGAGCACAGAGACAGCTCTTGAACAACCTGCACCTGACTCTGAGCTCTGCTCCAAACCAACCTCCAAACCAAACCTCCAAAGCCCTACTCTCCTTACTTCAGATGAGTCTAGAGATGGAGACATGGAAATGGTGAATGCCCGATCCCACCAGGAATTAAACAGCTAAAACAAGTCACTGATTCATCCTTCCCAAGAGCTTCCAGCAGAGGCTGTGTCCTCACCCCTCTGCACAGCCCTGGGCAGGGGCAGCTGAACCTCCTCAGCCCCTTGGCACCAACAAGGAGAGCACTGAGCCCCCCTCCCCATCCCCAGGGCACAGGCAGTGGCTGGCACAGAATTAAACACTGCCACTGGAAAAGTTTTACACCTCACAGCTCAGAAACTCAGAAATGTGTTCTGTCTCTGAATTTCCATGTGGGTTTTAATGGATTAAAGCATCGCTGTCATGAATTAGAGGAAATTCATATAAATTAGATGGCTGGCAAAACCTTGGGGAGGTTGTGTCCTTGATTTCACTGGACTTGTCTGGTGTATCAATTAGTACATTACTAATTAAATATAAACCACTAGAAGAATAAACTGCATTCAATGAAGCAACAAAACCTGATGTCAGAAATTATGTGTTGTTAAAGGGAACACTTCAAAATAAAGGTGTCCAGGACACCAAACACCACTGTCTTCCTACCAGAAACCCAGGTGAAAATCCCTCCAGAATACTAAACAGGCAAAGATTTAAAATCTGAGAAGCTCCAGCTTCTTTACCTCCTTTGGGTTCCAATATTCAAACATTGCCCAAAAGGCAGAACCACATATGTGTACATAGGATATTCTACAAGGTTTTGAGCAAGAGAGATCCTGTTTGATAATATTGTCTCCTTACGGTACTGAATTTGCTGAACATGCTCAAAGATGAGGGCTCCTATACTAAAAAAGAGAATAAACTGGAAGCCCTCCAGTTCTTTTGCTGCAGAGACTGAAATGAGCACCACTGAAACCACATATAACCTTCTGAAATCACATTTCACTCATGTGTTCACTCATTTCAACCTCCTCATGTGGTAAAAAACACAAAAGTTACCAGCCAGGCCAGGAGGTGTGGACCATTCCCTTGGAATGAAGTAAATATTTTCTTCAGTTTAATTCATGGCTGGAAAAGGATTAAAGCAAAGCAGTTCTGAGAACTAAAATTAAGTCAGTGCTGAGGGTTGGATGGACTTCTAAAAACAAGCATTTCCATGAATTTATACATATTGATTTAAATTGCTGGATTTTTTCTCCCCATCTTTACTAAAATTTCAGAAAAATTACTCCAGTGATGGGAAACATACAAGTATAACCTTTTCCTTTTCAGATCTCAAAATACTTTATTAGAAAAATTGTTCTAGTAAAACAAAAACAAAAACAAACAAAAAAAAAACCAACAAAGCAAACAATAACAAATAAACCCAAACAAACAAAAAAAGAGCAAAGCATTTGTACTTATCTATCCTTAAAGTAAATCAAGGTAATTTGAACTATGCTAACCTTGTCTCTTTGTACAGAATTTCTGGGGTCTTGCTATACAGAATAGAGACGATGAAACTTTCTCTAACAAATTCTTTGAAATTCACTAATACCAAAAGCCTTCTGTCCTATAGCCCTTTAAAATCTCTACATGCAGAAGTAACTGGAACAAGAGAAAACAATCACAAAATAAGATAATCAAATTCTGGTGTTGAAGATTTAGAAAATAGATACATGATTTTTAAAAAATCAGAATCTATTTGACTCAACTTACATTTAATCACTTTATTTTCAGATTACCATGGAATCTTCATCAAAATTGTGTCTCCTTCAGTAATTTTTCATAAGAGTTTTAAAAAAATAATCTCCAATTATCTAAAGATATTATCAAATCCATGGTGATGTGGAGCTCTCCTGATTTTGAGTCCAAAGTCTGAAACATTGCTGGATTGCTAAAAATTCTGTTTCTATTCACTTTTACTTGTAGCTAAAACCAACTTTTTGATTTTTGAGTTAAATGCTAATATTGTGTCTTCCTGACAAATAAAGCATGGAAAAGCCTTGACTGGCAAGAAAGCCAAAGCTGTTCCCCAATTATTGGAACAGCACTCTCCTCTGACTATGCTGGAGATGCTCCCAGAGATCTTAAAAATCAAATGTTGCACAAATGAATTCCAAAGAAGGAGGTGCAGGGGTGGGCAGGAAGGATCAGCATTGAGTACAAGTCAGTTTAATTTGCAGGTATCTGAGAGGACATTATAACAATGACATGAATAAGGATAACAAAATGTTAACGAAAAAGCACTGTCAGTAATGATACATTCAGATAAACGGCAAACCTGCTTGCATGAACTCTATCATTACTGCTTCAATCACAGTCATACTTAAACTTTGGGGAGCTAATTTCATTTATAAATTCTGCTGCTGCACATCAATTATCAGCAGCATTACTAACAGTGAGGCACAGAACTGCTGTGACAGGGTGACTGATTTTCTGGCATTAACTCTGATAAGAGAAGGGTTGCAAACCCCTTT
This sequence comes from Acrocephalus scirpaceus scirpaceus, assembly GCA_910950805.1. Classification (NCBI taxonomy): domain Eukaryota; kingdom Metazoa; phylum Chordata; class Aves; order Passeriformes; family Sylviidae; genus Acrocephalus; species Acrocephalus scirpaceus. Next base: position 3,890,540 of record OU383786.1, on the reverse strand, counting down.
AAATGTCAAAAACCTGCAACAATAATAGGCATAAGCACCAGTTATATTCCTCTAACTTCCCTGCCTTCCTGGCAATTCATTATTCTGTCTTCCCATTGCTACATCCTCCAGCTAAAACACATAAATGCCAAAGAGCACTGATCTTCCTTACAGAGAATTTCCAGAGTCTTTATTGTGAGAGAATTATCTAATTCAAAACCAGTGCTAATTCCCTGAGCAAAATATTTGTGGTTGGTCGATTTCAAGATCAGTAACAAAATTTTGATTTCAGGGCATTAAAATCAATCCTTTCAACACAGTTTAAAAAAAAGCGAGAAACTCAGCGTCAGCCTTTCTACAGAAATTTCCCAGTGTGGCTCCAGTAAAGGGGGCAGAAGGTTAGGGAGACTTACCCAGAGCTGCTGTGAGCGTGGCTGGTGTTGCCACTCCATCACACGGCGCCCTGCCCAAAGCACCGCCAGAGCTGCAGGAGCTGCCTGCTGGACATGCAGCCTGAATGCCAACTGCCTGTGACATTGACTTGTTTCCAGCCTCTTGTAGTGCTGCCGCTATCAGTGTTATATTTGTATAGTGGAATAACATGAAATATTGATTCTGGAGTGCTTATCAACCGGTCCTGCTCAAAATACTCTTCCTGCGAAGTTCAGCGCTGCTTCTCATGCAGAACCGGTGCCGTGTGTCTGTGCAGGGAGCTGCCTGCTCTCTCACAGCACTGCCAGTCCTTTCCCTGAGACAGAAGCAATAACTTCTCAAAATCTGGGAATGGTGGGAAAAGGCACAAGCAGTATTTTCTGAGATTGTATGAATTGCTCTTTAAACTAATTTAAATGATTTGACAGAGTGACTTCAAAAGATGTCTCTTCCGTTCTGGCTTCAATCACTGCTCTGAAATCTGTCCCAGGGCAGGATGATGACCAGCATATTTCTAATTGCAAGATGAATTACTAAATATTCTAGGCACTTTTTTCATGTGTTTTGCATGAGGTATTTTGGGCATTTTCTGTGTGCCAGTATAATAAGAATAAAAGCAGAGGCTGCTGCCCATGGTTTGCCTCTGCAGCCTGCCAGGGGCAGCTCCAGGGGCACGAGGGATGCACGTGCCACACCTGAGACACCTGCAACAGAGCCACCAGACACACCTGGCACAGCCAGTGACAAATGGCAGGGAAATGGTGCCTCCCTCTGCAAACCCAGCAGTGACAGGTAACTACTGGATGCCCCTGTGGGTTTCTGCTGGCTGCATGATGTGTTATCAACTACAGCTAAACAATCAAAACCAACGTGACTTACTCCAGCCACACTCAAAGGCATCTCCTCCTCCTCTGCTTTTGTGCCCATTTTTCATGTACCCCAGCATCTTTACTCACTATTAACCTGTCTAAAGCAGCTGATCATGCAGTCACTGCTGTCACAGCACTGGTGGCAACGCAGACAACAGCAGAGTGCTGAGGGTGGGCTGCTCTCAGCTCCAGACCCCGTAATGCCAAAGCAGACCAGCTACACAGACGTGGCACTCCTGAAAATCCAAACTGAACTTCTCCACTGTTCTTTCAGCAGGTCAAAAATTCATTACGTTGGGGTACTAATAAAACCAACAAAATCTACAATTAACTCTTAAACTCACCTTCGAAAAGATTAAAAATGCCTCACTAAGAGAACCAAATAGGGCTAAATAGAACTTGAGTGCTGCAGGTTTCTTCATTATAAATATTTCAATTTTGTTTTGACTGAACCCTCAAAACCCTGAAAAATCACTCAATAACAAAAAAATTTATTTCCTTTTTTTTTTTTCTCCTGAGATTTAATGCAATAATAATGGATTTATGTAACATTTTACCCCGTAATGTCTCAGGAGGTAGATTCTATTAACTTGCTAAGAAGAACCACACATCCCAAACAAGATAAAGGCTTGTACTTCAAAGACCTGCAGAAACCTTTCAGATTTGGAAAATTCTACCACAGAAGTTTATCGTGAGCTAAAAAACAGACAAAAAATATCATTCTGCAAAACCTGAAAAATAAATGAGAAAAGATGTTTCCATTTTTCATATTTAGTTGTTCATGGACTTGCACAAATCTAAGTAGAATTTGCTTCATTGCAGTGACCATTCATCTTTGATACCAAGGAAAAAATTCAGCTCACATCTATACAATTGAACATAATAATTTACTGGATTATTATAGCTTTAGAGTTTGCTTCCCTAATGAAAATAAGCCTGCTACAAACATAGATAATCAGATGTATGAAGAACCACTGTGACTCTGATTAGCTGTGATACATGAGTCATCTGCAGAAGCTGCAGTTTAGGCATTCTTTCCACCAAAAGACAGCACCAACCTCCCACTGAAACCAGCCCCCTGAAAAGCCCCAAATTTCAACAGGAAGGCCCACGAGGAGGGAAAAACTGGAACCATAATGATTGAGCTCCACACAACAGCTTGCTGATCACCAACCAAGAAAACCTGATTTTCTTCCAAACCTCAGCAGCAAAATGCAAACATTTCCCCCACACAAAAAACACAAATAAATCAGTGTTAGTGCAACCGAGAGCAGGCAGAACCACCCACTCCTTGCAGCCCAAGCTGCCTTGTCCAAGAACACAGAGTTTAGGAAACAGATGTTTTGATCTTGCTTTCAATCCCTCTATTTGACCATTCAGTTATTAGAAAATATTCATCTGCCCTTATTTCTCAGACCACTTTACAAATGCAGCCATGCACAGAGAGCTGCCTGGGTACTACAGGAACTTCTGGCTGGGCTCAGTGCTGTGTTTCTCCAGAGCAACAGGATTTTGGGGCTTTTTTAGTAAGACTATATTGATTATCTGTCAGGCACCATAGACAGATGGACAGTATAAATAGCAAACATTTGTGTGATAACTTAAGATTTAGATTTTAATTCACTTTTGGGTGTGTTTCTTCCTAGCATCACTTCTATAAAATCAACACCTCAGAGAGATGAGTAATGGCAGTGAATTCAGATTTATAGCTATAATAGTCCTAACACTAAAGTAAAAGTAGATGCTTTACTTCTTAGATTTTTTTCTCTTTAAAAATATAGGTTTTGTATTCAGACCTGCTGGTATTTTGGATTTTGGCTTGCCTAGCAAGCACAATTTTACTTCTACCTAGTGAACTTCTACTAAGTCCAGTTGAGAAGTGCACAAGTGCAATAATTATAAAAACAACTCAGCTTTGCCAACAGGGCTTAAATCCAGCACTGAAAGAGGAAGAAACACACCTTTTTCTATTCCTTTCATCCTCTTGCTCCTTTATTTGCAGTTCAGGATCCCAACACTGCAGACTCTCCTTCCCTGCAGGAGCTGATGTGACCAATATTTAATGTGAGTGGCCTTGATCTTCACGAATCCCTCAGTCACAGGCTGTGCCATCGTGGGGTTCACAAACCTTTCAGCCCTGACACCCATCAGGAGGAACTTTGAGCCCTGTGAAGCCATGAGGAGTTCCCTGGCACTGCCCCATCCCTCTGGGCAGCTGCTAATTCCATCCCAAGGAATTCTGTCTAGACACTGGATCAGTGAGTGGGTTGTTTACATGTGCCTGCCTGCAAGCAATCCAGCTTGAATAGCTTGGCATGGGATTGAGCACCACGAATCTGCATCCAGAACCTAACATTTAATATGTGCTATCTCCTCTCATACAGCAGGTGACAGAAGTTTCACCATTAACCATCTATTTCCCTGTACTTTTCCCATCTGAAATAAAACATCAACAAGGTTTTTTTTTAAAAAAATGCATGACAGCAAATATCTATTAAATACCTTGAAAGGGGTCTGAATCACTGTATTACAGCTTGAAGCTGTCACCTGCAAGCTCCCTTTCCTAACCCTGCTTCCTCTGCAGCCTAAGAGCAGCACAGAGAGCTCCTTCAGTGCTTGGCAGTAACAGGCTTCCCCTTCCCCAAGATCAGCACAGGTATCTGGCTCACCATAAGGGATAAACTGCTAATAAAAACAGTTTTCTTTTCCCCTTGGGATTTCTCTTTTCCTGAATTTCATCTGGGATATACCCCTGGTCTGGCTTTAGCTACTGTGAGCCTGTTTCCCCCACTTCCATCCCTTCCACAAATACACCATGACCAAAATGACTAATGATGTGTTTACCACACGTTAAGCTGAAAAATCAGGTAATTTAAAAGGTAAAACATGACGAGGAGGGTCAGAAAGGTTAATTGTATCAAAGCTGGTGTCCTGGAGTGGCTCAAGGGAACGATGCATGATCTGAAAATCCTCCTGGGCCTTCGGAGGTGCAGGGGATGCTCCTGGTGCTGCACCTGCAGCTCCAGATGCTGCTCTGAGCTGGCAGACCAATATCCCTCTGCTTTGATGACTTGAGGACACAAACTCTCAAGATCCAGACTGGTGAAGGCAATATCCAAAAACTAAGGCCATAACATGGATAAAAAATTAAAAAAGGGCCAGCACAAATAAAGAGAAACTGGATGACACTAATCACAACCTTCAACAGGAAATTTGATCTGTGCCCATGTGCACTGAACACTTGATCAAGCCTGCAATTAATTTGCAGTGTCAAAATTATTATAAAAATTGCATGACTACACTATGAAGTTTGCTTAGTGCTAAAGAGAAAGGTTTACCAGAATGAGGAATGAAAACTACTAGTGTGGTGTTTCTGAATATACAAATACAAATTATTTTTTTCAATATGCAAACATTTAAACATTAGTGTCCAGCAAATCACATAAGCACTTGGAAAGTAAAGCACTTCACACATACACTCAGGACATTTGTTGTTCTTGCACATGAATAGAGCAGAAATGGACTAAAAATAATGTGAGTGTTTTTACAACACCAAAAAAGAGGGGGGAAAGAGCAAAATCTTAATCTCACTAAAAATATGACGATGGCAGCACTCAAATCTCAGGTTTTTAGGTAAGACAATGCCAAGTATTTTCAAAACCTTAAAAGGTGTTTCATAAAAAGCCATTTCAGCACAAAAAGTTGGTTAACCTTGAGCAGTTAGGTAATGCTCCAACCCACTCCAACCTTAGCAGCAGTGAATGAACAGATCTTAGCAGAGCAAAGCAAACCCAGCCAGCAGAGATGAGTGGCAATGGAACAGGCCCCAGGACATTTCAGTGAGCAGGGAAATCAGCAATGAACCCACTGAGTGGAGTGGGTAAGAAATAATTTCTCCAGACTCTCAATGCAGTCAAACAGCTTTTGGTTCAAGATTTTCCTTCTCTCTATATTTCTTGTCCTTTGATAAACAGCGAGGAACCAGACTATATGATACACTGGATATGATACTGCTATTTTTAAATGGCTTCAATACTGCTCAAGTCTTCAGTAACACTTTGTAACCTGTCCAAATTCAGAAAATAGATAGAGATGATGAGAATGAAAATGTAGCACACTGCCCTTCAGATCCTCTGTCATTTGCAATCTGAAGTATGTAATTAATGCCAGAGTATCTAGGGAACATAAAATGCAGAATGTGCAGAACCTAAGGTGTGTTATCTTCTGTAACTGTAAGTACAATAAAATATCTGACATTTCATATTGATCCTTGCCATAATATAAGAATCATTTTAAACAATAAGTAAAATGAAAGCACCCACCTATATTCACTTAATACTAGAATTAAGTAAATATAACCCCACTACCACAGGGAGGCACAGACTTGGCTCACTGTATGGGTATAGAGTTTCTTTAAAATGAATTTATGTTCAGATATTATTGAACCCTCAGAAGTGGGATTAACACTCCTCTCATGCCTGGCACCATGCTCTGCTCTGCCCTGTGACTGACCAGCCAATGCACACTGGAAAATGGTGCTCCCTAATACTGCATCACTTTGAGTTCTGGGTGCAGTTTGGGGCACCAGCACAGAGAACATGTGAAGCCATCAGAGAGCATCCAGAGGAGGCCACGAGGATGGGGAAGGGACTGAGAGGAAGTCACAAGGAGCAGCTGGGGGCACTGGGTCTGTTCAGCCTGGAGGAGCCTGAGGGGGGATCTCATTGTTGCCTTCAACACCCTCCTGAGGGGCAGCACAGGGGCAGCTCCAAACTCTGCCCTGGGACAGGGACAGAGCCAGAGAAGTGCTGGAGCTGTGCCAGGGCAGGGTCAGGCTGCAGAGCAGGGAAAGGTGCTTCCCTGGAGAGTGCTGGGCACTGCCCAGGCTCCCCAGGGAATGGGCACAGCCCCGAGGCTGTCAGAGCTCCAGGAGCCTTTGGACAACGCTGCCAGGGATGCCCAGGGTGGGGTTGTTGGGGAGGTCTGTGCAGGGACAGGGGTGGGAGTGGATGATCCTGTGTGTAGCAGTGTGGGGATGCATGGTGGTTGCTGCTGCCTCTCCCCAAAAAGCATCTCTTCTGGAGAAGCCACTTGAGGGGGCACACAGGCAGTCACTCAAGGCCACACTCACACACACCACAGGTAAGTCAGCAAAGAAAGATGGGAAGGGTCTCCTGTATGGAATTCCAAACAGGTTTATTTTGCAGACTCACGTCAAAGAAAGACCCAGATCAAAAGAATGTCCAGGGTTAAGTATGAGGTCAGGAACCAATGGTCTGCAGGCACAGGGGCAGTACGAGGGCAGAGCAAAGGGCAATGACCTGTAGGGGATATGGGGGCAGACTATCAGCGATACCACAGCCATTGGGGAAACAGGGAAAGGAGAAACCTCTCTAACTAGGGACATACATGAACAACAGAGGTGGGCAAGAGCAACAGGACAAGGGGAAAAGTAAAGCTGAGGTAATTAACATAGTGCTGCAGAGCACTCTGGGGTTAACCTTTTTCCTCACCCTAAGTGATGGGAAGCCTATGGCAGATTCTTCCAGGGCACTGCCTTGGAAGTCCCCCTGATAGGCTCAAGGGCCCCCACACCTGTGGGTCCCTGCCAGCTCAGGATATTCGGTCATTCACTGGGCAGAGTCTGTGGCTCGTCCAAATGCAGCAGCAGCCGTGGCTGCAGTGCCACCCCAGCTGTGCCAAACCCTGACTGCCCAGTCCAGCGCTGGCTGCTGCTGCAGCAATCACAGCACACAGACAGAACAGCTCTGCCAAACCCGCCCTGCCTGCTGCAGCTGGAGCTCTGTCACTGTGGCAGCTGTGGCCCTGCTCAGCAGCTGTGGCCCTGGCAGGGACACCAGGGCTGGTGGCCACAACACCCCAGCCAGGGCCAGACTGTCTGATGGCAGTGGGGAAAGATGAAATACAAACCTGTCTTGGGTTCAATGCAAGATGTATTCTATTTTACATCTGTTGAAACCAATTGAAGAGGTGTTTTTTCTTTATTTCTTCTAATTCCACGGGGAGGGAGCTGGTGTCTCCTGTTAATGGGCAGCTGTTAAACCAGCTGGGGCAGTGTTCTTTATCTCTTCCACCACCCATCCTCCCTCCAGGGGATATCTGCTGTTCATGGGCCATCCAGGCTCACTGCCTGGCTGATACAAGTACATCATCCCACTGGGAGATGCTCCACCCAGGGGGAGGAGCCCAGCATTCCTACCTGGATAAAAGCTGAGATTCAGAACAGCAGCACAGCCTGTTTGCACTGCATTCCCAGAGGAACACCAGACCCATCTCATCACCACTGGACCCTTCTACAGGATCATCTCTGCTCCAGCACAACCACAGCTGTCACTGCAGGAGGACTTGATTGGACTGCTCCCAACACCCTGACCAACAGGGTGTCAGGTTGTGTTCTGACTCTGTCAGTGTTTTCTTTTTTTGTTAGTTTGGGGGTTTTTGTACTACTACATTTTTTAATATTCCTAGTAAAGAACTGTTACTCCTATTCCCACATCTCTGCCTGAAAGCCCCTTAATTTCAAAATTATCCTAATTCAGCGGGAGGGGGTTTACATTCTCCATTGCATGGGAAGCTCCAGCTTTCCCCTGGCAGACACCTGTCTTTTCAAACTGAGACAAAACCACACACCCAGCAGCAAGCACAGAGTAACCTGCACTGAGTTTGACACCACGCTGGTAGAACATCCCCCACCCAGGCAAGTCTATGGCAATAAACCTACTGAGAAGAGGAGAAAAATGCTAGGCTGGAAAAAAGCCTTCCCTTCTTGAAGATACAGCTGTCAGGACTGCCATCCTGGCAATTCAGAGCACACAAAGAAATGACGGTCCTCAGGGAGCTTTTGGTACACAAGCAAACACTCCAAGTACAGTTAAAAAGTTCTCTAGAGCACCACATGCATCTCAATAAGTCGGGCACTGTGGAAACAATTGTTCCCATCAGCTGACACTGGAGCAGGCGCTTCCCCACACTGAAATAGGGTGAGCAATGCGTCACCCTGGTATTTGTGGCCTACCACTCCATTACTGCTTCTCTATAAAATTACATTGCTGATAAAAATTTATGTGTCAAACATTTTTGTGATTACAGACCAAAAGTCAAAATTTGCATTTAAATAGATGTATTAAAAACTCAGCAGCACAGGTAGAAGAGGGAAATGCTGTTTTAAGGAAATTTAAATAGGGAGCATGAGCACAGAAGGGATTTTTCTCCTTAAATGATTTGAACAATTTTGGGTTTATTACTGTTCTTGGGTCCAATTCAAAGTCAAGATTGCACCATAGTATCCTGTACCCCTGGACTCATCTCAGGCTGAGCTCGAGAAAATAAGTCTCTTTTCATCTTTCCATTGGGAATGACCCCATTTGTTGTAAATAAAGTATTTTTTTGTTCACAGTCCAAGCCCACACTTTTCACCAGCTCACAGCCCAAGCCATATTATTCTCCTTTGCTCTCAAGCTCTTCACTTAGTTTTCTTTGCACCAGCCACCACAGGCTCAGCCACAGCCATTGCATTTCTGCCACTTCTGAGAGGGATTTCACGGGATATTCTGGGCTGGAAGGGACCCACAGGGATTTCTGAGTCCAACTCCTCAGTGCATCATCACCCCTACTCAGCCCAAATCCATGACCTTGGTGGTATTAGTGCTGTGCTCTCACCAACTGAGCTGGTGAATTTTCAGTGCGCAACCTAAAAATTCATAAGAAACTCTCCCATTGCCTGACATCAACTATGCCCTTGGACTTAAATATTATTGTTCCCCTTTTTATTCTACGAAGTATTTTTGATGTTAAATAAATCCTTTTTCTGACCTCTTCCTAGTATCTTTTCTTTCTTCTCATTAAACATTTTTATTTTCTGTGTGTTGTCAAGATTTAACTTTAACCCTTGCCTCAAAACCTGATTTTGTACTTTCAAAAGGCACCTAAATCTTGGCAATGGAATGCCTGTGCCCTTTATAGTCCACCTGGGATCACCAACACATGTTCTCGACATAGAAGCCATATAAATCAATGCTGTGCAGTGCTTTTTTTTTTTTTTTCCTTTTTTTCTTTCTTGTCAGGCTTTCCAACCATGATAATGTTACAACATGAATTCCATTATTGTTAATGGAAGGAGTTACATTTAGCTGTTGTCAGTTTTAGCTCTGCCATGAGTCAATGCCTTCCTAAACATGCTGGGTTTTCCAAGAAGAAACTGCTACAGAATCTAATCAGCTCTTGGAAACACGGATGTAAGCACAGCACAAAAACATCATAACTAAATTGCTATTTTAGGTGTGTGTTTGCTGTCTTCTTCAGACATTCTGTTCTTTCCTTCATTTCCTTAACACAGGGAAAAATTGTCTGGGAACAGAAATTTCAAGTATAAACAGAGATTAATCACAAGAGGATTTCCTGAAAAATTCACAGCAAACCTTTTCCTCTTCCCAGGCAATCCCGAAATTTCTTCAAGGAACCTTTTTCAGGGACTATAGAAATACAGTCAGAAGCATAAAGAACATCACACAAGCAAGTGTACTTTCCTATGTTGGCTCATTCTGGCCTTGCAGACAACAACTGTTACTGGCAGCAAAGTTTCCCCATTCTCCCTCCAGAGCATAGGGCTGCTCCCAGAGCATCCCCAGGGGCCTCAAGTAAAAACTGTGTCCAAGACATCGGGAACGTCAGTGCTGCTCAGGAAACCACAGCAGTGCTTCCCTGCCAGTGGGGGCTTGCAGACAACCAACAGAAAACCCAGAAGCAGAGGATTAAATTCTCTATGGCAACACTTCTTCCAGCTGCCTGTCAGAGTCAGTATATGCCTCATTTTCATTAGGCGTATTTCAGGAAAACCTCTGCCTGCATTTTTATACAACACGTATAATAGGGCCATTTTATGAAATACCATGAGATATTTCAATTATATTCTTACAATACAGCACTCAGGGCGTCAGCAGGGTGACTTTTTAGGTAACAGAGTTACCTGGCACTCACACATTGCTGCCTGCTCTCCTTTTCTTTGAAGCCACTGAGCAGCAGCAGTGGGGTGGAGTGGCAGGAGTGAAATCAGGAGTGAAATGCCAGCTCAGGTCAAGCCCAGTCCCTGCAGGGCTGATGTCCAGGACACCCCAGCCTGGTGGAATTAACCCCGGAGACAGAAGGGCTGACGAGGCTGCACAAACAACCATGTCCTCCTCACTCTGCTCACTCAGTATTTCCCCTTCCTAAATTGATTTCATAACATATTAAATCTTCAGAACTGCTTCCTATCCCTCTTTGCTCCTTTTTTTCCAGGGGTTTGCCTTTTTTTTTTTTTTTTTTCTTTTTTTTTGTCAGCTGTTGCACACGCAGCACCACTTTCATTAAACTGTCCATTAAAAACCTCATTTTGTAGGACTTCTCCACAAAGATATCTAAGTATCTCACTTCTCAGTGTTAATGGGATTGAGGCACTACAATAAAATCATGGATCTCAGCTGTAATTTTAATATATATAAATGAAAACTTGGGTTTTTATTTTACCCTCACAGGATATATAATTTAGAAGTCATTTAGAGTTTGGGAGTTTCTAACGGACATAAATTTACAAAGTCCACAGAAAATTTAATATCTCTTCAGTGAGCCTTGCAAAGATTTTTTGAAGTTTCCATTTTCTCGACCATCTAAAATACCCTTTTCTATTTTGTTTTATTACTATTTCCAAAAGCAATTGATTTAGTGTTGGGATATATCTCTGTCTGAATATACATTAATAAAATGCAACGATTCTTATTCGAGAAACCAGACAGAAAGAAGTTGTTAATCTGTATCATCCATCTGTTGGCCTTCCCATTCAACAATGTGGCATTCTTTACTTATTCCCTTTTCTATTCTGCAGGGGGCTTTTGCAACACATGTAAGTAATAAATATAAAAATATTTAGGGATACATAGGGTTTGGACTATGCTACCATCTACGCATTAGCATGGGGCATTGAAAAGGAGTCCACACTTGATCTCTACGTTATATTCTTTGTGTACAGAGGAACAAATTGCAGTTATTGGGTTGTCACCCACAGCAGCTCCCCGGTGCTGATGGTCACCTCAGCTGTCCCCTCGTGCCACTGGACATTCCCTCCCCGGCGTGGGCAGCACAGCAGGACAGGCTGAGTGCACTGAGAGCCTCCATCCCACTGCAGTTTGGACTGGAAAATCCTGATCTGGCCCTGGAAATCTGGGATGACCAATCTTTCCAAGAATTCTGCTGCCTGTGGCAGAGTTCCCTGACCCCACAGCCTCAGAGCCATGTTGTATTCCTCTGGGGAATGTTTTTTCCCCAGAGACCCCCTGAAGCCTGTGACCATGTAGCTTGACCCTTCCTTCCTATCTTGACCCTACTGGCTCAGGTCCTTATCTTTCCTGAGTTGAAGACCAGATAAAGTCCTGTTTCTTCCTTGTTCTCTCTCTCTGCCCTGGAACCCTTCGAGAATAAAGTCTTGGACTGATCCTTGGGGGTGACAGCCTCTTTTGGAATCTTATACCCTGTCCCTTGAGATATTCCTCCAAAGCCTCTAAGGGAACTGAGCTAGCCACAGGAGCCCAGGGGGCGGGCAGGGGAATATCTCAGAGCCTTCCCTGTGCTCTGGTGCAAAAACCTTTCCCTCCTGTCCCACTGACCTCACTGTGCCATGGGTTGTTAAGGCAAGACTCCTTTCCCAACTTGTCTTTTAGGAAAGAGATTGGATTTCCTATGAAATGCACACTTTGCTTGTCCTGCCCTGTTTAATGTATTTTCTAGGCAGGGCATTTGAAGGCAGCACATCCCCAAGGGCAGCTCAGGGAGGTGTCACCTGCTGAATGCTCCTGCATCCCTCCTGGGCCTGGGACTGACACTGAGCAACAGCAAACAGCAGGGGAACAGGAGTGGTGGCAGAAATGCCTCCAACCAGAGGGGCAGAGCCAGGATCATGCAGAATTCCTGTCCTTCCTCCTGAAGGAACCTGTACTGACACACATGGAGAACCAAAGGGGTCAGGATCAGCTTTAGGAATGATGGCAAGGATGTACCAACCTCAGCATCTCCTTAGTGCAGAGGTTTCCCCCTTCCCTCTGTAAATAGCACAGCAAAAATGTCCAAAGAATAATGCAAACCCAGATCCCTCACGAGCAGAGCAAGGCTCAGACCTGAAGAGTTTCACATGCACTGTCCTGGGATAAATCTCTTTCACAGACAGAGCAGCTGTAGATTGATCTGGCCTACAAAAATCCTGTGCTGGTGCCTTGAACAAATAACAAATTCCCTGCTATCAGAGACCCTGAACACTGAAAGGTTTTCCTCTCTCTTCCCTCCCCAGCTCTCCTGACATCCCCTCCTCGGGAGAGCAGGGCGTTATTATTCACTAACTGTGTCTTTGGAAAGGTTTAATCTCCTAGCAATTACCAACAGCAGAGTTTCATTATATGTACAGTATGATAGATATTGCAGAGGTCTCCCAGCTGTTTGTGGCTCAGTTTTAATGCAGGCATACCTGAGGGAAGCAGGGATGTTAAGGCATTTTAAAAGTTTTCCAGCCAATGCACATTGCTAAAGCTTACAGACAGCTGTTCTACCCAATCACTGAAAGCACACATGCACCTACTTCAAACAATCCTTGCTTGTATGCTTTCTCTTAACAAGAAACAATATTCCATTATTTAGCTTAAAACTTTTTACTATCTTACTAAGCATATTTTTCTACAGTTTTTAAATTTATCCTAACCAAACCTAAAACTCATTCTATTGTTTCATGTTCTTACCTATTATACCACTGTGACTTTTCCTGCTTTCGAACTTTGCAATTACAACTAATTCTAAATTCTTCTGCCCTTTCTGTTTCTGAGGCCTGCTTTCCCAGCTTTCTAAAAGCCTTCTTACCTTCAGTATTTCCCACACAAGGACACCCCTGGTGCCTCCTGCCTGTGTCCCTCCAAGGGCAGCTCCAGGGACAGAAGGACACAGGGACAGACAGACTGCTGGGACATGATCTGGGTTTGCTGCCACAGACTCAGAGCCTCCAGGGGATGTCCTGGCACCTGCCAGAGTTTCTGATCAAACTGAGGGTGCATTAGTACAGGTTATAATTAGCATTAGTGCAGGTTATTACTAATTATCTATTAGTACTAATTATCCTAAATTCCCACTGATTTTAAACGGAAGCCATACTCAGGTACCAAAGGAACTAAAGAATGTGTGTAATCTGGACAGAAAACAGACTGTCCACTGTGCCTCGTTTCCTTACAGCTGTCAATGCTGCAGGCTTGAGGAGGAACACTGGGCTCTGGTCACCATCCTTATGGGGAAAAACTGCTGAAGAGCAGTGCTGGAAATGCAGGAGAGAACAGGCACATCAGACCTCCACAGAAATTCACTGCTGCCTCTCACTTGAGAGAAATCTGATGCCGAGTGGTTCCCATCCCAGGACACACTGCAGTATTTACAGTCAGTTTTAATTATCCATTTCATAACTGGGTTTGTTTCAGCAGGTGCTCTAAGTCTGGGGATGCCTAAGCCATAATCCATTCCATCTCAAACTTTTACCACCATGTAAAATTACAATAAAAAGGCACGGGTCCTCCTTGTAGCTGGTGTAAAAGGTGTGACACTACAAGAGAAATCCTTGCCAACACAAACTAATTTTCCAGGGCCCGAAGAGACAATTGAGCTCTTACATGCATATTCTGAAATAAGAGCAGGCAGCACACTCCTGAGATGTTTCTGAGCATGCCAGCTCTACCAATCCCTGTGCAAACAAGGATTTTCTGTGCTGGGCACAAGGGCTCCTCCCTGCTGGGTGACCTAACAGCTCAGACACAATTTCCCCAGCAATGAGAGCACAGAAACTATATTCCCCTGCTCTTTGTTTGAATTCACCACTTCTGGTGACCAGGAGTAACATTCAGCATGACAAATAATTTAATGAACTACTAATTCAGAGTTGACCTTCACTGAAAGCACTGTTTAATTACCCAGTGTTTCTGAAGTCAGGCAGAAGAATGTTAAACCATTTCTGAACAGGTGCAGGAGGCACACGTTAATTTTCATTGCAAAGGTCATTACAGAGGTATTTCTGCACTTTCTCCTGGCATCTCTCCTGTCAGAGGATTACTTAGGTATGTTTAGGAAGACAAGGAGGAAAAAAAAAATATTTCACGTTCTTTCAGCTTAGCAAAGTCTTGTCTCCTATCTCCTCTTTCCCTTTTTATTTTTCAAGACCCAGTGATGAAAGAGGAAATACATTATCTTGCAAACTGAAGTGGTAAGATTAGATTAGTGCCTACATAGCTAAGAAATACTTGTAGCATGTGTTTTCATACGAATGTGTAAAAAAACTTCAAAGCAGAATGAAGACATACTTTCATATAGACCTGAAAAAGCCCCACAACAAAAACCCTCCACTCGCTGAGGAGGAAAAAGAACTCAGCAAATTAACCCATGCTTGACAATCAGCATTGTAAAAATTCTTTGTCTGAAAGCAAGATCAATTTCTTCTTTAATCTGTGGACGTGAGATATGAACCAATAACTTTGCAGAGAAATAAAGATTTCTTGGCCTGTCTAGCTTTATCTTATCAGACTCCAGAAGTGGGCTTCATGTTAGAGACTACTTTTTTTTTTTAAATCTTATTGCCTGAGGAAGTGTGAAAACAGCCTCAAGAAAAAGTCAGCTCTAACAATATTGAGCTTATTCTCTCCCTCTCTTTTTGTTTCATCCTTCAGGCTTTGATGCCTTTCTCACAAGGAGTATTAAAAGTTGCCAGCCCCAGCGAGAACATGAGGAATGTACCAGAAACAACTCCTTAGCACCATGTTTTCCTAAGGTGCCAAATTACCTCTCTTCCTTCAAATGACACTTCATCTGTATAGAGGGCGGGCATGGAGAGGTGGGGATCACATTTGCAAGCTTAATAAAAGTGCTGCAACTGTAAAATTCATTTTCTGGTTAAAAATGTAGTAGGGGATTTATTCTCAGGGCCCAGTGAGGTTGGTGGTTGCAGTGGATGGGCTTGTTAGGGTGTGGTGGAGCTGGTTTTGCTAATTTTGTTTTTAAAGGTTTTTTAAAACCAGAAATTAGCTAGGAATTGCCAACGCTTCATGGAGCATCCCTAAAGAACAGAGTGAGCACCCCTGTAATCACTGCTCCAAGAATAACAGAAATCAAAGGGGTTTTCCCCTCTGTCGAAAATAACACACACCAGCTTTTATTCCCTGCAGCCCATGTTCAGAGCAGGAGCTCTCCAAGGAATGTTAAAATAGCTCATGTGTCCCTTAGCTTTACACACTGGAGTCTGGTTCCACAAGTGACATCCCATCCTCAGTGACAGAACAGTGTTTCATTAAGAGCAAAGTGCTGTTTTTTTACACAGGGAAAAAAAAATCACTAAAAAGCAGCAAAGGGTATCAGAGGGTTCCTAAAGGATATCAGCTAGATAAGGTGCATTAAACTCATTGAGAATCACTTTGTATTACTTAACTGGCTGTCCCTAACACACAGCAAATCCAGCTAGATGCCAGGCTGGAGGGGAATTTCATGCCTTGTTGTCACAGAAAGGCTTCTGGCATCAGTACAAACACTGGTGCCAGAGAAGCCACTTGTCTCCTGAAGTGTCTCAAAGAAAGCTTTCCCTGTTGTTGGCCTGGGCACGAGAATCCTTCTGGCACTCTGCTTTTGAAACCTTGCCTATCGTGCGCTGGCTGCTGGAAATAGGTTGTTGATTTTAAAAGCAAACTTACATTGATATCAGCATTGCCAATCAATTTCCTAGGCCCTGACTGGCTGTGTAAAATCAAGATTTCAAGGTCTTTTTTTTTTTTTTTAAAGCAGAAAAGGAATCCCACTCCAAGGAGTGGGAAGGAGGATGCAGCAGCTCTTTCCTGCCTTTCCTAATGCTGTATGAGATCCCAAGGGCTGCCCTTTCCAGTGCCCTCCTCTCCTCCTGAATGTTGGTCACAGTGCTCCCACAGTTGCCCAGTTCACCACATCAGGCCCAGCTGATGCAAACAAACCCAACTCCACCAAACTCAGATCATTTCCAGTCAGAGAAGCTGCCAACAGTTAAGCCAATATCATTTTTATACTCATGCCTGTTCCAGGATTTATTACCAAGAGCATTATTTGAGCTCCAGTAGAACATACTGGGAGATCCTGGATGCTTTAGATCCAGGCTGCACAGTGAGGAATGGTTTTTGTTGAAGCTGTGATGTAACTGCTCTGAAACAACCAATGGCTCAATAATTTCAAAGATACTTTTTTTTCTTTTTTTTTTGGGGGGGGGGGTGGTGGTGGTTTTGGTTTGTTTGTTGGTTTCTTTGATGGTTTTGGCTTTTTTTTTTTTTTTTTGGTATGCAGGCATTCAGCTGTTAGCAAGGACAACATTTTGATTCAAGTCATCATTAGGTCATGGCAATTAGTAAACACATTCTGTTCTACAATACTAGAATTGCCAAAAAAATCCCCATATTTCAATAAATCAGATCACTATAAATCATGTTTGTACTGAAACAAACATGAGATAATGGGAAAAATAATTGACCACACTCTTTCCTAAGCAGGCCCAGGTTATTAGTGGTTATGTTAAATATAGAAATTCACATCCAAGCCATTAATGCATGCTTAAAATGCATCAATAATTCAATAATGCTTAAGTTCAACCTGGGAAATCATCTTTTACAGATAATATATAGCACAGCACTGTTAGACCATAAGCCATCAAGTGTGAAAAAGATGGAAATATGGCCAGCTCTGCCTTTTGTGCACATCAGCATAACTCAGCACATCTCAGAGCTCGCGCTGCCCAGCCCATTCTGAGAGTGGAGCTCTCCTTGCAAAGCTCTGACCTCCCCTTTGGAGGATGTGATACTGCACAAACTGGTGGGATCAGCAGGATGGGAATGCTACACCCAGGCACAAAAACCCTGAATGCCTCGAATCGAGGAGCAGGCAGCATTTTGTGACACTTCAATTTCCACTGAGCAACTCTGTGCTAAAGGAAAATACGAGAAGGCAAAACACTCTGTGTGTCTCACACGTAGAGGCACTAATAGCTCTCTCCCACCATGGTGCCTGGGCTCCTATAGTTTTATCATTAAAGATTTTGGTCAGTCAACTGTGGTGGTAATTATCACATAAATTAACTGAGAGACAGGAAAACCAGAACCTAAGATCAAAAAAGAAAAAGAAGAAAAAAAAAATCTCATCTTCAGCAACAAAGTACAGGACTTCATTTTCCAGTAATATTTTCAAACCTAACACCAATGATGACCCAAGTTTTTTTTTTCCTGGAATATTGCTTAGGTTACAGAAAGAAAGTCTATTAGTGAGTGCATTTACCCCCTGGTATCCAGCTTTTATCTGCTGACCTGTCAGAGTAAAACAATTTTGAAGATGTATTTTCAGATACAGGTGATTAGCACAGCAAGGACAGCAGCAGAGTGAAAATTCTTTTTCAGAGAAGTGTTACTTCCAAGGAGTGTGGGTAGAAAGGAGGAAAAGCAAAGAACCAATCAGTTTGGCTGCACTGGGCTGCAGTGATCGCATTGTTTTGGGTTGTGGGGATTTTTTGTTTGCTGTCGGTTGGGTTTTTTTAGATAAGGTTATTCTGTTTTAAAACAGTTCATATCCTGCTCAGTTCTGCATGGCAATGTTATCTTTTCAGTGCATTCAGCTGACAATGCAAATTTCTAAGAGAATCCTAAACCTTGTCTTTAGACAAGTGTTTAAATAAAGGCACCTTGAGATTTCACTACTCCATTCCATTGCTCCAAGACAGGTTCTCATTTTATTTCTGTTGTCCTTGATAGAGCAGGGCTAATTTGTTTTTTTACTTTTTTTAAGATCTCCAGCAGAGAAAACCTCTCCCTGGCACTAAATGATGTTTGTTATTAGGAGGTTTGTCTTGCATTTGTTCTCTGGTTTAGGATATTTTCTGTTCATTTAAATTCCAAGTTCATCCTTCACACAAGGAAAAGACAGAATTCCCTAACTGTTGTGGCACAGATGTTATCTACGTGTATCAACACGTGGGAGCCTGAAATGCTTGGAGATCACACTGGGCAGTGGCTGATATAAATGAAAGGGCATGACTCTTAGTTAATTTAATTATGTCAATCACTACTCCCTGTAAAGTAATATTCTCTCCCCTCCTTTTCTCCTCTTGCATCTCTGCTGAAGTGTTTAATGCTGCTGAGGCCTGAAGAAGTTACATGAACCTCTAACACTGGCACTGTTGCATAATGAACCCTCAGGCTGCTGAGGATGGACAGGAGCCCTGGACATCAGGCAGGGACACCTGGAGCTGCCCAGGACAGTGCCCAACCCCAAGAGCCCAGAACTTGCCCAGGCACCCAGCCCTGAGTGCAGCCACCCTCACAGTGTGAAATGTCTCCTGAGCAGAGGGAACCCCCATGATGCCTTAAGTTTCAGCTCTCATGTATTTCAGGTTCTGTGCTGCCCAGGGTGCAGCTCTGAGCTCACAGTCAGTGTCACTCAGCTCTCTGCACACAGCAGGGACACAAAACAAATCCTTGTCCTGCTGCACACCAAGGACAACTTTCAGCCCAACAGCACAAACAAGGGTGGCTGGAGGGAGGAACAAGAAGGATGAGACCTCATAACCTGAAGCTGGAATTGGACAATTAAATCCCAAAATGCAAATGGACCAAAACTGATCAAAGTGTGAGACCTCGTGACTGTTTGTCTATTTTGGGTCCATTTTGGGTCCACCTTGGGTGTAGCCCTGGCCAGGCTCTTGTCCTGCCCAAGGTGTACCCTAAAGGCCTTTCAATAAATCCCTGCTTTATTCTCTGGCTCTGTCCAGTCTCTGTTCCAGCTCAGCCTTTACAAGGCATGACCCCCAGTGCCAGTCTGTGCCCCGTGTGCCCAGTGCCTCTTGCTCTGTCACCAGGCACTGCTGACAGCTCCTGGCAGCCTGTCCCCAGGTACTCAGGCACACTGAGCAGGATCCCTGAGCCTCCTCCCCTCCAGGTTAAGCACATCACCTTGCCCTGGGGAGGCCAGGCTGGCCCCAGGGCTCCAGCTGAGCTCCCAGTGCTGAGCAGACAGGGGGGCCCACCCCAAGTGCCAGCAGCAGCCCAGCACACCAGACAGCTTCTCTGCCATGAGGGCACACTGCTGGCCCTTCTTGAATGCTAATAGACAGCTTTTCTTCTACTTTTGCAGTAATATCACTGATTTTTTTTCATTGCATTTGTGCTTCCTCCTTAAGTCCACCATGCTCAGCTGCATTTCCTTATCAGTTTTACAGAAGACACCATCCCGCACTGGGAGGGTGGGCAGGCCCTGGCACAGGGTGCCCAGAGCAGCTGCCCTGGATCCCTGGCAGTGTCCAAGGCCAGGCTGGACGGGGCTTGGAGCAGCCTGGGATGGTGGAAGGTGTCCCTGCTCTTAGTCTCTTCCAACCCAAACACTTCTGTGATTCTACAATTTCTATAAACCATGATTCTAGTAACACAACCAGGGTTTACATTTAAAGCCTCAAAACCTTAAAAAAAAATCCTAAAAACGCTTGTAAGTGACTGCTTCCTCAACACCCTCCTGAAGCACTGGACAGCCCCAGAGGGAGTGACTTCACCATTGGAAGATTTGGGATCTGTGGTGGGGCCCTCTTCTATTTTTACATCCACATGGCTACTGGCTCAGAGGCCTTTAAGGGTTAATAAACAACAAAACATAGGTTTGGAAGTTATAGAATGAAAGTAATTTGTCTCTGTCCCCATATAATCACAGAATGATGACACTTGGAGATGTCATGTTACAGAATTCTATGTAATGAGAAGAAAACTAACTAATTGCTAATTCTGCTGTTCCCCTTCCAGGCAATGGAATTCTTAAATATCCTCCAAATGACAAAAACAAATAACACATTTTTCTTTTTGGTTTTGCTTGCTTCATGCCCACAGCACCACAGAGATATTCCCTGACAAAAACACCAGACGAGCCAAGGAGATTGGATGGGATTTGAAATAAACCCATGATATTTGGGAAAACTTGGCAGGCAAAGAAAACACCACACAAAACCCCACACAAGACCTCCAAAACTTTTAAAAGCAGCAGCAGCCAAAGAGCTGAGACTGGAAAATTAATCTAAGTTTGAATCTAACTTCCAATTATCAATTATCAGTTTTTCTAAGGTAGTTTTTTCTGTTCTGTCAGCCTCCTGTCCAACAGCCCTGGGAGGTGGGAGAAGTCAGTGGGAGATATTTTTCTCTTCTACACACAGCAACAATGGCTTGTGAATAACATGCAGATGTTACAATGCTTGTTTCACAGGCTGCTGCAATGATTACATGTCATTAACTAAACAAAGAAAAATCAGATATTTAAAAAAAGGAAAAACCTGGACAGGAAAATTCTGTCTCCAGGCACATTTCAGTTACTACAAGCTCAGCCCCCTGCCGTTGCAGATGGGTTTGTTGCAGGCTCCCTTCACGTGAACAACGTCCCAAATGGAACCAGGCAGACCAGCACCAATCAAGGCAATGGTATCAGAGAGTACTGAAAACCCCAGGGAGAATCAGAGTCTCTGTCCGATAAAGGCTCTTTCTGGAATGTGTTTGAGGACATCCCACACCCCCCTGCAGGGGAAGTGTGGGTGACTCCCAAAAGACTGAATCTTCAAACCGTAGATCTGCAAGAATAACCCCCCAAGAACCTGGATTTACTGAGGACTTGCAGAAATCTTCATGTGGTGCCTATTTATGCCCTACTGGCTCCAATCCCTATGACTCCAAACAAAATATTTTTTGTACTAAAGGATAGAGGGATCACTTCAAATATGAAAATGTGTTTTAAAGGCTCGTTGTGTACAGGGCATTTGCACACTGAGAATCTCGAGTAGCACTTTGGAGAGAGTTCTCAGACAGCTGATGTACTTTACCCTGGAGTACTTCTACCATTGGTTTGATGTATTTGTTTATGCATTTTATAAAAACTCTTAGTTCAATAAATGCTGCAAGATCAAATAGCATGCTTTTGAATTATGCAAAATTCTATTATACATATTGTAAATAAACTCCATGAAACATTCATCAGCTTCAGAATGGTTTCATAAGGACCATGAACAGTGCTTTCTCTTTGGTATATTTTGAGCATTACAATTTTGTTGTAGGTTAAACTTTTCCAGAAAGGAAACTGCTTTGGTATCAAGACACATGCAAATCTCTCAACTGAAACACCATTTAATTTACTTTTTATGCCAAAACATGAGCAACGTAAAGCCACTGAAATGAGAAATGAAGTACAAATCACCACGTCTATCTCAGCATGTTTAACACCATGGAATTGTTAACACTAGACCTGAGAAATCCTGACGTTATTGGCATTTTAATTCTTCTCTGATGTCACTACAACAGAAACTCTCTCCTGGCTCAACAACTGCTCCTTTGCCCTCATTAAAAACAAAAATTGTACTCTGTGAGCACCTGTTAGCAACTAAAGGTGGAGAGCACATTGCTTTTCTGCTTGAAAAACATTTAGCACTTTGCATACGAAAATGTCTGATAGGACCTTCTAAGTGAATTCCAGAAAGAGCAGCAAATTCAGTTTAAAGAATCCTTAGGTAATAACCCAAAAAGAAGCCTGGGAAAGTAAATGTACTCACACCACCTAAGTCTTGTGCTGTAAATATAACAGAGGATGAATTCTAATGGGTGGTAAACACTCACAGGAGATGATTTTGAGCTGAGAATTAACGTGAGAGCTATGCCACTGAGGAGAAAGGTTCAGAGGAACTGCAGGGAGCTTTGTTTCTGTTCGGGTTCTGGGGATTTTTTTGTCTCTTTTTGAACACTTGGAGCAAAGGGCTCCCCGTTACCCCTCGCTCAGAGGATCTCCCAGGCTGCAAGCACTTAAAATAGAAGCAGGATGAAATTGCATAAAATCTTGCAGATATCAAAAGTCACACAATCCATAGTGAAATAGAAAAGTGAATTTATTAGCAAATTGTGCAGTCACAGACACTAAAACAAAATTTAATTCTAAAATTTCCCCTTCTATTATACAAGGCAGGCTTCCTGCTATCAGAAAGAACTCTTTTCACTGGTTTTATATTGATATCAAGAAAAAACCTCAACGACAACCCAAAACAATACACAAAACAACTGGTTTTTCTTTATTTTAAGAGCTACTGAGGGAAAAATGATGCATGAAGACAGATTCCTGCATACAACTATGAGGAGATGCCTGTAACCCTTATTCTCTTCTGACAGACAGACCTAATTACAAACACATCTAACCTCAGAAAAAAGGTTTTAAATATAACTTCCACATTATTATATTTTCTATATTTATGCAAGTATTTTGGCTATAAAAAGGAAATTATTTTAATCAAGGGATTAATGAGAAAACTTGACATTAAAATTAGCTGTTATTCAACTACAGTTGACAAGTATTTTTCAGGAAGTTAATCTAGTTTCCTTCTCTCTATCTCTTTTTTTTTTTTCTTCCCCGATTAATTCATAACAGGAAGAGTTGTTTTACTTTATGGGCACTGATTTCTAGTCCCAGGTTGTTCCACTAAAGGGCAGCAGAGCAGCCAAATCCCAGGGAGCTGAGCACAGCCGGCCCATCTGTGGGTAATTTCAGCACTCACAGATGCACCAATAACCACTGGCAAAGCTGATCCAGCACAGGCTCAGAGTTCACTTCAGACAGATGTTCTGGCAGAGCAGGAGAGTTAAAATTAAAAAAACCTAAAATCCAATGAAAAATATCACCATTCTCTACTCAGGGAGCAGCACTTTGCCCTCCCATGTACCTGGAGCAGTGAGAAATGCCATCCTGGGTGGTTTGCTTCAGTAAATCCTTGCATTTCTCCAGTTTCCCTCCCTGCCCCGGTGAGTCACTCCCCTGCTATCCCACCTCACTTATTTATTTGGTTAGTTGCTTGCTAACTGCAGCTTATTTGCACTTAAAATAGTCATTCTCTTCCAGCATATCTAAATAATTAGGCTAATGACAGCAGGTTTATTTCTGTTGATTCAATAATGCATCACAGATAATATCACCATCCCCAAGTCTGCTCATTTAGGAGTCATTAATAAGGCCTTCCACCAAATGGCAGAGTTGGCTGGCACGCTGCATTCAAATAGAATAATGAGGATGCAGTTAGCTTTGTTTCATTTGCTCCTGAATTCTTATGTAAATGCGTTTCTCCTCCAGTGTTTCTCCATTATATAAACACCCAAATTTACTCCAAAAATGAATGAAAAACTGCCTTCTCTGTGTTCAGCTCAACTTAGGAATGCTGGAAAAAAAGCAGCAAATAAACAAAACATGGTGGCCTGTACCATACTCTCCTATTAATGATATTTATTATCAATCATACTATTATATTAATTATATCTACAAAACAGGGTCAGCCCACTCCAGGTCACATCTGCTCTGGGCAGCAGAAGACACAAAGGTTGATTAAGGCTGGAGATTAAAAAGAAAATCCCATCCCTACACAGATACCAAACTGAGCACTCCTTGATCTTTGGCTGAGAAAACACTCAAATTATAAGATCATTCCAGACACACATTCAAATAACTGGAAGGGTTGTCTGAACTATAATGTATTTTAATGGTTTTTTCAGTCTTGGACTTATAATTGAAGCCATGGAACTATCCTCAGAGGCTGCAGGAGCACAGAAGGGGATCTACAGGATGTACCAGGTTTGCTCCTGGGGGCCCATGAACTGCCAGCAACAAGAAACACTCAACACACTTGGTTTGAAAGCATTTCCCTTCCCACCAGCACTGCCTGGGAAAGCAGCTGGCTTACAGCGTCACTGGTAGTTGCTTACTACAAAATATGGATATTTTTCTACTGGTAATCCAAAAAAACCCCAAACAAATAAATAATTAAAAAAAAAAAAACCTCAAAACAAAATAAAACAAAACAAAACAAAAAAAAACGATTTTTAAAAAGTATCAAAGCTGAGTGAAATTGTATCCCACATTACAGGACCCTGAGATTTCCAGGTTTACCTGAAAGCCAAGGCACTGATTTTCTCCCTAAACAGATCAATAAAGCATTTTGGAATTGTATGATCAGATTCAATTCAAAAGAAAATGGTTCTCAAGAAAACTACTGCTGCTTTAAAAGATTTAAATAGTATTCTTTCAGCGTAATTCAACAAATACATTTTAAAAGCCATTGAATATCATAAATGCTGATTCCTGTCTTTAAGTTTCCCATTATGTATTTATAGACACACAATTTCTGTACACAAAAATAACATACCCAAGAGCCACACACCAGATTCACAGATACATTCCTAATGCCATACATCAGAGGAGCTGTTTGAACCGGATTGCCTCAGTTAAAATACTCTGTCCAACAACAACCACCTTTAGGTGTTTATGAAGGAATACAAGCACCAGTGTTGCCCACAGCAATCTGCAGAGAGGGACATCCTGCATTTTGTTGTGTAAGAAATACCATACACTGATTTAGACAATTACTCTTCACTTGCATTTATTTTTTGCATCTGAGCTATCCAGTGGAAAAGCTGTTGAATAGCACAAAAAGAGCTATTCTTTTCATGAGTCATTGAATCCATAATCCCTGCCTTATGAGTCACATCATTAGAACATCAATATTCAAATCAATATCAATAATCATTTCAATCTATCCTTTTCTCCTGTTTCACTCATCTGTCAATCCTGTCCCAAGGGAAAGGGCTGTGATACCTTAAGTCTCAGCTTTCATAATTTCAGGTTCTGTGCTGCCCAGGGGTGCAGCTCTGAGCTCACAGTCAGGGTCACTCAGCTCTCTGCACACAGCAGGGACACAAAACAAATCCTGTCCCTGCTGCACACCAAGGACAACTTTCAGCCCAACAGCACAAACAAGGGTGGCTGGAGGGAGGAACAAGAAGGATGGGAGCTCACAGCCTGGAGCTGGAATTGGACAATTAAACCCCAAGATGCAAATGAACCAAAAGTGATCAAAGTGTGAGACCTCGTGACTGTTTGTCCATTTTGTGACCATTTTGGGTCCACCTTGGGTGTAGCCCTGGCCAGGCTCCTGTCCTGCCCAAGGTGTACCCTAAAGGCCTTTCAATAAATCCCTGCTTTATTCTCTGGCTCTGTCCAGTCTCTGTTACAGGCCAGCCTTCCCAAGGCATCAGCTGTACCATGTATTCTCTGCCTCCCCTGCACAGCAGCTCCTCCACCCCTCTGATCACTCCTTCCACCCTCCCCTGGACCTCTGTGAGACACAGGGTCACCAAAATTTGTGTCCAGCGGCATATGTAAAACCAGAGAGAGGGCTGCAAACCAGCAGAGACAGAGCTGTATTTTCTGAGTTGAATGTCTTCTCTCAAATTTTCTAAATATCCAATTTGCCTTTTCTGATAGCTGTCAAGCATCAAACTAATGCTGCTGAGAACTCCATCTGATGATTCCAAAAAAAACTTCTGAGCAATAATAGTCACACACGCCCTCATCAAGGAAAGATTTCCATCTATTATGAAATTCTCAAAGTGAATTTTATTCTGGCACTTAATCCTTCTGCTTTCTGCACTTTCCCAGTCAGTTTTAGTTCTGCCTGCCTGGAACAATCCTGTCTCAACAGAAATGTGTAATTATTTTGTCCCTTTTACAAACTGAACACTATAGATTCCCATGGACTTCCCTCCATCAATCCCCTTCACTGTAAAAAATGACCAGTTATTCATTCCAGTGAAGTACTTGCAGATCCAATGGATTCATTACACTTCACACTGGCTCATGGATGTGCCCCCAAAATCTCCCCATCACTTCTCCTGTCTGTGCTGAGATGCAGACCCTAATTTCCAGCCTCCAGTACCAAAGTGTGTCTAAGGCTTCTGCTCTCTCCTGGGTCTGGCTGCATTTTCCAGCTGCCCTCCTTGTCCATCCAATGAATCCCACTGCTCTTTCCTCAGCATGACCCGTATCTGCTGTCTGCACCATGTGCCCTTTTTTTAGCAATGACTGCATCTGCCACAGACAGCACTGGGAGATCTTGGGGATCTTCCATTCTATGTCATTTCTTGAATAACTGTCTCATCAGGTGGGTTTGGCCTTCCAGTTCAACCTGTTTGCAGGTGTTCCATGGATATTGCAGTTCAAGCAGACAATCCACCCCCTAAAGAACAGAATTTTGTATGAGAACCTTCCCAGCTTCACTGCAGAGAACACTAGTCCTTGGAATGTTGGAATTGGCCTTATTTTCAGGTTATTCTCAGGTGGCCTTTCCATACATCTTAGGGCTTTTATTCTTTCCATCCTGCACTATTAGTATTGAAAGAATTATATTGGTTTTCTCCCCTCTGTTCCTTCAGCATTGAACCCAGAGATCCCATAAAGGAAGGGACAAAATCTCCCCCTGGAATGCAGCATGAATCCAGGCAGGATTTCCTTCCCAGATCTGAGGGAAGCAGGAGAAACGTGCCACAAGAGGAGAAGTGGGATGGAACAGAAAGAAGAGGATGAGGATTGTGCCTGGGACACACTGATGAAATCTCCAGAGGGTGCAGACAAAACAGTGCCTGGGATAATTTCCCCACTTTGAACGATAAAAAAGATCTCCCAAGAAACCACAGATGTAGTGTTTGGATACCAGGAAGGAGCATTAGTGAGGCGCCTGCTTACAAGGATCTGCATTTGGGACCAGTGTTCTGAAAGAAAGAATTTATTGACATCTGGAGACACAGGCACAGTCAATTTAAATATGGGCCATTTTCTTTAAGAATATGAATCATGGAAAAGGTGTCTCCTGTTACATCAAAGTGTCTTTCAGGGAAAAGTAGATAATGATACAAATACCCCCAAACCTACAGAGGATCAATCTATTTCATTAAACTGCACATCAATTGGTACAAAATATTTTTAGCATTTCACCAAGTGAACTTTAGAGCAGCTTTCAAAGTACCCTCTGAAGAATGTTACTGCTCCCTCCCTCTGGTACCCAACAAAGCTGAAGGAAAACCCAATTCCAATGTTATTCATCAAGTTATGCAAATGCAGGTTTCCTGTGCTAGTTAAACATCAAGTCTAAACAAGTATTTTTTTATCCACAACCTGTCAAACACAGAGTGTGCTGCTCTGAGCATACCTGCAGCTTGTAAATCTATATCCTCCTGAACACATTCCTTAAATAAACACTCCTGAGTCAGTCATAGGAAATTGTATTGAGCTGCCATAAAATCACTATCTGCTTTCATTAGTTTTAGTAGTTTTATTGTCTTATTAGCTCTCATCATCGTTTTATTCCTCCAGGTGAGTGTTATTTGAAGCCCAATGATTCATGTATTCCGAATTTCTGCCTTGAATGACAAAGACTCCTCCCTGAAGCTGGTTCTGCCCTGATCCATCCAGCTCCTATTGTCAGATTATTCAGCTATTTTAGCAGCACTGAGCCCCTCCAAGTGTGATCAGAGCACACAGGGGAGCAGAACCCAGTCCCAGGGATGGGACTTCTGCCACTTCAGCATTTCCCCTCTACCTTTGGGTTGGATCCCCTGCAGATTTTGCTATTTCCATGAGATTTTTGTGTAATTCTATTTCATGTTTTTGCTGCTAGGCTTCCTCCATGGTGCTCCTGTATGCTTTTCTTTACAGTCCCTGTTGTACTACTAGAGACCAAGGTGCAAAGAAGCTTCTCAGACAAAACAAGGGCTATTGCCTGCAGGAAAGGACTTGGGACCAGAAAATACAAATATTTGGAAACCATAACTCATGCTGAAATTTTCTTTTGGGTTTCAAGGAATCTGAGTGGCAAAGCAATTGATTTGTTCTTCAGTATCCTAACCTGGCTTACACAAAAAACAGAAAACCATCTTAAATTATTTTGTCTCTGCAATTTCTATTACTTGTAGGCTGTGCGGATCTAAAAATCAATAGCCCACAACATCTTGATCTTGATAAAAACATAATTTGTGAAGGATTTCAGATCAATCTTTTTCTCAGTGTAGGCCCTATATATATATATATTTTTTTACTGTGTCATTTAGCGGTGCAAACTATCCTTCAAGATAACCGAAAAAACCACCACAAAAACAAACTCTTAAACAAACACAACCACCCTGCCAGTGCTTCTCTTCTCTTCTCTTCTCTTCTCTTCTCTTCTCTTCTCTTCTCTTCTCTTCTCTTCTCTTCTCTTCTCTTCTCTTCTCTTCTCTTCTCTTCTCTTCTCTTCTCTTCTCTTCTCTTCTCTTCTCTTCTCTTCTCTTCTCTTCTCTTCTCTTCTCTTCTCTTCTCTTCTCTCCTCTCCTCTCCTCTCCTCTCCTCTCCTCTCCTCTCCTCTCCTCTCCTCTCCTCTCCTCTCCTCTTGGTGTGCTCACAAAATGGTTCCTCTGGGGTGCAGATGAGGAAAGCAGAAACTTCACAGTGAAGAAAACCAGGAATTTTATAGGGTGTAGCAGGGGTAGGGTTGATTTTCATCACAGAAGGCCATATGGGGCTGTATTTTGGATTTGTGGCTACACCAGTGCTGATAAGGGAGTTATTGCTATTGTCAGGCTATGGCTGAGCAGTGTTTGCACAGCATCAGGGCTTTCTTAATTTTTTTTTTCCATCTTCTTTTCCCTCTCCCTCCTTAACCAGTGAGCTGGGGCTGCACAAGAATTTAGGAGGGGACCCAGCCCTCCTCTGCACACACAGACAAGAGCTCTGTTCTTTGACCCAGCTGCCCAGATTTGCCCGGATTGTGTGCAATTATTGTTTTTGGTAGGTCACAGACAAACTGCTCTCATTAATGCATGAACAGATGTAAACGTTAAACAGTGTAAAAGATAAAGGGTTAACTACTTGGTGAGAAATCCCACATTGCTAAACCCCAATGGGAAGTCCTAGAATGTCCCACAGTGCAGTGAGCTCCTAGAAAGGTTCACAGAAGCAGTTCTGGGAGGTACATCTCAGTTTCTGATATTAAACAATCCTGAAGGAAAAGTAAATGCTGCCAAATACAAATCTACTTTGCCAAACTCATGTTGTCTCACCTATTTAAATTTCTTAAACGATGTAGCATGAGGATAAAATTTCATTTTACATCAACAGATCTTTCTTACTTCCCAGAGCTCTCCTTCCTCCCTGGAGATGCATTCTCCAACTGCCACCCCATATTCAAAATTTAAGACCTACCAGTTACATGATTTCTAACACATCTTGCAGGAGCAGTAAAAATTCCCACAAAGGATGTTGTTTACTGGTTGTGCCCGTGCTACAGAGGAATTGCACTACCACATAGCCCTAAGAGCTCAGTAACTAACCTCCAGTGTAATGGTGGGACAAAAAGGAAATTCAATTTTCCCCACCTCTAAATTCCTGCAATCCAATGCTCCTGTTCATCTCCATGAGGAGGAGCAGCAGAGGCTCCCCCATTGGAACAGGAGCAGGCTGTGCCCAGGGATGCTCAGCAGGAGCTCAGAGCAGGGCACAAAGAGCATCTGTGGTGGCATCAGATGGGCTGAGTGCTCTGTGTGCAGGGACAGTGATTCCTCCCTGACCACAGCCCTGGGGGACCTCACTCGTACCCTGAGGGAGCACAGTTTTACCCCAAATGACAACACTTTTACTGTAAATGACACCACTTTTACCCTGAGGGACCACACTTTTACCTGACTGATAACACTTTTACCCTGACTGGCCACTCTTTTACCCTGAGGGATCTCACTTCTACCCTGAGTGACATCACTTTTACTGTAAATGACAACACTTTTACCCTAAGTGTCAACACTTTTATCCTGAGTGACAACACTTTTACCCTGAGGGACTTCACCTTTTCCCTGGGTGCCCTGCTGAGGTTCAGGGCTCTCCCTGTCCTTGGCCAGCCCTACATGCTCAGGCTGCAGCTGCAGGATGCAGGCAGGATGGAGCAGCACTCCCTGTGGCAGCAGCAGCAGCGTTTCCTCCAGCAGCACAGCCCAAACCTCAGAGCAGCCTGGGCAGGTTTGAAATTTGCTGTACTGAAGTGCCCAAGTGCCTGCCATGGCTGTACCTCCACTCTGAGCAACCAGAAAAAGTTTCACAAGTCTGTAAGCTCTTAAAAGAAAAGAGGATCAAGTGTACATCTTCATTAAAGGATGGTGACACCCTTGACATGACCCAGATCATCTCTAGGAATGTCACATTTCAATTAGCTCTGCCCTGTGCTGATAGGACTTTGCATATCACACACTTTCCATACACGTTTAATAACTGCAGGAATTTCTTAAGGAAAAATTTCAAATTCTTATGAGACAGGAAGGAGCATGAAATTATAAAGCCTTTTTCACTGTTAAATGAAAAAATCATTAACAATAAAAGTTACTGGATTAGATGCAGAGCAGAGGAAAGATGGCCCAAGACTGTAGACAATGATTTGGGATTTGAGAAACATGAATTCAAATCCTAGCTCTGCTATAGTCCTTCTCCTGGCACATCACTCAGGCTGCTCAATTTTCTAGCTTCTCCTTCTGTAATAAAGAGATAATAGCACATACTAATCTCACTGGAATATTGAGACTTGATATCTCTTAAATGCCATGGAGCTGTGGAAATGAACTTGATCAAAACCCCCTTAATGCTGCAATCTGGAGAAGATCCAGAGTGCAAACAGTTGCCAAGTGGAAGTGTTTGGGGTGTTTACAGGCACGTGGAAATTTTCACAAAGGCTGAGTAAGAAAATGTCAGCCCTGGGATGTTTATGAAGAGGGATCGCAGTGGTGCCAGAAAACAGGCTGCTATGTACAGCACATCCACAGCCTAAGGCCAGGCTGTATTTAACCCCTGAGGCTTTTACTTGGTTAACCCAAAACACCCTTTGGAAAGATGGAGAATTCAGAAAGTTCACAGAAGAATCCGTCAGAAAGAAATAGGGACTGAATTCTTAAAAGAAAAATTAGGAAATTGTTACAATGTTTCATTACATATACATTTCTATACAGCTGAGGGAAAACTACAATGCTAATTTTAGTTACAGAGTTATAATTTGCAATAATATACAGTGATATTTCAAAAAAACCCCTCGTGTTAGGAGTCTGCCTCTTGTTTTCAAGATGTCCTATTCGATTCCAGTGAGCCTCATGCTCCTGAATCTGCTTTGAGAGAGTAACTTTAGCTGCCCAAATAAATGCAGAAATCATCTGCAGCAGTGCTAAAGCATAATCTAAATAGAGACAGTATCTTCCTTTATTTCTGGAGGAGGATCATGGTTTCAGTGAACTGAGCAGCAGAAACACTTTTAAATCAGAACAGAGCCCTGATACTCTGGTTTGTAGCCCTTTTACCATTTAGGTAATGACAAATTATAGCAATGGTTTAACAGGGGCTCCTATAAACCTGCTCCCACATAACTGCTCTTTGGTCCAAGATATTGGTGATTTTACTCACATAAACTTCACATTAATGACGGCGAGAAAAAAACCACAACATTTTCTTCCCCTGTGGGAAATGAAACCTTGGAACATGCAGGCTTAAAAAACCCCAAGCCCACCAAATTAAACAAAAGTAGTGTATTTAGCTCCCTAAACAGGAAAACACATATCTAGTGAAACATAGCTAACTAATGGAAAAGCAATATTACAAATCAGCCACCTAACACTGAATTACCTCGCAGCAGCACTAGGAAAAAAAAAAATCCAACACAGGTCAGGCTCAGCTACTCTAGTTGAACTTTTTCTGAAGCAAAAACATCCATGAGAATATTCTGCTGCTCATCATTAGGAGTGGGTAAATGCCTCGCTGCTCCTGGTCCTTAATGAATTCCTGCAATAACTGTTGAAGATATTTGAAGATATTGCAAAACAACAATGAATATTATGACAGTGGAGCAGATTCTAACAACTAAACAGCTCTTCATCCTAGCTCAGATAAAGTAATGGAGCAGAACTTACTGCATCATTTACGTTGTCTAACTACCATTCTTCATCCCTTTTTTTATTGTAATTTGCACATATCAGTAATTCAAAGTGCTGCAATTTAAAAAATATTCAACTCTCTAGACTAATACTCTCATTCAGACTGCATCAGAATAGAGAGAGATGAATAAATAAGAATACCATCATTAAATCTTTTCCTTCTCTATTTATTAGAATAAAGTGATAATATTGGTTTATTTCAAAGAGAATTATGGTATTTTATAATAGGTCTCCTTCACAATTATTTTTTTCCATGCCTCTCAGGTAGAAATCCCTAAACTCCTCAGACTCCTCTATGGCATTCTGTGATGTTTTGGAAAATAGGTTTATTGTTTTAACAATTTTTAAAGATGTGTCTAATGAGGGGGAAAAAAGGACTCATAATGCCCTATAATATTTTCAATGCAATAACAGCTATTTCTCCCTTATTTTGTTCTGCATGTTTACAATTCCAAGAACAACACAGCTCACTCTAAAATTAGAGAAAAGGGGTTTAAATGCCTTTCTTTCAGTGGCTTGATAGGCCCTTCCTGCAAGTGCCTCTGTCACTGCCAGACTGCAGGAGGAGTGAAGGTAAGGCTGGAGAGCAAAACCCTTTTAGCATAAATATCTTTACATCCAGCAGGGTTTAAAACATGGATAGCCACGGCAGACCTTCCAGAGGATGAAGCTGTCAAATTAACATGAAGCAGCACTCTCTCATTTTTTCTCTGTTACTTTAAAATCTCCTAGTCAAGGAAAGGTGTTACTAATAAACCAAGATCACTTAATTACAGTATGTTTATCAAATTATGGAACAGCTGTTGTATGCACAACCTGAAGAATATGAAAAACAGAATGGGCGAGAATTGTATAAACTTTCTGCCGAACACCAAAACACTTCTGATTTTCTTTCTTTTTTCAGAGAACTCCAGTGCAATATACATGGAAATGTCTTGTTTGCCAAAGGACTGCAGTTGCAGGCAAGGGAGGTGTGTAGGGGAGGGCAAAGCACAGCAATTCATCTTTCAGAATAGGCTCGACTCAGAGAAATGCAATGCAGCCCAAGTGCCCAACCTTGTGAGAGCCCTTCAGCCCCCTGCCAGCACACGGGGATCAATCCAGCTCCTGGGCTGCAGTCTGAGCTGGGATGGCACAGCCAGAGCAGGGGCTCCTGGTGCTGCTCCCAGCACTGCCCTCTGCAGCATCCCCACCTCCGGGGATCCCAGTTTGTCTCAGTGCAATGGGAAATCTTCTCCATGTCAGGGAATCAGTGCAGACTCTGCTTATCTGAGTTTTACATCCATTTCTGCCACAGACCCCCTGCCAGTCACCATTTGTCCTTGATTTCCCACTGCATGTTTGGAACAATTCTATCTCCTCTGCCTGTCATGTTTATTTTCAGTGGTTTTCTGGAGCTGTCTTCTATTGCTTTGTTTACTGGTTTGCTCAGTGCACTGCAGCTTTGCTGGAGTACCGTAGGCATTCCTGCACCATTAATAGAAGGTCAAACACCTAAATCCATAGGCTGTGAAACTGAATTTAAAAATCCAGGCTTTCTCTGGAGCTAGGCTGTTAAAACTAGACTTACCTCAACATATTTCTCTACTGAAATTAAATAGGAAAACACTACAAAGCAACTACAGCTAGGAATTGAACTAAAATCCAACCGCAGGACACTGAATACAAAACTCCATTATTACCAGAGATTTTTGAGAAAGAGCAGACATTTGTTTCAACACATACAATTCCAACACCTGAACACTTGTGTGCTGGACTGGAATTTGTGGTTTGAAATGTGTTTTCTCAGGCAGGGAAGGGCCCAGAGCATTTCAGCAGCGTGTTAGCCGTGCCCCGTGTTCCGGGTGAGGAGGGCATCCCGCCCAGGCAGATGGAGCTGCCAGGAGCCAGCTCCCATCCAGAGCTGTTTCCAGGCAACCCTTGGGGCTGGGGCTGAGCCTGCTGACACAGGCACCCCTCAGCTGATGGATAGTCCTGCTGCTGCCTTATGGGCACCAAGGAAAATCAGCAACAAATGATGCACGCGGAGGTTCGGGGGCATTAAACCTTCCTCAGGTTCCAAATGAACATTTTCTTCTTTCTTCTTGTAGGTCCCCAAACCTCTGCTTTAGCTGGTTGAGGGAAAATGAATATCTTTTCCTGGGAACTACATTTGTAGCTACTGAGGCATTGTGTTCACAGCCAAATTAATGTTAGCTTCCTCAAAACATGCTGTGATTATCTCAGGGACCGCTGTCTCCCCTGGGTTGGAAACCTCAACCTCCTTCGTGCAATTTTTACCAGAATTTTTCTAACAAAAGCTGTCAATTGCATCAAATTCTGCTAAGGGCTGTAAGGTTATTCTGTGCTAGAAAATACTGTTCGTGACAGAGGAAAAGCTAAAAGCAACAAGCATGCTGAGCACTACAGAATTGATTTAAATCGTATCCTCAAGATGAACAGGTTTTTTTTTCATCCAGTAAGCCAGGCAGTCTCTTTGAAATAATGAAATCTTATTTCAAAGACATTAAGAGGAAGATTGTATTCAGTGTAGGAGAATAAATGCAAAACTCTTCTATTTTCTAGCAAGGACTGTGTGTCTAATTTTTCCAGTGACGTGAAACTTTGTGTGTTGGGGCAGAACTCGGCTTCTCACGTTAAAACAGTGGAACAAAAAAGTGAATGTAGTCCATTATTTTGTCAATACCCATGTGCAGCACAGAACAAAGAAGAGTGTAATTATAAATGTATAAATGTATATAAAGCAAAAATATACTCAGCCTAATACAGAACAAGCCATGCTCGGTGCCTAATACAAAATATCCGAGCACTGGAGTTTATTTTAAGCACAGGATTATTAAAAACTGTTTAAGAAGTATAAAAAGACATATCTATCGTGAATTACACAGCTTTTTCTGATACTTCTGTGTTTACTATAAGTATAGAAAATTATATCCTGCATAAAAAAGTGCTTCATCATTATTGGTTTTATGTATGTGCTACAAAGAAAAAAATTACTAAAGAATAAATTCCAAGTATGAATGAGCAACAAGTGTTTGGGATTTGAAAGCCTCTTCTCAGAAAGGGAAAAGGCAAAAAAATTAATCTGCACAAATACTTTTTTTCATGTGTCCTATAAATTTTGGAGCTTAATTCATGATATTCCCGACTCTGACTTTTTAAGAGAGCATTTTCTAAAGGAAAGTATGATGAATTAATTATCCATAGCTGTTCTGAGGGAAAAAAAGTGTCTGTGAGTAATCTGTACACGAAGTAATCAGCCAAAGGTGACACAAACACGACAGTGACACAACCCAAACACGTACAAGGGAAACACAAGAGAAAATCACTTTAACCTCCAGCCAGAGGCAGGTGAGATTATTTTCTAAGTATGTCACTCCTCAGTGAAGACTAAAAGCCATCAGAGCCTTCTCTTGTGCTCTGTTAGCCTCATGATGCAGCAAGCTGGAGAGCCCAAAGGATTTCTGCATCAATGGTGACAGCACGGGAGAGATCTTGGAAAGGCAACACAAGGATCAGGCACTTACTGAGAGGAGGCTCTGCTCATGGAAACAATAGGCACCACTTGCATGGGGCTTCTGTGGAGTTTCCTGGGGAAAGAGAAACACATTCTTATTGGGAATGAGGTATTCAGGGCAGCTCCTGCCTGTGCCCTGAGCTCAGGGAGGGCTTAAAGATCCAACAAAAACCACAATTGCTAATGCACTGCTTGGGCTGTCACTGCACACACTGTCGGGTCACTAAGCCAAACAGCAAAACCTGGTTATTGATTCACAAGTGTGATTTTATTATTTATTAAATATTCCATGGACAGTAAATATGTTCAGACAGTTTGCAATGCATTTGAAACCAAAAATCTATGTTTTCATTGCAAATTTACCTACTAAAATAGACATTACTAGGCTATAACTGTAAATTTTCCCCAGCACAGGTTTCTGTTTCAATAGGAACACACCACTGTAATTTGCTTTTTGTGTATCCTTCAATTGAAAATTTGCAGCATTTTTGCAAAAGAAAAACTATCATAAAACACATAACCAAAAGGGGGGCATTCAGAATATATTTTGCAAGCACATATTTGGGAATTCCAATAGAGTAACACTCCATTCTATGCCATTCTTTCTTATTAATGAGCAGCTGTGACATGTAACAGTTTACTGAATTATTCACTGAATTTTAGTAGGTACAGTAAGCTCTGCCATGTTTTACCTAACAGATTTTCCCTACATGCAGTTTTCATTTCCATGTGCAAATGGCAATATATGCACTCTTTGATACAAATACTCCTGAAAATAGAATTGTTGTTCATATTTTAAGTCTCCAAAGACAATACACACCTAGGTAAGGGTATAATCAAATCATTCCATGAATAAATTTAATAAACTTTTTATCCACTTCAGTAAAATTCCAAACAGCAAACATATTGGGTACTTTTTCCACAAAATATCCTGGCCCTTACATGTGGTTTCACTTTACACAAAAAAAAATTTAAATAACT
This sequence comes from Acrocephalus scirpaceus scirpaceus, assembly GCA_910950805.1. Classification (NCBI taxonomy): domain Eukaryota; kingdom Metazoa; phylum Chordata; class Aves; order Passeriformes; family Sylviidae; genus Acrocephalus; species Acrocephalus scirpaceus. The sequence continues at coordinate 3,853,881 of OU383786.1, read as the reverse complement.
GAATAAAAAAAATCAGTGGAGTTTCTTTCTAATGCAACTGAGGAAAAATGGGAACAAGAACCACCAGCAGCAGAAAGGCACACGCTCTACAAACATGTCAGGCAGCATTGCAATGGTCACACACACCGAAAAAAGAACTTCAGGGTTTGGAAAGGTGACCAGCAGGAGCAGCAAACACCCGAATTTCTGTCTCCTGGGAGCTGGGAGCAGCACTAGGGGAGCATCCCTCAGAGTTAAGAACTGACTTCACACTGCAGCTCTCAGCAGCCACAGACACTGCCTGGCTGCCCAAAGCCTCCCTACAGCCCATTTCTGAGCTGAACACACAAAGTGATTTTTATTTATGTGTTGTTGGGCAAAAACAAGAGTGGCACTTAGGGACTTTCCCTTTGTACACATTTGTCCCCATTGGAGGGAACAGCCAGCCCTCCTGGGGCAGTGCAGCCCCCTGGCCACCTCCAGCCAGCTCAGAGCAGCTCCTTGTGCAGGCTGTGAGCAACGAGGTTCACTCTCCTGGTAAAATTTAAAAGTTTAATAAAGGACAATAGGAGACAAAGACAATAAAGCAAATTTTAAAGGCTGGGTGCTTGGCATTCAGCCAAGAGCACCCCTGTTATTTCAGAGCCACCCTTTATACACCTTTTCTATTGCATCAGCCTGTTGCATGTTCATAAACAATTATGCACATTCAAACTTTTCCCCAAACTTGTTTACACGTTCCAGGAACTGTTTAGCACGGCTCCTCCTCAGGTCTGCCTTTTTAGAGCATGTGCATTTCTTGGCTGTGGTTTTAGTCTGTTCTTATTCTCACCTCCAGCCTGGGTTTTGGTCCCTGCTTTGTAGAGACAGCAGGTGCTGATAGTTGGCAAATCAGCAGCAGGGTCTTCATCATGTTCATTGGATGTTATCCCAACCAAGCAGGCAGGTCAGCTACAAGCATAACTATATCAGCTATTCCACTGCTGTGTCTAAGTTTTGCTAATAGCAGAAATAAAATCTCTATAGCAAAGTTACTTTAAAATTATACATATAGCATCCATTTTAATATTTGCAAAAAGCCAATTTTATAATATGCATTTATAACAGGGCCAATCCCACAACATAGGTGACATTCCACCTCCTACCCCTCAGCAGGTCACGATTTCCAGGGCTTGTACAGGCCCAAAATTGTTTATCTTACCAAGTACACTGAATTTGTTATCCAGCTACTCAGGCAATCCCTTAACAAGAAGAAAGGTTTCAGGCATATTCACGTGATTCTATGAAGCCATTTTCAGTAGAAGGAAACACTGGAAGGGAGTAGCTGGAAAATGCCAGTGGTTTTGTGTGAAAAATCCCTCCTGTAATTCTGATAAAATTCTATTTACAGGCCTCAGGATAACCTGCTTGGCTCTGCACTTGGGCATTACACCTTATCCTGAACACTGACATGAAATGCCATTGAGAACTGCCCACACAGCTACACGCAATCCTGTGGAGAAACACCACATGCACGTTTCCAATGCTAAATTTCCTTTTCCTCAACTGCCATCAATTGTTCCAAAACACCAAACAGGCAAGTTTTGCACTCCTGTGACTCAGAAATAAATTCCCAATCAGCACAGTTTTGCTTGCAGCTGGTATTACAACATTTGCACGTGCCAGGCACACAAAGAGCAGCAGAACCCTTCTGCAGTGACCACAGTGCTCCTGCTCTGTTCAGAGATGAGGGAAGCTGGAGAGGCAGCTGGAGGAAGTCCAGCTGGGAGTGTGGGAGAAGTTTGGCAGAGATGATAATCTATTAAGATTCACTTAAAAATGCAGAAGTGTTTCCAGGTGAAAGTGTCAGCACTGAGATACCCCAGGGCTTCTCCCCCAGGGCAGCAGCTCAGGCAGCCCAAACAAGGCCAGGCTGTTCTGCAGGGTCACTGAGAGAGAGCCCCAGGCCATTCAGGCTTCATAAAATATCACCACACCCAAGCATTCCAAGTGTATCCCAGACATGTTATTATTTTCCAATAGAAGTGGTTTCGTTAAGCATTACAGTGAAGGAAAAAACCAAAAAGAACCTAAAGCAATAATAATCACTGCTAATACATATATGCAATTACTAAGTCTGACTTAACATCTACTGCTTCAGACCTTTATCAAAAGCCTACGTCTAAATTGATCTAATCTGATATTTTTTAATTCTGTTCTAAAAATGCAATTAAACAATGATATCTGTTGCTGCAAGTTAAAAGCCATTCCCGTTAGATAACAACCAAATACAACAAGCAGTGAGTTCTGCCATCATTAGACTTCTAACCATATTACTTCTATTTTGAGGCTTTTTTTGTTTGGTCTCAGTTTAATTTCCTGTCAGCCTTACAAGAGATTTCTAATGTTTGGGCTGTAGGATATGCTCTGATTAAAAATAATCTTCCCAATTACTGCCTGGCATGACTCTACTGCCACATGCACTCTGCCACTGGCTTCTGCATTTCTGTCAGCAGTAATTGTGTCTGTAGCTTCTAACTGTAAATGAAAACCCATGGGGCATATTTGGGTTCCAGTTTCCTTTGCCCAGCCATATCTTTTAATTTGCACTGTCTGTCAAAAGGAGATGTTTGTAGGCACTAAAAGGAAATCCTCAGAACATCAGGTTAAAAAAAAGGGAAAAGGAGAAAAAGCGAAATGCAACTGGAATATGATAAACCACATTTGATATTTATGCCAGGATACTCAACACAGAGCAGCTCACTGGCATTGATTAGCCGTAGAAGAGGGTGACTGAAACCATTTACTGAGCATTTCTAGCTGCACTTTATTACCATTAAATTTAATCCTGAATCTTAATCATCACCTTAGAATGGCTTTTTTTTTTTTTCTTTTCCCCTAATACAATCATTACAATGACTACTTTACAGAACAGCATTTCTTATCACAATGGAAAAAATTATTATTTCCCAGGCTCTTGGCTCTGGCCTAAACTGTGCTGTGGGGTTTCCATCTGTGGGGTTTCCTGGCTGATCCTCTTTGACCACACTGCACCTTCCCTCCAGCCCTTCAGTGGGGACTTCAGAGCCCAAAGGTGCCCTTGCCTCTGCCCCTGTCCATCCCAAGGGGCTGCTGCTCCTGGAGTCCCAGGTGGGTCCTGGGGCTGCCCCAGGAGCTGGCTCTGCTCCCCAGGCCCAGCTGGGCTCTTGCCCCTGTCCCCCTGGGAGCTGCCAGCTGCCCTGGGAGCCCAGAGTCACAGGGCTCAGAGCTGGCCCCGAGTGCAGCCACAGGGTTCAGACCTCAGGGTTCCCATCCAGCAGTGAGGGAAAGGTGTCCCCGTGTCCCCAGGGGATGCTCTGTGTGACAGCAGCAGGATGGACTCAGGGTGCCCTGGGGCAGGGAAGCTGGGGAAGGACAGAGTACCGAGGCTGTGCCCTGTGAAGTGGGCACAGAAGAAACCCAAAGAGGCGAAAAAATATCTGATACAATGTCAGGAAGGAAGCTCTATATGGAAGGAGAAAAGCACAACCGATGACACGTGCAAGAACGCACATGTGGGACACGTGGGATGCCACAAAGGATAACAGCAGGAAGAATATCAAGGAGACAGCTGCAGTTTTTGCTTGGAGAAAATATTCACTATAAAATGAAGAATACTGTAAAGTCCTCTGAAAGAAATATTCTATGAAGTCTCAGTCTTTGATCTTTCAAAATTAATTGAATTTTGTCTCAAAATGAAAATGGCACACAGCACATCTGGAATCCAAGGGATGCAGGGAGCATATTTTTGTACAAAGGAATCATGGAAGTTTTCTTTGTGATAGGAGGATAAACAGTGAGACTTGGTGAATGTGAGCAGGGATTTATCCAAATAGCACTTAAAATTGAATGGCTTCTCTTGGCATAGGAACTGATTGGAAATATTAAATGCAAATGTTAGTGCTCTGCACTGTGTTTGCTGGTCGATGCTCTGCTCTGTATTGTTTATATCTGTACATGAGGGGAGACACTGGAAAGGTGAGAACAGACTCGATCTCAGCTCTGTCCTGAACCTTCCTTTTGCAGGGCTCTGCCCCTCAGTGCATATTCTGTGCAACAAAAGCCTGGGAACAGATAAGAACTTTAACTCATCAACTGAAAGGTGAGTGCAGTGGAGATTGTGACCACCACTGCCTTCACAACTGAGTGGTGGTACAGGGCAAAAATGGCACAGATCTGTTAGAATATTATTTTGAAATATTGTACAAGCTGTATAAGAAGTTCTTCGTGCCTCTCTGAGCCCCTAAGGGCAGCAGGGCTGCACATGCTGCAGCACAGAACTAGACTGTGATAACCTCAAGCTATCCTGGCTTCTGTTTCCATATCTTACCTGAGATAAAACCATCATTTACAATGTATATCCCCCTACCTGTGACTGAAATGCCAGAAGGTTTAAATAAATACCTGCTTTTTTACAAAAGAAGGTAAGCCACTGAGTTAAAAAGGGTTACTCCTGTGGCTGAGGCCACGGGGATGTTTACAAATTTATTCAGCATAAAACCTGCAGGATTAAGTATGGCAGTAAACACATCGTGAAGCTGAAAGGAATGTTGGTCTCTTACAAAAGGACTTTCCAGAATTTTGGCTGCAGAGACAGCTCAGAGGCAGAGCCTCAGCTTTGGGAGGGTCAGCTCCTCTGTCCATGCAGGGAAGGGGCAAAGCCCAGGGCTGGGAGTTTCTCCGTTCCTGTTGTCATCATGACTCTTATGAGTCCCAGAACATCTCATTTTTTCTATTTGCTTGTTTCTCCCCACTTTTCTCAGTGCAGACTGCTCTGCCTCGTGAGCAGGTAGAGAATTCCAGCAATACCAGCAATGTCCCATGTTAGCCATGGCAGCACACAGCTATGCCTGCCAGCCTGAGAGCGTGCACCACAAATTCCAGGGAACAACGTGCTCAAAGGAGGCACAGAAATAACAAAATAATTTGAAAAAGGCTTCATTTTCCTCATCTGCCACCAGAGCAGCCCTTCCACCGATTGAGGTGGTGAGCTGTTAGCCCTGAATACCTTGCTCCTGACAAACACCAGAAAGCAGGAACATTACAATTCCAGAACAGAGGCTCTGCATTCTGCATTTTTAAACTAGTGGTTCTCTCATCTATCACAGGTCAAGAAATGAATCACACCTCTATAAAAAATGCAGTTTGGAAAGGACTAGCCCATGTAGAGAGAAGAATGGTAAACTTACCTATTTTTATTATTTTTTTATCAGAAATTTTGACATTGTTTAAGAATTGTAGGTGATAATAACATTTGAAATCAAGGACTAGAATAAGAAAAAAACAAACAAACAAACAAACAAACACCAAAGCCCACCAGTTTATCAAACAGCTTTGTGATTTATGACACAATTATTCTTAGAGAAACAGCACAACTCTAGGCTGTATCTCTGAGCCCTAACAGAAAAATACTATTTAGAGGGTCCATCACATTCCATGGACAGGAGCATGTCTCTTGTGGACAAAGCAAAGAAAAAAATCTAATTTGGGTAGACACACTACATTTTCTGATCCAAAGACATTTTTATCACTAGAGAAAACAAAAGCATCACTTCACACACTGGAGACAGAGAGGGGCTGGGATGGATCAGCTGACAAACACCAATCTCCAGGAAAAGGGACTTTTGTAAGGACATCAGGGCTTGGAAGGGTCCAGCCTTCCCCCAGATATCACACACACCATGCACAGGCACCCCCAGCCCTGGCACCCACCACAGGCACAATGCTGCACAGAAGGGAGGAGCTGCTGCACCCTTGGCACACGGGCTATTGCAGCTTTATCAAAAGGATTCTTACTGGTTATGATGAAAAACCATCTCAGCCTGAAAAGGGGGCAAAAATAAAATAACCTAAGCCTGCTACATTCGGAGATTTACTCCTGCTACATAAAATGACTACAGCTGATTTCAAAAGACAAGTTAGTGTTTGTTTTACACAACATAGGAGAGCCTCAGGCTGCAGGCATTATTTATTGTTGTTGCTTCCAGCTGGGTGTAGTTTGACAATGATTACAAAATGTAAAGTCACAAGCAGGGAGAAGTCCAGGAGATCCCACACTGGAGTCCAAGTGCTCTCCTCTGATCAGAAGGAAATGAAGGAAGAAGCTCAGCTGTGTCAAGCAGATTTTCCCCAGGTGTAACATGACTCTCCATGGGAGAAAAAAGGAGCAGAAAGTGTAAATGATGCAACCCATAGGTCAGGCACACAGAACCCATCAGTGAAAAACTCTTATGCCCAGATTGGTTTTTTGTAAATAAACAGAAAAGTTGAGTTTTTTTAGCTAGACTTTGTGGGCTCGATATTTCTGAACCTGAGAGAATTTTCAGCTTGCTAACCACTGCTAGCTCCTTTCCCAAGGGAAAACTTTCAACAGTTTTCTCTTCCCAAAATATTCTTTTGATAAATAACTACTTTCTCATAATATCTCCAGGTAAACAGTGCCTTTTTCTCATAAAAATCTTCCACAGCTGTTATTTTTCATTATTTAACCAATGGAAAGAGGTGTCAGTCCTATTGACCAATGAATACTTTTTTTAGTGAAGCATGCTACATAAGAAGCAAAAAGATTGTAAATAAAGCCTTCTGTTGTTCTCATGGTAAAAACTGGAGTCAAACCACCTTTATTTTGTGTCCTACTGCGCTAAGAGTTCTTTCAGCAGGAAAAGATCCAGATTTGCCAACATCACACATTTCTGAACGACCAGTTCCACACATTTTTTTCCTTCCTCCTGCCCTTCCCCAGCATCCCAGGGAAATCACAGCCTGCAGGTAATGGTCCCTCCTCCATCCCTCCCAGCACCAGGAGCTCAGCCCAGCAAAGTGACACGTGTGAAATGAACCCACTCATCACTGGGAGCGGGCAGGGGCTGCCAAGGCTGGGACAGGAGCCTGCCAGCTCCTGCACATCTCTCACACAGCACCTCAGCCTGACACTTAATATTCACATTGGATTGCAAGCTATGTACTCAAGGATAAAGCTCAGTAATAATAAAGATTCACAGCCTGACAGGCTCAGCATACAAATTCTCAGTGCAGAGCTGACTTTGAATATCTTTTTTTTAATCTAAAAAGGAATTGGGAGTTTTCCTCTTATAAAAAAAACAACAGCGCTTCCCATTGAGTGAGGGAAACAATGGAATGAGAAAATATAATTTTAGTCTACCTTTAGATATTGGTAAAGAAGCACCACAATAAATATTTTATTTCGATATCAGAACACTGTGTCCTCAGTCCTTGTCTTGCTCATCAGACACAGGAATACATCAAATAAGCTATGCAGTTTCTTTTTTTTTTTTTGCAGGGCCAAATCCTTTCAGCCAGAAATACACTGCTTTGAACCATTTAAGAATTTGCCCACATTTCCAACAATTTACAGCTTGTTTTTAGCATATCAACTGTGAAGCCAAAATCTCTGAACTATTTAAAACCTCGATATTTGTCACTTGAACATGGTACCTAACCAGTGCTCTCACTGGTCCCACAGTGAACAAATTTCTAGCTGCTGTTTAAACTTCATTCCACCCCTCAGTCTTAGTCATGTTTTATTTTCAATTTTATCCAACACTGCTTAGTACTGTGCTTTGTACAGTCATATGTTAATTGTTTATTTTACAGTGGCACTGTAAAGTCATAGCCCATTTTTTTTTATTTTTCTAGTTAATGCTTATTTTATGTTACAACAACCTGGCAACTTGCTCCTGGGGTGGCTTTGTTTGTTTGTTTATTATGTAAATGTTATATATGTAGGGGGTGGTTTAAAATGAACAAAATTATAATTACATGCCTGATAGTTCTTATGCTGAAAATGCTGTTACTAAACATTAGCTCCCCTCAGACTCTTTTGCTTGTTTTGTATTTTGCTTCAAATGTCTACAGTTCTATTACTAAATCTACGTTTTCCTTTTAAAATAGCATTGCATCACTTAACTCCATCTCACGAAATCACCTTGTTAGTCATACTTTGATTCATTACATTTCACTGCCTTTCATACTGAAGTTATTCCATTTCTCTCCCTACTCCCCACATTACTTTGAACATGCCAAGTCTTACTTGGTGCAATGATTCCTTACATTGCACCCTCACAGAACTCCTCTATTAACACTTGGTCATTCTCCCTGCAAGTTTTTCTGCAGAGCTGCCTTGCAAAACAACCCCAGATTTACACATTCAGTCCCATCCCTTCATTTCTTTTACATTTCAGGAGCACCAAGACAACACCACCAGGAGCCAGACTGGGTTTGCTGCATCATAAACCAAGGGATGGACACTGAACACCAGCCCTTCCCCAAGCACCTCCTGTGCCTGCAGGACCTGCCCCTGCAGGGAATTCTGAGTCCATCCCTCTGCCCACAGCCCTGGGAGCAGAGGTTTGGTGGGACACAAGATACAGAGCACTGAGGCACAGAGCAGTTTGGCTTATACCATGAAAAGGGAACTATTTTCAATCTACAGAGGGAATGAGCAGCTGAATCTCCAGATCATACAAATATGATTGTTATGGCAGAAACTGCTGCTCATTCTTGTTCTCTTCTTGAGCAAAGCTACCTTTCTCAAGGATTGCACTCACAGTCAGCATTCACTTCTCAGACTTTATACAGAAATCAAGCAATAGCTCCTCTATTCCCATAAAAAATATTTTTTTTCACAGATTTCTTAATTGAGCCTTGGAAAAAGATCACCTCCAGTGCTAAGCAACAGATCAGCATCTCTCTTTGGAGCTCAGTAACCTGAGCTCAAACTGAGGATGAAGTGGTTGGAACAAAACTAAAACTGGATGTTCCCCCGAGCTGCCCTCCCCACTGCTTCCCAAGAAGGGTGTGTGAACAACCCCTCCTGACAAAACCTGCTCCGTGCTCCCCCTAACACTGGCAACTCAGAGCCAGAATATTCTCCACACTGATTTCTGCTCCTGAAAACTGCTCTACTGCCCTTTGGCTTCTCCATGTAGGAGCTGAGTGCTGGGAGGTGCCTGGGGCCGGGAAGTGCCTGGGGATGGGAAATGCCTGGGCTGGGAAGTGCCTGGGGATGAGAAATGCCTGGGGGCTGGGAAGTGCCTGGGGAGTGCTGGGGCTGGGAAGTGCAGGGGGCTGGGAAATGCCCCAGTGCAGGTGCTGCCCCTTTCCTGTGGCAGGAGGGGTGGAGAGCAGCCAGAGCCAGCAGGAGCTGCCACCAAGTGCCCTGAGCTGTTTGCCAGCTGTAATATCTTATTATTTCTATTTACAACTCATCAGGAGTTAGACTGCATTCAAAAAGCTGCCACATTTACCAAATGCTGCAAATCCCAGCCTGAGTCACCCAATCTCCTGGGCAATAACCAAATCCTGCCTGGCTGCAGTGTAAAGCATCTTCATCTTTCCAGGGGTTAGGGGAAATTGTTAGGAGGACTAGGAGATAACTGCTTGCTCCAATGGAATTTTATCCCAAGTCAAATTAAAATAGGCTCCGTGTCTTGTTACTGCAGGCAATCGCTTTGAAAGCATCAGATACTCTCTGCTGTCAGATAAAGGTTTGTCTAAAGGAATCATGGCAATGTTTATATGGGGTTTTTCCCTAATCTTACCTTGCAAAACATTTTGGAATTGCTTTTGGAATTAAAAAAAATTAAACATCTTAAATCATGATTAAGATCTAGCCTACTAAACCAAAACAAGATTATTCTTTTTGTCCAAAAATACACCTTCATCGTTTGTAGCTTGAAAAATCTGTTCAGGAAGGAATGATTCAAGTCTCAGAGCCACAACTCACAGAGAACCGGTAAAATGTCTTTGTCCTGTTTAAATAGCAAAGCTCTTCTGGGTACCACTTAGATCTACCCATCATAATTCAGATACTTGTGAATAATTCAAGATGTTATGCTTTAACTTCCATCAGCAATTCCCCTGAAGAGGAGCAGTAAGTAAGCATTTCTTAAAACTTATAGCATGGATCCATATAATTAATATTTTGATGTACTTTACCTGTCTTACTGTTTGGTCTTGTGATATTAAGTTGGTATTAAATAAATAACACACTCAGCTAACTTGTCCTACTTTTCAAAGATGCTCCAATTCATGTAATTGCTTGATTTGATTTATTGTTGCACCTTTACTCAAGTTACATATTCTGTTAATGTGCTATCAATGGAATGAGCTGGTTCCTAGTAGGAAACTTTTTTAATCAAGCCAGCATTTTTATTGCAGAAGGAATGCACTGCTTGTACTTCCATGGACTCAAAATCCCCTTTTACTGGTGGGAAGTAACCTGCTTCATCTTTGCATGTTTTCCCTGGCATGCTGAAGCAAACCAGGGATGATGTGCTGTTATCCAAGCATAAGACAAACAGTAGCACTCCACTAACAAACCTCAGAGCTTTTAAAGGCACAGAAAATCACATGAAAACAACAACTAAAGTATTCCCTCATTTTCCAAATGAGAATTCAGAGAAAGCCTCTGTCAAGTGACTGTAAATGATGTATTAAACTTACACAATATTAAAATTAAATCCAGCAATATGAAGAAAGATTGATTTCAGCTTTTCTTATTTGCTAATAGTGAAGAGTTAAAAAACTTTACTTCATGAAGTAAATACACACGTTTGGTTAGAAGGATGAAGGATCAACACACAGCTTGTATTCTCGAAATAAACTTCATTTCTGTGCCCACAGCACTGTACACTGATGTCCTCCAGCAGCTGTGCCTGTCTGCTCTCCAGACTCACAAACACTCAAGGAAAACAGGGGTGGGGACACAACGAGAGAAAAACAAATCTCTGGAAAGGGAGAGAAAATTAACTCATTTATACTGCCCTCCCTCAATCATTTTCATTCAGGAAGGGAATTAATTTTGACTGTTAATTAGAGTGGCATCTGATTCTGCCCCACTGTCAGGAGACCAGGGAGCACGAGCAGCCTTAGCTGCTGCTCCAGGTGTGCAATGACTGAAAACTCATTTCTGAACTGCTCCACCACAGCAGCAACAATTTACACAGAATCAGCTGGCTCAAACACACCTCCAGGAACACATTAAGGGAGGATTTGCAGTACATGGAAGCACTCTGGACATATTTTCCAAACTTCCCTCTGCAGAACAGCTCAGCAATGCACTGACACCAACTGCTGCACAGGTGGCAAAAGCTCAAAGGCCACAAACCTAACACAGGCATTATTCCATTTATTCCAGAAATCACCTGGCTTTAGGAAAGCACACATCTACTGCATGGTCTGAAAGAAAATTACTGCCATTATGCGTAAAACCTGCTGCATTTCTAAAAAGTTCTGAAGACACAGAAATAAACTGCACTGCTAAATTTTTAAGACCTATAACTTAAAAGTGAACTGTGTTGTATGTCTCAGGATTGGATTTCTCAGTACTTTTTGTATTTTCTACCTTGTTCTTTTATTTCACGGCAAAACACTCTGCCATGTCAGCACGTGTACTATAACAGAAGCATAATTATACATGCACAAGGCAGGAACACCTCAAGTATCCCATCTTTGGGGACTTGGAGTGAGAGCTGGAACACAGAAACAAAATACCCACCAGACTGGAGCGTTTATGAATTCTTGTGCAATTCCAATTTTTTGTTGTGACTGCCATTATATCTGTGAAACTATTCACACCAATTTTACCTTCGATGCTACAGCATTGTTTGCAAGTCTTGGAGTTTCTCACTGCACCTATCAGTCCCGTAGTGTCAGACAGGAAAGTCTCTATTTATGGCTAAAATGACAATGGAGCACACATTTCCTTCCCCCATGTGCCACACTGACAGCAGTGGATATCTCAATATAATCCTCTAATGCCTGAAACCCCTTCAAGTACCTCAATCCATCAGGTGTTAAACGTTTTATAACACCTATAAACACTCCAAGAGTCTAAGGAAGCTTACACTACTAAGAGTGCAACAAGTGAAAGGTGGTGTAAAAATCAATTTTCTTTCACCTCAGCTGATTTATATTCCTCCCTGAACAAATTAATTTCACACTAAGCAAGTGGTTTAATAAAACTTGAGAGCAACCCTATATTAAGGAGTTTTGTTCTTACTCCAGGCAGAGATAACTTGGAAGTAGTAGTAAAACAGCAGCCTGGAATCACTCTGCAATTTGTAAAGCCTGGCCTGCCTCATTTCACAGCTTTTTCTCACCGAGTTTTATTTCTGAACTTGTGAAAATGAATTTTAAAAAGCATAATGTAGGTTTGCAGTCCCGAAATTACACTATAAACAATAACATATCAAAGTAAACCAGGCAAGTATGAACATTCAGCCCAGAGAAATAAACACATTCAGAGCTTTAGTCCCCAAACTGAGAATTAAGCTGTGCTTAACTCTAACCCTGTCTGCAATACAAATTGTCTGTATTAAAAACAATAAAATCAAGGGGATGCTGAGGTACTTGATATGAAATGGGGCCGTGCCATTGCAGCACAGCTGGAATATTCAGCATTTACATCCTCTCCTCTCTGCTCTTGGAGCTGCCCTCACATTTTTCACCCCTTACAGCCCCAAGAAATCTCTGCACACACAAGAGCTCCTCCTCCTTTTCCCCATCCCCACGGCCACCAACACACTCTGCTGGGTAATGAGGAAGAAGACAGAGATAAAAACAGTATTTCAAAACAAAGTCTATTTTCTATGCATAGTTTTAAATAACAGTGACAAATTACATACATTAAGACCTCTCTGGAGCTTTGCTTGCAGATCTTCTCAATTGCTCAATACAACTGCATTTTCTTGCAGAGATTTAAAACTTAACCAACTGAAAAAAATAAAGCAAGTAGGATGCAGCACTCTACAGAGTGCACAGAACACAAAACCAGGGGCTTGAGCTCACAAAAAAAAAAAAAGAAAGAAAAAAAAAATGTTCTGAAAACTGAGATCAGCTGAGCTTTTTATCCCATTATTATCTCTGTTGACTGTACTTATGACAAAAGTCAACACCACATTCTGGATGTAACTCTTCTCCCACCTCACTTGTACATCTTCCCATGGCTTCCAGAGTATAATCCTAAGGCAAAAATGTCCATACAAACAGGTGCATAGCAAAAGTAGGAACCTGGAATGTATGCTAAATGTGTGTAATAAATACCTCCAATGCAATTTGAGTCATTTCAGAAATATTAATGCATCTCTGAAGTGTTTATTTCAATAGTGCTTTTAAAAATAATTTGACTTTTTCAGAAAAAGGCATGTATTGCAATTGTGCTAAGCATTTTTACCCAGCATGGAGATTTAATTTGCTTGCTATTGATTGAAAAACATATGAAGGAAACCACTGTTATTTTTCTGAGATTAAAAATGTCATTTTAGGCTTCAGGTTTATGTTTTCTGATGCTGCTTAAGCTGAAAAAGCTAATGTGGTTTGTGACCCCAATGCCAATTCACCAGAACATGAAGCAGCAAATAGAACACAATTAGATCCATAATGGTAACTTAAACATAAAGTAACACAAGATAATTGAAAGTTGTTTTCTTTTTTCTCCTTGTACCTGCATAAAAATTTGCTGAATGACACAAAGGTGTGAAAGCACACAAGAAAAAGGAATTTCCCATTAGTGACTGAAATATGAACACTGGGATTCAGAGTGGGGGCAGGACGTGGCAGGAGGAAAGCACACACTGCTCTAGTTTGTGGAAAAGCAGTCAAGGAAATCTTGACTGTCAAGTCAAATTTATCTTCTTGTTTCCAAAATATAAAAAATATAAAAAAGAAGATTTGATAATGGGAAATTTTTGCCTAACTCCATTCATTTAAGGGAGTTGCAAAGGAACAAAAAAGGGAGAAAAGTTTTATAGGAAAGGCAAATAAATGAAGGTTTCTTATATTACAAATCAAGATGTCAATTATTTTAACAAAGAGCAACTAGTGGAACATTTGACTTAACTCCATTTCTAAACACTGCACCAATGATTTTCCTTGACACTGTGTAAGGCTATTAACAGATTCCACTAGAGATTGGAGAAATTTAAGTATTAATGGAGTCTTTACAAGAAATTAAGAACCAAATGAGAAAATCCTTATGTTTAAGGCAGTCAGGTTAATTACTTCAACCTGGTGGACAAGGACAAAGTAAATATTAGTTTCAACCTTTATGTTTCTAGGTAAACTAAAAAGGGTGACAACCTAAATACTGTATTCAAGCTCCTAATCCTACCCCCACGTTTGACTAGGTGTGTTTTTAACCTAATAAAAACTGCATGGTGTAAACTGGCAGATCAAATTATTCCTTTTTCATAGAAAACAAGACACCTTCTGATGGAGTAATTATTAATTGTCACAGCTTACTGCCAACTGGCATTCTTTAAAAATCCATCCAGTAGAGCCGTACTTATTTGAGAACCTTGGTTTCAGCTGGTATTTTAATGATTCTTAGATTGGTTTGAATGACAAAGTTCAGTTGAGTTCTGAAGGTTTTGATTGTTCTCAGGTGTTTCTGACCAAGCCTTTTTGGACAGTCCTTTGTCTCCAGCACGTTGTGTCAGGAGAAAAAGCTTCTACATAAACAATATTCTCCTCAAGAACCATAATCCATTTCTAAATCCCTGCTTGATACACCATCAGTAGAACAAACTCTGGTCTCATCTCTAACTGTATTTGAAACTGTTTCACACCTTTCAAACAACTTTCCACCTAAGGGCTCAAAGAATTTGGGCAGACTCTCCTACACCACATTCCCTCTGCTTCCAAGTGTTGCCTTCACTACACAAATCACCAGATCTGATTATCATCTCTCCACTCGACAATCAGGATTTCAATTCTTCTCTCCTTCCATCGCTACTTTTGCCAATCTTTTTTACCTACAAAACGTCTGTATCAGAATTACATTCATGTCCCAACCACGGTGTCATTTTCCTGAACTGACAGCGAATTTGCAAACACAAGTGCAAGTCTCAGAGCAGCTGAGGCAGAAGGTGTGCTGGGGGAGCCAGGTTCTCTGCAGAAGGCAGACTTGAGCAGCAGCCCTTTGCCAAGCAGCCAGGGCAGGATATTCCAGTGCTTTTGGTTGATTTAAGGTCTGTGGCACACCGCAGCTGTCACAACGAAGGGCAGACAAAAGACAGGCTGTTGACTGCAAAATGCTTTAAAGCACACCAGTTTTATAAAGTGCTCACTTGGCATTTGTCTCCTGTAACATGTCTCTGTGTAATACAAGGCATTTCTCTCCCTCCTCGCTCTTTAGAGAGATATGAAGTTTAATGTACTGACTGGTACTTAACAATCAGATTTTGTCAGCTTTTGTGCTGAATGGCACCTTCCTTCTCCCATCGCCTCTGCCAGCACTATTCACAGTGTAAATTATTGCCTCATTCCCGGGGAAGGTGACAGATCCTGGAGCACTGAGCTCGGGAGGGAGCCACGTGCTGCCAGGCAAATCACCCTGCTGGCACATCAATCCTGCCTGCTGTCACCAGGGCCACTGCCACCCCCTGCCCGCCTCCCCTCGCCTCTCCTGGCACTTCCCTGCTGGAAATCTCAGCTCTAAGGGATGGGGCAACGTTTTCAAAGATTTTATTCCATTATCGATCTCATAGAAGGGTGAGACACGAGATGTAAAACTCAATGCCATTCTATCAGAAGCCAAGAATTTTCTTTGTTACAATACCTTATAAATGCTTTTCAGCCTATCAGCTTTTGCTACATAACGCTGCTAATACTTTTAACACCAATCACTTTTTATTTTACCCCATGTGGTCTTGCTACAATGCATCTTTGACAGTTATAATTCTCCAAAATACCTGCTCTGTTTGCAAGGCCATCGTTTGAAACTTGTTTCCAGTTCCATTTCTCTCTCAATTATGTCTTCCCTATTCCACGGCCTTTCTAAGTCAGCACACCTCATCTCAGAGTTTGCATACAGATCTACAACACTGCGTGAGCCTTCTGTCAGGCTTTGAGAATCCTCTCCAAATCCATTTCTCACATTCCCCACATGCACACACAGCCCTGGGGCTGCAGGGGGTCATTGCTGGCTGCATCTTTGGGTAGCTGCACACAGAATGTGCTTTCCCATTGCTCAGGGAGGCACTCCCAGTGTTGGTCTGACCCATTTTCTCCCTGCAGGAAAGGCCCCCGAGACCCAAACAAAACTCCATGTGCTCTGCACAAGTGACAGGTGCATGTGGACCAGCTAAAACAAACCACAAACTTCCCTTGTGACCCATTCCAAAATCATCCATCCTGCCCTCTCCACAAGTCCTCTCCACATACCCAGCTCTGATCTTCCACAGGTAAAGCCCTAGGAAGGGCTCAGGTGAAAAGTTTAACTGGTTGATGCTGCAATGAATCAGGCAGAGGTGTACCCAGAACACCAAAAACCCAATTATCAAGAAACCATCCTGTTAAAATCATTTGATTCTCAAACAAATCCTTACCCTCTGAGAAAAACGAGGTTCACTCTCCTGGTAAAATTTAAAAGTTTAATAAAGGACAATAGGAGACAAAGACAATAAAGCAAATTTTAAAGGCTGGGTGCTTGACATTCAGCCAAGAGCACCCCTGTTATTTCAGAGCCACCCTTTATACACCTTTTCTATTGCATCAGCCTGTTGCATGTTCATAAACAATTATGCACATTCAAACTTTTCCCCAAACTTGTTTACACGTTCCAGGAACTGTTTAGCACGGCTCCTCCTCAGGTCTGCCTTTTTAGAGCATGTGCATTTCTTGGCTGTGGTTTTAGTCTGTTCTTATTCTCACCTCCAGCCTGGGTTTTGGTCCCTGCTTTGTACAGACAGCAGGTGCTGATAGTTGGCAAATCAGCAGCAGGGTCTTCATCATGTTCATTGGATGTTATCCCAACCAAGCAGGCAGGTCAGCTACAAGCATAACTATATCAGCTATTCCACTGCTATGTCTAAGTTTTGCTAATAGCAGAAATAAAAACTATATCCACACAGCAATGTTAACATCATACATATAGCATTCATCTTAATATTTGGAAAAGCCAAAAATAAAATATGTATTTATAACACCTCAGCCCAAGAGGAGATCTTAAACACCTCATGTCACTTTGTGAGACCATAACCTCTGCCTCAGATTGCTCTGAATGGAACTCACTGAGCATCATTTCACTGTCAATGGGAGCTCTACAAGGAACTCATTTCGTTCAGCTGAGCTCATTATACAGCACAGCACTGAATCATTTGTGCCTGAGAAGTTTGATGGCATTAACAAAATTCCAAAACAACTGCTGGTGAAAGAGCTTGGCTTTCACCACTCTGCTCCTTAGAAAGACACTCCGGTCATGTGTTCATGAACATGTGCTCAGGATCCAGAGGATGAATGAAAATCATGAGCTAAGGAAGCCTTTCCATCAGCAGAAGGAACAAGATGTGAGAGAGGCAGCAACCACTGTGAACAAAATTCACCCCATCCCAGAGTTAAGTAGAAAATCTGAATTCGATTCAGGAACAGCTACAACACACGTGCACCAAGCTCTGCAACACACAGAATGCAAAGCATGATAGGACATTATTTTAAATAAAACATTCTGGATCGCTTTGTTTACCTACAAACTATTCAAAACTGCACACCACTGTTTTTGATCCTTCATCATCGTTGAGGAGAAAATTCTAGGAAACACAATTACACACTTCATTCCAAAGTGAGGAACTGAAATCCAATGGCATTGTCACTTATGAGAAATCGATTCTACAGCTGCCTGGAGCATTGCAGTTTCAAATCCCACAGCAAGCTCTTTCCCTGGAAATATTTAAAGATCAGCTCCAAAATAATTTCAGTTCTAAATTACCCTGTTCCTTCCTTCCTCTTCATCAGGTTCAGATTTTATTTATTCTACTTTTTGCTGTCATAGTAATATATTGCTGAAAATACATTTTCAACTATTTTAAGAAAAAAACCCATGTTTTTAAAATAATTTTATCTTAGACAAGAAATCACTTTGAAATAATGTTAGAACTCAAATAAATTTATAGTTCCTGGAGCCAATATAAGTGTGTATTTTCTATTTTCTTTTTAGCTGTGTATATAATGAATTTCACAGATTTTGCCGATGCAAACACAACCCAGTCTAAAGAAATTCCTTATCAGTAACAGCAACAGAGACAAAAATCTGCAAACAATGTTAAGTGATAATAAAAGAAGATGAAGAATGGATCATCTAGGTTGTAAAAATCAGCTGGAGGAACCTTTTTTAAGTATAAAAAGGGAGGCAGAAAAGTTCTCACCATCATAATTATACTACCCTCACATAATCCAGGCCCAAATTATTTACATGGACTGGTGTTGTAACAACTGATGGGTTTAGTTCAATTTGGGGGTGGAGGGAGGAGATCTACATCTGTGCCCCTTGAAAAAGAAAATAAATTTGTCTGCAAAATTTCTAGAACAAGAAGGAAAAAAAAATAAATTCTTACAAGAGAAGATTAGAAAACTCCAATCACGTATTTAACACAAATGCACACATATACAGTAACACATTTATACTGATTTCTATCAATGTTTCTATAGCAAAATCACAGACTCATACCAGGGGAGGGTCTGGAGAGATCTGAGAGCTTTGGCATCAAAAACAGATAAAGACTTTGCAGATCATTTAAATTATATTATGTAGTAAATCCAGCTATAAACAGAAAGCATTTGGAAGTAATCTGAATATTCTTATCCCTGTCCTAACTGACTTTCAATTAACTCAGAACAGTTATTTTATCTGTTCACCACTGTGTTTAATGCTTGATTTCACCATAATAAATGAAGTGCTATTTTTAAAGTATCGAGTCTCTTTTTGCTGTGAGAAACAGAAAGCCAAATTTGGCTTTATCTAAGAATTATGAGCATATTAATACAGCTGGCTAGTGGAGTAAACTAGAAATCCTTGTGAGCAGTGTCAGTGTTGCAAAGCTGGTGCAGGTTTGTGGGGTTTGGGTTGGGTTTCTGCTCATTCCCATTGTTTTACTCCAGGGAGGATCCTCAGAGCAGGCAGTGCCACCCTGACCTGACATGTGCCATCCCGAGAGGACTGAGGAGCACAGCCTTTAAACTGAAAGGAAACACCCCAGCTTTCCTCTGGATTTAGGGAATGGTGGAACTTTGGGTTCCTGAGTCTGCTGTGGTGACAGCCAAACATTAACTCCCAGCCTGGCTACTAAAAAATATTTCTATTTTTGTGCTTTGCCTATGGAAATATAACCCAGCCTATAGAGAAACATTCCAAATTGGACCAGTTCACGCTAGGGAAGTTACAAACAGCTTGTTTTCAGTATCTAACTTCAAATTTTTGTCAGCTTTGAGAACTCCTTGTCTCAAAGAGACTTCCTATGTAAAACTGTATTTGCATTGGAGGGCAAAGCACAGACAAAAGTCACTCAAATTAAGATTTTAAAGCTAACAGAGCAGCTGCCTGCCTTCACTTCTGCCATGGATGGGTGTTGGATTTGGGAACCAGGTTTCAGTTTCTCCTCCTTTATCTCCTGCAGCATTACAGGTATTGATGAGTTTGTCCACAGCTGCTGCTCTGTGGACTTGATAGAATATTTTGCTCACAGCCCTGTGCCACAGAATGATTTTTGCTGTGTTCTTTACTCGGGTGGCGGCAATAGGGAAGAGCTTTATCTTCCTGCAGCGTGCCTGGGACCTGGGCAGGGCAGGGAATCTCACCTACAGAATGATTTTTCTTTTCTAGTATACAAAAAAAAAGAAAAATAAATTCCCTAGCATGACAGAATAAAATGTCAGGCTCACCAGCAGAAAGCTGCCCACAGGTAATAGACACGAATGTAAGGGATTTTTATCTACGGGGCAAATTAAGGCACTGACAAAACTGATCAAATCATTATTAATAGCTGAACTCTGCAGCAAGTTCTAAATCATTTTGTTACTGATAACATCACAAACTCTAAAATCTAAGCATCTTCCCAAAAGTCTGCAGCCAACTAACAGCTGGAAGACATTGCGGCAGAGAGAACTGGACAGCACGTTAAAACTTGATAAGTCTTTGAAAGAGAGTACCGAAACAAATTCCTAAGATTTCACCTCCTGATAGGTATTCCACTGCACAGTGAAGCAAGGTGGAAGTTTTGGCATGGCAGGTAAATTAATCACATCTCTGTAGAACCCACACTGTGGCAGCAAATAGCTGATCTGAGCAGGTCATGGGGTGTCACACCCAGGAAACACAAATCCTCTGCAGAGCTAGCACACTAAACCAGATAGAATGCTAAAACAGAAAGAGAAAATTAGCTTTATGGAAAGCTCTATATAAGAGTGTGAAATTACTGAATGCAGACATTTAGAAAATTAATACCTAGAAAAACCAATTTTGCCGAAGGAGAAGAGCAGCTCTATCCACAGCAGCACCAGAGGATCAGGACACTGCACACACAATCATGACTGTTCTGCAATGTTCAGACACAGCTGCAAACACAGAGCCAGAGTTACTCATTCCAAACACCAACAGCTTCAATTCATGTATGTGCAACTGCCCTTCTTGGGAATGTCCTTTTTTATGGAACCAGAGGTAGTTTTAGAAGGCAGGAAGGGTGCATCAGAATGGAAATAAAGGCTCTTTACATGAGTACTTTTGTGAGAAAAGGCAGAAAATGAAACTAGGCTAGGCCTTGAATCTCAAAATGAGATGGGGAGATGGGAGATGAAAGACACCTGAAGTTCTAAAGCTCTTTTTTTGCCTGTGCACAGGCACACCAGGAGCTGCTGCTGCTGCTGCTGCCACCAGGGCTCAGGGAGCTGTGGGACTCCTGAAGTGCAGTGGGAAGGAAATGCAAAGAGCTCTGGGCTGCAAATCAGCCCAACTGCACCTGTCAGTGCTTCCACCCCGTGTTTGGATGTGGGGATGAAGCACAGGCTTCACCTGTCAGTGACTGGAGTGGGATGATGACAAACTATTCCCTGCTTCTTGGCCATTACATGAAGAACACCAGAGCTGAACTCACCACCTTCTCAAATATGAAATCAGAGCAGGAACTCTCTGTCTAGATACAAAGCAAGGCCCATGGCCATTTCAGTACCTGCTGGCCTGGCATGGTTTAAACCCCACTGGCAACCCCAATCCCATACAGCCACATGCTCACTCCCCACCAGGGGCATGAGGGAGAGAATAGGAGGGGTAAACGCAGGAAAAATCATGAATTGGGATCAGAACAATTTAATAATTGACACATAATAAGAAATTGCTATGAAAAATTTAAAAAAAGAAAGAAAAAAGAGAGAGAAGAATAGAAAGGAGGGAGAGAAATAAACCCCAACAAAAACAAGTGGTGCAAATGAAAGTCACTCCCCAGGAACTGGGCAGTGCCCAGCCTGTTCCTGAGCTCTCCCCTCCTAGCTGAGCACAATGCCCAGTGCTCTGGAGAAGCCCCTGGGATGGCTGGGGTCACTGCTGGTCAGTGTGAGAGGCTGACTGCCCTGGCTCAGTGCCAGCCCTGCTCAGCACCAGCTGAACCCTCAGGGTGTGCCCAGCACTGTCCTTATCCCCAATCCAGCACACAGCCCTGCACCAACTGCAGCCCAGCCAAGCAGGACGTGGCCCCAACAGAGAGGAACACCCATGTTTCACCTTTGGAAACATTTCCCTCTGCACTGGAAAGCAGAGAGAAGGCTCTGAAGCGAGTGAAGCACAGCAGCCTACCCACAAATCCCCTTTTCATCTCTTCAGAGGTCCCATTCCCAAATCCCAGGACATGCTAAGTGAGGGATTCCATTCATTTTCTTTGTAGGGAAGTGCTAACAGGATGTAAATCAACTATAAAAATAGTAGGTACCAAGAAGAATAAGCATTCTCCCTTTCATTCAGGTTGTGTTGAACTGTTTTATAATCTACCTACATCCACAAATGCATCCTTAAACATCAACACCAAATCACTCACAACTCCCATTAAATAATATTTCATCAGTGTATCATTTTATGGCATTTAAAAGACTTTATTTCCATACATCCAAATGCCACAGCAAATTATTTCAAACCAGTAAGCAACACAAATAGTTGGAAGGTTACGTGCGGCATACTAACTTGTATTTCAAATTGCAACCAAGTCATGAATGCAGCTTGACATCAGAAATGCATACGCTGAATTAGATGAAACTGTCCTATATCTGAATATAACCCCCCAGGCTGTACCAGTGGCTAATAAAGAGTTTGCCTGCTTTTAAAAGGTCTTGTGTCACTGTTGGACACAAAATAAAGATGAAGTCCTCTAAGATTCTCAGAAAGTAAAGAACAGAAGGCTTTCTTTTTATTTACTTATTTATAAGGTGTTATGATACAAAATGAACATGATTGGTGCATAGGTGAACATGCATTGTTCACCTATGCACCTCTAATTCTATTGGCTAAACTACAGAAGCAGAAAAACACCAGCAGGGCAAAACTGTTTTGGGAAAGAGTAGTTATTTTTACAAGATTGTTTTGAGAAAGAAACTTGTTGAGAAAATTTCCCTTAGGAAGGAGCTAGCAATTGTTAGCAAGCTGAAAAATTCTCTCAGGCTTAGAAATATCAAGTCCACAGTCTTGCACGCTGTTTATTTTGGAGTTACTCTCTGCCTGCCCAGCAGCCTGATCTCAGTGGTGCTGGCTGGGCCATTTGGCCCCTGCAGATAAATGAAGTGTGTGACACAGCTCTGAGAGCCTTTCCCTTTCCTTCTCTCGCAGACACAAAGATCCCACAGGTGCTGCAGAGTGAGGAGCTGTACCAGGCAGGTGTTTTCTATGTAAGGAAAAGGGTTCCAGTTTCACTTTAGGACTGTTAAGGGAGAACACTAGCAGGTTCTTTGCTGTCCTGGCAGTAACTGGCTCAATGCCAAGACAAAAACATTGATTGGTCTCTTTAGCTGTTCCTCAGAAATGTGGTTATTTTCTATTGGGCTGTTTGCCAAAAAGCCACCCACATTGTTCAACCTTTAAGAGAGAGCACGAGGCTTCTCAGTGCATTTTTGGGGTGTTGTAGCAGGTGTGTGGGACCTGTCCCTACACTGTGTTCAGCTTTGTTCTTTTGTTTTGTATTATTTTCCTTTTTTATTGAAACCTTTTTGCTTTTTCAGGACACACTTGATCATGCTCTCTCTCAAAGTTATTTAAGGCATTTTCTGTGAGGTGCTGGGCACCCTCAGAGGTATTGAACCCTCACAGAGCTGAATACACCTGGCTCTTCGAGAAATTCAATAGCGAGGTACAACCTGCACCCACTTTTTCTGTAGTCAGGGTGATTTTAGGTCAGACTTCTGCTGTATTTCCAGTCCTGACTCAGCAAAGGAAATCAAACCAGTGCCTCTTTCCTCTTGGTTTTCACAGGTCCTGTTTGTCTGTTTGGGTTCAGCTCCTTGCAGCTCTGAGGCCAGTGTATAAAATACTGGATTTTATGTATATATTGGCTGCAAGTTCCACCTGATTTCCCATTTATCACCTACGCAGCTGTTGTCTGTAATAACCAAGGATTAACAAGAAACCAACACCTCCATTTGTATCCTTTGAGTTAAGGATTCTCACCCTCACCCCCATCTGGTCCAGCAGGTGAAACAACCAACACAGAGCTCAAATCTGCCCTTGCTGGGGCTGTGGGTTAAAGCCAGCCTGGTTATTGTTGGGGAATGCTTCCTTTGAAGCACAGTAAAATGTGGGAGTCATGAATGAAGAGGAGCTATCACAAGCCCCTGCAGTACATGAACTCTGGAAATAAGGAAGTCTGGATTTCCTCTGAATTTACTTGTAAGTGATCAACTTGGGTGCCTAAGAAAATACAAAACTCTTCCTGTCATCAAAACCTTATGGAAAGACACCACTCTGTAGAATTTTCTGGTGCTCTAACAAGGTCTACTCAGATCTCAGTGCAGCCTTTTCCTCAGGGCACTGGTCCTGCAACCAAATACAATTTTAATTTGTAAGAACTCAATGATTTTTCCAATACCTACCACAGAGCACATGAAACAATGGCTTAGAAAATATTAGAGAAGATATATGGGTAGAACAAACGCCACCAAGCTGTGGTAACAAACCACTTTGGAATAGTCTCAAAATGAATAAATATGGCTCGAATGAAGGAAAAAAAGGTCTTTCATTACAAAATGAGCAATTACAATTCAGCCTTAGCAAATGACTGGGACTCTGAAATTCAGCCTAAGAAATTTGTAACTAGTCACTGTTCACATTATCATTCTAGTTTCAACTCTTGCCATTTTAACAGGTACCTATGTGTAGAAAATGTATTTTTTTTTAAATTTCTTATATGATTCAAGAGAAAATGGGAGACGAAAGGGATATGGTAGCTGTAACATTTTCAATTCCCCTTATTCATCTGTGCCAAGTTAAAAATAAAATTACTATTAGAATAAAGTCAGTTGCTTGATGCTATTTCTTCAGTGCCTTGTGACACCAATCTGCAAAGCTGCTGAGTTTTCAGATAAACAGTTTTACCTGAAATATCCAAATTATTTAATGTGTTATGCACAGAATATTACTTCTATCAAGGTAACTTGTATATTGATACACTACTGAAGTGAGATTCCCTTCCAGAAATAGTATTTTTATGAGCTCCTTGGATGCACAGGTGAGCAATAATGGAAGTGAAAATCTCCTGGGGCCTGTTTTCAATCTATAGCTTGTTCCAGAAATTGTGTGTTCCTGGAGGAGAACACTTGCACCCCTTTATTCCAGCCTAACACACCTAATTGCTTGTTGGGGGTTAGGCTTGTTTCCTTTTTCACCTATAGAATTTTTTCCCAAGAGTTGTGAGGCAACTAATTACTGAGTACTTATCAGTGCTCGAGTGAAACAAAAGATAGAGCCAGGTATTTGGCTACACCCTTTGTCTCCAGGAGTTTCTCTCAGCGGGGAAAAAAGACAGGGCTGGGGGCAGCTTCGTTTTTTCTTGCTCTCAGCATCAGCATCAGAGAGAGGACGGTCAGGCTGCTGTTGCTGCGGGAGAAGTTCCACTGGCACCACCGGGTCCCATCCTGAAGAAAGCTACCATCATCTGCTCGTGTGCCCAGGAAATCCTGATTTCTCCTTTTGCTGCCCTGCTGGAGCTGGCCCGGCCCTGTCCCACCACCGCTGCTTTGAGGCCGCTCTGCACCGCGGCCCCGCACTGCCCTCCCTGCCGGACATCCCTGCCCTCCAGTGACCACCGACGGAGCTCCAAACTTCATCCGATCCACCAGCCCGGGATACCCCGGCGTTCCAGCTTGGTACCTTTTTTTGGAGTCCCCAGAGACCAGACTGCCCTGGGTTTTGTAAGACCAAGCCCCGTCAAGGTCCCTGGTCCTGTTTTCGCTATTAATTGCTGTAGTTGTTGTTGTTTGTTTGCCTTGTTATACCTATTAGTGAAGAACTGTTATTCCTATCCCCATATCTCTGCCTGAGAGCCGTTTTAATTTTCTTAATTATAATAATTTGAAGGAAAAAGATTTGAATTATCCATTCCAAGAGAGGCACTGCCCCTCTTTAGCAGATACCTGTCTTCTTTCAAAACCAAGACATTGCTTCAAGCTGCTTTTCTGTTTGCATTATTTCCCACCTTCTCACACATTCAGAAAGAAACCATTACCCTTTTTGCTGCCAGGCTAATCAGCACCACAACTTTACACTTGCTAAAACTGCAAGAATAAGTAGGGGAAAAAAAAAAGAGAGGTGAGAGCAGAAAACATCCTCACTGCCAAATTATGTATTTTCATTAAATTCTCTTTCCTTCAGAGGAAAAGAATCTCTGAGGCTTGCATAAATCAATAAAAAGTATTGGGTTTATAATGATAGAAAACCAGATCTGTTTAATTTATTAAAGCATATCCAAAATCCTTCCAGGCACTCAGGCTCCTCTCAGCCCCAGTGCATTGGGCAAACTCTGAGGCAGAACAAACAGCAACTCGACACAGAGAATGCAGAGTTTCCTTGATTATTCAGGAGAAAATTTCTGGCTGACTTGGGAAGCATTCAAAGGGATTGAAGTTCAGCATCTGTTCCCATCACATTACCAGGATTTTAGTTTTCAATTTGCTGTCATTTAATGCAGATTTTTTTAAAACAATGAAAGGATGAAAAAAGGGCTGAAAAAAAAATGAAAAAAAACAAAACAGAAACTTTTTTAATTCAGCAGGTGATTTTTGCTCTGAGAGGCACATCCTTCCTCCTGTCCAGATTCTCTGAATCAGGAGGCATCATGAGGAAAAGGAGCCTCTTTATTAAAGTTCCAACCTGAGTGCAAGCATTTACTATTAAGGGACCACAAAAGGCTCCTCTGAGAATCTGTCACTACTCTCCTAAAAAGGTTACTTCAGAAGGAACAGGATTTTTTTTAATTTCATATATTAAAATTCTGCAGAAATTATCATTTTCAATGCAGCCAGTAGAAAATACAAAGTACAAAATACAAAAAAAAACCCACCCCAAACCCCATCTTCACAATCCCATTCAATAACTTGGTCTATCAAGTAATTACAGCAATGCAACAAATTTGGCAAACCTTCCCTAACTTGCTCCACTCAGCCATCCTTTGAGAGAGTTAGAAAAAAGGCATTTTACACACCATCAAGGTAAAAAATCCCCACAATTTAGAATCAAATGTATCTTTTGGACAAATCACTAACAAAAATCCCATCTTATTGAAAGCGATTAATTCTGTTCATTTATCTCAGATGCAGGAGTATGAGACACAGCTCCGTGGGTACACAGCACACCCCAGCCAGCACAGACACCAAAAAATTGCAGCTCCCAACTTTGCAATGTCCATTTAACGTTGGTTTACCACAAGATTCCACTTTTGGAATGGAGAGGTGTTCACAGAAGCAGCTAAAGTTTGTTTACTGGTGGGATCTCCGTGCATGCCATGGACTTTGCCTCTCTTTTAGGGTAAAACTGAAAATTAGCACCAGGCCCTAGACATGATGAAGTTGTTCCTTCTCAGGATTATTAATTATTAATGGCACAATTATCATGCCAGTCCTTCCACTGGGAGCAGCAGCAAAGCAGCCAGCATTTGTGCCACAGGACACTTCCCAAGGGATTACCTTAGGATGCATTACTCAAACAAACAGATAAACTTCACTGTGCTGAAACGCCTTGAAAGATCACACTGGCAAGCGATGTGGGGCTTCTGATTCATAAAAACCACAAAAGGGAACTAACTCCAGGATGTGAAAGATTGGTTTTTTAAGATGGACTTTAATTTGGAGAGAATAAAAGGATTAACAAATAAAAAGGCACTTTAAGCTACAGTAACATTTTTAACTTTTGGCCTGTGTTATCTGGTAGGGGGAATTCCATTACAAGAGCAGAAAGGATGTGCAGCTTTTACAAACCAGAGGCACTTTTAATGGCAGTTCCCAGCCCGTGGCCTTTTGCACCTCCCCAGATTGGCTGTAAAAGCTGCTGTCAGCTGCACTAACATCAACATCAGTGCCCAGAAACGAGAGGCTCCCCAGGAACAACCCCCTGCACTATGAACTGCTCAGGGCCTGCTCTGGGCTCTGCAGAAACATCCCTTTAAAAGCAGGAAAACAGCTTTTGTTCTTTTTTCAAGTGGAAGTAAGCACCATTCAGAAGTGACATCAAAGGGACTCTCAGAGTTTACAGTACTGGAAGTTGTGACTGATGGTTGCATCTTTTATTTAATACAAATGAAAGCTAAAAAGATGGGGCAATTTTAGTGGATACTTTTATACTGGCCTCCAGTTTGGGTTAACAAGAATTGCAGTCTGGAGAACTGAGGATCAGCTCTGCTCCCAGAACAAAGTTATCTCTCAGTTTTTAGTACAAAGTATGATGTAAATCACAGCCTGAACCCCTGGTGTACACAGTTTAACTAGAATCAGAGAGCAGAATAAAAAGGGACCCACACAAAGATCACTGTGGCCGAGTCCCTGCTCCTTGCAGATCTTCCTAAAACAAACTCTTGTGACTGAGAGCATCATCCAGAGGCTGCTTGAAGTTTGACAGGCTTTGTGCTGGTGCCTTGGCACTGGAACAACAGGAAAAAACCCAGGAAAAACTCTTTTTCAAAACAAAGCAGAAAGCTTCAAGTTTCCTTATGCTTTCTGTTGCTTAGTATCTGTAGGGCTGGATACACAGGAAAATCAGTTCAGTGCAGCTCGACCGTTTTCTTCAAGGTGTTTTTAACTAAATACACTGAATGCCAACCCCTGGTATCTATCCACACATCTACACGAGGGCATCTCATGCAAGTGCTGTGTTTAGGGACAACCACAGCCATAAAGGTTGGACCAGTTTTAGTTGATACCATTATTTTTACTTTTGGTCCAATAAAAAGGTGTCTCAGCAAAGCCAGGCAGCCAAGACCTCAGCAGGTACTTGTCAGGAGCTCAGGCTCAGGATCTGTGCTTGCCTAATGCAAAAGCAGCTGTTGTGGGTTTCTTCCTGCAGGGTTCCCACACCCTCCCTGTTCTGCAAGGCCAGCCTGTGCAGCTGCATGGTGCAGTGTCTTGGGTTATACAATCAAAAATGTGTATTCTATTTCATCTGTTGAAAGCAGCTGGGGAGATGATTTTTTCTTTATCTCCAGGGGGGAGGGGGGCGGATGCCTTCTGATAATGGCCCAGCCATTTAAACCAGGTGTGGCAGTGTTTCTTATCTCGACCCATACATCCTCCAGGGGGATATCTGCTGATAATGGGCCATGAAGGAATTTGGTCAGTAAATAAACTAAAAGCCAAGGTGGACAAATATTTACTAAACAAGGTGAAGCCAGCACCTTGCAAAGAGACTTCTGACTTTGCATTGCAAATTCTTTGCAGAAATTCCCCTTTTTATATGCCCAGGGATGTCTGTAGGTCCAGGACCTGCACTGGGACTGTAACAGACACACCCAGAACCCCACAAGGGACTCCAGAATCAGAACCTCAGCAGACAAAATGTTATATCCTTTTCATTTCTACATGGTGTATTTACAGGGTGAGAACAGCTATTGGTTTGTCAGCAAATGATGGCACTGCCAGTGTTTATTCCTGCCCTGGGAGGAGCTGCTGCCATGCCCTGGGTGTGCACAGGCCTGGCACACACACACATGCAGTGTGCTCACACATATTTCCACCAAATAAATTTGTAAATGCAGTCATTTACAAAGAGCTACACCTACCTGAAGAAATTGCAACATATTTCACAATAACCTCATTGGTCACTCTTTAGAAGAAAACCCTTCAGTAGAGGACAGGATTTACCAGGGATTATTAATTATTCTGCAAGCAATTTCTTCATGTCAAACAAATAAACAAAGAGAAACCCAAAACCAAAAAAAGCAAAGAAGAAACAAGTGTGTGTTAAATCTATATATCCTAAAAGTGATGTTACACCAACAGTAACTTGATTAGACACGTGCAGGTACGGACCTTGATTGAAGCGTTCATTTAATATAATTTAGATATCTGAAATATTCTGCTTATTTGATTAGAGTAGATTGTTTGCATTTTGATTTATTGCTTCAAGATCAGTATTCATTAAGTCACTTAATATAAAGGCACCCTTACAGCTGCTACCCTATTAAAGGTAATCATTTCTTCCCAGTCCTGTTTATAGCACAGTCACTGTTACACTAAAACAGCCTGGAGCCATCTATTAATCACAACCACAGTTTCCATGTATGAGTCTCTTCAGAAACAAGTCCTGATGGCGAGGCCTTGTGTTATGCACAGGAATTACAAATTGCATTTTGTCTCAAATTCAAATAGTTTCTACTCTCATGTTCTATCAGGGAGGCCCTGGGGTAACTGTGCAAGAGGGCGATTCCTATTTACTATTTAAAATACTGCCTAGAAGTTTCAAAATGTCATTCCCAAGAGTGTTTGAAGCCTGTATTTTTTTTGTCCTAAGTAAGAGTCTCAGTTTTCACTCAAACCAATGTACTGGAATCAATGCAATTCCTCTGTAACTTCAATAAACTTTTTAAATTGGAATTGTAAACATAGCACTTTATCTTTCAGCACCACTGGCCAAAGACTACATACCTGGTTCAATGGCTCTGGCTGATACATTTTACATTTATTCTTTGCATGGTATCAAAAGGGACAGAATAATCCTGTGATAGTGACATGTAATTAACTGAACCACTGGCCAAAAAAGATTAAAATGCCAAAAATGCCACAGTATGTGCTTATCCCCTTTGTTTTAACATCTCTGGAAGGTCAGTAAGAAAACACCCTGACGCACAAACCAGACAAGATACAATACACACAAATTGCAGCAAATTGCTGTCAGCTCCTGGGTTTGTGGCATGAGTTTCTATCATGTTACCAACACTGATTTCAATTCATCAAAACGCTGTAAACCACACTGGAGAGCTGTGCAGGAGACAGCTCCTAGTGGCTGTGAGCTCAGGGGGACTAATTAGCAACTCTTCTAGGATTAGTCCACACCCAGGTTAATGGTGCTCACTCTCTGATGTAGAGAACCAAGCTAAAATTGACCTTCAAACCATCCTAAAATATTTATTTTATTTTCTTAATTATGCAAGTTATTCATAGATGAGGAAAAAGAGGGGTTTGTCTCTTCCATAAATATATCCACCCATCAGTAATGCAAAAATATTCCATGGGATTTGTCAGAGACCAAATACAAAAGCATTGCCTGAAAAACCCAGTGTTATTTCCTCATAAAAAGCATTTTTTCCTGCTGCTAGATAATGCCAATTAATACACTGATACATCTAGGAAAAATAAAAAAAGTTTTGCTCTACTTCTTCCCCGGTACAATGCAACATGATTTCAAAGGGCTTTCTTTCATCAACACAAATTTTTACAGGGTCTGTTTGTAATAATATTCTGAAAAGCAGCACTTCCACTCTGGGACTGCAGCGTGCTGTCTGCCCAGGGATCAGGCATCCCATCACAGCCCCTTTGCTCCTGAGAGAAAGAATTCTTCACAGAACTCCTACTAGCATCCCTTTATACATCCAATTATATAAATTGTTACACTTATTTCTTCTCTTTCTGCGGTTTCTATCCAAAATCATTACAATTAATGGGAAAAGTTCCATGGCCTCCAAGGGATTTCATCTATTCATCTTTCCATTCTATCAAGAAATGCTGATGTTTAAAGGAATCATGTTCCCTGTTCTGTGTAGCTTCATTAAAACTACTGTGGCAGAAGTAGTTCAAAGGCACAAGGTTTTTAAAGCTCTGAAGAAGCTTGAAAAGTTTGCCTGGTAATATATTAAAAATAGATATTTTTAGTATAATAACGCTTCAGTGAGGTACTGATAAGGTAGAGAAGATAATAAGAGAATGTGGTAAGAGAAGAAGAGCTACAGAAAAATATCAGCCAAGGCATCTCTGGAGTCAAAGGAGGAAGCTTCAGTTTCCATTCTGCACCTTAAGAGTATCTGAGCAGGCAGTGCAGTTACATTAACAACTGATTGCAACTGGGCCAAAATTAGGATTGAAACAATAATAAATGG
Source organism: Acrocephalus scirpaceus scirpaceus (assembly GCA_910950805.1). Classification (NCBI taxonomy): domain Eukaryota; kingdom Metazoa; phylum Chordata; class Aves; order Passeriformes; family Sylviidae; genus Acrocephalus; species Acrocephalus scirpaceus. Next base: position 3,822,544 of record OU383786.1, on the reverse strand, counting down.
TCAGATTTGGGTCACTGAAAGATGACAAACCACAGGTGAAATCACATGCAGATAAGTCACCTTACAGCTCACTTGTAACTCAAACTGGAGAGGCAGAAAGAAAGAAAATTAATTAAAGTCATATAATGAAAGCAGAAAACATCATAATTTCTTCTCCAACCTCTTAAATTTAGTACAATTACTAAGACTTATGAAATAACCTTGTATCATTTTGTAAACAAATCTATTTTATTTAAGCAACTACACAGGGACCGGAAGCAAAATGCACCTGGGGCTAACAATGGTAACTTGAACAGCTCCCATTCTATTAAAACACTGCAAGCAATTCATAAAGCCAAAGGATCATTAATGGCTGTTATCCTTTGGTCATTTTACTTTCATTTTGCTTAAAATTAACTCCCTCAGAGATTTATTTAAGTTCTCTTGATGAACAGTGGTAACATTTGTATGAGAAACACCCCCAGTTATGCAAACCTCACAGGCTTCTACTCTGCACGTTCTGCAAGGCATAAAAAAATTGAATTTTACCTGGATTTTCTTCCAGCAAAATGCAGCCAGTGATACCACTGAGCCTCAGAGGGATTTAGGGACACAGCACAATCCTACCTAACACCAGAATCCTGGCATTTTGGGGATGGATGCTACTCCATCATCATCACACCCTCCCGTCACACTTGGCAGAGATCCTCCCTCCCCGTGCAGCAGCAGGGCACATCACCCATTATCATTTCTATGTTTACCATTAAGGAAAGCAGATGATCTGACTGGAGGATTGGGGGGCACAGAGAGAAAGGCTTCCCACATATTTCTGTCCCACTGAGAGAGAATTAGTTCTATGAATGGGTGCTGATCAGCCCCAGCACAGCACCCCCACCAAAGGAGCAGGTGTCAATAAATGTCCTCAACTGCTGCAAAAAGCAAGAATGGAGTAAATAAGGATACCAAGGCATTTCGTGGAGCTGGACAAAGGAAAAATGAAAGCATTAGGAAGTTGTTGCACAAGGCAATGCCTGTTAAAATCCAGGCAGAGCATTCTGTATTTCCACCAGTTAAATATGTGTGTGGGTACATCAGCCTGTGCCTGGTATTGTAGGGCTTGATGAACAAACACAAACTACATCCCCTCTGGTATATTTTGCTCAGAATTTCCTACCATGCACAACTAAACTGCTGGTTTATGTATCCACTACAACACTTCCCCAACTTTTAATTACAGTCTTAGAATATGTAATTGTTATACGGATCCCACCCAAACATATGCGTGTGAATGGAACTGACACAAGGATATGAAGAACTGAAATCACATGTCCAAAGCCCCCACTTCTGCATGGCTAAAAGCTTTTAACATAGAAATTTTCAAATATCCCATGTGTTTGGAACAACAGAGCATGGGAACGTAAGCCACACTGGTTTACTACTGTAGAAAAAAAAATTCCTGGCACTAAGGATTATCAAAAATAAAGTACGATATTTCATTTTTCTCTTTTTTTTTGCTATTTCCCCCTCACATTCAATTAACAAACTGCATTTTTGGTTTTTATTTACAAAAAAACCAATTCATGCCCTTCCCCTTAAGGACAGTACTTGTTGCCAAACCCAGCACAACTGGCATTCCCTGGTGCCAAGGACCACCACAACCACCTGGGCCTCACTCAGGTACCACAGGAATGCTTTCAGAGGGGCTGCTGCAAACACACAAGCACACCCTGCATCCTTCCTCCCTCTCCTTCCCCTCCCTGAGATTTCCCAGAGATAATGCCAGGCACGCAGCCATCACCTGAGAACAACAGGCTGCGACACTCCACTCGCATTTGGAGCCATGATTCCAGGGAAACAAGGAATTTCTTTTATAACCCTGGAACAGGCACCAATTCCTCACTGAGCCATTTTTCATATCTCAGCTCTCATTCCACAAATAATCCAGCAAGTGCCATTTAAATCCAGCAAGTGCCCTCATGGTGTGTTCCAGCCCCCCCTTGGGCAGCACTGGAAACAATCCACACAGCACTTCCAGTTCCTGAAGAAATGAGAGAAAAATTGTGTGCAATTTTTCTCCTTAGCGTTTGAAATTATTCTGCTGTCCATGTGAAATGACCACTTTGGTCCTCAGTAAATTCTTTAATGAAAAAAGAATACAAAAGAACAGCTCTATTAGCCTAGGCTATGGAACACAGAGCTGAAGGTAACAAAATGGCAGTGATGAGATGAACTGCATTATTTCCAGTCTCCATCTAGTGTGAACAGAATGAGAGATTTTCTCGACATTTTTCAGAGGGGTAGTTGTTTGCTCACTCTGTAAGCTTTGAATTTCAGCACTCACTTCAGAACATATTGCAGTTCTGCCTCCTTTTCTTGAGCTTTGAATTCCCACAGTTACAGGCTGGAGTCTTTCCCTAATGATCAGAGAGGGACTTCATTTCCATTTTCAGTACTTAGCTGTTTCTTTTATCCACCACTTTCCTAAAGACGATTTCCACATATTATATTTGACCACCATCTACAATTTCCTTTTGAAATTACTTGGAATGAGCAGAGGCATTGGAGCCCTGGATAAAGCATGGCACAATTAGGGGACTATAATCTATCTGAGTCAAATTGAAGACACAATCAAGGCCTGGATTCTTCTTTGAACACAAAAAGACAGAAACGTAATGAAAATAGTTTATTTGTGTTTCAGTAAAATCTGTATTTGAAGTCTTCTACCACCTTCTCAAGCATTTATCTAGACTAGAAATTTTCTTATCCTTGCTGTATGAATCAGAACATTTTCAGAGAAAACTCCCAAATGAGGCTCTGGATTTAAAATCTTATCCCACCACTTTTAATGATGAATTTTGGCTACCTCACATTTCTTCTCAGACCCCTACCAGGTACCAAGCATTAATACCTCCTGCCCCTACTGCCACATCTCAGCAATCTCTGGAGTTCAGAACTTCTCAATTTCTTAACCCAGCACCCACAGAAAGCCAGCTATTTTCTGCCATTAGCCCTCCTCTCAGCTTCCTGCTTCTCTAAAAAACTCAAGTTTCTCTGTTTCAGTCTTTAAAGACCTGAAAATCACTTACCCTCTTGAAAAAAAAATCAAGTGTCTGTCATTAAACAACTACATGATATATATGGTTATTTTATATAACTGTGGGGAAACATGTTTTTGTTGGTTTGATAATCATCAAACTGAGCAATAAATGAAAAGGAAAAAAGACCGGAACTTTGAAGCTTATTGCAAAATCAACATTGTTCCTATCATACGGATTTTGTTTATAGACCTCAAAGAACCCACAGGAATATAAAAGCATCCTCCAGCATTTTACCACTAGTCACAAAAATCCTGTGTGTGCATCCCCTCCCCAGCACAGCAGGCAGGCCAAATGCACAGTTCCAATTTTAATATTTATAAATTGTTAAACATGCTCTTTATCCTATTAAGCCATAATTCAAATTACGTTCCAAATGAGCCATTCCCATTAAACATGTCACTAAAACAGAGCTTCTGAAACATAGGAAAAACAAAAAGCCCACTTTGAGCTATCAGACAAACAAGGAGTGGGGAAATATCCACAAAAAATTATATTAAGGGAGTTGTTTTGAGAAATGGTTAATACTTCATCCTTTTGCCACAGGCTGTGTATGACTTTAGGCAGGAAACAACTTCCCAGTGCTGCTGTGCCCTTTCCATTTCCCATTCCTGGCCTGGGAGCACTTCAGGGTAGGAAGGGAACTTGTATTCTTCAGAGCTGTCTTGGGTTGCAATATATAACCAAAAATGTGTATTCTGTTTTACATCTGTTGAAACCAGCTGGGGAGGTGTTTTTCTCTTTTCTTACCCATTCCTCATGACTCTTGGGCGGGGAGGGGGCTGGTGTCTCCTGTTAATGGGCAGCTGTTAAACCAGCTGGGGCAGTGTTCTTTATCTCTCCCACCACCCATCCTCCCTCCAGGGGATATCTGCTGTTCATGGGCCATCCAGGCTCACTGCATGGCTGATACAATTACATCATCCCACTGGGAGATGCTCCACCCAGGGGGAGGAGCCCAGCATTCCTACCTGGATAAAAGCTGAGATTCAGAACAGCAGCACAGCCTGTTTGCACTGCATTCCCAGAGGAACACCAGACCCATCTCACCATCACTGGACCCTTCTACAGGATCATCTCTGCTCCAGCACAACCACAGCTGTCACTCCAGGAGGACTTGATTGGACTGCTCCCAACACCCTGACCAACAGGGTGTCAGGTCATGTTCTGACTCTGTCAGTGTTTTCTGTTTTTGTTTGCCTTTTTTTTTTTGGTTTTTTTTTTTGTTTGTTTGTTTGTTTGTTTTTGGTACTACTACATTTTTAATATTCCTAGTAAAGAACTGTTATTCCTATTCCCACATCTTTGCCTGAAAGCTCCTTAATTCAAAATTATAATAATTCAGAGGGAGGGAATTTACATTCTCCATTCCAAGGGAAGCTTTGGTTTTTCCCTGGCAGACACCTGTCTTTCCAAACTAAGACGAGCCTTTACCTGAAAGCCTGGACATGGAAGATTTTGAACGTTTTGAAAGATAATTCAAAAGTGAGTAAGCAAAACCCCTAGATTAGGTGCAGCAGTTGAGTGTGGGACACTCATTACCCTGTCAGGAACCCTTGGGCACATCACTTGGTATCTGTGTGCTTTTCCTTCTGTGCACAACAGGAGCCACAGATCCCCCCTCAGTGGCAGCCAAGCTGGGAGCTCAGCTCGTTAAAGGCTGTAAAGTGCCCAAGTGTGCAGCCAGAGAAGCCTCATGAAATGCAAACACAGATTAAACCCCCCAAGAGATGCAAACCCAAGGATTTGCTCCTCTTCAGCCCTCAGAAAGCTCTCTGCTGGTTTACCTTAAAATGACAGATCAAAGAGAACATCCAGCAGCCTGAACCAAACAAATACTGTGAGAAATCACCAAAACATGAATTAGTTTTATTGTTGAACATGGTTGATATATATAGGTTATAGGTACCTATACAGGTATAATCTGGAGGTTGAATTATCTAATCCAACCTGCCCCAAACTCAGCGAGTTGGTGAGCCCAAGAGCATCAACAGAGACTCAGAGACAGCAAAGGTCTGAGGCTGCAAGGCAGGGGATTTGCCACTGGAAGGTACATTAAAAAAAGGTCTAAGACTTTATGATTTCCACCCCCAAGAGTACAGAGGCTAATCAGAAAGGGTGTGTGCCTCCCACTGCCAGCCCCACACAATTCTGCCCTTTCTAAACCAAGGCAAGGCTTTTTTTTAATTTTTTTTTTTCCTTATCACGTTTTTTGTTATTCTGTGAGCATGACCATAGCTCTGAGAGGAGCCTCCTTAACTCCCCAAACCAGGATTAATTTATTATGGCAACAGGGAAAGAGAGAACAGGGAACAAACATTTTCCCCAAAAGCACCAGGACTGGCAGCCTGTACAAGGAGTACTGAAGATTGAGATCATTTTTTTCCCACCTGCATTCCAAAGTTCTGTTTTCTCTTCTCCTGATTCTCTCTCTGTCACTACATCAAATGGCCACACTGCCTCATTTCCTTTAAGGAAAGCATCAGTGAAACTCCAGGGCACAGTACAGTGAGAATGATCTTGCAGCACAGATCTTTCTGCTTGCTAAGGGCAAGGCAAGAATATTCCTCGAAAAATGTCATATTAAAAAAAAAAATTACATTTTAACCCACATTTGACCCACAGACAGTTCAGCTCTTGGATGGATCAATTATGTAAAGCCAACATGACTAGAAGGCAAATCCTTTCAAAAATTGCATGAGAAACAGAAACAGGATAAGGAGGAAAACACATTCTGCCAATGTTCCTTTAGCACTTACCAGAAAAATAAAACATAGTGGAAAACCTTTCTGAAATGGTTATTTTTAATTTTCATCCTCTTGTCTTTCAAATTTTTCTTCAGAGACATAAAAATGATACTTTTGGATGAGACTGTGAACAGCACCAGAAACTTGCATACATGTCTCAGAAGGAGAAATATTCCCCCACTTCAACCATCAAATCCTCCAAAGACTCACTAGAATCCCTGAGCACTCAGAGAACCCCACTGTGCTCACACTTCAGCCATCGAGCACATTTCATAACATCTGCATATTTATTCCATAAAAATCAGGTGTTTCTGATTTTAGTCTTCAGGTTAAGCTACACTGGTTTTGTACACTTTACTTTTTAAAAATCCAGATTTGACAAAATATTTGTATATTTTAATTCTGGCAGACTAGGATTTCCTTTGACATTTTTTTGATTGTTAACTCAGTTGACTAGAACTGCCTGTAGTTTTATAGGTGCTGCTCAGCAACAGCAGTTCTGTGTTAGCAACTCTGTGCTACATTTAGATGTCCACTCACGCAAGCCTACAGACATAAAAGTTTCATAAATAAATACATTTTCAAGGTGACTTTCTTTAAAACAGCTCAATTCAAAGATAACAATTTTTGCCTTCTGGCACTTACTCTAAAAAATATTCATTTTGCATGAGTAAGTCCATGTAAAAGGCAAAAAGATGCCACTACTGCTTTTAAAAATAGTTGGGGAATAAAAAAGAAAGGAAGTTACGTATTTTCTAAATTTCTCTGTAGATAATGTCATGGGGAATTTGCTCTGTAACTTCGAAATGCTAAGGCCAGCCTTGGGCTCAGCTCAGCAAAGCTCCGAGCCCCTCAGGCAGAGGCAGAGGATGTTTCAGGTTCTCCTTTATTGATGTGCCCACCAGTGTTTGCAGGAGCCTTGGGGGCTGCAGGGCAGAGCCCGGAGCTGCCACTGCCCCTGGGCCTGGGGGTGCCAGGAGCTGCTCATGGGCTCCAAGTCTGTGGGACCAAAGGAGATAAACCTGGGGAGCAAACACGGTTCTGCCACTGCACCAATGGGACCTTTCCATTCAGAGAGATGCCTTGGGATTTTTAGCTTTGATATTTTCCATATATTTGTCATCCTGCAATTCTTCAGTGTATGACTCTAAACTCCACACACAGTGTGAGCTGCTGCCTTCCCATTTAGTCAGACACAACAATTCCTCCCCAGGCCTGGGAATCAAGGTGACTTCACTGCCTCAGGCCCCAGAAAGATAAATAAAAGTCAGTTGGAGGAGCAAACTTACCTGAAACAGTAATTGGAAAATAAATTAATATGCAAATGGACGAAACTTATAAAAGTGTGAAACCCGTGACCCAGGGTCCATTTTTGGGTGCAGCCCCTGGGGAGCTTCATCTGCCCGAAATGTACCTGAAGGCCCTTCAATAAATAGAACTGCTTTTTATTCCCTTAACTTTGCCTGGCCTCTGTTTTTAGGTAGCCTGACAAGGCATGAAGAGAGCCAAGTTAATTCGAGGCTCACTCCTGGGTCAGTGCAGGGAAACTCCAGCTCTGCCTTCTGCAATGCCCACACATTCACAGGGAGAGACACACAGCCAGAACTCCAACACGCTCAAATATGGTTTCAGAAGAGGATGAAAGAAGAAGTCACCTTGGATTGCATTCTCCCTTTTCCTGCTAACAAGCCCAACAACAGAACACAACACACATCCAGTGACATAACATTGACATTCATGGAGCTAATGCTAAAAATGGCACAGACTGACAAGCTGGCATTAAATGAATGCATTGGTTTGTACATCTGCTGCACAACTTGCTTTCCTGGTATTTATCCTTGAATTAAGATGCTACAGAAGGGGGAAAAAAACCAAACAAACTTGTTTTCTTGCAGGTAGTGAACTTGTTCTCAGCCTTTCTGAGTGGGAGCATGCTGGTGCTGCTGGTGTCTCTGTTGCTGCCTGCACACAGAGCTTTCTCCTCCTTCCAGGAGGTGTTCCATACCTCCAGCAAGGGATGTGTAGGTACCTCCATACCACGCACAGATAAATGTGCCAGGATATTTGCACATATACATTTATTGCCTATATCCTGCAGGATATGGTAGCATTCATTCCACGATGAAATATGTGTTGGTGGCACGTGGTGGTTGTCAGACAAAGTACAGAATTACACAGGCTGGGAGCTGGGAAATCTAACATTCATGGCAAGCCTTATTTTCTCTCTTTGTACCTCACAGGTCACTGGAAACCATTATCTCTAAGGGAATGATGCCACAGGAAAGTTTACAAAAATGCTGCAGAGACTATGTTTGGAAAGAAGGAAAATTTAAATCTATATTGTAATTCTTACATATGTGGCAAGCACATTTTAGAGATCTTTCTAGATCCAACAACTGCTTTCTCTTTCTGGTGTTACCCAGTTATCCATGTTGTTAAACACAGATTTGAGTCCCCACACATTACTGGAAACCAGCTCCACTTCAGAAAAAAACAGTGGTGTAACATTTTATATTTGAATTATGTTAATATTGTGAAGACACAAGTTTTTCTAGCAGTTCCCTTTCTTTCAGTCTCCCTCTAGGCAATGGTAGAGCAAATTTCCCTCTTCTCACGTACCAGAGTTCAATTTTTCCTATTTAAAAGGCAAGAGAGACAACAGACTTTCAAGAAGTATTTCTCTAAACTAGAACTGTTTGCATCTATTGTTGGCATCGCACTTGCATGAAATATACATTCTACACGCAGTTGTCCCTGTCTGAATTCAACTTTAGAGGAAAAGTCCTTATGATCATTGCTCTTCATGCTTCAAAAAAACAAAAACAAAAAACAAAAAACAAACAACAAAAAACCCCAGCACCAGAGAATGTAAAGAAGAGGAACACTAATGAGAAAGATTTAGAAACAATTAGACAGGTCACCTTTTATTTTTAGTATCTGTAGTCCTTTACCAACTATTCAGAGAACAAGACTTTTGGTTCTCAGAGTACTATGACAATCATGCCAAGAAGTTTATTACTACTAAATAAATATACTGCTATAACTACTTTTCATATCCACTTGATGGATTTTCACTTTATTCCTTTTTCCCCAAGGAATCAGTGTACTCACAGATTTTCATGAGAGTTCAGATCTCATTTTGGCAGCCAAATGAGAGCCAGACTTTGCTGAGAGCTCGGAGCCTCGCAGAACAGGAACTGTGAGGAGTTGAGCTATTTTGAAAACCTAGCAGCTGCTGTGTAGGTTGAGAATAAGAAATTCTGGTCCTGAGCTCTTTAAAAGCCTGGCCTTACCTAACTAACAGCGTTATAAGCAAGAATCCTAAATCTAGGAAATTACAGTTCCTTCTGCAGTGTCCTTTGTCCTGCTGAAAACTCCCACTTTTAGTGCATTTCAAGAACTTTGCATTCCCATTATTGCCACCAGGCCCCTTGCTGCCTCCAGGAACAGCTCTGACCTTTCCAACACATCCTTCTTCGGGGAGAAAAGGTTATTTTTCTTTCCCTGGTTTAATGGTGAAGTTGCCTCATTACTGGCACCATTAGAATTTTAAACTGCAATAATGCTCAGCATTTGACTCGGGGGGCTCAGAGCGCTCTGCCAGTGTCACCCCCGTGGTCACTGCCCTCACCTGAACCTCTCCAGGTACAACCTTAACAGGCTGCAAGCAGAGCCAGCTTCTCTCTGATCAGGTGGAGCGTGCCCTCGATCTTCCTCACCCCCTCAAATTATGACAGCATCCAACTCATAAAAATACAGAAATGCCAATAATTATGAATACCCTATTAATTTTCGGGGAAGAAATAACACCAGGGTCATTTCAGCTAAAGAAAAAACAGTCCAGAAACAGGCAGGTTGTGCTGTGCAGACACTGCAATTCCAGCAGCACATTATCATCAATTGTTCTTCTGGAACACTCAACTCGGAGGATTTCTTTACAAGAGATGTTGTCTTTCTCACTCTAAAAACTTTCATTCCCTCACCACTCTGCCTGTAGAATCAACTCGAGTAGTTTTTTCAAAGCTTCCTTTCTTTTCAGATACTTTGTGGGCAAAATGCTTGGGTTTGAATCCTGTTTTTTAAATGAAGAATTAAACTACCACAAAGCATTGCAGAAACCTTTTGATACTTTGATGATTTAATCAAGCTCACATCATTCTACATGTTTTCTTAATTTTTGGGGTGTTGAGATGAAAGAGATAAAGGGTGTTTTCTGTAAAACAGTCCACCAATCTACATGGTCTGCAAAAGGCCTTAACAATTTCATAATAATGACTGAAAAAAAGGACTATTGATGTAAACCATCAAGAGCAGAGAGACAATCCTGATTCCTGTCAGTGGAAAATGAATTATTTCAAAGACATATCAAGAGAGACATCTAGAGATGTGTAACCAGTGCTTTAAATCTTTTTTTTAAAGTTATTGTCAAGAGAAATTCAGGTGAGGTTTCCAGTTTGAGCCAACATTTCTAAATGCTTCACTTGGATTGCACTGACACAATCATAAGTTCAGACAATGCACTTCAGTTTATGCAACAGCCCTGTGGAAAAAAGTCTTTTGAAGAGATTTAAGTCTCTCTTGTTTTTAAACATGAACTGAAAATCTCTAAACAAATTATATTAGCAAAATTATCACCACTACCAGACAGCTACATTCCTCATGCTAATTTCAAATATATTTAAAATTTAATTCCAGTTGTCACATAAACTATTACGCACATTTTGTAATCATGCATCTCTAATCAACTTTAGCTCCCAAATTACATTTGTCTGGAAAGTTTCAGGCTTTAGGTTGCAGAGTCATAGAACCAAACCTTCATGGACACTGAAACATTCATACAAGGTAATTCCTGGAACAGAGGCTGCTCCTCCCCTTTCCAGGCTACCTGGAATTACAACTATCCTTTCAATTTCATCAAAGAAATTGTATAAACTATTTTGGAAGTGCCCTTCCTCCAAACACCAACAGGAAATTGAAATTCCTGCAGAAGATCAGGATTATGCAGATGGAGTGGAACATTTCAGCCCCTCCCCAATGGCCTGGGAAAGGTCCTGTGGGTGCCCAGGGCTCTGGGGCTGTGCCCATGCAGTGACCAAACCCTGGAGATCAGAGCACTGACCACAGCACAGCCCAGGGGTCAAACATTCCCTGCACCCACAGCATTGCAGCATTTGCTTTGCCCCTTCCCACCAGCAGGCTCCTCTTGCACCATCCCTGAAGGACCAGACTGCACGAAAGTGAATTTGAAGGCACAAATGTCGTTTATTAATTTGCCACTTTCCCCCCTCTCTCTTCTTTCTTGGCAATCAGCTGTGATACATAACCTGAATTTTAATACCAAATTACAAGAGCACTGTGTAAATGGCATACTCAAAAATGCAGACTTTCCCTTTTCTTTTAGGTAAAATTAAGCTAATCTGCTTTGACAGAAGAGGGCTCTTTGGAACCACCTAGTGAGTCTCCCAAATATGAAGCAGTAACTCAAATGTCAATTACTTTTCCAACAGCAGACAAATTGCTGGCACACTAATGCAATTTAAGGACAATAATTAGATAACAGGACTATAGAGTGTACCAGGTGACAGAGTTTCTGAGATAATAGAATCTAGTGTCCTACTTCTTAAATATTAACATCATTCCATTTCAGTCAATCGGTTTATGGTAATTTTAAAAGGGCAAAGCAAATTCTTTTTATTGCTAATAATATTGTGCTTCTCCAGCATTAGCTTTGAAGGTTAGCAATTTACAGGGTCAAACCTTAATTATATTATTTCCTTTTTATTTACTTTTCTTTTTAAATCTTTCCTCTTTGAAGTCTTTTCCTATTACAGAGATTTTAAAGCACTTGATTAAAAAAAATATTGAAACTCTTGAAATGTGAGTTCACTGTGCTCCATAGAAAGGAGCCAGTTTCATCACAGCACACATAACATCTTTGTTAGGCCCATTTGGAAATCCACAAACTTTTCCTATAATCACTCCCTGTTATAATTGCATTCTAGTCTAAGGGGTTTTGGTTATGTCAGGCAATCCATGATGCCATGTACCATGTCCAAGGCTTTGCAAAATAAATGCAGTCGAGTGGCTCTCCATAAATATTCCAGGCAGAAGAAATCTCCTCGCTTTAGCCACAAGTACCGAGATCACTAAATTTCACTTTGCATCATGAATTTATACTGGAATATTCTTCCACTCCCACTTTTCCCCCCCATTAGTCAGCTGTGGAACATTTGTTTTCAACAAAGTCTTTGTAATTCTCGACACCAGACTTCCTTTCATCCATAAAACTAATGCCCACTGACATAGTGAAATATCTCCACTCTGACCAGAGTGAATAACTCCAGGACAGGGCAGGAATTTACCTGCAATAATTTTAGCTTCTCCACTAGAGAAGCTAAAGAGACCACAACAAGAATGCAAATTTGTGTTCTCTGGTGTTTTTTTAAGTTTTCAACTGAATAAAGACAGAAACTAAATCATAACAAAGACCACGAAAAATTGTATTTCAAACCATATTTTTTTTCCCATCTTAAGCAAGAGAAAAGCTTTAAGTGCTGTATTAAGAACCAGCCAAGTCACCTGGCTTTCAGAAATGTTTGTGCCAGGCTCCCAAAGCCATGCTGCATTCTTTACAAGCCTTGTGTAATGCAGTTTTACATATTCTGAAGTGTTTGCTGACAGACACGTGAAAAGCTCCCATCAGTTGTACAGGGCTTGGTCCTTGAGGCCTTTTCTGTTTGGGAAATATTCCATACCATAACAGTGGTTTGCTACCTGCTGTGGGGTGGAAAAAGGAAAATTAAGAAGTATAGCAAATATTGGAGATAATTCTTTCTGAGCACTGGGGAGCCTGTGAGCCTACAAACCTGAGCACCACTGCCCAGTATCATCAGGGTACCCTGTGAGACCTTTCTCACTCCTTGGTCACACACAAACACTCTTTGGGTTGATCATGTGTCCCATTGCCTGCCCTGTAGCAGATGATGATGATCATTATCACCTTCACTGTGGTTTGTTACCCTGCTGATCATCACAGGCATGTACAAGGGACTGCCTGGACTTTCTCGCTTCATCTGGAGTTCTGATACCAAACGCTGACCAGAAATACATCACTGCCTGATACAGCTGTACCATCTCTGCTCGTGATTCCCCCAGCCTTCCATGTGCATTTTAGCTACACTGGAAAACACATCTGTGCATATCTGAACAACGCATCCTGACATTAACTACCTCAGTGCTCCTTTTCAACAGGAGAATTCTAGTTTATTTCGACTGGCAGGGAATATGGATTTGTGAAACCAGGCATGGAAATGCACCATGCTTGGGACTTGGGTATCAGAGTGGTCATCTCCTGTTGGAACCCTGGGCACTGAGGACTTCAGACTTTCTGTGCTGACAGGCACTGAGCCCCAAGCAAACACTGCATTGACCTGGGGCCATGGAAAAGGCTTCCAAAATTGAGTGACAGCACTGGGATTATGGGTGTGCAGTTGAATAGAAGTGTGTGATATCACAGGGTAGAAAACTTAGAGTTTAAGGTTTTAGAGTATAGTAATATTCTATATAAAGCAAGATGGAGGACTTAGGGCAGAGGCCAGTCCTTCTTTTTCACCACCTTCTTCCTGACTCTGGATGGTATTTTGTAACTGTATAGAAAAGTCTGCATTGCAGGCCACGGGTGGTTGGTTATTGGGTTAAAAGTAAAAATAATTCAGTTGTCATTTCTTAATTGGACAGTTTATCCTTAAAAGGCCTTGTAGAGAGAGAGATAAGGGGTCATTTTTAGCTTGTTAGCTAGAAGTGTTGTAGAACTCACAGTTTGTGAGACTGTAATAGAGATAAGAATTAATAAACATCTGAGTCCAAACACGAAATATTGTCTCGAGCATTTAATCCTGACTCTGGCAAAAAGAAGATAAAACACAACAATCTCTGACAAGGCCCTCAGGCAGAACAACCAAAGCACTAAAAAAACCCTTGTGTGCTCCCTTCCAGCCCTGTGCCAGAGCCATGACTTCAGTACTTCAGCTGCCTTTTGGAAACAGCAAACTGCTACAAGCTGTGCGGAGCAGCTCACTGTGCACAGTCAGAGAAATTCTGGGGCTGCTCTCTCACTACTTGAACTGCAGCTAGAACTCACATTTGACTCAGACTAAAACATGTCATCAGTACAGGAGGCAAATGAAAAGCAATCCTAGAGGGGAACACTGCTCTCTGGCATCCAGGCACCTCCTGAGCTGTATTTGTTTATCACACCATGCATCAGGACAATTCCTTGCTCCCAAAACACCTTGAGGAAAACTTTCTATTAAAGTAAGTAAACAAACATGTTCACCAGGGCCTGATGGGATTCGGCCCAGAGCTCTGGAGGAGCTGGGGGATGTTCTGGCTGTAGCCCCCTGCTGACTGGAAGCTGACCAAGATTATTCCAACCTGCACAAAAGGGTTTGAGGAAAGACCCTGTGGGTCTTTTAGTCTATCCTCAGCACCTGGAAAATTTTATTTATAGAATATAGATGATACTGGATACTGCTGAGGGCCGTTTAAGTCGCTCTAAAGGAAAGAAGCTCTGCCCACCCCACTCTCAGAGGGCTCAGGGGTGGCTCAGGCACGTATGACACCACAGCCATGGGTGTGGAGCTGGGAGCCTCTCACGTCATGCTCATAGTGCACAAAACAGAGGAACTAAAGAGTCTGTGGAAACAGAAAAAAACTCACACACACACACACAAAAAAAAGCAGCAACAAAAACCCAACAACAACAACAAAAGCCCAACAATAGCGAACAAAGACAGAAGAGACAGGGGAATGGGTACTGCTCTGTGGGCAATGCTTAGAACTGATAAACATTTATAGCCCAGGCATGCATACATTTGAATCTGGTGCTTTTAGGAGTAAAGTGACAAAACTAAAGAAGAGGTTGAAGGGGCAGCAGGAAGGCATAAAAAAACTTACTAGGACAGAAATTAGTAGGGGGACACTTAGTGTAAGGCATAACAATGAGCAATACATGCTAATAACACTATATATACTATATATATACTTTGCCTTTTTAAAACTTTATGAAATTCCTTTAAATAGCTAACCTCAAATAGCTACAGGAAAAAACCCAGTGATAGATATCATTCCTTTATATATCTTTCCATTAAGCAAACTGAGCCCAACAGACAACCTTTCCATGAACTTACTCACTTCCATATGTATCAAGACTGATAAATCATTATTCATTCCTCTAAGCACAAGGGCTTTCTCAGTTCCTATGGATTGGAAAAAAATCACTTTTTTGTACAATGAAAAATTCTGTCTTTATTCTTTCTCCTACTCCTTTTCACACAGCCCTTACTCTGTGTCCCAGGATAATGAGAATCGAATATAAATGAAATAAAGGACTTCCATCCACTTCTATGGAGAAAATAAAATCTGGTTTTTTTGGGTTTTTTTTTTTGTAATCCAACATCTCATTTCAAAAAGGAAATAGCTTCAAGACTTGCATGCTTTTTAAAGTATGTCTGATTCTATAATGGTAGTCTAAGAAAATCACACTCCTTAAAAAGAAAGTCCTACATTTATGTTGTTTACAGTATTTTCCCTGCCTCATGCTCTCCTTTGTTTCAATTATTTCATAAAAACTTTTTTTTCCTCATTAAACACTCCTGTTTTCTGTCTCTAAAATGGAGAACATAAAATTTTCTTCATCCCATATTTATAAAATTCACAAACCACTGAAGACTATTTCTAGGGGTCTCTGTAGCTCTACCCACTATAAATACTCCCAGGTCCTCTCTAACTATTCAGTTCTGAAATAATTAAACCTCTTTGGAACAAATAAAATAGTGGACAAACTGGAACCTAAGAGCTACATCAAGGACTCCAATTGTGCTTACATTTCTGCAGGTATTCTTTCATTTTAGCCTTACCCTTAAAATAACTAAATCTGTATTGCCAGAGCACATTTCTAATGCTACAGCATACAGCTAACAGAACAAATAAATGACTTAGAATGCTACTCATTGCTTGCCTTTATTTCAGAATAAAGTCAAATATGATTTATCCCCTGGCTGTTTCAGTTTCATGGAAACTTTGCAATTGGGATTTACATCTTTGTGCCGAGACAAGCAGGTTAAATTGCTTCTGCTGTGGCATTTGCTAGCTCTGCATGGTGTTTCCTTCCAGGAACAAACACACAGTGTTCACTGCACTCGCTGCTTTGTTCTCCATCCCTGTTTCTCTCCTCCTCCAGAGCATCAGGGAATGGCTGAGGTTGGAAGGGGAGATCACAGTCCATCCCCCTGCTCAGGGCAGGGCTTCACAAACCCAGAGAGTTTCACTGAGAAAACTCTCAGAAATTAACAGAAAAGAAATCAAGTGAGAGAAGACACAGCCTGCAGTGCCAGGATATCCACAGGAAAGACACCGAGGACGGGACTGATTGATTCCAGCACTGAAATGTGTCCCTTCCTTCTCTCCAGCACTGGACTGCACAGAAATGCTCTCACTGCCAGGGAACCCTGTGCCAGCAGCTCTCAGTGTCTCATGGAGACAGCAAAAAGAAAACAAAGTAAGAAAAGGAAGAGTAAGCAGACAGATGAACAAAAATTAATCGAGTTCAGTAACTGACCAGAGAAAACAGCTGCAGGACTAATAGGGGAAATGGAAACATTAAGGAAAAACTTGTAATGAATTCCATAAGGTTGTTCTGAGAAACCACTTAGGCATATGTCACTAGGAGATACAATTCGAGGAGAAATGGCAAAAGCAGCAGTTTCTCCAGCAGAGCAGGAAACAACTTACTTGGCTCTCAGGAACACAGAACCACTGAAGAAAGGAACCAGAAAGAAAAGGGAGACCAGGATTCTGAAAATCTATGACAGAGAGAAGAGGGAGAGACAATAATGGATGGTGGAACATGAGAGGAGAAAATGGGGAGTACAGAGGAGAACAAGATGACACGGTGGGAAAACAAAACAGGGCAGGGTTTACAGATGAATCTGAGTCCAAAATTTATGGAATTATTGTCATAAGATGAAAAAGGGGATGACACACACAAATAAGGAGAAAAGCCAGTGACTTCAAACATAAAGGAAGGTAACAGCTGCTCTCCTGTTTCACTAAGTTGGATCATTTACCACATCCATATTTCAAATAGTAATTAATTAAGTTGTACTGGAGCCAACAACAGCAGGGACTCTTTATTAATGAATGCATAGATCTGATAAACAACTGTGCTGGAAGATGGATTTTACTAGTAAACTTTAGCACTACCAGTTCCTATAGGAATGAATATGCATAAAACTGTGTCTCTGAAGATTTTGAAGGTATGAAACATAAGAATCCAGACACTTTTCCATCAGCAGCAAAAGTTCTATGGAATTACAACTGAATGGTATCAAGTTCTGCAATGATATCAACTTCATGATACATGAATAGTATTTCAGCATTTCAGAAAAAAAAAATTAAGACTATAAAAAACCCAAACCACCCACCAGAAAACACCACTCCTCCCAACCCAAATAAACAAACAAACAATAGTTATTTTTCTATACTAAGCTTGGGAAAGTGGAGCACTTTTCTGAGAATGCTCAGAACTCCCTGGCTGCTGTTCAATATGCAAACAAGTCTCATTACCCCCTCTGGCTGGTACCAAAATGTTTGCCTCCTGTCAGGGGCAGTTCTTCACCTGCACTCTGGAATCCTGGCTGTGGCTGTTCTGCTGCTCCATTGCAGAGCTCCAAGCAAACAGGAATTCCAAAACAAAAAAGGAATGTACATGCAGACCTACCTCTCAGGAGATGGGATGAGCACCTTTCACCACCAGAGTCTCCTCAGCTCGAAACCACCCAGCTGGAGCCTTTGCACTGCTCAGTGTATGTGGGCACCGCTCACTTTGTTGAGCAATAGTTGCTCCCTATTTTTGGAATAAGGTTCTACTTTCCTGCTCAGAAAGCTGAGTTTAGCTGTAGGCTGCTATTTCATTCCTTTATTAAGCATCCTTCAACACATTCAGTATCCAAGAATTAATTCATCGTAAAGGAGGAGTTTGGACACAAAACTGTTTTTAAAGTTTATCCCAAAGTTTTCCAGATCCTCAGCAATGGCATTTAAGTCACACATAAAGCTCAAGGAAAAGGTCATATTTTTCAGCTTTCTAGGAAGGAAGGACAGAAGGATGGAAAGACCCAAGTCATGACTGCTTAGTCATCTCAGCTCAGCACCCAGCACCCAAAGCAGAAGTAAGAAACACAAGAGAACCGTGTCTGTCTTTCTAAACAAATCTGTTTGAAATTTTGCAGGCAATAAAGAAAAAAAAGAAAGAAGAAAGACGAATCACTCTGCAGCTCAAAGCAGGAGAAAGAATCATGAAGCTTTAAAACAGAAACTGTGGAGAGTCAGTTTTTATCTTTTCCACCCACTTTGGGCTTAACAGGCTACACTAGGCCAGAAACAAGAATTTCTACCTTGTCCTTAGAGTGGCACGAGAATAACCCAGCAATCCACAGACACATTTCATGGAGCACAACCAGCTGCATTTTCTTTCATTTCTGTTTGTTGTAGCTTTAATACAAGGCTTGCTGCTTTTTTTTTTTTGTCTTGTAACAAATCTTTTTCCTGCATTATTCTTTCTCGGTATCAGCCTGTATTTATTAATTGTCAATTTACTTCACGCTATCCGTGGCAATAATTCTTAGTATAATCTGATCAGTAAAAATCCACTTAGACCTAGTGGCATGCCCCACACACCCCGTCATCAGGATTATTAGCATTTGTATTTTATCAAGGCCTGAGATGCTCTAAACAGGATCACATCAGGAATTTGAGATAGCCCTGCCCGTGGAGGTGAAGTGGCACTGATTCCTCTGTCACCAGTCCAGAATTGTGACACTGCAATCAAGTGATCTGCCTGAGGAAACCAGGGATGCTGCTAAGAGAGATTAGATTGAAATCTAAAATCCTTGACACCCAGCTAAGTACACATGACAAGACTGTGGAGAATGCTGGATCTTTGCACCTTTCTGTAATAAAACCTGAATGTAATCTAAATAGATTTATACCATCTGTCTCTTGAAATGAAATGGATATGAATTTATATTTTCTAGGCTACTTCTACTACTGACTGCTTTCCCTTATACTTCTAAAGCTGAACACAGAGTGAAAGTATTAAAACCAATGCAATATTTATTTCTATCCTTTGAGACTGCCTAGTAACACCCATCAATATCAAACCTTCACTTAGCACCAACCATCACGCTAAAATTGAAATTCCAGCACCCTTGGTGCAAGTATTTATAGCAAACCTTGTGAGAAAACTGCTAGCTGGACTAATCCTTACCCTGACATTTTGGAATATGGGATTAGAAGTCTTTCCAGCTGCTTTCTTAGGAGCCACAGCATCGGTGAGGTGGCAGGAAAAAGGGAAGTGTGTGCATCCGCTGAAATCAGAGGCAGTACTTTCAGGCTGATGTCACATTTTAAGAATATCCTGAGTACTTTCAGTGCAAAGTTCTGTCATTCCCTCAGTGCACACATCCTCAATATCCAGAAATCTTCCAGGAGAAATCATGACTAATGGAGCACACAGCAGAGCTTCAGAAATCTGCCCTGTAAATCAGAGCTGTAATGAACAGTCACTGCTATTGGAATCCAGAGCTGGGGCCATTTGCAAGGAAGCAAAGCCAGATGGGGATGCTTAATTTACTTTCACTTAGCTTTGGTGTTCTCTGCATAATTCTTGTACAAATCCCCTCAACACTCTCAGAATATTTTGCATAGGGAAGGACACGCTGGCATGCAACACATTAATCTTCATATACCAATAGGCACAATGTGTGCCAATAGACACAACAACCCATAATGATAGTGCTCATAATTTCTCAGCTCCTCATTTATTTTCAGCAATGGAATAAGTCAAAAGTGCTGGTGAAAATGCTTTACACCGTAAGCATTTTCCTTCCTCTCAGATTTAGTGTAAAGGAAAAAAGATGTGGAAAATAAAATAATTTCTGCCATTCAAAATGCTCAGAGCCTGGACAGAGGCACAAGGACTGGCAAATAAATCAGGAATTTACACGCTGTCAAATACACCCACAGTATTTTATTGTAAAAGTTTCAGTCTCAGCTTTTCTATCAGCTTTCAATGTGCTACTTAACTAACTGACAGTGAGGAAGTTACTGCTGTGACTAAACTGCAGAAAGGCATTTTCTAAATGTCCACAGACATGTGCATGTGAAAATATCTATTATATATATATAAAACAGATCAATTCAGAAGCCTTAGCAACATTAAACAAGATATTCCACTGTAAATAACTAATGCTGATAGAAAGTTCATCCTGTTACATTTAAGAACAGATGTTTTGTAAGTAAAGATTTTTAGATTGCCTCACACTCTGAAGAAGAAAAAAGCTGAGTTATAAATCAGCACTTACTTTTATATCCTCTAATAAAGTCAAAGACATTTTAAAAATATAGTTTTAAGAAGTTAATTTCGATGCTGAACATTTTTCTTTCTTTTCTACATGCAGTTTCAGACGTTAGCATTTACACATAGGCTACAACATGACACATTAACATATAACGAGGTTATAATCAGTCTTTGCTGATGTCAGCTGAAGACCATCCACATGTTTCTATGCAAGGCTGCTTTCCAGTTAGAAAACTTTGATAGAAATCATATATTAATCATTTGTTCTCTAAACTTTATCCCATATCACTGACTTAAAAGCAAGTAGTCCCCTAAAACAAGATAGCATGCACATTGTTAATACTTTTTGCTCAGAAGATCAGCCACGTGTAAAATAGGTGTATGTTCATGTAATTGGCTACAGTATTTTGCTCCATGGTTAAACGCATGATTTCCTCTAATAGAATGCCAGTGTGGTCTACATCACATTTTCTACTTCATAAAGATCCAATGAGCTGTGACCAGAGGCTCCCCAACTTAATGGGAAGTTCACTTGGTGACTTCCGAGTTTAAATTGTCCCTTTCTACTGTGAATCAATAGATTTCAAACACATTAATGGATCTCTCCCCCAAAAGCTTTAATCCCAAGAGACTTAGAAAGTAGAACTCAGATTTATCACTCTTGCAGCACACCAAACACAAGATTCTCCCTCTTTAGACTACAACAACAAAAGTGAATCATGGAGACACCTCCTTGGTGCAAACCACTCACCTGCCCAGGTACAGTCTTTTACTGCTCAAAATTTATTTGCTCCCAGCAAGAACACAAATATCTGAATGATACAGTAAATTCAATTCCATGTACACAAAGAAAGATTCAAAACACCTGCATGCAGCTCTAGCTGAGGATTTCTACATCTTTGCAGCCAAAGAACTGTTCTTATATTAAACAAAATTTTTAAAGGCCTACTTTTTATTAGTTTATTGATTTTATTGTATTTTTAGATGGCTACATCAATCGACAAGAAAATGAGACTAAATAAAATCAAGTGTGTACCTGAAGAGTGCCACTATGCTCACCAAGACTTGAAAGATTCTATATGGAGATGTAAGTCTTAATCAGCATTTTTATCAATTTCAGAAACCTTTAAAACCCTATCACAGCCTGGGAACATCAGAAAATAAATCTAGAGGCTGGAGTATATAAAATAAATCTGAGTCAGGAAAATAAGGAAAAAGGGTGCGTGGTGGGACTGATGTGAACAGGCTGAGTCTCAAGGCACCTCAAAAACACTGAAGCAGGAATTAATGAACACATTCAAATCAACTTTGCCAGTGGATAAATTAAGAGTGGGAAGTTAAATTTAAGAACTTATAAGAATCAAGATAAGGATTCTACACACACAGAGGTTCCCTTACAAGCAGCAGGTGCTTGGAAACTTTTGATGATCATCTCCTGAGACTTTTTGGCATGATCACTGGGACAAGGTGGAAGCAAGAAATAAAAGCATTAAACCAGTGAGAACCCAGAGTGAATGTCACCTGGTCAAGACTGGGAGGTTTGTGTTCTGAGGGAGGGGAAGAACACTTAGTGCTCTTTTGGAGCAAGCTGAAACTTTCAAGACATTATTGGCTTCAAAAGAGAGTCAAGCAATTCCTAAAAAGGGAATTTGGTACCTAGGCCCTCTTATAAAAGAGAATAAATTTATGAGAAATCAGCTTTTTCAAAGCACAGCACCTAAAATGGGAACTGAAAGCACCAGCCTAAGTGCAAAATGAGAAGCACAGAAAAATCAATGATTCCAATTTGGAAAGAAAGCACAAATCAAATATTGTTAATATGATATATAAGTACAATATAAACTATTTGTACTACACACATTAAGGGTAAATTGCTTGAATAAATTCTATTTTTATGAAAAAATACTGCAAACAACATGCTGACGTGTCAGGAAAGTGAAAATAATAACACTGGCATTATTAGTACTATATTCTATTTCCTAGGATTTCCCAGGATCATCTATTTGCACTTCAAGCAGCTGTTTAAATCCCTTTTTTGCCCAACCAAATCTAGTTTTGTTTTACATTCATTATATAATTTGTGCAGCCTATTACTTACACTATTACTATAATCCTCACTTCATTGCAAACAAGAAAAAGAGGCAATGCTTTTCCATTCAGAATTTCTGGAGGCTTTGATGGTTTCAGCAGGGGACTGTGAGTTTCTTTCCATTTTGAAAATGAAAATAGTGTTGGTTGCTGATTTTTTTCCTTCCCTCACAAAGCAAGCAGAAACAACCTTTTGAGAGAAAAAAAAAGAACAATCCCGGACATGGCCAAACAGAAGAGAAATATGTTAGCACACTAAAAAAAGGTCAAACCCAGCTCCAAGGATGAGAGGACAGACCTTGTGAAGATTCCTTCTACTGATAGAAGAACCCAATTCTGCTTCTCAGTCTGGGCTGTTCCCTGCACTCATCAATTCCAGCCCCTCTGCCTCCTTCCAGCTTCTTTTTAAATTCAGGCTGCAGAAAAAAAATCCTAAGCATTATTTTGTAATAAAAGTCCACATTATTATAAAAAGAGGTTTAGGGGGTTTGCCTCTGTCCAACAGCTGAAAGACAATTAATTTAATTTAATAGCTCTGGAGAGCACATAGAGAATGAACTGTAACTGAGGGCATAAACATCATCATGGAAATTATCACGGCAAAAGGATCTTTCTCACAATCTCACAACAGTAAATAGAAGGCCATGGGTTTGCCAAAAGATACATTTTTCTTCACCCAGGGACTGTTTCTTCCCAAGGGGTCTGAAAGTAGAGCACCATGGAAAACAGAATGAAGAAGCTTAGCAGCTGCTAAGCTGCCGTCCACAGACATTTTTAACTAGAAGATGAATAGAAATAAAAAATTGTGATTGCTCCTTGTTCCTTCCAAGATTAATCCCTATGAGGGCTACATTTTTCATATGACCCTACTTATAAAAACTTATGTCCGGTTATTAATTCTGCTTATCAAATATGCCTCGTGCTCAAATATTTTATTTTTTCGAATCATTAAAAATGCATCACAAATTGAAAGGTAAACAATCCAGGTGCCACTGTAGGACAGTCAGTTTAGAGCTTTATTCTGAATGGGATGGAAATAACCAGGGTAAGTACTTGTGTAATAAAAATGACTCACACTACTTGCAACACTACCACTTTTACTGCTTTTTCTACAACTTTCAGGTAGCGAAATGGGCTCAGCAGCTCAGTGTTCCTACTGAAATACACAGGTCCATGTGTGTATTTGCAAACCCTTCCAGGACAAACAGAGCTGCAGAATAATTGGGGCCAGAAGGACAGGCCTCTGGAGGTCAATGAGCTCCAGCTGCAGCTCTTGCTCAAACTGGACCTACTTGCAAAATGAGCTAAGTTTTCTCTATCCAGTCACACTTTTTATACCTTCAGGTATGGGAAGCCCTCAGGGTCTCTGGGATCACTGGGAAGACATTCCTCCTCCTCCTTCTCCCCTCTCCCATTTCCACAGAGCTGCCTGCAAGCACTGCTTGTTGTTCCTCAGCTGTGCTCCTGAGAGGACCCTCCCTGGCCCTGCCTCCTCTCCAGCCTCTCTGGTAGTGTCTGGCAGCAGTGCCCAACACCCTCTGCCGGGACAGGACCTCCCCAGCCTCCCCCCAAACCCCTCCTGCCTCTGGCAGGCACAGTGGGACATCATGTTCCACACACAACTCCAAGAGGGCCCCAAAAGGGCAGGAGCAGTATTTTAGCTTTCCCTAAGTCCTACAAAAGAATCCTTATGTAAGTGTTTAATGCCAGGACCATGGGAGCATGTGGAGATGAGATTTTTAACGGTGCCCAGCAACATGAGGATCTCCTCTAATTAAGATCATGAGGAGTAATACCACTACTAACAGTAACACCCATGTGCTCCTCACTCAAGAGCAACAGTGAAAAATAAGGAAAACTGTCACTCCTCGTTGTTAAGTATCTTCATTAGACAAGAATGAGGATAATTACTGCTCACAAAAATCACAGTTTGAAAACTCCTCATCCATTTTCTCTCCTGTTGATGCGGCACACACCAAAGGGCTCACACTGGGGGCACTTCTGCACACAGCAGGGGAGGGAGGGGAAAGAAAATTCATCACAGTACAATAGAACTCTTGCCTCAATCCAACCTCGATCACTTTACATGTCCCAGAACCACAGGAAATTCATATTAACGTTGCTCTTGTTTATTAATAAAATATGTTTGGAATACAGAACACTACACAGGTACTGCTTCAGCCACGGTTCACCTGCTGCAGATTTGCTGAAAAGAAGCACTGACAGACCCTTCTTGTTGGGTCCACCATCAGGCAGCTCCCCTCCCTCCAGCCCTCTGGACAAGAACAGCCCCATTTTAATCAGTAGGCCTGGCTGGGGAAGGCAGGGGCCTAAAGGACAAAGCCGTGAAGGACATTTCTAATCTTATCAGAGGTTCCTTGGGAGGAAGAAATACACCTTGTGTCTCCCTGCCAGCCATTAGTCAGGGATAAAGAGCCACTTGACTTGACATGGTTACAAGGTGCGTTATCGCCGCGCGCTCCGCGCCGCTTACCCGAGATGGATGGTTATGGTCACCAAGCCCGTTAATGGGGTTACACACATTTCCACACACTCCCCACAGCCTGTGCATGGCACAGGGAACCAGAAACAGCCATGGAATGATTCACTGTCCTCGCCTTGTGCAGGAGAAAAGGCTTGGGACAGGGAGGGGTTTTAGAAATAACTAATTCTCCTTGTGCAGCTTGATGGAATCTTGCACGGGGTCAGGTGTGACAAACCCCACAAAAGTCTGTCACCTCTGAGGGGTAGAGAAATGGCTTAAAAAATTAGTGGGACAATTTCTCTGCACGTGCTTTGTAAAAGAAAAGGTTTTAATAATGATAAAAATAACAGAGAGTATCAAACAAAAAAAAAAGTATAAGATGAACACAGTGCAGAGAGAACTCTTGCACTGGCTAAAGTGTCCAAAAAGCCCCGGGAAGTTCTGTCTTTTAAGTACTTAATGGTCAACGTGGGATTTTTGGCACCTTGCCCAATGAAATTGGCAACAGGTTTTGATGTAGAGGTCCAGACAGCCATTACAAGCAATTAAACCTGAGATATAATGACAAAGAGTGAAAGGGAGCCAGGTGACTCCCAATATTCTTAAAAAATTCCAGGTGAAAATTCCGTCTGTAGCCACCAGCACATGGCACACGCCGGATGCACAGGGTGGCACTGCTAAAGGAGTGTTGTGCTGCTAGAAAGCAAAATCAAAAGCTATTTTGAAACAAATATTGTACATTTCCCTGGCAAAGCTAAAAGTCCAGCTGGGACAAGAGAGACCAAGAAGAGAAGTTACAAAATGGCAATCACAAGGTGGATGTGAGCAGGATGCACAGGCAATTCTTGGGAGAGAGGGAGGCTTCGGAACTGACATTAACTGAGCTGAAAACGAGTCACATTCACACTTTCCTATCAGTATTCCCTGTCTCCAGGTATTGCTTTGCACTGCAACAAGGCTGGGGTCAGCTGTCTGAACACAAATGTCTGGTGCCACTTCCGACACTGGGACACCCAGCCTGGGCTCCATCTGCTCCTTCAGCAGCACAGCCTGCAAACCCAAGGTCAGATCCACCACATCCCATTAAAGATGATGCAAAGTGGAAAACATTTGAAGTATAAAGCCACGTGAAAAATTATTTTCCAGCTATCGTTTTTATTTATGTTTCTATTTACACTGATTGCACTTATTTCAATTATTATCTCTGCTGATATTTTAGATATTAAGCAGCAAGCAGCTATCAGCAAGTTTGTTTGCTTCTTTTCTCTGTCAAGTCATTATTTTGCACAGAAATTTGAGTAATGTCCTACTGAAACAAACCAAGACACTGCTAAGTTCTTTATCAGCATTCTACCAGTGTCTTTTCCATAGCATTTACAAAAATACATTTTGCTTGCAATGAAGGGTTGAAGGCAGAGGTTTAGGAGATACATGATTTGTACCTGGGCACATAATGACTATTATGTTCCTTACACAAAGCTCATCATTACCTCCTCCTTTTTTCATGACAGGACAACTCTGGCATTGTATTTAGCTTTCTAATACAGCACTTCCCTCCATCAAAAGTTGAAACTTCCCCACATTTCTACCTGAGGACTCAATAAAAAGCAAAAATGGACAATAAGAAGTTAGAATACTCTAAATATTTGACTATATTTACAATGTGTAAATCTGTTATTTAAAAAATCCTGTGAAATTTAATCCCCTATTCTAACTCCAGAATTTTGTTTCTAAAAATGTAATACTCAAGAAGTGAAAAATACTGCCTAAAACGTTCCATGCATTTGATTTCCATGCAATTATCCATTTGCAATCTGCAACTGCTTTGTGTTTTAACTAAAGATTCAAAACATATTTTTTACTGGATTTATTCCATAAATTTTAACAATACCTGAAAAATCTAGTTGTGTTTAGTGAGCAAAGTATGAGCTCATTTTTCAAACTTCAGGTCAGGAGCAACTTCACTTACTGTACACTGGAAAGACACCCAGCACATCTTCTAAAATACAGTTATGAAAAAGAAAATAGGAATCCACTGTAGTTTGACTCTTGACCATAACACTATTCACTTTTTTAAGCGGAGGGGAAAAAAACTCAAGAAAATGCCCAACTTTCCTAGGTTACAATGTAAAATTGTGCCCAAGGTTTGTATTCTATCCCCATGAGCCGTTGGAGCCAAGGTGGGGCAGTGTTTTTCCTTATCTTCTGTTAATGAGCCTAACAATGCCTTGCCCATGACTCATAGATAACTTCCTCCGGGAGTTATCTCTGTTTAATGGGCCATCAAGGACCCACTGCATGACTCATAGAATGAGATCAGCCCATTGGGAGATGCTCTGCCCAGGGGGAGGAGCCAAGCATTCCCACCTGGATAAATCCAGGGTTTGGGACAGCACAGGCAGCTTTTATCCACTGGACTTCCAGAGGAGACAAGAGCTGCCAGACGTTTCTACAGGAATCACTGCTTTGACAGGACCATCTCATCTGGACTGCCGCTACCACCCTAACAGGGTGTCAGGTTGTATTCTGACTCTGTCAGTGGTTTTTTGTACTATTACTTTTATTTTACTTTCTTTTATTTCTTTTCTTTTCCTCTTATTAAATTGTGTTTCTGACTTAGAGTCTTTCACTGGTTTTGCTTTCAAACCAGCACACCAACACAATACAAAATTCAAGCAAAGTAAAAGAGGTGTCAGATAAAAAATTGTTATTCATATGCAGCACATAATCATTTGGTTTTATTTTAAAGATAGTTAGTAAGAAAACTCAGGATGAGGCTGTTTGTTCATCTTGATGCAAATAAAATCAATGCATCTGATTTTATGTCATGGTCTGTTCCTGAAATGCTAAGTGGCCAAATCTAAACAAAAAAAAAAAACCCTAAACCACACCCAACCAAAACCCCAGCCCTTAACAGAAATCAAACTGTTACAGAACACACCAAATTCTGCTGAAAAGTGAAGCTGCAGTTGTCTAGTACACCTGGAATGATGATCCACATGAATCCATATGCATTCTGATCCATTATCAATTTTAGCACTTTGTACAGAATGCTTTGTCATTGTCTAATACTGGGACTAGAACATAATGATAATTTCCCCTTGTTACAAACAAACTTTCCTTCCCAAACAGTATTTTATATTTCCCATCCACAAAAATACTTATTTTTTGACATTTTTCTTTTCAGGTCATAGATTAAATAGCGAAGTTAATTACATTTAAACAATTTTCAGTAAATCTAAGTTACCAAACCTTCATTGCCGGTGGCACTGAAAATACCAAAGAAAAGCTTTCGACAATGAGCAGACGAGGCAAATTTTCCAGGTCATTGTCATATAAATGATAAAGCAGGCTGCCAAGAAACCCCTCGGCACAGACTCCTGGATCTGGGAACTATTTTATATTTCTCTGCATAACTCAGGCACTGCTGAACTCACTGAGCACGCTACAATAGAGATCTCCCAGAGCATGCCAGCAAATCCACAAGGGTAATTTAAGCAGCACTGGAAGAATATGTCTTTTAAACTTCTAAATAAAGATATTCAGAAGCTCATGTAATTGCCTGGAATCTCTGGAGTCAGTTCAGACAACAAATTCTGTCAAAGGATTTCCTCCCAGGGAAGGGTCACCTTAAAGACTAACAGGGGAAGACAGCGAGTCCATTAGATCAGGGGACCAAATCCACCACCAGCTTGACATGTAGATACAAGGCAGAAAAGGTGTCAGAAAATTAATGAGCCGTTAACCAGGCCAAAACTAACACCCAAAAAGAGTAAAGAAGTGCAACGGAATTGGATATCAATCTGTTGGTGGCAGCCCTGCAATGGCTTGTAACACCAAGTAAAAGAGGATAGATGGAGCAAGGGGAACACAAGCTGCAGTCACCTGACCAGCAAATCACTGAGAAAAGCAAGCCCTGTAATGCCTGCAAGCCTCAGGAGACGAGTCCATGAGGATTCTGAGCCACAGAACAGGAGGCTGGACACTGCAATGCTTGCTTCTCCCTGAAACATTCTGGTTTTGGAACAGTAAGTGCACATATAAGGGGTAAAGTCACTGTCTTGGGTTATGGAACCAAAAAAATGTGTATTCTGTTTGATCTCTTGAAAGCAGCTGGGGAGATGATTTTTCTTTATCTCTCCAGCAGGGGGGGGGGGGGGGATGTCTTCTGATAATGGCCCAGCCATTAAAGCTAGCTGGGGCAGTTTCTTATCTCTGTCACCACCTGTCTATTCTCCAGGGGATATCTTCTGCCAATGGGCCATGAAGGCTCACCCATGACATCACACATGATATCATCCCATTGGGAGATGCTCCACCCAGTGGGGGGAGCCAACTGTTCCTACCTGGATAAAAACTGAGACTCAGGAACACCAGGGATCTGGTTACTAC
The DNA here is from genome assembly GCA_910950805.1 of Acrocephalus scirpaceus scirpaceus. Taxonomy (NCBI): domain Eukaryota; kingdom Metazoa; phylum Chordata; class Aves; order Passeriformes; family Sylviidae; genus Acrocephalus; species Acrocephalus scirpaceus. The sequence continues at coordinate 3,793,339 of OU383786.1, read as the reverse complement.
ACTGGATCCCCAGAGGAGGACTCAACCCATCTCACCACTGCTGGACCCTTTTCACAGGATCATCTCTACTCCACAGAACCACATCTGTTACTCCAGGAGGATTTATTTGGACTGCTCCCAACAACCTGACTAACAGGGTGTCAGGTTGTATCCCTGACTCTGTCAAGGTCTTCTGGGATTTTTGTTTGTTTGCTTGGTTTTTTGTACTACAACATTTGAATTTTTTTAATATTCCTAGTAAAGCACTGTTATTCCTATTCCCATATCTTTGCCTGAAAGCCCCTTAATTTCAAAATCATAATAATTTAGAGGGAAGGGGGTTTACATTCTCCATTCCAAGGGAAGCTCTAGCTTTCCCTGGGAGACAACTGTCTTTCAAAACCAAGACAGTCACACACACTGCAGTGGCAACATACTTATCCTAAGATTATTGTGCATGACACCTCTCCTCCCAGCCCCATGAAATACCAAATCCTCTCTGTCACTTCCAAATAAGAACAAGGAGTGCAATGCAGGCAACACTTGGAAGAGCAAGGCAGGAAAAAGTTCTGGCCTACATGACAGGGCATCTCTTTAAAGAGCCACAATAAGACCATAAAGGGACATTAGAGACAGACATTTAACTGAAACTCAGGGTAATATCCTCCACTGGGAGTATTAGCACTTAATTGGGAACAAACTAAGTGACTGACTTAATTCTGATGTATTGCACCATCTGTAGAGTCCAGGTTATAATTGATAGGCCAGCTGGATGTGGAGCAAGGTACAGCATGTGAAATACTGTACTGTGTTTCTCACTCATTATTACTTTGCTAAACTGTTAAAGTTTAAATTGTCCTTTCCATTAAATGGGCATTGTTTCATACTCATTCCTTGTTAATTAACATGCTATGAAATAGGTCATGGCTTTCAGTACATGACAAGACTATTACTCTGAAAATCTCCTTGTTTTCTCTTTCCACTATAAAATTACCTTGCCAATACATATGAAAGAGGTGCTCACGACCATGATCCTGTGCAAACACATGAGTAAGTTAAAGGAATTTCTCAATTCCTATACCAGCTCTGACAAACTGTAAAACAAACTCTGATTCACTTTTCAGCCTAGGGTACCCTTAATACTGAAGCAGTAAGATGAAAATCAGAGGGTTTGGGACTGGTGAAGTCTATAGCACTTTATTGCTTAGGTGATTTGATCTGAGAACCATAAGGTTGGCTTATTCTAAAATATGGGCAAGTTTGCAAACCTCTTAAATGTATTTTATAACACATTTCAAAAGCTGATCAAGAGTGCTTGGACTTGGGAACAAGCTTCCTCATATTTTGTATAAATCCAAAGGGATTAACTTGAAAGTCCCACTGGCAACAGACGTGAAATAAGACACATTTTGAGCATCCTGCTTTTAATGGTATGAAACTATTCTCACCAAAGACTTCACCTATTTTTACCTAACTGTAAGGCAAAGGAAAATAATTTTAATATGACCTTATATAAATCCCACTGCCTTAGTACAAAATGGAAGTTATTGTAATAAATGGGCTATTGATGGATTCCATGATTTATATCTATGTGCATGAATGTAATAGGGGTGCAGTTAAACAGAGAAACTCTGAAATTCTGACACACTGTGAGTATAAAAATCACCAATGGTTAATTGATGTCTCCTCTGATGGCAAGGTAGGATCTAACAGGTCCATTCCCACTTTTATGTTGATTTCAGAACTCTCAGAACTGACAGTGGGTGCCCCAAGCCATGGAAGCCCCAAATGCAGCAATTTCCATCACTGCCTCATATTCCCTTTCAGACACACGATGTCAGGAGCTGCTCTCACCCCTTGAGCTGATACTGCTAAACCAAGCAACATGACAGATGTTAATTAAAAGAAATAAATACAGCACAAGTGTTGAAGCAACCAATCTCACGATCTGCCATGCAACAAAAGAATCCAACAGCTCACTTTGTGTGTTGATTTGTGCTCTTCCCTGAGACATAAAGAACTGGTCTGCATTCCAAAATGCTATTGATACACTTCATTATGCTGTTCCTGTCATGTAACCAAACACGTGGAATTATTTGGGCTCTGAAAGAGCGGAATTACATTTGAATTAATTTTATTTTGTTTTTGCAAAGAAAAAAAAACCACATCTAGAGGACAGTGCTTTTCAGAAGAAACTTGGGAGCAAGTTTATCTCGTAAATGCTTCTCTGGTGTTTCAAACATTTTCTAGGGGAAACAAAAATAACTTGAAGCTTCTTATCACCTGAACCATACTGCAAAAGGTCACTGCAGACAGATCAGTGTCAGAGCAGCAGCCATTATTAAGCTCCAAATGGCCTGGATTCTTCCATTTTTCAGTAGAGAAATTTCATCCAACATCGATTAAATCCATTATACAAGTCACTGCTTCACGTCCTGCACACACCAGGAAATCTCCACACATCAACACCAGGTCAGTGGGATCTACACTTAAACTTTAAATATACACTCTGATCTAGCAATTGTTTTCCCAGGTAGCAAGAGAACCCAAGCAAATCAGCATGAACAGTTAACAATCCTTTTCCTTTGACTGGTATGGATTCTCCCCACAAGGAAGTGAATCAGTGACCAGGAGCCAGGCTGGGAAGGGGCCATGGTGCTGAATGTTGCACTCTTACATCACAGAGCACATCCAAACCCACCAGAAAAGGCTCCAGGAGCACGAGCAGCTCGTGGGTTTATGACTGACACACTGATCCTTCAATAAACACCATGAGCAGGATGTCCCATGGCCAACATTCAGCTGCAAAGAAGGCAACTACCAGCTCAATAAATATTTAAAGACAGCTACATAGAAAAAAAAGAGGTATTTAGAAATGCAACTTGTGTTCTTTCTAATTTTTATCAAGTGTGTTGTCACAATGCAGCATCTCTCCAGGCTGCTTGGAATGGAAGGCACACAGCCTATCTCATAAACAGAGATAACCTGAAATTAAAATCATAAACCAATTGATAAGCAGGGATGTGGTTTGAAAGATGAAAGATAAAGCACCATATGCAAATCCAGTTCTTACTCTAATGTAAGGTAATATACACGTTTTAATTGCTACTTCAGTCAAAGCACAACGAGGCAAAGAACAAAAACATACCAGCCAGAATTTACTCTTGTTCTTACATTTTCAGACTTAATTAGAAATATTTTTGGGCACACATATAACCTTTGCTGCAAAATTTCAATAACAAAATATGTTATGGTGAATCTTTACAGAGGTGAAAACAAAACTCTTTATACCTTAAAAATGCATCTGATGTGAATGCAAATGTATGATTTATTCCAACTAACCTTGTCTTGTTACAAAGTAATAACTAGGAAAGATTATGACACAAAGTGGAAGGAGGGGCTGACTTTTAGCCAAAGGGAACACAGAAATAAATTGAGGAATTTTAAAAGTTGAAGCAACAGCAGGCTGCAATTTTGGCTGCCATTAAGGACAGTATACTATTCACTGCAATTTCTGTTAACAGTAGACTCAAAAATAGGTGGTTTCATACTAAAAACTGGACAGTAATGTACATCTTTATTTCCACTCAAAGCTGTGTCAGTGGCTCAGTATTCTGTGTAGAATATTCCTTTCCTGTCTTACCAGTTTCAAATATTAGTAATTTGTGGTAAAAGAAAAATAATTTTACAATCTCTAAAGAGGAAAAAAAAAAGTCCACAAACCTCTTCTCCAAATCCCTAAAAAACCCATATTACCCTTACTTAACAGCTTCTTACCACAGTGATTTTGCACATAATTTTAATACTGAAATTAAACACATACAACCACTCACACAGACTAAGATCTTTGACTGGGATATTGAAAGAAAAATCCTAAGGAAAACTTCACTCTTCTGGAAGCATTTGCCTCACTGATTCTGTTTTGTATCTCGGTTTGTATCTTTAGGTATGTTAGGACAGGTATTTACAGCAAAATGCTGAGGGACATCAGATCAAAGGGACAATCACAAGGCTACAGAGGTTTTCTAAAACCAGAGCCCAGGAGAAGCTCAGCAGCTTTGATCCCCCCAATGCCCCAAGGAGAACTGAAAGATCCGATTTCAACTCAGCTTCTTTTCCACAGAGCCAGCACATCTCCAGCACGCTGAGCACAAGTCCCCTACTTCTGAGCTCCAGCAATGCACAAACCCCAGCGAGCCTGGATGTGAGGCAGCACTGCAATGCACACCACAGCTCTGTGACAGCTGCAGTTCCTCCTGCTGCCTGGAGGAACCTGCAGGAGGTCACATTTCTGAAGGTTTTCAGTCACATCTGTCTCCTCTGGCTTGCCCAGGAGTACAAATGCAGCCCAGACCATGCTGCATGGGTGCTTCAGCACTGCTCAGGAAAATAAAAAATGTTACTCAAATGGGCCTGTTCTGTAGTGTTTTGTCCTATTCTTCACCTCCCACCCAAAGTTGTTTTTAATTTTCTTTTTCCCCTCTGCTGTTCTGTCACTTTTCTCTTTGATCCCCCATTGATCTGTCCCTTAGCACCCAGGCAGCTTCAGCACTACCCAGGAAAATCAGACTGAAGAAACAGCGACTGCTGACCCCAGTCCCTGGGCAGCTGTCCCCAGGACCCCAGGGCACTGCACACAGCCCATCTTTGGTGCACTGCTCTGCACAGAGCCCCTCATTGACAGCCCAGGGCAGGGCAGCAGCCTCAGCTTCCCTCCTGCTTTAATAAAAGGCCTTCTTAGAAAAACCAAGCAGATCAGCATCAAGAAAGCAAGATATGGAAGGATTATTCATTTTTCAAGTCTGATCAAATTGGGGAGCTACTTGTTGGTGCCTGTTCTGGACTGAGGGAGGGATCAATAAGGGATCAAAGAGAAAAGTGACAGAACAGCAGAGGGGAAAAAGAAAATGTAAGATAATTTGGGGGGGAAGGTGAAGAATAGGACAAAACAGTACAGAACAGGCCCATTTAAGTAACATTTTTTATTTTAAGAGCCCCTTGGCTATGCCTTGGCTCAGCTTTATCTGCAGGATATATCATTTCTCACAAATTTTCCTGCAGTAGCCTTTTGATGAGGTGGCACAGTAATAAATGGGGAGATAATTTGATGTGTTGAACTTTTATTGCTAGTGAGGAATAAAAGGATTTTCAGCTCCCTGGCTGAGTCTGCAGTACTGACAGCTAGAGCAGGGAGGGAGAGCTCCCCCAGATTAAACCACAAAAGGAGAATAGGTATGGATTTCTCATAAAAATAACTTCAGTGATAAAACACAGCAGCACTGAGTACCTGTAAGAATTAAACCATGATTACCAACTGAGTTTATGAAGTTGGCCTGTCATTCTCCAACAAATGAAAGAGTGGGGGCATGCACACAACACGCTGTACTGGGAATTCACTGGAGCTCTGTGCAGCACTGGAAGATGTGAGTGCTCAGCAGGGAGCCCTAGGGGTGCAGCCCAGAGTGAGGAACCAGCAGTGCTGCCCCAAACCTCTGCAGGGAACCAGCAATGCTGCCCAAAGCTCTGCAGGGAACCAACAGTGCTGCCCCAAAGCTCTGCAGGGAACCAGCAGTGCTGCCCCAAACCCCTGCTCACTGCAGGGAAGCAGCAGTGCTGCCCCAAACCTCTGCTCACTGCAGGGAACCAACAGTGCTGCCCCAAAGCTCTGCAGGGAACCAGCAATGCTGCCCCAATGCTCTGCACGGAACCAGCAATGCTGCCCAAAGCTCTGCAGGGAACCAGCAGTGCTCCCCCAAACCTCCCTGCAGGGAACCAACAGTGCTGCCCCAAACCTCCCTGCAGGGAACACTCCCTACCCCACTGTGTGTGAAGGCTGCCCCAGCTCACTCACACTGATTGCTTGCACATACTTATGAAAATAACTGAAGAGAATTCAAAGAATAATGGATTTTAGAGGTTCTAGAGAAAAAAGAATTGAAAGAAACCCCTAACAACTGCTTGATTTTACTGTTCAGTGTGTTATCGAGTGTCCATTCCTGGGTCCAGCACTGGGGGCTCTGGGTGAGCAGGGGATGCTCCACACTGGGCACAGCCTGGCCTGAACAACCACCCTGGGCACCCTGAGCCTCAGCTGGGCTGGAGGGCCATGGGGAACGGCTGGGACAGAGGGCAAAGCCCAGCAGGGACACAGGGCAAAGCCAGCAGGGACACAGGGCAAAGCCAGCAGGGACACAGGGCAAAGCCAGCAGGGACACAGGGCAGAGCCAGCAGGGACACAGGGCAAAGCCAGCAGGGACAGAGGAAGGGAGAGGAGCCCCAGGCCACGGAGCTGCTCCTTAGAGAATGCCAGATTCCCTTCAACAACAGCTCACTTGGGAAGCACAGCTGCTCCACCTGGGCCCCAGCCTGCTGTACAGCCCACCACTTCAAGCACAAGTTCTAATTAATAATGACAAAATGATATATTATGTGTATAAGACACCTAAGGATGGCTTTATGATTTACATAACATTTCCATTCTTCAAATTCACAAAGCTGATTCTCAGTACAATATTCTGTCTTAACATATCTGCCTGTGTGGTTACAACCTCCACAATCAATTCTGAATGCTGATTTGAATTACTGAAAGGTAATTGAAAAGTAGCTCATTGACACTGAGAAGGCAAACAAATTGTTAATGTACATCTCACCAAGGATACTGGCATGAGGGAATAAAAAAAATCCCAAATAATAGAAAATCTGTGAACACAGATACAGCTTGAAACAGTAAAAAAGAATTCTTTTGTATAATAAATAACAAAGATCTTATGCACGTTAAGGAAAATTAGTTAAGGAACCTGACTTCTGCCCCTTTCAAAAGAAAAAGAAAGAAAAAAGTAAATAGGCTGTAATTCACTCTTCACGTGTGGTTTATAAAACATGTTTAATGGCCTTCCCCCTTCCCCATAACAATCAAATCACCAGTTAAAGGCACAAGAAAAACAACTATTTGGAAATATATTGAAGAGCCCTTCAATACATCTGGGGTTTAAGATATAATAATACTATAAATTACTACATCATTATTTTCAAATTTAAAATTAACTAGGTTTAATTACTTAATCTCTTGTGCTATGTCCTAAAATTGCAACGCCTCCTCTTTGAGCCCATTTTTTCTCAAAATCCCCCCGGAGGACAGGCAGGTACCAGCCAGCCCCAGCAGAGAGCGCAATTGCTGTGTCAATGAGCAGGGTTAGCACACACCGAGCTCAGTGCAGGGGGTTCATGCAGGAAAAAAAATCAAAAAAACAACAATAACCCACACAAAACAATTTAAAAAAAACCCCTGTTTTTCCTACTTTTTATCAATATTTTTAATTGACCAAATAACTTGATGAACACAACCGCTCCGAACAGCAACTTCATTGCTGTGCATGAAGTCTAGCAGCTCACAGGGAATTCACTTCAAGCTCGGCACATCTCCTGAACCTGTGTGCCATGTGGCACTCACACCCTGGGCACAGCAGGCTGCCCCGGGCCACTGGGGCTGTGTCACCCCAAGGCTGCAGCTCAGGGCCCAGCAGGGCTAACATTGCTGCTGTGCCCGTGGCACAGAGGGGCACAGCAGAGCCTTGGGCAGGGGAGGAGTGCTGGCTGCACACCAGCACTGCTGGTCCTGAAATCCAGACCCCCAGCACCTTCTCAAAGTGTGCTGTGACCTCTATCCACAATTCCTGAATCCTGAATTCCAGACCCCAGCAACCTTCTCAAAGTGTGAGGTGACCTCTATCCACAATTCCTGAATCCTGAATTCCAGACCCCAGCACCTTCTCAAAGTGTGCTGTGACCTCTATCCACAATTCCTGAATCCTGAAATCCAGACCCCAGAACCCTTCCCAAAGTGTGCTGTGACCTTCATCCATAATTCCTGAATCCTGAATTCCAGACCCCAGCACCTTCCCAAAGTGTGCTGTGACCTTCAGCATGCACAAGTGCCCGCAGCCACACCTGCAACTCAGCTGCTCTGCAACAAATGCAGCTCCCTGGGGCGCAGCTCCACCAGCACTGCAACACCATGGCTGTGTCCGTGCTGCCCCACGGGCCACTGAAACCTCACACAGAATTTACAATTAAAGCCCTCTCTGTCTGAATAACGTTTTAAGGCACATGGACACAGGGAAAAGCAGGAGGAAATCGAGACAAGAGGCACTTTAGAGACTTTTTTTTTTTGAAGAACAGAGGAGATGTTACTGTTATTGATGACCTAATGTGTGTTTTCACTTTCTCCTTGCTTACTGAATCAGGAGTTCAGTCAGTCCTGGCTGCTTTCACATGAAGATCCACAGCAAGTCAATAGGTTCAAGATGAAGAAAATCCCAAACACTTAAAAACTCCAGCTGTCATTAACTGCAAAGTTTTACCTTCAGCCCAGAGCCTGTCAGCCCTCCTTCCCCAACCCTGGGGCTTTTGGTCAGGCATGATGTGTGCCCTGGTTTAACCTCCAAACGCTTTGCTCCTCCCTGATGGAGGAAATGCACTCTCTCAGGGTGTCACCGAGCTGTGACAAGCCCCAGAGGAGCCCCGTGCAGCTGGGGACACAGCACAGCTGCACAGCAGTCACGCTGGCAACACACTGTTCCACAAACTCCAGAAAACTTTAACTGGTCTCACTGGGAAAGGCAAAGAGGAGCGTGGAGGCAGCCAGCAAGAAGGATCCCACCTGCAGCACAGGGTGGAGATTCACCTCCGGAAAGATTTAAATTCCTCGGCTGGGGAAGCTGCATCTTTTCCTCCAGTTAGAATCTCCTTCTGCCCAGGAAGAGAGAGCTTACACTCCTGTAACATTACATCTCTGCTTTGAATCTCGTGCTTTCGTGTACTTCAAATGCTTTGGGTGTTGGGCATTGAGGAACTGTAAAGTGCAGTAGTCACAGGTGACTTTGCTGAATGGAAATGGGACCAGGAGATACCAGAGGGCAGCATGAAGACCTCGAAAGTCAGCAGAGGTCTGAACAAGATGCTAAGATAAAAGAGTGAATGTAATAATAATAATAATAATAATAGTAATAACAATAATAACAGTAGCAATATTAATAGTAATGTTATAAATATGTAGTTTAATTCGAGTTTTTTACTGTTATAATTATATAGTTTGATTTAAGTATGCTAAAAGGTACCCCCTTGCACAGAAACCAACAAGGGGGGGTAGGTTACTAGCCTGCCCATAGAACAATAGACCTGTATTCTCCATATCAGTGAGAGGTGGACCATGCCAAAAGGGTGCCCGATAACGATCACTAAGACCCATCAGAACTGATTCAGCTCTCAGAAAATCCCATCACTCCTGGAATCCTGCACTGAGACCAAACCCAAACCAAGATATGTTCGTCTGGCAGGAGCCTCAAGAATAATTCATAGACATGTTTAGTGAAGACTGCAGGAATAATTCATGGACAGATCCAGAGATGTGACCAGATTTCCCGGAATTCTATTCTACTCTCACTCCAGGTGGACGGAAATCCTATCTGCATATTCAGACTGGACAGAAAACCAGCCTCGGGGCCTAAAAACCTTATAAAAACTAACCTTCGAGAGATGGTTGGTGTGAACTATGGAGGACCCAGTGCGATAGAGGCTGGGTCTGAGTTCACCCGGCAGCTCGAAACCCAGGGTCAGAGCTGCCGTTTGATTGTGGGAATTGTCTCTTTTCGATCTCATTTTGTCATTTTCCAATAAACCTCTAAAATGGAATATTGGAGAACTGTCATTTATAACAACAATAATAATAATAATAATAATAATAATAATAATAATAATAATATCCTTTACTTCTCAATTTCTTAAAACCAGCATTCCTCCTCTAAGTTTCCAAGAAAGACTGTTTTCTTTGAGTTGCACATTCCAAACTACCTGGGTAGAGAACTATCTACAGAATCTATGCACTGGACCTGTTTTTAGTAGATACTCTGAAGGAGACGTTTCCTGAGACATATTTTCTCTAGCAAAAATATGTTCTGGTTAGTTATGGATATTTAAGAGCACGTGGAGTAAACACCCCTGTGGAAATTTCAGTGGCCATTTAATATTTCTCTAGGAGTGTTCCAATGAAGAAAATTACATAGAGCCACTAAAAAAAAAAATTAAAAATCAGCTTTCAGATTATTATTTCTACAGATCAATTATCAAAACTCTATTAATTTATTCCATTAGCGTAGACACTATTATACTACATTATAATTCTCTCTTTTAGGATGGAACATGATTTTATTAGTGTATTCTATCAGTTTTGGACGTTGAAGGCTTCCGGGTGGAATTTTTTTCTCCTCTATCTAATAAAGGTTATTAAGAATTTAAATAAGATTTGAAAGTGAGAATAATTTAGACACCAAAGTAATGGCTATACATATCTCACAACAGTAGTTCATTAGTGGGCTGATAGTCAGTCAACTAAATTAAAGCTTCTCACTCGTTTTGTTCAACAGCTTTCCACCCAGCTCCTGAAATCCCAAACCAAAAATCTCAGCCCCTGTTCAACTTCAGCATTCACAGGAAGAGTGAATATAAAACTCTCTGCTTTGTCCAGTATCTTTCAGTGGTTGCAAACAGCAGCTGTAGCCAGCAATAAAATGGAAGAGCAGAAAATCTTGCAAACATACCCTACAGTTCTTTAAAAGTTCTAATTAATTAGCCCAAATATGCCTGTTGGCTTTAGCAGCTGCACTGGCAGTGCCAGGGCTCTGCAGCACATGGCACAGCAGCAATCTCACAGAGGATGGTGCAGCCTCCCTCCCTCCTCTCACACCAGGCCTTGTGTCCACCCCGAGGACTGTATGATGCCAGGCTCACATTACCAACGCCAGTGGGCATGCAAAATTGATTATATTCATGCCACAGAAACCTCAAATGCCTAATTTATGCAAGCACGCTCCCCCAGATTCATGACAGGGATAAGACATGAAACTACAGTGACATCATCTTAAAGAACTGCTCCTTGCCTCAACTAAATATTTATTCCTGTTTTATTAATTTTCTAAACTAATATACAACAAAAATATCCAGTGGCCCATTTAACCAATTTCCATATTAAAATTATGGCCAGCAGCCAATTTGAAGTGAGCTGATTCTGCTGAAGAGGTATCTGGGGTCCTTTAGATTCTCTACCTGGTGACCCTTGGAGCGGTCTAATAAAATAATTTCATGGCACATGATCCACTGAGCAAGAAAAAAAATCACTAAAAACTGATTACATTATCAAACTCCAAGAAACTGCATCAATTTGTTTTTTAAAAACAATATTTCAACACTAAGATGCCATGTGTCAGAGTTACCAGCAGCTGGAATGTCTACCATGAGATATCCCTCGTGGAAGAAGGAAAAAGCCATTTCATGTCTGCCTCACTGCTAGCAGTCAGGTCAGCTCCGGCACGGTTCAGTGCTAACAAATCAAGCTGCCTGTGCCAGGCAGAGGCTGGAGTGGGTGTGAGGCAGCAGGGCAGCAATGACCTGAGCGAGCTGGCCAAGGAGACACTCTGTCACGCTCAGCAGGGCTGCTCCATCCCCAGCTGAGGGGCTGAGGTGGGAGCCATCCATCAGCCAGCTCCCCTGGGCATCTCCCCTGCCCTGCCCTTCGCCCTGGCACACAGCTTGCAGCCCCTGTGCTCCTCCAGTGCAAATGGGAGCGCCAGAAATGCAGAATTCCCTGCATCCCAGCCGGGGCCAGCAGTGCCCACAGCCCCCAGGGGCACAGCCCGGGGCTCCTGGGCTTCCCCAAAAAACGGGGCCGGGGTGGGGATGGGTCTGCAGGGACACAGCGCTCCAGGGATGGCTCTGCAGGGACACAGCGCTCCAGGGGACAGCCTCTGCCCTGAATTACCTGCCAAGCTCAGCTCTGAGATTTCCAAAAGCAGTGTCAGCATGCACAGGGGGTGTCCCGTTTGTACAGCCCCGGGCTCCAAAAGCCACCCTGCAGCCCAGGAACCCCTGAGCCCCAGCTGATCCTTCCTTCCCCAACCATTGCATTTATTTAATTACACCTCCACCCTGAGTGTGCTTTAAATGAAGAACCAGTGATTCTTTTGCATTTTAATTTTCAATTTAAAATCGACTCATTCCAAATGTCACTCAAGACGCTCGCGTGCCCTGCTGACATCGAACCTGACTGAGAGGAGCATTGTTTTACCAAGAATCACCTGAAGAAGATAATAATTTTGCCAGCTAGTGAGATCTGCACATGATGGCATTATAAAAGGCTTTGTTCCAATTTCTGTTTTCCTTTCTGCAACTTGATGACAGCTTTGATTTTTTTATATATATTACTAGAAAATTAAAAAGACAAAGGGGTTTTTTTCCCCCTAGGATTTTTTTTAGATGTGTCTAATAACTACCTTAACACACACCTTTTGCTTTGTCCTTGTACTTAAAAACAGGTCCAGTTTTGTGAGCTGCTGACTGATGAAGATCTATCCCAATGTGCTTCAGAGGTTAAAAGAGAACAACTGCAGTTAAAATGAACATTTCTCAGCTCACGCCATGCTTCAGCGTGCCTTGCAAAATCCTCAGTGGGACTTCTAAACTTGCCCCATGCTCCTTCCTTCGCTATGCTTTTCACTCTAAAAACAATTGAGAAGCATCACAATGTGTTATGCCTGAGTTCCTTTTTGTATGATGCAACATACTGCCAATTTTTAAAATATTTGAAGTAGTTTTATAAAGAGAATTAAAATTTGAAATGCAATTAGTTGCCACCTGTCTAGTTCAGAAGCTAAATTCATTCTCCTGTACAGAAAAATGAGACCATTATTAGAGAAGCATTTTGCTCATAAGAAAAATAATCCAAAAAAGAGCTTTCCTGGAAGAGAAGCATGAGAATAATAATCCTTCCAGCTATTCTCATAAAAAATAAACAAACCACCAAAATCCCAACACCTTGTGACTGAAAATTTGTAGGTAAATGGCTGAATTGTACAGCAAGCTGAAAATGGAACCCTTTTCTCATTAAATTCCAAATTAATGTTCTGTAGTTGTATGAGTAAGTCTCACAGAAACCAGACATTCCAACTCTCCACACTATGCCAAGTCTCACCTGTGTATCTCAGAAATAAATTCTGACCAGACAGGACTGCAATGACCTTACATTTTGAATAAATACTTTGAAGAAGAGTGACTAACAGGTAAAGGATTTACTTGAGCAGCAGGAATGCTGGAGCAAGATCTGACACATTTCTAAATGTCATCAAAAAATTCCATTTTTTTTTTCTTCAGAGATTTATTTTTTCACCATGATGAATAATACCTAATTTACTCTAAGTACAAAAATAGCATTTGCTGTAATTTTTACTAGTCAGTCTTTAACTGAGAAAATTAATACCTCTTGCTTTTCTATTTAACAGGTGAAATTAGTTTGTCAGAGTTAATAATTCATATATAAGCTATGTACACACAGCAACCAACTGTGCTACACATCACACATGAATTCTGTCACACACAGGCAACTCATCTGCCTATCAAAATCAAAACCAATCTATTAAACTTATTAATTACAAATCTGAGCCTACTCATCTTCAGGTAGTTCTAATGGGAGAGGACGAAGAAATTGGGGGACAACACGAGTGAGAAAAGTGAAATATATAAGCACTGTTCCAGTAACTTCTGCAGTGGCACATTAGAAATGGTGGAAAAATTGAGTTATTCCATTATTCAGGATGAAACTGGCCCAGTGGAGAACAAACCATGACAGGGGGAGGACAAGTTCAGGGTCTCTCAAGATCTCTAAATATTGTTGCTACTTCGACAAGCAAATATTTGCAGAAGGGGGTTTTTTTTAGACATTCAGAACAAGTGTTAGCTAACAACATCGGATGGAATATGCTAAACATTGCTTTAATTAAGACTTTTCTCTTTGACCAGTCTTTAAGCACATCGTTTAAGTTATTACAGGCTTACAAAACAGAATGGAAATGATTTTTTCCTTTTTCTTTTCCAGCTATTAAAATCAATATAAGTTTCTTCCATCCAAGTAACACAACTGCAAGAACAGAGAAAAATCAGCTTCAAGCAATGATCCATGTTCACAAATCTTTGTTCATAGCCACATTAACATTCTCAGCTTCATACGAGAGGCACGGTGTGCTGCAGGGGAGTAAGAGATCAACAGGCAGAGCAGTTTTTATTTACTCCAGATAAACTGCACTGTGTGCAACCACTTTTTCAAGCATTTAGTGAACCGTATTTGGGTTGTATTTTCACTGAACCACTCATTTGGATTTATCTCAAATGCAGATCAGCATTTGATACCACAGCACTGGGAGGTTATTATTGCAGCCCACTGTTGCACATGGCTGTTCATCAAAATGATTCAAGGCAGGCAGAAAAGTCCACATGGGTTTGCTTTGACTCATAACCACCAACTCCCTGTGGGTTGTTGAGGGAAACACCTAATGGAGAGCCAAGGTTCATTTGCTAATGTCAAACCTGAAGTTTAATAGGCCTCCCAGGCTTCCTTTTTATTGTTGGGATTTCTACAAAATAAAAAAAAAAAAATCTGAAAGCAATAAAGAAAAAATCTGGAAAGCAATTATTTTCTCCACTCCTCCCCCAGCTGCAGAGCTCAGGATTCTCTCTCTGGGAAGCATCCAGCAGTCCCAGCAGCTTTTCCCAAGACAGCAGCTGACATTCCACCTCCCAGTCTGGCGCTGATGTGCAGAGAACTCGTACAATGAGCCTTGACATTTGTCATTGTACTTAGCTACAAATGCATTACAAGAAATTACAAGGGATGCTATCAGAAAATTGCAAACCCAGTGAGTGTTTCGCCTAGTTACTGTAATTCCTCAATGCTGTTCCAATCTTGTGCAAATTAGAGCCACTTACAGCTCTGAAAACTGACAGGAAACCGAATGAGGTTTTCATTATGCTTTTAATAGTCTTCCTGGGTTCCTTGCTGCTAAAAGATTCTTGAGGAAGAGCTCTACAGCCTGCCTACCTCCACATTCATGGCAGGTGCAGGCACTAACCCAGGACAGTCCATTACGCTTCTGCAACAAAAAGCCAAACCAAATTCCCTTCCACAAAAGGGAAGCTGCAGTAGTAAGAAAAAGAAAAACCACCCTTAGAAGCTAGGAAGGAGCTTTGATTTACATTGCCTCAGTATTGTGAATGCTTCCATCATGGCTAAAGAAACGGGAAGGTTTTAATCAGATTTGGCATTTATAAATCACACCTTGTAACAGATTTATGAATACTAAAGGAAGCTCCTAGTGGCCCCTGTAACACTTCATTAGTGCTGACTCCAAACCTCCTTTGGTGACTGCCTCCAGTTCAGTGCAGAGAACATTCGTACCCTAAACTCACCTGAAGTTTATGGAAGCGTGAGCTTTAAGGACCTGGGAATTCTTGCAGAAGGAAAGTTAGGACAGTTACCTAAAATTATCCCATAAAAGTGTTGTGACAGGTAGAAGAATTATAAAAGAAAGGCCTTATAAAATCAGGCCTGCTCTATTAAATTAATAGCTAGCCTGTCATTTCTTCTAAGTGCAGCTAACAAGCAATTTGTAAGTTCATATATAAAGCTGGTTTGAGAATGAGAAGTTCCTTTAACAAAACAATCTATTCTGAGGGTGAAAAATAAGTGCACCTCTACTAACAAGGGATTTGTCCCATGAGAATCAGTGACGAAAACATGCAAACAATCCGAGGATAGATTTGATGGACAGGTAAAATACCTTTTACTAACCAACAGAACAATTAACAAGAAAGCTATTAACCCATTAGAAGTTGCCCTCGAGGTTTGTAAAAACTGTATAAAAACAGCATGTATCCATAATAGAGAGCCTTCTGAAAACTTTTATCGTGTCACTCTATGTTGTGTCCACCCTAACAGTGATATAAAAGTGCCCTGGGGTGTCACTGCAGACAGGCCCATAACAACAAACCACCACGGGTGGCTGGGAGAGCACACCTGCACTCTGCTGTGGATCTCAGGTCCATCATCCTCCCACCTGCACTCCTGCTGTGCTGAGGAACCTGCCCAGGTAAACAGTGCAGACACAGCAGGGAGGGCAAGGAACAGCCTGGAGCTGCTGTGGGCACTGGGACAGGGCTTTGTGCTGGGATCCCCCCCATGTTCAGAGTGCTGTGGGCACTGGGACAGGGCTTTGTGCTGGGATCCCCTGGTGTTCAGAGTGCTGTGGGCACTGGGACAGGGCTTTGTGCTGGGATCCCCTGGTGTTCAGAGTGCTGTGGGCACTGGGACAGGGCTTTGTGCTGGGATCCCCCCGTGTTCAGAGTGCTGTGGGCACTGGGACAGGGCTTTGTGCTGGGATCCCCTGGTGTTCAGAGTGCTGTGGGCACTGGGACAGGGCTTTGTGCTGGGATCCCCTGGTGTTCAGAGTGCTGTGGGCACTGGGACAGGGCTTTGTGCTGGGATCCCCCTGTGTTCAGAGCATCTCGCTCCATCTTGCCCTGTCTGTGCTCAGCTCTGGCACAGATCCCCACCGAGGCTGCTGGCTCATCCTCTCTGTGGAGAGACAAAGAGAGATAGTACTAAAAGCAATCTTACCCTTGATATACTGCAGCTGTGTTAATTATTCACGAGTGGGAACAGCCTCGCCCTCCCAGCTATGGGTGTGATAAAGAGTGAGTTAGCTGGGAGGAAGCTCAGTTGGAGTTAGTTGGAGGCTGCTGGCTGTGCTGTGAGGAGGAAGGGACAGGAGGCCGTGCAAGGGACAGAAAGGGTAGGACACTGTATGTAGGACAGGGTTAGGTGGCCATGATAGGGACAGAAAGGAGCGAGCTGGAACAGCAGAAGGAAGAGAGGAGACTGTGGAGAAAGAGCTGGGGCTGTGTGGAGCTGCCCCGTGGGACTAAAGAGAAAAGGTGCAACAGACTTTTAGACAACAAGGAGCTGATGCTTGAAGCCTTCTGATGTTTTTACTGAAGCACTCTGAGTGCAGTGTCTGTCTCGACAACCACACCTCTCCTCTTCCCTGCACCCCCATCCTCCCACTCCCTGCTCAGGGCTCTGACATGAACATCTGGCCAGAGAACACACAGAGCCCTACTGGGAAAACCCACAGCCCCTCTGGTTCCCAGCCAGGGCCCTGCATGCTCAGCCAGCCCTTCCCAGCTTAGCAAGCAGCAGGTGAGCTTTGCACCAACCCCAGGAACCATCCTTGCAGGGAGTAACAACATTTTGAGGCAATCTGCTGCTTATTAAAGCTGTGCAGAGATTTCTCTGGGGAGGGGGAAGAGAGAGATTGCACTCTGAGGATTCAGATTTATCAAGGAAATGCAAATAGCTGGGACATGCCAAGGTAAGGAGGTGAAGCTCACTGAGCAGAAAATGAATCTCTTGGTAACAAAGCATCTCAGGAACTCAGTTAATGCTCTGATCATTCACTAATAGCAGCAACACATTTCTGTGAATTTTAAGATGGATCCACCTTGCAAATAAAAACATGTCAAGGTCTAAGTTTCTCTTTCTATTAAAATGAAGAAAGTAAATTTATTTCCTAGCATTTTCTCTCATTTCTTTCCAGGATTTAAATAACATGTGAGTCAGCATGTCCTCAGTACACACTTTCTCCATATTATTTACCTAAAAATACAACACTGAGCAGCCAGCACCATTTAAACTGGGAGGGATTTCAGGTTATTTCTTGCATACTTAAAATCAGGTGACATCAAAACCACTGCCATGGACAGCTACTGAAGCTGCTAAGAGCCCAAAATATTTACACAATGTCAGAGTGTCTTCTGTACATTGCCTGTGTCTATGTAAGTGAACCAGGACACCCCGCAGAGCCACAAACTGGATAATTTTACAATTTAAACTCTACATGCTCCTGCCCTAGGCCCATCTAAAGTGACTGACATCTCAGTGATAGGAAGGCATGCCTTCAATTGGGAAAACGTGGAGATCTGGTGTATAAATCAGTGTGTCTGTCATAATTCACCAGCCTGTCTTATCAACTCATGCTTGGCGTGTGTTCCCTTAGGCACCGGAACCTGATGTTGTAAATTAATCAGCTGCTGCTGCTTTTCTGGAAGTCTGGATATGGTTAAAAGGTCTTTAGGGGCTGAGGAACTGCAGGGCATTCCTTCCTACCATCTCTCCTGTCCTCTGTGTTTTCCCCATGAAGAACTGGCTTTGGGTAAAGAAAACAAAAATAAAGTGCATAAAAATTCCAGCTCAAATGTTCCCTTGGGACAACAGCCACAGCTTCCCTACACTCTGTGTTTCAATTTCACCCATTCCCGATCATGCTGCCCTTTACCAGATGCACCTTTGGGCCTTTTCTCATCACTGTTCAATGGTTATTCTGAGCAGACCATAAGGCATCCAAATGCATTTCTGATGCTGCAAATTGCTGCTGAATACTTTTAGAATAAATTATTCTGTACTCTTTTAAATAACTGAGTTAGGACATCATCTTTACAGCAGCCATTTCTCTAGGAAACTAATCTATGGCTGCAAGACAGAAAAGGCAGCCTGAGCTAGTAAAGAAACCCAGAATACAGTGAATAGAAACCCAAATTTATTTCTTAGTGGATAAAGCCTCTTTGAGAGCAGTCAAGGGGAATACTACAATCAATCCCAGACATTTTACAGGTGATTCAAGTATATTTTCTCTTTCTCTTGGCATTTCCATTCAACCCATGAGCTTCCATGATCCAATAAATGGTTCTTAACTTCCTGAAGCTCAGAAGAGGAGTTAAGAGCTCTTCGCTTAAATTCTTAATTAGGGGTAAAATTTACAATTTCAAATAGAAATAAAACAAAACTCACAAGCAGCATTTGCAGCTAGATGGAATAGATGCTTCAATGTTTATTATGATGGATAACAAGATCTCAACAGTGCTCCTACATCAAAAATGTCAGAGCAAGCCCAGTGCTCTCACAGGATAATGTGATCATTAAATTTCTACCCTAAATGAGGTGGAAGGGCTTGAAATTTCAGAGAACACAGGATATTTCTGCTCTTTCTGCTAAACAATCACTGCTGGCATTCCCATATTTCTTGCCTGATCATTAACCACTGACATAATTAATATGCACTCAGAGAAGCCTCAGCACAGTTAGAACATAATCACCTATAGATTTGATTCATGGAAGTGTCTTTTTGGAATAACTAAGACAGATTAGGTTTCTTAAATTGTCTTGGATGCAGAAGCAACAAAAAGCAAGTAGGGAGTTGCCAACTGTGGAGGGGTCCTAATTAACAACTCAATTAAAACAGGCAAATTAAAACTTTATGGTTCGTTATCCTTCATTGCTTAATAAATTGTTTTGCTAAGCAAATGATTAAGAATGATTATTCTATAAAGCTGAAATAGTATCTGGTTTTCCACATTTTTAAAAAATTCAATAAAATAAAACCAGTTTGTTTTCAAATATCCAAACCCTTTTGATTGCAGGACTCTGCCAATTCAAGGACAAGAGCATTGATGTGTTAGAAAATTACTATAAACATATAAAAGTTATTTCTCCTCTCCCCTTTTTTATGTTGAAGAATATCTCCAGTTCTTGTGATGAAGAAAAGGGTCTCTTTCTATATTTTTTATTTTACTGGGGTTTTTAATACCACAAATCTTGTGGCTCATCAAAATGAATTGCCCCCTCTTAACATCATGGATTTCTTGACACGTTCAGAACTTTTGGAATTATTATTTGACAGTTCAGGACATTGAGGGATGAATAAAACAGGTTTGATCATAGGGAATGTTTCACAACCTGCAAGAGATTCCAAAATGATTCATCTTTGCAATTTTAAAAGATGTTTATAGATATTTTTAGATGTCCTGAACTGTCCCCCAAGACAATATTTGCAAGTCTGTGTTTCTTACTGTGCTAGACGCTTGAGCCATATATGAATAAGCTACTGGAAATAGGAAACCCTCTATTATCTTGAAGTCCTTTTTGCTATTTTGTAAACCTGTACATACAGATAAATTAAAAACTAAAGCCCAGTATGACTGATTGGAGTAGAAAACTACACTACTTTGCTTCAAATTCTTCCTAAAGGCAGAGAAAAAAAAAATTGCAGATTGTTACTGCTTCCAAATTCAGCATAACAAAAATTAATATAATTCCAAAATTAAAAAAAAAAATTCAACATTCCAAAAAAATGAGTGTTAATAGATAATGCCAATTAATGCAAAGGAAGGGAAGTAACTCCAACCAGTCTGCTAAAGACAGAAGGTCACAAAGTCTCTAAAACAGATAAAATTCTGCATCCCCAATTCCCTCCCACTGGCCTGGGTATTTCAGGAATTATCATCTCCTGCCTGATCTCTCTTTCCTGCCACAAATCTGAGCGGGTCAAAGACTCCAGAAATGCCTGCACTACTGAGAGACAGATTTTACCCCGAAGACAACCGAGAGCTCCAAATGCTGATTTCAGCTGGATATCCACGGGTAGCCAGGTGTTTATGGACCTGCTGAAGACACAAATTCTCACTTTCCACTTGACATGCGAACCTCTCCCCTCCCTGCTCTTCACACACTGAAAGCATCACTCTGCTGAGGGATACAGAATCATCAGGGCTCAGATTTGGCAGAAAAATTAACGTACATGAAAAACCCAACCCCTTTCTGCTCTTCCACAGCAATGCCTGCCCGGATCAGAGACCTCAGAAATGGCAGCAGCTCACGGGGAGAATTATCTGAGCCTATAAAACACTGACACTGCTACTGCACTATCAAATGTCAAATAAAACTTTCGACATACACTTTCCTCGCCTGTAAAACTCAAGTTACTGACTAGGTAAAAAATTACTGCAAAGATTGTCCTTTGCACCTATTTAGAAGATTTTAAAAACTGGACATGTCCAATTTTACTGAAAAACATAAAAAATTGTTTCTCTGACAGAACAGCAAAGTTGGGATAAGGTAGCAACTGCTTAAGTGGAACAGAAAAGGGAATTTTGTCGCAAAAGTATTTGAAGACAATCCATGAAAGATTAATTTCTCATTCATCACTAAAAATACTGTCATTGAAGGTAAGTTAATTTATAAATACTAATTGTATCTAAGATAGAAATATAAATATAATTGATATGAAACATCAAAATAATATGAATTATATTAATTCAAAGAAATAATATGAAAATAATAAGATATAAATATAAATACTAATTGTCATCAAGAAATTTAATTTACACAGTCACTATCTAGCCTTTTCCACTCAGACAGGATCCAGCTGTTTATTAACAATCTTTCTGAGCATCTTCAATGACAGCCCAGCCTTACTCAGCAGAAAACAGCCACGAGTTTCTGCATCAAAGCAGATTGTTCAGCAAGACAAGCAACTTCCCCACAAAACCATGGAAACAAATTAATGTGTGCTGCTGACAACCAGAGAAGTTACAGAGAAACTTCATTAGAAGGTTACTCCTCATTATTTCCACTTACTAATAAGGAGCTCGGAATTTTTCTTTTTCTTGTGGTTTCAGTTGAGTTTTGGGCATTTGTTTCTTCCCCCCCCCCCCCCACTTTACAATTAGCAGCATATTTAGCTCATGATTTTACTGGCAATATGATGTATCTCAGGCAGTACTCTGAGCAAATCCTACTCAAAGAGGATTTAAAGTGGACATTTGGTATCAAACCTTCATTGTTTTTATAACTTCCTCATTATAGAAATATACCACAGAACTCACAAGGATTTTCATTTCAAATCCTGCATCATTACTGAGTGAAACAATCCATTTTCCTGCATATATAGGATTTAAGGAATTAAATACTTATAGAGCATATGGACTGAGGCAGTTTTACATGTAGGTAATTGACAGTTTTAAATTCACTGGTACACATAGGGAAAAAAAAAATGGCCACACAACATTCTCTTCAGGTCTGAAACCAAAGCAGCAGCTTTGAAAACGAAATACAAGTTGGGAGTAATGGGGAGAATACAACCTCCACAAGGAAGGGAATGCCTTTTCCTGCCCTTGAGATTTACAAAGAAAATATAAGATACATTAACTGAATGCTCCAAAGCCATTTATCACAATAAGTGAATTTCTCACTTCTAAGAGATGTCCTTACTTGGGCATGGAGGCAAGGGGAAACACCCTCAGCCTCCCAGTCCCAAACACTCCTTGCACTGCTTAAGCTTTAGAGTCTTTGCAACCTGCAGGACAAGGTATGAGAACTTTGTCACAGTTATCCTATGCAAAAATTATAAAGTAGTTTCCCTTACTTTACAGGAATCCAACATAGTTTTTTTCCCTCTCTGTGACAACATAATTCATGACCAAATAGGGAAAAATATTAAATTATCCATTACATGGGCAACTTTCACATAGCAGGTAGCAATTAGTTTTATCAGATCCTACCCCAAGGCAAAAAGCAGCCATTAACATTAGAGAGAAAAGACAAATTACACTAAATCCAGGGATGCCTTTTATAGATTGATGTTTACTTTAATGAGATTTCCTTGAGCCAACTTAGGGAGTTCTCAGTACAAATTCAACATCAGGGGCTACTCAGAAAAACCAGTGTAAAGAATAATCTTGAAGAAGCCAAATTTTTAAAATGCTCTCCTATGAAGTAATAACAAACAATGTGTTGACATCAAAACATTATTGACACTATAACGGAACAGTCAGTAAATATGTGAAAGACATTTCAACCCATATACAGACATTCTAGTCTAGAAGTTGCTTACAATAAAAAAAGAAAGAACACTCATAATGACTTGCAAACAATAATAGTTTTCATTTTCCAATATACAGAACCAGCTGGACAAAGTTATAAAGAAACTGAAAATTTGGAAATTGATTGAAGTTGAGTTTCTTGTAAGTTCAGGCAAAGCAACAATTGGGAAATCCTATACTTGAAAGAACACAGGAAGGAGAAACTTGCATAAAACAAGAGTGTTTCTATTGCTAAGGCAATGGAGAAGCATAAATAAAATCCAGGAAAATAAAGCAATTTTGAGGAGTTCTTACAAGATGTGTAAAATCCTCCTGATAGGAGTAGGGAAAGATATGGTTAGAGCTGGGGACACCTGCACCACCAGTGGCAAACTCCTCCAAACAGGCACGGTGTTTATCTTAGGATCTGTTTATA
The DNA here is from genome assembly GCA_910950805.1 of Acrocephalus scirpaceus scirpaceus. NCBI lineage: Eukaryota > Metazoa > Chordata > Aves > Passeriformes > Sylviidae > Acrocephalus > Acrocephalus scirpaceus. The sequence continues at coordinate 3,770,352 of OU383786.1, read as the reverse complement.
ACAGCAATAACAATGATCAAACGTCACAAACAAACAAAAACCCAAAACCAAACAAAAACAACAAACAAACAAACAAGATTAAAGAGGAAAACCCCACATCTCTAAGAAGAGCTGAATGAAATGATCTTGTCCAATTTCTGCTGGCTGATCCCAGTGTTCCCCAGGGTACTGAAATCCCAGAAGAACACTTGGTAGGGTGGCAGCTCCTGATCTCCCCAGTGCCAGCACTGCCTGCACAGGCACAACGGATTAAACAGCTCTGCCTGTGCACAACCAGCTGACCTAAAGGATGAATTATTAATAAAAGGAATTCCCAGCAAGTTCTCACTGATGAATCGACGCTGCCAGCTTTTACTTCATTAGTTAAGAATAGTTTAATTTCTGAAATGACTGCAGTGAACAAGTTCTTTGTTTTCCCAAGGCCTCGCATATTTTAAGGAAATAGCTTCAAATGAAAAGACTTCCTCCTCAGGTGGTGTTGATCACATCTGAGTTCTCAGACACACATTCCAAACCATCACACAGGGATTGATCCCCCTGCAGCTGCAGGAAAAGAAACATTTTCAAATGAAAATTGATCCTGCAGTATGCCATAACATACTTGTCTGATAGTCACAAATTCATTACTGTGTAAGATTAAATGAGAAACACTCAATGATGTAAATAGCTTTATGGCCTGTCCAGTAAAAATATTAAACCATCAACTATCTTTTCATCTGAATACTTGAGCATAATAGAATCTCGCCTGAAGATATGATCAATTCCAGTTAAATACTCACAGATGTCAAATGAGAATTTAGTTAACCATGAACAAAGGACATGAAAATGCCAGGTTAAAACAAAGGTGCCAGGAACCTTCATACACTGAACTTCAGACAGGTTTTAAATATGTTGAACAACAGCCTAAAAGTTGGTTACCTGGACACAAATCCTGTGGCTCCAAAATCATCACAGCATCATAAAGCCAATATTAAAGTTTTAGTTTATAATGACAGATATTCACTACAGGTGAATTTGAGTGGTGTTTTATTGTCTTTTCCTACCCATTCCCTTCCAAAGCACAGATAAATTATTCCTCTTTTTACAAAGCCATTTATTTAAAACTCACTAAATTGACATTCAATAAATTTTGATTATCTCATAAATTGAAAAATACAACTCTTTCCTACTCGTTTGTCATAGACTTGGACTGGAATAAAGTTCATTCCCCCACTTCATATGCAACAACTATGACTTGCCATACGCCACAGATTAATTCAGAGAATGTATTCAACAAAAAGGAATACATAGTGGCCTTTAAGATGTCTGTGTGCACAAAAGGATGGCAAAGTCCAGCAAGCTTCATTGTTGCTTATTTGTTGTTGCACTGTTTAAGCAGTTTTCTGTTTAAGTGCTTTAATTTCCATTCCTGCACCGAGCTGCACGTGACCCCCCCCCGCTGCTCCTTCCACAACCCCACAATTCCAGCACCTGAAGGGATGGGGGCTTTCCTGTGTGCACAACCCCACAAATCCAGCAGCTGAAGGGATGGGGGCTTTCCTGTGTGCACAACCCCACAAATCCAGCAACTGAAGAGATGGGGGCTTTCCCTGAGTGCACAACCCCACAAATCCAGCAACTGAAGAGATGGGGGCTTTCCCTGAGTGCACAACCCCACAAATCCAGCAACTGAAGGGATGGGGGCTTTCCTGTGTGCACAACCCCACAAATCCAGCACCTGAAGAGATGGGGCTTTCCCTAAATGCACAACCCCACAAATCCAGCACCTGAAGGGATGAGGGATTCTTGTGAAGCACAGCGAAGCAGAACCCTGGCAGCCCAGCCCAGCCCGCCCCTGCTGGCCCCACACCAGTAACACAAGTGTGAAAGGTCTGGGAGCTCAGACAGGAGCAGACCAGACCTGAGGCAAGCCCTGCTATGAAATACAGCAAAATCATTCCCAAATTGAAGGATGAAGCTTTTCTCCAAAGCCAACGGTCACCTGACTATCAATTATTTCCTGCTTTTTATGACAATGATTTAGAGGAGGAGATTTCTAGCCAGGTTTCCAGACGCCAGCTGCCCTGGAAGTTCCATAAGCATGGCTTATTTAGTGCTGCTCAAGTGGTTTCAGTGATTAACAGCATAATCTCCCCTGTATACTATTGCACTCTCCTTCTGAAGGGACCAAAATAGAAATCCAACTGCACTGTCCTGCCCAGATAAGCAATTTTCTCCCACCTGAATGCAGAATGCTGAACTTTTTTCCTCACCCAAGCAAAACATAATTTTCAGGCATAAATTTATGATATTCCTGATATTATACATCATTAACATACTAACATTGCTGTATGTATTATTTCGGACAGTTATTTAAATGAATCAAGGTATTTGACAACTTTTTTTCTTTTCCTTACACAGCCTTGTTGTGTCACCTTCTGGCTTTTATATGATTTACTTTGAGATGCTAAAAACTGACAAAACGTTGCTGTAATACTACTATAATAAAAGAAAACATTTTAGAACTTTCCACGCAGAGAAGTAAACCACTGGCCTCAATGATCACCATACTGTAATGCAGAAAGCATGCTCATTTTTCTAATCTCTGTCTTCCCTAGGAGGAAGCCCTAATAGGCCTACACACACACAAACACCCCAAAATACATATAAATAGCCATAATATCAGGTAAAACATCAATGGGCATAAAAGAGGAGAAGATGGTAGTGAACACGGTGGTTTGGCTGCCCTGTGCATTTTCCACCTTCACTGCCTTTCAACATTGATTCCTGTGTTAGCACAGGCTGTCTCCAAAGCATGTGGCATCCTGATGGCTCCTAAATAATGAGAATCAGGGTGAGAAGTGTCCCGGGACAAAACACTGCAAAACAGGGTAAGTCTGTCTGGGGGGCTCTTCCCACATTTTAACCCATTCCTGGCTAAGAATCCACACAGTGCAAACAACACACGCTCCAAATTTATGATTTAAAAATAAAAGTCTTGCTCATACAGCTTGCTGATCAGATAATAAAAATAACTTGCATATTTTCAGAGCATATTTAATATTCTGTCTTCAAAAGCTGTGCAAGTACAAATGCTGCAGAAACAGCCCTTGTGCTTAGTTGTTCCCTCCACCACAAACCAGTTCTGAACTTCTTCAGGTTTCCTGAAAAGACACATCAATTTAAGCTCAACAACTCCCAGTATCTCTCCATTTTACATATCACTTCTGCTGTCAAGACCCACAGTGTGCAGCCAGAACATTTCTTAATCACTGAAATACTGATTTCGGTCTGTGCTACCATTGAATCCTTGGGATTTATCTACCCCCTAAAAATCAGGGGCAAAGTCTTATTCCTGTTTACTGGTATTATTATTATTATTCACTACCTGCATCCACCGTGAGAACTAAGAGAGAACTCAAGTATGAGCTACTCCAAGCACACTGGATGCTGCCACCAAGCCATACCAGGCAAGAAGGGTTTCTTACCAGTTTAACAGAATGGCTCAATTTTGCACAGCAATTTAGATCTGCTGAGAAAACAAGGCAGTGATTTTTTTTTTCCTCGAGATTGTGTACTGCTTCCATGCTTTGCAGGCTTGTGATCCCACAGCACTTCTGGCTCATTTTTGAAAACTTCTTATACCTGCCAGAAAGGACACACTAGGGCAAGCAAATGCTGTGCTTCCTTCTGCAGATCTATTGCCTTTCATATGGATCTCACACATTTACATTGCAAATCTATCTTTGAGATGAGAAAGTCCTTTAACTCTCACAAGCTCAAGTAATTTTGATGTTGTATCCTAGCACAGACTTCCTGCAAATAGCTGCGCTCCGAACTCAAAAGCCTCCTGCTCTGTTTTTCTGTGATAGTTATATTTCTTGTTTAATTGTGGTTTTATCTTAAAACAACCAAAAATGCATTATGCAAATAAGTCCTTTCAAGAAATCATTTTGTGAAACTAAAATAAACTTGAAGGTTTCTTGCCTTGTAAATTATTCATTGTAGCCTTTTAAATGACAGGATACAAACTGTACAAAACAAGGCAGCAGGAGAGACATGTCTATTTTTAAAATCACATTGGGTGTGATGTCATACTTCCAAAAGTCTGCCACCACAGCCACTGGGAAGCAATACTCCATAATCTGGGAAGCAGACACAGAGGGGCTCACACTGCCCTTCCTTGCAGCTGTCCCAAAGCCACAGAACCAGGGGAACACTGCACAAACAATCACACAGACTTTCCAAAAGCTCTCCTCCCATCCCTCAGCCCCTTCTGGGAAGGTTTAGCTCTGAGACCCACACTGAAATTCCCCACTGACCTCAGGTTCCTGCAGAGCTCTGAGCACAGCCTGGGTTTGAGCACTGCTGTGGTGTTGGAATCCTCTCACTCCCTGGTTCTCCTGGCCAGTCTCTTTTCTCAGCTGCAGTTCCTCCTGCCTTAACGAGTTCTGCAGTTAGACAGAGGCTTTTGGGGCTGCAGCACAAATATTTCCTGTCCTCAAGGTCCACTCTGTGGTCCTCCCATCCTCCTCCACAAGCCTCTAAGACTTTGTGAATGAATGACAAGACATTGTCCTCCACATTCGATTGCTTCTGTAATCCCAAAAATCTCAGCCCCAGAAGAAATGCTGTAAAAACCCTCATCCACATGAACATCCAGGTCTTTCACTGTGCCCCAGCTCAGTGAAAATCTTTAATGACTTCATTGTCCCCAGCTGAGGGGATGGGCTGTGCTGACCCCCAAACTGCACACAGGCACTTCCAATCCATCAGACCCAGCAACCTCACCTGTGAGCAATGAGCCAGAACCTGAGGTATACCCTGCAAATCTGAGGTAAAACCAATTAACCAAGTTTTCCTACAGTTTTAAATAATTAAAACTCTTGAGCACAGATGTAGTTTCTCCATGGCAGTTCAACAGCATCAACATATTGAGTGTGTGCTCTCAATGTACTGTCAAACTTCCTTCCTCCAAAAAGATTCCACAGGAATTTTCAATGAAGCATCTGATGCCGTATTTTTATATCAATTTACTTGGAAAGCATCAAATTTTCTACGGAATAAACTTACTTAAAGCAGCAAGGCTTCCTCCACGTTCTGTGTTCTGGCTCTGGGTAACAATGAACTCAGTTATTTTTGGCTCATGCTCACCCTCTGTTCCTCTCCCGTTCATACAGAGCAGTGACCTCTGCTCTGCCAACAGCCCGTGTCACCTTCTGTCCCCTGCTGGGTACATGCTCAAAAGAAAACATTTACAAAGGAGCGTGCACTTACCCCATGCTGCCTTCTAGGATACAGCAGACAGATCTGAAGAGCTGCAGATTCGCTTTCTTTCAAGTCACACCAAGCACAGCACCTCCAGAAAAAAACCCCAGGAAAAATAAAAACCCCTCTTGCCTGGCAAGGTTGCCCGTGCTGTGATAGCCCTGCTCCACATTTCCTATGTCTCCACCACTGCAGGCTCACTGGGAAAGCTGCTGGGAAGCTTTTCCAAAACGGAACATTTTAACTGTGCCTTCAAAGCACACTTCCCCGAAATCAGGAAAAAACCAAATGCTAATTAAAAGTAAACCAATGATGACTGTGACATTTAAAAAAAAAAATTGAAAATGCAATTCTGTAGCAAACAAGGAAAGTTATGGTTTGGGTTTTTTTTAAATCAAAAAACATATTTGGATGTGAACTGCCAAGGCAACTTCACAAATATATCAAAAATGTCAGAGAATAAGGACTGGCCATTTATCAATACATTTACCAATACAAGAGGCTAAAGTCAAAGTGTACCTGTGACTTAGTTCAGCATCCACTGATCACTCTATTTTAAAATAGCTTTTAGCAGCTCAAATACAGGTTCTGACTGTTTTATAAATTAAATGTTTACCAGTTCATTATCACTTCACAAAATAAACATCACTTCACAAAATAAACATCACAAAATAAACATCACTGAAAGCCTCTGCAAATCACTGCTACAATTTCAGTCCTTCCTATATTTTACCTCTTCTCCCCCAAAATGTAGCTATTTCTTTACCTTTTTGTAGGAAACCAAATGGGCAGAGAATACATCTATTTCTGCTTAACTAGAAAGCACAAATTACAAAACTTAAATCCTTCACATACTTCAGTGTTCTTCTCTGAATGTACCGTAGAGCTATCATAAAGAAAGATTAAAAACCATTTAACTGTAATTAAAAGCTGACTAATATGTACAGACTAGAAAGTAATTCATTAATGCAAAAGATTTTGTGTTCATTCATCTCAATTTTCTGTTGTACAGAAACTTTCCATAAAAATGATTGCTTCATTTCAGCAGCAACAGTCTTTTGTTTCTTATTCACTCTTGCCAGTTGTCATCCTCTTCATCTTTATGGTTCATAACTCTGAAAACTGACTTCTCAAACAATATGAATTTAAAACGTGTATAGATCAATGCTCAAAAAGAAAAGAATTTGTTTTCCATCACATACATTTGGTTCTATGAACGCTTTTCTAACCACACACGCATGGGATAAAGAAGACAACAAGGTAGCAATCACCTCTTAAACCTCTGAAATCCTCCCAGCTTATTTGCCCACACCAAAGATATTTGCTTTTCTCTGTGCACTAAGGAGACTGTTTGGCTTCTCGAAGCAAGAATTTCTGTGCACAAAGTGATACAATAATCTTCTCCTTCAAGGGAGGGGTGCTTACCATCACATTTACAAAGGCAAAAAACTCTCCCAGTTATTCTCATGTGCACCTAGAGATTTTGCACTCTTACCTGGCCACTGAGCAATGAGAACTATAATTGCAGAGCAAACAACTTTAGAAAATACATACAGACAGTAACATCAGGATGGTTGAAAATTCAACTCCATTTCTTACAAGTCTGAGGCAGAAACAATGAAATGCAGCAGGCTGCTATTAAAGAACTATTTCAGCATGGCAAACCCTCGAGCTGCATAAAAGAAATTCATCTCAATGGCAGCAGCCAGTGTTTCATGGCATGAAATGCACCAGGAGAGCATTTTGTCCTGCCATGGAATAATTTGGCAGGACAACATTGCAGATCATGAAATACACAGAACATCAATGACCCTTCAAACCAGGTTACCCCCTTCACCCCTAAAATCTGCACTACTGTGCACCCAGTATTTGGTCTTGTTTCCCATATTAAAAATTATGCTTATAGCCCAGATTCTACAATAATCATAAAAATACATAATGTCCTATATCTCTCAAGGGTGCAGTTCAGGAGGTACTGCAAAATGCAGGAGGTCCCACAGCCTGGAGCTGCCTGGAGTCAAAGATACTTGCCAAGAAAGTGTTAAAAAGATTAAATATCAGGAGAAATAAGCCATGTTTTCATTAAATTGCCTTTCAGTGTAATGGTACAAAAGGTATTAAAACTCTCTGGAGCAGGGTTAATAACCAATTTTATGGAAGCGGTTAATTAAGAGGTCAGCAATTTCCTTGTACATTTACATTGGGTTTATGGACAGATTTGGTTGAAGGAATGTATCATCCCGTGTAAACTGGGAAGCTTGTAAGAACTGAAGGCAGGAGTTTCTGAAAAAATGAATCTTGCTGGGCTGTGCCTTGCTGTGCTAGCACCAGTGGGTCTGAGAGATTCTTTCACTCAGCAAGAGCCTGCTTCCAAAACCTCCGACAAAGTTACCAAGCTCACATACACCTGAAATTACAGTGGTAAATCAGACTTAGAGAGCAAATTACACATCCAAAAAACACCCACTGAACCTCTTTAAAACCACTTGCTAAGCTGCTGCACTGAGCCTGGCAGGCTGGAATTCCCTTTCTCCATGGCAGAAGGGAGGGAACGCAGCCAGGAACTGCCCTGGCCTGAGCTCAGGGATGTCCCAGGCCAGGACTGCCATGCTCAGCAGGGAGAACAGACACAAAGGAGCTGGGATATCCCTGGGGCACTGCCTGGCCATCAGCTTGCTGGGGGATGTGCTGCATCACCTCTTGGGGGTTTTCTGTCCTGTTCTTGAACTTTGTCCAGCCCACAAGTGTGGGCCTGATACTTCTGAGCCTGAGAGTATTTTTTAGCATGTTAGGAACTGTTAACTCTTTCCCAAGGGAAATCTTCTCAGCAAGTTTCTTTCTTAAAACAATCTTGTATAAATAACTACTTTTTCTCATAACAACTTTGCCCAGCTGGTGTTTTTCTGCTTCTGTAGTTTAACCAATAGAATTAGAGAGGTGCTGTTCCTTTGCACCAACCACGTTCATTTTGTATCGTAAGATCTCAGGGAGAAGATGCACCAAGTCATTTATTACAAGGATAAAATACATACGTCAGCATTAACTCATAACTATTCATCTTTGCTTCAGGTCTGCACACCAGTTTACAGAGCTGTGTCATTTGACTGGGGGGCTGCTGAGGAACACCCTCACTGTGCCGTGGTGGTGCTAATGCTGCTCATCATCAGTCACATAAATGCAACAATAACTTAAAGAGAGTTTACAAATAGTAAGAAGAATTAGAAAAATAAAGCCTTCTTATTCTTTGCCTTCTGAGAATGTTAGAGTTTCTTTGTCTTTATTTTGTGTCCAACAGCGACACACGTTTCCTCGTTTCTGCTCACCCCAGCAGAGTGAGCAAGGGGCTGTATGGGGGCTGAGCTGTGGTGCTGTGCTGAACAGAGCACATGCCAGGGAAAAGGTTATTCCCATGGGGAAAACCTGCAAACACCTCACAGTATAACCTGATACTTAATTGGGAACAGATCATGCAGTCACTGGAAAAAGGGAAGAATTCATCCCCTTGCAACTGAGGAGAAAAGCTTTGCTCAGGGGGCTGCAGTGCCTCTCCAGAACTTCCTGAGGATGGAAAGTAAACACAAAAGTCTCCATCCAGCTACACACACAGTTCAGAGAGATTCAAATCATCTGTGTCTGACAAAACAACACACAGCACATTGCCACAGGGGCAGAAAGCATGTCCTAGAGATATACACTACAGAGATTTTTCATTTCAGTGACATTCAGGGGAAGTATCTGGATGAGTAACCACTCGCTTTTCAAAGAGATTTAGAGTGGGACACTGCAGAATGCTGCAGAGAGATGAAGGTTTCACCCTTTTCCACATGTAAAGTCCCACTGATCTCAAAATAACAAGCACCACCAAGAATCAGTATCAGCAGCATATACTTAAATCACCCTCCAAGAATGGAGAAGATTTATAAATTTAGCACAGTTGCAGCCAGGGGCAAAAACTTTGCAATATTGGAAGTATGCTGTGAAGCAGAAATGATGTATCCATACTGAATAACCCCTCTTGCCACGATTCCTGCTTGTTCTCTTCCCTTTCTATATTTAGGAAATCGAAGCGATTTAATGTAAAACAGCAAAGCTGGGAAATTGACTGCAACTCTTAAGAAAAAGCCTAGGAGGCTAATGAACCATTATGGTAAAAGCTGAATAAGCCCAGATCCTGAAAAGAAATTGGAGGTGTATTTTAGATATGCATGAAGACGATCAAAAAACCGTTTCACATAGATTGCTGTGTGCAAGTAGGGCACTTTGTTTAATCTTATCCAGCTATACAACTTAAATGAAACAAACCTTTAATTTGACTTTCAAAAGCATTAAGTATTTTGGGAGCTGCCTTGAAGTCGGCCAAATAATGTTCCTGGAGGTATTTCAAGCTAATTTTTAAAAGCCAACAAGATTCAATTATTAGAAAAATAGGCTCAGCTTTTCCTCAGGTGAAGGGAGAAAAAACGAAAAAACCTAAAACTTTTTATCATCACTGTTGAGTCAAGTAAAATGAAGGGATTTATTGCAGATATTGAAGTGGCTGGTTAAAAACACAACTGAGAAGGATCCCTTGGGTTATCTGAAGACCTGAAGTTTCCCATTCACAGATACACATCACATAGAAATTTAGCCATTGTCATTGAGATTTATAATCATGAGCTTAACTCTAAAAAGAGCATTATCAGAGCCAGTGTTTGCTGAAAGTTACAGACCCTTATCCTGCAAACACATTTTAACTGAACTGAGACTACTCATGCACATAAAAATAAACTACAGGTGTACTTGTGAGATCAGGGCCTGACTGACCCCAAAGGAATAAAGAACAAAGATATTTGAAAGCTCCCCTGGATCTTCTTTAAGTGCTTGAACCTGCAGAAACTAAAAAACATCAAAAGAGGACTAAAATTGGGTCTTGCTATGAGAAAGGAGTAAAAAACCAAACAACCAAAACCAAACTAAATCAAGAATAACAAAAAGAAACAAACAAAAAAACCACCCCAAGCCACAGAAAAAAACCCCTTGTCTAACCAATATGCACGAAGGAGCATTAGTAGTTCCTTGCCTTGGTTTGAAGGAATCATAAAGATTCTTTAGGACACATTAACAAGAAAATTTTGGAAGTCCAAATTAAGATTTTCTTATTCATTAAATTGTATCTTAAATGTTCTAGTTTCATTACTGTGTAACAATACAGTACCATTGTTATTACAAAAACCACCACGGATTTTAGAGGCCAATTCTTCATTATACTGCCTGAATACCAGGGCACCTGTGTTTTCTTGTTTTGATGGAAGTTAAGATGAAAAGAGGCTCCTAGGTGGAGGCAATACCTTTGGTTAAACAGGCACATGGCTGAAAAAACCTGGTCAGTTTTAAACAGAACCTTCTGTAAGTCCAAGATACACTCAGCAGCTTTCAGAGCTCACTAGGAGTTCAGCAGCACTGCCCAGCATCTGTGGGGACAGCCAGCATCGACCCCTGCAGGGACAGTGCTGGTACCTGGGAGCACCAGCTGCACCCCCTCATCTGCATCCATCATCCAGCCTAGAGAAATCAGCAATTTCACTCCTCTCAACTCTGACATGAGTCATTTAATTCTAAATAAAGTAGGATGTAATGTACCATGCAGCAGAGCAAAGCCAAGGAGAGCAGTGTATGTGCTCTGCTCTCCGCACAGCTCAGAGGGAAATGTGCTATGGTGGGGCTGCCCACGGGGCTGGGCCAGTGTCTTGGGCTGCAATGCAAGATGGAAGCAGCAGTATGTAGTCTATTACCTGTTAGAAGTGGTTGGGGAGGTGTTTTTCTTTAACCCATTCCTCATGGCTCTGGGGGGAGCGGGCGGGTGTCTCCTGTTAATGGGCAGCTGTTAAACCAGCTGGGGCAGTGTTCTTTATCTCTCCCACCACCCATCCTCCCTCCAGGGGATATCTGCTGTTCATGGGCCATCCAGGCTCACTGCATGGCTGATACAATTACATCATCCCACTGGGAGATGCTCCACCAGGGGGAGGAGCCCAGCATTCCTACCTGGATAAAAGCTGAGATTCAGAACAGCAGCACAGCCTGTTTGCACTGCATTCCCAGAGGAACACCAGACCCATCTCACCACCACTGGACCCTTCTACAGGATCATCTCTGCTCCAGCACAACCACAGCTGTCACTGCAGGAGGACTTGATTGGACTGCTCCCAACACCCTGACCAACAGGGTGTCAGGTTGTGTTCTGACTCTGTCAGTGTTTTCTTTTTTTGTTTTCTTTTATTTTTTTTTTTGGTACTACTACATTTTTTAATATTCCTAGTAAAGAACTGTTATTCCTATTCCCACATCTTTGCCTGAAAGCCCCTTAATTTCAAAATTATAATAATTCAGAGGGAGGGGGCTTACATTCTCCATTCCAAGGGAAGCTTTGGTTTTTCCCTGGCAGACACCTGTCTTCCTAAACCAAGACAGCCAGCCTCCACACTGCCAGCCACTCATTCACCAACAGCATTTTAACTAGCTGAAGGTCTTAAAGTTAAATGATTGTTTTTGAGAGTGAAATTTCATTCATACACACCACTCATACACCTTTATCAATGGGGAACAGCAGTGTCAGCCAATGGCCTGACAGGTTAAAACATATTGTATATTCCAGAGAGACTCCTGAGCCTCATTTCTTATTTATAAGTCTGGAGTTAGAATTTAAATGAACATGAACCAGAGTGTCTGCCTGTACAGAAGATTCCCAACACTCACTTCAGAGTTTATCACAGCAACAAATGACTGGAAAAGAATTGAGATACTCCAGTGTAGGAGTGAGAAAGGTCATAACTCTCTTAATAGCTATGATAAATTCAGTGTCAGAAAATAACTTAGAGAATTTAGAAAATATTGTTTGATTGCAGTTAGCAATGCCCTGATTAGCTGCAAACATTTGGGGTATTAGCATGCATCAACATCCAGAGAATGCCACACAGCACACGGGCAACCATGCAGCAATGGCCAAAGGAAAGTCATGCGTGGCTGAGTTAGAGCAGCATCCCAGGCAGCTTGTCAGATAATAAACTTCTCTTTCAGAAACAGCTGCAGATACAGCAGTGTTTTCTGTTTCCAAATGAAGCCCTGGGAACTGGGCAGGGAAGGAGGGCAGGTGAAGGGCTCCTCAGTGACCCTGCTGTGCACAGAGGGGACACACCCTGCAGAGGGGCTGTGTCCTTACAGCCCTGCACATCCCAGGGCAGCAGAGCAGTGCGGAGAGGAACCTGTGGGCACACAGATGGAGATGGTGCTGGAGGCAATCTTGCCCCCAATATACTGCAGCTGTGTTAATTACCGAAGAGTGGGAACTGCCTTGCCCTCACAGCTCTGGGTGTGATAAAGAGTGAGTTAGCTGGTTGGGGTCAGTTGGAGTCTGCTGGCCGTGCTGTGAGGAGGGAGGGACAGGAGGGTGTGAGGGACAGAAAGGGTCAGACATCATACAAGGGACAGACAGGGTTAGGTGGCCATGCCAGGGACAGGAAAGAGTGAGCTGGAACTGCAGAAGGAGAGAGAAGGCTTCAGAGAAAGAGCCAGAGTTGTATGTTAGGGACAGCAGAGTCCCAGGTAAGGCTAGATGGAGCTGGGCACACTCCCCTCATCAGTGTGAGAAGAAGACCTGAGACTTTAAGTCTACAGACTAGCTGCTGGCATAGATGGACAGACCCTGAGCGCTGTGTGGAGCTGTCCTGTGGGATGGCAACACAGAAAAAGTATAAAAGACTGCTAGATAACAAGGAGCTGATACTTGAAGCTCTCTGAAGTTTTTAATGAAGCGCTCTGAGTGCAGTGTCCATCTCGACTACCACAGGAACAAGCCCAGGGATCCATGTGAGATACCCAGAGACCTGGGCATCCACCCAGAACAACTTGCAGTGATTCCCCAGGGAATCACTGTGGCATTAAAGCATTAGTGTGGTGCTTTCACACACACACACAGCTGTAAGTGTGTGTGTGTGTGAAAGGCACCCCAGTACCTCAGAACTGCCCCAGGCTCTTTGATCCTCACCAAGGGTTCCACCTCCTAAACAGAAGCACGAGGCATGGCCTGGATTGAGCTGGATCTGTTTCAGTGAGCCACACAAACCCTTTCACTGTAATGGAAAAGTGGAGGCAGCACCATCCTCTGTTTTTCATTCATCACTCCTTCTGTGCTACACCTCTGTGTTTAAAACCTTCTAGGCAGAGTACCTGAGACTGTACATGCAGGAAAGCAGTGATACATTCTCTACCCAACTCATCCAAAAGATACAGTGTATATGCACAGTGTTCGCTACTTTTACATATTTCCCTGAAAAATGGCCATTTATCTGATCATACAAAAAGTCCAGTTCATTTTCAGCAAACACAAATAAAAATCTACATTTTGTGCACAGACTGTCTCCAAGTCCAAGCTCACTGTATTATGCTGGAGACTTATGGAAATTAGAAGATACTTAAAACTCCAGAGTTAAAGAAGAGATAGTTAAACAGGGAATCCAGAGGATACTGTAATCTTCACATCCTAAATAAAAACCACAATGTCTTCAAAACTACAAGGGTTAGAGGTGGGGTATCAGAAAATCAAATTGCAGTTTGAGATTTTGAACTTCAGACACAGCCCTGAACAGAAAGGACTGGGAATTGCTGAATAAAACAAGATGTAAAGAGTTGCAAACAATTTGTGACCTGAAGACAGGTGTATAAAAATGACAAATAGGGACTGAAATAGAAGAAAAAGTCTAAGAATCAAAGCACAGTAGTATCTCCTAAAGCAACATCACCATATAGTCCAGAATGTCTCCCAGAATATCTCAGAGAATAAAATTCCCAGTTGTGACCTACTATTGAAGGCCTCTCAATGTTCTTCTTACAAATGTTACTTATACATAAAATATATTGAGAGAGAGTATATGGACTAATTTATCAACAGAGAAAATTCCATATAGGCTTATGTTGTAGAGTGACAATCACATATCGTAGCTTGACTACCAACAATTTTAACAACATTACAGATGATACTTCTATTTTAATACAATATATTTGAGCATGCAAACGTATACTCCCAGACAGAATCTGCACTCCTCAAACCACCCTAAGATACAGCACAGTGAAGTACTGTGTGAGGAATACAAATGTAGGAGTCCACTCATCAGTTTTAAGTTCCCATAGGTTATTTAAAAGACCTTCAATCAATTAACAAAACTCCTCTTCACATAAAAAAGCCCCGTTTTCCATAGTATACAGATGTTTGTCCAAACCTGATGTAGAACAGAAGAATTCCTTTATTTCTTCCCAAAGGCCAAATAGGTATTTCCCATAAAGGCATTAAGTTTTATTGATCTAGCTGCTCTAACTGCTGTTCACTTTCAAACAAACAAACCTGTCAAAAATAAATGCCCTGGGTGAAGCAGCCTGGACTGGAAAGAAAGTGGCTCAAGCTTCTGCATGCAATTGATGTGTATCGAGCACTTCCAAACCCCCATTATGTATTTTAAAAGAGCTGGATGTAATTTTCAGCTGAATAGCCCTTTTATGATTTCTAAAATCCTGTGGGGTTAATAACTTTACTCTTGAGGCTGTACTAGAAAAGACATTTGAAGTGCCTTTAAGAAGCTGTTGCATGCTGTCCTCAAAGCCCAATTCCAACAGAAAATCTTAAAACCCCTTTGGACTTCATGCTTCTGGATCAATTCTGAGCTCCTGCAGCAGCACAGGACAGATGCCTGTGAGTTTGGGTTCCTTAAGCAGCATCAGCCACTCCCAAGCACAACGTGAGGAAGCAGCCCTGGGATCTCAGGTCTCGGCCCAGGATCTGCAGATGTGCACAGGAACAAACTCCCACGTTTCTGTGGGCAGCAGCCTGAACTGCACAGATCATCCCTGAGAGGCAGCCCCGTGTGCTACACACAGTTTAACATCTGCCAACCCCTCTGACTAATCCTATCCAATCTAAAAGAGGCAGGAAAGAATACAGCAAGTATTTTCAAATATTCCCTTCTGAGCTGGTGGGTTTTTTTTTTCCCTCCTTGCTCCCTTTTCCACAAATATGTTTGAGTAAAAGCCTTTATTTTCCTGAAAGGAACGTATGGATGTGCAACAGAAGTACCATCAGCATCCCAGCCACACCTACAGATGGCAGTTAGAGAGCACAGCCCTTCTCTGGAGCCCCTCACCTGAGCAGGGCATCCAGGGAATGGGCTGGCTGCTGAATAGCAGATGAAGAGTGAAGAGTAGGAAAGAAAAGGCCCTGACCCAAGGGCATCAATAAACAAGAGCAATGTGCAGAGCTGCCCCACCTCCCTGAGCTGCAGCCTTGCTGGCTCCAGCAGTGACTAAGGAAATTCAATGTATTCCCCAGCCCTGGGCTGCCCAGTCACACACAGTGACTGGTGACACGTTTGTGTCACTGCCTGGGGCCCACCAAAAGCTGCAGCTGCTCTTCAGCTGCACTGCCCCTCCCTGAAGGCACCACTGCTGAGCTGGGTGCTCACAGGTTTGGGTCCCTGGAAAGGACCTTCCCTGCAGCCATCACCAGGTGAAACTCAAGGTGAGTGTGTAAGCACTTCATATTTCAGTGTAAGCACTCACCTGTACTTCAGTTCTGGACTAGGCACTGAGAACTGCATGACAGGCTTCCTCCAGTGGGCAGGCTGCTCCTTGTCCCCTCCCCACTGGGATCCAGGCCTGATCTGTGACTGTAAAAACACCCCGTGGACACAAAAAACATGTTAATGGAGGAAAAGGGACATTTTCCCCACAACTGCTGCCCTGTGGGTGTTTGCATTGCATCAGGAGCAGTGCCCATAAATGCACTGCTATTCTGCACATTATCTCATTTAACACACTGCTCCCAAACACTGGAGTTCAAGCAAATCCCTCAAGCAAATGGATAATAAATGGTTTTTCTCAAAACTATCTACAGAAGAGTGTCAATACCATATACTTAAACCCCACTTAAAAAAATCAAATATCAACAAGATTACTTACTCCCCTGGATGGCAAAAGAATGTTAATTTCCTTCTTTCCCAAAGTTCATCCAGGACATGCAAGCATGTAAGACAAGGAAAATTAATTCAAAGTGCTAGCTGCAACCCAATGGATAACAAAAAGAAAATGGAAAGATCTGGAGAGTTTCTTTTATTCTTCAGACAAGAAAAAACGTGGAGCAAGTAAGTGGTGTTCCCAGGTTAGGATAAGGACAAATTAAAGATAAGATGGTGCCCAGGTGGATGAAAAGAAAGCCTGCTGATCTGATACTACTTGACCTTTGTAAAGCAAGAAATCTACAGGCCTTTAAGTCTCTCCAAAGTACCTGCTTTCAGATCCTTCTCCCCAAAGATCCAACGCTTGTTTAGCTTACAGCAGCTGAGATGCACCTGCATCGTGGATCAGATCCTCAGGCAGCAGCCAACTGGGGAAACTCCAACCCACAGTGGCTGAATACACTAAATATTAACCATTTAAGTGGTTAAATACACTAAAGCATAACAGTTAAATTAGATGCTGCATGGCAAGTCAAGTGGAATTACACACCACGTGTTCCTGGATGCACTGACTCAGTGCCAGGCTCAGCCTGCCTGTAACACACCTGGAGAGGGGAAACACCACTGTGAGCAGGGAATGACTGGGGAGCCCATGAGACTGCCTCTCCCTCCGTGAGACTGCCATTCCCAGCCCTCTCCCAGTGACACCAGCAATGCCTCAGTGCTGTCCTGCTCTGCCATTCGGCCCAACTGAGCATTTATGTTTAGCACACCACGTTCACAGGGCAACCTCCTCTCTATTTTTGCTCATTGCATCCTTGCATTATGTGAAACACTGAGTGAGAGTACTTCTGCTGATGGACTCAGCACTGCATCACCACTCATCTCAAGTTAACTCTGGGTGCTTTTCATAAAATACACCCACAACAGGTAATTCCTGCTGTTAAAAGGCATGGCAGATGTTCCAAAGACATTAGCTGATCATGAAATCCCAGCTGCCTGCTAAATGGAAATAAGCCTGTTTCTTTTGCTGCAAAGTCCCTCACAGGCACACTGCTCACTTAAACCAAATATCCCATAATTGCTGAGATGCTGGGAATTTTTGCACGGTGTGAACTGACTCTGCAGCAGGATGGTCAGGTGCTGCTCAGCTGGGGATCTGTGTGTCCAGCACAAGGGCCTGTCCAGGGGCACCTGCAGCTGGATCAGATGAGATTACCTGAGCTCCTGCTCTGCTGAGCTCTCAGCCATCCAGCTGGCCCCTGGCCAGCAGGAGCAGTCCAGCATTTGCATGACCCACTGCTATCAGTTCATGTTAAACTGTGCATAAACCATCTCCCAGTGCCATGAATTCCCTTTATGTCCATCCCTGCATCTGCCAGAACAGTTTCTACCAGCTGTTTGAAAGCCTCCACGTGCTGGGGGGTAAATCCTACAGCCAGCATCACACATGGGGCTTTCTGCTCTGCCTGAGGAATGGCCACAAACACCTTCAGCTTGCAGGTGGTGCCACTCACTTGGGCTGCAGGCACGGGGGAGCTGCTTAGGACTGCCCAAATTCCTCAGCTGAGCAGCTCTACCCCAGGCAGCAAAGCCTTGCTGTTCCGGGGGCTCCAGCAGCCTGTCCCAGCCCAGCCCTGTCCCCTCTGTGTGCCCCACCTGGGCCATCCCTGGACACTCAGGGAATGATGGTTTGGTGTGTGCAGACAGGCACAGCACTGATGCCCAGCTGCACCATTAGAACTGTATGGCAAACATCAACTTCAGTCTTTTTATCACAACTTTAATGGGAAATCCAAAGACATAACCACACCTCTTCCAAGATTAAAATAATAATTACAAAATACAGCCTTGAAGAGGATTGTAAGGGTGATTATGTGATAAAATCCTTTTTTTCTTCTTGAATACATAAGAAGACTAGGAAGCTTCTGTGGATCTCAGACAACCTTTGCAATATTTTTCTATTTGAACTAGCATGATTCATTTATCTCTTCATTATTAATACTTAAATTGTTAGTAGAGCTTTATTTAATTAACTTCTGTACAGAATGTCAGGACAAGGAAAATAGTCAACAGCTTTTACCATTTAGAATGGTTGACATGAGTTGTTGGGGTGGTTTTTTTGGTTTTTTTTTGTTGTTGTTGTTGTTGTTGTTTTGGTTTGTTAGTTAAAAACTGTGCACAAAGCACACTTTTTGCAGAGCTTAAAAAAAATTCTGGCACTTCTAAAAGTATCACACACAAAAGTAAATGTGAATATATCCAAGTCCAGCCCAGAAGAACATCAAATGAAAACACTGCTTGCAGGAGGCTGAGCCGACCACTCTTCATCCAGCTGCCTTCTGACTTACTCACCCTATTTGCCCCATCTGAATAACAGCAAGATTGATTCTGCAAACAAATGCTAGCATTTCCCTCTCTTAGGGTTTTTAGCCTCCTATTCTATATGAAAAAAAAATTAAATGAATCAAAACCAGCTTGTCTTCAGGCAGTCACAATCACCTCTATTAATCTATAAATATCCTGTGCACAATAACTCATGGCGTGTATAAAAGCAATGACAAGGTCACTTACTATGAACAATTCATGATCGGTTTCCCTGGCAACAGAAATGTGTGGCAACAAGGGAGAAAGGCACAGGAAAAAATTATAGGATGTTTCCATTATGTAAGTGACTCCTGCGATCTCTCCAGAAGGATTTACCTAAAAAGTCTCTGGCTCCAGCTGCTCCTCAGTCTCTCTAGTTCTGCACCAGTGGGAACTTTGCTTGTTTCACTGCAGTTACCGTGGATCTACACGAGTGCAAAGAACACCAAACACATGACTGATGAGGACTTTCAATGTATTTTAAGCTGAGTCTCAGAACCCAGCATGAATGTGATCTCTGTGGGTGAGTGTCCTCTTAGAGGTTTGAATTCTTAGTTAGCATTCACTGTTGTCATCATCCAATTAAAAATCAATCACCAATTTGCACGTCTCAATGAGTTTCCAACTTTTCAACAGGACTTGTGCAATTAATGTATTACTTCAGGACCTCAAGTGACTTTCTAACTGAAGGCTCAGCAGAAGCAAATGTTTTCAGCAGAGGCCATGGCTATGGGATGTCATTTCCACTCTGCAAATGCCATTTCCATCTCTAAAAGTGAGTTCCCAGCATACAGATTTTATAAAAGTGGGCAGTCAATATTTCACTGATCAAAACTCAGTCTTGACAAGGACTTAAGCAATAAAAGCCACAGTTCTGCTGAATAACACAACCCAAACAGATTCCAGAGGAGGTGCGACGAGTCTGGCAATATCAGAATGGCAACAGTGCTGTTTGGAATGCTCAGCTGCTCCAAGGCTGTGCACAGAGGAGGAATAAATGACAAGATAACCACAGCCCACTGCCATCCATCACTGCAAAAGACAACGCTTCTGAGGTACCCCAGAAGGGAGAGACAGCAGTGAAATAGCAGAAACCACAGATACAGCACAGCCACAGTGACTCATCTGTGGGCTCTAAAACCCCCTCTTCTGTCTCTGAGGAGACAGGGATGAATCTATCCCTAGCACACAGAAATCCTTGACACTGAAGAATAAAGTTTTCAGCCTCCTTCCATCTGTATTTTTTGTGGTGCCCCTCTCCAGGCTCCTCCAAGACAACTCTCATGCACAGGAACACGACTGAAGGAGGAACAGGAACTGTGGGAACGTTGTGAGAACTGAAAAAACAGAGGACTTTTACAGCCTTTGTAATAAGATTACATTGACAGAGGTTTAAAGCAGAGCTGAATTTCAAGCCTTAAAATATTTGGAGCACAGAAAGTTTCTAAGCTGCAAAAAATATAAACCAAGCAACTATTGTATGCTGTACGGTACAGCTGTAGTGTTCATTGATTGGCTTACGTAGATGCTTGTAAGCTTTCAGCATTAGCCTATTGGCTAAAAAACTTTTAAAAGATCTTGTAACAAAGAGAACTTTGGCCTCTGTTGTTATAATGTGAGTTTTACCATCTTTTATGTCTCCACCTTCACTGAGACTGATAACAGAATAAAAAACTCATGGGATGCCTCTCAGTTGCCCCATCATGTTATTAGAGGTTAGATCCCACAAGGAACCACTTGAAGAGGCAGAGCTGTGAATCCCACGTACCTTCCAGAGCTTGGATCACAAACTCAGCCTTGGAAAACTGTAACTGAAACTTGCAGTGAAGGAATCACTGATCTGTGGACAGCCAGCTGAACAAAATGCTCTGAGGCACAGCCCCTGGGAGATGATGAAGTGAGAGATCCAGATTTCCCAAAGCGCCCAGAAAGAAAGGAAAGAAGGGACGCTGAAGATACTCAGAGTTCTGCAGGGTTTTGGCTTCTCATGTCACAAGTTCAGCTCTGGCAAACAGACTGATGAAAAGCCTGATGGTGCACTGGGGTTTGAGTTCAACAGGCAACTGCAGCATCAGCTGCGGCTTCACCAACATTTCATCCCCACAGGTGTGTTTGCAGCTGTCCTTACCCACAGGAGACACAAACTCCACCCAATTCCAGGCTGAACAGTGGCCCACAGTGGAACCACACCTTTAGCCAGAAAGGGCTATAAAGCCCCTTATTAATTCAAAGGAAAACCTTGAGGGCAGCCTAAGGGCTCATCCAGAATACTGCAATCCCTGGGTCAAAATGGGCAGCACAGAGGAGCTCTGAGAACTCAGAACACTGAAGAACAACTCTCTTTTTAGAGGGAAGTTTAAGACACTTTAATCCTGCAGCAGAGGAAACTTTGCAGTGGGTGATGGAACACCTGAGAGTTTGCTTCTTCAAAAGTACAGGGGAATTTGCACTGCAGAGCCACCCAGAAATGAAGAGCAGCTATTCTGCTCGTGTCCCAAGTAATAGTCCGTTTAAAAATAGATGCTGTGTGATAGAGCTGCCTCCACAATTTCCAGACAGCTTTGACTGGTTACAGACAGAACAAAACAGAACTGCAAAAGAAAAGGCAAAGGCAATAAAATGAGTCCCCAAACATGCATTAACCATCTGAGCTACTGTGTTATTCCCAAAATCATTCTCCATTTTTTTTCTAGGAGGTTATACAACCAACAACCTTGACCACATTTAGAATGCTAGGAGAAGATTAAATGAAACACTTCAAAAGCAAATTTCTGTCCCTTGTTCAGCAGAACACTCCTGTCGTAATTAGCAAGATTGATAAGATTATTTATTTTATGCTCTTCACAATGGGTGAAACTGTCCAAGCCTCTGTAATACAACTGCAATGTTGATCCTTTGTATTTCAGACAGCAGGGACATAGATATGAAACAATACCTGCCTAAAAATTCCACTATCATCTCCCAAAAACGCTGCATCTAGAAGGAATAAGAATCAACTCTTCTTAAAAAGAAGTGTTTATTAAATTCTAAGTCAATTTCCTGATTAGGAAAGAACTGACTTTTAATTCTCAAACAGTTTTTATTTCTATGCTCTTCTCCTGAAATACTCCACTGACAGTAGGGAACTGCAAGGACTCAGTGCCTAGACCATGTGTGCCCTTTTGAGCATACCAGTAACAAAAAAAAAAAGGCAACAAAAAAAAGCCCATGAAGTGCAAAAATTCCCTTCTACCTCTTTCACCAATACAAAGATCACAAAATTTAAATGATCAGAAAAAGATATCAGAATAGTTAATTCAGATGATTTTTCTTTATCAAAATGTAGCTTTGGTTTTACATCTGTGGAAGGAGATGGGAGGTCCATCCCCCTTCCTTTAGGATTCTTTTAATCATCTAGTGCTCCACCAAATAGCTGAACATCTTCTCCTGGTCTCTTCAAACCATTTAATACCAGATACAAGTTATTTAGACACTATAAGTTGTATTTCCTCTGTCAAAATAGGAAGAAAAAAACCCAAACAAACCCAAGTTTTCAATTACTTACTACCCTTGGAAAGGGAAACACAAGCTAATATATATATTATCTCATATCTGTTTTTTCCTCCATTAAACAAATGGCACCCAAAGTCAACAGACAAAACCAGCATCCTCCCTCTGTTTTCTCAACCATTTCCAATGTCAGTCCTGAGCCTGTAATTAACACTGAGTCCTATGAAACAAGCAAGGCTCAGGTTTGCTTTCATTCCAAGTATCAGTGCACCGAGGCCTAAGGGCACATTACAGGAAATGCCTTCAAAATTTTGAAACACGCAAGAAAACATCCAGATCTTTCTTGTTGCTTTCAAAACGTTGGGGAAACATTTTCCTTGGCTCCTTTCCTTTGTCATGCTAATGAGCCAATGTGCTGGCCAGCCGGCCCTTGCAGGGCGAGGATTTGCAGCATTACAGGAGATTTCCCACTGATAAAAAAGCCACCTCGAACACATATCACAAAACACACACTCATCTGTCACTGTAAGTTAGCCAATTGCAACTACAGGGGGCATTTTTAAGCAGGCAGACTGTAATTGCCTGTTTGGAATTCTGCCAAGACACCGGAGCTAATTATTTTTTAAGGATGAATTTAGTGCTGGCAGGAAAGCTGATGGATCAATAGCACGAGGAGATGAAGGCAGTTTGTTCCCAGCCTGGGCACGGCGCTGCTGTGGGGATGCAAAGTGCCCTGCTGTGCCCTGACAATGCCCATTGTCCTCACAGTGCCGGGGGATGCATTAGAGTGAGGCTGTTCCACTTTCCTCAGGGACTCCCACCATCAGCACAGCCAAAACTCTGACCCAGCTGCCACAAACTCCTGTCCTGCTGATGCCTTTTGGGATACCTAAAAACAGAGGCCAGACAAAGTTAAGGTAATAAAAAGAATATTTATTATATAATATATTTATATTTATAAAATATAAATTATATCTATAATATATATTCTATTATATATTCTATTATTATATATAATATATTCTGTTATTATATTATTTATTTATTTATTGAAGGGCCTTCAGGTACATTTCAGGCAGACGAAGGCCCCCAGGGGCTACACCCAAAATGGACCCTGGGTCACGGGTTTCACACTTTCAGAAGTTTGGTCTATTTGCATATTGAGGATTATTTCCAATTACAGCTTCAGCTAATGAAGTCATTTACCCCCAGTTTGCTCTCCCAACTCACTTTTGTTCACATTTCTGGGGCCTGAGACAGTGAGGTGTCCTTGATTCCCAGGCCTGCAGAGGAATTGTTGTGTCTGACCAAAATGTGACAGCAGCAGCTCACACTGTATGTGGAGGTTAGAGTTATACACTGAAGAACTGCAGGATTACAAATATATGAAAAATAGAAAAGCTAAAATCCTAAGGCATCATTGCCCTACCACAACTCAACCCAGGGGCTTACGTTCTTCACATGTGGAATACGTAACAGGAGAACACTGAATTTATGTGTCTAAATTTAGTGCTAAAGGGAACTGAAATAGCCTGTACTGTGTTCCTGAGCAAGAAGTAAAAACAGTTTCTGAGATTTCTCTTTTGCCTGATAAATGTTTTAAAAGACCAAGTGTCAGAGGGAAAAACTAACTCTACTCATAGCTGCACAATATTATGGCCTCCAAATAAATACAGTGCATGGGATGCACCTGTCTCTCCTTTGACTGTTCCACACTGATATTATGAAAAAAAGACAAAAAAATTTAGTCTCCTTATTAGAAAAAAGACCCTAAAAAAGGCAGGTCCAGATTCTGGCTTAGCATCACTGTCACATTCCAAGAGCACTCTGCAGTCCCCTGATGTAGTTATCTTTTTTTAGAAGATAAGAATTCCACCCTCCCCTCCAATACCTGCAGTAAAACTAAGAGGACTCTAAAACTTAGCCAGAAATGAGTTAACTGCATTAAAAAATATATAGATATGAGGTAAACACATCCACCACTCCCATCCCTGTCACATACTGGATGTCTGGTCAGCACAGGTCAGAGAAAGTAAAATAAAGGCAATATTTTAGATGCAGTAAAACTGTTTTGTCGGTTTAGTTCCAGATAGATAAGGCTTTTTATGTTCAAAAAAGTTTTAAGGGCTTCAAATGAAATATATAAGTAGAAGTGCAGCATAAGTAAAATGCTTTAAAATAAAAATGTTATCTGAATATTGAAAGTTTTTGTAAAAAGTCAGAAGTGCTTTTTTCTGTAACAGAAATAACATGGACAAAAAGACCTTCAAATCTAAGTGAAGGAGAAAAGATTAAATAACAAAAGCTAAATATCAGACCGAGTTTGCACGCTTGCTCTAAAATGCAATGTTACAATTCTCCTACATTAGAACTAACAGGAAAATCTGGGAACTGGCACTGAGTAAAATAAAACTGACTGCACAAAACAGAACCGTACAGAGAACAAACACTGTGATTAACAAGGTTTACATTCAATAGCTTTATGGTCACCACACAGCCCTGAACTGCCCAAAGACAAGAAATAAGGAAGGGACAGCATTCCTCATCCACTGTGAGGAAAAGCAGCAAAGACAGAACCAGAAACAAACTCTGCACGTGGCTGATGGAAGCAGACAGCAGCCACAAATGTCAGCAGCTCCAATTCCTGCCCTGGACGGGATCCCTGGATGGAAACTGCAGGTAACACAGCCAAACCTGTCACTGATGGAGCACAGCCCCTGCTGCTGGTGCAGGAGATGCACAGAGAGGGGCAGAGCCTTCCAAAACCCTGCAGCTCCTCACTCCCTGCACTCACAAGGGAAGGGAGTTGGCAACATCTGCTTGGGTTCAGTAGTGTTGTGACAAACACACTTTGTCACTAGTTAAAGGGAGGATTTAGGGACTCCTGGGGTTTTTTCCTCTCTCAGGTAGAGGCACAGCACAGGCAGCAAAGCAGAAAAGCAGCAAAGCCCTCCCTGCTGGCTCTCCTGCCACACTGGCCTCCAGGTTTCATTTTCTCAGCACCCAGCTGTCACCTTTTCTCCTTCTCCTCACACTGACAGGGTCTGGCACCAGCACCAAGTCAGAAATGGCAATGGACCTAAGCTGGACCTAGCTAGGTCCAGTTCTTACCCAATTAAAGAGAATTCATTAGGCAAGAGGAGAAGAGCTGGAGCTCTGCTGTCTGTCCTGGCACTTTCCTCTTCACAGCCCTCACAGGCACAAACACTTTTTTACAGCAGGGATTTACAGACAGTGCTGTTCTCCCATCAAAATACCCAAAACACCAAATATCTGTGCAGGAGGGTTTCAAAAAATAAATGTCCACTTTTGATATTTAATGATAAAACTGGAGAATAAAAAGAAAGAAAAAAAAATCACCTGTCTTCATTAGAAAACAATCCAAAATTTTCCTTGGAGAAACTGAGTGTTTTCCCAGATTTTATTTCTCCTTTGTTTTACCACTGGCATTCACAGGTTAATCATTCATTTTTATGACCTCTACACTGGGTCACAGACCCGTTTATTTGCAGTGTTGGATGCAAAACTTTCTGGCTACAATTTTAGTTCAATTCTATTCTCCATCCATGCCACTACAACATTTGCAACCAAGTTTTTCTATCCAGCTCTTCTTTATTCTTCAAATCTAAAATCTAAATTCTTGACATAAGCACCGAAAAAATAGAAACGGCAAACTTTTAAAAACCAGAATCAAGTACTGAAGTGACAAGAGAAACAAAACAGGGCAGAGAGTCAGAGCACAGCCCAACTCTGCACTGCTCCACATCAAAGAAACCTGATGGAGCTGCTGGAATTGTTCAAGAGCTAAACAAGTTATCCTGGAAAGCTCAAATTATTTCAGAATCAAAATAAAGGCCAGATTAAATCACTATTAGCTCTTTTCTCCTGGCTGCATCTCTGAGAACCATTAATATAAACCTGAGTAACCAGAGCTAATCAAGGTTCATTTATTGTGCGCTGCCAATAAAGAATACCAAAAAATTATTGAAGTATAATGGCTTTTCTTCTAAATTCCTTTCTTTTTTCTGCTTATAAAGAAATCAGCAGGCAGGTTGCTGTGCTTTGCAGCCTTTCACTGACATCTGAACTGCAGCGATGTTTCCACAGAAACTTCTGCCCAGCCTGGACCATCCAGCAGCTTTCTCAAGCAGGTTCACAGTGATGATTTTTGTTGATTCAATTTTTTAGCTTTCTTCTCATAAAAGGCTTTGTCCAGCACTGCTGAAGTTACCAGGCAATGGAAGCAGGATGAGGATGAATATGCATCTCTAAGGCTGGTAGAAACTGAAGAGACTCAAGTCTTGAAGAATGAAAACAAGAAGTCACAGATGTTCCATTTACTTCACTTTGCAAAGCGACAATTTGAATTTCCTTTCCAAAGAAAACATCTGTGGCAAAGGTTTAAATTTCCTTTTCCCTTCTGATTTGAATTCACTCTCCTTTTCTTACATGTCCTTTATACAGACCAAACAATACAGGGGTTTTTTTTTCCTAAGAGCTAATAATGACACACTGCGAAGTAAAACCAAAATTCCTCAGCAACACTGCATCATTAGAAGTAATTTATACAACTGCTACAGATGACTGAGTCAAAAAGGAATTATGAAACATTGCAAACCATGAGTCTGTTAAAGAGTACACAGCTTTTCTGTGTCTTCCACCCTCCTCCCCTCCAACTTCTCTATGGCAGCAATTTCTGAGGGCTGAATGCAGCCTGTGCTCCTCCCCAGGATCCCATTCAGGAGAGAAGCACGTGCACCCAGTGCCTGCACACTGCCACTCACAATGCCCCTGCACTCACACCAGTGACAGTGAGGAACACTAAAGCTCCTGCAGCTCCTGCCTCTGCCACTGCTTTAGCAGCAAGGGTTTATAATGACACACACCTATGGATGATACACATGCACATACATTTATCTCACAGATTGACAGAGCCATTCAAGGTACACTCACAGGATTGTCCACAGGGGATCTTTGGTCCCCAACAGATGCATGGGACTGGTGGGTTCCTCACCTTCCCAAGGCATCTCTTGAACCTGAAGAATTGGGCATCCTTGGCTCTGTAAGGATGACCTGTTGTGCCAAATTTAACTACACAGGAAAAGATCAATCATTGGTTAAGGATGTTTCTCCCTACCACTCTACATACAAAAATCAGATTAATTGATGTAATCATACTTCTTTAATTCAATCTGCATTTAATGATTTCCCTAATTAGCACATGGACATGGGTGTGGAAATCTTGAAGGGATGTGCTGTATAAATGTATCTGATCACTCAGAATCTATTCATAAGAGTAGACTACAACTTAAGAAGGGTGTGTCAAAATTTAGAATTTATGAGGTGATTTGGATAGATAGTCTATTAGATAGACAGAATTTAACATCATGGGTGAAAGGGTTTTTAAGAATGAGTCTATATATATTAGTAATCATAATAATTGTGCTGATAATTATGCCTTGTTTGCTCCAATGCATTCAATAAATGATTAATAAAGCAATTAAGGGAGCCTTCAGGGCCCAAAGAGAGGGGGGAGATGTTGGGGTGTGAATCCCATTCACAGAATGAACTGGGCTGGAAAAGACCTTTGAGATCATGAAGTCCATCCTATGACCCAACACCTCCTCATCAACCAAACCACGGCTCCGAGTGCCACGTCCAGGCTTTTCTAAACACGTCCAGGGATGGTGACTCCACCACCTCCCCAGGCAGATGATCCCAGTGCCCAATCACTCTTTCAATGAAGAATTTTTTCCTGATGTCCAGCCTAAACTTCCTCTGGCACAGCTTAGGGCTGTGTCCTCTTGTCCTGTCAGTGGCTGCCTGGAGAAGAGATGGAAGAGATGGACCCCACCTGATACAGCCACTGTTCAGGGAGCTGTGGAGTGATAAGGTCACCCCTGTGCCTCCTTTCAGCCAGGCTGAACAACCCCATCTCCCTCAGTTTTCATTTCTATTGAAACTGTGTCATGTATTTGTCTGCTGAACTGCCTTTGTGACATCTACTGAGACATTCCTACAGCTTCTTGCTATTTTTCCTCAGGGAGAGTGGCTGAGGATTGGTTGAGGCTTTCAGCACTGAGCTGCCCCAAAAAACAACTGTACATCAGTGTAATGGTTAGAGCTCTCCCACAGTGATAAAGGAAACCAGGCTGGATTCCCTCCTCTGCCCAAGAGACAATAAATAATTCTGCCTACATCCTTCTAGGAGACAGCTCCCAGCTACAGGTTGTACACTGCTCTGGCTGGAAATGTTTGACACTTTTCTTTCTACTTGGCTAAAAAAGACGAAAGCTGTGATCAGGATTGGTTGTGAAAGAGCAGCCAGGCCCAGCAGGAATGCTGCTGCCTCAGTGGGCATCACACACCCTGTGTTACTCCTCACCTTCACTGAGTAACACCAGCAGATACTACACAGATTTGGCCTGATAGTGATGCCTTAAAGAACCTGGAGATGAAACAACACACACTTTTGAGATAATTCTATATGTACTGTATAATAGTATGGGAGATCATACAAAGGTTGGCCTTTATTGAAGCTCTCTGGGGGCAGATATGGGAAATGTCCACAAAAGCCCACGCCCCCCAGGGTGAATAGAGATTTATAAGTTTACTAAACTAGCATAATTGACAAAAAGCACCAATTAGGAGCACAAGTGGTGATGCAATTTCCTCCACCAGGTTTGGGTCCCTTTTAAATCCTGTCCCCTCAGGTGGAACTGAAGTTTGTTGGTGAAAATGTGCCTCAAAGAGCTGGTTTTCAACCTTGGTTCCCAGGGAGAACCAAAGTAGGACAGAGGCTTTGGGATATATTTTGTCTTTTTGCATATCAGGGCAGGAGAAAGCACTGGGAAAACTAGCTAGGGATGCAATAACAGGCTACAGAGCTCCAAAAATATGCATAAAGGATACAGAAAAAAGAAAAGTCAAAAAATCATCAGGCATCAATAGCAGCAGGCAAAACTCTCATCTGTCCTACAAGGCACAATCCAAACACCCTGAGAACTCTTTTTCCAGCACTCACTGGCTTTCCATGCAAAATAAAGGAAATCCCCCCTCAAAACAGCAGCAGTCCAAGCTAAACTGACAGCTCTGACAGGAGGAAGGGACAGCCCCACCTTTCCACCCAGAACCAATCTGATTTAGGATCTCTCTGGGGAGAATTGCAAGGTGAGTTTGAGATTTTCACCCAGCTGAAGATGGGCACAGAATGTGGATCTGCCACCCACTCAATATTCAAATATTGGCTACAGTAAGAACAAGGACTGCAAATATCACATCCAGTTGTTAGAGCCAGATGTAGGGGAAAAACAACCCAAACCTCTAAAACATTCCTAGAGGTAAAGGTTTCTGAGAAAACCAGTAATTTAGTTATGTTGTGTGCACAGAAAATACCATCCCAACCCCACCTTTAGATTTACTTAGAAAAAACCACAGATTTTGGTTTTCAACTGGGCACAGAAATAAAATCATTAGGGTTGGAGTTGGTCTAGATGACCTTGAAAAATCCCTTCCAACCCAACCTGTTCTATTATTATATGATAAAACATGCAAATTCACACACACACCAAAACCATGGCAACTTCTCAGGATGCAAAGGCAGTCAATTTCAGGAACCAAAAGAAAATGAACATAGTCCTTATTTTTCAAAGTAAAAACTGGGAGCCTGAGACTATGACACCTAAAGCCCATATCACAGTTCAGGGACCTAAACCTTTTATGGTTTCTCCCCAAGAGTATAGAGCTGCATGCAAAACTGGGATCACTGAAGAACTCAGCTCTCAGTCTAACTATGGCAGCAGCAGGGAAAAAAATGAAGAGAAGTTCCACTTAAGATAATTCTGTAATTACAGTAGAGTCAAGATTTTCTGGAAAAGGAAACAAACAGGTATTTTACAATGAGGCTTTCACTGAGCAGGTGGCAGTGGATGCTACAGGCAGCAGCGTAGGAAGCAGAATTATTAACCCTTAACTTCTTCCAAGAGAGAAGGGATTTGGATTCTCAGCTAGCAGGACTCCAACCAGAGATTGGAAGGGAAAAAATAAAAATAAAAGCAGAATACAGTATGCCCCATTTATTTTATATGCTTTAAAACAAAATGTGCTTCCTCTGAATACCTGCTTTTCAGAGTGAATCTCCCAGCTAAACTCGTGTTTTGTGGAGCTCCAGCACACAGCATTTACCATTAAGGCAAAAAATACCATGGGGAATATGTGTAACACAGAATCCTTTATACCAGAAATTTGAAGAATCAACCACCCCCCCGAACTAAACTGCCCTTCATCAGTAAACACAAGGGGAAATCATTATCATTTTGTACCAAATGCAGAACAAAGTCTTCTTTATTCTATCCATCAAATTATTCTGATCTCAGGGCAGTCTTTTCAATATTAAAATGATAGGCAAATGCTCTCCAAGCAGAGAAAAGCAATCCTTAAGTGAACTGAACTTATGGAACATACGTTACTTAGGCAATGAGCCAACTGCCATATGGTGCTGATACATTTTAATTTTGATATACATTAGCTTCAGAAACTACTTCAAAGCAAATACGAGCAAAAAACGCTAGGAAAGAAAAAAGCACTCTACTAGGAGACCTGGTTCTGAGACTAAAAATCGCCTACACCACTCCTGTTACACATTATGTCATCTCATCACTGATTTTCCTTAAAGTATTTGAAGGTAGTTGCTCTCCACTTTTGTAGTTGCAGGACACTAATATTTTATTCTAAAGAAAATTATCAGATTTTCTGCTAAATTACCTAAATTTTTATTAATGTGACATATCTCCTGTAAATACATATTTAAAAGAAAAAAATTAAATCCTTCAACTCTGTCTCCTGATGGTTTATAAGAAAGACTCCTTTACAGGAGCATTTAAAGCAACTATAACAGGAGAACTTGGTACGAAAGATTTAAGTGCATATTTCCCAATTTTCTAATTTCAGGGGCTTCCTTCATGTCTTTCAAAGTATATTATTGGCATTTAAGCATTAACACACTTAATTTCGAGTTCTCTACTACTGGTTACATAATCAGTCTAAAACATAATCTTTTCTATACAAGGCAATACATCCCATGCTAATCTACACCAATTGATTTGTGACTAAGTTATGTACTTAAACTAAAACAAACAGCCCATAGCACTTTGTAATCTCCTTCACTTTCTAACACATTCCACTATAACTGGGCTGGTGGGAGAGAAGCTATTTTTTTCTCAGCAGGAATCACAAAAACCCTGGAAAGCTTACAATATCAATTTATACATCAACCCTGTGCAAACACATGAAGTACAAACTGATAAAATATCTCAGCTGCACTTAATCTGTATCCAAATTATGAGAAGATCCTTGATGCACATTCTGTTTTGTTTTGAAAATACTGCACAGAGATTTGTAAACTCTGTAGCAGCTCGCTTGCAATCTGCTGGGTTTCCTAGCTCAAGGCTTTTCTCAATAAAACCAGCCAACAAAATGCAAAAGCACCTGTGCCCAGAGAGGCTGGCCGCTCACGGGGCTGTGCCCTGCTGAACTCTGGCACAGAGCAGGGGTGAAATGCAGAAATCCCTGTCATACTCACGGAGCTGTGCTGCTGCTCCCTGCCTTAGCCTGGGGAATCCAGCCCAGGGAAGCACTTGACAGGGGCTCAGATCTCTGGATGCCCCTGGAATGGCTGCAGGAATACTCTGTCACTTCCAGCACTGCAGCAAAGAGAAGTCTCCACTTCTGGTGCCCCGCTGCTGCTCTGGAGATGTGCAGTGGAGCAGCAGCAGCACCGACGTACAAAACCAACTCCAGAAGAACATCTCTGACTGCAGCACCGCCCCAGCTCCTCATGGGAGCCGCCTGAGGCAGCTGCACCTGGGCACGGGGGGCCCTCCACACCTGGAGCCCAACCCTGCAGTGCCACAGGGGCTGGCCCACCTTCCCCTGGCATGTCCTGCAGGGGGAACAGAGCTCTGGGGAATCCTGGGCTCACTCTGCCCCTCTCTGTTCCTGGGCACAAACCCTGCTCCTGCTCTGTGCTCACTCTGCCCCTCTCTGTCCCTGGGCACAAACCCTGCTCCTGTCCTGTGTTCACTCTGCCCCTGTTCTGTGCTCACCCTGCTCCTGTCCTGAGTTCCCTCTGCCCTTCTCTGTCCCCGGGCACAAACCCTGCTCCTATCCTGAGTTCCCTCTGCCCCTCTCTGTCCCCGGGCACAAACCCTGCCCAGGCCAGGCCAGCACAACACCCTGCTCCCGCTCCGTGCTGCACACACAGCACAAGGGTCAGCCCACACCCCTGCCAGGACCTGGAGACTGCAACCAGAGCGGGGAAGGTTCCATGAGGAACAGCTGAGCTGACTGCCTCACCTCCCATCCTCCTCAGCCTGAAAATCAGCAACATTGCCAGGTTAATACTGGCAATGATTGCATTTTAATACTTTATAATGTACTTTACATGCACCAGGTTACGTCGATAGGGAAGATAACTGAAGTTGTAGCATCATTTCTTACACCTCTAAGGAGATCTTATATTTTTAAAGAGTGTGAATTACACTCCAAGTGCTATGTGACCTAAAAGATGCTCTTAACACTAATAATTTATCATTCTGTTCTGGGTAGTCAATAGATTGCGTTTCTTCAAAACCTCAACCAACCAGCAATTAGAAAATTAATTTAACTGTTTAAATTAATTTACAAATTGTCTCCCCCAAGCTCCACATTTCTTTCTTTCACCACTCTCACCCCACGATGCCTGCCAGTTCTATCTCAGTAACAACAACCTGAAACCAGTTCTCACCAGTGAGGGTGTTCCAAAAATGGAACACTATATAACACCAGCATTATTCAGTGGAATAACACGAGAATTTTTGAGCTTTCCAAGGTATCTGCTTGCCAAGCCTCCCAGCAGCACCAGGAGCACTGGAGTTGGCTGTTCAGCCCCAGGGAACGAGTCCTGCATCATTTTAACTTCCCAGAGAAGTTTTCTTTCCAAAACCTGGGGCTACATTTTTCTTCTTACTCAACTGAGTTTTTCTGAGAAGCGATTATTCAACTACATTTGGCAGCACTCAAGATTCCAAATACAGGGTTTTTTTAAGCTCTGAATAAGAGTGAAACAAAATTAAGTGTGGACATATCTATGTAACCACACACGTGTGTGTGTGTTTGTAGCTGCCTCTCATGTAAAACACCTGCAGAACTTGCTGTAGATTTCTGCCTTGAGTCCAAGACAAGACACAGCTGTGATCAGGGCATTGCTCCTTCTTCCAGCCACTGAGAATATCTTTTCCACGATAAAAGGTCTTACAAGAAAAGCCTAACACAAAATTTCTTCTAGATGTGTAGCAGAAACAAAGTGTTGCCTTTATCTGACTCAAAAGCAGGTTCCTGTGACCCAGGCCAAAATGCCAAGGAAACTCGCTAAGCCCTTCCTGCACCTTTGAAAGCAAGCACAGATGCAAACACCCAAACTGGCGTAAAAACAGGTCTTCCAAGGAGAAGATTAACAAGTAATACAATGACTCTTTTTCTTCTTTAAGGAGCAAAACATCAGAATCTGTATTTAATTTTTATTTCAGCTGAACATCAAAAGCCTTGAAACAACATCTACCTTTCTACACAATGATGGGTCCAGGACAAAGTTACTGCAATTTGTGCAGCTGCAAACAGATAGGCAGGGGTTTATCATTGTTCATTGCCAACAAATCAAATCATAAAAATCTCACCATACCCTAATGCTCCAACTACACCCTCCAGAGCAAGAGAAAAAAATAGCCAAGTTTACATTTTCCTAAGGATTTCTGATGTTTTCACCCAAAAATCCATTCCATTCCCAGCACCTTCGTGTAACATCCAGCTCCTGGTTAGCCCAGAAAACAGAAATTCCAGCGCTATTTCTGGACACAGCAGGCTCACAAAACCTTTTTTTTTTAATGACAGAAGGCAGCACACAAGGATGTGCGTTACAATTTGAGTGTTGTCACCGATGGGATGCATTGTGAAGGGCTTGTAAGACACAACTGCTGCTGGGAAAACAACCACCTCTTACTGCTGCCTGCTCTTCCACCTCATTAAAACGGGGAAAGGAAGGAAGAGTTGGTTCAGACAAATCCCAAATGAAAGCCAAAATGAGACCCAGAATATCCCAAAGAAAAGGGAAGATGGCAGTGAAAATTTCAAGGCTAATCCAGGAATTTTCTCTCGTACCTTTTACAAAGTCTAGCACTTTGATGCCTCAATCAAATATGCCCCTTCTGCCACTACTGTATTATAAATAACATTTGCCTACAGTTCCAAAATATATTTCCATGAATACACAAAAGGAAAATATACAGCAGACACTGGCATTAAATATTTAACTTTCTACCTTAACAGCCTTTCTTTTGTGTGTGTGTGTGTTTCTTGCTTTTGCTTGAGGCTAAATAGTAAGGCCAACTCATGAAGCAAGGTGGTATCAGTCCTTATATATTATTCATTAATTCCAGATGTACCAATTCCACCTCTGTCTCTAAAGCCAGACATGTCACTTCATAATAAAGCTCTTTCAGCTCAGAAATCTAGAATTCTTATCCTCTGAAGAAACCAGGGCATACACAACATTTTTAGGGGTTCAGCAGTGCATATTGTGACTTCCAAGTACAGGAGGAATTTTGAACCTGAATTTAATGAGGCAATTAAGAAACAAATACATGATTAATTTTAGACAGCCTTAAAAGGCCAAGCATGATTTTCTGGCAGAAAATTTGACATTATTCAACACTTTCAAGAAGCGACTGTAACTCCTCTTACAGAAAAAAAACCAGAAACAGCTGATTTCTTTGTTTCCAGTTGGTTAGAGGAGAGAAACCACTTGCTTCAATCTCCCAGCACAGCTCCTTGTCACACATGGTTACAACTCCAATTGACACTTGAAAATTACCACTTTCTTCCTTTAGCTATACACATTTATCAGGAAAAACCAAAATTAGTGACACTTTCAGCACCTCTGCACAGAAAGAGTTTCTGGAGACTTACTGAACACCTGGCTGAAGATCACCCCCAGCAACATTACCAGAAAATCTGGTTTGCTCTTGAAATATTATGAACACTTCATTTTTGGTTCACTGGGACTGCATTTCAAATCTCTTCCTCACCTTGAACTGCCTGACAACAAAATCCCAAAGTTGTTACTTCCACTGGGTGGGGCAAGGAGTGAAATACCTGACCAAGTAATTTGAAGTACACTGGAAGGAGAAACCTGAGCTCAACATTCCCATCTGTTCCGTGCGGTGGAGAATTCCCCTCTGCCTGAGTAGAAGGTGTGAAGCTCCCTCCCCTCAGCACACGGGTGAGCACAGCTGCAGCTCTGTGTGATGAGAACTGGCATAGAACAGTGTAACCACCCGAGCCTGAAGGAAAAGCCTTCCTTCCATCACACCTGGGGCTGAGGGCAGCACCAGCCTTCAGCCACTCAAGACACTGCCAAACCTCAACCTGCCAAAATGAGAAATGCTCATTTAACTGCCTTGGTTGTCAACATCCCTCTCCTAAAGGTCCAAGGGTGGGCTGACTGCACTCCAAGCTGACCAGTGCCTGCCCAAGTGCATTTCACAGATGCCCTGTTACATCACAGAAACAGGAATCCAGTGTTGGTTCATCAGGTTTTATGTAAAATGACCCTTCTGACACTTGTTATAAATGGATGTGATTTGTGCTAACTAAATTGTAACTATATCAATATTTTAGAAAATATTTGTTATAAGGTAAAAAAGGAGAAGTATAAGCAATTACTGTTATAGAACAAAAGGACCCTCTTTGCAGATGTTACATGGGAAAATAGGATCCAGGATGTAGTAGTGAGATAAGTAAAGATCTAAAATTGGAGGACTGGCCTTGAAATGGACAAATTTGGGTAATTCCAGGTATGGAATCTAAGTTGTGCTTTTAATAAAGCTTGTTTTTGGAATGCTTGCTTATATAACACAATGCTTAGTATGCATGTGCAACCTTTAAGGTTACCCAGAAGACAGTGATGAAGATGAGGAGCCTTCATCTGAAAGCCCACCAAAAGAAGGCAGAAGACCCCCCAGCAACAAGTGGAACATGCGCCATGAAATGCAGTGACGTGGATTTCAGGAATTGGAACTAGGAGGAAATTTACAGGAAACATTGATGAATACGTATGGGCATATTGTATGTAAGTTTAGTCTGGAAGTGTTCAGTTCTGTACCTGAGGCAGGGTGAGAAACCCACCCTGTATCCCGGTCGGTTTTTGCTTACGTGTTATCCAAACCTAAATTATACTCAATGAATCACTGCCAAACTTTATATTGTATTTCATCTCAATTAAAATTGCTGCTAAAATTTAACTTTGTTGTTTGTTGAATTAGATATATGGGACTTCATTCATAACACGCTTATATTTGGAGTATTATGCAGAAGTTTTGCCTCTAAAGGAAAAAGAAAATGCCATCATTACCTAATGGTATCTAACAATTGACAGATTAAAGCAGGATCTGGAGTTTAATGTGGCATCTATTGGCTTGGATAGCCAGAATAACTAATGAAAAGTGTGGACAGTGACTTAGAGTGCTAGCATTGCAATGTGCTATCACACCTTCTGACAGAGAAAAGCATTTACTAACACACTTTCAGAAGAACAATCTGTTTAACACAGATTTTGTTCTTCCTGTAGCACTTTGCCTTGTATGCTTAAACAGCACTTGTTTTGCTTTGCCGACTAAACATGGTAAAAGTTCAGTGTTTCTATAGACTACACTGGAATGTCAGGTGCTTATTTAATTGCTTTTGTAGCCAATTTCCTTGCCCCTCAAGGCTCATTAGTCAGTCATCTAATCACGCCATGCAATAATGCACCCTCTGTGTTTCCTCCTTGAGTTCAGGAATATATCTTCATCTGTGTTCCCAACAGTCGTGTCCTTCAGCCACAACCTTTCGGAAGGCTTTCTGATTGGTTGCCAGCATTGCTGCCTGTTCCACATGGAGGTGGATTTTCCCAACACCCATTAATTCTGCTCCACCATCTCCTTAGCCATCTGGAGAAGGAGCTCATGGAAGAGGACTGCTGTTTCTGGAAAAATGTGTGATTTTCAGGTAATGGGTTTGTTGCACCTGTCCACCTGAGGGTTTTACAAAGGTGCCAGAAGGAAATCAGGGAATGCTGCTGAGCTCCCTTCCAACACCTCAGTGAGGACGAGGCTGAAGGGATGGCTGTGGAAGGAGATGAAAAAGCAAGGTGCTAACTTCTGGAGCGGCTGTGAGTCTCAGAGCCCCAGTGAGCTCTGTGTGAGGCTGTGCCTGAACCCCCCAGTACCAGGAGTCAATTGTGGGTTCAGTCCAGTTAAACACTTCATTATTGATGCCATGGTGAGGCACAGTGTCACTCAGCCAGCCTGCTGGTGACACAGAACGGGCTGGCACCCCAGTGCTGCCAGCCCCAGCAGGATGGTGAGATGGGCTGACACAGGTGCAGTGTCCCACAGCTGGGGGGAACAACTTCCAGCTCTGCTGGAAAGGCCCTGGGGTGCTGCAGCCAGGTTGAACAGCCAGCAACATTCCCCGGCTGCAAAGAAGGGCCAGAGCATCCTGGGCTGCAGGAACTGCTCTGCCAGCATGCTGAGAGAACATCCTCCTCAACACCTACCCAGCACAGGTGAGGCCACCCCTGGGCTGCCCTGCCCAGTTCTGACAGCCCCAAGAACAAGGAGAGAGTCCAACCAAGGGCAGCTGAGCTGATGAGGATACCTTAACTTTCAGCTCTCATGTATTTCAGGTTCTGTGGTGCCCAGGGGTGCAGCTCTGAGCTCACAGTAAGGGTCACTCAGCTCTCTGCACACAGCAGGGACACAAAACAAATCCTTTTCCTGCTGCGCACCAAGGACAACTTTCAGGCCCAAAAGCACAAACAAGGGTGGCTGGAGGGAGGAACAAGAAGGATGGGACCTCACAGCTGGGAGCTGGAATTGGACAATTAAACCCCAAAATGTAAATGGACCAAAACTGATCAAAGTGTGAGACCTCGTGACTGTTTGTCCATTTTGGGTCCATTTTGGGTCCACCTTGGGTGTAGCCCTGGCCAGGCTCTTGTCCTGCCCAAGGTGTACCCTAAAGGCCTTTCAATAAATCCCTACTTTAGCCCTGTCCAGTCTCTGTTTCAGGTCAGTGTTCCCAAGGCATCAGTGAAGGTGCTGGAGCATCTCGCCAGTGAGGAAAGGCTGAGACTGCTCAGTCTGGACGAGGTCAGGGGGAACCTCATCAGTGTGTACAAATGTCTGAACGTGGGGTAAAGCCAGGACTGAGCCAGGGTGTTCCCAGGGGTGCTGGGACAGGAGCAGAGGCCATGAGCACAAACTGACAGCCAGGAGGTTCCCTCAGAACCTGGAACTGCTCCTCGGGGAGGGTGATGAGCCCTGGCAGTCACTGGGGTGCTCCAGCTGGGATGTCTCCACCTTGGAGACACCCAAGAGCCATCTGGGCACTGTCCTGGGCAGGCAGCTCTGGGTGTCCCTGCCCAGCACTGGGGCTGGACGACAGCACATCCAGAGGTTCCTTTCTGCCCCTGCCAGTCTCTAATTCTGTTCAACCTACACTGTATGTAAATACACACATTAAAAACCCAAACAACCAAAAAAAAAAAAAACCCTACACAGAATTATCCCCAAAAAAGCAAAAGACATACCCAGAAGAAAATTAATAAATTTAGGCATTTGTAAGTGTCAAGCCATCAGGCAAACAGTATTTTCAAAGCTGAGTTTCAATTCAGTTTAACCAGCTGACTGAGAATTCTTTGGGATCCAGTTTCCAGAGAAACTGACAGGGTGTCACTGAATTAGCACAGCAGTAAGGTTATTTATTCATTTAGTATTTAAAACACCAACAGATGTTTAGGTGAAGTTATTATATACATGGTTTATAGCTAAACACCAAAGAACTGCCCAGCTGCCAGCATACTGTGAAGAATATGTGTTTCTTCTTTTGGGGGGCTGGAGAAAAGGGAAAAAAAAAGAGAGAAATTAAATTTTCCTGAGTAGAATTCTAACAGAAGCAGGGCTTGAAAAGCACCCCATCAGTAGCTACTGGAGCAAGAAATCCCCCATGTCATGCTCTCCAATGCACAGGACACTGCAGCTCCTCAGCTGCTGCATTCTGCTCTTCTGTGCATATACAGAGCAACAAAACTCATTTTAGAGTTTTCTAAATATTGGGATTTAATTCCACAGCAGACAAGAAACAAGGACAATAGGAGCACTGCAAATAATCTACACACAGGCATAGAATTTCTGAGAAATGCAATTTTGGATACAAAATGGTGTAGAATTCTTCTCATAATGGAAAAGTGGCTAGGTTGAAGTGCTTTGGAATAATTATAATATAAAATGAAAAGCTTCTTGATGCATTATATTACTTGAGTTGGAGTAATTCTCTTGAGTTTCTATTTTTAAACCATGATAGTCTGTTAATGAAACTTTTCAAGGAAACTTCAGCTGCAGACAGGGGAAACAAATTGCTGCTAACCCCTTCACAGCTTCAGCTGAAAGTCACCATGAAAGGAGTATTAAATGGGTATCAGTTTCATAGGGGAGAGAACTGATGATTCAAATTTAGGCTTGTATTCAGTTTGTACAAATATAATTTACACAACATAAACCCAGAATCCAAAGAATTTATTACAAAATGTCAAAATATTTCCTTATCAGCATACAAAGTGCCTATCTTAATAAATAAGTAAGTAAATAAATAAAAATAATTTTTAACTGTTCCCTAAAGAGATTTAATGGCTATTTTTTCATCCATTACCACAAAGAACATAACGAATCTTGTTCCAGATACTAGAGGTTGCTCTAAAAGGGAAGAAACCTTATCACCCTCTACAGCTGCCTGAGAGGAGGCTGTAGTGAGGAGGGAAATAGTGACAAGTTGCTCCAGGGTGGGTTTACATTGGATCTTAGAAATAACTTCTTCATGGAAAGGTTTGCCAAACATGGTAACAGGCTGCCCAGGGCAGTGGTGGAGGCACATCCCTGGAGGTATTTAAGACATGCAGATGTGGTGCTAAGGGACATGGCTGAGGGGTGAACTTGGCAGTGCTGGGTTAACAGGTGGATTTGATGGTCTTTCCTCACCTAAACAATTTTGTGATCTCATAAAGCTGGGTTTGGTCCCTGTTCTAAGGGAACCCAAACAAGAACGTAAGAGATTCCTCCCCTTAGGGCAAGAAGAGGAAGAGTTCCTCTCCTTGCAGGTCACCTGCCTGCTCCAGAAAAACCCAGCAAAGCACTTGCCAGGGCCTCAGAGCTCCCAGATTTCCGAAAGTGTATTTTGAATACCCAGCTCACCTCATGGTATGCTCCCAATGCCACGTGCAGCTGCTGAATGCAGGTGTGAGCATCCCAAAGGGCTGCAGAGCACTCCCAGGGCTGCTGAGGATGTCCTGGGCCAGCCCCAGAGCAGCACCCTGCCTGCCCAGCCGTGCAGAGCCCTGCTCCCCACCACCACACACCAGCTTGAGGCCAGCCTGACAGCTTCTGGAGCTTTCCAGAATGGATCTCGATACCCCCAAATCGCGATTTTAAAGAGTTAAAATTTTAGCCAAGGGTTAGAAGCAATTTATATTGATTAGGATGCAAGTTAGGAAAAACAAAAGATAAATTAATGATTATTAAATGCTTAAGCTAGAGCTGGATGATGTATTGCTTGGTATTATGGGCTTGTTTTAGTTGTGTTTATAGAAGGAAATGAAATAGATGGACCATCATGATAAGAGATGGAAACCAATGGGACGTGACCTGCACCTGGACTCAATACCCATTGATCTTGAAGCAGGAGAGATTGGATGGTGCCAAAAGGTCATGAAGGCCTGCCAGCAGTGAGGTAGAAAGAGAAATCTTTCCTGACTTCATCCTTCAAGACCACTGACCCAATTCGAGACCACCAACCCAACTGGAGACCACCGACCCAATTCAAGAGAACTGTGCACGCGTGAAGGACTAATAACCTCATTTTAGTACAGAGCGGGAGTGGGACGTGCTGGGATGATGCACATGTATAAGCATTTTGTGTATGTAAGACTTTGGGGAATAAATAGAGGGCCAAGAGCCTTGTCATTTGCAGGCCTGACTCTAGGAGGTGACTCCCGTGCCAGCCAACGTCACAATAAAACGTAAAACATTCCACTGTCTAACTTTAACTACTTACAGAGTCTTTGTCTGTGATTCTATTGATTTTACTCGACCCGCCCCCGCCCATGCCAGAGTTACACCACACACACCCACACACACCCACAGACATTTCTCTGCTTGCTGGTTAAACTGTCCCAGTTGGGCAGGGCTGAACCTTCACAGCAGCCACTGGCAGAAAACCCATTTCCAACCAACCATGCTAAACTGAAACCCACTGCTTGCTCCAGCCCCACCTCGTCATGTCTAAAACCAGGTAAATGCCACCTACAGATGAAATAAAAGAGTCAGCTCATTCTTCTGCCTTTCCCCACAGGGAGGGCATGCAACCCCATAACACAGTGCAGAGAGCTTCACAGTAATTTGTTTTAATTAAGCAAGTTACTATCAGTTACTATATCAGTCTCCTGACATAGTCTACAGAATATTGCATTTCTTGCGATTCCTGGGAGAGTCTCCACCCTAATGAGACACATTCTGAATAAGAAGGCCATAAAATCTTCCTAGCTTCCATCCAATAGATCAAAATTATGTTATTAAAATATTCAAGAGCCTTTGCTCTCACCCTTCTTTCCCTGGCATTAAGAATAAATCATTCTAATACCAACAGCAGCTAAAGATACCTCTGTATTAATATGCCCATCAAATTGGGCAAAACAAGCATCTCAGGACAGAACTGTTCCTATAGGACATGAAAGAAAGATGACAGACTCCAAAAATTCAGAAGGCAAAGAAGATAAAAGCTTTATTCTCTAATTTCACTACCTTTTTTATAAGCTGTTATGATACAGACTTAACATGACTGGTGAATAGGAACGACACCTCTCTAATCCCATTGGTTAAACTAGAGAAACAGCAAAACACCACCTGGGGAAGATTGTTTTGAGAATGGAGAGTTGTTTTTACAAGGTTGTTTTGAGAAGAAAGCCTCATTGAGAAGTTTTCCCTTGGGAAAGAAGTTGGCAGCTGCTAGCAGGCTAAAAATTCTCTCAGGCTCAGAAATGTCAGCCCCACACAGAACATCTTTATGTTTGGGAACTGAGGGGGTCCTGCAGCCCCTGTAGATATTCTGAATATTGATTATTGAACCAAGCAACCTCCAGAGAGCTGCAGCAGAGACAGCCAGGCCTTGGCACAGGGTACCCCTGGGTGCTGCCCCCAAGGAATACTTGAGTGGGATGAAATAGGCTGAATGTATTTCCTGACAGGAATAAACACCAGCCCCAGCAGCAGCAGATTTGTTTCCAACCTGCTCCACGAGGTGACTCCCCCTAAGCACCATCAGTGCTCCACAGGCCCAGGCTTGGATCTGTTTTTCTCTTCAAGGGAAGCCCTCCATGGGCACAGACTTCTCGTGTGCATTAGCCTTGAAACAGCATTTTTCACCTCTGGGAAATAAAACTCCCCCTTTTTTTTCTTCCCTAAATGAGGATTGAGCCTCAAAAATTAATGCAATGAGACAAATTTACAGAACACAGTGAAACGTCTAACATACAACGCTTAAAACATTTCATGACTGACTAAATGCTGAAAAAAAATCAGGCTTTGAAAACAACTATGTGAGAAATCATCCTTTATTTCCCATTACAGTACCTCACATAGGAGAAAACTGTCATGTGCTGCCTTTTTTTTTTTTTTTTAATCAGCAGCTGCTCACAGACATCCCTGCAGGTGTTTAACTACTGAAATCTCACATTTAAAATAGTGACTTATTTGCAGCTACACTGAATGCACCTCAATTCTGTGCCCAGGATGAAGTACAGCAGTCAGCAAAACACGTTTTCCTACTTTGCCCAAAACCAGAGGAGTCATTCTACTGAGCAACACAGGGAGATGTGGCAGAGCAGAGATCCTTCCGCCTAGCAGAGCAGGCAAAAAAAACCCAAACAAACAAAAAAAAAAGGAGAATTTTCTCCAATGCTATTCTGCCTGTTAGTTCAGCTTCCTTAACCAAAGTCCATCCTTAATTTAAAAAGCAAATCAA
This sequence comes from Acrocephalus scirpaceus scirpaceus, assembly GCA_910950805.1. NCBI lineage: Eukaryota > Metazoa > Chordata > Aves > Passeriformes > Sylviidae > Acrocephalus > Acrocephalus scirpaceus. The sequence continues at coordinate 3,727,126 of OU383786.1, read as the reverse complement.
ACATTCTCAACATCTGTTGCAAGGTCCACATCAAGATGTTACAGGGCAGGACGATGCTGTCTGTAAAGGGTTAGAAATGGAGCAGGATTCAGAGCCAGAACTGAAAGTTCCCATTCCAGGGGCAGCCAGCAGCTCCCACTGCCACTGTCCAGCCCGGAACAACACTCCAGCCAAAAGCATTTGGTAATCCTGACCACAGGGCTGCTCCAACCCTGCTCTCCCAGAGACTTGGTGGCTGGAGGGGCTTCGGGAGGGAGCCCAGGGCCCCTCCTGGGCACAGGTGGAGAATGAAGTTGGGTGGAGAATGAGGTTGAGTCAGGGAAGAAAAGTGTGTGTGTGTTTTCTCTTTTTAATTTTTCCTCCCCCCCACCCAGCTCTATTACAATTGGCAATCAAATAACTCAAGGTGACTGTTTTTTCCCCCGCAGACAACTGGGGAGTGATGTCCCCCTCTGTATCTGACCAGAGGAGGATGAACAGAGAGCTGTGCTTCAGCAACAAGCACAGCCACACTGCTGACCCCCAGGAACAGCTGCTCCTGGACAAACAGCAGGGTTTCTCTTCTCTGGGGAGAGACTGCAGGATCAGCAGGGTGTGCTGGGACAGGTGTGCTACGTGATATTTGCTTCACCTGTTCTCTGTTTATGCTTCAAGAGACTCACAGTTTTGATGTTTGCTTTCAATCAACACTTAATCCCATCAATTTCTTCTCCCTTGTGTCCATTCCATGAGCTCTGCAGAAGCCATGGAGGCAGGAGGAGCAGGTCCAGTGCTGGGAATGTCCCCATGAGGTGCAGCTCACAGGCAGGGTGAGCCACAGTGCTCCTTATCGTGCAGTCCTGACTCTTCCATTACCAGAAAGACTGGAATGAGACTTGACTTTTCTCAAGTATTTTTACAGTTTTCAGTTTCTGGTCTTCAGGAATTCTGTTAATTCCTTTTGGAACAAGTGAAATAATGCCAAAACAGGATAAATTTGCACCTGTGCTCCAAGAGTGTGGGCCTGACATTTCTGAGTCTGAGACAATTTTTAGCCTGCTAGCAGCTGCTAACTTCTTTCCCAAGGGAAAATTTCTCAATGAGGTTTCTTCTCAAAACAATCTTAGAAAACAACTATTCTTTCTCATAACAATCTTCCCCAGGTGGTGTTTTTCCGTTTCTCTAGTTTAACCAATGGGATTAGGGAAGTGTCATTCCTATTCACCAATCATGTTAACTCTGTATTGATGTACCTTATAAATAGGTGGTAAGAATTAGATAGAAAAGCTTTCTATGCTTTTGCCTTCTGAAGTATTTTAGAGTCTTTCATCTTTCTTTCGTGTCCTACAGCAACACAGGAGATTATCCTTCCTTTGCTCAGAACCTGCAATTTCAGAATCTGAGTCTGTGTTTAACGCTGCTAACTCGTCTGTGCTTAGGGTGTGACTCCATCCACACCATCGCTTCCAGGGCTGGTTCCACTTGGTGCTCCTCTCTTTTGGGCTCACATCTGTGGGATGTGCAGCCAGCAGCTGGACACAAACCCTGCAGCAGTGCAGCACGCATTGCACAGCTGGACCTGCTCAGCCCTGAGGGGCTGCGGCTGCAGCACCTTGGCAGGAGCTGCTGCTTTCCTGGTCAGAATAAAATGCACCAGGCATGCAAAATGTGCGGGACAGGAAGCTCCCTATTAAGAATGTGGGGAGTCCTACAGATTTGGGGGTTTCCTACAAAATTCAGTTGGTTGTTCCCTCAGTGCAGTTAAAAGAGCTCTCACAGCACCTGACAGTAAAGGAAAAAAAGGAAAGAGCACAGAGGTGGCAATTTGCCTGGTGTCCTGGAAAGCCCTGGGAAAGGAAACCTTTAAGGAATTAGGAAGGATAAGCTACTGCCAAGTTAAAAAAAAATAATCTTTAGGTTAAAAGTTTTTTGCTGAACTTTGTTGTTAAAACTGAATTGCAATCAGAAGTTCTACTGCTGAGAATATCTTATCTTTCCTGTGTTATTCTGATGATTCCATATTATTTCTGCATAGAAAAAATAAGGTAGTTTAAGGAACAGAACAATGAACTCTCTAGAATTTCATTATTAATGTCTCCCAAAATCACCTTGTATGAAAATCATATCACAGATGTAATTTTGGCCACACTTTCAGCATCCCCTGCTGCAGAGGCTGCAGCGAGGCTGCTCTGCCAGGGAATTACAGTTTGCCTTCTGTGAATGCTGCCTGGGGAGGTATCAATTCTGTCTGTCTAGGACACATCACCTTTACAATACCTCGCTTTGCTCCCACGAGGAGGATCACATTTTTCATTTATTTCAGGGAGAGAAGAGTCTGTAGAGATGCATTCTTGCTTTGGTTTATTTGGTCTGTCCCCAGTTACCATATTAGGTGACTATTTCTCAATAAGTCACCTGTCCATTTTCATCAAAGCACCTGCCACTCATAGGAGTATTGCCCAGGGCTTTATGCATCCATTTCTGAATGATTTTCCCATTAATCTCTTCCAAAATGTACAAATGCATGCACACAGGAAAGTGTAAATCCCAGTCAAATGGAAGTTGTGCTTGAAACAAATAAATTTACATGTAAAGTTTGAAAAGCTCTCAGAGCACTGTTGGTAAGTAACTGATTTAAAGATTAATTGTATCACTGGTGCTTCGATCCACGTGTCTGTATAACCACAAGGAAACCAGCCCCCTTTACCCATTTTTACTGCCTACATCTGCCCAGATAAACCCTCTGTGTGCAGCAGGACAGAAGCTGCAGGACCAATCCTTCAGGCTGACCACAAGCTCCAGGGAAATGCCATTTTTCAGTACTGGTGTGAGGTGTGCTAAAGCAGGATGGAAATTCCAAACATTTTTGCCTCATTTTCAGGAGCCCAAGGTGCAACAGCACTGCCAGCTACACAGGGGGACTGAGGACATGGATGTTTTGCAGGTTTTCAAAAGGCAGACTCAGGGGGCTGTTAATAAGAGTCAACCATCAGAAAGTGCTGTCACTGCCATGGAGGGAAAGATCTCAAAACAGGATATAGCTTCTTATTTTTTTTTATTCAGTGGTGGAAAAATGCTTTTTGGTTTTTATTTTCACTAAAAAAAAAGATAAGATGAATACATATTTAAACATTGCATGTGCAGACCCCTGTATAACTATATTTACTTTTTTTTCCCTCTGTAAAATAAAATGAAAAGAAAACTATAATTTTGTGGTATCTTCCATTCAGCTCCAGAAGAGCAAGCAAAAATCTGAATGAAATGGCATTAGTGTATCATGCAAATGTTGCTCAGGACTAATTGAAGCATGATATTCAACAGGATTTTGGGGTGCTTGTCAACATCTGTAGAAACTGAATTAAGGACAAATGCAATAAAACCAATCTTTGAAAATAAAAATACCTTCTTCCCCACCTGCAACCCCAGCAACACTGTACTTTGGGGGGGTTTGTACTCCAGAAATATCTTTTTTAGGTACCTTGCCTGCCTTGATTCTCATTTGCATGATCTGAAAATCACTCCAACAGCGAGAGATGAGGAGAAGCAAGGAGTAAGTCACAAAGAATAGGTCTGGCACATAAACAAATGCTTTAAGATGACAGAGCTTGAGGAGAGAGTTGAAGAAAGAGGAAATGTAAAATAAATTTCTCCTTGGAAATGTAATTAAAAACCCTGAAGTGACAGCTACACTATTTTATGACTGTGAATTTACAAAAAAAGAACACACCAGGCCAAAAGGAGATCAGCTCCTTATGAAAAGCTGAAGGAAAGGGCCTTTTATCTTCCGCCAGGATTCATGGTGAACACACAGAGGCACCAAGGGCTCCGGGTGATGAGAACTGGGCTGGACAATGGCCACAATGACCAGAGTGAGGCTGCAGCTGATGTCAGAAGGAACCCAGTGTCTCCTTGGCCCTGTGCAATGTCCATCCCTGCACAGGGACCCAGAGCTGACACACCCTGGGGGACACAGGAGCCCAGGTTCAGGGGGAGCCTCGGGGTGGTCCCTGTGTGCCCTTGGAGCTGTCAGGGGCAGGGATCCAACCTGGATCCCCTGGCACCAGGCCCTGCCTTCTGCTGGCGGCCACAGGTCCCAGCTGAGGAAAGCTCCATGTGGGCAGCCCCTGCAAGGGCAGCCTGCCACAGTCCCTGCTTTCAAACTGGGGTCAGCACCCAGGTGAGGAGTTCTCATCCTTACACACTCTGTGCCATCACTGCACTCTCAGGGAAGGGAGAGTCTTCCCCACAATGTCATAATGGCATTGATTTTTGAAATGCAAGGAAGACAAGGAACAGCTCATCTGGTTTTTATTACCGTGTATAAACAGTGGCAAAATAATCTCCAAATTAGAGAGACAGATTTGATTAGACACATCAGAGTTCAGACACACACCCTGGCCAGGCAAACAGAAGGGAGAGTGCCAGCATGCTCAAAATGCCTCACAATATAGGGAGGGAACCTACACAGGAAACAAAAACCTCATTTAGAAGCTAAGGTGCAATTCTAGCAATGACAGCCTCATTTGGCAAAGGATTTTACACTCCATGCCTCACGCAGTCTGAGGAGGAGTTACACACAGTGAAAGCTGGTGTGTACACAAAGGTCGTGCCAGCCTAGGTCCAGAAATAAATCCCTTTTCAGCAAAGTACTTAAACCAAACAGGCCTGCATTGCCATGGTGTTACAACACTTACTATTGCTATAATATTTCATCCCAGGGAAATTATTGTGTAAAACAAAAGGGCTGTATGACAAGAACATACTGACATCTGCTGGCTTCTCCAAATGCACTTCTCTCAAGATTAGGATTTAATGTCCTCAGCAGGTTTTCCCTATCTAATGGGCTGCATAAAAAATTAACATTGTCTATCTCTCAATATACAAATTAAACCAGTTATTCTGTAGTTGCAAATGTTAAAGTGCGTGTGACATTCTGTGGTTAAACAATTCGCACAAATATACTTCTCTTCCATATTTGACTTCTAAAGGATCACAGGAAATTACTTTTGCCTAATTTGTATGAAAACACCCAGTGATAGGGCACAAAATTTACATTCAAATAATTACTTCCCTCATTTCCTGGCCAACAAAAGACCAGTATTTCCAATTTACTATCCAAAGCTGTAACTGGAGCTGTCACTCAGGCCAGGCTCATAATGGCAGTATTGTTTCACAGTAATGATCAGCCAATTAAAAGACCAGATTTTATTTGTATTAGCACTGTGGCCAAAGGAGACATGCAAAGATAACACACAAATCACCTAGCACACCTGTCCAGAGTAATACCTGAACACAGCAGAGAAGATCAATTATCTCTTATCATTCACCATAATCAACACAGGCATTTTGATAACCACAATATAGTGCCAAAGCCTGAACAGCTTCCACACCTACAGCCTGAAGAAGTCAGAAATTCCAGCTAATACATGCAGCTCCTAAAGCAGCTCTAACCTGGCATCCCTGTGAATAGGGAATATTCTGTAAATCTTCATGCACTCCTAAATTTATTATTTGAAAAGGGTGTGATAAATTCATTTAATGCTTGCTGTAGGAATCCTAGCTTAGCATTTCCTCCCTCGTGTGCTCTATAACACAATGCTATGGATGACAATTTAAACACAAAATAGAAGGAATTCAAAATCATAATTTGCAGTGTCAGCAACTCAGATGTGTTGCATTTAGTTACTGGGGCATAAATTTGGTATTAGAAACAATGATGCAAATCATCAAATAATAACAGTTGCCACGCTGGGCTTAGTGCAGATCATAAACACCTCAATATCTCTGAATTTCCACATCAACTATCAGCTGAAGGTCAATTCCTTTTATCAGCTCATTAGCTAAACACATTTCAGAGTTGTGAAAAGGGAAATGAAAACCACAAATTCACCTTTTGAATGCATTATTTGAGTAAATTCCTCCTGCGTGCACTCGTGTGTTCTGCTGAGTGCACCACCCTGCCAGGCAGGACCACCCATAATCCAGTGTCAAGCAGCAATAGCACTGTGCTACAACATTCATTTGGAATTCCCTTTCAATTTCCTCATTTCAGACAGTTTATTAAATTATTTAAACTTCTTATATATTAAACATCAGCAGAGAAAATTCTGAGGGAAAAAAAAATAATAAAAGGAAGGGGAATACATTGTTCCCCTAAAAGTCTCCTACTCTTTAAAAGGTGATTCCGGATTCTTCAAATTCACAGATGACAAGAGCCAGCCTTCCAGCAGAGTGAGAGGAAAAATGCATCCTTTGGAGATCCCCAAAGGCAGTTTTGGCCACAAGATCCCTGTTTGCCCCACTCAGCCTAGCACACACTACTGCCAGAGCCATTGCACAACTACCAGGATTGGGGCATTAAAAATATATAATAATAACAATAATTAATTAATTAATAAAAAAAACAGCTTTCCTCTTATCAATTCAGAGGCCTCAAAATGACCCTCGAAGGTGCCAGCTCCACTGTGAGCTGCCCTGATGTGGACTGGCAAAAGTGATGAAGGAGGCAAGAGGAGAAGCACCAATGGTACATGATGAAAGGACATCAGAAGTGTTCCTCCTCCCCATTATGATCAATATCCTTTCCTATTGATTTGCATGATAGAAGGTCTGGAGAGCTTCTGGGGCTCACTTTGGAGACCTTCAAAGAAGAACCAGGAGATGAAACTACGTGGCATGTTAAGTAGCAAAGGAAGCAGGCAATGCATGATAACACAGCACAGCTCAGGAGTCCTTTGCTCTGGCCATGTGCAAACACTGGCTGAGGCTGAGCTTCTTAAAACAATACTGAGATCTGCTGCTAGGACAGCTTTGATTTAAACACAGGTACAGCAATAAAGCTGCCAAGTTTTAGATTTCCACCTCAGATTTCCCTCAGCTAATAAAGGTGCATCCACTTATGCAACGAATAGAGCATTCCTTCATTGGCAAAGTGTGAATCTCAGAGCAGAGCACACATGATGACTTGTAGTGGTTTCACATTCGCCATTTTTCTGTTTTCTCAAGATTAGTGTAGTGGTTTGAGTGTCTCCCAGAATCATCTGCTCCTTCTCCTGCTGTGAGATAGGATTTCACTTTTTTTGCTAAACCACCACATGACTACAGTTTGATTTTGGCAAACAGAAGTCCGAAATGTGCAGGTAGGAAGAGTTTATCACCTTTCTCACTCTCCATTTCTACCTCACTTGCATTTAACTTCCTTGTGAACAGTATGATCATGTACCAGTTTGTATGAGAACTATTCCAAGGACTAGAGAAAACTTTATTCAATCTAATTTGTACCTTAAGAACTCTTGAGTAACTTAAAAGATAGCCTCACCCTGAGAAACTTCAATAAATATTTTTTTTACATAGAAATTAGTGTCCAGTCTTTTTGCTTCTAGCACAGTCAATGACACAATATTTAGTGGCTTCATTGGGGAAACAACTTTTACAATTTTAGGATTTCCTATCCACTAGAAATACTTGCATTAGAAATTTGGATTCATTTTTTAGTCTACTGCTTTGTAAAAGTGCAAATATGGAAAGAGAAGAAAACTCTACGTTACTTCTAATATCAAGGGAAACTTCCTAAATTTCCTTTACTTTGCTTGCTTGCAAAGCTGTAACACAGCAAAGCATCACACTGACTACTAGATACACTTATTAAAAATTGCATGGTTTAAGACATGTTGATAAAGGAACAGTGATATTAAGAATTATTGTTTTATTCATCAACACAACTCCCCACAAAACACAACAATTATTAAAAATGCCCCCCAGGCTGTCAGGCCATGTCAATCAGCCACAAGCTGAGCTGGTGACACAGACCCTGCCAGGCCCATCACAGCTCTGTGCTCATCACTGGAAAACAAATCTGCAGCCCAGGTGATGGTGCTGATTGGAACAGAGGTGCTAGTAACCATTAACTTTGCAGAGACTTGATTTTTACCTATATTTATTTCCTGTGATGTGTTTTCCTAAATTTGATCACTTTGATTGCCTGAGCTTTAAAATGATTACTTCTTTTCATTGCAGAGAGGGTTTTTACCCAGTACCCAGAGATGGGATCATGACCTCACTGTCCCTTCCAGCTGCCCCACAGTCCTGCAGAACCCTTTACACCACAGCACAAATTGTGACACACTCTGGATTCATTATAGCAGAAGGGCACCTTTGTATTTAGAACACAATAAAGTATTTAGGTTCCCATCCAGCCAAGTTTGTACATAATGAGATTTCAGGTGACACTGGTGTCCTTTTTAAAACCCACTCAAGTTCTGCCACACACACGTTTTGAGGAAGGCAGCGCTCTGCCTGCACTGAAGCAGCAGTTTGAGTCCTTTCAAAATCAGGAACACAACCACAAGCACTGAAACAATTGGCTAAACCACATTAAAAGGTAAACATGTAAGGAGTGTTATCATCACAAGTTGATTACAAACCCTCCTGCAGAGCAATGGCAGTTGCTGGAAACAAAACGATGCCCACAGTGTTTGAAGGGGCCAAACCAGCTGACTGCATCGTGCTGCCCGTTTGAAGCAATATGTCCCAAGAAGAAGTGATTAATCAGGTGGCTCATTCGATATGGCAGATCCCAGAGTGAGGATGAAAGATCATATCAGCACCAAAGCTGACTGATGCAGAGGCTTTTTACAGTGGGAGGAGTAAAAGACAGCTTCAGTATCAAAGAACGTGTGGTTTTAGCACAAGGCTCACGCAGAGCAGGAGGATCTGTACCCCAGAGAGCCCATGCACCAGGGCACAGGTAAATCCCACCCTGCCCCACCTCACCACTGGGCTTTAGGGCTGATTTTTCCCAGAGTGCCACAGGATCCTTAATAACCAGTTACAGCCAGAGATTCAGCACCAAAACCAAGTGAAAGCAACGTTGTAAAACAGAAATAACGAGACCAAAACACACATCACAAACTCACCAGGAATACTGGAGACTGGAAAACAATAAGAATGAACTAATCTGGTTTTAGGCTGAGGCCATTCACAGGGAAGCAAGTGTATGGAACATGCAGTATGGCCAATTTGGATATTTGGCAAGAGCCCAGCACTGGTAATGACCAAGGCAAACCCGATGGGTCCCCCATGGAGGCAGCTGCAGCCTGACACAGCATCACAATGGCAACCAGAGCAGGGCACCAGCAAGGGAAGGAGCCATTTGGAGAGTGTCCTAAATTAAGGAGTGGGAAAAGGGTCTAATATCACAGAAAGATCAGGAGGATATCTAGATCCATTCATCTTCCTGCTGGGTCACTCTGTGTGGCTCAATTCAAACTGCTCTCTGGGACTTCCTTAGCATTTTTATTATTGCAGGCTCAAAATGGGTATCACCATGTGGCAGATGACATTTTAGGCAGCTTATCTTCAATGCTAGAGGAAAGGACATTTAGGTAACTACTTACAGACACAGTGCACTGCCTGTAGTGGAGTGACACTTTTTTTTTTTTATTTTGGTTTAAATCCTGGAGCTTCACTGTAGAGTTTCATTGTAACAGGAGAGAATATTTCATATTATTTCCTGAGACGCTGATCAGAGAGAACCACCCAGTAGCATAACTTACAACTGATGCTGCAATGTATTTTCCCACAGAAGTAGGAAGGCTGAAAGTGCTCTATGGTCAAAACCCACACAGACTGTGCTGCATCCCAAGGCAAATGTTACAGAATTACATCCATTTGAGGACAAAAAGATTATTCTGAAAGCAGCGTTTAATACTGTATTCTACAATTTCACACAGGCGCTGTTTACAGGTTCTTTATTTACAATCAAAATCATTTGCTCAACAAAATATCTCCATAAAACTGCATAACCCTTAATTTAGGAATGAGTGTTAACTACGAAACAGTCAATGAACAGGGCAGACAAAGACAGCAATATTGGCTCTGACAGAGACTACCAAGCCTTTTTCCTGCATCAGTGCCATTCAACTTTGTCTAATTTCTCTCTCCTCAAACCCTAAATTACCAATCCTCAACAACACATGGAAAAACTCAGACACCTAAGGGCCTGTTTAACTAAACATATTGAAAAGATAAAAGCAGAAACCCAAGAACTGGCCATCCAGAGGAAGTGCAATGCTGATTCACCAGCCAAACCACTTTTGTGAGAGATGACTGCCATTAATCATTGAACAGACACAGAAAAGATACGCTTTTTCAAGACAACAAGACAGTTACACACTTTTATTTGGAAATCCAGGGCTCTGGATCTGTTTGAGGTGCACAACAGACTGTCAGTTCTGTAAGACAACAGCATGACATGTGTGACTGTTTTCTACATGTGTTTCACATGTGTAAGCTGCAGGAAAGATAAAAAAGCCTCAAAACACCCAAAGGACAGACTACAGGATGAGCCAAGTCCGAGGAAAGCAACTGCACCTCCACCAGGGCAGCACACGTGGATTTAGTGTTTTATCTCATGTGAAGATGGGGCTGATTTCAACCCAGCAAAACTTATTTCCTTTAACAGAAGTACAAGTGTCCAACACAACCACCCTTCCTTCCACCTGTGCACAGGGGTTCTTCCACCTTCTCTACAGCTGCTGGAACCATTGGAGGGTTTAATTTGAAATAGTGGCACTGCCTTGCTTAAACATTCTCCTAAACTTCCAACCCACATTTTCACATACCCACACCTTCAAAACAATACGCTTTTAGAGTTGGGAGTTTCTACATCAAGTTTGAGTTTCCCAAATTTCTCAAGAGAAAAAAAAACAAAAAAAGGTATTTTCAGGCCAGCTTCCTACTGCTCTGATCATATAATGTTTGCTCACAACTAATAGAGACTGAACTCAGAGACAATAAAATCCTTACAAAACTTATTGAACCAGCAGCCAGGAGAGCAAGATATTATGGGTGTCCTCATCGAGAAAATTGGTCAGCACACATTCATACTTTATTTGATTCTAGGAAAAAATCCAGTGGAAAAGCAAATAATAAAGGCCCAAAAGTAAAGGAAAAATTTGAATCCCAACTACCACTGCAGCAGACTCAAATCAAAGAACTACAAAACACACAGAGAGCTGAGAGTCACTAATTTCCCACTTGGGGCATTCCCTTAAGAGTTGGACTTGATCCTTGTGGGTCCCAGAATATCCTATGGGTGTGATTCTGTGAACTCCAGCTCTCACTACCACTGCTTTAACTCTGAGGAGCCTACAGACAGCAATTGCTTGGAGTGTATTTTAGGTTGTATCATTGAAATTCACTTTTTTAGCACTGTAACCTCTTCTCGCTGTATCCTAAACTTTCCTGGCCAGGGGTTGTGCACTGGAGAGCTGAAGCCAAGTGTGCTGCAAACAGAAAATCTGTGTATTTGTAGTGTTTGAATGCTGGTCCCAGGCAGCTGCACCTGGCCCTGCAGTCAGCCCCGTGATGTTTACCTTCAAGTGATTTAGTTTTGCGTGTTTGCCCTCTCACACAGTCGAGCTCTCAGCTCACCCTGCTATAACCGTGCTCCCTCACACCTTCCCAGCTGAAGCACAGGCAATTATTTTAATGGATCTCAGTTTGCTCACACAAATTGTGCTGTGTTGTGTTGCTTCTGCACGCCCTCCCTGGCTGCCTGCAGCCAGTCCCCTGCTGCCACACGCTCCCAGTTTGTGGCACAGTGCTTCCCACTGCCAGGAGTTACCTGAATTTTAGGGCACTGAGGGGCAGAGGCAGGTCCTGCGGCACCTGTCAGTGTACACCCACATTTACTGTGCTCCTTGCAGCTGTTAGCATGGGAACATCTTGCTGTTTGGAAACACGGCATTTCAGAACTGCACACAAAGTTGCACAATGTTCAGGAGTTTTTAATTGGCTTTGACAAAACTGCCACAGAGCTTCAGTCTTATGTTAGAGACACTTAACCAACTTCTGAAAGATACATCCTTACAGAATACCAAACAGTTTCTTTCCCCTTGAAATGAGCCAAGTCAATACCTCACAAAATACCTTGGATTTTGGGATATTCCCTAAAAACATCACTTATAAATATTCTTCCTTCTGGACATGATCTCTGCAAAGCACAAAATCTAGAGCAGAAGAGAGACGTTAAGCTACACCTGTTTGGCAGAAAATAGTATTTCAAAGTACGAGCAGCCTATTTCTGGCCCTTGGTGCTGCTTGCAGGCCAGCTGTGAGCCATCCTGTGAATCCAACACGACCAGCCCTTCCTACTCCACAGAATTCCACCAACTCCAGCACTGCTGTTGCACCACTGGCAACCCCAGCATCCCAGAAGGGATTTTCCAGCTCCTTTCAGTTAGCTTACCATTTTTCTGGTCAGCATTTTTCATTGCATCAGCTTGAAGGACACAAATAAAATTATCTAATTGGCACTAAGTTGTCATTTCTGGCACAGTAAATTTTTAGCACAATAATAGTTATGAAGGGAAAGTGTAATAAATACTGAGAGCTACATAAGCAGTTTTTAATCATTAAAGCAGACATTCAGGATAGGTGATATAAACACTATCTGCTGATAACATCTGCAAGAATGCACAACATGAAGTGTCAGAGATGGCATTATACTCCCCAGAATGAGGACTTGCACTAAAAAATAATTGGAAAATTCAACTATTTAAATAAAAGAACAGAACTACTCATAAGAAAGTATGACTACTAAGACAGCTAAGCAAAGAATTCAAAGAAACAAAGAATTCAAAGAAACAAAGACTAAGAAAAAGTAAAAAAAGGCTTCTCATTAATGACTTGGGGAAAGATCCTCAGAGACAGGAGCTTTCTGCTCTCAGGAAATAGTACAGCTCCAATTTTGCTCAATGGAGTCATCAGAAGTTCTGCCACAGATGTTTGTGATTTCAGCCTATCAAGACCAGAAACAGTCAGGAGCCCAATAAATGTTCTGTTTGCCACTCTTTTAAGCTCTGTCTGTTTTCTTGCTTCCTAACTCTTCAGTTGTGTTCACACTCCACTTTTACAAGGCTCTGTGAGACAAGAGGATCCCCATCTCCCACAGGAAATGGGAAGGAGTCAAGATCCAAGAATTAAGTAGAGGGAGTTCTGACATGCATAAAACAAACACATTTTTCAGCTTCTATATATTCTCCCAGGCTGTACTATGATCTGTTATTCTTAATTATGTAAGAGTCATCTTTTTCAGACAAGTACACCTTTCAGACAACAATATGTTAAACGCAGCCATACCTTCAATAGCTGTAAATAATATTTCTTCTTGTGGTCAGCACTTAGGAGCTCTCTACCCTTTGTGGTATATAATGCTTCTAGTTAGATTTAAAAATCAGATCATGCCATTTCAAACTACAAAGTGAAAAATTAGCAATGGTGGATTTTTTAACTCAGCTTTGGTCTCTCCTTCATTTCCAAGCAGCTCAACCTCCCCCAGTGCAAGCAGATACTGAACAGCTCCTTGGTCCTGAACAAAGCTTACCTGTCTGCACAAAGAGAGAGCCAGGGGACTATTTCCATTACTTTCCTCCTAAAAGCCTGGCAGAAACTTGGTAAATCCAGCATTTATATAGGGCTGGCAAAGAAGCAGTAGGTCTCCCACAAAGCAATGAAAAAGAATACTGAAAGAGCCTGACTGGCCATAGCAGAGGGAGAGTTTGAAGGGAACCAGATCAGATTCTTTAGAATATAATAGGTAAGAGCATTACCAAGAAGAAAAAAAATTCATGCAAAAGACAGCAAAAGCAGGAAGAAAAGTAAGAGGAGAATGGGAATACAAAAAGTACACAAAGTGTGCCATCAGAGATGACATACGTACGAGCTGATCCTGCCTTGGGCAGGAGCACAGAGGCTGCCAACAGGAGTGCCTGAGTGCCTCCTGGCCCTGCTATTCCGTGTTTAACTTCAAGGGACTTTGAGCAGGGAGCAAAGACTCACTTCAAACCCACCAGCGCTGGCAGCCATGGCCTCAGGACAGAACACTCCCCTCCGTGCTGCAGCAGCAACGCAGCCAGAGTCACGCAGGATCATGCATGCAGGCACCACTGACACGGCTCTCAGGGCTGGGAATTACTGCACCTTGCAGTCCCGCATGTGTGCCCGTCCCCTGTGCTGCAAATGGAGCACATCAGGCACAGGAATTCACAATCCCACCCTCTTCCTCGACACTTGCCTCCTGACAGTATTTCTGTCATTAAAGGGTAACCCTTTCATGAAAGCCAGAGCAGCATCCCCATCACGTCAAGGACACCAAGTACTTCAATTACAAGAACTATAAAAATCATCAACATACTGTGAATTTTATTCATTACATTTGTCAGCTCTATTACTGATACTCAGCTAAGCACTAATAGAAAAAAGAAATACAGTCTTGACATTAGACAGATTTCATTTCAGGAAATGCCGGATCCTTTGTCTAATGTATTTACCAGAAGAATAAACTGTAAATGAGACTTGGGAAGCCAAGCCTTCAAAGCCTGCATAAGATAGCAAGCACATTGTAACTATAATCAGAATTCCTACATAAAAATAGCTTCCTCAAAACCCAATAATGCAAAACGTTCTAGTAAAAGTAAATAAAAATCAATTAAAAATACCCGCTCTAAATCACTACTGTAATCCTGATAACTGGAGCACGTGGTATCAACCACCTTCCTGAAAACTAAACGATCTATTGACATACATATCGAAAATTCACACAGCCCCACTACTCTTCCCAATATATAACTTCTCAAGTAGCTATGACTATTTGATTTCTGGAACTTAATTATTTGATTAGGAGGGCTAGCTCTGTTTTAGACTGCAATTCATCCACCATCATCAGTCTCTACCACAGAGTGACAAAACCTTGCTTCTACTTTTACAGCCCATGCACACCACTGTTTCCACACTTCCGAATGACAAATGAAACACACATTATCTTTCCTCTCTTAAGTATCATCGAGTCTAGAGAAGTGAAACAAGGTACTTGACATTCTTGGGACACCATCAGCAGCGTCTGCTGTGTTTTATGCTCCATCTCGCCTTAAATAAGCTGAATTTTATTTAAAGTGAAAAAAACCAGTCAACACTAAACTTACTTCAGAATGTAACATACTATACCACATTTGCAATTCACAGAGTAGATAAACAAAAGCTGCAGATTTGGACAAGATCTTTCACACTTCGCTGATGTGAATCACTCCAGTCAAACTTCAGACCACATTCGTTTCACCATCTGCGCGAGCCACGCTAAGTTGGCAGCTCAGTGTCCAACAGCCACATCACAAATTTTGGAAGCGCACGACGTGTGCCGCTCTGCCATCGCAAACCCTTCTCCCCGGGCACAGCCCTGCCCCTGCTGAGGAGCGGCATCCGAAAGGAGCTGCCTGGACACCCTGCACGGGCGCAGTGTCACACACCTGCACCGAACAGGTATCAGGGCAACAATGGTACTTTTTTTTCTTCCCTGATAGAGGCATGCAGGAGAAAAAGGTCTGATGAATCGCCAATAAAATCAGCAAATACCGAGGACTTACAGGCAGGTAGTTTCCCAGCAGTTAAATATCTGCGCTCTTTTAACGAGCGGCTCGGCAGAGCCCCGAACGCCCATGTTCCTCGCCGTTCCCCGTGTTTGGGAGCCACCTCCCGTGCCGCCGCTCTGCCCGCAGCCCCTCGCACGGCGCTTCGCAGGCGACAGCGGAGGCGGCGCGGTGCCCCCGACCCGCGGAGAGCGGGCATTCCTCCGCTCCGGCCCCGGAGCCCCCCGAGAGCCCCCCGGCCGCGCATCGCTCCCCTCCCTCCGCCCGGGCCGCCCCGGGAACTTTCTGGCCGCGGCCCCCGCGCACCTGCCGGGCAGCTCCGCTCCGCGCCCCGCGGCCCCGCCGCCCCCGCGCGGCTGCGGCCCCGACTCACCATAAAGAGGCGAGCGGAGGCGAAGGGTCGCGGCGCTTCTCCCGAGCGGGGCGGGCGGCCCCGGCAGGCAAGTGGCAGCGGGACGCGGCTCCCGCCGCCGCCGCAGCCCCTTCCCGCGGGCAGCGCCGCCGCCCTCGCTCACCGCCGCATGCCGCGCCCCCCGCCGCCGCCCGGCTCCCCCCGGGCTCGCCGCGCTCCGGCAGCGGGGCCCCCGCCCGGACCGCCCGCGACCTCGGCGGGCGGCGGCGAGCCCCCGGGGGCGGCCCCGCCGCGGCGGTGGGGGGAGAGCGGGGGGCGAGAGGCGGCTCCGCCGCGCTCCGCTGGGCCCGGGCGCGGCCGGCGGCAGCCCCGCACCGGCCGGACACGGAGCTCCCCGGCGCGGAGGCGCTGCCGCTCGCCAGCCGGCGCGGAAAGTGCCTCGGCGGCGGGCGGGCGGGCGGAGGTGACCTTCAAGCCCGGCGGGGCGGGCTGGGGCGGGGAGGGCGAGAGCGGCGGGGGAGCCCCGGCGCCGGGGGAGGCGGCGGGGGCGGGATGCGGAGCGGCGGGACGGCGGCGCGGGCCCGGGGGGAGCGGGGCTCCCCGGCTCCGGAGGCGCGGCCCCGCCCGGCACTGGCGGCCGCGCGGCGGCGCCCGGGAACCCGCGGGGCTGAGCGGGGCCCGCCGGCACCGGGGATGGCACCGGGGATGGCACCGCGGCAGGGCTCTCCGCCGAGCCGGAACCTTCCCGGGGCAGCGGCGGCGCGGTCGCAACTTTGCATCCCCGGGGCTCCCCGGGAGCCGAGAGAGAGAGCTGCGCGCATCCCCAGCCCGAGCGGGAGCCAACACACACCGAAGCGGCGCTGGGGAAATTCCTGATTAAAACGATGCCCTTGGCGATCCCCAGCCATCGCTGCCGGCTTCCTTCCCCTTCCTCTTGCCCAAAGGAAACCAAATCTTGCGCGAATTCTAATGCTCACCTAGTGAGAAGGGCATCGCAGCATTCCTGAAGGCATGAATTACTGTTAAATGGGGCTGACAGCAGCTATTGACGAGAAAGTTTGGGGGGAAAAAAAACCATCAAGACCTGTCAGAACACTGGCTTGTCCTTCTCAATACATTAGGTATTAAGTCTGTTGCGATCAAACGTTTTTGTGCTGTTCAACCTTCAGCTACAATAAATTAATGCCACTGAGACTTACTCCAGCATGTGAACTGGTATCAATTACAGATGGGGAGTGTGAGGATCAGACAGATGTGCTGCCTCCTGTGGGGTAGGAGTAGGGAGTTGTTTTAAGCACCGAGATGGAAATGCAAAGCAGTTAACAATCAGGTGATAACGAGGAGGCAAGCTTTAAATCATAGGCGTGTGGTCCCTTAAAAAAAGTTTATATGAATAATCTCCCTATAAACTTTTTCATCTGTGCAGAAAATAAATACAGCCAAGTCTTTGTAAGTTGAAATGCTGTTCCCACATCGATCATGTACAGAAGTACCTCAAAAGCACATATCTGTATCCCTCTGCCTCTCCTGACAGATTTGGGGCTTGGCCTATTTCTGCTGCTATTTTAAGGCCCAAGGTGTGATCCTGGATCCCCTAAATACATAACTCAGCGGAACTGCTCGGCATTGTTCCTTTACCAAGGCACACCAGCTTCTGAAGCTGGATCATTTCAGACAGTAACTTCAGAATTTATCATTCCTCATCAAACATGAAGCAGTGTTTAATGGCTGGAAAATTTTACTCCACCTTGTTAAAATCTGTCAGATTACTGAGAGATACAAAATCACTCAAAGATACTTTTCAGGATCAAAACTGAAATTATCAAGTTATCCCAACATATGCTCTCAAAATTTATGTCCCACTCTGTAGGCCGATCCCTATGAAGTTCATATAAAGATCCTTGGATGGATTTTAAATCCATCCCGTGGGTTTCCTTCATTTTTCTTTTCAGCGTTCCAATTCACTCCAAAACCACCACAGAGAAGGCAATGGGAGGCTTGTGTCCAACAAATGTAAATTGGGAGTCAAAACATTACACTGAAGTTCTCTAAATCACTAAAAGATTATTTTACAGTTGGTAAGTGATTACTCTGCAGTTCAAGATATTTAAAGCCTTTTTTACTAATCCCTCTGTGAGAAAGTGATACTGGTAGAAGGTGGGTGAGTAGAAAAGAAACAAAAGGCTGGCAACATTTCATCATCTCTTCCTTAATTTGTATATTTAAGTCCTCTAATAAAAAAATAGTTTTCAAGATTTTGATTAAGTATGACCAACTGCATCGATAAGTTTGCCATATGGCCCAATACCTCCAACTTTGTCACCAGTTTTTAAAGACTAAACTAATAATAAATTAAAAAAAACCTGAAAAAGAAACACCCATGTAAAAAATGTGCACTCTTTGATGATATATGCTAATGTAGTGTGAGGCAAACTTTCCTCCTGGTGAAATTGTTGCCATTAGGTTATTTGGGCTAAGTCCTGGCTCACACAGAGGTGCCCACTGAGTGACTCAGAGAAGTCAAGTTCTCCTGCCCATACACTCAGTGACCATGAAGGCCCAGGGTCAGGAAGCACAGCAAGAAAGGAAAGGCCATTCAGTGCCTTCTTCCCACGTGAATCAGCCCAGAATTCCTTTCTCTCCTCCAGGTATGTGACCTCCAGGGCAGCAGCAATGCAAAGATTCCAAACCTGACCTGTAGTCTTCCTTTATCCACTCACTTGTCTGGACAAGGCTGGCAGTCTCCAGAATGAAGAATTTAAAACTATTTAAATGTGCTAAAATAATAAGCAGCTGAAGCTCACACAAATAAGCTAAAACAAAACCCTTCATGAGAGAACAAGAATCTCATGAACTAGACTTTGAAAAAGTTTTCTTTAAGCACTGGGAGTGTTCCTGTTGAGTACTGAGTACTCACTGGAGTGTTGAGAACTACTCACAGGATTAAAACTAAATCAGGTGCAGGTGTTGGTTACTTTGATCTGTGCTTGATTAGAGAATCAGGTGTGTGTTAAGTGACTGGATGAGAGCTTGTCTTTTGGACTCTCAACACCTACATACACTCCTTTTGTACAAACCCTGTCAAAAAGGTTCCCTTGGCTTGTTTTTCACATCTGTCTTCCCTTTGTTCCCCTCACATGAAAGAACCCTGAACTGCAAGTCAGATCTTTCTTAAAAGAGCTCCTTCATTCTCCAAACGTTGCCGTCGATGTGACACAGAGGCTCCCAGCTGGGGTTAAGGCTCTGGTGGAAGAAATAACTTTGGATGAGAAGAAAGGAGAAAGGAATTATGGGCAGAGAGAGATAAGCCAGCAGAGGCAGCATCAGTTTCACATGGCAGGGCAGAGACCAGCACCCAAATATTGTTTTCAGTTCCTGAGCTCCAGGCATTACAATATTTCCTTTCCCAAACACAATGGATGCAAATGTACCTGCCTGTGCATCTCTTCCACAGGAACCACCTTCAGAAAGGTGTTCACCTCTTTATTCACCTTCAGAATAAACAGAACATTTAAAGCATTTGATAAAAAATCATCTTGGAGATTCCACCCCAAAGTTATAATTGTGCAAAGCCACAATTCTCACTCATTTCTGTACAAAATACTTCCAAAGAAAGTACACAAACTTAAGTATAATTGTCTAGTCATGCTCTTAAAAAATTGCCTCAGAAGGAGACATTTTCCAATTTAATGTAAATTATCCATGGCAAGAAAAAAAAATAAAGGGCAAGTAGCAAATGGCTCCATTGAAGCACAATGTTTTGAACACATTCCCAGTCAGGGATTCATTCTTAAAGTATTTTTTTAAGTTTCTGAGTAAAAGCCTATTTCATGTTTTCTTAAATTTGGAAACCTTTTTCCCTTTATAGAAAAATATTTTCTGTGTTTATTTCCAAATTTGGGAACTGGTGTGAGGTTGTTCTAGCCAAGAGAGCTCAAGAATACAGATCTGTGGTATTTGGGAGAAGAATTGGAGGTGAAAGAGGATTTATTGGAGAAAATAATTGTTCTGAACAGCAGAGTAAGTCAGTGCTGTAGATGCTGTATCAAAAGAAAAAAAAATCAAGAGAAAAGAGGTAAAAAATTTATTTAAAGTCTTCAAAAATAAAGCTCCCGTGTATTTGTAAGAAAGATATAAATAGTACATATATATTTAATGCTTTAAAAATTCATATTGTATTTGCAGCAAAGAGCATCTCCAACACATCCACATCCACTGTGATTTATTCCTTCAGGGGGAGGCTGCTCAGGCCATTACCAGTGGGAAAGGAACACAGAAACCATTTGCAGTAAAATTTGTGAGCTTCAGGGAAAGTATTTGTGGTGGTGGTGGTAGGTGTGTCACAAATTTCAGTGCCACAAACACTCCATGAATCCTCTTCAGAAAAATTCTGCACTG
Source organism: Acrocephalus scirpaceus scirpaceus (assembly GCA_910950805.1). Classification (NCBI taxonomy): domain Eukaryota; kingdom Metazoa; phylum Chordata; class Aves; order Passeriformes; family Sylviidae; genus Acrocephalus; species Acrocephalus scirpaceus. Next base: position 3,706,972 of record OU383786.1, on the reverse strand, counting down.
GTACAATGCTTGGTAATGTTCCCTTGACAGTCAGCCCTTTGGACACTGGCAGGCAGTGCAGCCTTAAATGATCTGGGGAAAGATGCGCTCCGGATTCTTGAAATTTGTGACTAAAAGGACACACAAACATAAGGAAATGAATAAATCACCTTCAGCTCATAAAAAAACATGAATAAAAAATGTACCACTGCGTACATGTACTGTGCTGGTGGCACGGGGGTTTAGTTTAACTTCAGATTTTTTCAATTCTTGTTAATTCTTGGCAACTTATAGTGTCTTGAGCAGAGTTTTCCGGAGGGTGTGTTGTATGGAGAGGATAAGGACAGATGCACTGTGTTTGTGCGGGGTTAGATTAATGAATCTGGTTAGACTGAATTTGTCATTTGCTTGGGCTTTGTGTATCAAATACTGGCATCGGAGTGGTTCAATGCCTTTGTCTCCATGACAGAACAAAGAGTTGCTACCTTTTTGTTCAGATAGTTCTACTCAAGAGAATAATTCTGGGATATTTGGCCCATACTTTTAAGTTATTTTTACATTTAGGTTTCAGATTTCAGTCATACATAATAAAACGTACAATGTCACAGAGATTTAACATTACTTAATTAGAAATTCATAGCTATTTAGTAGAATCTTTGAGTAGAAAGATAATACTTCTATTTTTAATGCCCTAATAGCAATATCTTCATGTGCTTGTATCTACATATCTATAAATTCCAGAGTTCCTCACTTATTTGCCTGTGATAAAATGTTAATCTCTTTCGTTTCTCCAGGGAGTTGTAATTTTCCTCTCCCCTGACTTTAACTTATAGCATATGTACAATTTCTCTCAAAGAAACATCTTGAAGAAGCAACTGCATGCCCAGCTCCCCAGCATCTCCTGATTTTCATCCATCTGCTGTATCTCCAGGTTATTTTGGGAGCGCCTTGGGATCGAAGGCCCTTCAGATGGGGCTGATGGCTTGTTGCCTTCTCTGTGGTAAAAGGTCAGGCAGCTCCAGGTGACCTTTCTGCTGGGAAAGCTGCAGGTCTGTGTGCTGCCTTTTTGCTGTCCTGTGTGGAGGGCTTGCTCCACAGGTTAAACGTGATCAGGTTCTCTGCTTCCCTTGCTGTTTTCACTTCCATTTATTTTAGGCAGAGCTCTGGAAGAGTTGAAAGGAGTTGTTGGAAGCAGTGACGTCAGTTTTTCTCCTTTGTGGTTGGGACAGCTGCTACTGAAATAAGCAGGGCAGGACTCTGGAAAATTTTAATCCAGTGCCATCTCCAGCTGCCTCCTAAGGATGCCACCAGCCCCTTCCGTTTCCTCTTCAGCTCTCCACTGGTTTCCTTCCCTGTGCAACAATGATCCTGGATTTCCTTGTAGAGGAGCTACCAGAGCCCTCAGCTGTGAGCTCAGGGCCGGCCTGCTGAGGAGCTCCATGTGGCCAGCAGGGACCGTGCAGCTCTGGTGACACAATCTTCCACCAGGCCAGCGGGAATGAGCCCCTGAAGATATGTCAGGTCCTGAGGGGTCTGCAACCTCCCAGAGTGGCTTAGTAATATTTGCCAGATGGCTCATTGGGAGTGTTTTGAAAAGCAAAGGTTTTAATAAAAGAGAAAATAATAAATTATAGAGAAATGAAACTAAAGCTGGGCACGGTACAGAGACACCTCTAGCACCAGCTGAGACACCCCAAAAAGCCCTGAGCACCTCTGTGCTCCTTCTTAAGCACTGAACGTTTTAGGAGGGCTTTTGGCTTGCTGCCCAGTAGAAACTCTACATTTCAGAAGAACAGTACAGAGACCACCAGGTGCCTTTGTCCTGGCACTGGGCCAATTAGGGAAGAACAGAAAGTTCTAGTGCTTCTTTCTTAAAAGTCAGGGCTGTGACTGAAACTCCTTTTCCCTATTTGGAGACATTTGTTTGGGTGTGGAAATGCACTGCTACACTCTCGGGAGCAGCTGTGTCTTCTGAAGGAGAGAAAATATTGCAGGTGCTGCACAAGGGCTCTGCAGCTCAGGTCATAAATGTGGGAGCCTTGAGGGACCGGACAGGGTGGTCATCTGCTCAGGCATGATTCCTGTAGGAGCTAGAGAGTCCACTTAAGCAATTTCAGAAGACATTCAGGGTCTGTTTGGTGCTGTGAAATGTCTTTAATTCTTACATTGCCACTGCAGGATTCAGATCAAGTGAAGAACTGATAATTTTTGTGGTTTCTCCAAATGCAACCTGTTCTGATCATGTCACAATTAATAAAATATTTCATGGAGAATCATTTGTACGTGTTTGGAAATACTTTTTCCATACCTGCAGACTTTGCAGTTTACTCCTTCTGGAGCTGTCTGATCACACTGGCACCTGTGACACCCTCAGAATGTGCTAACATTTGCACCACAACCTCAGAGTTTTCACCTGAAATTTGAGGAACTCATTGACAGACATCTGCATTTACATTATGCAAAATTTAAAATTCCTGTTTGCAGTTTTAATTGAAATACTGGAAGACAGAATTTGGGAAAACCTTTTGTGAGGACTACTTGATTCTCAGTTCCCTGGACCTAGTTTCTAGCCAATCCTTGCAGTTCATTAGCTACTGGATTTTGGAATTATCATCTGCCCCTCAGCCTAACAGCATTTGAAATTAGTCCAGAACTGAAGATCCCAAATCCTCGAGTGTGGACTAACATAAGTGAGAACCACTTGCCTAACATCACACAGGAATCTGTGTTTCCAGCAGAGAAAGGATTTAATAGTGTCATCAACAACAAATAACAGGGAAGCTACTGGTTAGCAAAGAAAAAGAAAAATAAATTCCCTGAAGATAATGAAATATTTTCCAAACCTTTTATTTGTGAATCCATATTGCTTTAGATAAAGAATCAAGCTGGCAAGTGGCCCATTATAAATAAGAGAGAGAAAAAAACCCGCAGAGGTGTATTCACTCACTTTTAACGGTAGAAACTCCCAGAAAATCCAAGAGCTGCCAAAATCAGATCTGCCAAAATCTCTGACTTTTGGAGTTAAACTACAGTTACAGAAATAGGTAATTTATTTCTAGTATTTTTATCACTAATGTATTCACATCTCTGCTCTCATATGAGGAATATATATTAGATTCATAAAAGTGAATTGAAATTTACTATTTCCTGGATTATCTTATTCCAGTTAAACCCTTGATTCATAAGGCAATAGCTGAAGATAAATAGAACTTCATGAATTGTTCATAAACTGCACAAATTCACAAGTTAGAGATGAAAAATGTAAGCCACACAACCCTTCATCTGTAGGCCACAAATTCGAGTCCAGGTTTGAGATCAGCAGCGACCAAGATCCATTTTCATCTTATCACCTGAAGGCTTTCTGGTAGCATTTGTGAACTCAGTTTGTTCCCTCAGCTCCATCTTTAGAGGATAAGTGACCGCATAAATAATTCACTGGAACTTGTCAGAAACAAGAAGTTGTGAAATGTAAAGTCCCCTCCATCCATCCAGCTGTATAAGCAGCACGCAGGAGCTAATTTCCTAACCTTTCACTAAGCTTTGCATGGAACTAGGCACAGAGGAGTTCTTGCACATTTTTAATAAACTAAAGCTCCACAAATATCAATTCTTTCTAATAATACGCTCTCTAGAAATACCACTTTTCAGGTTTTTCTGTTCTTTATTGCAAAATTATTAGGAAAACCTTCTCACACGGACCTCTGGCTACGCAACTATAAAAAAAAATCTTCTCTTTAACTGAATAACTTTGATGTTCTGTTGCTCAAGGGGAGTGCATCAGAGTCAGACTTACCTGAAAGAAAGCACAGAGGGGCAGGGGGGACATGTCACTGCTTATTTTGGGGTTTTCATGGTTTCTTGCATTGTGGGTTAAATTAATGAGATTTTAAACGTCATTTGGAACCTTAAACATTTTTTTAATTTGCATGAGAAAGAAAACCATCCCCACTTTTGTCTTGGCAGCGCTCTGGCCATGATTCCTAGGGGAACATGGAATAACAGAATTGTGGAATGGTTTGGGTTGGAAGGGACCTTAAACCATCACATCCCATGGGGAGGGACACCTTCCACAGACCAGAGCCCCATCCAACCTGGCCTTGGAACACTGGAAAAACAGAAGGGAGCCTGATGGGTGATCTGAAGAACTTTGGGTCTGACTCTCAGCCCATGATGATGTGAACACCAACTCCTCTGCAGTGGTGGCTGAGACAAAGGGATGCTGAGGGTCACAAATGCTTCACTGGAGTCTGTACTAAAGAGTAACTCTACATGGCTAGTCACTGAGTTTATTTCTGTAACTACAGCTACAGAACTAGAGGTTTAAACAATCCAGATTTTACAAGATTTTATGGCAATTTAAACACTTTACACTTGCATTATCTGTTTGAAGAACTTTTCTGAGAAAGTGACTGAAAGTAGGCATTTATTATTTGCTTGTCCTCCCCTCACAATGACATTTGAATCGAACATGAAGGATTTGTACTTATGGACCAGCTTGCACTTGCACAGAAAACTACGTCCTGTGCCCTCCATTTATCCCATTCACTGTGCTAATTCATGGGTTTAGAAATTATAAATCACAACAGACTCTTCTCTTTTCTCTTTAGCCTCCAGGTAGCCACTGGTAACCTCCAGGCTGTCCAGATGCAGACAAGTGTGGAAGTAATCTGAGAATCATCCCTGTGCCAAAGGTTTTAATTAAACAAACCTGACTAACAACAAAGATGTGCTGGTTTCAAACAGATTTGGGAGAAACCCTCCCGCGGGGTCCCCCTCCCCCAGCCGGTTCGGGAGGAAAGACTTCCTGAGAGAGAGGTGGAAAAGACCTGTTTATTACACAGGCAAAGCACTCCCAGCACAATACCCGATGACAAGAGCTTCGTGCCGCTTACGGAGGGATAACAAACTTGGGAAAGAGCAAGTGTCCTCTTGCAGATGTTACTGCTGCCCGTCTCCGCTGGTGCTGGGAGGAAAGGGAGTTGTTCTGCAGGGCTGGTCTTGATGGGGGTGGGTCCCCTGTGGAAGCCCCCGGCGCTTTCCCAGGTCCCCAGTCCGGAGAGATCGGTGCAGTTCCGAGGAGAGGAGAAAAAGGAAAAAAAAAAAAGGGAAAAAAACCTTCCAGCTACAGACTTCCAGCTATATACTTGTACAGATCTAACTATGCTAGCTCTAAGCTACTACTAACCACTACTCTCCCGGAGAAAAAACAGCCTCTTTTGTCTTGCAAATTGCTCCCCAGCTTCGTCTCAAGGTCTGTCCGAGGAGCAGAGCTTTCCTGGGGAAAAACAAACTGCGCCTCCCCCCCCTTTACACCCAACAGAGGATTGAGGGATAAACACATCACCCTAGGACAAAAGAGCACTCCTTAACACTTGTGCCTACGAAAAGAGTCAGCACACCAACATATGGTACCAGGAAAAGTTATACAGCCCTGGCTGTTCTATCTGTAGCTGCCTTACTAAAACCACTGCATTTTGGTAAGAATCATGTTTAAATAATGAGCAAAAGGTGACAATAGACATCCTGCAGCAATATCACCTCCGATTGTAATAAGTTAGCTGAGACTCCATTATTTCCATGTGGGAAAAGCCAAATTTTATTTTCACAACTCATTTTATCCAGTTTTTACCAACCTCATGTGCAACGTTAATTGGTTAATAGCTTTCTTGCCAATTACTCTATGGGTTAGTAAAAGGCATTCTACTTGTCCATCAAATCTCTCCATTCTTGGATTGTTTACATATTTTCTTTACTGATTCTCATGAGACAAATCCCTTGTTATTGCAGGTGCATTTGTTTTTCAACCCAGGAATAGGTTGTTATGCTAATGAATTTTCATACCAAGATTGTTTTTGCATGGGAAGTTGCAAATTACTTCTTCTAAGTGACAGGCTAACTTTGGCCACTTAGCAGAGCAGATCTGATTTTTATGAGGGCTTTCTTTTATAATCCTTCTACCTGTCGGGACAACCCCCCTCAGTTCTTTGAGACATGCAAAAGGCCTTCTGACATGTATTTACAAGCAGCCAGTGACTACAGAAATATCACATCAATACACAGATCAAGCTGATGCTGAAGATGACTTTCCAAACCACCTTTTCCAATTGCCTTTATGCAAATAAGGGCCACATGTTAATTGCTATAAATATTGTAAGGGATTAAGCAATTAGGGGGTTTTAAAGAATAGAGTCAATAAAAAAAAATACTCTCTTTTCAAGTCCACTACATGAACTTAATTATGAGATAAAGTGTTAATGATCCTGTAGTAATTTTACACTGTGAACAAGGCCGATGTAGAGGCTGGCCAGGCCCGTGATAACAGGAATTTCAGTGAGAGTTCAGCTGGGCACCTGCTGCTGCACAAAACCCTTCAGGTTACAGTCATTCCTTGAGGAAATGAGGTTTTCAAGCTGGCATAGCAATAAGAGCTTCCAAAGGGCTTGATCCTTTTCAGAATGAGAGGTAGGACCCTAAACCACTTCAGAATTCTACAAGTTTTATACAAAAACTCACTTGAATAATCTCTACCAGACTCTGGAAGGTTGTGACTAACTGTGAGGGGCCACTACTAATTTTGGTTATTAACCTCATTTGATAGAAAGATAATCTGTTTCTCCATTAATGTTAATCCCTTTAAAATATTTCTAGTGCTTCTCCCATTAATCCATGCCCTTTATTTGATTGCAGGGGGACTAATTACAGATTAAGATAATACTTTGGACAAGTATGTCTGGCCAAAAAAAAAAGAACTTATCTTTAAAAAGAAGGTTTTCTTGAGAGAGGAGCATTTGAAAACTTTTATGTTTCCTAGGCCTGGAAGGGAGTGGGCTCTGACCACCGTATAAGGATTCCTTAGGTAAAAGTCTCCAGAAGCATATATAACTAGGGTTTGTGGTGTATTCTTCCACCAAACACATTTAAAATCCTTCAGCACTATTCAAATAAAAACAAAACTTGATATGTTTAGATTTCCCCTGTAGCTGCTGAGAAATAGGTGCCTGTAACATAATTTCTCCTCCTGTCTTGTTTAATACTGAATAGGATGGTAATGGGAAACCTGCATTTCCTGGGATTTGGTGAATCTGGGGACATGGGGGTATAAATATTTAGCTCAGTTAATAAAACAGATGTAACACTCTGGACTTTGTGCCAGCAGTAACAAAGACCTTGTGCAAGGGCCATTGGTTTCAGCAGCATTTTGGGAGTTGGTGTCAGCTTCATTTTAAACCCAGCAACAGAACCATAGATTTCCTTAGGCAGGAAATGATGAAAAATGCACGGAAATTGATTTGGGATGTAGAAAATACAAATCTGAGAAATTGACTTGGAATGTAGAAAATATAAATTTGGGAAATTGATTTTGGGGTGTAGAAAATACAAATTTTTTAAGCTTCCCCTGTAGTAATGCACCCCTAACTTAGCAGGTGTTCCCATATTAGGAAAGGGTTTGAGTTAAACTTTTGAGCTTATAAGGCAAAGAACTAGAAACTTCTTACTATAACTGGCCCGATTCTAACACAAAGGCACCTGTTGGACAGTTTGAGCTGTACCTGTAGTTATTTCTGTTGGGCAGCATGCCAAAAACCCCTCCTTGATCGTTCTGTACTTAAAGGAGAGCCTGCAGATTTTGGGGGCATTTTCGGGGTGTGACAGCAGGTGTGAGGATCCTCCCTGCACCTCGCACAGCTCATACCCTTTTGTTTTGTATCGTTTGTTATTCTCGTCTTTATTGAAACCTTTCGATTTCAAACACCTCCAATCATGCTGTCTCACTATTTTTTATATGCCATTTCTGAGGCTGTAGGCATCCCTCAGGTGGTGACACACCAGCTAACAACATTCTGGCCCCACACAGATTCCACAATTCCCCCCTGAATTTCTCATTCACGCTCTCTTTACTACTGCCATATGAGGAGCTATGTTTAGTTTCCCATCTTAACACAGAAAAACTGGAAGACTTCCTGTACCTCTGAACTGCATCCTCAACGTGCAAGAAGTCATGTCAGAAACTTTCCTGAGGGCATTCTCAGGCCTTATGGCAGAGCTGGGAAGGGCAGGAGCAAGGCCTGATGTCCCAGTGCCCAATGCCTGATGCAGCTCTTTCCCAAAGGGATTGCACAGAACACACAAAATACCAGGCAGAGGATCCATGTATTATATAAGCTGTTTCTAAGCCTTGATTTGACATAAATGGCCAAGTGAAGTGAAGGGGGAGTTGCAAACAGACCCCAGAATCTGTTCTAATAACCTCTCCTGACAGATGCCACCCCTGGAGACCGTCAGCTCCCAGAACCACATAAAATAAATCCAGCACAGCAGTGAATCCTGGTAGGAATTCCGAGGGCTGATAACAGGGGGGCCAGTTTCGATGTAAATTGTGCAAACCAGCTCATGTGAAAAAAGTCCTTCTTTATTGAAAATTGCATTATGTGCAACACCCCCAGGTTTATCACCACAGTTGCACTTTTGCTGTCACTCCCTGGATGAGCAGCACTCCTTTGCATTCCCTGCATTTACCAGTCAGGTGCCACTGACCCTGTCCCTTTTCTCTCTTTCTGAGCTGACCGTGGCTCCCAAAGTGTTTTGGAGAATATTGTGTCCTGATTCTGATACTAAATCTGTGTTTGAAAGAGACATTTGCCCACACACCAGCAAAGTAACATAAATTCCATAACAATTAGCCTTTGTGCCCATCAGATTAAGAATATACACAGATTCTCCAATGAGGCATAATTCTTCCACAACACTGAAAAAAACCTTCCCCACTCACCCTTTTCTTGACTTTTAAGCTTTTAATGCCTTAAATATAAAATTCTTGCACTGAACCTTTTTCTTTTATCTACACCTTTCCTCATTTCTCTATTTCATAGCAGCACCTTTATTCCCTGGTATTTTCCTTTATTTTAAATCCTTCTTTTCACCAAGCCACCTCCTATGAATTGAGTGCCAAGAGTGGAAGCTCCACCATTTCACCTGAAAAGTCCAGGAAGTTTTGGAGAAGCCTCATGATTTATGTATTTTCATGGAGCATTCTTCACCTCCTGCAAAGTGGCAGAAGATAATAAGGTGATGAAAAGTTTGTGAAAGGGGACGTGAAAGGCCATGTGTCAGACTTCATACTCCAGTAATTCAGTAATAACCCACAAGTCCCCTTCGCGTTCCCTTTTTCCAAACTGGTCCAAGGTTTTCCACTATAAGGTTCACAGCTGGAGAAGACCTGGCTTTACCTCAGCAAATAAATGAGAAACTTTGATATGAATAATGTGTTTACACTAGTTCTGTTACCTTTAGTGGATATTGTTCATTTCTACCATGGAAAATATTGACATCTCATGAACCTCATGATTTCCATAATACTGTTTTCATAAACTTTTCCAAACAAGGCTCACAAGTGCCATAAGCCATCTAAAGTGAATTATTGAGCCCAAGTACCAGTCCTGGAGCTGAAAGAGCACATGATCTACCTCACAGACCTTTGGGGAAGAAGAGAAACCCAAGGAACCCACAGAATTTTTCTGTAATGCCTCTCAGGGCATCACCTTGTTGAAGGCAGCAGCAGCTTGGGCAGCAGGCTCAGCTCTGTGCTGTGCTGGGGCTGTTGGAGCTGAATGGAACCAATTCTGGGGTTATTTCACAACCTTCCCATAGCAGTAGATTGAAAACCACCTTCAGTGGGTCAAATTACCAAGCAATAAAACCCCTTCAGAGATCTAGCAATGCACAAGAGGAATTTGCTGTCCTAAAACAAACGTGGAGTTCTATGTAAAACTGAATTTCTACATTTACTTTTTTGACAGTTTTTTTTAGAAAGCAATTGACTACTCATTTGGAAACTGGAAACTACAAACCTAGGAAGCACTGAAGTATTAAAAACTACTATTAAACTGCTTCAAATGTTGAGCATTACCTGCAAATGAGATGAAAAATGCCCAATTATAACTGAAATTCAGTCCTAATTTATTGTTATTCACCATCATCTTTGCTTCATGGAATCTGATTCCAATCTGAGAAGATTTTGCCTTGTTGTGCCTGCTAGGGTAGACCCAATTTCTTGCAGCCATGACAGTGCCCTCACAGCCAGTTTATAACTTCATCACACCGTCAGAGAATTCCTATCATATTTATACAGCTGCAGAAAAACCAGCCCAGAACAGTTCTGAAAAACCTTCAAGCTGTAAACCTTTCTAAAATAATGAAAAAATGATCACGTTATCACATTATTAAAATACATATACTTACATCTGCTCACTAATAGTTTACAATTCTGCTAAGGTTTGCATTCATGAGATGCAATGAACAAAACTGCTATAAATTGCAAAGGAATTTACAATTATTTTATCACAGCCTGTTAATAATAGAAAGACTATTCTTTGAAAGTAATAGAGCAGAAAAATAAGGCTAGATCTTGTCTCAGGTCATATAAACCATCATTTAAAGACTATCAGTGTGTTGTGGTTGTTAGAGGCAGTGACACAAAACTAATTTATGGTGACCAGGCAGAAGGCATCCAGCTGGAGAAATCCTCCCCAATAATCAATGACAAAAGAGTCACCTCAGCCGGGTTTGCCCTGCAAAGCAAGGCAGGAGCAGCACACGCTGCTCCCCCCACTGATTCCCCTGCCAGAAAGGGAAAGGTTGGAAGAACTAATTAAGCCTGAAATTATGTAGCATCATAGGATATTTGCCCGTGCTGCAAGTGCTTCTGATCCAAAGGTAATGAATACATCTGAGGAAAACCATTTACCAAAAACGAAAGCAGATGCCCCTGTGGTGCTCAGCTCTTGGGATGACGTGCTGCTGCTCAGCTCAGGAAAACCAGGGAAACCTGTCCTGCAACAGTGACACAGAAATTCTGCCCTCCATTGCAGTGATCCAGGACTGCTAAATTGTGTTACACTGAGAGAGTCTTTGCAGCATGGTTCCAGCATTTCTGTACCTTGCTCCTGGCCTCCACCTTCATGTCATGATCCCATGAGGATGTTCCTGAAATGTAACTCCAATGAACAATAGGAAAACTCACAGGAAAATGAGCCAAGAGAGAATCATGGAGTGGTTTGGGTAGGAAGGGACCTCAAAGCTCATCTCATCCCACCCCTGCCATGACCAGGGACACCTTCTACTGTCCCAGGCTGCTCCAAGCCCTGTCCAACCTGGCCTTGGGCACTGCCAGGGATCCAGGGGCAGCCACAGCTGCTCTGGGCACCCTGTGCCAGCGCCTGCCCACTCTCACAGGGCAGACAAAGCCCAGTGGTCAAGGCCACCCAAATTCCATTTCTGTAGAGGCAATTAATTGCCCTTTGTTACGCACAGACAAATTCTCCAAGGGGTGGGAAGCCTCTAGGGGAAGGAGAAAAATAAACTTATGTTTTTTCTGAAAGCATGCACTGTCTTTTCCAGTCCCTAGAAATGAGAGAGATCAAAGTTCATATTCCCTGTAGGTGCCTGGGTTTGTGTAGGCAGCCAGACCAGGCAGACTGGGTTGTTCAGAGAGCAAGAGGTGAGAGAAGGAACCAACTCCTTGAGCTTCATCCTAACCAATGGAACTGCTCAAAGAAAGACTTGCCTTTGGGTTTTTTGGTTGGTTTTTTTGGTTTTTTTAAGGAACAATTCCTGTGGTTGTCACAAAAACTCATGGTTTCTATACACAGAGCACAGCAAGGGCACAAGTGTGCCACAGGAACCACAGACACTGGCAGCAATCGCAGTGTGCCCAGCAGCAGCCACAGCTGCAGTGGCACCACACAGGTCACTGCTCTCCCCAGCCCTTGCCACCTCAACCTTCAACACTGACTCCTGAGTCACACAGGAGAAATTCACCACTAATTCTTGTTTAATCTGGAACCAGTAACAAGTTTTGGTTGGCAATGTTCCACAAAGGAATTAAATATTTTCACTAGGAGGAAAAAATATATTAAAAAATAAATAGAACAAAGGCTGCAGGGGAAGCATGAGGCACTAACCCCTAAGGTAATCCTATGGCTTCTGTCCTGTTCCCACTGATAAATTTATTACAAATGTGTAGGCATGAACTGCAGCAGAAAATTTCATGCTTATATTGATGAGATTAATGGACTATTATCTCATTTCCAAGATTACTTAGAATTGATTTTATGGCTCCTTTCCTCTCACAGGTTTCAAGCACTGATTAAAGCAAGGCCTTGGCTATAAAACCAGCCTGAACTTTGCCAGATTTGAGCTGTGTTTTCATACAGGCTTTTTTGTTGGAAGCACAGCCACATTTGAAGAAAACATTTGTAAGAGCAAAACCCACATTGCTGTAGTATTCTTCCTTTTTTTCTCATTTTCTTTGGCATTAGTGTGCTGTGGGGAGTGCAGCAGCAAGGAGCCTGGTGCTGAGGCTGTACCCAGCAGTGCATCATGGCAATGGTGCCTTCACTGAGGGTTTTAAGGGGAAGGGGCTCCAATGGTGTTTTCCTCAAAGCAAGCACCAGCACCAACACCACAAGAGGGATGAGTAAACAGCCCTGCACACTCTGTGCTGACTAGAAATAGCACTCTCATGGGCAGCAGCCAAGCAGAGAGCTAGACTCAGGATCTATAGGTATAATTAGATGGTATGATAAATAAAAAATTAGAAAAAATGGCTTCTCTGTTACTCTCACGTGCCTCCACAGCAATGAAGCACAGAGTCTTCTCACCTGCACACACAGCTTGGAGACTCCTGCTGCCTTTGGCTGCAGTTTTAAAATGGTGCACAGCTCTGCTGATTACAACTGGAAAAAATGTTTTGCTGACTATTTTCATCCAGAAATAACAGTATATCATTGCTAGCTGATAGAGAAACAGAGTGAAATGTAAATGTACAATAGAACTACATTCCCAGTGTGACAATAAAGAAAATCACTGTAATATCCTTCTGGTCCTATCACATATTTGGCCAAACATAGCCCTTTCTAGAACACATTATTTTTATTTACTTTCTGTTACACAAACATACTAGAAATGCTTATAAACATGTTCCTTTTTCTATTTCTCAGCATACAATCACAATTAGTTTTAAAAGTAATTCTCAAAAGAAGCCTAAAGCAACAGTTAGAATAATCTCTTTTAATTATCCCCCAATATATTTATATACTGATACCGCCCTATGTTTATATAGCTGTATACTAATGTAGTCCTCTTTACAGAAATAACATTTTTACAACCAGTTTGAAGGAAGTTGGTTCTAGACAAATCCCAAATTTAAGAATAAAAACTTGAAAGAGAAAGGCGAGGCAAATACTTTGCATTTTGTGCAGTAGTGCTCAAGCCTCCAGGGTTTGAACCTGCCCTGCCTGTTCAATAAAAGAGGTTGCTCAGCCCTTGGCACCCCCACCCTGCCCCGTTCTGGGGGGGCTCTGCATTCCCAGAGGAAGCTGTTGGGTGGCTCAGGGTGCCCCAGCACCTGCAGCTCAAGAGGTGCAAATTCCCCTCCCTGAGCTGAGCTCCAGGCCTGGGGATAAATTGTCCCATAAACACATCTAATCGAATTGTGCTCGATGTCTCAGGCAAATTGAAGGCAGACAAGTCTATTCAGAACAGGCATCTGAAATGAATCTCACATATAAAATCAGTCTAACAACCTAAAAAAATAATGCATTTGGTGACTCATCTGGGATCAGAACATCAAGAGCTCAAGGAAAGGAGAGGCTGGAATAACAAAGTCCTGAGAAGTGCAGGACACGTGAATGCAAACAGCTGAGGGAATGTCCCCAAACCTCTGCTCACAGAGGCGGGAGCAAACAAACAAAGATTCCACAGTGCAGAAGGACACCAGGCAAGATGGAAGAAATAAAAATTATGCATCAAAATGTTATGGAAAAAAATTTTCATCCTTTCCTGTACAATCAAGGATAAAAAGACTTAGAGATGAGTGAAAGCAAAAATACGTGGGAAAAGTAGTCAGTGTATTTCTGAGAGAGATACTTTAATATAGTGCAGAGCCTCATAATGATGGCATTACAGTCTAGATTCTCCTCAGAGAATGTTCCTGAGATACAGCCTTGCTCTATCACACTTGCCATCTCTTGCACACAGCAATCATACATACCATCCTGTCATTAAATGACAAAAATTAACTTTAAATTGAGCATATCTGACAGGAAAAGAAAAAAAAAAATCTTTCTAGAGTAAAACCCTTCATTTGGCCAGACCAATCTGATAATGGAAAAAATGCATCCTTCCTAACAGCAAAAGATGATCAATGAGAGACACAGATTGTCAAAGATCCAGCCTTGTTCTAATTCCAGGGATGTAGAACAGTGCTGAGGGTTGAAAAATATGGTAGGACTTGCTAAATTTCTGTGTTTTAACATTCAGCCCTGAACTCTCCTGTACTCAGAAAAGCTCTGTCCTTTAAAAAGGTGAATATTAAATCAGACATCATTTTTTCAGTCTTTATTTTGACAGAATTCAGAGCCCATTACTAACAAAAGAAAATAACAGAATGTAAAAAAGCCTGCAAAGTTTTAGCTGAAAATTGCCTAGCGAAACAAAGCTGAGCTCTGATTGTACCTTGGAATTATATTATTTTTGTCTGATTTAAAAGAAGCAAAAATAAAAATTACAATGCAAGGTCAGCAGTGAATGAACAATGAAACCACACCTCCAGATCCATGTCGAGGCACAGGAGAAGACATCTTCAGGTGCCAGATGTGATGGGCTGACCTTGCCCAGCTGCCTGAGGCCCACCCAGCCACACTCCTCCTCCCCCCCCCATCAGGACAGGGGACAAAAAAGAGATACAAAAGCTCAGAAGTCAAGATTAAGACACTTCAGTTACTGTCCCAGGCAAAACAGACTCGACTTGGGGGAAGTTGCCAGCAGGGTGCCCTGGTGGCCAAGAAGGCCAATGGCCCCTGGCCTGGATCAGGAATGGTGTGGCCAGCAGGAACAGGGAGATCATTCTGCCCCTGCACTGGGCACTGGTGAGGCCACACCTCGAGTGCTGTGTCCAGTTGTGTCCCCTCAGTTCAGGGTGGACATTGAGTGCTGTGTCCAGCTCTGTCCCCTCAGTTCAGGATGGACACTCAGTGCTGTGTCCAGCTCTGTCCCCTCAGTTTAGGATGGACACTCAGTGCTGTGTCCAGCTCTGTCCCTCAGTTCAGGATGGACACTCAGTGCTGTGTCCAGCTCTGTCCCTCAGTTCAGGATGGACACTCAGTGCTGTGTCCAGCTCTGTCCCTCAGTTTAGGATGGACACTCAGTGCTGTGTCCAGCTCTGTCCCTCAGTTCAGGATGGACACTCAGTGCTGTGTCCAGCTCTGTCCCTCAGTTCAGGGTGGACGTTGAGACGCTCGAGCGCATCCAGAGGAGGCAGCGAGGCTGGAGAGGGGCTGGGAACACAAACCCTGTGAGGAGCTGCTGAGGGAGCTGGGGTTGTTCAGCCTGGAGAAAAGGAGACTCAGGGGTGACCTCATCACTCTCCACAACTCCCTGAAAGGTGCCTGTGCTCAGCTGGGGTTGGGCTCTTTCTCCAGGCAGCACTGACGCAACGAGAGGACACAGCCTCAAGCTGCACCAAGGGAAATACAGGCTGGATATTAGGGAAAAGGTTTTCACAGAAAGAGTGATAAAGTACTGGAGTGGTCTGCCTGGGAGGTGGTGGAGTCACCATCCCTGGATGTGTTTAAGGAAAGCCTGGATGTGACACTGGGTGCCAGGGTTTAGTTGAGATGTTAGGGCTGGGTTGGACTCGATGATACCGGAGATCTCTTCCAACCTAGCCATTCTGTATTCTGTAAGTTAATTTCATTTATTACCAGTTTGAATGGTGAGAAACAAAGACAAAAGTTAAACCACCTAACCCCCAGCCCACCTTAATTTTTTTTCCCCAGGTCCCACTTCGATCCTCCATCCCCAGCTCCTCTCCTTCCTCCTCCCTGGAGCTGCACGGAGGGATGAGCAGAGCACAGCTGCTGCTTTTCGGTCCCGTTGGTCCCTGCTCCAGCTCAGTGTCCCAGGGGCTGCCAGGGAAGCCCTGCCCGGTGCCTGCAGCCCATCCTGCCCCTGCTGCTGTCCCAAGGGGCTCCAGGGCAGCTTTCCTCACGCTCAGGCAGCTCCTGCCCTTTGCTCTCCTGTTCTCCGGAGGTGGGTGATGCTCACCGTGCCCGTGCTCTGGTGGTTTTGCTCAGCAGCCCCCCCAGCAGGGTTGTGCTGAGCCGTGTCCCCATCCCTGCCGGGCAGTGTGAGCACACCTGGGCTGAGCTGAGCCGTGTTCCCATCCCTGCCGGGCAGTGTGAGCACACCTGGGCTGAGCTGAGCCGTGTCCCCATCCCTGCCGGGCAGTGTGAGCACACCTGGGCTGAGCTGAGCCGTGTTCCCATCCCTGCCGGGCAGTGTGAGCACACCTGGGCTGAGCTGAGCCGTGTTCCCATCCCTGCCGGGCAGTGTGAGCACACCTGTGCTGTGCTGAGCCGTGTCCTGTCCCTGCCGGGCAGTGTGAGCACACCTGTGCTGAGCTGAGCCGTGTCCCCATCCCTGCCGGGCAGTGTGAGCACACCTGGGCTGAGCTGAGCCGTGTCCCCATCCCTGCCGGGCAGTGTGAGCACACCTGGGCTGAGCTGAGCCGTGTTCCCATCCCTGCCGGGCAGTGTGAGCACACCTGTGCTGTGCTGAGCCGTGTCCTGTCCCTGCCGGGCAGTGTGAGCACACCTGGGCTGTGCTGAGCCGTGTCCTGTCCCTGCCGGGCAGTGTGAGCACACCTGGGCTGTGCTGAGCCGTGTCCTGTCCCTGCCGGGCAGTGTGAGCACATCTGTGCCACCCCAGCCAGGAGCTAGCACAGGGCACAGCCAGGGCTCTGTCCCCATCCCATCTGGGACTTTATCTGCTGGCCAGGCTCAACCCACCACATCACATTTCTGCTCGTAAGACTGCAGAAGAGCCAATATTTCCTGCTGCTTCTGCCATTTACAAATAAGAGGAAAGACTTCTGCTCGTGCTTCTCTTGTGCCAGCACCCACTTCAGTTGAACTGTTTAGAAGGCACAACCGTGCCATCGGTAGATGTGTGCCAATGGCCCAACCAATACAGCCCCAGAGAGGTGTGGCTGTGATGGCACAGGTAATTCAGAAGACCAGTAGTTGCTATCTCGTTCAGCAAAGGCTCACATTTTTCATGCCTTTTACCATGAACTCAACTTTCTTCTTTCTCCCCAAAACAACATTTAAGTCAAAACTATGCACAAGTTCATTGTATTAGCATGACTGGTTTTTATTATTTTTTTCCCCTGGTACTTTATTTAGATACAGCTTGATTATTTTCTAAATTATATTGACAAGCATCTACCTCTGATTTACTCCTGCCTTTGTACACAAGCATGTGACCATCCTTTTACAGAATCACACAATCAGTTGGGTTGGAAAAGACCTCTGAGATCATCGAGTCCAACCTATGACTAAACTGCACCCTGTCAATTTGACCATGGCACTGAGTGCCATGCCTCCCCCAGTGCCCCAAACATCAGCTCCTGTCACCTACAACATTTATTTTTAATACCCTCACTATCCATTCTCTCAATCCTCTTTCTTTTTTTTCGTAGGCTCATGGACTCAGATTTTCTGTGAAACCATCTCTTTTGGCAATTCCTTCTCTCCTCTCTGTCTTCAGCCACACTGCAGCAAAGCTTTCTCACATTTAGGGAATTCAGGTGGGCCTGCAGAGCTTGAGCATTGTCTGACCCTGTACAATAACACTTTTCTCCAGAGGGTACTTACATTTATTTTATTAGTCCCTTGTACTTATTCAAGTAAACACAAAGGAACCACAGGGCAGTGGTGAATTAGGATCTAAATTTTAATTCCTGATTTTTGATTGGTTTTATTCCACTAGAGGCAAGCTCTCAAGACATAAACAGAATTAAAAATGCATGGACTGAACTTAAAATGTAATATAACAAATGAAATGCAATACTGTTACTTAATAGCCTTGGCTATTGAAAGTTCAAAGACATACGGTATTTCAATTATGAAATGAACCATCATTGTGTTCAAAGGAAAAACATCTGCTGAGATGCAAAATCCCTTTTGGAGATTTTCCTGTACTATTTCCTTATTTTTAACGGTGAACTCCAGGGGAGGTGCTGTCAGACATCAAACCCATTTGGTTCACCAAACCAGGTTATCAAGGTGACCTAATTTAATCTTTAGCTGATGAGGACATTTCCATGAAAGACTCTGCAGTCTCCAATGGCTTACTAGGGGTTAGTCTATTAAGTAAAGAAAATTAGCAGAGTATATTTCTTTATATTCTTAAAATATCTTCATTACAAAGAAATTAAGAAACACTCTTCAGCTGCCAGCTAGAGTCAGCTCACCACACCACGAATATTTAGGGAGCATGTACAACTTCAATGACTTGCTAGGGAATGACTTGATCCAAGGCCCTCATGGTGCAAAAAATAATCCACTTAACCAAAAAACTTCATTCCTCTGCCACTTTATAGATGAGGGAAGAAAATGAGAACAGAGGAAAGGGAAACTCTTTGCTTCTTGGATGGCTCTTAAAAATACAAATATACTTTCTGTGGCTGTTCTTTAGATGCTGATACATGGTGGCACTTGCATCACATGTCCAGGTAATGGAGTTTGGGGTGATAAATCCATGTTTTGTTCTGTGTCTATGATACATCTCTGTGTTGTTAACACACACCAGAGCAGTTACTCGCTACAATCAGAGGTTGACTGGCTGCCAAGGAACAATTAAAGGCATTTTAATTGACCAAGCTTGCAATTTAAATTGGTTCAAAGCCATTCCCACAGTATACTCTGAAGGAATTAAAGTCTGCTGCAGATGCTCTCTTGGACAGAAACAGGACAAGCATTTGTGTTCATGTCTGAGCTGTAAGAAGTTGTTTTACTCTGTTTATGCTGTAAAACTCCATCTGACCAGGATTATGAGAGGTTGGTGGAATGTCACACTGTGGAAAGTCACTCTAGTGACTGCAAACTGCATCAGTGCTCATGGAGTCGACACTGAGTCATAGCACTGGGGGAAAATCTTATTTCCAGCTACAGCACGGACAGGATTGGAAAAATCACTTTGCCAGGAGAGCAGAGGCTGATTTCAAGAGGTGATTTTTATAGCTAAGCTTAGAAAAAAGAAAGTGAAAGCTGAAACCCGGTTGGTGGTGGTGCCATGGGCTACCAAGAGTGACCAAAACAGAGTGACCCGTGCTGGTGCTGGACTGACAGAACCTGACCCAGTTGCTCTCTTGGAGGCTGGTGGTTCATAGTGGCCATAAAGATGAGGAGGTGATTCATGGGGAGAATTCCTTCAGAGAAACGTGCCTGATGCTATTTTATAGTTTACAAGCCACTGGGGAAAGTTTGTAAATTTAAATTGCATGGTGCTGAAATCTTGGGCTATACAGCATGTCTACAGCCACTGTTTCTCCTACAGCTGACTACCAACATCTTAAATCCTGATTTTCTATTTTTCCTTTTTTTTTTTTTCCCCCCTTCAATAAATAATTCTTAACTTTTAGGAGAAAAATAACCTTCAGTAATTAAATTTTTCTACTTCACTTTTTTCTTTCTGTACATAAGATCACTATCCTTCCTTCTTCATTTTAGTTTGGAAGGTCCTGTCATTCCTATCTATGTAAAATTTTTTTTTCTGGTATTGAACAGGATCCCAGCAAGTGTGTTGAGTCTAAGCTCCACCATCCAAGACCCAGCTGCAGCCCCTGTGCTCCCTGTTTGTTGTTAGGTTTTCAGACAGACCCTTTAGAGCCTGACAATGTCCAGGTTACTGCCAGCCTGCTGCAACAGCACTTAAGAAACAGAGTCTTCTGCACCTTTGAAATAAGAAAATCAGACCTGTGTGCTATATAAAAGACCTTTTAACTATGCTTAAATCATATTTATAAGTGCTTAAATAATTGTTAAATAAATTAAGCAAAATTACAGCAGAGAATTCTTAAGAAATGCAGTGCTCAAAAAAAAAAAAATTGTTACTGGAGGTAATCCATGAAGGCTGGATGTACCAGGGTCAGCTTTTATAGACAAATTACCTTTCTTACTGTAAGCTTATTCTCTAAATGTTCTTGTTTGAACCATGCATTTCTCTGAACTAGCAAACATGTTGCAATATAAGCAAATGACACCTCTGTACTTTACAGCTGCCCAGCCTGGAGAAATACACTGAGCAAACAACAAACACAATCTGTTCTCCTGCACCTTTAAGAAATATAATTAAACCTGGATAAAGGCAGTGCAAAGCAGGTAAGACTTTAGCATTTTTTTGCTCCAAATATAGTGATTTTTTGATAAGAGTGATTGATTGTGTCTGGGTAAGTTTGCTTAATATTTGCTGTGGACACTGCCTGGACTGGGGCTCAATCAATCACCTGGAACAGGAAATCAGGGCTAATGCACTAAAACAATATCTGTTATGCACTCAGTTAATCCATCACAATCCTCCTGCGCAGTGTCAGGAGCAGCCCTGGGAGTGGGTGTGGATTCAGGAAGGACCTTCCAGCTTGTTTTTATTCTAAAAGAGATTTCTTGTTCAATTTTCAATGTGCAGGAACCACATTCTCCACCTCGAGTTGAGCTGTGTTAGGAATTTGAAACAAATCAAATGCAGTGTACCTTTTAAAAATTTCCAAATCAAAACCATTTATTAAAATCTATGAAGTTCAGTGTTGCAAAATTTAACAGCAGAGCTCCAATGGACTTCAAACAAGGCCACATTGTCTCTTAGCTTGGGTGGATTTCAGTTCCCATCATTCACCTCAGTGCTTTTTTTAAAACTTCCTACACTCCTTTTTGTTTGTTTGGTTTGGTTTGTTTTGTTTTGTTTGTTTGTTTTATGAAAGTGACTCTTTAATATGTTTTACATGTGAAATAGTCTCATTTAATTCCTTATGGGTCACAGATAAGCTCACACCTACAGGAAAGTACATAAATTTTCTAAAACAAGTAGAAAAATAGAAATGATTTGGACATATCTGAGTCCACATACCTGCCTCAGAAGTATAAAACTTCTGGTGCTTGGAAATTAAGCTTTAAGACTAGAAGAAATTATGAAATTTCTCAATATGAAAAAGAGCAAAAATCTCAAATGGAAGTTCTTGTTCTAAATTTATCATTTCATTCCTCATATTTAAGCATTTAAACTTGAAAAAAATCAGCAGAAACTTGAAACCCTGAGGGAAGAGCATTCTGTGCAAGCAGAGCTATAGGATGAGGCCCTGCTGCTCTTCTCTAAAATTCCTCATTGCTGCTTTCAGTTACCTGACACAAGACTTTATCATTTGGTTTTGGACAGAAACCAACACTGACTACAAGTAATGACTACTTTGGTTTTTTGTTACCAACTATCTGTCCTTTAAATTAAAATTTCCATCTCTAGTGATGCCATGAGTTTCTCTTCTGCAGAACTGCTGCTGTAAAAGGGGAGCCCTTAAAAATTTGCAAAACTTTCAAGTGCCAGGTACCCACACCAGAACCCTGCAGCAACAGCAGCCTAAGCAGAGGCAGAAAACAGATTTCTATGCTAGGAAATGCAGATTTACACCCTCCTTTGACATCACAAGCACCCAGCCTGGCTCCACAGAATTTTCCTCCTGGAGGACAAGCAGAGGCAGCCGTGAGCTCAGCTATTGAAAAGGCTGGGGCAGCCTTGGCTCACTCCCAATCACCACAACCAGGCAGAACCATGAAGGAGACCTACACCTGCTGCTTTGATGGGTTGGGGTTTGTTACTGCTTATTTATTGACAGCAGAACTGTGACTGTATGTTTAGAACTGAGTATTTGGAACAAACAAGTCATATATAAAACACAAATGTACATCTGCCAGCTGAAATAATCCCTGGAGGAAGGGGAAAAACCCCATGGAAATCACTGGATTTTGTCACTCAGGGAAGACTGAGCCTAATGGCTTCATTTACCCATCCTCCAAGCCCTCAGAGTTCCCTGTACATGTTCTGCTTCTTGGGAAACTTCAGGATGGGTATGATCATTAATGATCCCATAATACTGCACATGCTCCCTAATCATGCCCACAATGTAATTAATACCTATAGTTCTCATTCACCCACATAAATTCTCCCAATACATAATGACCTATAGCAAGTCATCAGTTGGGAACTCATCATTTCCTTATTCTTTATTGAAATTTTGTTTTGAAGGACATGGATTTCCAGAGTTCTCACACTCAATTTTCCTCAGCCACCCCATAGTGTATCTCAGAACAGTGTCCAGCCAAAGGCAACCCTGAGCATCACCATGTGCTGCTTGATAACCACTTTTATTTTGGTTTTCTATTGTCTTCTGAGGGACATTTTGACAACAGCCAATCCACTTCAGTGATTCAATCTTTCCAGGGAGCAATTTGCTGCTGTGAATGGGTTTGTGTATTCTTTTGCAGAGGCTGAAGAACAATATCAATGCACTTTGGAGCTCATGAACAGTGACAGACCTGGAGAGGAGAACTCAAATGGAGAGTCTGGAAATCTTGAGAACTTTGAGCTAATAGCCAGAGTGTGAAACTGGGAACATATTTTTAGCTATGTAAAAAATATAGAAGTTCAATTTTTGAATACTGACAGTGTAGGAAATCTAAATTTTGTGGTAGTCCTCTGAACTGCACACGACGAGGATTAGAAATTAAGTTTTTCTCCTCTTCCATTGCTGATATTGTCTGGTTTTTCACCATTGCTGTATTATTCAAACTTGAGGTGCCATAGGCCTTGTCTTCAATCTTGTTTTAGAGGAGATTTCTTTATGCCAGTAATTGAATGGTAGGCTTTATGTCAACTTACTTGTTTGTTGACACAGAGCACTGTCACCAGCTGTGCCTATAACAATGATTTCTTTTGTGACATGTACGTCATTATCTCCTCCAGGAATTTGTCCAAGGCCAACAATTCACTTCAAATAGTTATTCTGAAAACCATCAGAATGAAAGTACTTTGAAATATTATTACCTTAGGACAAAAACGATGCACTGATTTATCTATGTGCAATTTCTTCCATATCCTTGGTCTCTCTACACATGAGCAGAATTTCACCAAGAGCATGAATTTTGAGCTATGGCCAGGAGGGAACTTGAAAGATAGCAATGGGTAAAGAAGCTTTCCATTTGGTGACAAAATTAGCATAATTATTAAAATTTAGCATTATTGTGGAGTATTTAATATTGTTTGGGATTTTTTATTCCGATTGATAGCAATACAGTGCCATCTATATCTTCCTGCATGCAGAAGTGAAGGCACCAAAGATCTGTTTACTCCAGATCCTTCATCTTTCCTTATAGCACAGCCAGAATGCAGTATCAGGGCTAAAACCTTTAATGCTGAAAAGGACCACAGGTTAATAAATCCCATTTTCACCTCTAAGTCCACAATTGATCCAGGTGGTCTGATTTTATTCTTAGTCTGGTATCAGGTCAGTTTTTCCCTGTTACACACAGAGTGGGCAGACAGGCACCTCAGAGCAAACTCGTTCATGGTGCTGATGCAGTCTGAGGCACGTGGAGTGCTGCAGTTGGACACCCTCTGCTCAGAAAGCATTTACTGTCTTTCTGTCCTGTGCATTTGAAAAAATCCATGGACTCATGGAATGGGTTGGGCTGGAAGGGACTTAAATCTCATCTTGCCCCACTTCTGCCATGGGCAGGAACACCTTCCACCGTCCCGGGCTGCTCCAAGCCCCAGTGTCCAACCTGGCCTTGGACACTGCCAGGGATCCAGGGGCAGCCACAGCTTCTCTGGGCACCCTGTGCCAGGGCCTGCCCACCCTCACAGGGAACAATTCCTGCCCAATATCTCATCCATCCCTCCCCTCTGGCACTGGGAAGCCATTTCCCTGTGCCCTGTCCCTCAATGCCTTGTCTGCAGTCCCTCTCCAGCTCTCCTGGAGCCCCTTTAGACCCTGGAAGGGGCTTTGAGCTCTCCCTGGAGCCTTCCCCTCTCCAGGTGAGCACCTTCAGCACTGCCAGCCTGGCTCCAGCCCTGGAGCATCTCCATGGCCACTTCTGGGCCCTCTCCAGCAGCTCCAGGTCGTGCTGCTGTTGGGCACCCCAGAGCAGCAGGTGGGGTCTCACCTGAGCAGGTAAAAGGGGCAGGATCCCCCCCTTGTCCTGCTGCCCAGGCTGTGGGGAACAGCCCAGCACACTGGGGGTCTCTGGGCTGCTGGGACATGTGGAGCTCATCATCAAGCGACTCCCCCTGCAAGTTCACACAAACAGCCCCATGGCACTCATGCAAAGCAGCTTTGAGCACGTATGTTTGCATGATGCCATGTCATTATCTTATGTATAACAATGGATATGGAGCTGCTGAGATTCTCCCTGTATAGCTTGGCAAGGATTACAGTATAAATTACAGGACATGCCCATAGAATGTCACTCTACAAATAACAGATCCCATTAAAACACCAGTGCTCTTATAATCGAGACAATTGTAGCCCAAACGAGAGCTAAAGGTTTTTTAGAGTGCTGCTGAGTGAAATATGAAATTGATATTGTCACTGAAGATCCTCGAAACAAGGGTTTTTTGCCACTTGAACCAAAGGACACAAGAGGTTTTTAAACACCTAGCATGGCATAGACGAATGCAAAATGCATGGGTTTCCTCCTGTCAGTGTAATAGTTCCTTGGAGCCCCTCTCCCCTACTCCCACACATACATACATTATTCAGCGTGTTAGAGACCATCTGGAACCTGCTCCTGAAATAGCCCAGGACTTGATGACCTTCCAGATACGCCGCAAAAACCATTTGTTTGACAAGGGATTGGGAGAAGGTAGTGGGTGTGTTGTTTCTGAAGGGTTTAAGCAGGCTATTTTACAGTTTTGATTAATGCTTGATTTAATTTACTATTTGTATGTGACTGTTTTGGAGAGCAAGAGGTCACCCACTCTTAATGTTCAGCTTAATGACTGCTTCCAGTGTTCATTGCTGAAACAGAACTGTGCACATAAACAACCCCTGGCACGGGGCCTGCTGTGCCCATCACAGTCACTGGCTGCTAGAGCTGCTGGCTTTGTGTGACACAGGACTTTCCCTCTCCTGAGACAGCAGCCAGACTTGGAGGAGCAATTGTGGCAGTGTGTGTGCAGCTTACTGCTGAACAGCTCCTGAACAGCCCATCCCGGCCTGCTAAATGCTGCTCTGCACCCATGTGATAAGCGGTGTACAGAAAAAATATAGATCCTGGAGAGTCATGGCATGTGTAAGGATATGAAGTATTAATCATAAACAGTTGCATAAAATAAAGATAAAAAGCTGCCAATTGTTCATTCTACCGGTTTCCCCTTTTCCTTACAACTGCCCATGTTTTGAAGCACAGAGTTTAGAGACTGTGAATATCCCTTGTGGCAAGGACAAAGTTTTTGAATATGGTATGAAAGATGATGAATGATCGATGGTGTGATTAAAAGAGCAGAGTGTGGAGAAGAGGGCATGGTCACAGTGCTGCAATGAGGTTAATGATCTTGCTGCAGTTATTTATATGGAATAAATAATTCCAGCATCTCACAGTTTTCTACTCTCTGACAGCAAAAGAGCCTGGGCCCTCACAAACTCATTACAGCAATGGAATTGCTGCATGAGTAAATATCAAGCATGGTTCAAAGCAAGAAATGTACTTCTGTAGATAACTAGGGGAGAAGTTTAGACAGATATCGCATAATTAACTCCAGGACATCTATCAGGGCAAGCCTTTAAATAAATACCTGTTTCTTTGAATTCAAAGTCAGGAATTGGCATTTAAAGACACAGAAAAACATTCTGCACGTCATCCCATGCATCAAAAATAATTTCTGTAGAGTAGGAGGGGCAGGGGGGAGAATCTACTGAAATGATAAATTTCTACATGAGAAAATGAACGAATAAATGAAGATTCTATATTTTCTGAGATGGATGAAGAACCCATTTGCCAGTGCACCTTAGATACAGCTGATTTGTGCCCCATTCCTGCAGGAAGGATTTCCCTGCTCAGCACTCAACCTGTTTGTAATGAACTCCTGGGTGTTCGTGTAGAAGTCAAAGACGCCTGCCTCATCCCTTCACTGCTGTATTTGTCCTCAACAACAGGATTTTAGTTTTACCTCTGCTGGAAGCGTTCACGACATATTTCCAAAACAAACCCATTTCTCTCAGCAGACCGACTGCACTGGTGTGAATTCCGTGGTGAAGCCCTGCTCAGCACATCCCCTCTGAGCTCATCCTGCAGAGAGCCAAAAGGTTTGCAGGATTTGGAACACAACCCCCTGCAGCCATCCACTCCCAACACAGCTCGCTGGGAGTGCCCAGTGTGGGTCTCTCGATGCCATTTCAGTTTCAGGGCTGATTTCTGTCTGCAGTGCTGTAATGCCCCGCGATGCCGTGTAATGCTGCACGTCTCCAGCTGCTTAAGTTGCTTATTTTCCAAAAGGTTACTCACAAAGTGCAGGTCATGGGGATTAAATCGTGTAGCTCCCACGGAGTACGGCAGGAATTTCACAGTGGAATCCCGGCAAATTCTTTTGGGAAATGTATTAATTTTTAATGAGTCATTAATCACCTTGCTGACTTCACAGCCAGCGCTGCTGCAGCAGCCTGACATCAACAGCTAAGGACGGTGTTTATGATTTCTTGGAGAGAACTAGAAACTGCCTTATTTACTTGGCTGCTCTGGCAGACTCCAGGATCTTGAAGACTGGTTACTAACACAGGCTTTGCCTTTCACTGGCAGGACACTTCACCTTGCAACAGAGCTGGGCATCCACTAAAAGAATTCAGCTTAAATATGTCAAGTAAAGCATTAAAAACCTACAGCACCTGAAGTCACTAGCAAACAATGTCTCCATGACTTGTTCACACAAATCATTCCAAAAATTTCCACAGCTGGGAAAAATGCATAATCTGAACAATGCAATTTGTGAACGATTTCTGAGCTACAACTGTGCAAACAGCACTTGCATTTAGGAGAAGTATTTTGGCGTTCAACCTCACAAAATGATTGAAACCACACAGTGATTGATCAGCACTAAGGAGACACACGGTGCTGGTGTTTTGTCTGTGGCTGAAGAGGAAAGCAGCAAACAGCAGACCTTTAAATATATTGATAAGGGGAGGCTGCATGATGATGATAATGATGAGCTTGGAGGATTTTTAGATTTAAGGAGACTTATCTGAGAGAAGATAGTTTTGCTTATGACTGTGAAATCATATAGAGAGGGAAGGTATTGGAAATAACTGTACTATGACAATGCATTGCTTACTTAAATGTTTGGGATTGGTTTGGGGTTTTTTTAAGGAAGAATACTCATTTGGACAGAAATATGATCTTCCTACCTCAGCTCAGGTTGGCAGTAGGAAGTCAGAAATGCATTAATATTAGTCCAGGTGTTCTCAGTTATGAAAAGGGTAGTGAAAACAAATCATACATTTTCAACAGTTTGGGGGAAGTTCTTTGAGATCCAGGAAAGCTGCCACGCTGACTTGGTTGGAGTTAATTTTGTCCATAGCAGCCCCCATGGTGCTGAGGTTTGGATTTGTGGTCAGAACAGTGTTATTAACCCAGGAATGTTTTATTTACAAGTGTTAGCAGCACTCACACATCTTCAAGAGCTTTTCTGACTCTCTGGCTGCCCCACCAGTCAGGGGGCCCCAAGAGGAAGCTGGAAGGGGACAAAATAAAGGGAAAATAGCAACAAGCAACCCTCTAAAGGTATTTTCTGTTTCATCAAGAACAGGGAAGGTGTTGTTATGTGCAACAGGCTGTCTGCTCTATTCTTCCTGCTCTGCTTCCCAGAGCACTCGCTACGTTTCAAAATCGCAAGCAATGTGTAATATATCTCCCAAAACTTTATCTGAGTCAAAAAATATTCCCTGCACAGTTTGTTGCACTGAACTCTGACCAAAGAGTCAGTACAGTTTGGAACACCGTGGATTTAGCAACAAAATAATGAGATTTTTTTTCCTTTGAGAGCCCTGCAAGGAGCCATGAAAGGGCAGAATCTGAGGGTAGCTGTGACTTCGGGCAGCTCTGCAGGAGCCAGCTGCAAGGGTTGCTATGCTACCCAGCGTGGCGGGAAGCTGCAGGCTGCTCTTTGTCTGCATTCTTGGGGGCCAAGGGGCTCCATATTCCTGTGGAGTTCAGGAGCTTGACAAGGTGAGCCAGGAGCGAGGAAGGAGCCCTCAAAATCCTCAAATCAATTTCCTGGCAATCTGGGAAATACGTGAGCTACACCAGCCCAAGGTTTGTGCTGTAAGAAGCAAAACCCAGCATCCAGTGAGGCTCTAAGAGAGCAGCTTTCTTTCCATACCAGAGCAGTCTGGAGCATTTAACTTTATTACTGATTCTCTGAGAGGAGCCCAGCTATGCAAAAGTTTTAAGGTAATTGGGGAGGGAGGGAATATACACACGAGTGAGAGATCCTGAATTCACTATGAACAAGAAGATGCTTCATTCAAATTAGTTTATGGAGGTTGGATAATATTCCAACTCTGTGGATGTGACAATGAATTTAATGTATTATTTTATGAAGGGCAGGAAGCAGAAGTATACTGAGAATTTGAGTACAACCAAAATTCGTGAAAATGGATTTGATGGTGTTTGTTTCAACCTGTCAAAGCAATTCCTGGTATGCGGGAAAAGATGCAAAAATATAAGGGGTTTACTGGCACATCACACTGACTTTGACAGATGCCATTCCTTCAGCAGTGGAGCTGGTTTGGGTGTAAATAGAATTCTAAATACCAAGACAGGAATTTTGAGGAGACAAGAGGACTTGAGCTCTTAATTTAGTTTTATACTTTTTCAGTCATTCGTATACTCAACTTTCTGAAATCCTCCAGCATGGAATATCTGGAGTTTATCCTAGCCTCCAGAAGATAGCTAATTGGGTTTGTAATCAGTCAGGCACAGATCTGACTCCAAAGCAGAAGGAAGGTTGTGTTCTGCATGAGCTGCTACCCTGATTGCAAAGAGTCCAGAAATACAGAGACAATCAGAGGGGGAATTTTACAGCCCCTCAACCATTGCTCACAGCAGTTCAGTATAAATTACTGTAGGCTAGCACATCTTATTTCTCAGTAGTGGTAGCAAGGTAAAAGCTGCCAATTGAGGTTTTTTCCTAGGGAAACTCTTTTAATAGTGAATGAGCAAGAGTATTCAGGTGATTCTTTATGTGGAGAACATATTTTACAGAAATATAAATGTTTAAAAAGCAAAATATTTCAGCTGATTAGCTTTACACCATTGTTGCTATCATTCAGTTTCCTTGCATGCTATACTTGCCTGCCATGACACCAGACTCACCCAACTGCCTTCATGTCCTGCACCAATACAATAAAGCACAAAACCACAGAGCAGAATCAGAACAAGCAGCATGCTAACAGGGCAGCTGAATCGAAATAATAATAAGAAAAGACTAAAATGTTGAGCTTTCTATTTTCAAATTCACTTTCCCCATGAGTCTTATCAATTTTCCAATCAACATTACTGTATGAATTTTCGGACAAAGCCTGACTAGACCTCTTAAAAAGACTATTAACTGCAGCTATTCCAGAGCCATGGCTTCTGAATTAAAGGTCACGACAGTTATGAATGAGGTTATGGGATTTTTCACTCTACTACTTGGACTTATGTCTTCAACAGAA
Organism: Acrocephalus scirpaceus scirpaceus; assembly: GCA_910950805.1. NCBI lineage: Eukaryota > Metazoa > Chordata > Aves > Passeriformes > Sylviidae > Acrocephalus > Acrocephalus scirpaceus. The sequence goes on along the minus strand of OU383786.1, from coordinate 3,677,400 downwards.
GTGGAAATTTAAACCAGAAACAGGATTGCAACATGACAAATGAATGAAACTGCAAACTGCAGAGAGCAGGGCTAAGAGGAGGTCATTCGTGAGGCGCTGCAATGAATTTGTGATGTTGATGTTTTGACAAGCAAATAGATCACAGAAACCCAGTGCATGGTGCTGGCAATGCAGCCCTTCCTGCAAGGCTTTATCTTGAGAAAACAGCAAACCTTCCTCCAGAATTCTGTGAGCCTGACTGATGGACAGGTATTTTAAACCAATATCATGGCCCTTGTTTTTCCCTGCGTGTTAAAACTCTTCTCTCTGTTTTCTGCTCTTTCTTGATTCTTCCCTTCCCTCTCTGCCCCGCCAAACTGCACGACAGAAACATCTGGCTGTGCTGTACCCTTCAGTGTCTGTGCAGCAAGCTTGGCTGGCAGCGTTGCTTGCTTCAAAGCAAGGCAGGATAAAGTAGGACTTTGTGGTCATACCAAGAAATCAATGATACACTGAAGCACTTTTAATTAGCCCACTGCAGTCCTGAGCTAACCCCCAGTTACAAAGATTAAATAATTGCTTATGGCATTCTCAACGTATAGCTCACCATAGTGAAAAGAAGACTATTGACTCAACTGGTAAGTTTTGAGGACTGATGAAGTCTTGCTGAGTGCAGAAATTCTTTTCAGTACAAAAAAACCCTAATGCAGTTTTATGACCCAACTCCTTTGAACTATTTTAATTAAGGACTCCTATGATAAGAAAGAAGTTGAAAAGCTATTTAGCAGGAAGACAGGCTCCCATTTAAATGTTGACTCATGAAGTCAGCACTTTCAAGGGTATTACTGTACATTTGGTCTTTTCTTTTCAAAGCCATTAACTTCTGCCAGCACATTTCTACCTATCGTATGTCTTCATGATTAGGAACCTGTTAAAGTCAATATCACTTAGACATCTATTCTCTTTCAGTCACCCTTGATTTTTTCCCCTTGTCTGCCTAAATTTAGACTACAAATTTTAATAAACAACTGCTTTCACCTTTCCATTCAGATCTTCTGTAGTTATCTGGCACAAATCCCCTGATCTAAGTGAGCCACCTTGACACAGGGCTTGAAAACCTGGCCTTAAGGACCCATTATATTTAAAAATGAAACTAATTTAACTAGATAGTCTTTCAACAAGGTTATTTTTACGTCCATTTTACTAGTAAAAATGTATAGGAAGCATGTTAAAGGAAAATAGCATTTTTAAATGTTACTAGAGCAGTGTAGGAATAGTAATGTTTTTGAACAAAGCATATTCATGGTCTTTCATCTTATTTCTTAACGTTTAAAACAACCAAAATCATATGAATTTGTATTTGATAATGCTGAGTTCATCCACCAAAATTATGCCATCTATGCAAAACAAAAAGGAGTATTTGCCCTTCAAAGCATTCCATGACAGAAAATCAACAGAACACTCTGGGCTTGCTATTTTTAAGATATTCAGACTATGTAGGAGGAGTCTCAAAATCCCAATTGGTTTCTGAGTGGCTTGGTAGGGATGTGAATTCCTGCATGGAATAAGGCTGCTGCCAGTCCCTGGGGGGCAGCCCTGGCCGCAGCTGAGGCTGTCAGGACACAGAACCTGTTCCACTGCTGCTCCCGCTCCATCAATCATCCTCAGTTAAGAGAAAGGTGAGCTTTGGCATTGAGATGTAGGCCATTCATCAAGGTTAGGGGAAAAAGGAAAAGAAAATCTCGGGTTTTTCGAGCAGATGTGCAGGCAGCAGGAGCAGCAGCGGCGAGAAGGGGAAGCAAAAGGCTGAGGAGCCGTGGGGCTGAGCCCTGGGCAGGGGCAGGGCCCGGGCAGGGCACACAGGGACAGCTGTTGGAACCCTGGGCACTGAGGATTTCAGACTTTCTGTGCTGACAGGCACTGACCCCAAGCAAACACTGCATTGACCTGAGGCCGTGGAAAAGGCTTCCAAAATTGAACGACAGAACTGGGATTATGGGTGTGCAGTTGAATAGAAGTGTGTGATATCACATGGAGGAAAACTTAGAGTTTAACGTTTTAGAGTATAGTAATATTCTATATAAAGCAAGATGGAGGACTTAGGGCAGAGGCCAGTCCTTCTTTTTCACCTTCTTCTTCCTGGTCTGCGTGGTATTTTGTAACTGTATAGAAAAGTCCACATTGCAGGCCATGGGTGTTTGGTTATTGGGTTAAAAGTAAAAATAATTCAGTTGTCATTTCACAATTGGACAGTTTATCCTTAAAAGGCCTTATAGAGACAGAGATAGGGGGCCATTTTTAGTTTGCTAGCTTGAAGTGCTGTAGAACTCACAGTTTGTGAGACTGTAATAGAGATAAAAATTAATAAATATCTGAGTCCAAACACGAAATATTGTCTCGAGCATTTAATCCTGATTCTGGAAAAAAGAAGATAAAAATCAACAGACAGGAACAGGAAAGGATCTGTGTGTGCTCCACTTTGGAAGCGTAAACAGTTCTCTCGGAATGGCAGGGGAAGCACAAGACATCCATACAGGCATGGGGAAAATGGGACATGAACTCAGGCTGAAGGCCCAGGAACCCTTGGAAATCTGGGACTCTTGAAGTGACAGTTCATTTAAGGATTCTACTTGTTTACAATTTGTTTTTTCTGTTTACAAATTGTTTTTCTGGTAGTTGGGTTTTTTCTAACAGTTCTAAGGGCTAAATGGTTTCTTGTTTTTTAGTGTTAAGTTGTAAATTATAACTATAAGTAGTTAACCTGTGGCATGTTAGCCTGAAGGATTGTGATCTTCCCTGACAGCTCCTGGAAGTGAGTGCTGCAGCTCCAGTGGTGCATGGGACACATTGCTGGCTGAGGGGAGCTAGGTTTGTCAAATTGGGTGGAAAACCTCATTCAAATTAAACCCCTGCTGTCTTCTGTCACCCTGTCTGCAAAGGGTCCTTGTAGGTAGGGTAACAGAGGACACTCCACATTTTTTAATAAAAAACAAAAGGAGGAATTGTTGCAGCACAGCTGGTCTGAACTGAACAAGATAAATCTGGCCATAACAAATCCAATTCAGCTAACCTGGCTCATTCTAGAAATGAGTCCCTGGGTGAACAATGAAACTCAGAGACCTCAGCCAGCCATGGTCAAGCCTAGGTGCAAACACACCACTGGCCAGAGATCTGGGCGGAGAGAGATCCCAAACATTCAGTCATCTAAACCCAGGAGATTCAAACCCCTATGAAAAGGGCAGCCATAACAAACTCATGGCTGTTTGCTGATGACCCTTGGTGAGTTTGTGTCCTCTCTGTCCCCAAACAAGGACCCCTAAGGTAATATCTCCTGTGACACAGGAGCTGCTGCAGCCCCTGCATCACTTGGCATTTGACAGCTGCAGGCACTCACCAAGCTCTGCACATTGCAAACAAAAGGCCTGCAAACTCGTGCTGCTGCAGAAGGAATCTGAATGATTTCCCCCAGCGTGCCTCCCTTTGCAGGGCATTGCAGGATTGCTGACAGGGCACCCATGGGAGGGGATGATGGCTCCAGGTCCCTCTCTGCTCTGAGATGCCACCAGGGCACAGTGAATGCCTTAATTCAAAACTTAAACTCAGTTCATTGTGCCCTGAATTAAGTTTAACAGGCTGCATTCACAGGTCACCATGAGCAAGCTGCCTCCCATGGCATCAGACTGAGTAGGGGCAATCCTCACATTCCCAAGGAATACTCTCATTTGCTTTGCATCAAGGGCAGGGAAGCAGAGTTTCTCAGCAGTAAGGAAAGCCTGTTTGCTGTAGGACATTAGAGCCAGAGCTGCACAGAGGCTTGGCTCATTCCGTCTGCTTGAGAGAAACACAGGAAGAAAACAGGACTTGGAAAGAGCCAAGCACTCAAGACCTCCAAAACCACTCAAGACCTCCAAAACCAAATGTACTATTCTGTTTTCACTTTTCTTCACTGCAGGAATATTAACTTGCCTGTATTAACTTCTATTTTAGAAGATGCTATGAGCTTATTTTGATATTAAAGATTCTTTAGAGCACTTTCTATACTTCAATTCTTATTTTAGTTTAACTTAATTAAAATCTTTTTGAGATTCTCTTCATGAGACACACTTAGCCTTTCAGTAACAGAATATAGATAATTATACCACTCCAAGCATTCAGAGATACAGTGAACAAAGTAAGGCTGTTCAAATCATTGTGTTAAAATAGTGTCTGTCTTATTGTTTTATACATTGTGCAGGCTTGGTGCCTCTGGATAAGATCCTGGTGATGTTTCAGGGCCTACTTTAGAATAATACTTACTCCCACCAGAGGCAGTGTGTCAGAAGATCAGAACTGAAACCATTCCTGAGGAAACATCTCCCCAGATGGCCAGTGACACCCCCATACCTTTAAAGAAAATGAATATTGCAGTGTCAGCTGTCATGAGCTCATAGAGGCTGCAGTCAAGTAGAAAGATTATCCATTCTCTTTAAATGGATGGATTAAACCTGTTTAATCTCTTCCTACCATCCTATCCATACACCTTACTTGGAGTCTCAACAAGGTGGCTTCTAATATTGATATAATTATTTTTCTGAAATAATGAACAAGCAATAAAAAGTTGTATGCATGTACAGCTAGATATTTTTATTAACAGAATGCATGTAAAAATACATAGAATGTAAAAATCCATAGAAATGTCTTGCAATTGTACTTTGTAAGAAAAAGTCAAAGTACAAGTCAAAAATTTTGTACATATTTTATTAAAGAACCTCAAATCTAAATAGTTTTAGTGTGTGACTAAATATAGATTTTATGAAATAAAATATGTTATCCTGGACTGACTGTAACTTTGCACAGATAAACCCTAGCATTGATTCAGGAGTCTAGATTGGGAAAATCCTGTTGCATACAAATAACCAGAAACATTAAAATGTATGCTCCATCCACAGCGATCCAAAGGGAATCAGATCGAAGGTCTGAATATGTGTTTTCTAAATTAAAAATTCAAATCAGAACATGTAAAGTAGTTTAAAATAATAATTACATGAATCCCAATTAAGTAATGCACAATAATTACAATGAGTGCTGTTAGAAGATTCAAAACAGGATTTGGGTGCAAGGCAGTGCCATGAACACAGCCCCAGGCAGGTGCACCCAGGCACTGAGAGGAGGAGGAATCACAGGTGTCTGAGTGTGAGACAAGTGAAATCCCCTCACTTCTCTGGGCTTTATGCTACTCAGGCAACTAAAATCTGCCTGGTTTTGTGTTTTTGCAGATTTTATGGGCTAAAATGTTCCTAAAGAATGAATACTGGGCAGAATTCCGGGAACAATTTGTGATACAAAACCAATTTATAACAAGAGAATTGTGCATGCTCTGATCAGCAAGAGGAAATTAGAGTTCCTTGTGTCTGAAGTTTAGCTTTTGCCTTCTAATGCCCCACCAGGTGCTTCAGAGGACAATTTGAGTGATGTCTTTATCTGCGTGTGTGAACACTACTTTAGGAACCAAAGTTTTACCTGTCATAAAAAGCAAATGAAACAGAGCACGCTTTAGATTTAGCTATTTGTGCTTGAAAACTGAGCAGTCTGCAGCCAAAAAGCATGATTACATGTTGTGAAAACTGTCTTGGAAAACTTATTATTGACAGAAATATTTATCTTGAATTTGTGCCAATTTAAGGGGTAATATTTTGTTTGTTCTGTACTGCATGCTAAAAACATAATACTGAGATACCCAGGCACCTCTATATTCCATAAGCACCCTTCCTTTTTATGCAGCATTTAGGAGCATGTGTGATATCCAGAGCCCACAGCTTTCCAGCTGTATTGGGAATAAAGGATTGTCCATCATGGGACTGCCAGTAAACCCCGTTCATATCTGAATGCTGCTCTGCTGTATTTTCCTCCACACTCCTATAGTGATGTACCCAAACTCTCTGTTCTGAAGCTTTGCTATTTAACAGTTCCTTTTCCCTTAAAGTATTCCACTAAAGAAATCTGAAACTTCCCCTAATTTTGATCTGGAGAGACTGACTTTACCCATACACAGTAGATTGCATTCAGTGTCTCAAAATACAAATTCACTGGAAGCCACATTGTACTTGTGATGTTACCACAAACACTGAATCATTTCTACAAAACAAAACAGATAAGATGAGGCTTCTTGAAATATCTCCAATGTGGTAACACTTTATTTTCTATATAAAACATCCCATTCTATATTTTAAAGTCATGTTTGTAAATAATCTTTTCCCATCATGATGCTTTTCAGATATCTGATTCCAAAGTGCTCTTCTGCTGAGGGCCTGAAACTAAAAATGTGCCACAAATGTAGGGTCCAAATGAAAAATCTGCTGGGTGAACTGGTGCCAGATTCAGATAGGAGCAAAGGCTTGGGGAGACTTTGTACGTGTGATGGAATGTGCATCCATTCAGCCTCACATGTGTGCCCTCTCTCTCTCTCTTTTAGAGAGCCAGAAAAATCTTTTTTAAAAACTTTTCCTTTCTTTTTCCTTCCAAATTTCATTTTTTCCCCCCCCACCAAACGCTGAAAGTCTGGTGGGAACTCACAAAGTCATTGTTGTGAGTTTCAAAGGCTGCCTAATAAGAATAATGACAGAAGAGAAGTGAGAACTTTCATCCCAGCTTCTTGTAGGTTTGGATTACAAATTGGAGGCTGCCATTCTCCAGGCACATGCCCAAATAAACAAGTAACAAATCCCAGAATGACTTTAGGATGTGCTAAATATTCAATTCCTGCACTAGTTAACAGGACAAACAGGCAGCACATGCGTTGGAAATCAGGCCACAAACTCTGAAAGGCCAGTTTCTGACACCCTGGAGGAATGGAGGTCCCAAACATGGCAGGAATGGCTTTGGGGATGTTTCAGACTAGATGGATTTCTTTTCTGAATCCTAGTTCTCCTTTTGTTGTCTCCTTGTGACAAAACCTCCTTGGTCAGACAGAGTAACCCAGAACCCAGCCTGTATCTTACCATGGGCCAAAGGAGGCAAATAATCCCCAGAAATTCCTGAATCCATGGTCCAAATCCTATTAACATGAAGGTAATACCTTCAAATATTCTCAATAAAAGCTCAAAGCATACTGCAGAAAAATTATTCAAGAGGGGCAAAAAGACCCCCAAACAGATCTGATTTCCATTTCCACAATTAACATGCATTTTAAGAGTCAGAGCCTCCACAGCCATGCAGCTCTGAAGAGCTCAGGGGTCTGTGGTTCAACTGAATCATCTGACTTTCAAGCAGAGGACATCTATTTTAGTTCATCAGACTTTCTAAAATTAACCGAGGTTCACAGCTTGGTAAAAAAAAAAATACATACTGAAAGCAGCCCGCTAAATCTGGATTGCATACTGATAATTAAAGTTCCATATTCTGAAGGCTTTTCTCAGGGTTTTTTGCCTCTTTCCAGTAAAATCATAGAAAATGGAAAACTAACATTGAGAACAAGCTGAAAGGAGCAAGCTGAGTGCCACAGTTTTCAGAAATATTAAAGAATTGAACAAAACACATAATGTCACGGTCAAAAAGGTGCAGCAGGATCTATTTTTGTCTTAAAGAAAAATAAGCTGTTAGCAACAGAAATACATTTAGCCTTACAAAAAAAAAAAAAGCACCATTTTGTCATATTATTAATATGTCTATTATTTACTGAGATCAGAGCGGTCTCTCAAGAGATTCTTTAAATATAAATGACTCCTCTTGACTCCACACAAGACTTGGCAGTCTGGGGGCGGAACTGCCTTTCCTTTATCCTCTCAGTATGACACAGAATCCACCACCTGAATCACAAGGACTGCTTTTCCTTTCCTTCCTTCCTTCCTTCCTTCCTTCCTTCCTTCCTTCCTTCCTTCCTTCCTTCCTTCCTTCCTTCCTTCCTTCCTTCCTTCCTTCCTTCCTTCCTTCCTTCCTTCCTTCCTTCCTTCCTTCCTTCCTTCCTTCCTTCCTTCCTTCCTTCCTTCCTTCCTTCCTTCCTTCCTTCCTTCCTTCCTTCCTTCCTTCCTTCCTTCCTTCCTTCCTTCCTTCCATGTGTGGGGGTATCTTTTAAGCCTTCAGACTTCATAATTAAACTAATTTCTCTTGATGCACAGTCTCAGTTGTCCTTAAAACCCTTAAATCACTTAAACCTTGTTAGCTCTCCCTCAGGTGTGTGCAATATTAGAGGCTCAGCTAAAGCCCAGTTTTCTCTCATTTGCTGCACTGCAGGCTGAGAACAGAACATGAGCAGCCTTTGTTGTGAGTGAGGCTAAGCAGTAAAGCTTGTGGAAATGTGTCACACATCAATTAAAATTTCCCCAGAGCCCTAACTTAAGCCAGGCCTGGGATCTTAGCCCTGAACAGCAAATCTATGGAGCCATTCATCTTCTTTACACCATAATCCCACACATTCAACCTCCCCTATGCTCTCCTCCATCAAAAGAATTCCTCTCAGTGGTACTTCTCCTCCCTCCCAGCTGAGGAAATCCTTCCTCCTCTCCATGAAAAATCCCCACATTCCTGTTCTGGCTGCTCAGCAGAGCCATTGCCAGGCTCAGTTTAACCCTCACAGGAGCTCTGGGCACCCCCTGCTCCATCTGTGACTGCTCTGGCCTCTGGCATTTATCGGCCATCCAACACATCCACTCTCTTACTGCTCATTTACAGTCACAAATTTGTTTTCATCAAGGAACATTAACATTTTCCTCATGTGGGGAAGGTTCCTGTCCTGCAGAAGAGCAGTATCAGCTGTTTTATTTTACCTTCATCACCAAGCTACGGATTTTCACCACCCTCTTTAATTTATTAGAGCAGTCAAAAATTGCATAAATTTCAAAGATTTTCCCACAATAAATTACTAAAGCTGAATTCCATTTGTGCCCATGGTTTTCTGAGGGTTGGGTTATTGCTTTTTTCCTATTTTCACTTCTTTCAACAACGTGGCTTAAGATGGTCCTGTCAAGGTGTTTTTCATTTATCTCAACAATCTGATTCCTACAGCATCTGGTTTGATTTTCCACTAAAGCCCTTTACAGGGGCATATAAGCTTTCTAATTCAAGTTAATAAAGGTAAACGATTGTGAAGTCAGAAATAGAAGAGGAGAATACTCAAACAGGCACAGAAAGGACAGAAAAATACCAACAAAAGCATTATTTCCCAAATTCCAACAACACAAATTCATCCATCCACTGTGTGATCAGATATGTCCATCTCTCACAACTGCAAGTCAGAGAAATTTTGTCTCAACAAACTTAGGATACAGATTCTTCTCTGTGCTAAAGAAATCAATCCCACAATCTTTTATAGCTTCCTGAAAAATCCTGAAGTATATATTTATGTCTGATTTGTTTTGATCTTCAGGTTTATATTGTATAGCAACTTGTAGCACAGTAAAATGTATTGATTTTATCTATACAATATATGTACGGTGGGATAAGAAAAGCAAATGTACATCATTTACGAATTTGTTCGGGCAGAAGGTTCCAAAACAAAAATGCAAACACAGAAAAATATTTCTATCAGTCTATGTAAGTTAGACGTTTACATGAGAAATCACATTCATTGGGCAAGTGGAAGTAGAATTTATGTGCAGTATTATATGCCACAGTCACTTTAAATCCTGTATTTCCACACTCATTAAACCTCTGCTCAGAGGAGTCCTGGTGATAAAATCTGAGTTGGTGCTTTTTGAGCAATATCAGTACCTGATGATTTTGAAGGAACCTTATTTTCCAAAGGGAGAGGGGAAGTGAGTTGCATTCCCTGGGACTGCACAGGCCCAGCTGCCCTAGAAATGTTTAGTGTGGGAAAGGGAAAAGAACACACCCAGATGTGACAGAAATACTGAATCACACAGGGGTAATCCTGATGTGGAATTTTCAGGTGCTTACTGGAAAAAAAAAACCCAAAAAACACCTCAAAAACCAGAAACATAACTTTGATCCCTATTTTGAGAATTATTTAGGTCTTAACAGCTCAGTTGGTCACTAGGAGTCATCATGACATCCTTGTACTCTTCTGGACTCTTTCAAAACTAGAAATTTAATTTCACTTTCCAATATTTTCCAAAAGTGATGAAACTCCCACTTTTCTTACTGCCATTAATTTCATAGGACCTAGCAGACAGAAGCTCAGTGGGCTCTACATCATTCCTGAAATTCATGTAGGATAATCCCCAGCGCTCTCAGCAGTCATGCTAAACCAAAAACATTCACAGAAAAGTAATATTTCCCATTTGTGTGTACCAGAAACTGTTGCTGCTGGTGTAATTTGTATTTATGCTACTTTATCACACGGTGCTGACAGGGCTGCAGCAGCCCAACTCAGCACTGCTTTGCTATTTCATTGCTGAGAAATGAGTCCAAGAGATTTGGTGCCTTATTACGGCTTCATTAGAGAGGAACAAAAAGACATGTAACTGCCTAACAGCCTGTGGGGCTTTCATAGCATGGAGATGGCTGGGATAGAAAGGCTTGAAAGTACTCCTAACAGGGCCAGATGCAGCCCCAAATTCCCTTTATGGAGCATAAACTCAGGGTTCTTGTTTCATTATTTCCATCCGATAGGAATAATGCAAACCAGGTGCAACAGAAGCAAGAGTTCTGCCTTGGACTAATAAAGCCATAAATCAAAGTTTAAACTAAGTACCCATTCCCATCTAAATGCTGTTAAATTCTAGTGCTTGTTGAAGTGTTATTATTCTCATTTGTGCCTTTTTTTTTTTTTTTTTTTGCCCATGGAACCTCCATTTTCCATGAGAGCCCATGGAAATGCAGGATGGTGTTTGTGCAGCTCCAGAGCTCAGGCAGGTGAGACAGGATTCCCTCTGTGTGCAGGTGCATTTTTCCCGGGGGGCACTCAGGAATGACGTGCACATTCATGGTATGATTTCCATAGGTACCTAAAGATGCTGAGAATTGCAAAATATCTGCCCTTATACGAGGATATAATGATGACTTCCAATAATTGCCTCCTAGGCCAATAAACAGTGTTCATAAATCTCGTTTTAGGGAACTGAACCTGATTTGCAAAACCAACAACAACGAGGTGTTGATGCTCTGAATCCTTCATATCAATCCACACCCTATTTCCTCCCAGCCAGGCTGTATGACCAACACTGACACTGTACCCTCCTTTTTATAGGCAGCTGCTTTCATTCCCTCATTTTTGGGATGAAATCAGTGGTGTAGCTGCCTCTGCAGCAGCCTCTCTCACGGTGATTCAGCTGGGGGTGTTTGGCCAGGCTCTCACAAATCTGGACAAGAATTCCTCAGAGTATTTTACCCTCAAAGCTGGTGAACCTCTTGTCTCTTTAGGCTCCAGAAAATAACAGATGCCAGTCAAGTCTAATATTCAGAATTACTGGAAACTTCAGATTCTGCTAAACCATTCTTGCATGAAGAGTATTAAACATGAACCCTTCCCAAGCATGGTCCAGCTCAGAACTGCAGGCTTGGACACAACAGCAGCAGGAAGCTCAAATGTCTGGGATATCTGCAGCATCTGTGCAGGAAGAAGATCAAAGCTATCTACAAAATGGCAATTTTTAAAAGACACTGAAGGAGGCTGAGCCATAACAGTCCAGAAGAGAAGTTCATTGCACTTACATGTGCACTTACAATGTTTATGAGTCTCTAGGCCTGAGTAAATGAGCCAACACTAAATAAAAGGAAGCAGTCAGAAAGCTGTCATTGTGATCTACTACAAATTTCAACCTCATTTAGATTTACCCACTCCTCATACCTCAATTCAATTCAAAAGAGTCAAAATCCTTCTATAACCTTGTCTTCCATAATGGAATAAATCAACATGCAGGATTGAACTGAGGGGCAAAGGGAAAAAGACTGAACATGCTGTAAGGACATAGGAAGGAATGGTACAGTAAAGATCTGTTTCTGGTTATATGTTTGTGTGTATAGTCACTAAAGAATAATGATAATTTTGCAATAAGAAACAAAAAGATACTATTAACTCTAGCAACATCTACTACAGGGGCAGGCACAACAATATTTGGCCATAGTAGAGAGGGGCTTAATTATATCCAAGATTTAAGTCCTGATTCCACATAATTCATATGAAAGACTTTCTACTGTTGGGGCATTTAAAGTATCAGTCTTGCTTTAATGAACAGGTAGAGTCTATCCAGAGAACATCCTTGTGCTTAAAATAAGTGTTGATTTTCTTCTTTGATCATGCATATTTTAAAGCATTTTAAAGTATAACTGTTGAGGTTGCACATCAAAGTGATCAACTGGAATTGTAGAAAGGGCATCTCAGTGCCCTTGCATTGAATCAGCTCTTCAGGAGCTGGCCCTGCCCTCCCACCAGGGATGGGCTCACCTTTGGGGCTGAGCCCTCAAGGTCTGTATCTCCCTTCTGTCTCAGTCTGGCTTTTGCCAGCAGAGTTGTGCAGACCTCAGTGCTCATCAGGAGCTGCAAACCAGCCAAAGGAAAGCTGTACAAACAAGCCAGGGAAAGAGAAAGCCTTTCTGCTTGCCTTGGCCAGGAGTAAATGGTGAGCACTCAGGTATGTTATGTATCAAACCCCAGCAGGCTACTGACACCCCAAACCACAACAGAACAAAAACCCCTTAGTTGGAGGCAGAAATCACTGTGCATGTGACAGAATGAGAGGCCCTTCTAATAGGCATTAAAAAATTAAGTTTCTAAGACAGTACATTGGCAGCAGCCATTTACTTTATCTGTACATTTGAGAGCACATTGAGGAGCAGCTTTTCAATCTGAAGGATCAAATCTGACACAATTCATCAGACAATAACAGTGAAATCAAAAAGACAGTAACTGGAAAATGTAATCCTCCCCTGAAATTCTCCTCAGCTCACCATCTGCTTCCATTCTATTACATCCCACTGGGGACTCACTGTCTTGCAACATCTCCTCTGGGTGGAATTGCCACAAATGCAGCAGGCAGGGCTGATAGCTCTGCTGCAGGACCCCAGCCAGGCTTTGGGGGACACAAAAGGCAGCCTGCACCTTCCCCAGGCAAAGGCACACAAGTGCATCACACCAGGAGCAGGGAACCCAAACCCAACACAGCACAGCACAGCAAAGCTGGTCCTCCAGAAAGCAGCCAGGGTTTCCTGGAGTGCAAGAGGCAGGATTGAGCCACTAGGATGGAAAATTTACAAGCATTTGACTGCAGAGGTTATTTCCTCAGAATGCCCTCAAACACAAGCGGTGCCCGTAGTTGTCAGAACTGTTTTGCTGACACAAATTGTTGGTGCCACGGACGTGTATGGAACCACTGTGACAGGAATTTCTTTGAAGTAAGCTGCTCCGAGCCATCTGGGAAGAATAGCAGCCAAGCAGTGCTGACTGAAATGCTATTTTCAGTCTTCCATAACTCCACTAGACTAAAATGGTGGAAATTCTATTTTAAAATATATATAATCCCTACAGCATAGACAGAACATGAACACTGAGATCTATCAATTACCCACTAGAGTTTAGGACATTGCTTCCAACCCAAATGCATTATCAAAGGTTATTCTTTATATATTAACTTACCCCTACCTGTACTTATTGTTATGTGATGTATGCCACACACCTCACAGCTCTGAGAGCTTGGGGGAAAAAAGAATCTGTTTTCCTGTTAATTTGTTCTTGGTCCTCCACAATTCAAAGTGCATGTTCTTTGAACAGGAGGTGTAAATGGCCATTTCTGCTCCCAAGGAGAGGCTCAGCAGCAGCAAAGGAACAAAGACGAAGCTGTTTAACTTATTCATCTGAATTTCAACTGCAGCTGAATTCAGTGTGGCAGAAACAGGATCCTGAATGCCCCAACCATCTTAGTGCACTTGAATCGAGTTCAGGTGTGAGCAGGAAATCTGAATCACGCCCAGGTGAAGAACAGAAAAGTTTTTTAAATAAAGTTTCCTATTATTTTGAGTACTCAATGTACATTCCAGTAACTATTAGAAAAGGTGTACTACCCAGAAACAGAACTGTTGGCCTGGTGTGGGTGAGCTCCTTTGCCCTCCAAGTCCATTTTGCCAAAACTTCTCTCCCCTCAGCTCCAGCCATACACACAGGTGTGTTTACACCCTCAGCCATGCACACAGGTGTGTTCACACCTCCAGCCATGCACACAGGTGTGTTCACACCCCAGCCATGAACACAGGTGTGTTCTCAGCCCAGCCCAGCCAGACACACAGGTCTGTTCACACCCCAGCCATGCACACAGGTGTGTTCTCAGCTCCAGCCATGCACACAGGTGTGTTCTCAGCTCCAGCCATGCACACAGGTGTGTTCACACCCCCAGCTCCAGCCATGCACACAGGTGTGTTCTCAGCTCCAGCCATGCACACAGGTGTGTTCACACCCCAGCCATGCACACAGGTGTGTTCTCAGCTCCAGCCATGCACACGGGTGTGTTCACACCCCCAGCTCCAGCCATGCACACAGGTGTGTTCACACCCCCAGCCCAGCCATGCACACAGGTGTGTTCTCAGCCCAGCCATGCACACAGGTGTGTTCTCAGCTCCAGCCATGCACACGGGTGTGTTCACACCCCCAGCTCCAGCCATGCACACAGGTGTGTTCACACCCCAGCCATGCACACGGGTGTGTTCACACCCCCAGCTCCAGCCATGCACACAGGTGTGTTCTCAGCTCCAGCCACGCACACAGGTGTGTTCTCAGCCCAGCCATGCACACAGGTGTGTTCACACCTCCAGCCATGCACACAGGTGTGTTCTCAGCTCCAGCCATGCACACAGGTGTGTTCACACCCCAGCCAGGCACACAGGTGTGTTCTCTGCCCAGCCATGCACACAGGTGTGTTCACACCTCCAGCCATGCACACAGGTGTGTTCTCAGCTCCAGCCATGCACACAGGTGTGTTCTCAGCCCAGCCATGCACACAGGTGTGTTCTCAGCTCCAGCCATGCACACAGGTGTGTTCTCAGCTCCAGCCATGCACACAGGTGTGTTGTCACCTTTCCCCACCCAGCAGCCCCAGTGCTCAGGTCACTTTGTTGAAGTCAAATCCCTGTGAAACAGTTTCTCCCATTAAGCCACAATCCTTTGGGAACTGACAATCCCTGCTGGTGTTGTGATAATGCTGATCAGAGATTTATTCAATACTGGATAAAAGCTGCCTGCAGCAGCCCTTCCTTGCTGGAACATGGAAGCACCACATATTGAGAGGATCCTGCCCACCACATTGGCTCCAAATTCTCCAATTTTTTGACAATGACATCTTTTAAATTCTGTTAGGAGAACCATTACTTCGTATCTTGCAAACAGCAAATTAAAAAATGTTGTCAGTAATCATGTATTGTATACCACAAAGGACTCTTCAAGGAATCAAAAAAAAAAATTTACCTCAAATTTCCCAGGCTTTTTCCTGATCAAGTTTTTTTTATTATTATTACTAAGGTGAACTCTCATGATCACTTCAAAATATATTAATAAATTTCAAGTCAGGCAAAGGAAAGAAATTCATGTTACTATTCATATTTTAAGACATATTATATGTTAAAATTCATTTGGTCTTTTACTGAAATGCCAGAACATCAAAATGCTGGAATGCTTGCACCTTATTTTTTGCAAAAGGTCATGTTGATTTTTCATGATGAAAAGTTCATACCTTCCCACTTAGCAAAAATGGGAAATACAACACAAACAAAATATGTTTAATGAGAAACTTTTGATGTACTGTATTCATGTTCTCTCAGACTGAGTAAACTAAAGCAGAAAACAAACAGTTCTTTACAACAGCTGGCAAGGATCTTAACATGCAAGAAAACCAGGAAACTCCTGAAACCTTTACAAATCCATTTGAAAACCCCTCCATCAGATTCATTTCAGTTTCTTGAAGTCTGGAAGCCTCCAGGGATTTTGGTCCCATTAAAAGCCTGTGACAATGCATCAGTTTAGACAGATTTAGAATGAACATAGTTTCTTTTTTTTTTTTTTTTTTCATCATTTATTCTACTCTAAGGTCTCTCTTTAATTTCTTACTGAGTGATGAACATACATCTATTGAGCCTCAATGTCTGATAGGATATTACCTTTCTTACTTTGCAATGCAAATGCAATAAAGCATTAGGAATGTTCTAAATAGACTGTTCTAAATACAAGAATGCTTGTTGTAGCAGTTATTTTTCTGACAAACTATTTTTGTGAAATTATTATTCTGCTTGTGTAATGCAAAGCATGATTATATTAAATTAATTGGAAAACTATGTTTCACATTTGCACATTTTCAGTATTTTATTTCCTTCATAACTGTTTGAAAACTGTGGTGCTTTGGGAAACCATTTAAGCACTGGAATACCTCATGAACAGCATTCCCCATTCACATTCAGGAGCAGCTCTTTCTGGAGGACCATTACCAGAATGACTCGCCTTGGTTTTAAAAAATCCATTTTAACCTATGAACAAACTCACTGCTTGGAATTTCAAAACATCCTGGCACAACGAGGATTTTATGTATTTCAAATTCCAATACGCTGTGGTTTTTCCCCTCTCCTCGCACTGCTGCTGTGCTGTGAATCAATTAAATGCTTGTCTCCCAGCACCACCCCTTCAAACAGGTTTGATCGAGGCAATGGCCACGACTCTCAGAATGCTCGTTGTCTCCAGGGCCAGGAACAGGGGCAAATCTGGGATGTGGAATATCTGGACTGTCAAATACTGTCCTTAGCAGCAGCCTACCCAGAAGGTAGCACAAAGCCCAGGGAGTCCCAGTGGGAACGTGCCTGGGAAGTGCAGCCCCTGAGGGCAGGGAGCTGCCTGCATCCAGCATGGCACTGCAAGGGGCTTGCAATGGGGTTGTTCATAATCCTGCAGAATGCAGGGAGCACCTAATTAGCTTATGCAAATTGCTATGTTAATGAGCCCCACCTCTCCTGAGCAGGACTCACAGGTCAGCACTGCTCCCACCCGCCTGGATTTGGGGATCTCTGGGACATTCTCTGTTCCTCTGAAGGGAACAACACCACTGAAGGCATGGGATTGCTATGGGGATTGTTATGGGACGTGAGGCTGCTGCACTGCCCAGGTGTGTCACCACACACATCCCCTGCTGTGGTGGCCAATAATGGATTTTATTGAGCTGTTCATGCCACCAGAAAGGGTCCTGGAGGTGTGAGGGCTCAAGAGCTGCCATGATATTCAGTCAGTGCCAGGTCACCTCCCTCAGATCGGGGCCTGTATCCACACCCACTGTCCCAGGCCTTGATCTTAACAGAGACCCCTTTACAACTTCTTTCCCACTTGCAATAATAAAAAAACAAAGCCCATCATCTTCACTCATTTCCCCCCTATAATTCACCTTGGCTGCAATGCCCTTCCCAGTTAATAAAACTGAGGCTGGAGATGTGTTATGACTCCAGCCACATCATCTTATTGTCATCTCTTATCTTACATTTAGATCATAAGCTTTATGAGGCAACGTCTGTGTTTTTGGGTTGATTTTATACAGTGCCTCGTGCCCAGGCTTAATTCAAAACCCAGGAATTGTCACTAGTGATAAAAACAACTGTATTAATGAGCATGCATTATCAATAATATCATTAGCGTTATTCTCTGATAAATGTCATCATTTCAAAATCAATGTCAGGCAATTATTTTAAAATATACACTGGATGGATTATTTTCTAATAACCCTACAAATGTGTGTCTTGGTCAAACAAAGAGACAAATTCAGCTCCAGCTAAGCATGAAATACTCTGTAATGTTTTCATTATGAGGTTACATATGAGGCTCTTCATTAGACAGACTAAATAAGTAGACAATAAATAAAAATTGAAAGAGAGAAATGTTCAGGGCATCAGGATAAACTCAGCAGAGCTTCTAGTTTTTCTCTGATAATCAGACTTTGCAGGCCTTCTGGATTCCTGCAAGAAGACCACTGCTGCCCATTGCCAGCCGTGCCAGGCCAGGCCAAACAGCTGGAGCTGTCCAAGGGCAGTGGCAGCTCCTGCCCCTCTTGTCCTCGCTGGGATTGGGATCAGGGTCCTCCCCACCAAGCCCAGCTTTGGTTTGTGGCTTTAATGAAAACCACTTCATGGTTAATAATTTATTATTGTTCTCTCTTGGATTATTGGTTTAAGTGCAATTATTTGATGACTAATGACAGGGAAGCTGGTATAAAAAACCTTCTCTCCTTTGTGTTGTCTGTGCTCTCTCCCATGGAAGCAAGCTGGGTTTGCCACCTATTTCTCCCAGCTAAGTAATGATCATTTTGAAAGAGCATTACCAGTGTTTCTGGGCTATATATAGAGATACACGTGTAGCTGTGCATTAGGCACCATCAGTGCGCTTCTTCCTTCACTTATCATTTCTACCATGAAATAAAAAGATGAGGATAATATATACAGAGCATTTAAGAGTATTTGTTTCCCCTGAATGCACTCATTTTGGTGATATTCATCATCATTAGGCACAAGGTTTGCTTCCATTCCTTTTTATTTTGGTGAAGAAAGCTTTCTCCCCAGCAGTATTTGCTCTTGTACAGATTTGGATCCTCCCACTGGTGGAAGCGGTACGTAGTAGCTGGATGCAAAGAGTGAATTGAAATTACAGAAATATGTACATAAATATTCATCTCTTTAGGCTGTTTTCACCTCCTTTCCCCTCAAAAAAAGCTGAGTGCTGTAGTCAGTGGATTAAGGCACCCTGAGCAAGGATGGGGTGGAATCAGGTATCAACTTCCCAGTCGCTAAAGCCATTGCAGTGACCTTGTCTTTCACAGAAAGGGCTGGGGACACGGTAATGCTTCAATCAGCTGCTTCTTTGTACCCTCCCAGGGACAGAATGTCTCCTTGTGTGAGTGATGTGCAGCCTGTGCATTGCTCTGGTGGCAGTGGCATTTTGCTTTCTCTGCTTTTACAGGAATTAGGAGCACAGAGAAGCGTCCCTCCTAGAAATGAAACTATCTAACAACTCAGGGTTTGCTGTGTGATTTTTTAAAAGGTGTAACGTAAGTGAAATCAAATATCCCTTTTTCCTTAACTAGCAACTATTATTTCTGAATCTTGAGGAATAAGAAATATTACAGAGATCATTCTCCCATTGCTCTACCAGAAACAGGCACCTGCAGACTACTCACAATAAGTAGGATAGAAAAATATTTTTGCGTTTCTACAAAAAAAGAATTTGGGATTGAAGTTACATTTCTCGACATTGAACACCACAGTGTCTCTAGAGGTCATTCTTACTGGTCAGTGACAGCACTCTGAGTCTAGAAGTTATCAGTGTAAGGAAATGCCCGTTTGCACCCGGGAGTGCAGTGAGAGCTCTGTGGAGTGGGCAGAGAGGATGGAGTGCAGACGCAGGGCAGCCTCGAGCATGCTGTGTCACGGAGAACATGCTCATGCCCTGTCTGTGTGGGAAGAGGTACAAGCTTCCCTTGCCCTTCCTAAGCACTAAATCCATTTGTTACAACTGTAGATTGTCCTTTAGATACTCACCTGCACCTAGACATTAAACCTGCCTTCACAAAATACCCAGTTCCAACAAGAAATGGAAGTACAGTGACTACCGCAGTGTTCTTGAGTGGTTCTCTTTGAAATTTGCATTATGTTGGCACAAAATATATCCGTGACCTCAGAAAATTTCCTGAACACTGACTTGGAAATGAAAATTCCTATTACAAAAAACAAACAAAATATCCTATCTAGTTCTAGGAAGTAACAGATGCAGTGAGATTAAATGGCTTCACCAAAAAAAGACAAGATCAGGTCATTCCCTTTAGACCCTTAATATGTCAGAAACACATTTCATTTTGTGTCATCACCTACAGTGGTTCACCAGGACACACAACAAGGTAATTTAAGGAATGTGATTGAAAATTTTCATGGAGTAAGGAACCACAACATGTTTTTAAATACAGGAGAGTTAGATGCCTAACACATATCTTGATCTGGACTTCCCCTACAAGCAGTTGAACAATTAGAGGACAAAAAAAAAAAATAGCATTAACAGCCATTCACTGTCAATGTAGCCTGGAAATTAAAATGCCTTTGAAAATAGAGACAGCTCAGGTGATCTGTCTGTACTGTGCCTCCTTTTTTGGTAGGAGGATATCCATTATTATCCAGCAACACTGGAAAAAGGTTTTTCTCCCACTGGCTCTATCAGATTACACCCCTCCATCATCACTTTATCTCTTCACTTAGTGATGGCTGGGTTTGGGCAAACGTCTGCAATAAAACAGCTCCTCCTTACAGAGCAAAACAAACAACACATGGTAAATTTAATACAACCAATCATCTCCCTCTCCAAACGACTGTCATTGCATTTACTCCTGATAGTAAGTGACAGCTGTGTTTAATGAGCTGGAAGAACAGGTCAATAAAACACATATATATATATAAATATATATAAATATATGTATAAATGCATGGTGCTGAAGTGTCTATTCCATGCATGCAGACATTAAGGCAGCTCATGGTGTTTTACCCTCCTGCACAATTTTATCATAATGACAGAGCACCACAGGTTCCATCAAACAAGATTAAGGATTATTTCCTCACACAATATTGCCGGTAATTCCTGAGTATTTAAAATGCATTTTTCAGGTCAATAGATTGGTTCAGGTGATCACAGACCACACCAAGGATGTCCTTGCCTGGCTCTGGAGTTCATTACTGAAACACCAGCCCCTTGCCTGTTCCAATGCTATTTTCCTGCTACTTCCCAAGGAAGAGTTATCTCTTGGAATCAGCTGCTCTGCACATTTTACTAATGCAAATAAACATTTCAGAATTACAAACCTAGAGGGGTGAGAAGCTGTTAAACACAAACAGTTTTGAGAGCTATTCCTAGGGAACACTGTAGCATTTTCCTACTGTGAAAAACCCAAGGCATGCCTACACAATTCTACACAATTGCTGCTGGTGGCAGAACTCACCACCAAGGATTTGCCTGACACTTCCCAGCACTTCCAACTTCCTCTCTGGATGTTTATTCTCAGATCTTCTCTTAGCCCCAGAAATCAAGGCTTTCTTAAATCAATGTAATAAAAAAAAAAAGAAAAAAAAAAGAAAAAGAAAAAAAAAGAAAGAAAAAAAGGCAATAAAGACACAAGGTTACAATTTCAGTGCTTAAAGAGCATTTGAACATCATTAGCCCAATCAGGATAATTCTCCAAACTGAGAGAATGTGAAATGCTCCCAACCGAGGATCCAGGAGCACAGCACAGCTCAGACCAACAGCTCAGAGTTTCCAACTGCACGCTTACAAAGAATCCTGGCAATAAAGTGCCTAAATAGCTGCAGCAGGATAATGATCCTCCAAGCAGTGTGCAGGCATCTGGGATTGTGACTTGAAAGAATCAAACTTCTTGGCTCTATTCTTTCATGTTCACACACAGGCCTGAAAAAGCTGAGTCGATCCTTTCAAAAGTGAAGTTAATGAATTAAAGTGTAACAGTGAAGAATTTATTAAGCATTAAGGAAAGGATCAGAGCAAACGATCCAAGTGCTGTCTCTCTGTGAGAGTAAAGGGAATGGCTAATTAGCACTGGCTTTGCACCCTAACACAGAACCAACCAGCACACCTGAGGTTTGCTTTCAGATCAAACCCACGCCTGAAATGTTCATAAGAAAATAAAATCTGTCACATGCTGAATGAAATGGCTGAGTCCTCAAAGCCTGGTGGTCTGTCACCCAGCAGAGATCACTATTAGATTCCAGAGGAGGAGGAGAATCTTGGCACCACATCAAGTGCAGCATAATGCTCCAGGTGAACAATAGGCAGGTTTTGAATGTCTGCATAGCATAAGGATTCCCCAAAAAAGCTCAAAAGGTGTAGGCACTACATCAGCAGTCACCTACTCCAGCCCTCAACATTATTAGACAAATTAGATTAATAATTAATTAATAATAATTAACAATATTAGTGTTATTGTTAATCAACAATAATAATGTTATTATCTATGAAGTCAATTCTGCCAGAACTGGGGATTCACCCGACGTTCGGACACAGGATACAAGAGGAAAATCCAGGGAAATGGCCTCCCTTACAAACCCCAGAGAGCAGTGAGATACACACAACACTACAGCTCTGCTCTCATCCCTCCCAGCCCTGCCTCAGAGCTACAACAAGAAACTGAAAATTCTTTTTAACCCATTTCTGGAAGAGAGCAAAACGGTTTTAGAGCAGAGATGGTTTTAAATTTAATTGTTTGTGAAGAACAACAGGGCCCAGCAGTTTAAAGGGAAGCACACAGCTTCCAATTTACCTTGCAGCCCATGATGATCCCAGGCTGCTGAGGCAGACATTTCTGCATTCCAGCATCCCTGTGGCATCCCTGTGGCAAGAGAGAACCGTGCTTATTCATACAGCACAGCGGTGATGATGGTGAGAACCGGGGATAGAGGGAGGGGAAATTCCCTGTCACCCCTGAGCAGAGCAGCTCCTGAGCCCTGAGCTTGTCCCCAGAGCCCAGACATCAGCTGACACCCTCAATACTGATGGAGCACGGGACATTAATAAAGTGTCAAACACAGTCCAAAGAGCGAAACTATTTTAGGTTCATTCCACTTCTGTTTTGTAAACTGACCAGGCTAAGGACAGCCCAAACATCCCTCTTGAATACTGAACAGCTGCCAATGAGGTTTCAGCAGAAATGGAGCAGATTTCAATCACTCTCAGAGGAACACTGGGGAGCTGAGCAATCTGAAGACCAGTTTCTTACCTAGCAAAATGAACTTATTTCCCTCTCTTTGAAATCTCTTCAGGTAGACTACAGACAGTTCATCCAAATACACTGTGATTTTCTTGTATGAGTTATGTTTGCATGTGGAATTTGAGTCTTGAGCTCAGAATGGCTTTGAAGCTCCCACAAGGACTCTGTAATCTTGTTTTAATAGGTTTTCCTTTTTTAAATTCCACATCCCAGTGAAAGTCAGTTAGATCAATCTGGGGTTCTATTGCTGATGAAGATTTTCAAACTTATCTTAGAACGGGATGAGAAAGTCCCGTGCTGGTGGCATTTGTTGTTTTACTCATCACACCTCTGTGTCTCTCTTTTAATGTGATTCTACAGTACTTGAAAAGGCTCAGTGCTGAATAGTTATGATTTCAACTTATATCTCAGCAAAAGTCAGACCAGGGACTCTGTATTTTTTATGCATTTAGCACCTACACAGAATTTTCAAGTGTATTCCTCCTCCAGTAGGAATGCAATGTAATCACAATTATGGCTCTGGTTTCTGTTCTTAGCTCTGACCAAGCACTTGGATGCTGTGTTCTACCAAGTACCTGAACCCTATAGGAGCCAGGGTGTCCCTCATGGGTCTAAAATATATTCCATTTAATACTCTTTTGAGTATTAAATTAGACTCTTTATTATTGAGTATTATTAATACTCTTTAGAATTTGGAGTGTCCTGTGGCACCACGATATTATATAATATTGCTAATATTGGGAAGATAACAGAAGTGCCAGACAACAAGCATTTTTAATACCCTAAATGAACACTTTTTGACAATCAGTTATTAATTCTTAGTAAATTGCAAAACTGAGATTTATCATGCTGAAGGATGAAATGAAAGTATTTGATACAGAATATTAAATGACCAAGTAAAGTTAACTAGCCAGTTTTCATGAAATAGCAGGGAGGATTATGATGTAAAGAGCTGCTAAAGTCCTATTCAGGCCTTATTAATTCAAGGAATTTTCTCAATAACATTCTGAATTGCTAGCTCAAGCCTGGATAGCTCAGCCAATATTCTTAGCTCAAATTTTTTCATCATTCACAAAGCTTTGAAAATCAAAAGTGGGTAAACCCCAGAGTTTTCCAGTGGATATACACATATAAATCAGTGTTTGCTGTGTTATTCAGCCAGGCAATGTTTCCCCTGAAAGGAATGAGAAAGAATGCTTTGCCCTTCTATTTTAAAACAAAGAGAGCAACAGCTAAAAATTAAAATCTCATCTACTGCAGTATCCTATAAATTTTTTAAAATAATCCGCATACCAATAAAACTGTGATTTCAGAGTAGAATTTCCTAACATATTCAGTTTATTCAATGTAGGGAAAGAAAAGTATTACATGGTAGCCCCAGTCTGCCAATGCACCTCAGTTCTGCACACACGAACTTTGAACACTTGTGTAGCCAGAGGTGTGTATGTGAACAAGGATTTAACTGCTTTCCTCAGTGACTTGTAATGCATGGCTATCACAGACAGAATAAAATTTGCCTGATTAAGAAAACTCTGGAGGGAATCTCAAAATTAGACTCTTAATGGCTCTTATAATTTTAAAAATGAGATTAAAAAGTTAAAGAAATTATAAAAAATGAACCACCTTACAATGTGTTCTTTTATTGGGTCTTTGATTAAATGAAATCTGAGAAGGGATGACCCATGAATAATTGTCAGTTCATTTTAAAACCTCTACTCTTTCCATCTTGCTATCCAGCCTCCCTGAACTTCTAAAGTGTTTAATTAAAAAAAATGATTGGACCAAATCTTTAAAATTGTTCTACAGACCTTGAATGCTGAAACTGAGTAAGTTACCAGGCTATTTCATTCCACTAGCAAAAGAGTAGGAAAAAAAATCACTCAAACATTTTTTTTTTTTTTAATCAAGCCCTCCCTGCTGGGGATCAGCACCATCCTCTAATGGAGACAGCTGCACTTCTGCTTGGCAGTGGGCAAATTCTGACTGCCACGAATGCATTTGTTTTATCAAAACCTTTGGTGACTTAGTTCTACCCATTTCTCTACCCTGACAGAGTGCATAGGACTGGTTTCATCACTGCTCAGGGTGTGACAGGGTGGGGTTTGGTTGGACTCAGTTTTAGAGGTTTTTCCAGCCTAAATGTTTCTGTGGACAGGAGCTGAGATCAGTCAGAAGCTGTCCCAGATTGCACTCAGTGTCCACTGACAGCAAGAAAAACGTTTCCCATCTTGTCTGCCATGGGGTCCATCCAACAAGGCATGGCTCTGGGGATTGCTGTCCCTGCTCAGCCCCATGGCATCAGGCACAGGGCTAAGTTCATGTCTCACTAACATTTCCTAACCCATCAGACACAGGGATCAGAGTTCATGTCTCATCAACATTTCTGGCTAACCCCGCTCTGTAAGTGTCTTTCTGCAACACAGGTGCAAAGAGAGAATTCTAGCTGAGCAAGATGGTGTTGGTACTCTGATAGCACACTGATAATTATCTCAAATTATTATTATTTCCCATTTTAGGGAAGTGGGACTAAAAAGTTAACTTAGGAGCTTTGGTGTTCATTGGCTATAGAGAATGAGAAATGCCAAGTTACCAGGACAGCTGAAGTTGTACCTCATACTGTGCTAAATTGCTTGGGCACATCCTTCAGTTCATGAATTGTCCATTAAAATCAACTGCTTTTATAAAAGACCTTAAAAAAGCCAACGTGTGCAATCTTTCCACAGCTCGAGGATGGCCAGTTCTCATCAATGTCACTGTAGAGCCCAAGCTGTATTGGGCTCTACAAAAATATGAATATTTATTTAAATATTCCAACTATTTCACTTTCAGATAGCAGTACATGGTGTTTTGCTTATTTTCTTTGTTTACCACTTCTCTTTCTGATTCAAGGTTTTCAAACCAGTAAAACTGAATATATTATCTACACTGGAGAATCTCTTTTGTTGTCTCCCTCTCTCCCCACTCTGTGAGAATGTTAATTCTGCTGCCAGGTCAGCTCTGGTGATCTGATGCCAACTCCCCAACCTCTCTCTATCTCCTGATAATAATTTCTTGAACAATAAAGATAAAACCAATCATAACACATTTTTATAAGTGCCTAGGAAAAAAAAGCCCATATTTAAATTGCTGCACTGACTTGAAAGTTCAAGGAAGCAGAAAGAAGATGATTATGCTCCTTTATTTTCAGATTTTGATATCCTGGCAGGCACACTCTGACACTGCAAACATGCTGTGGCTTATAATGCTACACTTAGTGATGAAATTTAAGGACATTTTAAAAGTTATATAAGGAGATTTATTGACAAGAAATTCAAAACATTGTCTTTGTAGACTTTATTTTATTGCTAAGTTTAATTAATGTTTCCTTCAACCTTGATCTAGATAATTCTGTCCCTTGGGAGGAGGATGAGGGGAAATCATTCAGAAAAAAAAAAAAAAATCTACAGCTCTGAAAAAGAAACTTTTAATTAAGGCCAAGAAAACGCAACCAATCACAAAATCTAAAGTCAAGACAGAGATAAAATGGAGTCATTTGCATTTTCTAGAGTAACTTCAAACTATCTGCAATCAATGCACAAGGTGTCCAAATGCCAAATTTCTTCAAACGATGCAAAAGTGTTCAGCACTAAACCCAACAGTGAATTTTAGCTAGCACTGTTACAGTGATTGGGCGGCGAGGAAAAGCACACACACAGTTCCAGGTGATCAGAAGGCTTTTACTTTTTGAATCTTTGTGCTTTTATAAGATGCTCCGCAAAAAGGGCTGCGATTGGTCAGAGAAGGACTGCGTCTCTTCTCCTTCAGCAAACAGGTGACAGAGATTGTTTTGGGAAACTTGCATGAGAAGGGCAAAGCTCTCTTAGTGTTTACAAAACAACAAAGACACTGCTATGAGAATGGGAATTTGTTCCCATGGGAAACAGCCAGCAATAGCCAGGAGTAAAAATCCCAAGCCCAAGAAAATACACAGGGTGACATAGCACCTTAAATGTCTGTTCTTGTGAGAGTCCAAAATCTCCATCAGTCCACACACAAATGGAAATTCTTGGAGGTTTAGGTGGCCAGGAAGCTTTCAGTGAGAACTGCAGCGGGCTCAGAGCGATGTTTAAGGCCACACTCCGTGCACAGCTTGGTTAACACAGGGCAGCAGGAGGTGCCAAGGCAGGACCAACATTTACTGAGAACCCCTTGTCATTTGCAGCCTCAGGCCTTCCTCACATTTCAGTGTCCTGACTTCTAACTGACCTTGACAGATTTCTCTTGCATGAGTTTGTCCAGTCTCATTTTTAATCTGTGTAAACTTTATCAGCCATAAAATCTGACAGGAAGAAATTCCATGGCTTAATTAGAGGTTGTGTTAATCAGCAGCTCCTTTTGTTTCGAAGGCACTGCAGCAGCAGTTTCCTTTGGGGTGTCCTAACCCTTGCAGGGGAAGAGACAATGAACTCTCATAGTCTATTTCTGCTCACACTTCCACTCAGGTGCTGCATATCTCTGTCACAAACTCCCTCAGTTGCCCTTTTCTGGGCTGGGGAGCTTTTTTTGTCATCCCTCACGTAGAAGCTCTCACATCACATTGTGCACACAATGAACGGCTGCGGGAACATTTGCCATCCTCGTGTAGACTCCACACACATTCCAAGTGTAACTAAACTCACTTGAAGCAGAAAAATAAAGCCTGAGGTTGCAAAGCACTCGAGAGAAGCCAGTGTGGTTAAGGGGAGCCAGCACTTGGGCAGGGCAGGTTGTGCTCAACAAACCTCCTGAAGCCCTCTGAAGTTATCCCTGCAGTGACAGAGCAGAGACATCCTGTGCTTGTCCTGCAGGCAGTTTTTCCAAAAGCATTTGGAAAAAGTCTGCATGAGAGGTGAATGGCCAAGAATCCCAGGCTAGAGGTATAAACAGGGCATGGGGTGCAGGAGCAGCAGCAGAGCAGAAGGAAGGAGCAGGAATATCACCAAACATTTGCACACCCTGTGCCCCCAGGTGTGACACCCTGCCCTCCCTGAGTGCAGCACTGGTGGGACACCACAGCCCTCAGGCACTGCAGAATCAGCAGAGAACAGCCTTTACAGGAAACTGCTGATTAATTTTATCTGACTGAAATTAGAGGAGTTATGAGAGCAAGGTGAGCAAAGTGTAATTACTGTGGCAAAGCAAGCTCAAGGTACCTCCCTGAGTGGGGCTCAGCAAGGACACCGATAATGCATTTCTACCACTTCTGTAAGTCATTAAATATGTGTCAAAAACGGGTTTCAGGAACTTATCCACCCGTTTCCAGTAGCCAGGTCTGCGAGTTCATGGCAAGGCACTACTTTAGACATTGTTCTGATAAACACTTCCTCTAAACAGCCTCAAAGCAGCCAGCAAAAATACTAGAAATAAACCAGATTTTTTTCTGGTGTATTTTTATTGCTATCACCAGAACATGTGAGAAATACTTGTATTTTTCTCACACACTCTGGCATCCTGATATGAAGATATCAAGGCAATCATATTTTTTTCATCTTTTTTGCACAAATGAGGAAAATCTAGCAGAATGACTTTATTTATGGAACAGTCTGGGATTTTTGTTATGGCAAGATTGTGGCACATTAAACAAATATATGAGGTCCTAATGTACCATCCTCAAAACACTTGGATACTGATAGGCAGCAATGGAGAGATAATTACAACTTTTTAGAGAAGGAACAAAGAAATATTCCCCTACTGAGTGGTATAAATTCAAGGCTAATAAGTAGTTATTAGTATCACACAAGTAGAGCTGTGTAAATTATGCAGAAAAAGTATTTACAGATCCATTTCAGTTTCCAAGTGAATTACTTTCAGCCATGTGCTGGATGCTCACTTTCATAAAAAATTAAAGCTGTTGTGTTTTACTACAGAAACACAGCTCGTGAAGAGGAAGTTTTTAAGTTTCATTAGACAGTGATATTATTGAAAACAGGTTTTGAATCTTCACCAAATATATTCACACTGGTGCTTGTGTACCAAACCAATTAATGTCTGGGAAGTCCATGCAGCATTCTAAATCATTTATTGCAAGAATCAAGCTCAAAGTTCCAATCTGTACAATAAAGTTTACGGAAAACATTTCTCAGAAACATCTGAATAATTAATACACAGCTGAGAGAATCTCAAGCCATTCTGCAAGTGGAAAAAAAAATATTTCCTATGTATTATTCATTTAGCTCTACATACAACTCTTTTCCTTAACCCAGGAGGATTTACTCTTTTTAGGTGATTATCTGCCACAGTGGCTCTGCTGCACTGCAGCTTAAGTGATGTTGTGTTTGTGACTCTAGACTGGCTCCTGGGGTAGCTGCACCACAGCAGCCAAGCACTTAGAAGCACAAAACCAGAGGGAAGGAGGCAGATGTTTGGGCTATCCTGTTCCACTACAAGCAGCCTGGCTGCCATCAGCTGGGAGGAGAAGATGAGCTGCACCCTGCACCCTCCTGCTGGAAGGTGATTGGTCTGAGACACGCTCCAAGCTGGGAGTTCATTTTGTCAGCACAGTGCACAAAGGACCTTGTTATCTGCCCTTCAGAGCACTTCTCTGTAGGGCTGAAATAAACATTGCAAGCCTTTTAGGAAGCTTATGTTGATTCGTCTCTCTATTTGTTTAAGTTTGCTGGGCAGCACAGGAATCCTCCCCTGTAATACCTGTTGTTCCTTATTAACACAGATTAGCATTCCCCGGTTTTAAAACAAAAAAACCCAGATGACACAATAGAATTTGTTCAGTGGTGCAGCAGAAACCAATTACAGCACAGAAACATGAAGATTGAAAAGCAACAACTTGTGACTATTTGTTCTGGCTGTTTTCAGAACACGACAACCGAGGTGTATTGGCATGTTCCAATTGTGGCTCTGCTTTCCACAGCCCACCTTTCCCCTCCTTCCCTTTGTTTTAAATGAATGGCTGCTTTATCATCGGATGGAGATGCAACTCTCTCCAGAAACCCAGGGAAGAAAGAGATACTGGAATTTCTGCTGAATGCAGAGAAATAACAAAACAATGATATAAAAGCGTCCGTGAAGTGCATACATCAAAGTCAAAGGAAATCTTTGTATTCTGCCGGTAATGCTTACAAGGTAAAGTGGCATGCAGATTCCTTATTTAATAAATTCCCACAGAAAATTAGTTTTTCACAGTGGGAAGAATTTCAAGGCTTGCTGCAATGAACAGGCAGGATCTAATCACTGCTCAGGCTTTGTAGATACACCAGGGTTTGCAGATATTTCAATGATCCAATTATTCTGTTGAGGCACAATCACCTTACCTGCATACTAATCAAGGCATATGCCAACATGAAACAACTCTGCCTTTTCTGGAAGCTCTAGACATGTATGGCTCCCTGGTTGACCTTCTGCCAATTACATTCATTTCAATTCTATTAGCTCATCTTTTGCCCAAAGGTGACATATGCACAAATCTATAGGGAAAATTGCCTGAATCAACTTTGCACTGCACAGGATGCAGAATGGTTGCTTGGCGATGTGAATAGGAGGCATTAG
The DNA here is from genome assembly GCA_910950805.1 of Acrocephalus scirpaceus scirpaceus. Classification (NCBI taxonomy): domain Eukaryota; kingdom Metazoa; phylum Chordata; class Aves; order Passeriformes; family Sylviidae; genus Acrocephalus; species Acrocephalus scirpaceus. Next base: position 3,647,260 of record OU383786.1, on the reverse strand, counting down.
ATTTGAAAGCTGGATGCAATTGGACACTAAATAGCAATGAATTTTTCACTCATGGAACCTCTTCAGAAACTGTAAAGTTACATTCCATAAAAAACGACAGGGTTCTATTTATTAGAGGAAACAAAATCAATTACTCAGTGTTATACCCTGTGAGTACCAGCTCAGAGTGAGGATGAACAGAGCTCGGCTCATTTCTGCAGGATCAGTATTTAGTGTGACTGTTGGGGTTCCCTTCTGGGGGGCTTCCTTCCCACTTGGCAGCTTTCTGATGTTCTATTCTGATTCTCTTTGTGATTGTGGGCTGAGATATTAGTAAACTGACTGAATTTGTCACCAACAGAATTTTGGAACATAGCAAGCAGAGATATTTTTAATATTACATTTTCCAGCTAGGTTTTGTAACAAAAATGCTTGTTATCTAGGCTTTCTAATAACAGCCTTCTCCTCAAAATAACAATGGAATTCTTTTAAATATTTATTGGTATCTATTCCAGAGAGTCATATCAACTGCTAAAAGTCACCAACATTTTGTCAGAACACTTCTGATGCTCCTAAACCCAGGAAACAAAGCCAAAGCCACAGCATTTTTCATGCCTAACAGCAGTGACACTAGCTGTTCTTTATTTTATAGACAACTGCAATGGTTTTTACATCAAGTGCCTGCTCTCTCAAGAAATGTGTGCCCCTCTGCAGTGCTGCACGTGAGCAGTGAAAGGAGAACACCAGAGGGCTTGCAGAGGATCCCAAGGCACCCTCGTGTCAAACCATTAACCCTGGAGCTCATCACTAACCCACGGGACAGCAGCAGCAGCAGCAGAGGAGATGGTGTGGGGCAAACCCCCAGGCAAGGAGCAGCCACAAGTGTGAAAAATTGCCCTTGATTAACAGGACTGACTGCTGAGCCTTTCCACAAACCCCTCTGCTTTCCCTTTCCTGCCTCTTTTCAATTGCCATTAGCATTTTAACCTCCCCTGAAGAGCAGGGCAGGTGGACAGGCCAGTGTGTGACACTGGGGACTCTCCAAGCTCCGTGGCTAATCCCCTTCCTCTGCCATCCCTCACTTCTGGCACCTTGAACGTGGAGAAATTCACCTTCTTTTTTTTGTTTTAATTACCCCTGCACAGCCTCACCTGCAGCACCAGGCCAGGCAGCAGCTGTAATTACTGCATCAGGAGTTGGTTTAAATACTCCAAGGCGCTCTTGAGGAGAACTCAGCTCCATTAAATGAGAGGGATAAAAGGCAGATGGATTTCTGTTTTCCTTCTATTTCATTTTTCATACATGAAGCTTGTTCAAGGTAGTAAGGGAAAATACCTCCTCAAGAACAATGCTGAGGTGAATTTCTATTGCTTTTTTGTCCTGTAAGCTTCTTACAAGGAAAAAAAAAGAATCAAATAGATTCTCTGGAAGAATTGACTTTGTAGAATAATAACACAGAAGGAACACAGGAGGAGGACAGATGGATAAGATGCACATACTCCTAACAAAAGGATGCAATGTTTATTTATTTTTCAAGGCCATTTGTAACACGTGGGTGTCCCCAGAAAAAGCTTTCAAAAAGAGAATGGAAAGTGTCCACAATTGAGGAAAAATGCTCAAGTACTGCATATTTTACAATTAGAAGTGTCTTTTCTGAGAATAAAAAAGTCTGAAAAAACCTATTTGTTTTTGCAGCTGCAGATTAATAATTAAATAAAAAAGCAAGTATAGCTCTGCCATCTCCCCACAGAACTGACACGACAGCAAAGGAAATCCATTAATTACAGAACTCAAGCAATTCCTAAATTTATAACCCTTATTAAAGAAATAAAAACTTCGTTGTCTCCTATGTAGATTTTCCTGATAAATCCCAACAGTTGTGGCTGTGCTGGCTTTGATCTGAAGACCAGCTGAATTCAGCTTATTCTGAAAGGTCTCTGTCAGAGTTATCCATGTAAATCTATGCAAGAGGCTGAGAAGGCAACCACTTTTATACATTTTGTCACTTTGTCTGAATGACCTCTCCTTTAAAATATCCACTTAACCCTACATCCTGCTGTTTTATACAACAGCTTTTCTTTTTATTGCAGCAAAAAATCTATCCACCTGCTGGACCCAAAACTATATTCTTGTGAACACTTCTCTTTTTTTTTGCTAAGTTTCCATTTATATTCCTGAGCAGAACAGAGATTGCCAGGTGAGCCTGCAAACAATTAAAATTTAAGTGAATTTCCCAAAGATACTTCATTAGTATTAAAACAGGGCACCTCATAGATTTTCAAAGTGGACTCGTTCTTTGCTATGTAAAGGAATTCCTAACAGAATCCCGCTCTGCACAGACTCCTGACTGAACTGAGCAGGTGCGGAGAGGCAGAGAGCACTGACCTTGTGTGAGCCTCTGCCAGGATCTGCACTTCAAAGGCAGACCTGAGATTAGGCACAGCTACAATAAGGTACCCATGCACTCTTTCTGCTGGGATGCTTTCCAGAAAAGTCACTTGTAGAATGATGAAGCATTCAGAAGATGAAGAAGCAAGTCTGTGGAGGTCAGTGTGTCCATAGGTTGGATTTGGGAGAGAAGAACAGTCGCTGTAGGACATGAAAGAAAGATGATAGACTCCAAAAATTCAAAAGGCAAAGAAAATAAAAGCTTTATTGTCTAATTCTTACTACTCTTTTATAAGTTGTTCCGATACAGAATCAATATGATTAGTGAATAGGAACAACACCTCTCTAATTCCATTGGTTAAACTAGAGAAATAGCAAAACACCACCTGGGGAAGATTGTTTTGAGAAAGAATAGTTGTTTTTACAAGGTTGTTTTGAGAAGAAACCTTGTTGAGAAGTTTTCCCTTGGGAAAGAAGTTAGCAGCTGCTAGCAGGCTAAAAATTCTCTCAGGCTCAGGAATATCAGGCCCACAAGGAGCAGTCCCTGACAGACCTGAACCCAGCATGGCCCAGGGCTGGGGCTGGCACGCTGTGTCCTCACAGGGGTCACAGGGCTGGGGGTGCTTTGGGGAGCTGAGCTGGTGCAGTGAACTCCAAAGGGAAGAATTTCATGAGGGAGAACAATTATGTTGTGGTTTTAGATCTATATTTATATACACATGATGCCTTGGTGGTCAGAGTTATACACTAATGCAGTTCAGCATCTGAGAAATATAAATGCTAAAAACTTAAGGCATCACGCACAGACACACATTCTAATATAATGCATATAATTATATAATTCATTGTTCTAGGGGCATCTCAACAAAACACTCTTTTTCCTGCCCTCTACAAAGCAATATTGCCTGGCCATGATTTCCATGTGGAGTCGCCATGGAAGGGCAGTCTGTAGTGACGATGCAGAGTTCTACAAGCAGCCCCTTCCTGCTCACAGGCTGCTTCTCTCTTGGCTCTAGGTTTGGAGAAGTGAGAGAAGCTTTAAGGATGAAATTATTCCCAAAAGATTTCACTGGGCTTTTTATAGTAGTTAAAGATAACTTTTAAATTGAGAACACTGAAGCAAAAATTCTGTGGTGAATTTTAAATTGAATTTTAACTAGCTGTGGATTATTGAAACATTTACTGAATAAAACACTGAGCCTTGAATACGAACTGTTTATTTTTTGTTCACATAACTTGTTGTATAGTAAGAGACAATATAACTGGAAGATAAAAAAACACTTTAGTTGCTCATACTTATTAGTGTATTCCTTCCACAAGTGCCTGCTTGGTGTTCAATTTCTTGCCCTTTGCAGATTCATGAACAATTTACTACAAAACATCAAACACAAATGCCTAAATGTTGTCTGTTAGCAGGCTGAGTTCAGTGACTCAGGGGAAAGAGGCTTCCAGTTCCTTCCCCACACAGCACTGCAAAGCAGGAAAAGGCTAAACAATAATTTTCTACTGGGTTATATTTATATAACAGATATAGCTCCTAATATCCAGGTTATCTTAGTTAACTTGTCACTGATTTAAAAGAGTTTATGAAAAAATGGGGGGGGAAAAGGTGAATTTTTTTTTTTTTTTTAAAGCAGGGCTGTAAAGGAGCTTCCAGCCTTCAGAACAGAAATGGGTTTCTGGCTCAAGTACAGCAAATTTTAGCACAATCACAGAGCTGGCTCAGGTTTTAGAGCCCCTGGTGAGTTCTGCAGCCCCCAGGTAGGAGCAGACAGGACCCGTGTGGGATGCCAGGGATGCAGCAGAGGGTGAACCCCGCAGGCTGGCTCTGACAGAGCCCTGGGGATGCAGAGAGCTGCACTCGAGCTGCAATTCCCCCCTCTGCTTCTGAACTGGTTCCACTGGGGAGGCAATTGCGTTAGCTGGGAGCTCCTTGTGCTGCAGAGCCGTTCCACGAGTGAGATGTGATCTCCAGGAGCAGGCAGTGTGCAGTAACACAGATCCCACAGTGAGAACTCTTCTCCTCCCAGGGCTCCCACAAACCCTGAGCGCAGCAGCACCAAGGGCTTCACACCTTCCCTCAGCAGGCAGAATTTGTTTGACTGTCCCCCACCCCAAACCAGACTTTAAACAACAGCTAAAAAAGCAGGCTGGCTTCTTTAGCCTGGACTTGTTCTGCTGCTCCACTGTACGGTACCCATTTTATGCGTAGCAGAGCTTCATTCTAGAATTTTCCCACAAGTCTGAAAATTATATTTTTGCATTTATTTACAGAAAGAAATATTGGGGTTACTTTGGTTTAATACTTTGTTTGTATCTTCCTTTCTTTATTTATACATGTTCCCACCCCCTCAGTCACCCAGAAGTTGTATTACATTGTGAATGATACAGATATTAAGAACCTACTTGCTCAACTTCCTTTTTTTTTTTTTTTTTGGTGAAATTTCTTTTTCTGCCGAGAGCTGCCTGATGCTAATATTGTCAGTCCATACATGGTGTGAATACTGGCATTCATTTTGCATGCTGTCACCCCAGCACCAGGCTCTGTTTAAGTGCCCTGCTATGGTGACCAACGCTTTAAACCCTGGAGAAATAAAGATAAGCAGTGGGAAATTCGGTCCTAGCAGGGATTCACAAGTGAACGTTTCTCGATGAAAAGAAACACAATAACTTTACAAATGTTTTCGTCATAATAATCCAAATCCTTATGAGTCACAGTAGAGGAAACTTACCACATATTCCTCTGAAATATTTACGACTCTTACAATTTTTTTACCAAATAAATGGAACCATGCTCTGAATCACCAACTTGCCTGGCTGTTACCAGGGAAATTTGCAAAGAGGGGAAAAAAACCAACTGACAACTGTTTTGCTTATTTAACTATTCGGAGCAACTGATTCCTTCCCAGCATTATTCATGCAGCATTTCCACTAGGAGGCTGGCTGATTTCTGCTCTCTTTTCCAGTCTTTTATGAGCAGCTTCCTTAGTCTAATTAAAGCAGAGAACCCAGCTGTCTTCCCCTCTGCTTCAGAGAGCTGAGGGAAGAACTCCAGGAAAATCACTCTTCAGGGACTCCACAGGGATGGCCAGGATCTAAGGACTGGGAATTTAAATCTCAAGCCCCAGATTTCTGAGCTAAAAGGAACTCCATTTGCAAGGTACGTTAGGACCCGCTCCAAGTCCCGTGTTTTGGTGCAGCCACAGGCACAGGAGCAGGGTGTTTAAAGGGAAGGAAGTAAAAATGTTGCATTTCCCACCTGACCTGACCCACAGCAGCAGGCACTGCCTGGTGGGAGTGGGGTGGGATGGGATGGGATGGGATGGGATGGGATGGGATGGGATGGGATGGGATGGGATGGGATGGGATGGGATGGGATGGGATGGGATGGGATGGGATGGGATGGGATGGGATGGGGCAGCTCCCCACAGCTGGTGCAGAACGTGGCTCAGACACAGAGGGAACCTCCAAGGGCTCTTTGTGCTCCCCCTTTGCTCCTGCTAGAGGGGTCCCAGTGTTAATAAGGGCTGGGGTGATGAAGAACTGTGACACTTTCTAGGAGGGGAAAGGGGGTGGCACAAACACACCTGCAGCTTAGAGATGACACCTGGACCCAGGGTTGCCCTGAGAACACGCAGCAGGAGGAACAGGAACACAATCATCAGCATTTTGTGGAACCGACCGAAAAGCATTTCAAAATTTCACTGCAACAGAGAAATTCTATTTCACACTTTTGGCAGACTGGCTTCATCAAACAATTTTCTCCCCCAGGAAAGCTGGAAAATGCTGTCTGTCTCTGGGAAATATCACAGTCCTGTTGCCTGTGTCTTTCCCTGTGACTGCCCATGTGAAAGACAAGCAGCTGCACAGCTGAGCCTGGGAAAGCTGAGCAGACACCAGCACCTGCCAGCAGGCCCTGCACCATCTCGGAGGGATGGATTGTCTCTGCAGCCTCCTCTCCCCTCAAGGACAGAGCTCAGGAGCAGAAGGGGATGGGGCTGGGTGTGCCATGTCCCATTGCAGTGCCCAAGCTTCTCCACGAGGCCGGAGCGCTTTGCCATCACTGCAGGAGGAGGGAACCCAAGGCAGGCAGCACCAGCAAAGCTCTGCCTTGCCTAAAACTGGGATTTTGCTGCCCTCATCAGTTTACAGCCCTTGAAATTACCTGGCTTGCTTGTGCCTGAAGCTGACCCTCGAGATGAGCTTCCCCAAAGGTGTTGCAGCTCATTAAAAACTGCACTGAACAGTTGGCTGTGGATCTAGGAGAGGTGGCCTTGCTGCATGATTAAGAAAAGTAAAATGAACTACTGGAAACTGTATAGTCACTAATGAATTTGCTTCGAAAAGTCAGAGGTTAAATACAAATGTCAACAACAGGATGGCAAGCTGTCCTCAATTTCATCAGTGAAATGGTCAGTGTAGGCTACTGATTCCAAAGATAAATATTTAGAATAAAAATAGAAAGGTCAGCCCAGAGAAATGCAGACTTTGCAAAGCCAATTAAATAAAACCCTCGAGACAGATTGTATAGTGATGACATCCCAGTACAGTCCTGTATTAAATCAGATCAATATAAAAATGCACTTAAAACTGATTTTTGAGAGCTCTAAGCAATACACAATAGGGTAAGTTGTCTCTGAACACTGTGAAAAGCAGATACTTCAGATGAGCATGACAGAACAATGATCTCAGTTTTACAGTGTTAAAAACTCCCTGTCCTTGCAAGCAGCAATATATTTGTATTTAAATTCATTGCTCCCTCACTGGCACAGGGACATTGATACAACAGGTTAGTTAATTACAGAAAAGATGTGTTTATGGGTATACTAGGGCTTAAAGAGATGTTTAGTACTCACATTGCCATGCAGGAGCTGGATTATTCCCAAACAGAGCCCAGCAGATGACCTATTCCTCACAGACTATTCTTTTAAATACACTGGGTGCAAAATAGACCAAACCAAACTTGATGGCTTGGATTTGGCTGGGAAATGAGCTAGCCTAGTTCAGGAAGTGCTTAAAAAGCAATTGTGTCTGGTGTGAAGGGGCGATGCTGACAAGCCATGTACGTGTGACACCAGGATGTGCCATGTGCAAGGAAAATCTCCTCCATCCCATCAGAAGTTCCATTAAATGAGGGATCATAAATATCTGCAGCGTTTAGCCATGTGCATAGCAGAAAGATTTTTTTCCCCACTGCACCTCTCAGCTTCTAAGACCTTCAAAGTTGGAATATTCCAGAGAAAGCCGAACATCCGCCCTCAGCTCATCAGTTATCAACACCACACTGCCTGGTCTGGATCAACAGGATTTGAATGAAAAGTCGTTCCCTAATCCTCCTCTTTGAAAGGAAAATATCTATGCATTTAAAACATCATCTGCTTCATTCCTTCACTCATCAGAAGAGCTTATCTGCAGTCCTGAGACAAGTGAGAACATTCAAAGTTATGTGTGAAAAGCAAATGGGGAAAAGAAGAGTGATAAATCTGACAGTGGTCAATATGTTCAAAAGTTTGAATGAAAATCTGAATGGTGCAAAGATAAAACACACCCTAATTATGTAGTAAGCCAAAACAGTTTTCGTAGTGCTTTGATCTGTTTGGTATTTTACATTCATAATTAAAAAGTGCCTACTAATGCATTTACCTGAGATGTGCTATGATCACTGAGGGAATAAAGCTGCTTATTCTCATTTATACAGCTGAAACAACTTTTTTTCCTATTTGAAGGCAGAAGAATACAAAATTGAAATATTTTTATGAAAAAGGTATGATTTGACAAAGGAAAAAAAACAGTTCTAAAATAAAATGTACAACTAGAAGCCTCTCTCTGATATTTGTTCAGAGTAGGTTTCAAGTCACTGAACTGAAAACCCAACTAATTTTGGCCTTAGACACAAAAAAAGTTTTTAAAGCCTAAAGGAAAAAGGAAGTCCACAGAACAGCCCATGTACATGGTCAGCTTCTGTTGTTATGTCTTTGAAAGGCCTCAGCTTCAAGGTCTGCTTAGTTACACATTCATCCAATTTTGAATTATTAAACATGTTTTTGCTTTTCACAAATTTCCTCTAATTTACCCACCTTGGGTTGTTTTTTTTTTTCCTGTTGTTGTTGTTGTTGGTTTGTTTGGGTTTTTTTTTTTTGTGAGAACTGAGAGAAGAATTGAGCTTGGCACTTTGATGAGCTCCCATTGCCAGCTCAAGCAAGGCATGGGTCAGCCATACCCCAATTTATAGAATCTAAAAACTCTACTAAAATACACATAGAAAGTCACAGTGACTCTAAAGATCACTTTCTTCTTTCACAGGGGAAATCCCACAGAGGCTTGAGTAGAAAAGCCTGAAACTGTGTTTGAGAAACAGAGCTGAAGCAGCAGAGGGTTATCCAGTATGGATATCCAGAGCTTTTTTTCATTAGTAGTATAGAAAAAAGGTGGGTAACCTAAAAATGGCCTGAAAAGGCTGCCACAGAAATTTTTCACCTCTCTACTGGTGGTGGGGGAAGAATCTTGGGTTTTGACTACTTGAGGAGATTTTCCAAGACAAAAGACTTTTTTGCTCTCTTATCCCACAGCTCCTCCCAGGTGCCAAGGAAATTGTAAACAAGACTAATAATGAGAGAGAAATCAGTGCAAAGTGGTATACTGGAGGAAAAGGACTTCTGGAGTTCTTATTTCTTCCCCCAAGAAACAGCTCATTCTTACCTGGGCCATGAGCTCCAGGGAAAACTATGATTGAAGCACTGATAAAACATCCGAAATAAGTCATTAAAACATCTCCCACACAAATCCTTCATTCTCCAAGTGAAACAGAAAATGCTGAAGAATCACCACAAATGATTGTGTGGTGATATGGTGACAAATCACCACAAATGACAAGCAGCAGACTCATTTTTAAAGAAATTCTTTCCATACCATTCCCTGACAGTGCCATCATTAGCCTGGGCATGTTGGTATTTGCTTTTGTGAGCTGCTTTTCACCCTGCCAGTGCCTTTTTTCACAGGCTGCTGAAGTCTCTGTGCCCCCAGAAATGCCACCCAAAGTGCCACTGAATTCCAGGCCCTCTGGTGTGCACTGCCAGCTGACAGCCCTGCAAGCACACAAGGATTTTTTTTTTCCCCATGAAGACAAACACCAGCAAATTGAATTACTGTGCTAACAGGAGCAAATAAAATTTATTTAGAAAAAGAAGGCATAGTGAGATTATCTAATTAAAATTATTCCGACTTGCTTTGCACTGCCAGTGTTTTGAAGGATAGCAGGCAGTACAGTATCTAGTCCCTGTGAATTTATTAGTGTTGAGCTTTAACCCTACAACTGTCAGCTCTGATTGGAAAAATTACGTTCAAGGTTTTGTAGCAAGAAGTGATTAAGTGCATTTACAAAGTGAGGACATCCGTTCCCAAGCTGCCTAACATCAATTAAAGGAGGCCAAATTAAATCGATGTTCTAATTCTACAAAATTAATGGTAACTTTTTTTTAATAGATGTAACAACATTTCCCTGAGGTCCTGTAATAAATTCTTATCACAGCAACCCATGTACCAAGTAAATGGTTACCTACCCATGAAAATGCCATGTTTAAAGCCAGTTATGGGAAGGATGACAATGAGGTTCCTAATGGTTCCAGTGTTCTTCCAGGCATTTTATACTTGATTTAATGTTTGAGAGCTCTTTATTTTTAAACATGAGGAAAGCATGAAGGAAAAAACATCCTTGCTTATTATGGAAGTATTCCTATTTTTTGCATTAGTTCATTTTAAATAGAGCATTCCCCTAAACTCATGGGATCAGGAGCTAATTAAAGTTACTTGTAATTACTTTAAATCAAAATGCAATCGTATGTCTTCACTTTACATCATTCTGTAAAAGGCAAAAAGGGATTTTTTAATTTGCTTTGTTTGGGGGATCAGTTGGTTTGTTTGTTTTTGGTTTTGTGTTGGGTGACATAAACCAAAACCTTCAATTTTCCATCTCATCATTCCTGCTCAGGAGATGAGAAGACCAGAGATATTTTAGATGCAGTTTTGCAGTCTAGGAGCTGAGGTGAAGGCCCCAGCTCTCTATGGCAGAGTGACACTGGCTGTGGGTGATCAGGAATCAGATACCCCATCACCTGTGGGAGAAGCTGCTGAATTAATGGCTCATATGGTTTCTAAACTTCCACATTCTCTCTGCCATAATGCTCTTATAATTATTAGAAAAGACACATTTGACTACTTTCAGTGGCTCCTTTAATTTAGTGTTCAAAGTATTAAGTGCCATAAACCAAAATTTCTGGTTACAGCCACATCCAGGAATATTTGTCATTGCCACTTATATTTGTCACTGCCATTCACTCTTCTCTTTCTGGAGGATCTCTCCTAAAACACTGTCCTGAGCAGAACCATAATTGAATATATAATCCATATTACAATGAATAAAGTATTTATTAAAAGCTTAACAGAAACAGGATTAAATTAGTCTGCCTGTTTGGTTCAGCTTTCAGTTTATGTAAGTCTAGGCCTTAACCTGCTCCTTGGCTTCTCTGAAAAGCACCACCAGTGTTCAATTGCATTCTCCAGTGAAGTCCATGCGAGACAAACAAAACTAGTGAACATAGCTCAGTTCTTGAACACAGATTTTATAAATTCAGCACGCACTCAGTATCGGTTTAAAATGCAGTTTTGTAACACAGGTTTTGTAGTGATGCTTCAAAATCCATTAAACACCACAGATATTTCCTCCTAGAACATTATTCTGGTCTCCTGACAATTGGTGGCTTTACCAACATGTAATCATCTGTGTTTATCTGGAGATGCCCTTGTGTGATTTGTCAGAATAAATCATCTAGAGCTCCAACACAATGCTGTTTTCAATTTCATGTTTTCAAAAGTCCTGCTGAATGTGAAGAGCTGTTCAGCTGGGAGCTGCTTTGCCTCCCCAGAGAAGTTACAGCACAAAACATTTGCTGAATCCAGAGCAAGAAAGAAATTCTCATGTTATGTTTGAAGTCTAATAAAAAGTAATAGAATTTAAAGGATTGAACTCTTTGAGCTTCTCTAGATGGTTTGGATCTACTCTGAATTCTTCAAATCCTACTCAGGACAACGTTCACTCTGTCCTTTGGGAACAAAGGGCACTAAGGAAGGAGGAAATGAGATACAGTGAGGAGAGCAATTTTCAAACCAATTGCTGGGAGTTACTCTGTGATAGAAACCCTGTGAGGATGATTCTGAACACTTTAGCCTAGTCCCAAAATCACAAACTCCCAATCCAGCAGACAATGTCCTTTATTTAGAACACTTTAGTCATTCACCAAATAATTAATCATATGCCAATAAGTCATTAAAAAGTGAATAAACCACTTCCAGACCACAAGTAATTGAAAACTCTCTATCAGACCAGAAACTGAAATCATGTTTCAGTGGCAAAGAAATGTGGAACTGCTGGGGAAAATGGTGCCTTCACAAGTAAAAACTATACACCCCGGGCTGCCTCTGTCATCTGCATTTCCTGAGGTGGAAATGCAGATCTTCCCAAAGCAAAGGGGGGCTTCCCCCACAACAGACATGTTTCAACTGTGACCCCTAAGACAACTCAAGGCAAGGAAATATTTTGCCTACGCCTTGTTGATCCTTCTTCCAAGGTGCCATTGCTGAGGAGGAGGAAGGCTCTGTTTCACTGCTCAGCCCCACACTTTCCTCCAGCACATCAGAGTCCCTCTCAGGTCTCCTCCTCTATTTCCTCCTCTGCAATGTTGGCAGCAGCTTCTCTCTTTTTTTCTCCCTGAAGCAGCTACACCAGTATGGGTGCTACTGTTCACCTTCCCAGGACCCAGCTTGTGGAAAGCAGGAGACAGAACAATGCTGCCTTTTCTCTTCCCCTCTAAAAGCAACATGAACGTTTCTCCAAGCAACCGCTGCACTTTTAAATCGCCTCAAACCCTCCCTGGGTTTTTTACAGAAGGGTAGGAAACAAGTTTGGTGGCTGTTAAACATGAATGGGAAAGCAAAATATTTTAGTACTTCAGTCAAAGGAATGAACCAAACACACACTGCCCCCAAACACCCCCTCTTAATTCTGGATATTTACCTTTGCAGTGAGTACTACTGCTAAGAAATCTGGTTTTTAAATGTACAATGGGAAATGGGCAGAATTCTTCCACAACTTCCTACTGAAGTCCCAAACCAAAATGCTGCTTAACTCACAATTGCTTTATCTGTGAGTAGGTGTTATGTATGAGCAACTATTTTTTTATAAACACATTATTTCCCCTAAACATAACCCCCTCATGCTCTCTGAGTGCCGAATCCATGTGTTTGTACTGATGGAAACATTTCCCTTTGTCCTGCCATGGAGCTCATGGTTTGTTTGCTCCAAACTACTCACATTCCATTCAGAAACTTTTCCCAAAATACCTCTTTTGCCCATTTTGGGCACAACGTTAAGCAACAGTACAAGGTTTAATGAATAAGAAACCCAGTCTTTTCTGCATTTTCACATATAAATTCAAGCTGTTGAACTAAATACCCAATGGAAAGATATCTGGTTTTGACCAGACACTGCAGTTCCCAGGCTGAGACCTTTTTCTATTTGAAAGTGACCTGTGGGGACTGATTATTAACAATTTAAACTCCTCTTTCTCTCCCTCAGCTTCTGCCACCTCCTACCTAAACTGAGATCACGTTCACGGCTCTTAAAACCCGGCACAGTTCCATTAAGGCCCAGCTCCATTAAAGTTTATGAAGCTCTGCCAATTTCCATGGCAGAGAATTGAGCCTGTGGTTTGTTTAAAGGTTATAAGCCTTGCCTGAAAATACTACAATTCCATGTGGAATTCAGCTACTCTTTAATTTTTACAGCTGCCCATGTCAGCCAAAATGTCCTTACTTTAGACTCTCAGTGAAATAGAACAGTGAAATTGTTAACCACCTTTCAATATTCTTACAGGCTCTTGAGAAAGGAATTTTTATCACATTAAATTACATTGTGCTTATGAAATTTCATCTTTTGCCCCTTGCTGCTGTAAATCATTTTTGTTCCATATCAAGAGAAAAGAAAACTTTTTTTTCACCAATTATAAATAAATCCAGAAATAAAAGAAAAGGTAGAAGTTTATTCACTCTGCTTTTTACTAACAGAATTTCCAGTATAGGTTTTCAGTGTATGAAATGAATAACCACCTGCACTAATCCTGCTAACCTGATTTAGAATAATTAGTCAAAGGAAAGAGAATAGTCCCCAAACAAATTTCACTAGGCCTGAGGATGGAAGAAAACCTTGGTAAGAATCAGAAAAAAGTTACTTTGAAATATCTGGCTCCTTATTTTAAACAGCCAATGGTGAACATTAATGTATTTTCAGCTAAAATGTCCTTTTGATGTTTTTCTGTAAGTACACTTTTTTTTTGCTAACGATGTACTTGATAAACATGACAATTGTTGACATGACAATATGATTTTTCCCAGCACACAGCCAAGGAATACATCCAATTTTACTGGGAAGAGCATGCAAAGGCCTTCTGAACGTTAGTCCTTGCAGAAGGAAGAGATTTATCTTCAAACAAAGATCCACTTAAATATATTTGTGACAGCTGAGGAATTTATCTCCAATTCTTTTTGCCTGTGGTGTGCCACGTTGCTATTTTCCCCATAGCAGCATGCAGGAAGCAAACTAAGATGTCATATACATAATACAGAGATAAAAAATGACCCTATTTCCATGTCCATGTGATAAATGGAATGAAAGTTCAGTGAACACATATTTGCACATTAATTGAACTGCATGATTCTGTCCTGTTCAATCAAGTCACTACCCTGTGTACCACAGGAAATTTTTTCCCAAGAACCATTAAACCAACTTTATTGCTTAAACACATACACATTTTCACCTCTTTATCTTCCTGCCTCACCAAGATAGAAGAAAAAAGTTACCTCTGCGTATTCACATGATTGACAACATATACACAGGAATTTATACATGACTACATCACATCACTGTAATGAGAGTCTGAACTAAGTGTTGCTGTTCACTGTAATAATCAGAGAACAAAGGTATTTGATCAACTTTCGTAACCCATAAATATTTAGGAGACATTTGGGCTTTGAGAATATTAAGTTTTCCCTCAGAAATCAAGTTTCCTTTGACTGATTTAATCATCAAGATCAATATGGCCCATCTAGAGCTGTGACAGTGCTCTGCTCTTGAAATCCATGGCTGAGGACTGAGAAAAGTGTGATTAATACAGCACCCTTAAAACCTTCATCAAAACACGTCCAGATTCTCCTACAGGCAGTGAGAACTTACAGCATTCAGCAAGAGGATGTGGAAGGAAAGTAAGAAACAGAATCAATAAACAAAGTGCACTTTCAAGTCAATACCAACCCCTTAGTGAGACAGGCTTATATTCACTTCTGTCGCCATCAAACTCCTGATGCACTTTACTGAAACACATTCTGGAGACATGTCCATAAAATGTGTGTGTTTATATATAGACATAGAGAAAAGGTGTGCAGCATGGCTCACAGCTGGCATTATTAAATCTCATTTTCTTCAGAAGCCTCCCAGGAGTACTGTGCAAACAGATTTGGGCAGGGCAGGGGGTTTGCTGGTGGTGATGCAATCTTCAGATCCTTGGGGGAAAATTCCAGTTTCAGGCTCAGTGGTTGAATCCAAACAGCCACATCAGGCCTGGGGATGTCTGGGTACAGCATTTCCCCTGCAGGAGCTCTGCAAAGGGCAGTGACATCCAGCACAAGGCCAGCCTGGGGTCCCAGCCTGTCCCTGAACAGCCTTGGAGCCAGGACCAAAGGGACTGGGCAGCATTTGGGTGAGAGAAGGACGAAAGAGAAGCCTGTGGAAACTTCACAAAGCAGACCTCAAAAGAACAACAGAGGCTCAAAAAAACCAACCAAAAAAACCCCCCAAAAAACCCAAAACCAAAACCAACAAACAAGAAAAAAATTAACAAAATAAACAAAAAAAACAAGAAAAAACCAATTTCAACCAACCAACCAAAACAAAACAAAACCAAGCAAACAACCCCCCAAAACCCCAAGCCCAGTTAAAAGACTGTTTGCAGAAATAGGGACTTTATTGGGGAAGGTGGTGCAACTTTGAATGAAGCAAATTGAGGTAACTGAATTAGTCCATGGACCATTTTTCATGCATATATTTAAAAAAATATCCAAGCCTAAAGCCTGTGCAGGCAACAGAGTCTCAGCTATCAGAGGCACACATAAGAGCCTGCATGGCATCATAGCCATAAAGATTTTAGACAACAAATTTTTTGCCCTTGTTTTGTAATTCCTCTCCTAGGAGCACCATGACACACCTGGGTACTCTTTTGACTGTGCTGGGACACCTCAAAAACACCTTTTAAAAAGCCTACAAGACCCAAGCTTTCGTCCCTTGAACAGAGTAAAGGTAATTTATGTGCCCAAGTCCTTGCCAAACTGGATGACAATTAAAGCCCAGGACTTATTTAAAAAAATACAAAATGAAGGCTCAAGTTCCAATCATATATATATTATAAATGCTCTATTTAATAATTTATAATCAGTAAATTAGACAACTGGTGGTGTCTAAACTGATGTATTGCACGATTCAGTCTATCTGGGGGTTTATGAAAGTTTGTAATTTCCATTCATTATTTTTTGTTGAACTACTTGCTTTTCAGTGGCAGAAGCTTCTGCTTCCATGAGTAAAGTAGTCCCCAAACCATAAATTATATCCTACAGTTTTGACATCATTTATTTTCATACCATTATACATGCCAACCTTTTGACTACTCAAGATCAAAAGAGTTGCTCTCCAGGCTCATATTTCACTATAGCTCTCATATTTTATGCAGCAAATTAGGTTTTACAGTAGCAGCTACAGCAAGACTCTCTCTCACACTGCACAGCTTAAAATTACTGCACAGGATTTCAGACGGAAGGAGCACAACCCTAGAAATTCGTGCTCAAGTTAAAAATGGATGAGAACTTTGTGTAATTCTGCTCCATTCATTTTGTGTAGTCTTTATACATCTATATGCAGCTAATGTGATTAAACCTAAACACCAGAAAAGGAAGTCAGGATTCCGCCTTTGGTGATAAAGGTTGGAAGGGAATCCATCAAATCCTGATGGAGGCAGGTATTTGGTGTGTTCAGAGGGGGCTGCACCCCAGGCACATCTGAGGGTCACCCACCAGGCACACACTGCCAGGAATTTCTTTCCTGCCACGTTTGGAATGTCCATATTAACTTGTCATGATAATTGCTCCAGCTGGGAGCTCCCATCACTGCCAATCAAGGGTTTATTGGGGATCTGAAGACACAGAAGGTGCTCAGCAGGATTTATGTGTGACACTGAGTTACCCAGAGACACCTTTCATTGGGAGTTCAGACCCTTACTTAGCTTGCATGATTGAAAAATACTTTTTAGTGGAAATAACTCACGGCACGACATCAAAATCCCAACTTCTGCACAGTTACAACAGTTCAGTTCTAAAAGCTTGAAAATTAAAAATAGCTTTCATTTATAAGTCTTGATTTTACACTTGAAATTATAAATATTCTTTGTTATATTATACAGAATTCTGGAATTATTGAAATTATCTTTAAAAAAAAATACTGACACCTATTTACACACAATTTGTGATGGCTGGATTTAGCCAAATTAAAGTGATTTCAACAGACCAAGCAAAAATTACAATCTTACTGCAATTATCCTCTTGATAAATTCTGAAGTCCCACTACAAATGACAGAGATTTTAAATGCCTTAAAATAACCAAAATTATGACTATAAGGAAAGCTGTATGCTGTACTCCTATAGATACGTAACTTTCTTAAATCCCAAATATTTTCTTGCTGTAAATACATTAAAGATAGGAACATTAAAAAAAATACTAATAGCAGATTCCTTATTAGTCATTGTGATTGACCACTCCATGCCTCATTCCACTTGGAGGGAAGAAGGAATATAGAGCTGGGTGAGATTAACAATGCACAGTTTCAATCAAAGGCTGTGGCTGATGCAAAGTATTGATGCATCAGAACGGGGCGAAGCTGTAATCCACTCACTCATCCTGAAAAACAACCTGAAAATAGAAATGGAAATGTCTCCTGTCCTGAGCACGCACGTCCCCTGCAGTGATGGCACACGAGGTCTTTGCATGTTAAGTGTGCTGGGGAGAATAAAGTAGGGCAGGGAGTGGAGGGAAGGCTGAATGACATGCTTTTATCTGCTGTGGGGTTTTAATACAGCACCTGCAATTTACCCTGGCAGCATCCAACCAAGCATTCATCTTTCCCCAGATAAAGTTCCCACTGATATCATAGTTTTCCCATAGAAATCAATCAGACAGCCAACAGGATTTAAAAATTCCTCATGAGCTAGCAGAAAGAATTATAAGTCTAGCAGGAACAGCGCACACTGCAAACCATCAAACCCGTGACAGTAGGACAATATTGGTAGAGACATATTTTCTGAGCAAGCTCTGCTATCTGTTTACACACACATCTCAGTGACTCCTTTTCCAAAAGGAATTTGTTTACCTTGCCATCAGAAGCAGGCCATAGAAACAGGTATGGTCCTGCTGGCAGTGAGACTCCAGCTCTGCTGCTGCCTCACCACAAGGCTCCTTCATTTCTCTCAGACACGCAGCCTGAGGGGCTGGGGTTGGGCTGGGCAGCCCAGGAGCAGTGCAAGGCAAGCATTCGATGATATCAGGCAGCACAAACCCTTCACATCACCCTCCGTGGTGCCTTGCAGACTGTACCTGCTGTAGGCACCTTGCACACGCGGCGCTCACGTCGCTCATGCAAACACATTTCCTGCAAACAGACAGGATTCCTCATGCACATCTCACAAATAAAAATACAGTGAAATCACCTGTCCTGTCAGAGGATTCTCCCACTCTCTCCACCCCTCCCAGGGAACAGCAGAGGGTGGATGAAGGGAATCCATGTGCTGGCTTTTTCTGAACAACGCTGCTCCCCAGGCCTGACCTGCTCATCCCACATCAGGGAAGCGGGGGCTTCACATTGACAGTTCCTGATAATCAAGGACCTGATGGATCGTTGTATAAATCAATCACACTTCTGTTATCATTAGAGCCATATAGTCCTTATTATTCTGAGGTTTTCTGTAAACTCTGATTTAATAACCTCCTTGGGCTTTGAGCTGATTATGATTTCATTTTATTGAGACATATTGGCACCCTTTTCTTTATGAGAGTAAAAAATAGGCTGCCTTGACATTCCTCCCATTAAAGCAGGCAGAGAGCTAACACAAAGTTATGCTGAACTTGTATTTCAATCGGGCATGACCTCTCACTTCTCACAAGAAGGCCTTGAACTTCACTGTATCGTTTATTCAAATATTGCAGAGGAAAAGAGGAATCACAACAAGCTTTCTCTATTCTATTTTGGTAACACCATTTGTTTCAGAAAAAGGAAAAGAAATTATGCTTTGCCTAACATAAAGATCATTTATTCTCACTGCTAATTAGTTTGCTGAATGAGACATCTTTTCATGGGGAAAAATACACATACAAAAAACAATAAAAGGACTAGATGCCATATACTGGTAATAGATAAAGTTAGCAGAATGGAAAAAAAGCATTCCTCAAACTGTTGTTCCAGCAAATTACATGAAAACTTACTTTATTGTGCGTTATGGGAATTGCTACAGTGTATTGCTGTATTTGAGACTGATCTCAGGCCCATTTTGTAATGGTATTAACAGAATCTGTTATGGGTTTGAACAAGAAACCAGGGAAAGCTGTGATAAAAATCTTTGTGCTTGACTACCTATGCATAAGTTGTTCCTTTTTGAGATGCCTCTAACTTGCATATTTACAAGACTATGACCCTAACAGACACGGTGTGGGCAGATTTGGCAATTATTTTTGGAAGGCTTTGCTGCCTACAGCTTTGACTCTGTCACTATTTGTTGTCTCTTTGTATTAAGAGATGGAAGGAAGGTCCTGGGACCACTTGACAGCTTCCTCTAGATGTTCTTGTCTCTGTAGTGCTGTGTGGCAACCAGCATTTAGAAAAAACCCAGCTGGTTTGTATCCTCCTAAAACATTTGTAGCTGCACAAACACGCTAAGTTTTCACCCAGACTTCATACAAAATTTAGTAAGGGAACACAGCAGTGTCACCTCAGAACAAAGAAAAAGGAATAAACGAATTTCAAGACTACTCGGATCAACAGTTCGAGAGCAACCAAGCAGAGTGTCTGATAAAAGATTTTAGCAAACAGATATAAATGCTTTTTTATTCAAAAGCAGAGCAGAGAGCTTCCACACAAACTCTAATGAACAAGACCTGACCCAAAGGTAAGCCAGAACAAGGGGGTTTGGGGCTGTAACTTTCTCAGAACTGTTCATGAAGACCCAAAGGTAAAGAAAAATCAAATCAAAGCAAATCAAATCAGGCAAAGCACACGGCCACTGTTCTCAAAGCTGAGGAAATGTCCTGTGTGTTCTGTCATCCCCACAGTTACGTAGGGACTAAAAACCCCACCAGAACTGTAATACTGTGCCCGTGTAGGTTTCAGGAAGAAATTTTGGGAAGTTTGCCATTATGTTAAAGGAATCATTTCCCTCAAGCTGAAAATTCATCAACCAGTTCTGCATGCCTGCTACGTTTTTATTTGCTATTTTATGTGAGTTACTGCACTGAACTCAGTCAATTTCCAAACAACATCAATACCTGATTCAGGCAAATGTTTAATTACCCTTTACCCTCAGTTAGGATTTGCCCTGTATTGAGGAACGTTGGCAATCCTTCTGAGTCCTTTCATGAATGGAAGAAACAGCACCCAACCATAACCTCTCACACACAGATCTGTGCCTCCAAAGTCCCACACAAAGGGGACTTTGGGGCACAAAGGTCAGCTGGTGAGCTCTTAAAGAACAACCAAACGTCTTAACTCAAGGTTTTGAGATTAATAGAGTACTAACAAACAAAGCAACTCAACTGGCCGAAGCAGAAACTTGCAATATTCCCAGAATTTTACAGACACAGAAAAAAGTACATGAGAACATTTGACAAATAAATAAGAAAATGACTGTATAGAAGGTAGCAGAGTCAATAGCAGTACCCACATAGTAAAAAAGCCCCCAAAATCCCATTACAAAACAAGAAACTGAAAATGACTATTAGTGAGCTCTTGATAGAACAGCAGCAAACCTTGGAACAGTGCAACAGTGAAAAAGCAGATACAAATCCTACTTTTGAAACTCCCCGAGACAAGCCAAGTATGCAATTGAATCAGACCAGCTAAATTGAACACTGATATTACAGTCTCAAACTAAATAAAAATGAATGATCTCATTCTTTTGCAGTATGCAAGTGAACTCACATTCTTGTTCTTTAAAGTAACTAGCACAGTTTATCTATTCTCTTTAATAATGCAATTTAATTTACCAAAGGTTCATATTAAAAATTTATCTGGCTCCAGCAGTTAGAGTCACCTCCACATTTTGTCACAGTTAAACATTAGCTTTGGAGCACATCACAAATTCCCCACTGTGAGTCTGAGAAGGGTTTCACAGAGGAACACTCTGAGCTTCCAATTGACATTACAAACAAATGACTCAGGAACTGTGCATCAAATTAAAATATCTGCCAGTTATTCAAAGTGCAGTGACTTGTTCAGCAGCAATGTTCAGAAGAGGCAAATGCAGTTGAACATGTTTGTGCTCACAAAGGACTGCCACTTTTGCTTCAGCAGTCGGTTATTCAGAACATACTACAATAATCGGGGTATTTCCACCCCTAAGAACACCTTCAGACCATTCAGAAATACTCACACATCGAGAGGAAAGCTGACAAAATAAATGTGATTCCAAAAGGGCCAAGCTAACATGCAGCAATGTCAAGCACCTAATGTCCAACACTGCCAATGGCACTCCAGAATTCAATGAGGACTCAGCTTGGCACAAAATTCAGCTGCTCTTTCATGCTCCAGTCTGCTCAAGCAGCTCATGGCATACGGTACAAGAAGAGTGAGGCACACCAGGTGTGGAGCTGGACAGAACAAGTGCCAAGCCCCAGAACCACCTCTGGAGCAGGTACAAACCTGCTTGGCTGAGGAGCAAAGGAGAAAAAGGGAAGGGCACAGGGCAAGGTCAGCTCACACCTTCTGGGAGTGGGAAATAAACCACACACTGAACAAGCCTCTGAACTGTGTGAGTTTGATGCCATGGAAACCTTCAGAAAGAGCTGCACAATAGCAGAACTTTCCTAGAAGGGCTTTATGAGCTTAAACATTGTAATACCATGACCAGATTTCCAAAGATTGGCTCATTAAGCACTAGAAGCTGCGCAAATGCCATCCAGAAGTACCTTAAACTTTCACCCCAAATTGTAAGCAAGCTGGCCCCTCTATCAGAAGCACAGACAGCTATTTAACATTCCACTAGTATAAGACAGAATTTCCTACCTCAGCTTTGCTGGCATCCAGCGATGTCAAAACCTGAAAATTACAGGAAAAATGCATTAGTATTGATCCAACAAAACAGGAGTGGGATTAATTGGCTTTTGAGGTAACTGACATCAATTGGTTGTTATGGCTTGAGGGAACAGAACTGAAGAGAACTGTCTTTCACACTGAGACTATTCCCCTCTCATGCACATCCAGGCATGAGGCAAAACCAGGGATATATTAAAACAGCAAAATTCAGGAATATTGGGTAAAAATCCAGGAAATACACCAAAACAGAACTGGGAAAATATGTTTCTATTTTTACTGATTTTCAATTTCTTGATGATGGGCAATGCAACCATAAGCTTTCCAACCCAGACACAATGCCTGGGATACACTCTGAAAAGAGTTCAGTTCCACAGTGGTAGAAGCAACAGAGTCTGAAGACCACGTTCCATGTGGAGTGTGACCAAGGAAGTTTTGCCAGATCCTTCTCACTGGGGGCAGTCTGCTGGGCACAGGTGTCCAGGGTTTGGCCTCCTGGGAGCTGCAGTGCTGACCTCCAGCAACCAAAGCTGCCCTGAAGCACAAACATCAACGAGTCCTCTGCCACTCAAGGGTCACACTGAGCTCAGTTAAGGTCAGTGTCTAACAGCAGGCAGATACAAAGTCAACTGCTCTGAAAAACTGCACAAAATCCACAATACCGAGGCTGGCGATACAGAGAATTCATCATTTCTATTAAATTCATCATTTCTATTAAAGCAATTTAAACATTTTAAGACACGTATACATTGTTATAGGTCAAACAACAGACATGAAGTTAATAAGCTCATATTAGACTCTGAAGGCTGTTAAACCATGTTGTAAGACAAAAATCTTTGTTAGAACTTTATGTCACAATATTGCCACCACTGTACTAGGTTGAGAAGCCCTTAATAGTCTCCTCACAAATTCCAGACTGACACCTAGCTATAATTCTGTCTCCAGGAGAATAGATCTTCCTTTATATTGGTGTTAATCATCGCTTCTAAAGGACATCACCAGTTCTCCTGAGCTCCAAGGAGCAGGAGGAGGAGTGCCCAGCCATGACCCTGGCAGAGGGAAGTGGGAGGAGAGCACAGTGTTTATTGAGCAGAGCTCAGCCTGCACAGCAAAGGAGATAATTTGTGTGCAGAGCTGCTGTTCAATGGAAGGCATCTGTGGATTCATCAAAAACTTATTCCAAAGGAATTTAGGAATGGAAATGAGCTCCTGTCACATCACAACATGGTACCTGCAATCACAAACAGTTATTTAATATAACCTGATTCAAACCCAAGTTCAGCTGTATTTGAAATGTGTATCTTTGTCACTAATGGGATTTTGGAAGCTGTTCAAGAGTTTCTCTCACACAAGCAGAACTGAACTTATTTAAATTCTATTTATTTACAAACAACCTATCCCCTTTTTTTGTTGATGTTGTTATTCCTCTTCATCAATATTTTTTAGTGTTAGCAGTTATCTTTCCTTTCCAAAATGAACCATACAAAAAGCCATCCCACCCATTCCCTGCTGGCATTCCCTTAGGTCACTCTGGTAGCATCCCCTCACAAAAAGATCTTTCTACTAATAGACTCATAGAGTTACACTCCACTTACATCAATTTAATTACATCTTTCTTGGAGGCAAGGGACTAAAAGCACACATTGTAGAGGATATACCAAAAACCTGTCTTAAAAGACCAGAATTTGGAGTGGAGCTTCCTGAAGCTGCCATAAATCCTGCTCTAAACCCTCTGTCAAAAGTGGCTTCTCCCTCTATCATTTGTGCAAGAAATGTGAATAGAACTGAACAGTGTGGCTATTCCAGCCAGGGCTCACTAATGCCTTGCAAGGCAATTACTCTCCTATTTTAATAATTCACCTTAAGTGTCCAAAGACTGTCTTTTTCTTTTCTATTTTTGTACCTTCCTGGTGCTTTACAGTCACCCAGTGGTCAGCAGGACCACTGGACGTATTATGTCCCTATCTTCCTTCTCCAGGTTATTGTCTGATAAATCCCTGCTCAGCAGCTGAATTCCAGTTACTTCTTAGAAACATGACCTTTTCCTTGCTATTACTAACATTAATTCACTTTTATTTCAATCTTCAGGCCCATCCATCTCTTCCTGGATAGCACACCCGGCTCCTCTGTGTTAGCAATTCCTCCCAGCTTTACATTTTTATCAAATTCCATTAACACATTCTTAGGCCAAGCATACTAATGAAAAATTATCAAAGGAAATGACAAATAACTCAACACAGTGACACTGCTGAGAGGAACTTTCTGTTGAGCAGTGCATCACCAGCTGACCCTGGTACAGCAGGTCAGGGTGCCAGGCTGTCACACCAGTTATCCTGCTGAAATAGTGCAGCAGCCCCAGCTACACAGCTGAGAGAACATCTGCACACAGGCTGGACACAGGGACACAAACATAGCCTGAGTTATTCTGGGAACTCTGCAAAATGATCCTCACACCAGAGGGATTATGATCTTTGATAGTATACTCACCACTACACCAGTGGAGACAAAGATGGAGTGTTTCTACTTAAAATAATGTCATTCCTAAGCTAATGTTTCACTAGTAAACAGTAAAACACATTAATTTAGTATTATGGGTCAAATAACGCTCATGAAATTAATGAGCTGACTATTGTTAGTCTGTGAAGAGGTGACAATTACCTAAAAGTTTTAATAGTGGTTTTTATTTAAGTGTATGTGTTTAAATAGAGTGGATTATCATTCTATTTGTATGACTGATTTCTTCCTCCCCCTCACTCCTACCCCCCTGTTCCTGAAACTTGTAATTTCTAGCCCAGCAGCTGTATCTCCTGTCATGTTTGAGGAGCCAGTGAATGAAGACATGGGAGCAGTGTAATTGGTATGACAAAAAATTGCAGTTCCAAGCCATCCTTTGCTGAGACTTTTGAGGAAGTGTCTGTGTGTCACAGTGTGATCACTCAATTAAATCCTCTGAGAAGGCACTGCCAGCCCTCAAGCTCCTTAAGCAGAGCTAAGATCTGCAGCCAAGCCACCCGAGACACAAAGCCAATTTATTGAGCTCCATCCCAGGCAATCCCGGGTGAGGAAGCACCTGGAGGGATGGGTCCATGACCAGCTAATTGTTCCAGGGTGTGGGAGTGGGCTGAGCCAAGGGAGGAGCAGAGAGCAGGACTGGGCTGCAGACACAAAGGTGTGTCAGCATGATCTCATCTCGTTTCCCTCTGCAATAATCCACTGCCCTGCCCCACGATTTGTGTGAGGGATGATGATCATTTTCTCTCTCCTGCTGCTCCCCCATGACATTTT
This sequence comes from Acrocephalus scirpaceus scirpaceus, assembly GCA_910950805.1. Classification (NCBI taxonomy): domain Eukaryota; kingdom Metazoa; phylum Chordata; class Aves; order Passeriformes; family Sylviidae; genus Acrocephalus; species Acrocephalus scirpaceus. The sequence goes on along the minus strand of OU383786.1, from coordinate 3,622,163 downwards.
GTGCCCTAGTTAAAACCACAGCAATTTCACCAGGAGGAATTACGGCTCAGGTGAGGGGTCCTTGTCTCTCTCACCATAATCCCTCTGTGACATAACAAAACCACGGGTTTATGTCACTTTCCCAAGCAAGATGCAATTTATTCTTCTTGTGCTACAAGCTAGACGTGACTGACAGAAAACATCTTTAAAAATGGCTTTTTTGCTCCTCCTGGAAGTTGTACTCGATGCAGAACTTCCCATTCTACATGAGGAATCCTGCGAATGCTGACAAAAACATAGACATGGTGGTAACACTGCAAAGAAAGTGGAGTCTTTTAAACAATGTTCACTGCTTTTAGAATTTACAAAGTTCTTTTCTTGAGGTGCATGCATCCATAGTTCCTCTCTCCAGAACAAACAGAAGACAATCTTTGCCATATTCTAAACCAGGAAGCAAATAGCTGCTATTTGTTACGTATCTCAAGACAACACCTTATTCCAGAAAGAAGTAAAGGAAACTTTCTTGAACAAAGAGACCTCCTCAAGCATGAGACTGGACAGCTCATTCAGTATCAATGTGGTATTAAAAGTACATGAAATTCCCTGTGTAAAAGTTCAGACACACACACACACATATTAAAAAAAAAAAACCAACCCAAAAAACCAACCCCAAACCCAACAACCAAAAAAACCCCAAAACCACAAATAAACAAACAAAAAAAAAACCCCAAAACAAACCACCCAAAAACCCCACCAACACCAACCCACACCAGGAAAAAATTGAAAGTTACATGTTTTGAGCCAGGATTCTCATCTATCCTGTGCCTGAAGGTGAGTGATCATTTCACTGAACTATCCTATCTCACCCACATGTGAAGCTATTTTGCTGTCACTGATTTTTCTAAAAAAGATGTTTTCTTAATTTTTTTTACCTTCTCACATCAATCTCAATCCTGTACATTTTAAAAAAAATCATTTTTTATGTTTAATATCTTTCCTCCTTCCCAGGAACAAGAGAAAGGATTGAAAAAAAATGAGGCCAGGACTAGAAAAAGATATGCTGCAAATAAACACTCAAAATAAGCTAAAGAAAACAACCTTTGGCAATTTGGACATTAGAAACTTGTTTGGAATATTAGATATAGAGGATTTTAAGCATGAAGAACAGATATAAACCTAGAAATAGCATTAATGGGATTGGAATTGTTAATGCCAAGACAGAATTAATTTTATTTCTTTTTGGACACAAAATACCTGACAGACAGACAGACAGTCCTGGAGACCAGTGCCTCTACTGCTAACCCACTCCTGAATCTGCTGCATAACACCCTACAAGGGAACTCAGCAAGATTTGCCCTGATGGGATCAAGGGCAGAGACTTGACATGGTCCCATGGATATCCTGGCATTTATCTGAACAAATGTGAAATTCTACCTTCAAAGTTTGTCTCACTGAGCTCAGGCAGAATTAAAAATCACCATTTGATAATCACTGTACTGCTCAGGCAATATTAAAAATCACATTCGATAATCACTGTGCTGCAACCTTTTATTAAATTGGGAATGCACCTGTGGGTGGCAGGGATGGGAGATGGATTGCCCACTGGCTTTCCCCAGTTTTTGCCTGCCTGGAGCAGTGGCCAGCCTGGCTCCTCAGGATTCAGAAGAGATTTCTGACTGTGGCTCCCAGTCCAGCCCACTGAGCAGAACCTGAGCTGTTGGAGCTGGTTTATGACAGGGTGCAAAGAAACCAGCCCTGTGCTGAGTGTTCTTCACTGCCTCTGACTCCGTGATGTGAACAATTACCTGTAATCTCACTGCTTCACTGAGATAAACAACAGCAGGGGAACAGGAGAGAGAAAAAAGATAAAACCAAACCAACCAACAACCCTTTAGGAATATAGCAATGTACTGTCTGGCACTTTTAGTGTTGACAAAATTAGAAAAATAAGCCAAACCATATTGTAATACATCACTTCCTAAAGCACTGTGCCTTTGAAACATGGAATTCTAATGCGTCTTGCCAAATTTAGGGAAGTAATCATGATAAATATAGCTATAAATCTAAATTGTTCTTTAAGCATATTTAAATTTCTCAATCAAAACCATAGAAAAATATGCATGCAAGAGAGATCACCTTCTTGCTAAAGCAGTTCTTCTTGCTAATTCATCAGTTTTCATTCACCTCCTTCTTGATTTCTAAAAGCCATTCTGGAAAGTGAAGCAAAATTAACTTTTACATCCCTACTCCTACATAAGACTACCAAGAAACCCTACATGACCCTTTATAAAGGGACCCTTTATAATCCTGAATGGGCACCAAAGCTCCTGAGTGTCAGGAAGGTGGGACTTGACCCAAAAATGTTAATTCATCAAGGCTGGGCTTTTTCATTTGTGTTCATACCCTTGTTCTGACTAATGCTCAAATAAAATTCTAAACTAAAATATTTTTCTTGATTAACACCCTGGATATTCTTTTAAAACTGTCTGTGAAGGTTTTAAGAGGTTTATTTATAGTAACTCCTCTCTTCTCAACATAAATAAAATGGCCAAACTGAGACTCTCTAGAAAAGAGAACTCTCAGATGGATTTTTGTCAGGGACACGAAAATGAACACCTACATTTTTAAAAGCCAAGATCTAATTTTTTAAAGCAAAGTCCTGGGCCCCACAGAAGCTGTGAGGGTAAAATGCTACTCTTCAGTACTGGCTCCTGAAAGCACAAGTGAGAAATTCTAGAGATATCCAGAAGGATCAGGTCTCTGGGGCTTCCACAGGGCTAAACATAACAACCTATGGCTGTTACACATGAGTGCCCAGCAAAAAAATCCAATCTATTAAAGGTATACATGAATGGAATATGCTGAAGGGAGAACAGGGGGAATCAAGACTCATATTTCATAGATATGTATCTTTAATTAAATTTTGCTCAGTTTATTTACTGCTATGGATAACAGCATTAGGTTACTCCAAATTTCTGTTAACTCAGTAAGTCTGAAGGCAATGGCTTCAGCAGCTGGTGAAAAATATATCTGCCCTTAACTACATCCTAATAGTATTTGTGATGCTCAGTTAATATTGGCTGTTTAAGATCTTTAGGCTAAATTTGCTCTATAAATCAGTCTGCAAAACGTGGAGCAGTTATCATGGATAGTTCACTTAATATAAGAAGTCTTGGTCATAATGTCATCTTTTTAAAAATTTCTCTAGTGTAACCTGAATAAACTCTGCAAAATCAATAAATAAAAGGAAAACAATCCCTGAAACACTTGTTCTAACTAACTCATACAATGATTTTCATGAAAAAGTCTGTATATTTGTGTGTCTGGTACAAAGCAGTTGGAAGCTAACATGGTTTTCTCTTTGAAATGAGAACTCACTTTTACAAAGCAACCCGAGCTGCACAGAACTTGCCAAATGGCTCCTCTTTAAAATAGGGAATAAATTCCATTACTCTTATAATGAGGTAATGAGAGAAAACATCAATACATAAAAAGTTAACCACAAAAAATGCACAGGTTTTGTGTGCAATAAAATGCATGGTCCTTGTTTGCTGTCCTTTTAAAAGTAACCTCAACCTACTTTATCCATACCTTTAGCAAAATATTTACATGCACTGCTGCCCTGCTGCCCAGGATAATCTTGGCAATTTCTAGAAGTCAACGAAAGTAGGATTTCACATTTACTAGACGGTAGAAGTTCATGATCCAGAATGCAATTGCAATAAACTAAATCTGAAATTCAAGGTAAACAAAACATTTTCAAGTAAGCTGTTGAGCCACTACAGCTTTTCCATGGATTCTGGTAAAAATGACATTAATGCTCTCTGCTTAATTTAGCAAGGAAAGAAACCCAAAAAAACTGGAATATAAATATAAACAAAAAAATCTCTGCTGATTTTTTTCATGTGTCAATAATTTTGCAGGTCTCCAGAGCACCAAGGCAGGAGGACAGAGTGAAAAGGCAGCAATGAAACAATTCCCTTGCCATGCCTGCCTCCCAGCACTCAGCAGCACTATTAGCACTATCCATTTCACCCAGGAGCAATAAACTCACATTTTTTGGAATGCCCACATTATGCCAGAATAATATAAAAATAGATGATGAAGCAAAAATGAGCTGGATTTAGCCCCGGTGTCCTGCAGTAAGTGCCATAATTGCACAGCCAGCTCATTACAGCGAGGCAGTCCCCTGAGCCTCCCCTGTCCCAGTTAAGCGACAGTAATAGGAAGCAGCTGTATGAGGACATCAGGTCAGCACAATCATTAGCCCCGAAAATTGCATGCCCATCCCTCCCGTGGCAGCCAGGCCTTCACACACCATCAGCCTCCCAAACACCAGGTCAAACGTGATGATGAACTTCACCCAGTAACTCCATTAGCAGTGACCCGCAGCCCCCAGCAGCCCTCGCTCGTGCAAACTTCCAGCACTTTAATGAATTTGGGCTGTGCCCTGGGCTCCCAGCCCTGGGGCAGGGGGCACCCCGGACCCTCGGCTTCCTTGGGGTCTCATCGCCTGTGTCAGGGGACAGGAGCTGGGCACTGGCACTGCCACAGCTGAGACATCTCCCAGCTCTGCCCAGGTCATGGGGATGCCTTGGAGTGGCTACCTGGAACTGAGGCTAGACAGGATTGAGAGTAAAAGCAGGTATTTATTAAAGGCCTTCAACAGATACACCTTGGGCAGTCAGAGCCTCCCAGGGGCTGCACCCAGGATGGACAATGGTCACAACTTTTTCACACAATTTTAAGTTTGGTCCATTTATACATGAGGGGTTAATCCTCCAATTACAGCTTCATGTAATGAAGTCATTTACCCCCAGATTTCCCTCCCCCCCCAATTCACTGTTGTTTACATTTTTCAGGGCCTGAGACAGTGAGGTGTCCTTGATTCCCAGGCCTGGAGAGGAATTGTTTTGTGTGAATAAAAGGGGAGAACAGCAGCTGACAGGCTATGGAGTTTAGAGTTATACACTAAAGCAGGATCTGAAAAATAGAACAGCTAAATCCTAAGGCATCATCAGGAAGGTGATGCTGCCAGCAGCCACCATCATCGAGTAGCAGGACATCCTACCCCCTGTTATGGGCTTCTTCGATACCTCTATGGAGGGTCCAATCCTGGCCGCAAGTCCCGGATAGAATGACACCGTTAGGAATCACCCGACCCGAAGCTCAGGGAGGTATCCAGCCTCAGGCAAACTTAGCAAGCAATATCAGTGAATTCAGCTCTTAGCAGTGTATCAGCTCTCTTAGCAGTGAATATCAGCTCTTGCTTGCTAAATGCCCTGGCAGACACAGGGAGAGAGAGGAGAAGGCCGTATGCAGTTCCTCAGATGATTTCCTTTATTTTGGCATTCTCTTCGAAGGGTTGCAGTGACAGCTCTTCTCACTTAACAGGGCAATATTCGGAGTTTATATAGGGTAGAGGGGTTTTGAAAAGTGGACCAATGGGAGAGTTGGGTACAATTTTGGCATATAGTCTTACAGAGAGATAAGAGAGGTCTGGGGGCGCCAAGGGGCTTCTTTTTGGCCACTCATCGTGACTTGCATTTCCTTATCTCAGGTCACTGACCGCCAGGGAGGCCTCACAGCCTCCGAGGCTGCAACAACCCCCCATAAAATCTTCTCTGTGGTTTGTTAGCCACTCAGGTAACTCGAACAGGACAAGATATCTCATAGGAAGTTATTTTGGTGCCATGGGGTTAGCAGTGGGCTGGCATCTCCCAAGTGCCAATAAACATCTTGGTTTGAAGGGACATCTGAGAAGGTGAGCTGGATTTCTGGCTGACAGCCATCCACTTTGCAGCCATAAAAGCCACACCAAACTTTCACAAAGTAGAAACCTTCCATGTGTTTTCCTGGAAATGGGTGGAGTTTCTCCCATGAGTAGAGATGCCTACTCCATGGTTACTATCCTAGGGTTAAGTGAAGAAATCTGTACATTATCATTATTTTGGTGGTAAGTTACATTCGGGTCCTAATCAATACCATTTTTTTTGCCAGCTTTAATATAAGTACCTTGATATCATGCACATGTTTTACAATGTTATAATCAACTATATTTTTTTAGTTTTATGTGGTGTAGGAAGTAATTCTGATTAAGATCTTCCATCTGTTATCTTTTGTCTATTCATTTGTCTTAATAAATAATTCATTTTTATATAAATATATCTGGTTTGCCATCATTAGAGCTTGTGGGACCAAGCAATTCAATTTTATCTCTATAACTGTCTAAAATTTAAACTGTTGCCAAACCCGAGGCTAAGGAAGGATTCACCTTCATTTAAACCCTTTTCTGGGGAGGAGTTTAAATACACAAAGGGGTTCTTTCTGCCCTCGTACGTAGGGCAGCTCAGAGTCCCACACCTGTGTGAGGAGCAGCTGGGGCAGCCCTTGCAGGAGCTGGGCAGCCAGACTGGCCAGTGTGGTGGCCCAGGGTGCTTCAGTCCCCAACAGCCACCTCCAGGGCCACCAGCCATGGGCAACAGCAGCCTGTCAGCTCCCCTAACTTCTGTGAGAATCAGAGATCCCCTCCCAAATAAACCCTGCTGAGAACACACCGTGCCCCTGAGCGCAGCAGCTGCACCATCGCACGCTCCGGGTTTTCAGGGGGCTGCGTGGAGCCAGGGGTGGCTTTGAGGAGCAGTAATGGGAAGCAGCACAAAGTGTGCTCCAGGCCCTGAAGTGACAGGCACAGGCTCGGCTCTGCTGCCCCCAGCTGCCAGGGGCTGAAGGTCTGGCCTGGCTCAAACACAGGTTCCCATTTCCCGGGGGCACACCTTCCTGCTTCATCATTTCCCCATCTGTGCTCCGAGGCCGTGAGACCCAGAAATGAAGACATAGCTCTTTGCCAGTGTTCCCATGAGTTCTGATTAAAGTCAAGTCAGCCAAGGTCCTCTCAGGTCTGGGTGCTCATTCCCACCTTTCCCAGGGATTAGTCTCCCGGTGGGACAGGCCCACAGCCCCTGGGCAAAGCAAGGCCCCACCTTCGCGGTCCTGAGGAGTTTTGGTCACAAAAGCAACAACCCCTCCATCAATGTCCAAGACTAACCAAGTCTGAGTATATGCTGCTGTTCTTCAAATTGTATCTACCAGCACCAGTTCTGGCTGGTTTGTTTTGGGGAAATTAATGATGATACAGCAAGGTCATGGTACCTCTGCTGTAGCGAACAGATGTTGACACATTAATGCCGCCAGCCTGTGCTGCATGAGGACAGAGCTGCTCCTGCTTGTCATTGCACCAGCTGAGCAAAACCAGCCCACCAAGCAGACCGGTCTCAGAAATTCAGTCTAATAGGCAAACACTGGAAGAAAAGAGCTCCTGCACTTTCCAAAGCCATTGCTCTGTATAATCCTCATCAAAACACACCACTTTTCTCTTTCTTAAAAATCAACCTGAAGCCAGCAGAACAATAAGAAACCAAATCTTTTTTCCTCTCAGCAGCACAGACAGTTTTTAATGCCATTTGTAAGCTGCCTATTTATCCCTGACATTCACAGCTTGAGTGTATCTCCAGTTCAGGTCGCTCTCTTACACTGAAAGAGAAATAATCAAGTATTTTTCCATCTTTTTGCTGGGAGGACTCAGAGCTGAGGGTGCATATCCACAGCTCTGTTAACCTAGCATGAGATTCTTGTGGTAAACTGCACAGGAGGAATGCACCACCATTCCCAAAGATTCAGTCAGCAGGGAAAGCAGCAGCCTTATGACTGGGAGGGAGCAGAGCTGGGGTAGTTTGATGTCTAAACTGAAATTAACACTTTTTTTCTTAATAACCTCACAGCAGCAACACATTTAAAGCATTAAAAAAGGGAAGAGATCAGCAGGATGAGAGCAGGGAGATACTTCACCAGGACAAAGCAATGCACAGCCCCTTTGCCTGTAGCAAAGTGTAAGATTTGGGGTCAGTATTGTTAAGTTTAACTTCCTAAAATACTTCCTTTAAAGGAATTTTACATTTTTGGGGGGCTATTACTGCAAAATGAATTACACAAAAGGCATCAGTGCCCTAAGACTTAGCTATATGAGACACTAAGTACCATGTGCCAGAAAATGCAGAATTTTGAGTCATATTTTAAAATATGGAACTTCTGACAACATGACAGTCACTGCAGCTGGAAATGGATAGGAATTCTTCCATCACGCCTGCCCCAAACAGGGGACTTAACATCAGCACAGCTTGAAAGTCCATTTAAACTGTGACAGGGCTGTAAAAAGCCCTTAACAGAAGCATTTCCTAAGAGAAAGTCTCAGCTGTTTCTAAGCTACAGCTGTTGTTCATTCAGTACTGATAGGCATACAAAACAAGAGATGGATCACTCAGCCTCAAACGCAGGTGTAAGCTATTCAAATCCTTCACTCCTGATTTCTCATCATTAGTAAGTTTAAACCTGTCTCCTGGCTGTGTTTAATGCTGCAAACCTCCACCCCTGTGAGCTGGGACAGAGAGAGATTTGAAATGTCCCCTGTAACTCCTTCCTCAGCACAGTGGCACTTCCAGCAGTGCTGCAGGAGCCACCCTCACAGCCTCCCTGCCCCTCCTGATCATCACCCAGAGCTCACTGACACACCAGCTATTAGAATTCCTCACATTTATGAATACAAAAAGAGTCTTAATCCTTGGAGTGAAAGATCACAGCAAGAGATGCTTATCATTTCCTAGGGCAGGAAGAAAATAGTGCAATGAATTATGTAAAATACTTTAAATATGGGCACTACTGAAAGCCTTAAATTAGGAAGAAGAAATTGTCAATAAGCAACACCTATTCTCTTCAGGAGAGAATCCCTCTGAAATTAAAGGTGTGGTTAAAAAGCAGGATAACATACAGATGTTATTCTGTACATTCCAGAATTTAAATCTAAGCAATGTAATAAAAAGCAGTAACAAGTGGTGTCCCTCAAGGGTCCTGCAGAAATAGCTTTGTCTTTTGGAATCTTCCCTGTACAAAAAATATTCAAAGATCAATCAGCTTGTCTTTAAGCTGTCTACTCCAGGATTTATGTACAGTAAATGATTAAAAATAATTCAGACATCCATGCAAATACTTTCCAATTACAATGTACCCCTTCAACACTCTTGATCAGAAGGCTCTAATACCAAACCAGGTCTTGTTGAAAACCTCTTTGAAAGCAGATGAAAGCTCTCCTGCTTATGAACCTTGAGCCAGGTGCTTCTGCTTAGACCAAGGGACTTTACAGGAATCCATCATTTCAAGATGATAAACAAGCAAAAAACCACCAACAGCCAGATTCCAGAGAGAGAATTCATGTCAATATAAAATAAAAGTAAGTTCAGTTTCACTTGAAGGAGATTTTAGTGGAAGTTGCTGTTTTGAAATAAAAAGAACACAAAAGCATCACTGAAGGCCCACATGAGGCCTCAAACTGGAGGCAGAGCAGGCCAGGAGCACAGAGCTGTGCACTGGTGTGGGAAGCACGGTGTATGGAACTTGTGTGGGCCATTCCAGGCTGGCTCCATTTTATACCCTGAAATTTCTTTAGTTCTGAGGGAGGTGACTGCTTTAAATGAGAGAGAAGTTTACAGGTGATGTTTCAGGAGCAGCCGAAAAATTAACCCTATATGAGAGTGATGCCTTAAGCTTTAGTTTTTATGTATTTCAGATCCTGTGCTGCCCAGGGGTGCAGCTCTGAGCTCACAGTCAGGGTCACTCAGCTCTCTGCACACAGCAGGGACACAAAACAAATCCTGTCCCTGCTGCACACCAAGGACAACTTTCAGCCCAAAAGCACAAACAAGGGTGGCTGGAGGGAGGAACAAGAAGGATGGGACCTCACAGCCTGGAGCTGGGATTGGACAATTAAACCCCAAGATGCAAATGGACCAAAAGTGATCAAAGTGTGAGACCTCGTGACTGTTTGTCCATTTTGTGTCCATTTTGTGTCCATTTTGGGTCCACCCTTGGTGCATCCTTGGTCAGGTTCCTGTCTTGCCCAGGGTGGATCCTGGAGGCCTTTCAATAAATCCCTACTTTATTCTCTGGCTCTGTCCAGTCTCTGTTCCAGCTCAGCCTTCCCAAGGCATCCAGAGCAGCCCAGGCTGAGACCCCCAGTCCCACACAAATAGTTCCTGAGACTGGTGATGTTCAGCACAAGACTTGGCATCAGAGGCAATTCCTAATCCAGCTGTTACTAAGAAACCAACCACACAAGAGTTCTGCTTTTCACTCTAGTACTTCTGAATAATCATCACCATTATTCCACAGGCTGACAAAGTGAGGCTGTCACCTGCCGTGTGCTTTCCCTGACTGCAGGCTGTTTGTCACCCCAGCAGGGCCCAGCTCTGCTGATTTCCTCAGGAGCCCCAAACCCACAGCCAGGCTCAGGGAGAGAACCCCTGCCTGCAAGGGGAGGGGGCACAGGGACAAGCAGCTCCTCAGGCTGCCAAAGGATAATCTGACATCACCTGCTAGGGGCAAATTGCAGCTCAAACGTTGCTCTGAATCTTATTTCCATGGCTGAGGGAAGTTTAGACAACCCAGCAGCTCTAGAAATTGCAGGGAAAAGCCAACCCATCTCTGATGCCTTGGGAAGGCTGACCTGGAACAGAGACTGGACAGAGCCAGAGAATAAAGCAGGGATTTATTGAAAGGCCTTTAGGATACATCTTGGGCAGGACAAGAGCCTGGCCAGGGCTACACCCAAGGTAGACCCAAAATGGTCACAAAATGGACAAACAGTCACAAGGTCTCACACTTTGATCAGTTTTGGTCCATTTGCATCTTGGGGTTTAATTGTCCAATTCCAGCTTCAGGTTATGAGGTCCCATCCTTGTTCCTCCCTCCAGCCACCCTTGTTTGTGCTTTTGGGCTGAAAGTTGTCCTTGGTGTGCAGCAGGACAAGGATTTGTTTTGTGTCCCTGCTGTGTGCAGAGACCTGAGTGACCCTGACTGTGAGCTCAGAGCTGCACCCCTGGGCAGCACAGAACCTGAAATACATGGAAACTAAAACTTAAGGCATCATGTCCAGCCCAAGCTGTGTGGGGAGGTGTGAAGGGCAGGCTGGCATGGAATGGATGCTGTGTGGAAGTTCTGCAGCACTAAATGCTGCTCTGAGCATTGGGGGTGTGTTTGTGTAACCAGAGCTGCACTGTGCTCGCTCTAAAACCACTTGTCTCTATCCACCAGTGTTCCCATCAGTCCATATTGTTAATTTTTTATTTTTCAATCAAGAATTCATGGAGGTTAGTGTGACATTTCTGCAAATACCCTCGCAGCCTAGTAGCTGTAAATAATGGATACGGCTCCAGCAGTACCAACCAGCCTCTCGTTGTTTTGGGACACTTAAATCCTGCCTGCTCCAGCTCACCTGCCAGTAAACAAACGGGCTTCTCTCTGCACTGCAGCAAATCCCTCATCTCTCAAGAAAATTAAATGTGTCATTGAAAGGGCTGATGTTGGTAAGTGCACACAGACATGTAACTGTGACAGTGCCCACAAAGATGCACTGAGTGCAACTATCTCCTTTCCCTTCATAATTGCAAAATGCTAACAAATCTTCAGAAGCTCTGGTGAATTTTAACACAGTTATTGCATTTCATTCCACACTGCAGTAAACTATATCTCCCTCTTTACATTTTTACTAATTTCTGCCATTTATTTAAAAATTCTATAATGAACAGCTACTATTGAGGGCCCATTTGCTCCTCCCATTTTCCATTTAACCTAATGATTGCAGCCTCCCTTATTTCCTTTGGTGTTCAAAAGTACTTTTACAGCATTACCAGCACAACATATTTGTTAGATTTCTCCTAATTAATTTTCCATGAACCTTTCAGCATAAAAAAGAAAGAAACCTCACATTTCTGCATGAAAATTAATTATATTTTCTCCATTTCCTTAGAAATTTACATTCTGGGCTCATCTGTGCCACATATTCTTTATGGATAATGAGCAAGGCATCCTCACTTAGCTGTCACTGAGGCACTGAAATGTTTACAGTGTGCACTTTGGAGATTCTGGCAGCTTAGATTCCAAGAATATTTCTTATTCACGACAATAAGCTCTGTCCTAAATTTCTCTTGCACATGAACAGAAAAAGATAGATCTGAAGAATCCTTGAACTTTGCTGACCCGCAGTAATGCTGTTTGAAGAGAGGTTAGTTCAGACACTCCACGCTCATGATCTGTTTCATATGATGTGACAAAGACTCTTTTCTGCCCTTAACATCCTGCAGAACTTCTTGGGAAACTGCAAATATCAACTAATGGAGAGACAAATATCTTCACTGTGAAGCTTACAAACAAACTACACATATAGACTTTAGAGCACATCATATAATTTTTTTATTATTCTCCCACAGTATTTATTCTGTAACATTTTGGGGATAGATTATTGGAGGCAATAGAAACCCCATGCATGAATCTCATGGCAGTTCTGTGCAGGAGATTGCACTTAACTCATGAAAAATCTCTCTCTTTAATTACCTCTCTGAAGCCTTTCTTTAGCCAAGTGATAAGAATATGCCTGTTGTAAAGATTATGTTAAGATTTCATTTCTGTGCACAGGTCCAGTCACAAGCTCACAATGATATGTTTAAGCCTCTGGGCTTTATTGAACCAGGGCCTGGAAAAAAATCATCTTTTATGCTTCGTTCCTAGAAAACCTCATATAGTTTGAATATATCTTTGAAATGTAACCAAAAGAATCTCACATGAGATTGTCTTTCATTGAAGTCATAACATCCAATTCATGTAGCTACTGTTGGAAGGTTATTGCTGTCAAGTTTTGAACTTGGGCTATGAAAGACATAAAAAGTGACAGGTTTCCTGCCCAGAAAGGAGAACAGAGCCTTCTGCAAACCTCTCCTTCTTCAGCCCAGCTCCTGCACCAACCTGAGCCTGCTCAAACCTGCTGGGGTTGTTTTCTGTAATCAAACAAATTTCCAAGTGTAATTATTAACACAGTCTTTAATTAAATAAATCCGTTCCTTTGGATACATTCTAAAGAAAATTCAGTTATTGAATGTTAACAATTCAAACACTTCAAGCACCTTTTTGAGTTCTGACTTGGAAAACCTGGATTAATTCTCAAAGGCCTTTCATACAGTTACTAATTCTAAAGGAATTTTAAAAATATATTTAAACCTATATTTTCCATATATTACTCCAAAATGTTCATCAGTTCATCAGGAGTAATTGCATTTTGCAGAATGAGGCAGTTTCTGCCATTCCAGGAGTGCTAGTACCATGGCTTTTCTGATATTTCAGCAGTTCTCCTGCTTATATTATTTCCCCTAGAACAATACATGAAAAAAAAAGAAGATATTTTTGTTACATAAAATGCTGGTACAGTGGGTGGAATAGCAACCCTAAGCCTCCTCAGACATACAGAAAAATCCCAATGTAAACAATGCTGTTTCAGACAAGTTGTTGTTTTCACACCAATTATCCTGTGACTCAGTAACATCTTGATAATAAATGAAATAATGTAAAAGTATTTCTTGCCAATGATGGAGGCCCCCCAGCCTTTTTAAATCTTCATATTAACTTGTCAGAGGTGAATGTCTCAGATGTGAACTGGCAGCTGTGAATACACAAACAGTATTTCAGTATTCCCTGCAATATCACTGGGTTTGTTTTTTGGCACACTGGATAGTGACTGGAAAAGTACTTTCAGAGTTACAGCATGAGAGGGGCAGAGAAAAAAGAAGTTCTGCACTTTGTGCCAGCCCCAAGATTTCTGAAGGTTCAATGCAATACAACAAATCAGCTGCAGAACAAAAAAAAAAAGGTTTTTGTGTAAACAAAAGGAAATTGTACCTGGTATTTCTTTTTGTGAACCTAATGGCCTGCAGCCTCCTGTGGAATTCTAAATTATAACTTAGATAATTATCACAACATTCAAACTATTATAATAGATCTTCGTACAATAACATCACATCTTCAGAAGTTCTGCTAAGGGCCCTGACAGAGATGCTAAAATCAAAGCCAGCAAGAAACTTGCAGGAGAACCAGTCAAGCTAAAAAGGTTGTTCAAGGCAATCAATTGCCATCTCTAGTCTTAGTTTTTGAGATCTGTGTTCTCTATTTGTGCAAAAAAGAGAGATGCAAATATCTTGAATCCATGTGAAAAAAGCAAGGAGCCTATTTTCCCACCTAAGTCCAAAATCAAAAGGAAAAAGTGTATGTTGCAATTCTAAGTTCAATTTGGAGTGACTGATCCAAGTTCAACCCATGCAACAAAAGTTGGGAACCTTCTACACAGCCTTTCAATTAATATTTATCTGTGTTAGCCCTGAATTTGTCTTTACTCCCCTGAGTTTTTGAGACTCCAGGCTTTCCCATTCCATTCCAAAGGGAAACTCACTGATGATGACATGCAAAAGACAAGTGAAAGGTAACAGAGGCACAATCAAGCACCTGAGACACACTTAAAACAAAATTAGGTTTAATTCATATTAAAAACTTGAGGCAAAATTAATGTCCACCCCTAGACACGACAAGGGATGCACAAGTGGTGAGGCCTCCTCTGCATTCTGATGACTGAGAATTTTCTATAGAGAAATGTGGGATAAAACTTCAGCAAGAAACTGATTCTATTGGAATTCTGTCTGCATTTACAGCCTAATACAAATTCCAGCTTTTTAGTTGAAAAAAAAAAATCCCATCCCTCTCTACCTGGGAGATTTGAAAGATGTATTTCCTGGAAAGTATTACACAATTAAGCTATTTTTACTGCTGTGTACACTATAGAAAACCAATTGTCAGAGAAACACTTCACATTTTTCTTCACAGTTGTTTTTCTCTGCAAAGAGAATTGAAAATAATTAAAACATTTTCCTTCATTTCCCCACTGGAAAGGATACTAGGAAAGTCTGACTAGCAGAAAACATGTATTATTGATTTTTTTTTTTTATAATCTTACTTGTGAAGAGACATATTCCATTTCTCCTTTCAAGGAGAGGATCCCTGATAGCCATTATCCTGTTGTTGGAAATGGGAGGAAGCTGTATCTTCCCCTGTTATTCCCCTGTTCTCACACTTCACGTGTTACTTGCCAGTGGAAACCTTGTAAGAAGGCTCATAATAAAGGAATGAAATAATCAGAAAACTTTCACCATTACCAAAATAATGTCTATTTAAATGATGCTAACAGACTTAATTCCAAATGCAAATGGAGAAAAAAAATGTTAATTTAGAAGAATGAAGTGACAGAAAAAGAAATTATCTTAATTGTGCTTATCAGAAAACTTCCCTATTGTAATTGTGATTTAAATATTGTGGGCATAAGCTTTGATTGCCTGAACAATTCCATTGATTACATATTAATTTGTCTTGAAACACAAACCTGCTTGAATTCAGCTCTCACTTTTTTAACACCATCCAAAGCAAAACTACAGAATATTCAAGGTCCCACCCTGTCCCATCCCCAAAAGGACTCGACCAACTCCCCTACACGTGTGTGAGTTGTTTTCCACTCTCAAACCCAGCTGATTTCACATAAGCAATTTAGAGAACAATCAGATCATCCCAGAGCATCCCAACTGCAGAGCAAGAGGAGACCCAGCTGGTGGCTGAGCTGGAGGCAGGAATCATTTTACCCACATGGGTTCACCATTAGCATCAGTCCTGAAGCCACAGTGACCTCAAGGTTTGTTCAGCACCTCTGGCCTGAGATAACTAAGTGAGTGTGAGGAGGGAAATCAGCTACAGCAACCCAGCACAGCACCTGGACCCGCAGGAAAGTTACACACTGCTCTGAACTTCTCAGACAGCTGAAGAATCAAAGTGCTTTTCTCTGCCATCAGCCCTGTATGAGCTTTCTGCTTAATGCTGTCAAATTATCTTCTTTTTGTCTGCGGAGTTCACACCATTTGCAGCAGTTGCACTTGCATATCAATGAGTTGTCACACAGCTCTGATAATTACTGTGCAGAGGTGCTTGTGCTCTCTCCTCCCTGCTTTCTGTTTCTCTCCATTAATCTCTCCTGCCTGCGCAAGGAGAGGAGAGCTTGGGAGGAAGGAGCTGTGCAGCAGCAGCGGACCTGCAAACAGACACTGTATAACCCATTTTACACTGACCTTTTCCAAAACCAGCTCTGCCCATCTGCCCCTGGTGCATTGTGCAGTTTCCCATTGTCTGTCTGTCCTGTGCAGCCTGTCTGCAGGCTCCTGCCCCAGCAGCAGTGCAGAGGGTTCAGCAGCACACACCCCTGCAAGCTGTGCCTCAGCCCTGCCTCGAGCACGGGAGGCAGCAGTGTCTGCTCAGACACGAGCTGAAGTTGCAAACAGCTCCAGCAGCCCAATTTCGGTTTCCTTCCATGCTTGTCTGAGATGTCATTTGGGGAAATTCATATTTTTTCATGCATTTGCTTTCCACAGACCGGCTGGGAAATAAGGAAATTATATGCTCTAGGAGCTGTTGGTGGCCTGTCACATTGTTTTGGTCAGGGTTGCTCTGTTTGTATGGCTCTGAATTTTCAATCGTCTACCTGTGACATAGTGGTGACCCCAGAAATACGTTTTGGGGCACAAACATGGAAAATGAGCTGTACCCTCCCCACCTTACACTGTGTATCACTGGGAACAACACACAGCATAGCACATGTGCCTTTATAACTCAAGAAGAATAAGAAACAGCATAGCTTCAAAATGCAACTCCTCTCCGAAAGAGATTCATGCAAAGGTCACTTTGCACCAGAAGTAAATAACATTCAGTTTGGGGGAATCACTGTAGGTGAAGGGGAAAGAAATGCACTATTTGATTTGGGGAGAAATTGGTTAGACAGAAGGTGTTTCAAAATATAATCAAAAAATAATTAGAAAAAGGAACAAGCCAAAGGACAAACATCTGTGACAGAAGGATGTGAAGAGATAAACAAATCCTATGTATGACAGTTAATTTCGGTTCAGACCAGAATCCTGCTGGGCTACATTTGGAGTAGTCTGTAAACACCCTGGGAAAAAAGAAAACTTACATTAATTTTAGTGTGAACAGTGGCAGCATCAACAAGCAAAAGACTGGGAAACTGAACTCAAGACACTGAAAATTCCAGATTTCAGCAGAACCCCACCACATGGGGATAACAAATAACAGTAAAGGGAAACTACAGCAATTAACAGACCAAGAGTTCTCCACAAGTCATGAAGCAAGAACACTGAGAAACAAATGCACACTAAAATCCTGCACTTTGCTTTCCTAAACACCCCAGAGGAGAGAGGGAAAGGCCCAGTGGGAACAATCTGGCAGGACAAATCACTCCTCTAAGACAGATGCCACTGGAGTCTTCACCCTTCTCTTGATGCCTTGGGTTGACCTGGAACAGAGACTGGACAGAGCCAGAGAATAAAGTAGAGATTTATTGAAAGGCCTTTAGGGTACACCTTGGGCAGGACAAGAGCCTGGCCAGGGCTACACCCAAGGTGGACCCAAAATGGTCACAAAATGGACAAACAGTCACGAGGTCTCACATTTTGATCACTTTTGGTCCATTTACATTTTGGGGTTTAATTGTCCAATTCCAGCTTCAGGTTGTGAGGTCCCATCCTTGTTCCTCCCTCCAGCCACCCTTGTTTGTGCTTTTGGGCTGAAAGTTGTCCTTGGTGTGCAGCAGGACAAGGATTTGTTTTGTGTCCCTGTTCTGTGCAGAGACCTGAGTGACACTGACTGTGAGCTCAGAGCTGCACCCCTGGGCAGCACAGAACCTGAAATTATGAAAGTTAAAGCTCAAGGCATCACTCTCACTTGCTAACTGAGGGCTGCAGTTTGTCAGAACTGAGACAACACCACACAGAGCTAAAAAGGGAACTGCAGCAAGAGAGGAGTGGGGTTAATGCCACTCCTTGCTAGGGGCTGTGCTGATCTGCCCCATGGAATGCTCCTGCAGCTTCCCAGAGGGAGTGTGACCCCATTCCTGAAGGGTCTGCAGCAGGAGAGCTCCAGTGTGGGGCAGAGAGGGCAGGGAGGGGAGGTGGGACCTGCCAGGGCCGCGCTGAGCGCTGCAAACAGCACCCACACCTGGGCAATGCTCCTGGGCACTTCCAGCCCCTTCTCTCCCACAGGAGCAGGTGGAAAATGCAAAATTCACTGTGGAGAGGAGAGAGAAGAATTCACCAGCCCAAACTCTTCTAATTTGCCTCTCACACTGTTCTGTTTGCATTTTATTTAGCAGCGAATGCTCATCTATATAGACCACAGCTTCTGTGGGCAAATACACAAACTACAAATAATAATCAAGGCAGAACTGTGCTGTAACTTCAGCTGTGGGGTTGATGTGCTTTCACCATGACAGTGATGGAATAAGTCTAAACTCTTTTTTTTTTTGATAGGCATTGCAGAGAAAAGCAGCAGCAAGATGTTGAGAAGCATTGCAACCTCCCTGACTGAATTGTTTATACAAATATCTCAATGTTTTTTGTGATTAATTCTTTAGCTGAGTTGGAGTTTGTTTGGGAGCAGTCTTGGGTAAATACACAGTTATATAACTCTGCCTCACCATAAAATAAGTGTTATTAACAGCCCTCTATGGATAACCAAAGTTAAAATTTCTTTTTCTGCAAATATTCTGAAGTATTTGTTGAAAACTTGATGCCAGCATGCTTATTGAATACCAATAAACCCATCTGCCAGAGTATTTGGGAAAAGCAAACACAAAGCAGGTGCAAATGAACTCTGATTAAATTTGTTCAAAACTTCATGCAAATAGTAAAGTTAGAAGATGAGTGGAGATGTATTTTTCGTATTTGGCTAACTGTAATTGCAATTTCTATCCACTCAAAGCAGGATAATTAAGCAAAAGACAAAAAAGAATCTGGCAGCAGGCTGAGCGAAGTAACCATTGCTAAAGAAAGAGAAAAAAATAAGGGTGTAGTGGTAATATAAACAGAGTTAATGAGGGAATGTTACTACAACACCAAAACTCCAAACAAGGAAATATAAAGCGAGTTGTTAGTAGGAAAACTTACTTAGCACAACTAATCAATTACTAATAAAATTATGTTAATAATTGCCATCAACCACAACTTCAGGCTAAATTTAGTAACTGAGCACAGGCTCTCAGAACCTGAATTTGTTTTGAGCAGAAACAAAAGAGGATTCCTGGTAAAGAGGAAATATTTAGGTCTGGATTTCCAGCACCATGCAGCAGCTGATGGCAGCTAAACTGCCATCACCTGGTCCAAACCTTTCTGGGGGTCCTCAGGATGTGCAAAAATATCCACAGCTTTAGGTTAAAGTCAGCTGTCACCTCAGTTGCATCCCCCTTTGACAGAAATGTGGTTATTTGCTCACATCATCACTACAGCTAAAATGAATTGGCTTGAACATAAAGGAATAAGAGAGACTACAGCTGAGCAGGGATGTTTGGTTTGGAGCAGGCAGAGAGGACATGGAGAAGAAAAGCCACTGTGCATTTAATGAAGTGGCTACTTTACCTTGGAACACCTCCAGGATGATAAGAACCCTATTTAAGGAATACAGGAATACCTCCCGACTGTCAGTCTATGCAAATGACAGGAGCACAGAAGAATTAAGAGTAGAAGAGTGAAAATTATTTCTAGAAGAGATGAGTGCCTGTTCTTGAGAAGGAAAACATGAAGAATAAAACACTTTGATCCATGAACAAATTATCTGCATCTTCCTTCTGGATCCCATGGATTTGATTTTATCAATAAGTTATTTGATTTAAACTTTATAAATGTTTATAAAGGTTTAAATGTTCTCTGGTACTAAGGTATCCTTTACTGACCTGGGACCTGGTTGTTGCCTCTTATTTGACTGAAAAGATGTTTCACCTAGACTGCCACAAGATTCTGCACAAAGCCAGTGGCTCCTTCCAAGGAACTCAGAGATGGGCAGAGGGGAACTTGTTGGCGACAACGGAATTGCCATACCTTTATCAAGGACAAAGGGATGCTTTATCATCCTGCTCCCCCTGGAGCAGGAGGAGTCTGGACACTCTGGGCAACCCAGGCAGAGAGAAGGTTACTCAACACATGGGACAAAACCACTGCTCCTTAGCTAAAAACGGTGGGAAAACCTTCCCAGTAAGTTATTAGTAATATTTTCATGGGATTTTGGGATGGGCTTTCCATGAGCTTCCAGTCAGGTGAGCAGAGAACATATTTTTGGTTGAGAACAAACCACCCTGGCTGGGGGGAGGGAAAGAGGTGGGGAGTCCCTCCTGAACACCATTAATATCTTTGCTCTGTAGCAAACATCCACCACTATCAGACCAATAGAGAGATAGAAAAACCTGCTGCCAAATTTTCAGATTAAATCAATTCTTTCTTTAGTAAATTATTGGACTGTCCCAACAGTGACTTCCAGAAAACATCTGCTGAACTTTTGCAGAGCATTTTGTTTTTCTTTTAGCCACCAGTTAAAGCTGAAGGGATTTAGAGAGCAGAGTACTAAAATTTAGCTAGACCTTCCTTATTAAAAGGAAAATATTCAGTAATTAGCTCTCCCCCTAACTGCTTTTTGGCTCTCATTACAAACAAAGTGCTATGCTAATATACCTTGTGTTGCAAATGTTTCACAATTCCTGCTAATCAAATTAAACTCAATTTTCAGCAAATAAACCCTCAATGCAGTTAATGGAAAACAAGGAACAGCACTACTTTGCCTGAGAATGGGTCATTACCACAAGCTCCTAATTACAAGTACCTTAATGCATAATGTAAAGCACAGTCATAAGACTCTAGACATAGGCTCTTAAGAATTAAAGCTGTAGCAGGATCAAAGACTTGATGTGTCCTTGAATCTTTTATATGTACATTTGAATACAGACGAAGAAAAGCAACAAAGAGAAACAGAGCAAAGCTGCAAAACACAAAGATTCATTCACTTACTCACCCTTCAAAATGTATAATAATAATAATAATTTATGCAGCTTATGAGTCTGCAGAAAGAGACTGATTTTGACTCAGGACACATTCTGAAACCAATTTTCATTTGCCTCCTCCTCTACCCTCTTGATAGAGAATGTTTCACACCTACCAGTTAATGAAGGATTATTACTTTCCTCTAGAGTAAGCTGCAAATACAACCAAGGTTAAAGCAGAGGACGTTCATCCTGAATTAGGTTATATGATGCCATCAAACAGGAGCCCAGGTGATTGATGACATATTGCTATTACTGCACCAGGCATTTATCAATACTGCACGGTGAATTATTTTCCAGTTTAGTTCTCTTATTGTCACATGATGGTATATTTTATCAAATTTACTTAACTGAAAAAAAAATAGAAACCCAGAGAGAAAAGCACTGGAAACAACAGAAGGCATAATAAATCACAGTAACTGACTTACAAACTGCAGACTCTGGCATCACTTGCCAGTCAGAATTCTGCTGTTCTGAATGAATTCACACAGGTTGCATTTTTCACTCAGATTTCAGAAACAATCTGTGGGAATGGGCACAGCAGCCACTGCAGCCCAGCCCATGAGTCACCCTTAACCAAGTCCTCCAGAGCAGTTCAGCTAGAATCACTAAAAAAGACTCTTCCACCAAACTAAATTTTTTTCATTTTTCTGCAAAATAATTTGCATCTATTTATTTTCCTGGAGAATCATTACACAAAGCTTTGAAACTTTCAGCAAGATGAACACTTTATGCTCTAACTCACTCTGGGTATAAAGAATTTATATTGAATTATATCTGGTGCAATTGTAAATCTTCACATTGTTACATTTGCAAAATTCCTGTGTGGTGTTGTTAGATTCAGGCTGCCTCTCCTCACCCTCATTATTATTAATACAACATGAACTGCCTGTGCCTATCCTCCTGACACCAGAGTCTGTAAAAGCTGAGCTCTTTCTTTAGCTTTGTAGTTGTCATCTCCCTGAAGGGCATGCAAGCACAGAATGGGAATCGTGGCTATTTGAAAGAAAATTCGTTCCTGTTTGGATATCCATGGAACTGTGGAGAAGGCAGGCTCTGGAAAAACCCCACCTCTCACCCGGATCTCATCCTGAGCCTCATGAAACAAAAAAATATTATTGGGAGTTTATGAACAGCAGCCAATAAACAGCAGATCCTTCTCCACCTCCCACTCACATTCACCCAATTTTCCCACCTTTACAACCCAGAGGCAGAAGTAAACATTATAACTGGTCATGGAAGGGGTTTGTGCTAGGGAATAATACATAGAAATATTCCAAATTCAGTCAGCTTGAGACTTGTCTATTTGTAAACTGCAGAAGCAGCAACTGAGACAGACACTCATGCTCCCATGAACATAAGAGGGATGGGAAGGTTCTCTAGAGGAAAACCTCTAAGATTTAGGGATGAATGGACAAATATCAGGAGTAACCTTGCTTAACAACAGACCATCCAAATATGAGCCCTGCCCAGTCAGTTCTGCTTTCTTTTAAGGTTTTCCTTCTGTCTCTGAAGTATTTGACTATCAAACGTGTTACTATGAACAGCATTAAAAGTGATCAGTTTCTGACAAGGTGTCAGATGAAATGTTCTTATAGGTCTGAAAAGTTTGTGAATACTGACTGTTTCTGAACTAATTTCTATGTCTGAAGATAAATTGCCCTCAGATCTAGAACTTAAAGCTTCTACTACCTAAAGGCACCACCTGTTTTAAATTTTCTGAACAATTTTTAGTTTTACCCAGACTTTACAGCTTTATGTTGTTCCCAAGTAATAATTTGCATTTCTGGAATTTTCATCCCTGGCCTCTTGCCTTCCCCCTTCTTTGCACTAAACATTGATAGTATGGAGAGAAAAAACCCAG
This sequence comes from Acrocephalus scirpaceus scirpaceus, assembly GCA_910950805.1. Taxonomy (NCBI): domain Eukaryota; kingdom Metazoa; phylum Chordata; class Aves; order Passeriformes; family Sylviidae; genus Acrocephalus; species Acrocephalus scirpaceus. The sequence goes on along the minus strand of OU383786.1, from coordinate 3,599,481 downwards.
ACAGTTCTGGAGTCAAACCCAGATAGTTTCCCTAAGTATCAGAATTCCTGTCCTTTGCACTGGCCATTTTTGCACAGACAGCTCTTGCCTGTCTCACATTCCTCAGAGTGGTTTATTCAGAACAAAGTGTCTTATCTCACCAAACCGTGTTTCAAAAAATTATGCAAAGAGTTTTCAGACTCTGTGTAAAATGCCCCATATCCATCCTCTAAACAGCTGTCATTTTCACCTTTTTTACTTAGACCTGTAGTAGTTTATGGATAATTTTGGTAAAAGAGGCTAAACTTAAATTCCGTCTTACGGAGAAATAAAGACTGTCTTTTTCTGAATCACCTTCAAAACCAAAGGCAAAGCTTAATAGGTGAGTCAAGGGAATTTACAGGATCCAAAACATCTGTGCCAGAGCATTTTAAAATGCAGTTTTATGGAAAAAAATTGAGGTTCAGCTATGCAGCTTTGTGGGTACTGGATATGTTCATATCCGAGAGGGGAAACCAAGAAATTATGCTCAGGAAGAACTTGAATATTTGTTTGTGTTTTCTCCAAGTGCAGGGTAGCAAAATTTACAGCAGCTCAGAGGAAATATAACATCATTATCTGCCCTTACAAGGAAGTGAATGGATAAAGTCTCTGATGCCTTTAGAACCCTTCCAAAAATAGGTTTGTTTTCAGTGCACCCTCTGTCCATAGCCTTAATTTTCTTTTGGCTGACTTCTGATACTTTCAGCTGCACTATCTCCTGCTCCCACTGCCATTAATAAATAGGATCTGTATAGTTTTAATTACTTCCCTTAAAACAGATTGAAACCATTGTGAGAAAGATAATTTCAATGAATTATAGGCAAACAAAAATATTTTCAAGATAGCACTCCTCCCTCTTTCCAGACTTTTGTATGAGACCTCTCCAGCTCCTGCATTGCCTCATTCCCCCAGGGAAGATTCCTGCCCCACACATTGTCTGACTTAAATACTGCACTGTTAACACTGGTGGTGTTCCAGAAATGGTCCCAAACTCTGTGCTTCATTCTCAAGCAGGATATCATTGAAGTCAGATTTTTAACCCTCAGCAGAAAGCCTATCTTGTTTCTCAGACATCTGAGAAAGAAGCAAAGTGAGAACTAGAGGCTGATTCCAGTAAATACCTTCAGAGTGAGCACCCAGCAGTCCTGGAACACATTTGAGTGTCATTTATTTTCTAACACAAACAAATAGAGATATAATTCCCAGACACACATTGTTAAGGCCTTGCTAATTACAGACAATAAACCAGTGATACAATCTTACTCATATATTAGTAGAAGGAGACGTTGCAGATCCTGGGCTGACGCACAACTGCCAGTGGAAAGGAGATACATTAATTTTGTGTGTACCACATATAATAGCACCAGTTTGATTTTCACAGTCACTCTCCTTTTTGATGACAGCAGACAATTATGAACAGGGAGGTTTGCTCTCAGGTAACTCCAAACAAAAACCAGATCAAACTATTGAAGTAACAGTAACACCTGCAGATGGTATTTTCAGAGCAGAAGCGCAAATGTGCACACACAGAGGCTGTATTTGTAGGAATTTCCCTGAAAGAACACCTCCCCCTTTTAATCTCACCAGAGTATCTGTTCTTCATCACTATTTCTAAAATATGAAGAAACTTTAAATCTGAATAAACAACATCAAGATCTGTAAACTCATCAAGGAAAACCTCTGAAGAAAATAATATTCCTTTTCATACCTTTGCAACTTAAATAAACCTTGAGTTGTTTATTAGACAATTCCACATGGACTTTCATCTTTGTTGTCACTGTTTCACCATTAAAGTATATTGTTGTAAAACACTGGAGACTTCTGGAGGCTTAAGCCAATATAAAAATCTCTGCAGTATGAAGTAATTTCATGTCACTACTCTGGTTATTTCAGAATTGGCTGCAAATAAGAACCTGAGGATGATTTAATGTGTCCTCGACCCATCATGGCCATGGTTAAACAAAGTAAACACATCAGTCTTTAGCAGTTATTTATAACTGGAGGAGAAGCACAAACCAGCCACGGTAAACAGAGAACTGGAAAACATTCTGAAGGGGAACTAAAAGTATTTGAAAATGCCTTTCTTCGCATATTTCTATATTTCATTTCTCAGTAAAATAAAATCCCAGTGACCATCCACAGGCAGATTTATTAGAACTAAAATAACCACTTCCAAGGAAGATCCCAAGATACCATGGCTGAAGTGGAAATTTAGGCATTCAGACGTGATTACACACCAGCAATTGGCACTTCTAGTGCAGTTTTAAAATAGAGCAACCAGCCTGCAGAGCTCATAGCAAAGACCTAGCTACTCTGAGGTGGAAAAGCCCAAATCCTGGAAAGCTCTCTGTGCTAATTTGGGCCCTGCAGTGGTGCCTGCACCAGTGACCCAACTGCAGAGCGCCGATGATGCTCTCTGCAAACTGCTCAGACAAGATGTTTGCCTTGTCTGAGCCTTGTCCTAGGGTGACTTTATGATGCTTGCATCTTCAATTGTCTGTAATGTATATTGTTTATTGTGTTCTATACCTTTAAGATTGATTCTGAGAGCGAAACAGGGAAAGAAGAAGCATGCAGTTTGTTTTGAGAAAACTGCCTGGCTCCTACCCATTCTTCTCTCCTCCGGACTGTGTGTGCTCAATTGGGTCTTGGACAGACTGGGATGGAGATCTCCTGTGCTTTTAGTTAGTTACATCTAGCTAGGGCAGAGAAGTTCCCTGGACTGGGTTTTTTTTTCATTTTCTTGGGACTGTTTCAACCTGCTCCAGACTGAAAACCCAGAGGAGCACCGAGGGCTTTTGCACCTGCGGCCCAGCGGGGCCTGGACCTCTGGAGGGCCTGATAAGAGACTGAGAGAGCTGAGCTGCCCACGGCAGGGACTTTCTGAGATTACCATCTCACTTCAGAGCAATGAAAGGTTTTATTGTTTCGAATTATTCATTCTTTGTGCTTATGAGCACTTTGTTTGCTAAATAAACAGTTTTTCCGCTTTTCTCTGAGGAAGTTCTTCTTCCCAGACTAGTTGTAGGGGAGTTTACTTTCCAGGAGAACCCCATTCAGAGGTTTCCTCCTAAATTTGCCCTAAACTTGGACAAGCCTGAATTCCTCCAGCAGCCTCTGGTTCCTGACCTGTACCCTGGGGATTTCAGAGGAGCCTGGCTGAGGGTTTGCTCTCAATGAGATGTGCAAGCCCAGCAGTGGAGCTGCAGGCTGGTCACCCTGTGCCCGGCACCAATAAAGGTTTGTTTGCAGCCAGGCACAGCCAGAGAGCTGTTGGCATGTCTGTGAGGAGGAACTGATCCTGGAGAAACCATCCAGCACTGCCCTGAGTGGCAGCTTGATAAACTGTGTTGGTGGCAAGGTCTTTCACACGCTCTGAACTCTGTTGAAAGGAGGGAAAGATGGGATAACTGGGATGGGGTGTACACACTCCCAGCATGCTGGAAACTGCTTGGAAAATGAGACAATCTCAGCACAAAGGGCTGTGAAGTGCCACTGTCACCTACAGGACACAAGTCCAATTAAAGCCTCCTTGCTGGAATGCAGAGCTGGAGCTTTCAGTGCAGAGGCTCGTGGCTGCTGTACAATGTCACAAGGGCCCTTCTGGAGGCCCTCTGCACTCGTCTGCTGGGGAACAGCCACCCTTCCATGAAATCTTAGTCTCAGGATTTCATGAGAAATAAGATTAAATTCTTATTTTAAGATTTAAGAAATTAGTGCTGGTCCATGTCTGGCCAAACTGACAACTCACTTTCTTACATACTAGGTACTCATATAATTGAAAAATGTGCTCCGTGATCTGCATGCAGATAGAGCCGTGCATCATAATATTTGGTATCTAAGAAACCGAAAAGATGCCCAAAACCAAAAACCAACATCAAAAGTTTTGGGAAGTGGGTTCTGATTGGATTTTGGAGGGGGTCATTTGCTTGGTTTTTTGTTTGTTTGGGTTTGTTTGTTGGGGTTTTTTGCGGATTTGGGGTTTTTTTTGGTTTTGTTTTTTGTTGTTGTTGTTGTTGTTTGGGGTTTTGTTTGTTTGGGTTTATTTGTTGGGTTTTTGAGGGCGTTTTTTGTTTGGTTGGTTGGTTGGTTTTAGAGGGGTTGGGTTTTTTGTTTTGTTTTCATTTGGTTTTTTGGAGGTTTTTTGTTACCTTTAATTTAGGGATTAGAACAACTCTATTCTTATCCATGCAGTCTCTGTATACAATGCTCTAGTGCTGGAAACAGTAGGAATAATTTGTGGAAGCAGTAGACAAAATTGTCTCCCGAGTGGTGCTGCTGCATGCTTAGAATTGCCAAGTCTTATGATGAGAGAGTCATGATTAGCTGAAAAAACCTGATTATTCCCAGGCATGAAAAATAAACAATTGGAAACAGTTTTCCTGAATTCTGTCTGTAGTTCTGTTGTAATTTTCCAGCTGTGAGAGGTGTTTGCGAGCCAGTACTGCTTGTCCTGTGTTAGCTTTGAGATTGCTGTTTTCTACCTGAGGGAAGGGGGTCTTATTTTAGCATTAATGAAGCAGATTGCATATTGGAAATCACACCCATGGCAGCACAATATTTATTTAAAGTTTAGCCTCCATGTCTTTTGTTATCTGCACTGGGCAGCCTCAAATCATAAATAAAAACTTGAACAATTTTCCTCCATAAACTCATTCCTTCCACAGCTTTGCCAGGTCCTCTCTGGTCCCCTTCCTTAATTACAGAATTCTTCTGAGGCACAGGATGCATGTTCTTTACATCAGTGAGAGATAAGAGATGTCAGCACAGAACTGAGCCTTTGCTATACTTAGTCATAATCCTCCTATCACTTAAAAAGGCAACTGGAGATCTTTTTCAATAAAGCCATCAACAGGGATTCAAACATAAACACTGGATTTAGGCACATAAGCTTAATTGACTTTCAAAAAGAGATTAGCATCTCTTTCACTTAGGCTTTCCTGATAACGCCGCCCTGAGTAGCTCAGGTTTATGGATGCAATTATTAACTTGAGGGGAGGAGCCAAAAATAAGAACATTCAAAGATCACTATCTTCACTATCTTGCTCTGTTCTTTACAGGGAAGTTCAAAACAAAAAAAAAAAAAAAAAAAAAAGAAGAAGAGTTAACACATTCTTCCTGTAAAATTATTTTCAACATGAGAATTCTCAGAAGCACCTGCACATGGTGCACTGTTACCTTTGTATTGATTTTCTGCAGTATCACACTGAACTGCAAAGGGTGCTGGTGATTTAATTGCAATTACATTTCATGGCACTTCTAACATGAATTACGTAACAATGTCTAGAACGTTTTCTCTCCCTTTTTTTCTTTTGCTCAGTTTTATTTGATCCCTCTTCTCCCAGCCCCTATTTATCTGTCCTCCCTTTCCTGTAGTCCAAGGCTTACAAGGTCATGGCACTGAGTCCCATATTGAATGAGCCACTGAAACCAGGTAACCCAGAGTGCAATTGATCCCTGATGAGCAGGGGGATATTTCCATCTAAATGAGGAGGATGAGCTTTGTGGCTCCCATTAAGGTTAATGGGGGTTATATAGCTGGGTCCTGGTGTACCATAACAAATGCTTGTCCCTTCAGCTAATCCATTCCCATCTCTGAGTATTGAGAGAGAAAAAAAATATTTTCAGGGAAAAAAAATTAAAAATTGTGATTTGGAAGTAAATCTCAGAGTTGTTCCATGTTTCTTCACTAACTTTCAAAAGTGTTAAAGCAGCACATTTCACCACTTTCCACTTCATCTGCAAGAGTGTTCAAGTTAGTGAGGGTTCTGTGAGAGCCATTAAAAATCTGTCAGAGAAGTGCTGGTAATGGCAAAAACATTTTTCAGGAGCTGTCAATTTCCCCAAATATCCATCAGTGCTACCAGGCACAAAAGGGATTCCTCATTTAGCACGTGTCAATTCTTATTATTAATGTCATGATGAAAACACCTGCTAAGTGTCTGTGTCTGGAAAAGTGAGGCTGTCACAGAAATGAGAGGGTGAATTCCTCTTGGATTAGTGAGCAAGGAAGAGCTGGAGGGGTTTTTTTGGGTTTTTTAAATTTTTTCCTAAAGACAAACACCTTCTCTTTATCCTGAGCTGGGCTTGTAAAGGCAGGAGACGGAATGCAGCGAGGTATAACTGATGAGAGATAATGTGAAAATAATGTGCAAGATTAACTCTTTGTAAAACTCCACATTTGGAGAGATGAGTTCTTGGTCATTTGTTTTGTTTGCAAGCTTCAGGTGCGAGGTGCATGAGCCCCACAGCCCACCAGAGCCTGCAGATGTTGGGTTTTGTCGCAGGGTTATTGACTGCAGCTCCTAAGGACACACCAAATGAGTTGGTTTGGCTTCTCCCAGCAGGAGCAGTGCAGGTAAATGGAATTCAGGTGAGTCAAGTCCATCCTCACAGGAGCACACGGATTTCTGTGAGTATTGGGATGTGCTCTGCCCGACACACAGAGCACTGCAACCTGGGCTCTGCTTTTAAAAGCATACAGAGAGAGAAGAGAGAGCAAAAATGTATCCTGGGACTCACTGACCCATATATTCTGGTATATACAGTGACAAAAACTAAAATGCTAGCTCTGTCTTTCTTAAAAAAATATCCATAAACATTATACTCATGGGATTATATCAGCTAAAAGATTATATCACCTGTGAAAGGTCTTACTGAGACTCCAAGGTAGGGTTTGGAAGAGAATTTCAGGTTTCTGCTTTGGATCAAAACAAATCATATTCAGTAAGAAAAGTCATCATTAAGGAAACTATTCAATACTTCTCTCCCTATTCTTACACCCAAGAAACAAGTTTGAGGCAGAAGAAAATGCTATAAAACACAGTCCAGCTGGCCACATGCTGACCAAGAGGAAAGTGCTCCCAGGAAATGCAGATGCCTTTCCCAGCCCTAATGTCAGAGCACCTGGGTGGGCAGCAGGCAGCTCTGCCTGCTGCTGCTGATCCCACCAGGCACTTCAATACCTGCTTAACTTTAAGCTCATGGCTTTAAGCACAAGGCATTAACTGTAATGAGCGTTCTTATATTCTTAATCACACACTTGGATTCATTGCCAGAGCAGGCAGGAGGACATAATGGGCCATGTCTTCAGTTTGTGTAAATTGGTGGGACTTAATTGAAATAAATCCAGTTGTGTCAATTTGCTGCCGGATCCCCAGGGTGCAGAACCTCCCCAGTGCCAGTCAGGCCCCAGTGCAGCCCTCACTGCACAGCTCACACTCACACTCACACCATCCAGCTCCTGTCAGTGCACAGCTCACCCTCACACCATGCAGCTCCTGTCAGTGCACAGCTCACACTCACACTCACACCATGCAGCTCCTGTCAGTGCACAGCTCACACTCACACTCACACCATGCAGCTCCTGTCAGTGCACAGCTCACACTCACACCATCCAGCTCCCCTCACTGCACAGCTCACACTCACACCATCCAGCTCTTGTCACTGCACAGCTCACACTCACACCATCCAGCTCCTGTCAGTGCACAGCTCACACTCACACCATCCAGCTCCCCCAGGCACACAGCTCACACTCACCCTCACACCATCCAGCTCCTGTCAGTGCACAGCTCACACTCACACTCACACCATGCAGCTCCTGTCAGTGCATAGCTCACACTCACACCATGCAGCTCCTGTCAGTGCACAGCTCACACTCACACCATGCAGCTCCTGTCAGTGCACAGCTCACCCTCACACCATCCAGCTCCTATCTCTGCACAGCTCACACTCACACTCACACCATGCAGCTCCTGTCAGTGCACAGCTCACACTCACCCTCACACCATGCAGCTCCTGTCAGTGCACAGCTCACACTCACACCATCCAGCTCCTGTCAGTGCACAGCTCACACTCACACCATGCAGCTCCTGTCAGTGCAGAGCTCACACTCACACAATCCAGCTCCCCTCACTGCATAGCTCACACTCACACCATCCAGCTCCTGTCAGTGCACAGCTCACACTCACACCATCCAGCTCCTGTCAGTGCACAGCTCACCCTCACACCATCCAGCTCCTGTCAGTGCACAGCTCACTCTCACACCATCCAGCTCCTGTCAGTGCACAGCTCACTCTCACACCATGCAGCTCCCCCAGGCACACAGCAAGCAGCAGTTAATGACCATACATCTCTTTTTTGAGGCACCCAGAAGGATAACCCTGGTGTCTGAGCCAGCACACTCGTTCTCTCAGTGAAAGACTCTATTATCCAGGCTGGTGAGTTATTACCCAGAGCACTTTGCCTGTCATATTTCACTGCAGAGCCTGCAAAGTCCAGCTCACTCTTAGGTGCCTTAAAAGTTTTTTGCACATGACATTTCAAATAGAAAACAGATAATTGGCCTTTAAATACTTGAGGTAGGTTATGAGGTATACTCTTCTTGTTCTCAGCTCTTTGTCAGTGGGCACACACGACTCCTGTCCATCCTAATTGCACAGTGACCCATATTCCCAGAAGGAAAGTTGGTTTTCAAAGCCTTACAAACTCCCACCTTACAAATATTCTTTTGCAAACGTCCTCATGGATTGAAAAAAAAAAACCCAAACTATTTTTTTGGACAAGTCCCTATGATAAAGTTTAACAAAAATGAAGAACAAGGATAATTACACCTAAGCAAAACATAATTAAAAGAGGGCAATTTTAAATATCCTATTCTTACTATGGTTTTTCAACCACACACTCAAATAGTTTAAACCTTGCTTTCCTTGATATTAAAATGTGGTTAATCTCTTTCCCCATGAAGAATTTCACAGTTAAAGAGATTTCTGTTAAGCAGAGGACTGAACCCAGTGCCTAAATCCATCTCATGCCAGCAGAGCAAACCAACAGTCAAACACAGCACTTTGGCAGGATTTAATTTCCTAATCAGAAGTGCTGGCAGACACCACCACAGCTTGGCGATGGAGGGCAACTGGGGGCTCCTACCAAGGCTGTGCCAGTCTGGAGTTCTACCCTGTATTCACTCCTGATGGAATAATTAAATCTCACCCTTGGCGAAGTCACATTTACAATAACCATGCTCTGAACAATCCGATGTTCAAATAAAGTTTAAAAAATAAATTAGGAACCACTCAAACTTTATGGATAATTCATTGTTGGATTGCTTGTACCAAACAACCACACCTGACAGCAGACCTCAGCATGGTTAAAATATGAGAAAAGCTTTCATTTAAATTTGGACTGTACAACAATATGTATTTTTTAATGGAAATACCTAAATTTCTAGGTTTGGGGGTTTACCTGTGATATATCACTACATATATTTGGGGTTGGGAAGGAGAAAGCTCAAAGCAAAACATTTCAAATATTCCAGGTCCTTACCTGAACATTTCCTAAGCATTGAATTTGCAAAAACATCCAGCAATTCCTGCTTCCATTTATGAACCTGTGCCAAAAGGACACCAAAACCCTGTTCTGTGCTAATGTTTCAAACAGAAAAGTGGTAGCAGTAAATATTTCTGTAGGTAATCACTGTTTTACAGTGCCATGGGGTGAGCATTGCCTGAGCATTGCCTCTCCTGCCCGCGGTATGATATTTTACCTGAGAACAGGCTGCTGCTGAAAGGAGTGGCTGATTCCAAGTTAAGAGGCACTTCCAGCCTAAAGGTTCATCTGAACTAAGCAGGATCTGCTGGCACTTTCTGTCAAGGGAGTCCTTGCTGTTGCCCACAGGACATTTTCTGATTCCTGGGGAGTGCTTACTCTCAGCAGCTGGAGCAACAATGGTCTGTGAAGGTCTGGCAGTGGCCCTGCTCTGGGACTGGAGCAGTTGCTTTCCCCAAAATTTCTCCAAAATTTCCCCAAAAACGACTTTTCCCCAAGATCCTTTCTGAGAGAGGCAAGAGCTCCCGTCCCCACATGGCATTGTCTCAGTGTACAGAACACATCTTTCAGAAGGTAATTTAAAGTTGGAGCCATTCCTTCCTCCACTAACCCATGCAGAAACCTTAATTTATGACATGGGTATCAATGAAAACACCTGGATTTAAACAGCACAGCCGTCCAAGCTGAAGTATTTTCTTGACTTGAAAAGAGCTGTTGGATACAAAGTGAGCGCTCCACATAGGTTGCTGTACCAAGGGGAGAAGCTCAGAATTTTAGGGACCAAAATTCCACTTGGAAATCCCCATGTTCCTTTCATGGGAAAAGACAAGAAGGGGCTCTCTGCTCTAAGGCAAAGGCCACAGGAACTCATGGCTGGGTTATGCAGCACAGTGCCTGCTGCTTCCAGGGAAGTGTGAGGGAACTCCAGATCTGTCCAGCAGGAACATCTTTGGGGTAGGGGGGATGAATTCCTACATTTCTAATTTTACCAGCAAACTAGTTCACGTGCCTTGCTCTCCCTTTCAGTTCTTGGTGTCTGGTAGATCTGACAGACACTGACTAGGGAAACACCACCCCAGTGCTCCCTGTGGTACCACCTGTCAGATGGCTAAAAATGAGCACCTGTAATGAGCAAAGTTTTATTCTTGATTCTCTGTTTACCGTGCTGATTGGGAGAGACTCAAAACTCAATAAACACACAGAAAAAAAAATATAGCAGGAGAATAGTATGGTCTTAATGCATGACATTTGGCCTTAGATGAACACTGAATTGGTTCATTTACCCTAATCTCTTCATATTTCAGTTTTTCTTGCTCTGCTCTCCATTACTCTTTTCCATTACTTCTTTAGGGAAGGGATAAAACAGGACAAAAAAATTAAAAAGAGGCATTTTCACTTCCTTTTTAAAGTGAAAAACTAGAGAATTTTCATTAAAAAACACACACATATAAGAAATTAATCTTTTACTATGGAAAGAGGTTAAGAATATGTAACATGAAATAAAATGCCTGGGTAGCTTTACAAATTTTCCTCCTTTAAGCTTGGTTCTATCTATGTTCAGTACTTAGAGCTGCCTCTGTTTCTGCAGCCCATCTAAAATTAGATCAGCAGCTCTCCAGGGTAAGGATTGTGTTCTGTTTGCTGCTCAGTGCCTGCTGCCATTTAGATACTTGACAAAAATAATAATGAAATGTTGTTATTTTTCTACTTTCATGTCTAAACTCTAAAATTCTATGAGAGTACTACCAAAATATATAGGCAGCAGAGATAACAGTCAGCCTGATTTAATGACTTAGCATACCAGATGTTTCCCCTATGTTATTCACACACGGGTTTTGTTGTCTCTTCGCTCTTTATAAATCTCTATTTTTGACCATTATATCAGTATTTTTTCCTAGTTAGCCTCTGAACCTGATTCCCAAGGGGAAAAACTGGAGAAGCCCCCAGCCAGTAGAGGAGCCAGTGCTGCAGCCAGTGCACATATGGGTTCTATTGTGTGAGTCACTGCCCTAACGACAGCTAAGCATATTACTGCCTGCAAAATTAACTCACACACTGTGAATAATCACAGAAAAGAAATTTGTTTTGCTACAAGGTTGTTTTCCAGCTGTTTTAATGCAGACAATTTTTTCCTGAAACACAGATTGTAAGGGGGGAGAAAAAAAAAAGACAGAAAAAGACTTCAAAAATCTGCATAATTTGAAAGTGCTTAATGTAAATTAGATAGATCCGCCTAATTTTATTTCAGTACTTTTTAATTGCATTTATAATTAGTAAAATACATTAATGTGCTACACAGAAGGTCAGGAGTTCTGGTGAAAGAATCTAATTAAGATGCTCTGCTGCATTTATGTCACACATGCGCTCAGTAACCTTGAGGCCTTCCTGCAGCAGCAGAGGAGGGGTTTGTACTTATGTTATAAATAACTTTTTTCCTCAACAGTGCACGAGGAGCACGTGATGTGTGAGTATTCTCATCTCACACCCCATCTGCACTAATCGAGATGGTTTGGCCCATTCCACATTGCACTTTTGATGAGAGGCTGATGAACAAAAGCAGGCTGGTTCCCTTTCCAAGGAGCACCCCGGGATTCCCAGCTCTGCCCAGCCCTTCCCTCTCAGCGACCCCAAAGCAAACTGTGCCTCACACCACTGACAGAGACAGAGCTCAACTTGGTGACAGCCAGAAACCTGAGTACATGTGGTGTCAGGTATTTATCCTGATGTCTGGATCCACTAACAGCATGGATTTAAAAAAAAAAAAAAAGATTGAGGAACAGCTTACAGCAATAATCAGCAAGCAATAATTAGTGATGCTAATTTTTCTACTTAGAACTCATATTGTGATTTTATTACATTTAAATTATACATGCTCAGGTGTTCAAATGCTCTCCTTTCATCACCCTCTTAGGTGGTAAAACATCATTAACATCCTTCTAGCACCAGCATGATTGCTCAGTAAGATTAGAGATCTCTGCCTCAGCAAGTTCCACACATTCTCCCGTGAGCAAAGCCCAAGGGGAACAAAATAGGAAGGGCACATTTTCATATTATACATCCACTGTTAGCCCAGCTTTGGTTTCTCTACAAGTAGCAGTTGTGGAATAATCACTGGAATTGCAAATGCCTGAGCCACTAGCTCTGTCTGCAACAGAGGAAGAGTTACCTCAGTCTTGAATAGGAAGGAAAAGCAGGAGAATGATTGCTCTGCTCAGATGAGAAGCTGAAGCTTTCAAAGGCTTGCTACTTCCTATCTGCTGTAAAGATGGGTCAGTGTCTGGGATCACTGTTTACTGGCCTGAACATCACAGGAAAGAAAATGAGGTATACAGAATAAGTAGGTAAAATTTACCTAAAAACAAACAACATTCACTCTTTTCCTTTATAATCCCTCCCAGCAGTTGTAAAGCAGCCATCAGCACCTGTGGGAATATCTCTAATATTTCTGAAATAGAAGGAAAGTGATTCGGTTCACTGAATATCTGCTTTTCCCTACTGGGACTGAAGGGATTGAAGTCCTTTCTGGAATGAAAGGATGGCAAACACCGGCAGGGCTTGCAGGCTGGCGTAGCCTGGTGGGACTGCACTATTAGAAAAGCTCCTGCCTGAGGGACAGAGCTGGCTCTGCTGAGCAGTTGGGCACACAACTGGCAGCCAGGAGTGCAGAACGTGTGAATTGGCAGGAGAGTGTGAAGGGAATAGAGGATAAGGGCTGTGTTTGCAGAGCAGCAAGGGAGAAGATAAGAAACACTGAAAGCTGCAGGCCAGGGAGAAGAGTGACTTTCAGTCACCTAAGTTTTGCTCTGCCACTCTGATAGAACTCTCAGTATTGTATCAGAGCTGGCAGATAAACACTGGCTTGCTTTGCAATGTGTGTCCTGAGCTGTTGGCAGCACAGTCAATTGTATTGCTTCTGTTGGCCTCCAGCTCCTGCCAGGGGACCAAACTCATCTGGATTCCACAAAGAAAGGAAGGGAGATTGAAGCCAGATGGCCCAAACCCAAAATGGTTCAGCTGCATGGCTTCACTTTGAGCCACAGAGACCCGAGCACCAGTGCAGTGTCTTGGGTTGCAATATGTAACCAAAAATGTGTATTCTGTTCTGCATCTGTTGAAACCAGCTGGGGAAGTGTTTTCTTTATCTCTTGTATAACCCATTCCTCATAACTCCAGGGGGAGGGGGCGGGTGTCTTCTGTTACTGAGCAGCTGTTAAACCAGCTGGGGCAGTGTTCTTTATCTCTCCCACCACCCATCCTCCCTCCAGGGGATATCTGCTGTTCATGGGCCATCCAGGCTCACTGCATGGCTGATACAATTACATCATCCCACTGGGACATGCTCCACTCAGGGGGAGGAGCCCAGCATTCCTACCTGGATAAAAGCTGAGATTCAGAACAGCAGCACAGCCTGTTTGCACTGCATTCCCAGAGGAACACCAGACCCATCTCACCACCACTGAACCCTTCTACAGGATCATCTCTGCTCCAGCAGAACCACATCTGTCACTCCAGGAGGACTTGATTGGACTGCTCCCAACACCCTGACCAACAGGGTGTCAGGTTGTGTTCTGACTCGGTCAGTGTTTCTAGGATATTTTTTTTCTTGTTTGCTTGGTTTTTTTCTTCTGTACTACTACATTCGTATTTTTAATATTACTAGTAAAGCACTGTGTCCCGGTTTGGAACAGATTAGGGAGAGAACCCCTAAAACAAACCTCCACCACCCCTCCCCCACTCCCAGACCTGGGTTCGGGAGGGAAGAAAAACTCCTTGGAGGAAAGTGGAAAAACCTATTTTATTAACAACACTCCCCACACAAAAGGAAAAAAAGAAGGAAACAGGTACTGTGCGGGGAGAGGCGCTGATCTTCTGTGTCGAGCTCTAGGAATTCCCGAACTTTCCTCAGGTCAGGTCAGTCCAGAGCCGGTCCTAATCTTCGGGAAGGGGAAAGAAAAAAAGGAAGAGGAAGGAAGAAAACAAGCAGAGAGTAGCGAGAAATAGCAAGCACGCCAAGCAGAGCCACGAGCCAAAAGTGAAAGTAAAAAAGCCCGCAGCTGTTTCCCCCGCCCCCAGCAAGGACCCGCCTATCAGCCGCAGTCCTCGCCAGAGGGGAAGAGAAAACAACTGCCAGGACACAATACAGCCCCACGATGTAGGATATAGAGTAGGAGTCGTCTGCCAACCCAGGACACACTGTTATTCCTATTCCCATATCTTTGCCTGAAAGCCCCTTAATTGCAAAATTATCCTAATTCAGAGGGAGGGGGTTTACACTCTCCATTCCAAGGGAGGCTCCAGCTTTACCTAGCAGACACCTGTCTTTCCAAACCAAGACATGCAGGATCCCAGGAGCTCCAGGAGAAGGCAGAGCTGCCTCCCCAAACCTTGAACACCATCCCCTTCAGCGGCCTCAGCTGAGAACCACCTCCTTCCTCACCCACTGCTGCCAGCAGCACTGCTGGCTGCAAGAACCATCTCAAATCCACACACCTCAGGGAATTCTCCCCTAATCCCAATTTCCCAGGGAAGCAGTCAGCCCCTGAGCAGAGCCAGCAGCAAAGGGAGCCAAGGCCACAAGGCTGCAGAGGGCTGATGCTCCAGTGGCTCGCATTCCCTAAGCCAAATGGGTTTGGTTGCTGCCTGCATCACAAGACAGCTAACTCATGATGGAGCTGAGGCTGGTGCTGATGTGCTGGAAATTAAATGTAGTTGGACAACAAGCACAGAGAACTTCTGAACTTCAGAATTTCTCAGAGCTGTACAGCTTATTTGCAATACCTCTTAGATGTGGCATCATCTAAAAGGGCAGAGGACTATTTTTTTAAATGTATGTTTGTTTGGCCATGTGCAGCTAAAAGCACAAGCTGTACTGAGAACACTATCAATCCTCTTTCTTGTCCCTAGACCAGAGAACAGATCACCAATGCCATTTCTAAAGTTATTTATAAAGCACAATTCATAAATTACCTGCATGTGTGAATGACACAATCAACTTTTCAAAATCAGGGCCATCTTGTTTGTCAGTGTTCAGAATTTTATACACAGAATTCACTGTTGATCATGGTTGCAATTTCAAGACAGAAAAAAAAGTTTAAAAATAATTTGGCTTCAATTCTATAACCTTCTTTAAAGTGCTGAACAGCCCTCTTGGGGGGAACTAATTCCCACTGCACACACTTATTCTTAGAAAGGCTTGCTGAGGCAGCTTCTTGGGAAGTGAAGACTCACCTCAAGGAACTATCCTACCCAACCAGAAACTTTATGGAGGTTTAAAACAGTCACCTAATAAAGAAAAAGGGGGTAATTTTCATAAGATTCAAAAATATCAGGCAGAGAGAGATTATCATGAAGGCTTCAGTGTGCTAAAACCCAGCTTAAATCTGCCTAAACTTTGCAAGGATCTGTTTTCATGGTAAACTAACCCAGACAGACTGATACACTCAGGAAAATACAGAACTATGGTCTCAACACTCAGCAAGTTGATCACTTTCCAAAAAACTATTATGTAAATAAATTAATACATAAAACTCCCGCCACAGCCAGAGTGTACAGAGATTTGCAGAATAGAGAGCAAGCAAAACTCCTGGGTTAGGCCAAAAAAAGCCTTGAAACCTTAACTTGGCAGTCCATAATAGTCCATAATTTCACACAGTGAAATTAATATGAAAAGTAAAATCTGACACATGTATAAAATTAGTCTTTTGTTCCCCCCTAATGATTCAAACTCACATTAGCAGCACCATTGTCCCCAAATCTAGATGTCAATTCCCCATTACACACCAGGCACCAGGTCAATGGCACAGCTAATGAGGATCTGCTGGTGCAAATGCTTATTGTATCCTAGCCTAATTCTAGTAAAATTTAAATGGTCTATTAATTTTCTTAATAAATTTAGATATGGCTCCTGCCTGCAATCTGTCTTTGATTAGCTAACAAAAGTGTATGAAGATCCTGCCAAGCTGACAGTTCAGAATATTTCAAGCAAATCACCATCTACATTAAAAAAACATCAATCTAGTAATTTCTCTGTAGTGCAGGCAACCAAAAATGGTTCAGATCCTCAGGTTTAGCCTTCCAGTTCTGCTTCATCTGGATTTGGTACAAATAAATTATTTTACTACTGGTAGAAAGTCTCAAATGTGCAGGTACTTCCTGACTAAGACTGCAGGTCAGGAGTTTATTTGGGCACAGGAATTAACTTTAAAGGCTTTTTTCATCTTTAGACTCAGCGTGGAAAAAGGCAGGACCATCAGGTGGAGAAGTGCACAGAAGTTCCCCCCCACAGATGAATTTTCTCCAGAGTTATGGAGCATAAGGATGAAGTTACAGGGTCCTCACCAAGGGATTGCAAACACAGGTTGTTACTGAGGGGGTTGTGCTATTTCTAAGTGAAAACATTAAAAAAGGGGGGCTGGGAACATTATCATCATCATCTATAATCATCAGGTGTTCCTTGTGAGATAACAAACGAGATTAGCAGCAAAAACACCAAGTGACCCTGTCTACTAAGATAAACCTGAACAATACTGAAAAAAGTGCAGCCGAGAGAAGAGGTAAAGCTATTTAAACTAAACAAGATTGTGCAAAACCATATAAACAGGACAAGAATAAGCTCAGGATTCCTAATAAAAGGTTTTTGTTCACTGACAGACCTTCTGTGAAGGCTCTGCCACAGCCTTCCAGGGGGTTTTGTACATTTATAAATGTCCAACCTTTACCCAAGACACGGGGCCAGCCCTTATCTTTTCATTGCAGATCACCTTCCAGAGATGATAAACCCAAACACAAGGTACCAGGAGCCAGGGAGGTCAATCCACTCGTTGTACAAGACAGTGGCATTATCCTTTTGCTCCCTATGTGGAAGAAAAGTCCAGTGGCACCTGGAAAGAGGACACTGCAAAACTTTTACCTTCGCTTGCAACAGGACCTCCATCAGAATAAAGAACTGTGTTACATTGCAAACCTGAAAAGTCTTCATGCAAATTAATCTAGTGTTAGCTGCATTAGTCATTGCCAAAGATCTGCACTAAGATGGAAATGATGATCTAACCCCAGATCCAAACAACCCAAGGCAGGGGATGCTTGAAGACAGAAAATATTCAGCTTTCCTCAGCACAGCAGTACAAAAGTTCACAGGAAAATAAACGTTTCTCAGCTTTAATTATCTCTGAACTGTTTTTTGCTTCTGTTCTTTGGTTTGGTTTGGGGTTTTTTTACATTTTAATTACAGTTGGCAACTCTGAGTCTCCTGCTGGTAGCTGTAATCAAAACTGAAAACTGATTAAATGATGCAATCTATGCCACTGGACAGCATTACTCAATCCACATACAAACAACAATAAACCAACACAGTATTTTAATATACAAACAACATTTCAGCTCTCTTTACAGCAACGAGTTCAGAACACTCAAACCCGGTCTCAGCACTTTCCCAGCCAAGGATGAAGCACATTGTGCCACATGTCAGTCACCCGTTGTCCCCACTGAGTGTTTGTGTCCCCGTGAAGCCACAAGAGCCCTGGAGTGAGGAAGGGGCAGCTGCCAGCACTGCGGAGCTGCCTCGGTGACAGAAAGCCCCACAGGAAACACCATTCCAGATTCCTGAGTGCCATCTGCTGGCACCTGCACTGGCAACCAAACCGAACAGCAAACTTCAAGTTGCCCAGGAGAATTTCTGACAGGTGTGCATTCGTTTGCATTCCACCTCACCCCATGTGAAGTTCAGGAGGATTTCAATGCACACTTTTTGTTTTTTCCCCGCTGTGGTGCCTTCAGTGGCTGCGGCACAAAGCACTCAGACACAGCTCAGGGTTCAAATGATGGGATGTTTGTCTCAGCTCAAGCTGACACGTGTCTGGCTAGGCTGATTTGGTGCCTCAGGGAGGGCAGCCCGTGCTCATCTCTCACAGACACAACTGTTCTGTGCTGGGCCAGCACAGCCTTTCCAGTTTCCCACCGTTTGGAACACACAGCCCAGATGAAGAGCCTGGGCAGCCAGGTGGAGACAAGAATCATGGAAATCACAAGCCATATCTAAGCAAAAACCCCTCATTTGCTTAAAGAAGATCTCAAGCATTCCCAGAGGGTGCAGGAGCTCAGAGCAGCTCTCTGAGGACAAACCCTGTGGTCTCAGAGCTGCAGGAGGAGCCCAGCCCCAGGGAGGCTGTGAGTGGTCCCCAGGCAGGCAGGCAGGCTGGAGGTGGAGGAGGCAGACAGGCTGCCAGAGAGGGAGATGGATGAGCTCATTGCTCAGGCCTGCAGGGAGGGTGGCAGCAAAGCCAAAACCACCACTTGTCATGGGCTTGCAGAGATAAATCACACCTGACCACACTGGCTGCCTGCTGAGCTGAAGGGGCTGGGAAGTTGGACTGGGAGCTTCCCACAGTTCCCTCCAGCCTGAGTAATTCTGTGCTTCCATGACAAGCATTTCTCAGGATTGTGGCAAGTGATTTTTCAGCCCACCAGAATGATGAAAGTGTCTCACTTGGTGAAAGTCATTCTCATGTAGCTGATCCAGGATCAGCAGTCTTTTCCACCATTTCTTACAGCAAAATGGCAGCTCAGCAGATGGATTAGGGAAAATAGCAGAACCCTCCAAGAGAGAAATCAGTTTAGTTAAAACTACTCAGTGGTACTTCTCCATCCAAGCATGCCACTGAATGGGTTCCTTCCTCAGTAACACCGGGCCTCTTACAAAGAGAATCCAACAAATCTGTTGGTTTCTTCAAAATCTTCTTAATCATAAGGAATATTTGGCATTCCCCCGCTTTTTTGTTCCACACAGAGCTCACCTACAAACTAGGTCAAAAAGGACCCAATATCTGAATTGCAGGAATTGCAGGAATTGCAGTTTTACTCTGGTTTCTAATAACAGTAACCAGGTTTCAGTTCATGAATGATGCCAGTTAACAACTGTGAGAAATAAACATCAATTTTAGCGGATTGAAGCACAGCAACTTCAAAAGACAGCTATAACATGGTTCCAAAGAAGTGTTCTTGACTCAGGAATATGTGAACTCAGGGATTTCAGGCCAAGCTTGTCTGAAATTAATCATCTCCTCACATCCCAGTTGTGATACTGACACCTGACCATCTGCTGAGCAAAATGAGGAAAAACCCTCACACTGAAAGAATTCACTGTATGTGGATTTTGAGGACATCCAAAAACCCAAGTGTGTTTTCAGTGTAATTTTGTGGCCTCTGAATAACCAGTAAAATTAGTGAATAAACAGGCAGGAAGAGGCCCATGTAAGATCTAGCATATAGGTCCAATTTCGTTCAAAATATACAGGAACATATATTGTAGGATATTGTTTCATATATTGTAGGATAGATTTTAGTGGGAAAAATTTAAATGAGAAAAATTTCAGTTATAAAACCCTAAGGGAAAAAACCCTTAAGTCTTGACAGCAAAAAAATAAAAATCAAAGAGAAGCTGAATACAAACCACTAGGGCTGTTTAAAAGCTTTTCTTTAGCAATATCTGTTTCAGATCTGGATTATGGATGGAGCAATTTTAAAGCAAATGTTTCAGTGGAACATTTAATCTCTGGCTATCAATGTTAAAAAATTACATGCCCCAAACCCAGAGTATTTCAGTTTAAGAGTATTCTAAAGGGCATGAAAATTCCTACTTTAGTTCTGCTCCTTTTCCCCTGAAGTAGCAACGAGCAACCGAAACCTCTTCGCCAGTAAACCTAAACAAACTCACAACATGTGAACACCTGCACAGATTTATCTCTAAACTTCTATTTTTTTGAAGACAACAGGACTAATCTGAAACTGTGACTTTAGGGGTTTTTTTATCATGTTTATCCTTGCAAGGCTGAGGACTGAGCCAGCTGTTAGGAGCTGGTGTTTAACACATACGTAGCTTTTGGTACTGGTTTGGCTGGGAGAGCAGAGATTTGCTCCCAGTAGCTGGTGAGGGGCTGTGGTTTGGATCTGTGATGGGCACAGGATGATAACACCTAGGTGTTCTGGTCACTGTGAAGCAGGGCTGACACACTCGTGTCTTCCCAAGTCACTGGGATGGAACCCAGCTGCCTTGGGTTGGCTGAACCTGCCTGCCCAGGGGAATGGGGAATGAATTCCTAGCTTTGCTTCCCAGCTTTTGCTTTACCTATTGAACTATTTTTATCCAAATCCATTGATTTTCTTCTATTTTGTCCTTCTGATTGTGTCCCCCATCCCACTGGGGATAGAGCAGGTGAGCAGTCACGCAGTGCTTTAGCTGCTGGCTGGGGTCAAACCACAACACTTCTAAAAGTGCTTTTTTAACACATTATTTTAAAAACAAGCAGTTTCTTTAGCCAAATAGTCTTGTAATACCAGCATTCTCTCTCTCAAAGCCTCTCCAAAGCCCGGTAATCTGGGAATAATTTCGTTGTAGTCACTCGTGATTAGCAGCACTGCCTACATTCTCAGAGACTTTTCAGGGTGGCTTTTGATTATTTTTCCCCTTTAGTTGGTTATCAGGATACTTATAAGCATAATTAATTCATACTTTGGACTCTCAGGATTATGAAGTATTATAGGATGGCAGCGCTAAGACAGAATGCTCTAATTCACCAGCTGTCATGTATTTAATTAGAGATTTTGATGAATCTTTCCTACTTAGATGAGCCTTCATACTTTGTGTTCTATTTAAAAAAAAAAAAAAAGGAAAGGCAGAAAGAAAGAAAGGGAAAAAAATCTTCTTTTGTACAAGGAGTGTAGGACTGTGATCGAGCCTTTGTCAGCATGGCAGCCTTGTCCATCACTCTGATGTCAGAGCTGGAGTCAAACATCTCGTCAGCTGCCAGCCCTGACACTGGCACAGGAGCAGCACTGAGGCTGCAGCCTCAGAAATGAGCCTCCTTGTATGCAGAGACAGAAAGAGCACAGACACCATTCCTTTCCAAAAGCAGACAAACTTCAGGTATTTCAGCCATCTCTGTGTTTTGTGTCATCCAGATGTTCACAAAGGTTAAGCCAACATTCTTTTGCCCTCAAAACCATGAGCTGGCTCCCCTTTGAGATCTGAAGAATAGTTTATATATTATAAATTCTGTATGGAGTAACTGTTCAATGTGACATAAAGTTGGGAATATATTTAAATTGATCTGAAAGTCACATTAGCTGCAGCATAGAAAAAACCTTGTGAAAGAGAACTAAAGAACTGACTTATTTAAGCTATTGTAAAATGTGCTTTAAACATTTTTTTCATGGAAATTTATCTTATAATGGTCATGGATAATGCATAGGGCATGTAGTATTTTCAATATCAGTATCTACATTAATAAATGAAGAACTCTGACACTGGAAAATAGTTAGTATTGAATAGATATTTTCAATTTTAGATTTTTAAAAGGGGTTATATCATATCTAAAGTACAAAAAAATTGTTGCAGTAGAAGAAACGTCCTGCTGTAGTGTTACCTTCAATCTTTTTCATCCTCTCAGCATGCACGTTAATGATCTGATACAAGGATCTGCCTTTCCAAAACTCTTCAATTCTATTTGGGTTTGGCAAGCCTGATTTCCCCACAAAAATAAAAGTAAATTTCTTGATATCTACTTCAGTTAGGTGGCCTAATAACAAATTACTGATGGAAAGATAATCTTCAGAGAAGGCAGAAAGATGACAGGGATAGTCTTTAGAAAGGAACTGAAATACTGTGCTTGTTTCAGTTTTCCTCTGTTAAATAGCTCTGCCAGTGTGAGTGGATTTTTGATCTGTAATTTAGGTTAGGCTAAGAATTATTTAGTATTAATTATTAATTAATTAGCATTGTCCAACTCTGCTCCCATTAAAGTCAATGTATGAATCAATATTTAAAAGGAGAGAAAATTCAAACATGGAGTATTTCCTCATTGAAGAACTGTGAGGGGAGAAAGCAAACTAGAATAGTTCTCCAGAGCATCCCTCTGCAGCAAAACCTGCAGCTGGGGAGCTGCCAGCACAAACTGGCGTTATTCTTCTGGTGGCTGCCCAAACTAAGATGTCTTATGGGAATGGGTGAAAGGAGCTTAAAGGAGATCTTCACTTTCCAATCCTGGTGGAACAAACTCCTGAGAAAAGGCACTCACCAAATCCCCAGGGTGTGTGGGTAGCACTGCTGTACGCTGCAGGCTGGACAGGAGGGAGACTTTTAGTCCTGAGAGTTTGACTTGGGGCACCGTGTCCAATCAGACCGGGGTAACCCCACCCTGTCCCCACTCCTGCTGTCCCTTCTGGGTGGTACTGAAGTGGCAAAGGGGATGGACCTGGCAGCAGCTGCCCAGGGAGCTGTGGCATAGCCCTGCACCCAGCCCATGGCACTGCCATACACCCAGCCCACGGCACTGCCCCACACCCAGCCCATGGCACTGCCCTGCACCCAGCCCACGGCACTGCCCCACACCCAGCCCATGGCACTGCCCCACACCCAGCCCATGGCACTGCCCTGCACCCAGCCCATGGCACTGCCCCACAGCCAGCCCATGGCACTGCCCCACAACCAGCCCATGGTACTGCCCCACACCCAGCCCATGGCACTGCCCCACACCCAGCCCATGGCACTGCCATACACCCAGCCCATGGCACTGCCCCGCACCCAGCCCAAGGTACTGCCATACAGCCAGCCCATGGCACTGCCATACAGCCAGCTCATGGCACTGCCATACACCCAGCCCATGGCACTGCCCCACACCCAGCCCATGGCACTGCCATACACCCAGCCCATGGTACTGCCATACACCCAGCTCATGGCACTGCCATACACCCAGCCCATGGCACTGCCACACAGCCCCCTCATGGCACTGCCAGCATCTCCTGCCCCTGGCTGCTGCCCACAGAGGGACTGCACCAGGGCTGCCCTGCACCAGCCAAGGAGAAACCCCACAAAGCCCAAATTTCCAGCAGCGGTGGCTCACCAGGCTGTGCAAACTCACCAGACAGGGAGGAGGGGAGTTTCCCTAGGGAGGCAGGACACCTGGAGCCCTTCACGGGGGATGAAGCATCACCAACCCCCAAGGTTCTTTAAATTATCTTTACAGAATTCACAGAATTCACAGAATCATTGGGTTGGAAGAGACCTCCAAGATCATCGAGTCCAACCCAGCCCTAACACCTCAGCTAAACCCTGGCACCAGTGCCACATCCAGGCTTTTTTCAAACACATCCAGGGATGGTGACTTCACCACCTCCCCAGGCAGACCATTCCAGTACTTTGTCACCCTTTCTATAAAAACTTTTTTCCTAATATCCAGCCTATATTTCCCTTGAGGCAGCTTGAGACTCTGTCCTTTATTTCAACTGGCTAATGCAGGAGGCAGGGGGGGACTGGACAAGGGAGAAGACAAAGCAGCAAATTCTTTGCCTGTCCAGTTTCTCTCAAATATTTCAGTGGAAATGTGCCCAGATTTTAGCTGAGAGGCACAGAAAAATGAAAGTGTGTCACTGACTGTTACAGATTGGTCCATCTCAAATATTAACACATGGATTCATCTGCTTTGTGGAAACTGAAATTGCCCTTTTGTTCCCACGGATCCAGCAGACAGTTCAATCAACGGCAAAATGGAGCCCAAGTAACCCCCGGTCCTGAATTTCCAGTTTCCCTGAGAGATTCAGCTGCAGGATTAGGCTTCAGGGAGATTAATTACAGACAGAGCAATGTTACCAAACAATACTCCACAGAGTTTCCAGGAGACATCTGATATTCTTGTACCATTTAATAGTCTCATTATGACTGCCACTGTATTTCCTGCCTTAAAATGTTGTTTCACAGATCACTGTATCACGTCATATATTTCAACACTGTCCCAAAGTTCTTATTCCCAAAACATTATTCACTTCCCTTTCTCTTCATCCTCTGCCCTTGTTCCCATCCACGGTCTGCAAACCAGCAGTGCCAGGACAGGACAATTCACTATATTTCAAAACAAACAACTGTGTAATTTGTTTCCACAATGCAGTTGATAATTTGCATCACAAAAGTAGCAGATCTCCCAAAAATTCTTCTATAAATCTGACATTAGAAGTATTTTTTGCAGTGTATTTGATGACCTCTTTGAAATAAACTGTGGCCTTCTCTCAGTTCTCACATGTCAGAAATTACCAATAAATTATTGTCTTTAATGGCCCCTTCCATGGGATATGTGAATTGTATATTTTGATAGAATTATACCTAATAACTTAAAAGAAATACAGTAGTACCAATTAATAATCCCATCATTATTTAAGTGAGCTTTGGGCACCTCTCAAGTACAGAAGTTCTGCAGCAGCATTTAGAGTCTCTCCATTGCACAAAACCCAGTTAAGCATTTCTGTGAATTGAGGCCATGACCCTGCAAGAAGCTGAGGAACAGAACTGCTACGGAAGGATTTTTCTGATGGATTCCCCCTTTCTTTTTAAATAGATATGCAAGAAGATTTATGAACAAGACGTAGTCCTTACTAAGCCTAGAAAGTTCATTTTATCATTTTCATTTTCTGCTTGAACAAGTATGCTACAGGGCAATACCACAGCTGGCCAAAAGGCAACCATTTAGGTGAAAAAATGCAGGTAAAAATTGCCTCTTTGCATTTCTTTCTGATTTTATTGAAGAACCGTTTTCATTGGTTGACACTTTTCTCTAAAGTGTAGTAAACCACCCCAATGAAGCCAAACTTTGCTATCCCCAAAATAATAATACTCCATGAGAATGTTTGTGTGCCTCATTATGTGTTTACAGCATAACAGATGACTGGAGACTTCAGGAAAAAAAAAAAAAAAAACCAAAACAAACCAAACCAAAAAACAGCAAAAGAATATTTCTTTGAAATAATAGATACATTTTATGTGTGATCACAAAAAGATTTTTAAGATGCACACAATGAATTTTGCAGTTTGAAAAGTCCTGACTCTGTGAATGATAATTAGCTTATGTATAAATCATATTCAGAAATATTTATGATGAAACTTCCACTCAAAATAAAATAGACAAATGTCTTTAACCTAATGAAATTGCATAGTAAATTATTTCCAAGAACATTCCAATGTCAAGGTAACTCACTTAATTATCCATTATCATCGAAATGTAGACATAATGTTAATTAAAATGAAGGGGCAAAACCATTTCCATTTTTTATTAAGATCCATTGGGCTCCTGAAGAGCCATTAGCTGAGCTGGCAGGGTGAGGTGGAGGACGAGCCCTGCCCTGCCAGGTGGAGCCCTGAGAGCTCAATTCCTCAGCTCAGGAGCTGCACTGTGCTGGCCACAGGGAATTCCTGGTGCTGCCAGCCCCCAGCACCCCCAGCTCACCTTGGAGGTGGATTTTAGGGCTGGCTTACCCCGTGCTGGAGGGAATTCTCCCTTCAGGGCTGAGCAGTGCAGATGAAGGGGAGTGAAAGGCATTTTCCAGTCTGTTGTTCAAGTCAACCCCTTGGACTAAAGGAGCTGTAGAAATAAAATGGCAAATTGGGGAGAGTTTTGTTTTCCCTTGGGTCTGGACATTGAATTGCAGTTGTGGAGGAGATGAGTTCCACACTGGCCTAATGTGCTGCTATAAATCAGCAGCTCAGCTGCACCCTCACACAGCACCCTCACTGCCTCTGTCCTTCAGCAGCAGCTAAAGCAAAAACCTGCTTTGGCTCTGCTGCCATGCTGGTCATCTTGATTTTTAAAATAAATATATATTTATCTGAAGAACCAAGTGAAATGACTTCACAAAACACATATGTTTGGGATGCAAATGCCTGTATAATCCTGGTTTACCTTTCCTTCCTCTCCTATGCCATTCACAGTCCTTAAAAAAGCTGCAAATAACAACACATTTTTTTAACTAAAATATTTGCTTAAGTGGTTTGAATTATTAGGGCAACAGCACTTAGTCTTGTGCACAAATACGTATTGCAAAGAGCAAAATTCAGTAATTTTTGTTACCATTATATTCCTGAATCCCTGTATTAGTTCAGAATAAACTTTGGACAGCCACGGTTATCTTTTCAATTTCTGTTTATCAAGGAATACATTGTAGAAGGAAATAAAAAGGACACTGATGTGGGTAACAGGATCTAGACTTGGGGAAAATATTGTCAGTTCCCACCCTTCCACAAGGAAGTAGTTTACTCCAATTCAGAAGTTTGATATATTTATGTTTCATTTTGGTTTTCACTCTAACAATTAATTGGAAATATATCAATGAATCCCATGGGTAACTGCTACAGACCATATTTTTTTACAGCAAATACTGTGTTCTATCCAAAAGTGGTTTAGACATGAACTAATTTAAAATTTATTCATAAAGAACTCATCCAGTCTATCACATTTTATTGTCAGACCAGCTAAAACCCTGCTTACCTTCTGCACATTAATACTACTCTTAACATCACTGGGGATTTTCATTACTAAAGTGCTTCATGAAATTTAAAGCATATATTACTTCCTTCAGACCTTTGAATGGTGAATTATAATTGCTTTAATAATTCAGACTGACATAAAAATGAATCTAAGGTAATAACCAGCTTGCATATTACCTACCACATATTGCACTCTAAAAGTAATCAGGGATACATTAATTAACCAAATCTTTTTTTCTGACAAAAAAAAAAATAGCCGGGGACACTGACAATAGAAAGTTTCACTGGCATGTACTAATATTTCCAAATTGCTTGAATAATCCTTTCCCATAGCCCTCATGATACTGAAACACCTGAAGAAACTCAGCATATCATGATAAGTTTCTAAATGCCTAAACCCCTTAACTTTTAATACAGAATTACTCTTCACAGTTATCTTACAGGAGCTGTGGGTTTGGGGGGTTTCTTTAACCAATATAATTAGTTTCCTTATTACCCCAGGATAAGCTTGTGGGTTTTTGGTTTTCTCCCCCATCTACCCTGGCTTTGTAGTTAATGGATTGCCTGGATTCAATTTAGAATTCCACTAAAATTAGGGGAGGATGGAAATATTTTTTTAACACAGCACTAAGTAGTGTTAAAAAACCAAGCCAGCACATGAAACAGTCTTCCAAGGATTTGGATTGTACTACACTGCTAAATATAATTTTAACTAGTGTAAAGCACTTTCCAAATTTCACTCTGCAAGCACAGACAGTTTTAGCACATGAACCACCTTGGAACATGCAGGAAACACAGCAGTGAGTATGGAAATCTGAGCCAGAAATGCAGAAAAGGAAACTAAGGCCAAGCAGATGCTTCCCAACTCTCCTCATACCTGTTCAGGACCTTCCTTAAGCTAACAACATGCCTGGCTTTTGTAGGATGGGGATGTCCTCTCCCCAGTAATCCCACGAGGCCTGAGAGGTGAAGCCACACTGATCTCCCAAATACCAGTGCCTGCTTTCAATGCACGGCACAAATCCCACAGCACCTTAAGGACTCTCCCAGCACCTCAAGGCACCCCACAGTGCCAGCAGATTTCACATCTGGGCAGCTGCAAGGCAGCCTTGTGCAGTCAGGACACTTTGAGCTTTGGGGTCACAGCAAAACAGTTTCCCCCCTCCCTGTGTGAGATCTGTGCAGCTTTACATCTGTAATAATCAAGTCCAGCCCATCTGAAGGACTCTCACAACACCCTGTTTAAGTCCTCACTTTGTAGAGTCTCTGTTTCCATGGTTACCCCCACAGCCCATATTGTAAAACAATTACAACAAAGAGCCAACTTGGAGCAGAGCAAGTCACTGCACATCCAGCCTCTTCCTCTGCCTTCCTCTCCCACACCTCACAAAGCTCTCGGAGCCTCTGCTGCACCCCAGCTCTCAAGGCAAGCAAACACCTATTTTATTGAAACAACCAATTATTGGACAAATTTCCTATCTCCCCCAAGTAACTTCACAACTCCAGTGCACAGCTAACATCCAAGTACAATAGTTACTATAGTAACAGTATGATGGGAATAAATAACACTATTGCTTCGGATTCCTTTCAACAAATAAAACAAAACAAAACCAAAACCCCAAGCACGCTCTGGATTAATGGCATTATTTATTTAGACGCCTTCATAGATTGTTATTTATATTCCAAGCCACAAGCTGGTTTTGGTGCTGCATTCTGTCTTCTCCAGGTAATGAGGGCTGCATCGAATAATCAACCCCCTCCCCAACTGCACGGGAGCTATGATCTCATTTGTCAGGAGGTCATTGGAGACTGACACTGCTAAACTGATGGAAAAGGCTGCCACACACCTGGAGGGCACCCACAGGCTGCAAAGGCTCCGAGCCCACCCAGGAGTGACACCCAGGGCCCAAGAGCTCCCTCAGCTCAAGCCCTGGGCTCTGCCTCTTGCTCCTGCAGGTGAGGCTGACAGCAAGGTGCCAAATGCCTCAGAATGCTTCTGGTGTCAACAAAAATGATTTTTAGCTGGGAAAGAATATCCTGAGGGGAGGTTCTGCTTTAAATGCAATTGCAGAATTTTATTTATGGCTCAGAATCACGGACTGTTAAAAACCAAATCAAAATAACAAAACAAACAAACAAAAAAAACCCCTAACCCTGCTGCTAGCAGCTCTGCATAGGGCAGTGCTTGGCTGGGGAATCAAACCCTTGACCCAGCTCCCCTGTGTCTGCCCAGATGGGGACAGGAGTCTCCAAGGGGGCTGCGCTCCCATTTCCAGGCAGAACCCCCAAAACCCTTCTGCTGCATCCTTGCCTGCTCCTGTGAGACCCCCCCAGGTCAGGCATGATCTTAAACCATGGACAGAGCATCCAGCCATGCCAAATGTGCACAGAGCCTGTCCCGTGCCACTAGCCCAGTGTCACCAGCCCTGCATCACCAGCTCTGTGTCACCAGCTCTGTGCCACCAGCCCAGTGTCATCAGCCCGGTGTCATCAGCCTGGTGTCACCAGTCCTGTGCCACTAGCCCAGTGTCATCAGCCCTGTGCCATCAGTCCCATGTCACCAGCTCTGTGCCACCATCCTGCTGCACCAGCCCTGCCCCTGCAGGGTGGGTTCTGCTGCCTGTCCCGTGTGTCTCCAGGCATGGGGTACCTATGCAGCAGGAGGAGGAGGCTCTGGGCTCTCAGCTGCCCCACCCAGGAGCTCCCAGCTGCAGTGGGACCTGCAGGAGCTGCCTGGGGGAAGCAGGCTGTGTGAAATTCCCACCAGGAGCAGTCTCAGAGCAGTCAGTCACTGCCTGAGCTGGAAAGAGCCCAGGGGTTCAGTGAGTGCCACCAGCCCAGCCTCTGCTCCATCCCACCTTCTGTCCCACTACTGAGGGAGCTGGGAGCTCCTGGACCCCACCAGGATCTGAAAAACAGCACAGGAAGAGCCCTGACCCCGAGGCACAGCACAGCTGGCCCTGCAGAGCAGCTGGAGTTTGCTCCAGTGCTCTTCTGTATTTATCTCAGTGTAAACCCATGGCTTTTGCCAAACTTCCTACATTAATAACATTTAACACAACTGGCAGGCTGGAGAAAAATTATACCATTACTGCAGTGTTTAACTGAGGTTTAGTTTAGATGGGGATCTCAAAGTTATAAAAACTGGAGGGTATATCAGAGATCCACCACAAACTGGGGTAAGGGATTCACATGGATGAGTCATCAGTTATTATGCAACCAAAACTCTTCGCAGCATACTAATAGTACAAGATGGCCCCTGGTACAGCATTTTTGATTTTTGTGTTTTGCTGCATTTTATCTGCTTTTGTCTAGTCTGCTTTTATCACTCTTAATCCTGTGCAGAGACGGGAGGCTCACCCTCAGGAAAGCTCCAGCCTCATAAAAACCACTTTTTTTCCACATGAGAGAATATATTGACAGACAGGCATCAGCTCGAGCACAGTCAAACAGCTCCTGCTCTTTCTAAACAGTATCTGTTTCACACAAATATGCAAAGGGCAATTAAGCAACTCCAGATAAAACTTTTCAGAAGAGCAGGTAACTGCAGCAAGATCTGTTTGCACAGCTTTCTGCAACAAATCCTCTCTGCCCATAGGTACAAGGAATAGAGTGAAAAATCACCTTCAGGTAATGAATGAATGATTCAAAGAGCCCCATTCAAATCACTGAACGTTTTGCACTGGGTGATCATTGCCCATGTGTGACCCACGGGGCTCAAACAAACAGCACAAGAGTCAGAATCCCCCTGGTTATTGAATCAAATCTCCTGACTCATAACAGCAATGCAAAGGACAGGAGAAAACCCAGCAAGGCATGTAAAACAATTTTTCTACATATTGCTGCTCAACAAAAGTCAAAACTTTGTCCCTGAGAGACAGGAAAGCAGTGTAAGCTGACCTAAAAAATGAAAACCAATTGTTAGATGCTCTAGGAAAAAAAAGCAAGTTGCAAACCTGAACAAGGACAGTTAAACTGATGGGAAAGCAGCTCTCCCTGAAACACATCCAGTTGGGTCATTGGGACCCCCCAAACATTTGGCTTCTTTCTTATAAACAAGTTATTAAAATTTTAGAATTTCACACAATATTCCAATGTAGAATAAAAACTGATCAAATCATGCGCTATTTCCCCAGAATTTATCATGTTCTAAAAACATAAGTTCAATATAAGGAAGAAGACAGCTCTTGAAGGGATAATATACTGGGGGCTGTTTCAGTCTGACCAAAATCACGGCAAAGCAAAACCCAATTTTGGATGGTTGCAGAGTTTCAGTCCTTTTTAAATAACTCCATGTGATGGTTTTAGGAGTTTAAGTGCCTTCTTTTCCTTATCAAACATCAATAAATGCAAACCCACCACACTCCAAAAAACAGGCTAACAAAAAAAAATTAAAAATGGGAACTGCTAAGTAAATTAAATGATCATGTCAGGTTTCATGTCCAGTTCCAAAAATCCCTGCATCTCTGCACATGAAGAAGGTGAAGAAGCATCTATACCTGTCCTAGGTTCATAGGTAACTCCCTGCGGGAGCTGTCTCTGGTTCATGGGCCAGCAAGGAGCCACTGCAGGGCCCAGAGAATGAGATCAGCCCATGGGGAGATGCTCCGCCCAGGGGGAGGAGCCAAGCATTCCCACCTGGATAGACTCTGGGACAGCACAGGAGCCTTTACCCACTGGATTCACAGAGAACAAGAGCCCCCGGACCTTTCTACAGGATCACTGCTTCCACAAAACCATTTCATCTGCACTGCTGCCACCACCCTAACTAACAGGGTGTCAGGTGGTATTCTGACTCCGTCAGTGGTCTTCTGTACTATTGCATTTATTTTAGTTTAGTTTAATTTGTTGTTTTTTCTTTTCCTCCTAATTAATTGTCTTTCTGACTTAGAGTATCTCACTGGTTTTCCATTCAAACCTGTACAATACCCAGGAAAGGGGCTGGGCAGCTTTGTTTCCCCTGCAGATCCAGAGCACCAGGGGTCCCTCCCCCTGGCAGTGCTGGGGAAAAGCAAAGCAAACACAACCCCAAACACACACCTCAAACAACACTTCCTGCTCCCCCTTTTACTCAAGCCAGATCTCCAGTTTCTCCAGCTCTGAGATGTTTCCAAAAGGACCAGGCTGGTTTTTGCCAAATCAGCCACATTGTGTACGGAAATGGTCAAAGGCTTGATGCAATAATTAACACTGAAAAATACCTTTGCATTCAATTTTTTCCCACTAAGAGTAATAAATTCACAAATAAGAGGCATGATGAACATTCCTAGCACATGGATTTTTCTGTCTTGAGTGAAATGAACAGTTTGTAACCCAAGCAAGGTGATGGCACTAATGAATTATAAAGGCCTCTCCTCATGAGTGGGATTAATCTTACATGTCATAAATACTGATTAGATACCCCATATGCAATATGGAAATAAAATGATAGGTTTATTCATCTTAATGCCGTGAGTTATGTTCAAACTGAGGTAAAACCGTGTGAGATAAAGACAGGAGGCCAGGAGAAAGCTTTTCTAAACACCACATACATCCTGCCTGCAGCAGGAAGTGGGAGAGGCCTCTGGCAAATCCCAGTGTCCCTCACCTGCTCCAAGGAAAAAGGGATCTGAAAGGTCCCAGCCCCTGGCCCAACACCACAGCAGGACTTAAGACGAAAGAGCACAGGGAAATGCTGTCGTTAATACAGGAATAATGCTGTTGCACAAGCTTTATCTCCTGTACAGCAAGTTCTGACTGAAATCACTTTGAATTACCCCATGAAAAGCATCCAAACTTGGCTTTAAAGAGATCTAAATCTGATTTTAACTTTCCTATCAATAAAGAACTTTCCACAAACTTTCTTGGAAGATTCACTCAAACAAGAAATCACATTTACAACTGGAAAATTTACATTTCCACCCCCCTAAAATTAACTCCTTCAGTTTCATCTACCTCCAGCAGCTTAAGTGAAACATTTTTGTCTGGTAGATTGGAAAACCTCCATTAGCAAAGTTTTGTTCCTGATGTAGTTATTTATACTTTGTGATCCCATCACCTCCTCCTGGTTAACCTCAGTCAGAGTTTGCTCCCAGAATCTCTGTGCAGTTGGAACTGAGGGGTAATTGAAGCTGGCTGAAGGTAATTATATCAGCTCGTCAGAACCACAGCACTAACGAGCTACTTTGTGTGGAGGGTGCTGTGGCACCACTAATAACTACAGGCCCTGCAGGTCCCTTCATTTGGACTCCAGAGAGAGCTTTGAGTAGAGCAGCACCCCGGTGAACTGTGCTGGGACACAGGTGCATTCCACACCAACTCGGTGTCAGAACCCTCTCTCCTGAAATCCAGCTTTGCTTTTGACTTTGCCAGGAGCACTCAGCTGCTCTTCCTGTCTCATTGCCTTGTGAAGCTTCCAGACTGCTGTGCTAAAAAACCCCACAGTCCAACTACAGGATGACAAACTTCAGATTCCTGACATTGAAATATTAAAGTGGTTTTCTAGCACATTTGTTGTTTTGTGGTATGCTTTATCACCACCTTGCAATTTCTGTTTTCAGAGCAGCTCATCTCATAAACCACAGGAGGAAATAAAGATGATAAAATCTGCTTCTGACAGTTTGGGTTTTTTTCTATCTTTCCCTTTGCTTCCCTTGTGCAGCACTCTCACCTTCCCCTCATGGACTATCAAATCTGTCCCCAGGTTTATAGAAATATTACTCCTGATAAACATAATGCAGGTTTGTTGCTAATTCAGGGCAATTACTTGATGCTACACCAGAACTCCTGTTTCTCATTCAGTTTTTCTTCCTTGTTACCAGTGCAGCTCTTAAACATGCAAACATCAGTGACTTGAACATTTCTCACACACTACATATAACTGAATTTATGCTTTTTCTATATATAAAAATAAATTTTGGTAATGCCTGCCACTTAAGTAGTAACAGGCTGAAAATAAGAACACCTCTACGTCTCATGAAGGCAAACAAGTCCCTGATAACTGTTCTGCCCAGAAACTGCAATCCCCATGGGATTTCTGTTCTCAGATACTCAGGTCCTCTCTGTTTGGAGCACCTGAAGTCTCTGCTGGATTTTGGTGGATCTCAGAAGGAAAATGCT
Organism: Acrocephalus scirpaceus scirpaceus; assembly: GCA_910950805.1. NCBI lineage: Eukaryota > Metazoa > Chordata > Aves > Passeriformes > Sylviidae > Acrocephalus > Acrocephalus scirpaceus. The sequence goes on along the minus strand of OU383786.1, from coordinate 3,565,733 downwards.
TCCATGGAGAACTGATACATCCCCTGTGTGGAATCCAAGGGGGTGCAAGGGAAAGGTTGCTGGTAATTTTGACCATTATCAACATACTCTGAACCATGAAAACATATTTTCCCTTTTGAATTGCTATAAAAAAAATATTAGCAACAGGAAAATCAGCTTGCTATTCACTTGCACATTACATTCAACTCCATACTGATACTTACTCAGCAGTCTATTTTTTTTCTATGAATAAAGAAACTAATATGAGAGAGAGAGAATGAGAAATTCCTGCTTGGTTCTGCAATGATCTTCAAATAATCTTAAACATTCCATATTCAGAATTGTAATTTTTAATTTTTTCTAGCTGAAGAATCAAGATATTCATTCATACTCATGGAACTCATTATATAATATCTATGCTTTGTGTGTCAGCCAGTAAATAATAGCTTCATAATATTGTTTTGCAGATCCTGTTTTACCTGGAACTTGTTTGAAGTGTCTTGAGCATATTAAATCCAGAAGTGGAGCCTTACACAGTGTCACCCAAGTTACTGAATTTATTAAAAGCAGATAAGACATCTCTTTCCTTGACTACATCCTAAATTTAAGAAAAGTTTCTACTTCAAGTTTCACTTTCAGTATAAAATATGCCCTTGTGGAAGCTGTTACAAATGTCAAACTTTAAGGAGCATAAATTTATGGTGGCATTGAATTTTAATGGCACTATAAATGTCTATAGTAATGGTGATATATCTATTGCAATAAATTGCTATGGAGAAATATAAAAATAAATGTAAGATAAAAGATTGTGTATAAAATATGTTTTTACATACTCCTTAATGATTAAAAATCATAGAAAACTAGAGGCAATAAATCACTGCAAAGTGCTGTTAGATTTTACATGCTGTGTTACTCCTAGAACATATAGACACAATCCTTCGGCCAGAAATTGCACCAACTTTAATGAGGCTAATCCAGATGATCTTTTTGGTTGACTTGAAAAAAAATCTGCTTTCCATTAAGGATTACAGAAACACTGCTATCCATGAGCCACATTATTGAAGCCATGCCTGCTATAAAAGGGAAATTTATGGAATTCTAACATCATTGTTTGGCAATGCTTCCTGCCTGCTCTCTTCCTCTTCACAGCTCCCTGTTATTTGCCACAGCTCGTCCCATTTGAGCTGGGCTCTGTTCCCAGGACAAAGGAATGTTCACCTCGTGGTAAAAGGAGAACTCAAACCCAAGGAATGCACAGACATGCAGAGGAACAGACAGCATTAGCTCTGTGTAGGTCAAAAGTAGTGCTTGATATAATAAATGATCAGTCTACACTTCCATTAATTCACTGTCTTAAAAACCTTTATGTCCTTGATTTATTTTCTTAAAACAGGGGCAGCTGAAAATTATGAGATTGTTCCTTGACAGTCATGGAAGCTGACATCAATAAAACCTACCCATCCAGGAATATCAATGGAAAAGAAAAGGGAAAAAAGCAAAAGCGTTGGAGCTTGGTCAGGAATGAATCCTGGAATCCCAGTCAACACTCCAGGCTGGGGCAGTGGGGTAGGTAGGGCAAAGTCACTCTGGGGGGTTTTTTTTGTCTGTTTTTAAATATATTACAGTCATCTTAAATGTGGAAAATCAGGTTTTCTCTAAATTGCAGTAGGTATATATTGCAAGTATTCAGCACCTAAGACATAAAAGCTGCCTTGGAATACTGGACAGTGCTGCTGTGATTTGTGTGAATGGACATCTCTGGTGTCTGGGCCAATCCCAGTCCACATCTTCCCAACAAGGAGGTCTGGGGCAGAAACACCCACAGATATTGGGGACTCAGAACACTTCCAGCAGGACAAACTGCAAACCTGATCCCTGCCTTTCCCTTCCTTGTGCTCAGGACATAATTGGGGACTAATGAGATTAAACTGCCCATGACTTGATTACCAGTGACACTTCTGTTGAACATTCTGAAGCAAGACTTCGGTGAACAATAAATGGAAGCTGCCAGCTCTATAAATATCTGCAAATGAAAGCTCCAGGACCTGTCATGGCACTGCCAGCTGCTGCCAGGTGCAGGGTTCCAAACATCTTGGCAAAGGTTGCTCCTGCAGGGCAGAGAGGAGAGCAGGGGAGGAGTTCTGGGCTCACTTCACTGTCAGCAGCACTCGCTGTGCAAGTGGATCCTGCAGATACCAATGGATGCAAAGGGAGAGGGAGAGGCAGAAAACAGCACTGGAAAAGTGTCTGGGCCCACGAGGAGACAAACTCCTGGGAGCAGCAATGCTGTTGGGTCTGCAAGAGCTGACAGAGCCAGTGCCACGTGCCAAACCTGGCCAAGGCCACCAGCATCACCCACAGGACCCTGCCCACAGCCTGCACCATGCCCACGAGGACAGGGGCTGCTCTGGGCACAGAGAGACCACAGGATTTTGTAAACACCCCTGATGGAAGCAAGGAAACCACGAGTGACTTTCACTGTAAAACCAGCCCCCTGTGCCGTGGAAGTTACTTAAAAAATTTCTAAGCCAGAAACAACACTTTTGTTCTCCAACATGTTTCTTACAGGAATTACACAGATAAGTTTGAAGTATCCCTGGGACTCAATGGATGATAGTATCTTAATGTCAGATCTTTAGGACTCAGGACTGATTTAACTTCAATCTTGAGAAAATTAGGAAAGTAGGATTTAACCAATGCAAAGCGCTGTTTAAAATTGTGCTTTGTTTGTTGCTAAGACTAAAAATGGCAATGAGTGCCATCAGCTTCCCCTTGGGAGAGTTTCACAATGAAGATCACTGAGTAAATGTACCCGTTATAAATACATGCAGATAACAGAGATTCAAAGAAAAAGTGAAGGAAGGAGCAAGCTTCAACTTCCAGCGAAATACTCTCTAGTTAAAGCAAAAGCATTGAAAAAATTTGCAGCCATATGGTTCAAATTCCTGTTATTTACACTGTGATTGGCAGCTGGTGCTTTCTGCCACCTCAGGGTAAAGAGGATGGGACACGTAAAACATTGTTGCTCATTTTCCACATCAGCCATAGCCTCTCATCATTATTTCCTTCCCACCCCTTGAAGGAAAAGGGAGGCAATCCCATCAGCTCTTCAAGAGTCTTATGGAACTGAAAACGTTTTACATTGTGTGTTTCCTTGTCCTGCACACTGTCACTGACACTCAGTATTACCATTATTATAACCCAGCATTAGCACTGCACAGTTTCTCTGGGGATGGGGCTGGGTGAAAAAGCTGCCAAAGATCCATTTGGCTGCTGCTCATCCCTTGGTGTGGCCTCACCAAGCATTTCCCACCTTTCTGCTTTTTAGTGTAATTTATTTTTTTTCATTAAAAGGATACAATGTAAGTTATTAATAGCTTAAACTTCATTTTATCACTATTAGATGCAGACATATTCTTATTAAGGACAAAGAGAAACAGATTCTGCTGGCATATGGAATGTTTTATTAGCACCCCATGGATGGCATGGATCATCTTTCACTGCTAAAGAGGCATCATTTCCATGCTGAGAGATTAACTCCTCTCACAAAGTTATCGCATGAATATTTCAATTCTTCCTTCATGCATAAGAATTCGGAACCAAGACTTCAAGATCTTTAGAAAACCTCTCTCTGTACTTGATGAAAGCTCATGCAACTATAAAACAATATTGCAGCAAAACCATGGCCTCACTATTCTTCTACAAGCTGCAGATAAATGAGGGGACAAGGTGATAAAATAGGATTATTTTCCTATGTCAGTAACCTAATTAATTTCATTTTGTTCACACTTTCATCTGATTTCATTTTCTTACCAATATTAATATTTCCACATACATGCACTTCACATAAAGGATTAGAAGTTTCCTAGTTCAGCAAGAGAGGGAGCTGGAAATGGTCTCTGTCAGAGAAATGAATGAGCTGTAAGCCACAATCCCTCCATGCACAAAGCTATTCTAATACAACATGGGAACTACTTTTTTTTTTTAGAATGCTTGTTATCAAACTTTCTACCAGATATGGCCACTTGGGAGTGATTACAAGACCTTTCATGCCATGATAATAACGAAAAAACCCCAAACCACCACAAATAAAGCAGAGAGAACTGAAAAAGAAAATCTGTTCAAACTACTATTAAGGTTTGCCATAAATAAGAACAGGTGGGACCGATGGCAAAGGAGATCACAGACAAAAGGATGTCAGCACCACTGTCAAATGAGTAAACAGGGACTTCTTGCTGCAATTCCAAGCCAATAAATTGCTGCCACCTGTGTTTATGTGTGGCACAAAGGAGCAGGCAGTGTGGACAGGCCAGTGATTACAGTGATGGATCGGAGTCCCCACTGCCTTCATCCTGTGATGCATCTTACCCGCATGGACAGCTGAGCCTAACATCCTGCTGGGGCTTTAAACAAACTGTGCCTGAGAGCCCTGAGCTCAGCCTGGAGCCACACAGAGCCCTCAGCTCAGCCTAGAGCCACAGAGCTCAGCCTAGAGCCACACAGAGCCCTCAGCTGAGCCTAGAGCCACACAGCTCAGCCTAGAGCCACACAGAGCCCTCAGCTCAGCCTAGAGCCACACAGCTCAGCAGTACAGGCAGTATCTGTGTATTATCAGTAGCGTTTTAGCGACAAACCCAAAATTCCTATTAAGAAAAATAACCCTGTCCCAGCCCAAACCATCACAACTGGACAGCCCAGTAATAGGACATGAAAGAGTGAAACCTGTGGTACTTTAAAAACTACTCTGAAACAAAGGTGGAAGGGATTTTTGGATATGTTTTATGGTCAGGATCTCAATTGCTCCACCATTATAGCCCAGACATTCTGGGAGAAAGTTTAAAGGTGTGGTATAGATAGAGCAAACAGAGGGGATATTTCTTATTTTTTATCCATCTGCACAAGGATGTGATTTCTTTTTTACTATTATCACCTAACTTAATAGTTGGCAAAGCTAAGAACATGTGTGTAGAACTTTATTGATGCATATCTTTAATTTTTGTCAAAATCTACATTTCTTCTCATTCAGCTGCTAGGAATCTGTGTAACAACCTACATTAAAACAGACCTTTCACACGAGCAATGCCCATTTGTTCCCAAACACAATGAATACATGATAAACAAAGAAATCTTGAGTAGAAGATAATTATTTTTGCCACTCCTGTGCAACAGTAGGAGATTTAAAATTGTGAAAATAAGAATCTGTGTCTAAATAAGATGTTACAAATAAGAGTTGCTACAGTACCCTTGTACTCACTGCAATGGTGTCACCAGCAAATTTATCACAAGGAGTAACTAAGGGAGTGATCACACATCTCTATGAAGAGAAGAGCAGCAATTGGCTTTTTTTAGAGTTTTTACCCTATTCCCAGTTTCTCTCAACTTCCAGAGGTGTGTCCTGCATGTGCCTGCATTGAGCACCTTTTAAATCCCTTGCAGTGCTGGACTGAGCTTCACAAAGGAAAAGGGCCAAGCACCAAGCTGCCCACTTCCCATCAAAAGGGAACCAGAAATTTGCAAAAGCAACCCTTCCATTCTGTTAATCGTGTGACAATCTTGGCAAGGGTCCGCAGGGAACAAAGAATCCTGTTCTCTATGAACAGGTAAACGTCAATTTAGCTGGGCCAATTTCCCCAAACAACTGCTTCTACAAACTAAGGGACAATTATACAGCACTAAAGTTAAGGAAAACTCCCCACAGTTTTCAGAGAGTTAAATCCATAACAGACAGTGACTGCTAAGCTTCCAGGAAACTCTGGGACTGATGCACGTAAGCATTTATTAGTTTTGTCTAGATGCCCCCATTCCACATGACTGTGTTTCAATTGCCTCAGGCTCAGCATTTCTTTTGTCAAAACAGTGAGCACAAAGCCAAGCTCTGAGCTGTGACATCTTCTGGCTGGACACAACATCCCAGCCCTGGGGAGGGACAGATCAGGACATCCTGCGAAGGGCTCACCTGCCAAGCCCACAGAAATCCCAGTTCCATTTGGGGAAACATTTCCAGGTGCAGCACTGAGCTAACCCTGGTATGAAGTTTAATAAGTCCAGGTGCTGAGTCCTGCATTTTGGCCACAATAAACCCCTGCAATGTTATAGGCTGGGGACAGAGTGGCTGGACAGTGCCCAGGCAGAAAGGGACCTGGGGGTACTGGTGACAGTGACTGAACATGAGCCAGGGTGTGCCCTGGTGGCCAAGAAGGCCAATGGCCCCTGGCCTGGATCAGGAATGGTGTGGCCAGCAGGAACAGGGAGGTCATTCTGCCCCTGCACTGGGCACTGGTGAGGCCACACCTCGAGTGCTGTGTCCAGTTGTGTCCCCACAGTTCAGGGTGGACATTGAGTGCTGTGACCAGCTCTGGCCCCTCAGTTTAGGATGGACACTGAGTGCTGTGTCCAGCTCTGTCCCTCAGTTTAGGATGGACACTGAGTGCTGTGTCCAGCTCTGTCCCTCAGTTTAGGATGGACATTGAGTGCTGTGTCCAGCTCTGTCCCTCAGTTCAGGATGGACACTCAGTGCTGTGTCCAGCTCTGTCCCTCAGTTCAGGATGGACACTCAGTGCTGTGTCCAGCTCTGTCCCTCAGTTCAGGATGGACACTCAGTGCTGTGTCCAGCTCTGTCCCTCAGTTCAGGATGGACACTCAGTGCTGTGTCCAGCTCTGTCCCTCAGTTCAGGGTGGACGTTGAGACGCTCGAGCGCGTCCAGAGGGGGCAGTGAGGCTGGTGAGGGACTGGGAACACAAACCCTGTGAGGAACGGCTGAGGGAGCTGGGGTTGTTCAGCCTGGAGAAAAGGAGACTCAGGGGTGCCCTCATCACTCTCCACAGCTCCCTGAGAGGTGCCTGTGCTCAGCTGGGGTTGGTTTCTTCCTCCAGGCAGCACTGACTGAACAAGAGGACACAGCCTCAAGCTGCACCAGGGGAGGTATAGGTTGGATATTAGGGAAAAGTTTTTCACTGAAAGAGTGATAAAGTACTGGAATGGTCTGCCCAGGGAGGTGGTGGAGTCACCATCCCTGGATGTGTTTAAGAAAAGCCTGGATGTGGCACTGGGTGCCATGGTTTAGTTGAGGTTAGTGTTGGGTTGGCCTCGGTGATCCCAGAGGTCTCTTCCAACCTAATGATTCTGTGATTCTGGTACTCTGACTCTGAAAGGGAAATGTCTTTCCCACCAGGCTGTGATTTCCATGAAGTGACCCATTTGGTGGCAGTTGCTATAATTTCTCTGGTGCTCACAGAGCCGGAGAGTTCTTCGGATGTGTGCCCTAAGATCTGCATTTATAGAACACCAGCTGGTGCTTCACATTGATCAAGTTCTGCTGCTACCAACATACTACAGGGCCTTCTTTCCCTAAATATAGGAGTGGTAAAATTATCCACAGTGTTATTCATCTATTACACTGAGCTAAATAGTGCTTCCACTGATTTGTGATTTTTGTTATTGTTTTCTTAAAATGTCACAGTATCACATTTTTTCCATTTGAAGAGAGAGTGTGATGACAGCTATAAATAGATCCTCTTGGGCTGCTGCTTCCAGCAGCGTCTGAAATATAAATTCCTAACCAGCAGAAATAGAAATTCCTAAGTGGCAGTTTCAGAATCAAAATTTGTGGAGGGCACGTGACCAAAGCACATGGCCACAATGAAAGCAGTTGGCAGTTCTGTCCCAGACTAGGATGGCCTCGTGGCCAGAAGTCAAAGACATCAAACAGCCAAAGCACTGAGAGAAACGACAACTCTTTACTACAAGGAACACAAAGATGAGTGAGGCATCTTGAGTCCAGAGCTCTTGGTTCTGCACATTTGCTCAGAAAAAATTGAGAAAAAAATACAATGCACAAATATTATCTCTTAAATTCCCAATAATACCCCTCAGGCACTTTTTGCCACACAAAGCAGCAGTCACAGAGTGGGACTGCTGCAAGCGGGAGGAAAACCAAACATCTTGTGCTAGTATGGCCATGATAGATCCATCAGCCAGCCTGCTGATGGGTGATTTAGCTGTACCAGATCCACAAACAGAAGAAATGCAGGAATAGAGACACTTCTGACAAGCTGTAAGAGGCAAGGCTAAAATAAAAGTAGCATAGAAGAAAATGAGTAAGTGGTTCGTTGTTGAAAGGGAATAATACCAACACTGCCATCTCTCCAGGTCCTGACAGGTTCTAAAAGCACCTGAGAACAACAAGCCAAGTGCTAATTCCATGAGGAGGCTCCAGGAATGGATGTAAAGTTATCACAGACATGAAAACACACAGGGAAAACCAGAAAATATTCCTGTGGAGATAATCTAGCAAATGGAAAGGAGAGCAGACAGGGCTGCAGCTGGCAAAAAGCAATCTCTGGACTCTGAGAAGAGGCAGAGGACAAAGAGATCACTCCATGGTGTGAGAGAGCACAGTCACAGGGGCTGCAACACAACACAAGACACGACTTTCCCTTACTGCAAGGGAAATCCTGTCCAATCTGTGACAGGATTAAACACCCTTAGAGTAAAAGATTTAAACTCAGGCAGCTCAAGGTTTGGTTTGGGGATACCCTAAATTATCCTTGTCAGCCTGCCTGTACTGACATGAGATCTGGGTTAGTTCATTACAACGAGTCAGATAATCTTTTCTTGTGGGCAAGAGACTCTAAATTATTTCCTTTACTAACTTTTCAAACAGCACTCTGGGTTTGAAAGCAGCCAAGCTCAAATAGTTTCCAACAGACAGGTTTCCCATGTTGTTTTTATTCTTCTCTCTCTTGACTAATGCTCAAACCTTACAATACACCTGTGAGGAATATCAGTTCTTCATAACACAGTGCCATTATCACAGTGCACAAAACACCCAGGATTATCTGAGATGCTAAATCAATGACTTTAGCCCAACTGGTGATTTAATTACAGCTAAGAAATACTTTATGAGGTTCCTCACAGATGAATAATATTATTCCCATTTTATTCTTTAAAAATCTTTTCGGTGAATTCTGTCTGAGGTACTAAAAACCACATCACTACAGAAGTGCAATGATTTGTGTTTAGATTCTTTTTCCAACATTGATTTTTAAAGGTCAATTTCTGTATTCTCTTTAGGCAAGGAAGGGATTTTTTTGCTCTACAACAAGATACAGCTAGGCTGTAACTGCGTTCCAGGGTTTTCTGGCACTTTACAGATGGGACTAACACAGACCTGTGTTAACATCAGGAGAACAACTTTTCCTGCAATTAACCTTTACCATAAGAACAGCCTGAGTGGATATTCAAGGAGAAACATGTAAGAGATCCACACCTTTGGTACATGTAGAAAAAGCAAGGTTTTATTCACCTGTGACCCTATGGGGTGCCTTTATCAGAAGGAATGTGTATAGATATAGATGATATAGATACAGATTAGATATAGATATAGATAAGATATAGATTAGATATAGATATATAGATATAGATAGATATAGATATAGATATAGATATAGATAGATATAGATGATATAGATATAGATATAGATATAGATATAGATATAGATATAGATTAGATATAGATATAGAAATAGAAATAGATATAGATATAGATAAGATATATAGACGTAGATAAAGATGATATATAGATAATATAGATTTTTGCAGGTAGAAGGTCCCTTCACCTATATTTTCAGAAGGTTAGGAGCCACACTTTTCAGAGTGAAAAATGAAATTCATTACAGCTCTGTGATTTCTGATCAGCAGTCAGTTCTAGCAGTATCACATCACCCCCGCAATATGTCTCAGAAATAACTGTAAAGTTTTGTGCCTCGTTTTGTTGGGTTTTCATCTTGAAAAAACCCAAACATTAAACAGTAAATAATTACAGAATGTTCTCACTTTATACTAGTAAAAATCATGATAATTTGGTATATAACATGATTTCAATGACAGCCACTTCAGTCCTGCTATGTGAAATTGTTTAGTGTTAAGACATTGTAAAAAGCCTTCATTTTTCTGCCTTCAATGCAGAAAATACAAAGTAAAATATGCAGCCATAGTACTTCAGTTCATGAAAAAAGATTCAAGGTGTACACACTTGAACACACCTCACCTAGGAAACACTGAAGTCTGTAATACAATTCAGATGTTTACAGCAGTTTAATCACATCTATGTCTGAAAGTGAGGAAGATTGCAAGGGCTGCTTGCATGTCTGTCACAAAGCCTGGAATAATTCACTTTAAAGTGTGGCTGTTTAAAGTCTCTCTTTTTCTTCCCTAAATGACTGGTTGGAATTCAGTCCTAAGCTCTCCATGACCCCTAACAGCTCCAAAGGCCAGCTGCAGATGGTGCCCCTCGACTTGCTTACACATGAGAGAGTCTGAGGTCAACTTGTATAAACTGCTGGCACATTTAGACCCCCCCGGGACTCCAACTTGTTGTGTGCCAGCTCATCTTAATGATTTAAATTAGTGCAAAGTTCCCCACTTGAATACCAAGGCACAGCTCTCAGGTCCATCTTTCCAGTCAGGGCTGTGCTGTTGTCAGTGTGCTGAGTGCCACTGCAAACTGATCTACCTGAAATTCAGTTCTTTCTTCCCTGAGCTTCAGCCGCCTTTTCTGGGTTTTAAAATTGTAAGCTTGTTACTAAAATCTACTAGGTTAGAAAAGAATAGCATATCTTCAAATTTTATTGGAGGACAAAAAAATGGCTAAAAGTGTTATTTTATATATGTGCCTTTGTCATTCCTGGTTACTCTTTAGATAACAACGATCATGAAAAGATTAAACCAACAATAATCTTCTAGTCTGGTCATCAGGAATGGTTTTGATTCATTGCACATTTACCTCTGTCATTGATTTTCTACTCCCTAGTGAACAAATATCTGGCAACTCCTAAATTTTAGCAAGATAACAAATAGAACAATGAAGATTACCACTGAACAATGCAATTGGTTGCTCTGATTTGTCATGAAATACTCTTCCTTTTTCAGAGAAAACAAAATTCATCCTCACACAGCTGCTTCTCAACACTACCCCATCTTTACATCCAAACCCTGCTGTGAGCTGAGCCTTTAGAAAAGCCCCCAGACCCTGCCCAGACAAAATAAATTCTATGGGCAGCCCAGACCTGGGCACCCCCTAAAATAACTCTAGGGTTTGATTGCACCCAATAGGTGCCAGCAGAACAAACCAGCCCAGCACAGGCATCAGTCAGGGCTGCCTCTACACTCCCTTCCTCAGAGCTGGATTCTCAGGGCATCAAAATGCAAATATAAAATCAAAAATGCAGAAGGAACAGGGGGTTACACAGGAAAGCAAAGAGTGAAATGGAATGATCGAGATTCTGAAAGCAAAGAATCATTCCACAAATGTCCTCTTCTTGAGTAACACCTTTAATCCTCTGGCAGGATGCTGTCCCTGGCCATTGTGTTAGCAAGAAACAAAATATTAAGGGGCAGTCGATTTCCAGTGCCACACTTCCATGGATTCTCTGGTTTCCTTTCCATACTTCCACATGATAACACCCAGAATGAGGCTAGAGAAGAGGTGAGAACAGCCCTGAGAAACCTGGGGAGAACGGCAGGTGCAAGTCTGCCAGGAAACAAGATGAGACAAGCGAGAGAAACCAGAAATATTAAACATTTGTTTCATTCCAAGTAACACAATTTCCTTCAGGAGCAATGTCCTTAATGCATTCCAAAGTGCCACTCGGATCACTTCCAGTCAGACTGATTTAGAATAATGAAAATCACTGCTGTGCCCCTGATTGTTGTACCTGTTTGTGTGTGTGTGGAACTAGAACTGAGCTGCTTTTTTTGTTTGTTTGGTCAGGGCTGCAGCTTTTCATGGAAATAATTATACTACACTGCTACTTCACATAATTCCCCTCCAGGTATAAGCTGGAGAGATAATGTTATTACTTGGGAATAACACTCAGAAGAACTGTACACTCAGGAGGGAAGAGCTGCTTCACTGTGATGAAATAGATAAATTGGCACTTCTCTGGGTGCAATCAGGAGATATGAGACTGAGACTGCATCTATTACCATGGCATCAGAACGCTGTGATATCACCCTTGTAGCAGCCCTCTGATGTAACTCTATCTCTAGATTACAGAGAGAGAGCCAAAATCAAACCTCAAAAGGCAAATACTGCAGCAGGGTTGAAGAAGCTGGAAGAAGACTCAAGTGGAATTTACATACTTGAATCTCAGGATACAAAATTAAAAACCCTATTTGGAGGAAGAAAACCCAAACCCAAACATACTTAGCAATAAAAAAGAAACCAACAGTCACTAGGCCATTAAGCAAATAGTGAGGAACCCCTACTACTTTCTAAATGTTTGCTGCAAGGTTCTCTGGACCTGGAGAAGAGCTGTGCATCAGGTTAGGGGTTTTTTCCCGGTGCTGAACAGACAGGGTTCAATCCCAAACTCTGTGCTGTGATCCAGCCTGGGTTTCCTATGCATGCTGCTGCTTTCTTGAAGAAAAAAGCTCTGAGGGAGTTTTTTGGCTTGCTATGATCCAATCCCTGCAACTGTGGCACCTGTTCCCAGTTTGAGCTTCTCAGCAGCACCCCACACTACAGTATGCCAGCCCTTTTAACTGCTTGGTTTCTGAGTACTGGCTCAATTTATCTAGACACAAAGATATAAAAAATTCGCAGAAAACACAAGCTTTATGAACTGCTTAAGACAGTTAGAACAAAACATAAGGAATTCATTTATAAAAATACAGGGAATGAATTTATTGCAGTGAAATGAAAGGTCAGCTTGCTCCAATTTTAGGGAAAAAAAAGCATAAAAAAAATAAAACCCCACATTTAGCACTGGAAGAATCAAAATGACAAAGGCAAACAGAAAGGCATCGATAACATGTTCATGGTGACAGCTTTCACTCCAGGGACTGTTTGTGTCCTCAACTCCCATCCCATTTGGAATGGGGGACACTGCCCTTCTGCTGCAGGGAGAGGATGCAATCACCACAGCTTTTGGAGGGAGGAGTAAACCCTTGATGCCTGGATGTTAATCCCAGCTGCACAAAACGGGATTTGCAATGGACTGCCAGGCCCCTCTGTGCAGTGGGAATGCTGACTGCCCTGCTCGAACCCAGCCCTTCCCAAGAAAGCACATGCAGGACTTGAGTCTCCCCTTCAGGCTCCAGCTGCCTGAACGCCCTTCTCTGCAGTGACTAATTTTGTTGCTCCAGCTTAGCCTCTTTGAGGATTTAAGTTTCCATGACCTTGCCCAGGTCACACTCTACTTTCCCGCATAGCAAGGAGGAGAGGCTGACACCATAGTAACCCAAATCTCAGCCTGAAACCATGGTAACAGGATCATCTTGCTGCAGGCACGCCACCGGAGGTGCCCAGCACCATTTCAAAATATTCAAATTGAAATAAACTGCTTTCGAGCAAATCAATTCCCTGACCTCAATCCCTACAAATTATTCCAGTGGAGAATTTCAAGGTAGGCTGGAGCTCCCATTGGAACCTTTAAGGGAACATGCCTGTGATTTATCTTGATGCATCAAAGAACGGGTGGTTAGAAAATTCTATCCTAAAATTCCCTTGAAACAGTGGTACAGAAAGACAGAAGGGTCTCCATCTGTTCACCTGTGGATATTCTTAAAAGCCTTTCCTGTGAGTTTCTCCTTTAATATAGAAAAATGCTTCAGAAAGTACCCCTGGTACTGCAGTCTAACCAAAATGGAGAAAAAATAGGGGGAAAAGGCCTTTTTGAACTGACCAGCTCCTTTTATTTTCATCAGCCTTAAGGTTATTTGCAGCCCTAATAAGTGCAAGATTGCTGCTTTCAGTTTCATTAATCTTAAGCTTATTTGTAAAAATAACAAGTCCAAGATTTTCTGACAGAAATGTGATTTCCATGTGATGATTTTCCTTTCAACAACCATAATGCAATTAAGAAGAGAGAAAATGTAGCCCTACTTTTCAAGCTTTCCTGCAGGCTGTCACCAAATTTATGACCTTTACAGCTCCAGTTTGTCTGGCAGGAATAAAACAAGGTGGGGATCACAGTTTGTTGTGTCTCACAGAATCCACCACGTCCTTCCCCCACGGAAAGGTGCAGTGAGATGTGCACACACCAGAAAAGCAGCAAATGGGATGGGGAGAACAACACTGCACAGGACAGAGGTGATGCCATTTGTTCAGATGGAGAGATCATTTGTAAGAACTCAAGGAGATGATTAAATACAAAGGAAGAAACTGTTTAACAATGAAAAAATTTCTACATGAGAAATCATTTTTTTCTACAATTTCTGCAATGAGAGATTCCAGTAAATTAATGGCAGGTTGATTTCATAAGGTATTTTACTGCCTGACTCCCACTGAATTCTTATGGAACAGGCTGCCTGTAGGTGATGGCTTTTCCTAATGATGTCTGCTATAGGTTTTTAAGCCAAAGAGTTTCTTTCAAAAAACTATTAAAAAAACTCCACCTTAATTTAACTGTCAATATTTTATTATCCGCATAAATGTCAAATCCTTTAGCTGACATTACTATTTTATTGGCATGAGTCTACTGACATGCTGTAACACATGTTAATTGTGCATTGCATCATATTTCACTTAATTAATTACGGCCTTTCTTCTTGATGAATGTCCTTGGCTTGTTATATTGTTAGCAAGGGTAAACAGGAGCACACCACTTAACTTCAGACCATTAGTTTAAAAAGTATTTCTTCCATTCTTCCTCTTCATCTTTTTTTTTATGCTAAGTAGCTCTACTGCACACAGCCATATGCAGAATGTAAATTAAATGCACAGAATATTCATCTGTGAAAAAACAATTTGTGTGTAAAATGCCCATTATATAGAGATATATAAGCAGGAAAAGATCATTTCAAATCAAGTCCATTTTTGAGTCCAGAAGTGTGATTTGCCTGTGCAGTTCCTCAATGGCTAAAATACCTGAAAAGCAAAACTTAAGCCTGTTATCTGGGGATTTGGGGCAAATACACTGGCTCAGAAATAAATAAATGAAAGAAAAGCTAATTTTGTTTTTTTCTAACCCTATTTCCTATTTGTCTGAAAAGCACATGGAACAGCCAGCCAGCCAGCCAGTCAATGATATTAAAAAAATTCATTAGGCTGAAGCCAACAGTAATATTATCATCTGATTAACAACAGCCATCAAAACATCATCAATTCAATAAGGTAATGGAAGACCTTATTCCCCTCAGAGATGGCTTCACTTCTATACAAAAAAGCAAAATGAGAAAGTGCCTCTTGAGCTGCACAGTTTGTACTGAGGAGCTGGGATGAGTCTGGATTGTGCCCTTTGGAAATATATGTGTGCACATACATATACACCCCCCAAAACCTTGAATAAAATGCACTTTGAGCTGTCCTTAAAATGAATAAAATTAATAAAATGAATAAAATGTACCTTGAGCTGTCCCTACCCACCTGCAGAGAGTCTCTCTGCCAAGGCACCCATTGCTATGGAAAGCATAAGGGGGCTCTCCTCAGTCTGAAAATGCTTCTCAAAAATATTTGTCTTCCCAGCATTACACATTCATCCCCATTCTAAGGCCTGCTGCAATTCAACTACTTTTACCAGACCTGCCAGCAGTTCTCCAGTCAACAGCAGGAAATTTTTAGGACTATTTTATTCATCCTGTGCTCACAGTGCAGCCCACGCTGCCTGCTCCCTGCTGGTGTCCTGGGGAGCTCATCCCATTAACTCCCCCTGCTCCTGCTGTCCCCGGCACTGACGTGCCTCAGCAGTGTCTGAATACATTGTGCCCCGTATTTGCACACCTATTAGTGGCTAAAAACCTCCCCTCTCTCCAGCTGGAATGACATTATACCCATTTGAGCTCTTTTTACACCAGATTTATTTGCAGGTAAACACAAAACAAACGGGATGATTCTCTGGCAAACAAGGTGTTTGGAGCAGCAGTGAATAGAAATTGCATTCTGACAGGTTAGCTCTCCTGCTTAAGTTCTGAAGCTGCTATTATGGTTGGAAAAACATTTATGCAAACTGCTCAGAAATTTGCCTTGGTCTACTGCCCATCCAATATCTTATTTCTCCAATGGAGTCTCATTTCAGTGTAATCATATTCCCAGTAAAAACTGAATCGTGCAGGAATGGGAGATTCAACACAAGTTCTGCAGTCTAAAATACATGAAAGACTATTAAACCTGGCCATAGGGTTTTTAGGAGGGGGAAGGGAATGTTTACTTGACTATATTTTCAATATATTTTACGTGAAATTTTGATTTTATAGTAAATATCCCTGCTGATCCCTTTGCCACTTCCTTCTGCAGTAAACATGATCTGGTGCAAACATAAGGCTTATTTCAAATCCTAAAAGGTAATTAAAGCTGAGAGAGTCCAGAAAAAAAAAAAAAAAGTCACCAATGGTTCTTCTGTGCCTAAGGGAAGTTTTAATTAAAAGTCACAGGAGAATAATCTGTAAGAAACAAAAATGAGATGGCTGCTGTTAATTTGCCTGGGTCTCAGGCAGATAAACAGTAAATATGCAACAGCTAAAGTTGCTGTGGTTTTGTTGTTCACTTTAACACTTGCTGGGAAAGCTCTGCCCTCGTCTTGTGTCCTGAGCACTCCCTGGCAATGCCAAAGCTCTGGGGCTGCAAATTCCACCTGGGTAACTGGTGGAATTTGGGACCTGCTGAGCCTGGCCCCAGAGCCAGGCATGGGCACCAGGAGTAATTCCTGGGCAGAGACAGGATCTGAGCTCAGCAATCCCTGGGGTGAGACAGGATCCCAGCTCACCAATTCCTGGGGTGAGACAGGATCCCAGCTCAGCAATCCCTGGGGTGAGACAGGATCCCAGCTCAGCAATCCCTGGGGTGAGACAGGATCCCAGCTCACCAATCCCTGGGGTGAGACAGGATCCCAGCTCACCAGTCCCTGGGGTGAGACAGGATCCCAGCTCACCAATTCCCCTGGGGATGAGGAAGGATCCCAGCTCACCAATTCCTGGGGTGAGACAGGATCCCAGCTCAGCAATTCCCAGGGTGAGACAGGATCCCAGCTCAGCAATTCCCAGGGTGAGACAGGATCCCAGCTCACCAATTCCCAGGGTGAGACAGGATCCCAGCTCACCAATCCCTGGGGTGAGACAGGATCCCAGTTCACCAATCCCTGGGGTGAGACAGGATCCCAGCTCACCAATTCCCCTGGGGATGAGGAAGGATCCCAGCTCAGCAATCCCTTGGGTGAGACAGGATCCCAGCTCAGCAATCCCTGGGGTGAGACAGGATCCCAGCTCACCAGTTCCCCTGGAGATGAGGAAGGATCCCAGCTCACCAGTTCCTCTGGCAATGAGGAAGGATCCCAGCTCACCAATTCCCCTGGGGATGAGGAAGGATCCCAGCTCACCAGTTCCTCTGGCAATGAGGAAGGATCCCAGCTCACCAGTTCCCCTGGAGATGAGGAAGGATCCCAGCTCACCAGTTCCTCTGGCAATGAGGAAGGATGCCAGCTCACCCCCACAAGCCTCTGAAGCAGTCCAGGTAATGAAATCTCTTTCCTGAGGATAAAGTGCCTTCAGAGGCTCTGCTCCATCTGTTGGACACAGCTCTGGGTCTCACATGGCACACAGAAAAGCAGCAGGGCACAGCCTTTCTTTGCTCCTTTTCCAAGGAGCAAAAGGAAGTGAAAGGATTCCCCTTTTCCCCCTCGTTGCTGCCTCCAGCTTCTGTAGGGAATCCATCAGTTTGGGATTCTGTGGCTGCAGCAGGTCCCACATGGCCTGTGGGTGAGGATGACAAGGCTGTGCTGGAGGGAGGGGACAGCCTCCCCCTGCCCCATCCCTGGGCACAGGAGGATAACCAGGATACAACTTTATCATTGTGCATCCCACTGCCCACCATGGACATCAGAACAGCAATAAATAACTGTTATCCCTTTCTGCTCCTGGCCTCCAAGAGCCCTGCCAAATGGCAGATCAAGAAACTTGGGGTGTGCCCTTGTTTTGGGAAGAAGGAAGCGTGGTGCACTGTGTGCATACAGAATCACCAAAGCTGCATTCATCTGCTAACAAGATGAGTAACTGCCACAGATTCCATTTCTTTCTTGCATGGGGGAAATTTCATTGCAGGTGAAAAGTGACTATTTGTGATTACTCAGAAATCTTTCCCCAATTTCATTACAACCAATGGACATCACAGATAAAATCTAGTAACACAACCACTTTGGTTTTGGTCACATTAATTTTTGGTACTTTTCTGCATCCATAACAAAGAAAATCACATTGCATTTGGAGTTTTCTTTTTGTTACACAAAATCTCTACTCCCACTTACCTACAGCCCCATTAATTGTATGTTTCAACAGAGTAACTCCCCTTATAAATTCAGACATTTCCAGGTAAAATGAGCAACAAATCAGTTCTTCCTACAGCACACATTGAATTGTGCTGTTATCCTACACACAGCAGGTGCCAATTTTTACAAAATGAGGAAGTGTCACAATTATAAGCAGAATTACTTGTTAAAATTTAAGAAGCAGATAAACAGCAAACAGGAACATTCATTGACCAACAAATGTTGAAAAAAGGAAATGTGTCTGTCTGACGAGACCAGTATAATATTTTTTTGTTCTATGGGCAAGATGCATCTCTTCAAAATGTAATGTTGGGTTAAGAACATTTTTGAAGACTATTATTCTAAGTGTTTCTTAAGCTACCAACATAAGTATTTTTCCTGTGAAACATTTACAAATACTGTAATTAACCAAGTGGCAATGAAAAACAGAGATGCTGCATCCATTTACACTGCTTGGTTGCTGTGTTTAGAGAAACCTGGCAGGGCAGTGAGGAGGCACTGTCTGAACTGTGACTCTCCCCTGGTTTTCTGCCTGCTTGCCCATGGCTCTTGCCTGCCAGCCACAAGGATCTTCCACACGGAAAACTCTGATCTATTTGGTGCAGAACTGATAGAGCCCTGGGGAAACACTGAGAACAAGGCAGGTGTGACTGAGCCAAAAACCTTGCTCCTGTTCTTGTTTGCTGCAATTCCAGCCCAGCTCATGGAGCTACAAACTGCATCCTGAGACCCTGGGAATGGATGGCAGCACAGCCAGGATGGGAAGCTTTGTGCTGTCCTTCTCAGCAGCATTAGCAAATCGTGCCTCCAGTACTGTTACCCGTCATCTCCCACTAGAAACCAGTGACCACGAGTCAATGTAACATCGGTGGAATCATCCCACTTTGCACCTGCCCTACGACAGTGGCCACAAACCTCATCCCTACCCTGCCTCTTCCTCTTGCAGAGCTCCCACTTTATCCTTCAGCTTGAAAGGGAGGCCCCAGCCTGGCAGGGAAATCTCAGAGCCTGTGCAGACACAGGGATTTCCTGAAGTCTCCTCCACCCCTCCCAGGCACATGATCAAAAGCAGGCACATTCATATTGTCCTGCAGCCTCCAGCAGTGCTGTAATGCCCAGGCTAACACTGCACCTTGCTCCCCAGTCTCACGGCCTTTGTCAGCAGTCCCTTCCTAAAATCAGGTCCATCCTCGTGGTTTTTTGGCCCCACTCCTCCTCCTAGAAAGAAAACATTGCTCCTCCAGAGATTTCCAGTCCAGCTCACTTCTGTCCAGAACAGAAGTGATGAAGTTAGAACCCTTCCATCATTTTAATTTTATGAGATCCTGGTTTCTATCTGAAAATTTTAGCCTCAAATTCCACTTTGTTTTGTGCCAGTAAGCTTTATTCTCTTTGCATTGTTAAAGGTGTTGTCCATGCAGTCCACATCCCTGTTTCCAAAACAGTGCATTTCCCTCATCGTAACTATAACATAAAGAGCTAGAAAACAACACTGCTGCAAAAATTGTACTGAATTTGACACTCTGAAACTCATACTCACGCACTGGACATGCCAAAAACTGTTCTTGTAAGACTTGGATAGTTACCAGAGCTAAGTGGTGTAAGGGTAATTTTGGCACAATTTATCTCCATCAGTGTAATGCAGGAGGTGGCACAATGTCACACACCCAAGTCTTACATGTGAAATGACACAGGACTCAATGACATTTTTTATCCTACAGAGGAAACCTCTAAATATCTGTATAAGGGCAAAAGAAGGAGTACAAATCCTCTATGGAATGTTAAGCATCCTCTCTGGAAGGAAATGTGATATTTGCTGGAATTGATGTGAAGAGAAATTGGAGCCAAATACAAGATTTACAGACACAGAAAACAAAATGTACAGAGGAGCAGATTGGCAGTTCCCTCCACTGCCTTTGCCACTGGCTTTCAGGGAATTCTGCAAGAACTTCCTTCGGGATACACAACCCCTATGTGCTTCATTATGGACTGAAGAAGATCCAAGATCTGCAAGGAAACTGTTTTAATTCTCTAGCAGACTGTAAGAGAGCTCTAAAGGACAAACCCCTCCTGAGCTAGGACAGCTCAGCTTAAAACAGTTTTTCAAATACTGGTTTGGATCATTTTTGTGCAGTCAAGTTTGAATAACTCTCCAAGAATTGAGCAGAGTGGGAGGACCTATGTAAATAAAATAACCATATCAATTTTAAATGGCTGCCCATACATTCAGCACACTCAGAAACTCTAAAGCTGCACTCCCCTGTACAGGTGCACATCAGCCAGTTCCCCTTTTGGCCCAGGAGATGGATCCCTTGTGTTGGATTGCTGGATTATACCTTTTATCTGGCCCAGAGACAGGGCTCCTGAGAGGCTTTTTAAAAACTTTTATTCCATTTTCAGTCTCACAAGAAGGGTGAGATGGCACAGATGTTACAATTCACACCATCACAATCAGAAGCCAAACTATTTCCTAATTACAATACATTATAAGCGTTTCTTGGCCTATCAGCTTTTGCCACACAATGCTGCTAATGTCTTAAAGCCAATCATCTAAAAACACCTCTCATATGTCCAACTATCATACATCTTTCATAGTTCTCTTTCTCCAAAATATCTAATCTATTTGCAAGGCCATCATTTGAAACTTGTTTCTAGTTCAATTTCTCTCTCAACAATGTCTGTCCAATTCCATGGCCGTTCTAAGTCAGCACAGTTTATCTCAAGGTTTGCACACAGATGCACAAGACTGTGTGAGCCTTCAGTCAGGCTTTGAGAATCCTCTACAAATCCATTTCCCACACTGGATAAGGAACACACATCCCACAGCTGTAAATGGGTGCCCCAGAGCCGCAGCTCCCCAGGGAAAGGGCAGGGTGAGCAGGGCAGGGTCCCTCCAGTGTCCCCACACTGGCACTCTCAGTGTCCCCACACTGGCACTCTCAATGTCCCCACAGTGGCACTCTCAGTGTCCCCACACCAGCATTCTCTGTGTCCCCACAGTGGCACTCTGTGTCCCCTCACGGGCACTCTCAGTGTCCCCACACTGGAACTCTCTGTGTCCCCACACCGGCACTGTGTGCCCACACTGGCACTCTCTGTTTGCCCACATTGGCACTCTCAATGTCCCCACACCGGCACTGTGTCCCCACACTGGCACTCTCAGTGTCCCCACACTGGCACTCTCTGTGTCCCCACAGTGGCACTCTCAATGTCCCCACACTGGCACTCTCTGTGTCCCCACACTGGCACTCTCAGTGTGCCCACACTGGCACTCTCAATGTCCCCACACTGGCACTCTCAATGTCCCCACACTGGCACTCTCTGTGTCCCCACACTGGCACTCTCTGTGTGCCCACACTGGCACTCTCAATGTCCCCACAGTGGCACTCTCAGTGTCCCCTCACTGGCACTCTGTGTCCCCTCCCATTTGACACTGAGCCCAAGGACTGGGCTGGGCTGGCCAAGCCCCCACCCAGCTGCTGGTCACTGCTCTGTCCCGCATGGGACAGGGGAAGGAGTGGGAAAAACTGGAGAGAAAAATCTCCCAGGCTGAAGCAAAGACAGAGCAATCACCCGCCAGTGACTGTCACACGCTCACCTGGCAGGATCTGACTTCACTTTTTGCCAATTAACGTTAATTATCTCTACCCCTTCTAATCACCACAGGTTACACTCAGTCCCCAAGTGTCTCCTTTCCTCTCTCATGCACACATGCCATTATTACACAGTTTATATTTTTCCTGAAAAGCAAAGAAAAAGACAGATTTCCACTGTTTCACAGCAATACCAAATTTTCTGTGTAACTGTGGGGTTTTTTTGTTCACCCGCTTGTAGCCTGACAGGAACGGGAGAAGTATCTTCAAGCAAAGCAGTTTTAAAAATAAAGAGACAGATTACTCATATCTTTATAGACAGCTCATAATGAATACTCAAAGGAGAATCTGACAGGAGTGCTGAACACACTCCTGAAAACTGGAAAGGCAGAGGAGAAAGAAGGCTTCTGGTCTACCAGAGCTGATACCTTAATTAGGCAATTATAACTATTAAACATTGCCAAAGCTCCAGGCCTAGTTGAATTACAACTGAGAAATCAGTAGAAAAATGGTAAGGGGAAAAGGAAAGCCCTCGGCAGGATTTGTGATAACTCACGAACGGAAGGAAGGGACTATTTCAGAACTAGAGTAGCAGTTAATATAATTCTTTTTACTTTAAAAGCCTCCTAGACCATAGAAAGCCCAAGCTTCTTAACCTGCACTCAGCTATGCAGAAGACAGAAAATTATTAAGCCAGATTTAGAAATGCCTGATGTAGAAGACCCTGACAGGAGGCTGAACACAGAGAAAAGAGGAGGTCGTGGCAGACAGCTCCAACTCCTCTCATATGTTACATATGAGACAAACCAATGGAATGGACAATTTATCCAGAACTCAGAAAAGCATTTGGTAGCAAAGCACAGAGCAGATTGATTCGAAAGGGGGTGAACATGTTTGCAAAGGACTGACAAAACAAATTCCAGCAGATTCAAAGCCAGGAGCAGGCCAGCTGTGGAGTGTGCAGGGGCAGCTGCAGCTCCTGGGAGCTTCCAGCTTCAGATTGTTCTCTAGAGTCCTGACCTTGGCATGCTGTGCTCAGAATTGTTACACCTGCTGATGGCACACACTGTCTGAGGCAACAGAAGCACGGGAGAAGGAGCAAACAATTTCAGAGTGACCTCGATAATTGTGGTTTATAGCCTTATTATATATAGATATTTTATATATAATATATATAATTTTCATATACAATATATAAAAAATTTAAGGTTTATAGCCTTATCCATGGCACACAGGCCATGAGCAGGCACCTCAAAGAATTCCACAGCACTGCAGAGTGATCACAAAGAAAACATGTCAGTTTTCTCCAGAAAAACTGGGGGAAACTGGAATGTGTTGTGCCTGGCACGAAGGATCTTCTTCTAACTCATTACAGAGAAAAATTAAACAAATCGTGGGGTGTTTATAGTGAAAAGTATATAGAAGAGGAAATGATTCTAGAAATGCAAAATGGGATGTCTTTTAAGAGAGTCATAACCAACAAAGTTATTGAGTGACTTCACTGCTTCAATATTGGCTGATAAATCTCTAAAAATAAAATACTTAGATTAAATGGTCAAGAATGCTAATATTTTCAGACATCAAAGATTTGTGAATTCTGTTCAGAAGAGAGAAAATCTCTGGATTCAAAATTGAAATCAGTTGCTACTTTAGCTTCTGTACCATGGATGAATATCAAAACTATTAAATTCCATGCCATTGAATTCTTATTTTCTCAAAAGGTTTCAATTTGGGGTTGATTCTATACTTATCTATAATTTTATGAAAAGAATTTTAATTTTGTCCACATTATTAAGGGATGAGATGAGAGAGAAATGAGACAAAATAGTAGATTCAAATCTTTGGCACCATAACTTAAGGAAAATGATAGAGTTATAGAGTAGATAATTTCTTAGGCTTACTGAAGAGAAAGCAAAAAACTGATGTAAAAAACTTGTGACTAATACAAGGACAAAATAGCAGCTTTTCTGTCGTAGTATAATACATAGAATACCCATCTTTTAAATTGATCCAGCATGAGAATAAATCAGGAACAGAGAATTAAAATGATGCTGAGTGTGGCTCAAGGAGGAAAAAGGTTGGGTTTGGGGATTAAAAAAAAATGCAAGTATATAAACTAATCTGTTTCTCTGGGAGAAGAGGCATGTTTGACAACTCTGGATTTTTATCTTTTCTTATAAGGGTATTACTGCATTTTCCTAATTTTTGTGTAGCAAGACAAAAGGATTTCCTGCCCAAGTATGCCAGGAAACAGCCAGTGAGCTGATCTGAACAGCCTCAGACACAGCCTCTGACCAGAAATTGAGGAATTACAGTCAAAAACATTGTAGGGGATGTTTTGAATTTGTATCTGTTTGTGACTCTGCTGATTTAACTGGTTTTTATGTCCTTACCTTCTCTTGTAAAGCTCAAAGAGATCATTTTGGCAAAACTGTTGCCTAATGACTTTCAAATAGACTTAAAAACATATTTTGATATAAACTATATTGCCAAAGTCAAATATATCAGCTAAGTAAAATTAACCTTCAAGTGATACTTGAATAACAGTAAACCACAAGGGTATGGAAGAGATTAGATATACTGTAGTTTAATTATGTGACAATAATTCACCTCATTAATCTCTTAGGAAACAATAACCACAACAGTTAAATACTGTAATTAACAAACCCTATTTCAAACTTAATTTTAATTTTATACGACTTTGCAATATTACCCAGTGCAATCATAGAAAAGATAAATGAAAAAAAAGGCAAATATTAGTGAGAAGACATCCAAAATGTCCTCACCTCCTCCACCCATGACAGGAAAGGAGCAAGACCAGCACTACTTGAACCTATTTCTGTCCCAATAAGTGGAGGCACAGTGGTTCCAATTCATGTACAAACAATCTCAGATTCTCTCAATTCCCACTGCTGCTAGCTCCAAGCACTCTGTGGACATTCTTGGTTCTCTCTACTATCAACATTCCTAATTCAAACAGCATTCCCTTGGAGCACTGCTGCAGATTTGGGCAGCAGGCTGTAGCTTAACAAAGGTGTTTTAATGTGCATTTAGGGGGTTTTTGCTCTTTTGTTGCATTACACAGCAGTTTCCTAAATTGCATGCAGAAATAAACTTGTCTCTGTTGATGCCTTGGAGTGGCTACCTGGAACTGAGGCTAGACAGGATTGAGAGTAAAAGCAGGTATTTATTAAAGGCCTTCAACAGATACACCTTGGGCTGTCAGAGCCTCCCAGGGGCTGCACCCAGGATGGACAATAGTCACGAATTTTTCACACAATTGTAAATCTGGTCCATTTACACATGAGGAGTTAATCCTCCAATTACAGGTTCAGGTAATGAAGGCATTTAGTCCAAGTTTGACCCCCCCCAATTCACTGTTGTTTACATTTTTCAGGGCCTGAGACAGTGAGGTGTCCTTGATTCCCAGGCCTGGAGAGGAATTGTTTTGTGTGAATAAAAGGGGAGAACAGCAGCTGACAGGCTATGGAGTTTAGAGTTATACACTAAAGCAGGATCTGAAAAATAGAACAGCTAAATCCTAAGGCATCGCTGTCACTGCCCTTGCCAAAAGCCTGAAATCCCCCAAGCCTTCATTAGCCCTTCCCAGTGCCAGGAGTGCTATGGGAGAGGAGCACAGTGATGTTCATGGCTCAAGAGATCCCAGTGTGGGCACAGACCATTCCTGCACAGCTCTGCAATGCTGGGGCAGCTGAGCTTGGGTGTCAGGAGTTCCAGACAAGCACAGTGCAGGAGGAAATCCTGCAGGAAAAACAATGGATTCACAACATGAGCACCTGTAGTAATGCACTCCCCACCCCTGAGTAAGCATTTCTGTATAGGGAAAGAGTTTCAGTTTACCTCTAGACATTTTAGGAAGTTTAACTAGAAAGTTCTGTGCCTTTCTCACTGTAACTGGCTCAGTGCCAGCACAGAGGCATTGACTGGGCTTGGAAAGTGCAGCTCAAAGCCTGGTGCTGATTTCATTGGGCCAGGGGCCAAACAGCCCACCTGAACCATCAAGTACTAAAGAGAGAGCACAAAGGACCAAAAGAGCTTTTTAGGGTGTCTTAGCAAGGTGTCAGAGACTTCTCAGACACCTGTGCTCAGCTTTTCTTTTATTTCTGTAAAGTTCATTATTTTTCATTTATTAAACCTTTTGCTTTTACAAAACACACCTGGAAGAGCAGCCTCGCTAATTATTTTAAGCCATTTCTCTGCAAGGCTGGACCCTTAGAGGTATTGGAGGGATTCCAAAAAGCACCTAAGGGTTGCTGCCTTGGGCCTGCTCAGCAATCACAAATATGACAGAGATGGAAAAGGAGATGGGGACAAATGGAGCCCCTCAGAGCAGCCAGCTGAGCCTGGCACCTGCAGCATTGCCACTCAGGTGCTGCCAGCATCAGAGAGAGTTCTGCAGGAAGTTCCAGGAAAAAGCTCTCAGCTCCATCAACAAACACTACAACACCTGCTTCCTGGGGATCTGGGGTCTGTTTGCAAGGTAAGAAGATTCAGTCTCTTTATTTGATGAGCTCCCAGTCTAAGTCCATAGCAACTGCAGGTATTTTCCATGTGGATTAAGCCAGATACCCCTTAGTCTACAGCTGTAACTCAAAACCTCACTTTCAAATATTTCTTTGTAGATTATATTCCTCATTCAGACGCAATGCAAATAGGAGGGAAAGTGTTTGTCTTGATTACTTTGATTTTAGCTTTTTAACAGGTGTCACGTTTACTCCACAAAACTTCTCTAAAACTACACTTGGATAACTTAGCTTCTGCTTGCTGACCTTTTTTTCTTTATAGCTCTCCAAGGAGAAAAGGAGATATGTTTATAAAATCAGTGAGCAATAAACAAGTTCATGTTCTCATAGAATGAAAAAATAACATCATCTGGAAAGTCATGCTCAAAAATATAAGTGTCTCAGAGAGAATAAAACTCATTCATTTATAACATTTTTCTATTAAAACAATGTAATAACTACTGAAGTTCAAATGATGTATGAGTATCTCCTTGAAGAAGATCTCCTGTACATCTGATAAACCATAAATACTGTAGAATGTACCTCGGGCAGAACAAGCACAGCTTGCCATGATCCTGAAAAATATCCAGGGTGTGTGAGGATGAGTTATGAAGGTGAACAAATTTAATATATCTGCTTGCCTCGTGGACACCCACAATTTGCAATTTAATCATCCAAAAGTTACGGTGTGTTCATAATTGTATTTGATTTTGAAATAAGGCAGTGCTGGTTATGTTAAGCCTAAAAAATAGCCCACCTTTTCAGGTTTATGGTAATTTATAAGGGAAATAGTTACAAACAAGGTGAATGGAAGCATTAGAGCTGCACTGAACAAAAGGACAGTATATTGCAGACAGATTCTTGAATCTACATCACATTTTTATCATTGTCATCTTTTATATCTCCAGATTTATAGACAGAGAAAAACCCCAGTACTGTCATTTTGAGAGGGTGACAGGATTTAATTTTTTTTTTTCTGCAAGCTAAATTTAAGAATATCAAGACTTTCAGAGTGGAAAAAAACATTGCTCAGTCTTGAACCTCTAATAAGCAGAGGCACAGGCTTTATGCCTACAGACCCAGATCCTGGCAAAATTGGATAATATCAGAACCATTATTTTCTATGAAATAGTTTAAAAATCACTGAATTAGGTCTAGCTAGAGAAAGCTAACTTTGTATTTTAGAGGCTTAGACACTTACCTGAATAAAGCACAGCCTGCTAGCTTATTTTTCAGGAAACAATTTCATTGTTTAGAAGAAAAACGAAGCATTTACTTCTAGAAAGATGAGAAGAGATTATACTATAATAATGCAGCCAGGTGCAGAATTTTAGAAATAAAAGACCTTGGTTCAAATCTGTACTTTGAATTAAGCAGAGATTTAAACATGATCCTCTCATTTTATATAAAATAAAAGGAACAGCAGCACCAGCCTCTTTCAGGATCTGGACCTTCAATCAAAATGTTTTTCACACTCTTTGGGCTGAAGAATGAGGAAAATGTAATTTTGGGTAGATTTGAAGCAACCTTTTTTCCACAAGGGGTGACCTCCTGGCAGTGTTCAGGACTGAACAGGCAGCTCCAGAGGGGATGGAGGCTCTGCCTGCACACAGAGCCACATTTTGAAGAGAAGGAGCAACAGGTACAAGTTGCACTGGGAGAGGTTTCACCTTTATGTATGAATTTTTTTCCACAGTGAAAACAAGGAATCTCTGAGACAACCTCCCCATGGATGTGGCAGAATCCCCACCACTGGAGGCTTTCCAAAACATGTCTGGGCAGGGTGCTCAAAGGCTCCTTTTCTCCACAAAAAGTTGGATCAGATGATCTTCCAAGGTCCTTTCCAACCTGGCTTGTTCTATGATTTTTCCCTCAGCAGTTGGGTATTAATAGTAAAGACAGCATTCTCTCAGATGCTGCAATAAAAATAATTTTTAAAAGGGTAACTCTGAAGCCTTCTTGCTCTATTATCAGTGAAGGCTTTAAAAGAAAAAGAAAAAAAACAACACCCACCACTATAACATAAACCCTCCTAATTCCTCCCCAAAAGACAATCACATAACAAGATCTCTAATAAAAAAGGAAAAGATTAATTGGAGAGCTGCCTTGAGAGACCAAATGTTCCAGACCTGACAGTTTTATAATGTAAGTAATTAGGGCAACATTATGAGTTATGTTATCAGAGCCAGCAGCATGATCAGCAATTGTTTGCATTTCGGGCTCTATTCAGGAGTACAGCACACAGAAAGGAGAGCACCAAAAGCAGATGAAACAGATGTTGATGGAGCAGAGCTGACTCCTCAGCTGAACGCTGTTCTCACCCTGTCAGTGCCTTCCATGCATTTATCTTCATTAAAAGAAATGTAATCTTCAATAAAAAGTAAAACAAGTGACTTAGAAGTTGACCCAGAAGAGGCTCCTGCAGGTGTCAGCTTTGTGAAGAGTGAAAATCAAAGATGAGCACAGCAGCAAGGGGTGGGGAATGAACCCAAACTTTGCTCACTTCCACAACCAAGCCTGAGGCACCTTCCTGCTGCTTTCCTGCAGTGATCCTGATTCCAAGGGGGAATTCCAGGGTCCCTCTCTTGGCCCAGGGCTGCACAACAGCTGAGGAGAAAAAAACCCCAAACCCCCAAACTGAGAAAGGAGCCCCCCTGAACTGACAATGCTAAGGCCAAGGGCCCTTTGCTGGATTAAACAGTGATAAAGGGAAAAACCAAAGCTTGAAAAGTAATATCCAAAAAACATGAAAAATTGTAACAAAGGGAGGGTGAGAGAGAGGAGGGTGACAGGTGATGTGTGGGGGATTTGAGTCGGTGTGTGCCAGATGTGACCCCAAGAGCATGGAAACCCCAGCTAAGCAGGAGCCAGAACATGGGGAACATGGGGTGCTGTGCTGGACCCCATAACAAGGACAGGGACAGCTACACTAACAGGGCAAGTGTGTAGGGGAAACAGAAACATTCAGGGAGTAGCTACAGAAGGGGTTAGAAATTAATAGTTCCATAAGAATATTTCAAAATGTCAACTATTGTGGCTTATCTCCAGACTGGCTGATTCTGTCTGAATGCCTAATTCCCTGATTGCCAGTTAATGAATTACATATAATTAAATAAATCAATAAACTGCTTTGGTCATGATTTGATTTAAAGAACACAATTTGATGTTTTCCTCTATTACAGGTGTTTATTCTTCAAATGATCTTCTTGTTTAGCTTTCTTTTCTTCTTATTTCTGTACCTGTTTGAGACTTTAACTGGTGCCATATGTTCAAAGAAATTAACTTCAACTGAAATGAGGTTTTTGTAATCAGTTGTATTTTTGGATTTGTCAAATGAAAGCTTGGCAAACCTCACGGAAAGGATCACAGATGTAGTAAAACATGGGACGCTTATCAAAACCAAAATGATCAATATTACACATCTTCCATCACAAAATGAATATCATTTATCTGGTCACTTATGGCAACTCACGAGAAGTCTCTGCACTCTGATCTAGAATGGTGTAGAGGTTGATCTTTGACTTCTACTAAAACCATAGAAGAGAATATCCAGGTGGGTTTTTTTATACCAGGTGCACAATTTTTTAAATCAAAATACTGTAAAGTGACTTTTGTTTTCAGTGACTCAGGTCCTAAAGAGCTGCTCCACTCCTTGCTTTAATGATGGAAAAAATATCGAGGTAATAAACATCACAACAAAAATAAAGCCTTGTTTTACAGTTGAACAAAGGCTCCGAATAACTGAAACAAAGTAAATAACGTGGCAAAGATTCATCTCAAAGGAGTACTACTGTAAGCACTGAATAATTACAAGTAGCAATGTTTATTAGTATGCAAAGAAGCCAGATCTGTTTTGCTTCCAGAGCAGCACAAAGGATAAAAGTCAAGGAAGCAGCGCACATTATAATATATCACACTCCAAAATTCTCTGTTTGTTTCAGAGAACATCTTTACTCTGGAGGCACAGAGTGCAGAGCTTCTTGCCCAGAATAAAAAGAAAGTCTTTAATTTCTATTTCCAGTGATGCATTGTGCCTTCAGAGCTCGTTCAATTGAAAAAGTACAAAGGTTTCAGTTTACAGAACTTTTGTCAAAATGATTACAGAAGTTGTCATGGAGCAATTTCCAAAACAAACTGTGTTATTTTCCTTTTATGGCCCCATTGACATTTTTAGTTCTTTAGAGATGGTGTAAGTGGTATAAGTTTCTATTTTCACAAGAGTGGCAGTGTTTTCTCTGATAAATAGCAAAAGTTTAAGAAAGTCAAAGGCATCTGTGAGCGTGCTGAAAAGACAACATTTTCAAGTACTTTGTGTTTGTATGTGTAAATGAATATGTGTACAAAAGGAAGAATTGAAGCACCAGAGTGAAGGAAAGATTTTTCAAGTGTTTTCAAGATACTGCTCCTCACATAAGGAATTACAGACAAATTAATTTTTTCCTCTGTTTTTGAATCTTT
Source organism: Acrocephalus scirpaceus scirpaceus (assembly GCA_910950805.1). Classification (NCBI taxonomy): domain Eukaryota; kingdom Metazoa; phylum Chordata; class Aves; order Passeriformes; family Sylviidae; genus Acrocephalus; species Acrocephalus scirpaceus. The sequence continues at coordinate 3,534,922 of OU383786.1, read as the reverse complement.
ACAGACACATATCAGCAAATGACAATAAAAACTACAGAGGGTGCTGTCAGGAACCACACAAAAGGAAAGGTGAACTGTTAAATGAAACCTTCAGAATCATAATGATTCATTCTAGCAGGACATGAAGAAACATAGTCCATCTGAAAAATCACAGCTCTACTTCAAGAATGTACAATTAACAGTTTAAAGAAGCAGATGAACAATTTGCCATTGGGTCATCTTTTAGAAACAGTGTTTAATCAAGACATTACAGATGGAGAGGGGGCTAAGGGTTGGCTATAAATTAGGTGTTCTCCATAACAATAGTGGGAAAAGGGAATGTTTAATAAAATATAGTTGTAGATGTCTCAGAGAAAGTTTGTGAATAGCTGAGCAGATCCCCTCAGCTGCTCTGCGTGCAGTCACACATTAATAGTCAGTGCATCTATCAAAACTACTACCTGCACTACACATGTGTAACCTGTCAGACAAGGGAATCTCAGGGGATACACATCCTGCTGGGCTGCAGAGATGAGTTATTCACCGTCTCTGTAACTTGAAAGGAGCAGAAAAAAGAGAACTTGGAAATTCCATCATACTGAGAGTGTCAGCACCACACCTGAGAGATGTGGTTCTCAAATTAGCCTCTTAAAACAGAAACTGAGGAGATTTCATTTCCCTGGCCAGGTCACCCACGCTATTTTCCCAGTCTGCCTCATTCATCTTCCAGCTTCAGAAAGATGAGTAGACTGAAATAGTTTTCAGTTTCCACACAATTGCACTTTCTTTCATATTTAGACTTGCTTTCACTTGCAATTCAGAGAATCACAGGATGATGTCACTTGCAGGGGACCTCTGGCACTCACGCAGTCCAATCTGCTTTGTGCCCCTTCACTGAGAGCAGGCTGCCCAGGAATGGGCTGGTCCAGTTTGGAGCATTTGAGCACCTGCTATAAGTGCCATTCCTTCTCTCCACCCACACACACACAATCTGTTCCAGTTTCAGGATAAAAATGTCACACACATACAGATACGAATACACACACACACATATTGAGATATATATTTATATACATGGAATTTCACACATTCTGCCTCCTGTCCTTGGACAACCAATGTGCCTGGCACTAAAATCACAGCAGCACTAGCAAGTCCCCCCACTACAAATGGAAGATTTCCACAAGTTTGTACCATTCCCCAGGAGCCACAGGTTGCCACACCTTTAATCATCATTGGTGCTCCTCTGGATGCAAAGGCACAAGAAGCAGGTCTGCAGCACTCCAGTCAGTCTCAGGTGGATGTGTGAGTGAGGATCTGTGTGAGCAGGCTGTGGGAGCTGCACAGCCAGTCCCAGCACTTCCCAGTGCTGAAATCCCCAGGCCAAGCCTGGCTGTGTTTGCAGGCAGGCTCAGTGCCCATGGACAGAGCTGCCCAGCCCCTTCCCTGACACCTCACCCCACACACCCAGCCAGGGCACCCCGGCACATCTACACCTTGAAAAGGGCTTAAATCTGAAAATGCAATGGAACCAAAGAACCCCCAAGAGAGGCAGGGCTGAATCCTGTTATCTGCACCAAAGACACAATGATGAACCAAAAGATAAACTGACAGCCACAAAACATCACTATTTTTTTACAGTATTATTCTAGGAGTTTTAGCTAATATAAATGGCTTGTGTACACACGTATCACTAACTGCAACAAAATAAAACCCAAACCAAACCTGTTCGAAAATCAACCAAGCCAAATTCTTCCCCTTGTGTGCAGATTGATATTGATTCTGTGGGGATTCTGTCATACTTTAGAGCACTCAACAGAGACTATAATTAGCCAGAAGTTTTGCAGGAGACCAGATGATCCGACACAAGTATTTGGCAAAGGACATGCATATGAAGGGGAGGTCTGTATGTGGGAGCTCAAGGTTTTAGAAATAAAAATAACAGAGGCATCAGTAACTTAATGACAAGTAAAAATACTAATAATTAAATGATTTTAATAGTATGTCAAGATGAGGAATAACGGTCTTGGGAAATGAGACCAGGAAATTATTATCCCTCAGGTTTCTTCCACACTTTGTTGTTCGAGTGTGAAACAGACAATATGCAAACTCCTCAGCCATATATTTAGCTTTAACACTATATTAGTGCCAACAACTCCAGAGCCACATCTTCAGGAATATCTTGCCATTCTCACCCTTCTGGATTGAGTAGATGCTGAGAAAGTTTTAAAAAAACAAAAGTTCCAAACTAGATGTGTATGTAGATTTTTTGAGACCCTTAAACAGGCAAGCAGGATGAGAAGTTTACCTCTCTACAGAAATTCCCTAAATTTACATTTATTTTAGGCAAACTCTTTGGATTAAAGCTTCATTATCATCTTCAACATTACACCACAGTGTAAAATAAACTGGTGACCAGTTCCCAGAGCCACAAACTTGGTTGTTAACATGCTGCATGGTTTTTATGTTGGATTTATAAAACATTTTCCTCACAAAATGTTAGAAAAAACCCCAGCCCTGCAGACAGTGGTCCAGCTCTAACAAATGCATAGTTCTGTTTATGAAGACAGGACAGGAACACTCATGTCCCTGTAGACCATGATTTCTGTGGTTAGGGGATTGCAGAAAATTAAATATTTGCAAGTTCAGGAGACAACTTAATGAACAAAAGCCAGAATTAACAGTGGAAGTGACACCATGAACAACCTAAAGGATCAGGACCTCTTTTCATGTTACAATGTCTATTGTCTTCACCATCTGAACAAAAACAGCCTAGTTCTTGGTTTCATTTTCTTTTCTAAAAAACATATTTTAGCAAGCGTTAACTGCATAGCCTTACCAGGAAGGACTTCAACTGCTCCAATTTAAAGCACTATTTAAACAAACAATAACAAGTTTTGGGTGTTGTTGCTGTTTCTGGGGTATATTTAAAATATTCTCAAAATTCACATGCTTTATCAATATAAAGTCTAAAACTCTTACAGTGGGGAGGCAATAGAAAGACTTTTACCCATTTCCTGTCCTTTTTGAGTGGGAGAATACTTGGGACAGAGCAAATCACCATTGTTAATTTACTGATCCAAGCCCACGCAGAGCAAGTGCAGTGGCCAGATCTGTAATGGATTTTCTGGCCTATCGTGGACACCTCTTTTCAGTAGCGTTTAAAAAAAAAAATTCCATCATTTCTGAAACTATTTCGCACTCCCTGGGTTCCTAAAATTTTGGCAATGCCTTTCGAAACAGATAGATTTTCTGTATGCCTTTTTTGAGATTTCTCTGCCAATCCATGACACTATGGAGTTCTGCAGACAGATGCAGCTGTGGATATTCACACTCATGGGTATCCACACAGACAGCACAGCCATCAAAGGCTCTGCTTCAAAATGGGACACTGGATTAGACAATTGACATCAACTTCTTCAACCCTGTAAATCTACAAGCAGCTGCCACTTCTATCCCTTCCTTAGGGATACCCAGGCCAAATCCCAGCTCCTTCAGGAGCTCAGACATCTCCACATGATTTACTGAGCTTTTCCAATTAAATTGACTGCAGTATAGGTGTCTGACAAGAAATCTACTTTAAATATAAATGTACATAACTGAGCTCAAATACAGAAATCACTCACACAAATATATTACAAAGCTAGAAACACAGCAATTAATTTCCTGTGTCCAGTAATTGGATTCTCTTTTGCGCAGATTTTTTATTGCACATATGACAACAGAACGTGCACATTAATATTTTGCATATTTTCACTTGTGCTTCCCACTCTCTCAAAAGCTATTTTGCCATTCTTCACGTTCATGGAGGTTCTTTATCCTTTCTTTTAATTGTCAAAACTCTCAGTAAGTGCAGTGAATTCCTCACCATTATTTTTAACAAGTTTTTTACATCCCATTGAATCAAACAGCTTAAAAGCTTTGGCTTCAACTGCACTTTTTGAACCTCCTGTCCTTATAAATATAGACACTTTTTCTTAATAGGATTTCCAATTTGATGTGCCCTGAGCTGCAATGTCAGAAGGATTACTTAAATTATTGAAATTTAATTCCAAATCATTGTGGGTTTGATCACACAACTGAGGAGGCTTTGCTGTTTATTGTGCAGGGACGAGCCACACGAGCCTTCCTCACATTAGAAAGTTTGGAAAAACAGCCTTTGTAGGGCAAGCCAATTGCACTTTAGTTTTTTTGGCCCTGGGTGTTAATACCATGATTTTTAATATCACAGTTTCACATATTTCTACTCCGGTAGATATTCTGTGGGCCAGGACCAAGCCATTCCTGGGCCTCTAAATGAATGACAAAATAGTCCACAAATTTATCCCATAGCTGGCATCTATCCCACCAGGGAATCAGATCCTCTGGCAAGAATCCTTATGGGTTTGGAAAAGGGTTTTTCTGTGCCCTTTGCAGTAGGCACAAGACAAAAAAAAAACAACAACAACAACAACAATAACAACAACAAACCAACAACCAAAGCAAACAAACCCACAAACAACAAAAACCAAGCCCTGAGCAGGAGGAGCCACAATCCTTGAAGTCTGAGATGGAGAACCACAAGGAGAACATGGTGCATGAGGAATGCATGGCAAAGCATCCAGGAGATGACAGGAGAGATGTTCAATGAGTAAACAGTAAACACCAACAGAAAGTCCAAGGCAGCTGAGCCTTTTAGAAAAGTAAGATTTTCGTCCTGCATAGTCAATGTCATTAAAAAATATTACCCTACAGTCAGTGAATAATAAAATTTGAACTCTCTTCCCCTGTACCCCACCACAGAGTTTCATTCAACACTACCTGCATCAAACCTGTAATGTCTGTTAGAGCTGAAAACTGTTTCCTCAAAAAATAACTCAAAGTTCCTACCTCAAATGTGAATTTTAGTATCTTAATAATCATGAATTTATTTCTTGAGAGAAACTTTTCACATTTCCTTTTTTCAAACATCTCTAGCATCATTCTTTAGAAATTCTGACCTTTCTTTCTGCACAGACAGTGTTTATCTTATGGACTACTTAAAACTGAAATCTTTTTTGGGATCTCTGCATTCCTACAAGACAACTCCACAGAACACCTACATGAGAATAAGGGGTCTGTGGGAACACTGAACAGCTGAAAATTACTCTTTTTCCACCTTTGTTCAGAATTCTCATTTACATTTCAATGAATTGAGATTTGTTTGCCTTCACTGCCTTTTTCTGTTCTGTTTATCCCTTCTGCATTTGTCACCTTTGGTACTGCACTGAGCATTGTGCCCAGTTCTCTGTACTGAGTACATCTACAATGGGAGTGAGTCCAGAGGAGAGGGGCCACCAAGATGTTTACAGGGCTACCAGACAGGAAATATCAAGAATTTGGGTTAGTCAGCCTGAAGTTACAAAATTAAAGGCTTTGGCCTTGCTTTAGCTGTGGTTACATAGAAAGAGGAACCAGATTCTCCTCCAACATGCACAGCAAAAGGCCAAAAAGCAATGGATAACAAGTTCTGATTAATTATCAGGAAAAATTCTCTATATAATTAGGAATAAGTTGCCCAGGAAGTCTGTGGAATGTCTATTCACCGGAGATAATACAAGCTCAGCAGGGCACAATCCTGATCTAACTCTGGAGCTTGAGTAGGATGTCGAACTAGAAGATCTCCCAAGGTCTCCTCCAAGCTAAATAGGTCTATGAAATATCCAAGTAAAACTTCTTATTCATTGATAGAAAAAAGGCACACTGGGTTAGTCCGACCTGGTTTTAAGCATACTGATTTTCAGTTTATTCTTAATGTCTCCCTGGCTCAAGTTCCCACACTTCTCCTTTGGTGGCTGCTCTGTGTTTCACAGGCTCTCCCATCTATCAGATCCCATTCGTTGCAGATTTTTCCAGGCTCAGAGCAATGCTGGTTTTTTCAGGAATCACCAGCTGAGAGCACACCCAGTTTTTCCAGTGGGCTCCCAGATCCATACAAGAGCTTTGGCAGCTCATCACTCCTGCTGAATGCAAAGGCACTCCTGGCCACGCTGGAAGTCACATGTTGGATTTCTCTGATTTCTCCAGAAAAAAACTCTGTCTTTAGCCCTGTAGCACTACTGTGCTGCCTCTTCTGACAGAACATGTCTGCCTTTCCAAACGGGGCTCACCAGGAGGGTTTTGCCGTTGGAGTGCAAACTCGCCGTGCTGGGAAGCTCCCAGCTGCTGCTGCCTGGGCAATGGGGAAATCATCACCTAAGGCAGGGCAAAAACTCAGCAGCAAAAATGTTTTCAACTAAGAAGGAAAATAAGCAAAACATAGGCATTTCCCATGCAATAGGAATTGTGGGCTTTGAGCAGCCCTAAAAGCAGTGTTTTCCTCTGAAAGAAACACAGGGAACAAAGCAAAAGAAGTCAAAACCTTCTGGAACCATCACTGACAGTGACACAGACACACTGACAAACCTAGTGTGTCTTATGCTTTCCCTAAAATTACAGCAGATATGTAAGATTTGAGCTTCTATCAATTTACTTTACACTCTTGGGCAGGTGATTTCCAAATTTCTACTCTCAACCTACTTTTTCTGTACAGTATTCCCTCTTGCACTCTGCATGGGTTCACTGTGGACCACATCTATCCAAAATGTCTTTTTTTGTGCCTTGAAGTTTTCTTTGACTCTTAAGTCTCTCTGATCTCTTGTAGTTAAAGATGAGGTGAGAACCTGGGAGATTCTTCTGAAAGAAGTGAGAACAACATTTTCCCCCTTAACTACCAGCAATTTTCCCAATTTCTGGATTTTATTTCCAAAGTTAAAAGCAAACAAGAAGATTTAAAACAGAACCTTTAAAACTGAACCTAAAATGCTGGAAAAAAAATTTCTATTAAAAAAAAAAGTTTTCAGTGAAGACTGTAACTAGATAGGTCAGATGTGTGAAAAAGCCCTACTCTCCATTTTCATAACGTGTTTCTATCCCAGCATATCTTCATCTAAGCAGACTTTCTTTTTGATCTTTATGTATCAGCAGGGCAGAAAATGGAGGGATTTGATAAATCCATGGCCAATAATGGGGAAAATCACACTTAAAGAACTGGCCATCCAGCAATCTTCTTCCCCAAAGTGAACATTATGACCTAACAGACTGAAATAGTTTTGCAGACAGACAGGAGGAGGCAACTCCAGTGGCACTGAATGTGGCCAGGACTATCTGGAGTCCTAAGTGGTATATCAGCAAATGCAAACTATTTGCTTACCTATTAATCCAAGAGCATCTGAGCCCTGAGTCCTGTGCTGGCTGTAGGGTGAGCGTGGCATTGGGGGCTGCAGCGGTGGCCCTGCCACAAGGGGCTTGGGACAGGGACAGCTGCCCCTCCTGAGGTACTGATTCCTGGGAAGTGACAGGAAATTGGCAGCTGGAGGGAAGTTGAGATGAGATTTCCTTTGGTTTGGCTTTGCTTCTGCACATCACTCTGCTTTTTTGCATTAAACTGCCTTTACTTCAAACCAAGAGTTTTTCATGTTGTTTTCTGCCCCTGTCCTGCCTGGGACAGGGAGTGCGAGAGCAGCCCCCAGCAGCCAGGCTGAGGTCACCCCACCATCAACAGTACTCCAGGCATCCATGGATAATGAACTGTCAATCACTTTTAAAGCCATTAAAGCTACTGGGCATTTCCTAAAGGATGGCTGACTATGCCTGACAGTCCCAGTTTCTCTGAATGTGCCCAGCAATCAAATGGCAAATTGGTAACAGGACAAATCTCACTAAATGCATCGCACTGCAAGAGAAATCTTCCCCATCCCAACACAAAATCTTTCTGTACTGGCAGCAGTTCTTTCAGACAAAACAAATTTGTGAGCCTCCTTTACAAAACTAAAGTTTAATTTCCCTTTTATTTACAGTTGTAATCACCAGTTATGGTATTTCTTCAAACCCACAATGAACTTTCCTTTGTGACAATTCAATATACTAAGCACAAGCCCATCAAGAAATTGTCTCAATGAATATGTCAAAATAATACAATGAGTTTTCTCTCATATTCTGCTGATGGATTTAAGTCCAGTCTTCAGGAAATGGTAATGTTTTTGGAAGATGAATCTACTTATAACACACGATTGAAAAAAATTATTTCTTTGAAAAGAAAGAAATTCAGAAGGGCTGGGTGGAAGATGATATAAACCTAATGAAAGTTTGAAAACATAGCAGGACTGAAGGCAGTGCATCAACTCCTGAATCTCCAATCAAGAAGGTAACATCTTTAATAGCTTTTTAGAGCTTTGCTGCTCAGAGCTATAGTCTTAAGTTATCCAGCTCATGCAGCCACAATCTTCTCCAGTCTCACTTCTTTCCCCAGTGAGAGATTATGAAATCCATTTATCTTCACCCAGTAGAATACTGTAGCTATAGACACAAAATATGCTGCTATCGGGGAAACAAAATGCAGTGGAAAGCCTTCTGATATATTTATTAACTGTTTAGTGTTTCTTTATTAGAGAAATAATATAAACTCAGCTTCTACAAAATCCCCAAGGAATCAACACAGTCTGACTGAAGCGTGTCATTGCAACGAATACTGTAAAAAGTTGACTTTCAGGGAAAGTATACCCATGTCTCAACTTTTTGTGTAACAAAGAGCAATATAAACCCAATCCTGATTCTCTGATAACACACCCCATGTCCACCCTACTCAGTCTGCACCCTCAGAAACAACCAGGAGCCATCAATAAGCTGATCCCAAATTCTTCCAGAGACACAAAGCTGTACCCATACAGGCTACAAATCTTAGAATTACTGCTGCTATTGCAATGCCAGCATCTCCAACTGACACTGACATTCCCCTCAATATTAACATCTTAGTGAAAACTGGGGATCCTGCTCCTGCTGCTTCCCCCCATTTCAGAAGAATAAGCTGGTAACAAGGAAGTACAATGGGCAGGGAAGCAGGAACATGCTGCAACACCACATTGTGAAATAGACACTCACATTTCACCAATCATCCAAGAAACCTGTCTCAAAATAGGCAAGCAAGGAGAAATATCTGAATTGAGGAGTACAGGTGCCTGTGCACAGTTCAGCCACCCTGCTGGGAATCGCTGTCATCTCCCAGGATTCAAACCTTCAAAAACCCAAGCACCAGAATTGCTCAGACACATGGCTGCCAGTCATGCTTTGGGGAAAATGGAATCTTTCCCAGAATCTAACATCAGTTTCAATTTTTACTCTCAATTTTTATTTTTACTCTGTCAATTCAACAACAAACAGAAACAAACTTCCCAAATTTCACATTAGGGCTCAATTCAATTAACAGTAGACTAAAAACTCAGGCTGAAGTCTGAAGTATTCAAGTTACTTTAGTTTTGAGAACCTTTGAATACAGTCTTAGAATTAATTTGCATTACAATAATGTAAACATAAAGACCAAGAGAACAAACCAATCTTTACCAACAGTAGCTGCAGGTTCACAACTGTCAACTTGTAACAACCACAGAAAACCTCATAGCTGGAAAGTACAACATTATATAAGAAAAATAACTTTTTTCAGTACAAAACTCTTGATACTTGAATTACTTACAGCAAAGTCCAGTTTTCAAAAGAAACAGTGCTGTTACTTGTTCTATTCAGGAACTTCCTTTTAAAATACTGGGTTAACTCACAGTTTGAATAATGATTTTTACAAAACTGGGGAAAACTCACAGTCCACAGAAATCTGTTTATTCACCCTCTGACCACCTTTAAGAGCCAAGCAGATACCTGTTTATTACAGCACAATGGCAAAACGTCCAAATCTTTGCATTTAGTATTCAAAAGAAAAAATAGGGAAATAGAATGGAAAGCTCTGAACATTCCTAAAATGCTGAAATGCAAAAATACCTCTATGGAAATGTTTTTCAAAATGCACTTGTAGGAAGGAAATCAGAATGCACAAATTTTTCACCTACAAGAAGGATTTAAGAACCTAGACTAGAAAGCTGTCCATGTGTTTGCTGTGACATTACTGTAAACACGAAAAAAATCAGGTTAAGAAGTCTGCAGTAAAGTACGAAATACAGTTCTAACATTGCTATTTTCCCTTTTGAATTCTGTGTGAGAGGCCATCAGTAAGAAGTTATTATCAACAATGAGATAATTATGACAATCCCTGGAAGCAATAACCTTTTATAAACATCTTGACACCTACAAGAACCCCTTTTCCATGCACAGAGGACTTGGGTGATATCGACAGATGCTGCAGTCAAGCAGAAATTGAGCATTTGTCTCCAAACTCCCATGGATAGGATCTTCCTAAGCAATGCATTTCGGTGTGAATTTGTGTGGTCACATTTGCGGCTGACCTGAGGAGGCACCGGGGACAGAAACTTCAGTGGAGGGCAGAAAAGCTTAATAGATTGAATAGTTGAGATTTCCTCAAAAAGAAGACTTAAGAGCTGGTTTATTTCAAAGCACTACCTGAGTACACATCAAACTTGAAACTTTTCTTGCTAAAATTAAAAACAAACTGTCCCATCAGCATTTTATAATTTTATTTTTTTTTAAATTACATTACTTCAGAGTTCTCTACTTAAAATCATGGTAAAAGTGGAAAGCTCATAATTTAAATGATTTACAACTGTGTTAAAACAAAACCTTTTGAAAGGTACAGAAAGAAAATGTTTGGGTTTTTTATAGCTCTCCATTTTCAAGAAATTTTTATCCTCATTTAGGATCAAAAAGCCAAAACTTGGATAAATTGGTAAACAAATAAATAAATACCCCTCTACACATTTCTGCAACTCTCCACAGATATACACCAGCAGATCTACATCCACATTTTTCTGGGTTACCATGGTTATCTGCTTCCCTTACTTGTTTGAACCAGAAATTGGGAAAAAAAAAAAACACCAAACAAATCACATTTAATCAGAAAAAACACATATTCTACTGCATACTATAATTTCTTCTCCAGCTAAAAGTATCAAGGGCCAAGGGCAGTGGGATTCCCACACCCTGTACAGGTTTGGGATGTCACATTTCCAGGAGGGTCCATGGGCACAGGGATCAACTCTGCTGTGTTTTGGAGCCACGTGGACACAGAGCAGCCCTGCCCATGAAAATGGCTGAGCAGGTATTCCGGAATTCTTGGAGCCCTGAAGGAGGCCAGCAGTGCACAGGTGATGATAAAGCTTCTAATGCATGCAAATTTGCAAGGCACGATGCATTTAATAATCCCTTGTCTGAGCAAGTTGTAAAGAAGCCAGCAGGAGGAATAATTAGTTTACGTTAATAGCTCTTGGTGTGGTTTGTGTAGTGCCAGAGTTAAAAGATTAAATAATCTGGAGAGCTACAGGTAAGACTTCACTCCAGCACTCACATTGTGATTCTCTGCAGACCTGTGAGACCCCAAACACCCGGGTCACTCAACAGAAAGCAAGGAGTGCCAACAGCAAACTAAAGGAACCCAGCAATGAGCCCAGCAGGGGGAAATCTGCTTTGCACAGGCACTGAGTTCACAAGGAGGCAATAATTCCAGAGTGCTTCATGATCATCCTGCATGATGACCACTGATGGATCATCCTCACAAAGTCTTTGAAGTAAAAATATTGATGGCATGGGTGTATCACAGTGTGATACTCCCTGTGTAACTGAATGGAATAATGCAAATTGGTGTCATCCTCATGAGCTTCATGCCCTTTTAATGGCACCTTGAAAACTACAATAAGGACTATTCTGACATGAAAATATGTTTAGCATCTACAACAGCTCTGTTAACTCTTGGTTTCAACTGGCCAGTCTCCATATTTCATTTAAGTCACTTTTAGCTCCACCCTAACACTTTGGAACCAGGAGAAATATTTTCTTCTGATAAATGAAAATTATGAGGAAGCAGAATCCATCTAGAGGTAGAGGGCCCATAGAAATAATTTCAAATCATCCTATACAATCCATCACCTATTTTTGAGCCAGAGTTTTTCAGAACATAGTTCTATTAATAGAAAAACATCTGACTCAAGATAAGTCTTAGTGTGACCATTTATGAGCAAAGTGGTGGATTTAGTTCAGATCACTCAGTTCAAAGCAAGACAAGAACCCAATTCTTATTTCCATTCTCCATGCGGCAGGCTGTGTTTTGCTTTCCATCATGGATCATTCCTGTAAGTGTCATTGTAATAGACACTATTTTCAGAATACAAACATTTAATATCATCGGGCTGAATTAAGGAGGCACAGAGACTAATAGACTTTCTATCATATGGCAACAATTGCAGCAATCAGCAAGTTAAATGGAAACATTCAGAAGCTGCTTCCTAATGAAAACAATATGCTTACAATCTGTTCTGCATTAATCACGCTTACAGAAAGCTGAATTACAGTTTCCTTCCTATGGCAAGTATTGTCTTAATGGGATATAAAGGGGGATCAGTGGAGTGAAAATGAAAGATGTGGGGGGAGGGGTTAGGTAGGTTGCTCTCAAGGAAAAATCATTGTAAAGCATCCACACTAGAAGAGAAATTAATGGTTAGGTAATGTCTCCTGACTTGTCTTTCATTTCCTTTGTCTTGTGTGGAGGAAAAGCAAGTGAGGAAACAGGTGCCAGCACACTGCCAGACTTTCCCAGCTGTGAGGGGTGCTGAGCACACCTTTCTGGCCTGGGCAGGAATCTCCTCAGCAGCTGCATTCAGCTGTACACACACCCCCAGGGGAATACACGGATGTTTTTAGCAGAGGGAAGCACTTCACTCTGCTCCCCTCCTTTTCCAACCGCTGTGCTTTAATGCTTTCCCTGCGCCTGAAGGTGTGAGCAGCAGGGATGTTCAGGGGGCAATGAACCCAGCTAATTAATGATCTCAGGGGAAGGAAAATAAAATCCTTTTGGGGAGAGAAGTTTCAATTCAGTCATGTTTTCTACCTTGTTCTTAAACAGCAGGACTTTTTTTCCTACTCCCTCTGCCCTTCCAGGGTTTGATTCAATTCCCAGTTCCCTGTCCATCTCTGTGACACTCCCCAGGGCACAGCAGTGTACAGGAAGGAAGAACTGCTGGTCACACATCACCACACTGTGTCTCCAGGTGCAGAAGTGTGGCCATCAGCCTGGCAGAGGCACAGCACCAGCCAAGTCTCACCACTGACAGGCCAGGTTGTGACTTCAAGCCCTGGGAGGCATTTGTTAACTTAGGGTGAGCCAGAAATATCCTCCCAGGGGCCTTTGCAGTTGTTATGTTAATGAACCCAAGTTCTGCTCCCCTATTGGTTGTTTATGTTCCATATTTGGTATTGCTTCCAGAATCATCCACCCCCAAGTCTATACATTGTCACTCCTCCCTTGGTTCTTGTTCTGCTCTCATACTCTGTTCAGTTTCTGGGCATCGTCCCTATTTTATTTTTTATTAAAGTGATTTTCCTTTTCAGGCACTCATCGTACCCGCTCCTTTTTCTGTGCTGCATTTGCCTGGAATCAGGGAACCTAAAAAGACCTGTCACAGTCCCCATGCTGTGACAAGTGGTGCCCAAACAGGAACTTGAACCCTGGACCCTCAGATCTGCTCCCTAACACTTTATAAACCCTGACTGCTCATGCAGTGGCACGGGTGTTTACAAATGTGTGAGATCATGTCACAGACCTTATATTTGTTAAGTTTCATTGTAGTGTGGCATTTAATTAATTTTTTACTTTTGCTTATGCAAGGCAGTGCTTAAAGTACCCCACTCATGTATCTGCTGTGTTCCTTCAAAAGGAATATCTCTAATTTTCTAAGGTCTAGAATAAAGAATTTCAAAAAAATCAGGTACATAAGAACAGTAAGAATTGTTGCTGGAATGCTGATCCATGTTGACTTGTGTTCCCACTAAAGTGCCCCTCACACAAAGCTGCAGCAGGTTCAGGTGTACACGCCCCACAGATCTGCCAGCACACAATTCCTTCTCATATTTTGTTCCATGGGAAAGTGTTTATGTCAGTGTTTGTTTCTAGTATTTCTAGGAAAGCCCTGTGTCAGCTTTGCTGGAGCCATCCCTATCCCAGAGGCACTACAGAGTGTCTGTGACATCAGTTTCCTCACAGGTCTCTCACATCCAGAGAAAACCTCTCCTGGGAGAGAGCATTCTCCCAGACTGATGGACCTAAAATGAACAAGGAGCTGCACTTCAGCAGCACCTGTGGCTGAGAAGTGTGGGCCTGATATTTCTGGGTCTGAGAGATTTTTAGCCTGCTGGCAGCTGCTAACTTTTCCCAAGGAAAAACTTCTCAAGAAAATTACTTCTCAAAACAATCTTGGCGAACAACCATCCTTTCTCAAAACAATCTTCCCCAGGTGGTGTTTTGCTGTTTCTCTAGTTTAACCAATGGGATTAGAGAGGTGTTGTTCCTATTCACCAATCCTGTTAAGTCTGTATCAGAACAACTTATAAAAGGTAGTAAGAATTAGACAAAAAAGCTTTTTCCATGCTCTTTGCCTTCTGAAATATTTGGAGTCTTTCAACTTTCTTTTGTGTCCTACAGCAATAGAGGAGCTGCAAGAGAAAGAAGCATTGGTGGGGATGTCATTAACCTCCATCTGCTCGTGGATCCCTTCTGGGTTTCATTAAGACAAATTCCCCAAACTCCAAAGGCACTCACTGAACCCTGAGCAGGGGACAAGACAACCAGAGGATTTCTTGGGTTGGATTTGCTACAAGCAGCAATAAAAACTGGCAACAGCTGTGAAGGTTGAGGGCAGAGCTGGAGTAGTGCTGGGATTACGGAGTTTAACTTCAGCAGAGAAGTAAGGTAGACAGATAAATTTTAGGGATGGGGCAATCTGTAGAGTACCAAATATCACTGCAATCTTCTACAGATGGACAACTGCCAAACAGAAAGGGGAAAGCACTAAAGGATACTCGAGAGTGGGACCATAATGCAAACGTATCCCTGTCTGTGACCAAGCACATTTATATTCCTGGGAAACAGGCTGAATGAATAACCTGCGAGCTCACTTAGAACCTCCCACTTTCAGACGAGGCTAATTTTGAAAAGCTAACATAAACAGAGCTTATTGCATTACATCAATACTAATTTCAACTAGTGCTCCTAAAAGCTTTATGAAATTTTACTCCATACTAGGAAGGATTAAGGTAGAAGAAGGTCCTACTGATTCTGTAACATTTTCTCCATGAAAAATGGTGGATCAGGCAAGAATATCCCACTAGCTGTGGGGAGCAGCAATGTCTAGAAAAATCACCAGTCCTGCCCATGAATGGACAAGAGGCAGACATCAGTGAAACTCATGTTTACAAAATAAAAATTTGCCTAAGTTAATTTTTATTCCTCTGTAAGATGAAAAGTCTTTGGCATAGGGGTCAAGGTTGGACTCATAAAATTTAAGTCAGTAATGTACACTTTGGAAATCTGGTAACTGAGCCTTGTGCACAACAAAAAACTTCAGAGTTCTGGCACGTCCCATGCAGCAGGCATCTGTATTTAAATGTCAAATAACTGAGACCAAATTTCAGCCATAATGAAGTTGTTCAAAGGCTAAACTGTTCTCACTCTTATAATGTCTATATCCTGTCTGGTGTCTGAGCTTAAGTTTTAATTTTCCTAGGAAATCTTCTACCCCCTTTTTCTTCTGGAATGGACATGCTCTCCTTACAGTGGTATTAGAAATACAGTAAGAAATCAAATTAAGATAATTAGATTCAAATGCCTTGTTGTACTACAAGAGGAAAAAAATCAACACTGAAAAACATCTGCACTAAACCATTACCAAATGCCAGATCCCACTGGCATTTTCCAGTGGAATAACTGATTATAAGGGGATTCTGTAGAAGACAAAAAAATTTGAAATGGTAAAGTCCACGATGGCCAAGAAAATATAATTACTTTACTTTTTGTTGTTCACCTTAACACTAAATATATGCAGAAATGAGGATGTGAACTAAATTTGTAGCAGGAGTCTAAGCAAAAGAATTGAAATATGTCTATGATTTGTGTTTCCTTCATCAAACAAACTATTAAAATAGTAACCAGTTCACCAAATACTGCCCTGCACATTTGCTGAAATGGATCATGTGGGGATGAAACAGCAGCATCCTTCTACTACTGGCTGCCCTGAAAGGAACTCTGTTTTCAGGCAAGACTAAGAAAGTTAAGCTTGTAAAAATAGCACTTGAGCAAAATCCCATCTTTCACTGCAAGAGAGCTGCAGGCACAGCATCCCCTGAGGGAAGTGCTGTTGTATTCCTCTGAGAAATGGTTTTTCCCCTCAGAGTCCCCCTGAAGCTTGTGCCATATAGTTGGACCCTTCTTCCCTATCTTACCTACTTCTGACCCTATTGGCTGAAGGCCAATATCCTTCCTTGGCCATAGACTAGCTAAACCCCTGTCTTTCCTGTTTCGTCCTCTTTGCTTCTCACCCTCCTCGCTCCCGGAACACCACATGGGAGAATAAAGCATGGACTGAAGCTGAGGGGTGAGAGCCACCCTTTTTGATATCTTTATTCTGTCTCTATGAAATATATTTCCCTAAAAGCCCTGAGAAACTGAGCTAGCTAGAGCCTTGGGGCTGGCTAGAGGGAAACAATATTTCAAAGTGCACATTGCTGGATTTATTCCCTTCACTGCTCTGTTACAGCCTGGAATTAGCACCTGAAGGCCTAATCTGAAATAAGATCACAATTATTTTATAGAACTTATTATTAAATAATAACTAATCCTTAATCCTTACAGAGTGGTTGGTGCCACAGAGCACTGCTGTTCTCCAAAGGTTTTGCACCAGGGCGACACCTGCAGAGATGAAGCTGAAACCTTGCTGAGGGTTTGGGAAAGAATGGGTGACACGTTCCTGGTTTCCTGTGTTCATCTGGGGAAAAAAATAACAGTTGTAGATGAAGCCAAAGCATGGGACTAAACCAATTTAGCAGCATTAAGGGAAATAGATGTTGCACCTTTGGGGTAGAGCAAGTTGGGAAGCAGCTGACAGAAAAAAAATGTTGAGGTTCTTTGGTTTTTTTGCCATAGGTTAACATGTGGTAATCAAGTACTGTAACTTGAAAGAAAGTTTGTTCTCAGATAAGCTGCAAATTTTTTAGGTACGTTTTTAACATGATGCTTGAAATTGAACTCCAAAACCTGATTTGGCTTCCAGATGAGAAAGTACAACCTAGGTGAAAATGAAAAAATCCAGAATCTTCCCATCCCTTGTACCTCTGCAAATCAACAGCATTTAATGTGTTCCAGGAACCCAGGAAAACCTGGAAAAAACTGGCCCTGCTCATTCCAGTAACTCCTACCAGTCCAGGGCTTGAGTCAGCTCCTCCTGGAGCCTATTGAAATTCATCTCTCTGTTCAAACACCATCAAATTTATGGGAACATCCCACTGCAAGTTCAGGCATGGAAAAGTCAGATTGGTCAAACAGGTGCCAGGGTCACATCAGGACCTGAGCCAGAGACCACTGAAGGCAGACAGCGAGTTCCAAAGGCTTTGAATTTAACACACAGAGAGTTGTTACATCAGGGAATCTGTGGGAAAGTTTGAGGAAAGATCCATTCATCCCTACTGTTAAATAAAATAAACACTGGGAGAAGTAACATTAGCGGACATTTGATTCTGTCGTGATCCAAAGCGAAGTAAATGAAAAAGGCACTTACTTTCAAACCTGTGTTCTTTATCTTGTGACCCTGTTAACAGGAAAAATCTATTTCATGGGTTTGTGCATTTCTAAAATAAATGTTATACTTTAGGTCTTTCATTTAGTATTTTTATAATAGTTACATATATAGCTTATGTCACTTGCCTGTATATCCTCAAAAAAAAATTAAACTAATTAATAAGAATCATTATAATGTTTTGCTTTTGGCAAAAATACTCCTTTTCAACACTGAAATCTTTAGTCTCTGATTAACAGAACATTTTTATCACTATTTTTTAACTAAATTCATCTCCAGTTTATATGAAGTAGATAAACTGGCTACCTTACTTGATTTTAGTGTATTAGCACACAACTTTGGGTTCACTTGGGAATTCTTGTGAAAAATAATGTGTCACTTTTCAGACAAGCACAATAGAATTCATAAAGATTAAAAACTGAAATAGAAGATATACCCTTCTCTTCCATTTTTTGAAGTGTTCTCAAAACCTTTTCTGTCATATTGATGATCCACTTAAACTTTTTCATCTCAATCTGATTACTTTGTTCACACTGCTTCACAGATTAGCCTGAAAAAAGACATTTTAGCCATACTTCTCAGCAAATGCCAAGGGCTCATCTTCATAACATCAGTGCTATGTGATTACTTTACATCATATTTCCACAAGTAGAGGATTATACATCCTGCTGGAAAATCCACTTATTTCACAATTAGCAAAGGGAATTTTTTGGTTGTAGGAACTTACATGCATTTTTATCAGCTGAGCTCACTAAAAAACAGTTGGAAAGAAAAAACGTCCACATTCCTTTCTCCCAGCAGATGTAATTACTCATAAATCTCAGGACAGATGGAACTGTTGTAGAGGCTTGGAAATATTCACAACACTTCCAAAACCATTGCATTTGCTGTTTTGTGATACTGCAAAACAAACAAAAATAGCTTGGTATTCAAGTTCAATCTTCATGTTTATGTTTATCTGTCTATTCTGCCCTCAACACTGCCTGGTTTATTTCTTATTTGGCTTAAAGAATAGGTTTGACTGGGATTAGGACAGCTGTGTTTTCAGCATTGCCAATTGTCTGCAGTTTAAAGTGCTCAGGCTTGATCCTCTATTGTACTCCTGGTCCACCATGAATATTAGGACAGCCAGCTGTCATCACTGCTTGTTAGCACTTTTCTACTCCTATTTCTCTATCTGCCTGCACAGCCTAACACAGCCTCTACTTCTAGTTTAAACCTCTGATGATCAGAGTTATTTCTGTTGCAAATTGAATGGCCAAGGTTTGCTTGTCGAGGCTGGGATGAATAAAGCCCTGAACAAGCCTGAAGATATTTTGCAATGAGGTTCATCCTTCATCCCTATTCACTCAGATGTGCTCCTGCAAACTGGGTGAGGTTTTGTTGGTCTTCACCCCATATCACACATGAGTCCCTTTTAGTTATGGAACATCAGGCTCAAATCATGACACTTTAAAGACACATAAAAATGTGTCACTGTTATAGAACTTGACCTGATCAAAACCAAAACATTTTTTTCATCATTTTCAGGACTTCCTCAGCAATTTTGATCTTGCAAGTTCTTAAGCAACATAAAGAGACTACAGAAACCCAGGAGAGATGGAAGTCTAACGAAAACCTCAGAGTTTAAACTTGCCTGATCCAACCCCTGGCACTTTTAGTGCACCTCCCTGAAATGCTGTCCTTGGCCACCACACCAGAGCTCCTGTCTCACACGTGAGCTCAGGGCATTGATCTGAACAAGGCAGACAGAATCCTGATTTCCTGCATGGTCCCATGTTGCACTGCACAAGGCAGATGTTTTCTGTATAAGGAAAAGGATTCCAGTTTCACCCCAGGACCTGTTAAAGGAAGAACACCAGAAACTTCTTTGCTCCCCTGGCAAATTGGCTCAATGCCAAGACAAAAACTCTTTAGCTGTTCCTCAGAAATGAAGCTATTTTCTATTGGGCTGTCTGCCAAAAACCCCACCTAAATCGTTCAATATTTAAGGAAGAGCAGGAGGCTTCTCGGGGTGTTGGAGCAGGTGCAAAAGGGGCTCCCCTGCACTGTGCACAGTTTTGTTTTGTATTATTTTCTTCTTTACGTAAAACATTTTTGTTTTTACAAGACACTCCTGACTATGGTCTCGCTAACTATTAATAAGCCATTTTTGAGAAGTTGCTGGACAGCCCTCAGAGAGTGTTGGACCCTCGTGGAGCTAAAAACATCTGGCTCAGTGAGAATTCCAGCAGTCCCCTTTCCACTGCTCTCCACATCCTGGCTGGAGCTGTTCCCTATTCCACCAGCGCAGCACTGCCTGTGCAGGGTTTAATTATCCCTCTCCCTCCCATCATTTCACTCTGAGCAACGTTCAGGGTGTTTCCGGTCACATACAAAATCATTTCCCCCGATTTAAAAATAAAATATTAAAAATAAAGCCGCCAAATTCTAAAACCAACCAGTGCTTGGAGAGCTGGCAGTTTCTCTTTAAATATTTCAGTAATGTATTCATTGATTGCAGTATTTCATACCCAAATCTGTGCAATCAGCAGAATTACCGTTACTCATTGCATCACTCACTCTGAATCACAAAATGCTACAGCTATGAAAAGATTAAATTTGTATTGGCTTTTAAGCATTAATACTAAAATAAAGACTTCAGCAATAAACATGTCAGCTAAGTGGCACTGCAGTCCTTTCCACAATCTGAGGGAAAATAAATGCTCACAAAATGTTTTCCATATATTAGAAGATTCATAATTACAGAAATTTCTGTTCATCTGCTTTTATATTAAAACTGACTGTCATGGAAACTTTTTCCAAAGTTTAAGTCTGTTAATTCCATTTCAGTGATAGATGTCAGCACTTTTAACTTACACTTAAGTAAGTTTATTAAGCACTAAAAAAAGAAAAAAGAAATGGAAGTTCTAAGGACATGCTTTCTTTATTTTTTGCTTGTCTGCCTGTAAGAAAATCCTTCTGAGTTACCTGCGTGAGGACTTGCAAATTTTATATTAAAACATTTGTTCAATATTTTAAATCAGTGTTTTAATAATTTGAAATTTGACAGAGAAATATACAGTAAAGGAATTTTAAAATAAAGTTCCTCAAGCAATTTAAGTTATTTATGTATCTTTTGATATGAAAGTACCCAATTATTTCTGAACAACCTGGTACCAGTAAAATATCAGAAATTTAACAGCAGTGCTGGAAATACAAATCTGTACCAAAACCTGAGGTTTGAGGAGGTCGTTCTATCAGCAGCATTTGAATTAAATCTTTCAGATGAGAAGTTACTTTAGAACTTCGGTCAAATACTAAACAAGGACTGTAGCAAAGCTGCGCAAGCACAAGAAATTTTATTCTTTTCATTTCCTTAATGTGGAAAATGCAAACCAAGAATCTTCTCCTATAATAAGATAATTCCCTGGGTTATTTCCTTAAATGTTCCCTGAATTTGATTGTTGATTCTAATCTAACCTTATTTCGACTCCCAACAATCCTTAACTAAAATGTTTACAAGATGGAGAGCATACATTGTTTCTAATTAATTTACAATTACTTAGTTGGAAGTTAATTACATCCTCAGTCAGGACAACCCAGTTCACTACTACCAATTTACCTCAATTATTCAAATGGATTTAATTGATTTTTAATGCATTACTCAAATGCAAACATAGACTGAGCCTGATGTTTTCCTTTTGCAAGAGAGACCCTTAGACTGCTTATGATTTGCATAACTTTGTGAAGACTTTTCTTCATTAAAAATAATGACAATAAATTTTAAATTAACTTGCAGTCAATAAAACACCCTTTTTTCACATTTCAGACTCAAAACCCAGTCTTGCAAACAGCCAAGCACTTCCAGCAAAGGGTGCAACAGTCTCAGAGCACCAGCTTTCCTTCCTAATGATTCTGAACGTTTTCTGGTTTGGTTTTTTTTTGTTTGTTTTGGGGGGTTGGGGTGGGGGGGTTTGGTGGTTTGTTTGGTTTGTTTTTGGGGGGTTTTGGGAGGTTTTTTGTTAGGTGGGGTTTTTAATTTGTCTTTTTTTTGTTGGTTTTTTGGGGGGTTTTTTGGTTGTTGTTGTTGTTTTGGTGGTTGGTTGTTTGGGGGTATTTTGGGGAAAAGGATAGATTTTCCACTGGGGCAAAAGTCCTTGTCTAGGCAATACAAATGTTCTGAGCAGAGTCTTGGTTTGCCATGGGGTTTTACTGACAATTCCTTCCAGCAGCCTGCAGAGCAGATCCCAAAGAACTCCCCAGGAGCTCAGCGTGGTGCAGCTTTAGGTTTCTAACTCTTGGGGAAATAAATAAAGAAATGCTCAGGTGGAACCCAATTCCAATACCCATCTCTGCTGATGACTCAGATAAACCCCATTAAATTCATTCTATTTTATTATGCCAAAATTCTCATTTGCAAATTGAGGATAATTTATGGAGCAGACCGAGATCTTGTGATAAACAGCCCTGAAGAAGAAGCAAGTGCTACTGTTGATGAATTAGCTGTGGCAACACATCCTTTAAAAACAAAAACAAACCCCAAAAAGTCCAAGTGACTCTAGAAACAGTGTTGCATTCCCCAGGATTTGCATAGGCACTTTGATCCAACAAACTCTGCATTTCTTTAGAGGGAACAGAACAGCTTGTCTCCACTCTCTATTGTAATTACCACCAAACTGCGCTGGAAACTTGGCAATTCTGAATTTCATAACACCCATGACTGACGTTCCTAATTAATACTATTGTTTTTCTCCTCTGGCTGAGCTTCCTGAATGCCAACCTCCATAGCATAGTCTGAAAACAGACATTAAAGAAAATAACATCAATGTTAATCTCTAGCACAAATACATTAAATGCCTCAGTAACACACACAGGAAAGGACAGCATTCCTATAAATAATGGATCATTGCAGCCTGATAATCTTTATCCTCCTTCACTAATAAGATGATAATCTTTCTCCTCCTGTGTCCTTGCCTTTGAATTTCAGTGCTGCAGAGGCTGAAGTGCATTACCAGCTCTCCTTCTCATCTGGCTTTGAAATCTGTAAATAAAAGACCCTTCCAAAAGAGGAAAGCAAAAGCAGCCTAATGAAGATACAATGCAGAACGCTCTGCTGCATTAGACTCTGATTAATTCTTTTTATTTTTTGTCATCTGAGTGTAGATCTGAGGCCAGGAGAACTCCTAAAGTTATGTATTTGGTTCATTCTGCCTCGCTGGGGAGACAGCTCTAATGTGCAGCAGAGATCACAGATCTCCAGGGGATCCCAGCCTCCTTCCAGAGACAC
Organism: Acrocephalus scirpaceus scirpaceus; assembly: GCA_910950805.1. Taxonomy (NCBI): domain Eukaryota; kingdom Metazoa; phylum Chordata; class Aves; order Passeriformes; family Sylviidae; genus Acrocephalus; species Acrocephalus scirpaceus. The sequence goes on along the minus strand of OU383786.1, from coordinate 3,512,104 downwards.
AATCAGCATATTCAAAAGCAGCAGCAGCTCCGAGCTGACATCTCTCCACACTTCACTCAGGAGCAGAGCTGGGCTTTATTTCTGCATCGCTCTGTACTGGAGAGGATCTGTAAGAATAGCAACTGTTCCTAATTTCATGGCCAGACATTGTGTGGCAGGAGAAAAATATTTAATACATTAAAAATTCCTCTCATTTGAGAAATGCTAAACTGGCTTTTTACCTTCCATTATTTGAAATAAGATTCTTGATGCAGGTAGAGTGAGAAAAAGAATCATAGAAAGGAAATAAGCAGGATAATGTGAAAAGCAAATTGACTATTAGAGGTGCTCTGAAAACTCTTTTACTTATAAATACTATTGGGATCTGGTCTCCCAAACAGGCCAAAAACCCCACGACATTTAAGTTGAACCCAAAGCATCCTACAAACCTGTGATGTCTCACTTTGGCAGTCCCAAGGCTGAATAAAAGAGAGTCCCTTTGCTGAGGTTGGGATGTAGAAAACAACCTTAACTTGGTGTGCCAAGATCAGTTGGAAATCAGCAAAGCTTTAATTTCCCACAGACTTCCAGTGGTCCAAATACTAACACCTCTAAGCTTTAGGTACAAAACTTAGAATAATTGGTTTTGACAGAGTTAAGCTGAAATAAAATGAAAAACATCACAGTGGTGACTGTACCTTACATATTCCACAAATTCATTACAAATTCACCACACAAAATTTGTGTGTGAAATTTGTGTGTAGAATATTCTACTTCAAATATTTTTGATCAATATGTGGATCAATATTGATCCACATATTGATCAAAATGTGTAGTCAATGCGTTAAATCACCTGTATTTCTTTTCTAAATTGGACAGATCAGCTCTGCCATCACAGACCTCCCAGGAAAAGAAACTTGATGGAACTGTCACACCTGTCTCTGAGAACCCATGATACAAAGAGTTAAATAAACTCCTAGCTACAGTGAACTGGCAAGCACTGTGAATCATTTAAGGAGAGTTAGAGATTCAGTCTAAATGTTGGAATTGTGTATGGAAAGCTCATTGTCTCCTGTTCCTAACTCTGCAGATTGTTCCAAATGTCTCACTTTCATGAGAACCAACAAAGCCCCAAATAGACCACCAAGGCTTGGAAATGCCATTCAGCACTGGCTGCAAGAGTGGGAGCCTGGTGTGCAGCAGCACTCAGAGAACCCAGTGCACGTGTGACTGATTGCAGGGTCTGTTCTGTTGAAGGCTGAGCACAAAATGTGATGGTTGTTTTTTCTTTTTCCATTTTAGCCCATGAAAATGTTAAAGGTATCAATGCCTGTTTACCTATTGAGTTTCAGTAAAACATCACAAATTCCAATGCAGTGAACTTGTCAGTTTAAGTCAATCATGCTTTGTTAAATAGTTGTGATATGCTTTTGACTTATATTTCACTTTTAAATGGGTATCAAAATTGAACTGAAATTTCAAAACAGAATAATTAAATCAACTTGGGGAAAAAATGTGCCAGTTTGAAAATACACAGACTAAAGTAGGTGCTTTCTCGACTTTTAAACTTTAAAGCATTCTGAGTTGGGAGTGTCCCTGTGGCAAGCTCTCTATTGTTTATGGTTTCAAACTGCAGACCGTTATTTCTTGTTAAAATGACTTTACAAAAATTTCTTAACGTGTCCTTTTGCTTCATTTTCAAACCATGTAAGTAGGAAAATGCCAAATGCACTTAAAGTCCAAGTAAGTGCCTTACCCACAACCTTGCAAATATCAAGCAGAGCATCCACCTACAGATCTTGTTTTGAACACTTTTCTTTTTTCACAAGGTCATTCAGTCACCACAACACTCAAAGACCAAAAGCCTCTGCATGTCAGAAGCCTTTATTTTTTCTTGTCTGCTATGTCATCTCCATCAAAGTCTGCAAAGAGCTTGGAAGAGGCTCCAGTCCCTTTGCAGCCCAGCATTTTGTGGTGTGTGGTTTGAGAAAAGCTTTTATCAGGAAAAGTGTCACAAAAAATTTCTTACTGAGCCCCATCAAGTTCTGTGCTCCGCTCTCGATACGTTTCTAGAATACTGAACATTCCCTTGCAAAGCTTTGACAGGCTGGAGCATGTGGCAGTTCTAATGATCTTTGTCTCCCACTCTTCACCTCATGACACGTTTTACCCTCCCACTCCTCTCTGATATCCCACATCCACGGTCCCTGTGCTGTGAATTCCTCTGCAAAGCTCAGTGCAGCTGACAGCAGCCTCTCCTCTCCTCTCCTCCTTGGGGCTGTGCTGTGGGAGATGCACTCCATGGCACAGACAGCCTGTCCCTGCAGACCCCTCTGGTGACCAGAGCACAACAAGACTGACGGGCTGACACTGGGGACAAACACATCTGCTGTCACTGGGTTCTGGAGAAAATGTTTGTAATTCAAAAGTGGTCTTTTTTGATTTGGTTCTGAGACAGACACCAGACCTTGTGCCCCAGATTTTATTGGCTAAAGGACTTCAAGGCAGTGAAAAGCCAAATTAAAAAAAATCAGAACATAATTAAATGATTGAACAAACCATTAACAACAAAAAATATTAAACTACCACTGTTCCAGCATCTGTTCCTTTTACCCTTTCTGCTTTTCTCTGGTCTTCTCCTGGTTTTGTTTTGTCTTTGCATCTAACACTTCTGACATGATTCCTCTTACTCCAGCAAGAATTTTAGTGTATTTATTCAAAGGTATATAAAGTATAGGTTTTTAATTTTTTTAATCTTTTGTTATTTGTCTTCTCTTTAAAAAAGGACGGTGACTGTATTTATGAAAATGCCTGTAGTTGAATGCACAATGTTTTCACTGCTGGTTTGGGAAATGTCCTTCCCAACAGAAGCTGCAGGATTCCAGTGTGTCCTGGATGCCTGGGGAAAAGCTGCAAAACTAAGGGAAAGGATCTCATGTGCAAGGAAGGGAAACTAACCCAGGCCAGTGATTTACCAGAGAAAAGAGATTCAGTAAAATAAGGAACCATTCTGGAAACACAGCAATCCTTCAGGAGAGTTTCAACAATGGATGAAACATAAGAGGAGTAAAAGATCTCAATTTGCAGTGCTGGCTGGAGAGAGAAGAGACCAGGCCCCAGGCAAACCTGTTCTAACTCCAGGAAGAAAACTTACAGTTACATAGATATGGCAAGAGGTTTTTCACTTAAATAACATAATAAGTATCTCCAGCTGATAAAGCGGTATTGAAGAAGAAACACAGCAGAGAAAAGCAAAAGGAATACTTTTTCCCAAGGATTCACAAGAAATAAAACAATCAAGGGAGAAGGAATAGATGAACCTGCAGGAGATGACCAACACACACCTAAATTACAAAGGAGCACTGCCAGGTAACAAAAGAATCCCAGTAAATATCTGAGCTTATTCTTCATGCTTCATGGTGGGGGGAGGGAAGGGAGAGTATAAAATCCTGCTTATTTCCAATTAGAAATCAAGATTTCGAAGGCCAAATCTTTTTCTGAACAAATGTATATAAATCTGTGGTTAATCTGCCTGCCAGACAGACATTTTAACAGCACACTTCCCCAAACAGCAATCATGGCACAGTAACAGGCACCTCTTCTCAGAGACACTGCAGATTACCTCCGAAAACACCAGCAGAAAGCAATGAAGCATGAAATATATGACCCTCCAGGTGAACATTGCCCTATCTCAGAGCCTCGTTTGTAAGCTGAAAATGTACCATATAGGCTTTTTTATGGAGACTAACATTTAAAATGCTAATGCAAATGGCATGCAGGGAAACAGGCACTTTGAACACACAAGGGCATCCTCAAAATGCAGGGACATCACTGCCAGGTCCTTTTGGGAGGTGTGTGATGAACCTGATGGATGTGTTAAACCAGGATCTGTGGCACAAAGTCCTGTTGAGTTTTGCTCAGCTTCGGCCGAACCTTCTGATTTCTTACCTACTGTACTTCAGACATTTCTAGATGAGGTTTGAAGCTGCTTCTTCCCTGCAGAATGCCAGCTTCCATTCTGCTCCCATTTGCCTGGGCTTCAGGTGAGCAACACGTGTGATCAGCCTGGTAACTCTCCTATTGTATGGAATTAATCTAGAGATTAATTCAGATTAATTAATCTCATCATTCTAGAGCTATATCTCAGCCTCATCCACCCTTGCTGGCACTGTTTGCATTCCAGGGTGTAATTTGTGACAATTAACAGCTGCTTGTTTTATCAGCTTGGCTTCAAATAGTTATTTTGAACATGTTCTCTGCATTGTGTGTGTAAAAAAGTAATGAACCCTGGTAAACAATGTATGTTAGCTCTGAGTACAGCAAAGACTTGAGAATACAAGTGTGCTCCACAGTGTGGCAGAGCTTCTGGGACATGGGAGAATATTAAAGTAATAAAACATAACATTACTTAGAGCTGAACATGGTGAAGCTTAACTGTGCTTAACTTTATCAACACTTGATTTGTATCAGATGAAAATAGAACAGCAAATTAATATCAGTTGAATCTAGCACAAGTAAAATTTGAGTGTGTCTTTAAAAGTTTTAGATATAGCAAAATTTAACCTATTCTGACTCCATTATTACAAAAAAGGCAACTGAAAATTTGGTATATAACAGATGTACATAATATAACAGCAACATGGATTTACTGTGGGAATAAGAACACTCCCTTTCTCACATCTAGGGCAGCGATTTGGTGATTTTGTGCTCTCTCATCCCTCATTCCTATTTTAGATACTGAGTGAGTGCCAGCTTTGATAACACAGGCTGATGGTCAGCTGTGAACCACCATCACATTCAACAGGCTCCACTGTGTGACATGGGAGTGAAACACACTCTGCCTGCACAACAGCTGGGCTTGGGGAGGAATTGGGCTTTAAGAGTGATCCATTTAATGAATCCCTTCCCAAGCATCCCTTTGTAAAACTCCCTGAGTCAATCGTGTCGATGGGGATCACTTCTCCTGTGTTCAGCACTACTGAAATCCTTGCTGCCGTGGGAATTCTGCTCCTCCACAGCTGATCACAAGGGCAGTGGTAGTCTGGGTGTCCCTGTTCATGGCAAGAGACTGAAGGGCTCAGTGGTTTCACTACCTTGAGAACCACAAGGAAATGCATTCCAGAATTCAGTACCCCAAACTGGCAGATTAGCTAGAGCTCCTGACTGCCACTTGGAAAAAATAAAACAGTTGGAAAGCCCTAGTTAAGATTCTTCCCCTAACTGATTAAGATCATCATCAAGTGAAATATGACTGCAATCTGTATTCCCTGGTTGCAAGTGACTCACTTGAGCACATTCCATTGCACACAGAGCAGAGAGAAGCCTGAGCTGCTGCACTGCTGCTCGTCAGCTCTTCAAAGGAAAACACACTCAGGTTCCACCTATAGACATCAAACCCAGCTGTTTAAATGGAGTTTGAGGCATTTCTACTGGAAATAGGGCAAGTATATCAGGGGGTCTAAATGCCTGAGGTCTGTTCCCTCTCAGGAGCCTGGCCTGAAAATTTCCCCATTTCTTTTCTTCGTATTTCTCATAGTGCATCATATAAACACACCCTAAAATGGTAGAGCTGCCTTAGAATTAAGGACAAATCTCTGCTCTCTTGCTGATGCATTGCCCAATAACCACAAATGGTTGTTCTTCTATTCATTTCATGCATGGAACCATGCCCAGCTCAGGAGAATGTTGTAAATAATTAAAACTCATAAACCAGAACCCCACATATCCTCAGCCTCTTTCATTCCTCCCCTCCCTCTCCTGTCAGCTGCTGGAACAGATGTCAGTCCCTGACAGATGTTTTCCTGAACCCCTCAATCAGTATCTGCCCACAGGTGAGACACTGCAGAGGTGGCTGCACAAACCCAGACTTTGGAAGCACAAGAGGCTAAAGGAGACCCTGTGGCTCCCCACACATCAGTTTAGCCAATGATTGTTCCTAGCAGGTGACAACTTTATCTGTATTTTTCCTGATAAAATAAAAGAATAAGCCAAAGAACTCCTATTTAAGCAGCCTGTGATAACATATTGAAGAGGGATATAGAACTCAACCCCACAGCAAGGAGAGATCCCTGGAGTGTAAGGAACTGATAGGAACAGTCAGTCTGGCATGAGGCAGCCTTACCTCCTCTCTGCTCCCCAAAATTCCCCATGGACAGCCAGCAGAGAGCCCAGCCCTCCTGCAAGGCTGCCCATGGAATGGTGTGCCCAGGCACAAGGATGTCACAGGGGTGACATAAACCAGCTCAGTAATAAAGACTTTGCCTTGAGGCTTTAGGGAACGTGGCATCACTGGAAGGAACTGAGGTGACAAGTTAATACCAAACCTACACCATTCTGTGGAGCAATAACCCACCTTGTGACCTTGCTCCATTTTAACCTGCCATCACTCCTTAAACTTCTCCATTACTGTAAGATAATGAGAGCAAAAAGCTTTGTATCATTACAACACCAGCTTGAATAAAGCAATGAGGTTTAAAGATTACCCCTCCCAGCATCTGAAAATACAGAGATAATTGAGTCTGATTTTCTTCAAAGCTTTCCACCCCCCTAATGAGGTCTAATGGATTCAACATTGGAGATTTAACAACAGATGCCTTTACAGGAGGTGCCTGCAGTGCACAGGCACAAACAGCACCTGGGAGTCTCTTCCTCAGGAATGCTAAGGGAGGCCTCACTCTGCTCCCTGCAGCAACACCTGCCCTGCTAAAGAAAGAAATAAATTCTCTTGCCTAATATTTACAGCTTGCCCACGCCCTGGCCTCAACTCCAGAGCAGGAGTTTGTTTCTATCCCAGTTACTGATTTCTTCTCTTCCCAGTTTTGGGGTTCAGCTTGCACTGTTTGCTTCAGGTTGGTGGGAAAATCAACCCTTTCTCAATCCAAACCAGCACATCAAGGGATGCCAATCAAAAGTTGGAGTCTCAGCTTAGTGACTGTCAGCACTTACCCATCACTGCTTATTTTCATGGGCTTTAGGAAGAAACAGCTACATGGTGAATTACATGATATGGAGTTTGTTAATAGATGATCTAATAAACTGCACTACACTTAACCAGCTAAAACCTGTAAAATGTATTCTTTGATTCAATAAATATGCTCTAAATCATAGATAATGCTCATATAGATCCTTTAATAAAATATTTTGGCCACTTGAATTATAAATGACACATCCATAAAGTGTTAAATATACTCCACTTTCCTAAAGAAAAATACATCCATGACTCCCCAAATCCATGCAAATGAGAAGACTCTTGCTCAGGCTGCCCAGGAGCAGTGTCTGGGGATGTTTTTGGGGAGCTGTGACAGTGGCACTGGCAGCCCCAGCCCGGGGAGCTGAGCACCATCAATCAGAGCCTGTTTGCTGCAGGAGGCAGTGCAAGGAACAGTGCTAAGCATTTTTCAAAAATGAATAATAACCCAGGTACCTGGCACCTGCGTGTGAGGTGAAGCATTACAAACAAATGAGGAGTAATAGAGCTTACTGGGCATAAAATGTTACTGTTTTATAAAAAAAAGTGCAGAATAAGCAAACTAGAAGTAATCACCCTGAGCACTTACACCAACTAAACAACCTTTAAACTTTCCGAGGTCCTACAAAATAACATGATGGATTAGCATCTGCATGAGGCTATAAAGGGAAATGAGACAGAGATACTTTGAAACAATCCTAGAGTTTTAGTCCTACCTTAGTTCTGTTACTGTTCAAATACTAAAACATTGAGTTAACTATTTTAATGGTCTAGATCTTCCTATTGTGTTCCCTAGGCTTTTAAAGTGCTTGGAGAAATATTATTCAGGCTTTAGGCATTTGCCAGATTAATGTCTGGAGACTGCCAGGCATTTTAAAAAGTAGTGCAAATTAAATATTTCTTTATATTGCACATTATTGAATATACTTTGCTAGAGATCCATCTTGCTAACAGTGCCCCTGCTTAGAACTTTAAAGAGGAAAAAAGGGGGGAAAAAGAGTTTTAAAGGAAGGGCAGGCTGGTACATGTGCAGATGGAAGGTGTGCAGCTGGATACTGCCTTGTTCAGAAAGGTGAGCAGTTACTGCATTTGCTGAGTAAAATGTTGCCAGTTTGCTGAGAGCATCATTGCAGAGAGTTGGAAATCCCATTTTTCCATAGAATTATATTGATTCTGCCCTAGAAACCAAAATTGGACCTGGATTCATCGTTACCAGTTTCTCAATTTTAGCAGACAGCACTTGCTGCTATCATATTTTACAATTTGTTGGTTTGGGGGCTTTTCATCTGCTTTAGCTTCTTGCTAAAGATTCCTGGTCCTGTTTTGTCTTTCCAGAAAGATTCTGCTCATGTGTCCCAATAGATTGAAAGAATTTAGGGTTCCTTCAGTGGAAATACTCTCTATTTACATTATTAACAAGAGGAAATCTCTTGGTCACTAATTCCAGCCACTACATAATAAATTCTACATGGAAAGGAGAAAATTCACAGTATACCTCGACTAGCATCTGAAAAGAAAGATCCTTGGAAAAGTATTTAAATTCCCCTTTAATTTAAATCCAAGGACTTGGATTTTTTCATGGATTTATATTCCATATTCAGACTTAGAAGAAGAGGCAGAGTAAAGAGAGCTTGAGCAAGCAGTATTTGCTCATCTTCCAGAATGCTTGAAGTTCAGAAAGCTGAAAAATCAGAACTTTGGGTAGACAGCCATGCTATATCCTTTCACTTTCATAAATCACAAGCTGTGGGGAAAGGAAAAAAATAAAGACAAACTGATCTTACTTTATTTTGATGTGACAAAGGTGAGAAAACAAAAGTTCTACCATTCCTAGAGGACAAGAAGATTGGGTAAGGCAAGGCAGGTACACATAACAGAACTGGGTCTCCATGTACAACTGACTCGTATCAAAATTGGCTGTCTTATTTCTCCTGAAATTAAAGTTCATTTCTAAATGCTCTTTAAAAAATAATACATTGTCATTCTGTTCTGAGAGAAGTGGGGTATTTAGTAGGCAAATTTACATTTGGCATAGTTTAAATGTTCACATTGAAAGAAGTGAGAGCCTTTGTTTTGAAACACAAAAATATCACTGCAGGAAAAGAGAAAGAGACAGTGAGAACAACTGAGTGATGGACTGAGAGATAAACATTGTGCAGTATTGCTTATCCAGGCAGCCAGCAGCACTAAATAAGGCTCCCAAATACCACTACTGTGGTGATTACCATCCTTTTCCACATTTAAAAATCATTCCTGAAACTCTAAAGTGGATGGATTTCTCCCCACTATAATTAATTCCTCCACATTTAATTGCAGGAAGCTTCAATGCTTTTTCAATCCTGCACTTTCAAAAGCAGTGGTTGGAATCTGCTCCGGGTTCTGTTCTGTGAGGGACCAGTGGCCATTGGTGTGTACAGCTGATGGAGAAGCTGCTCCCAGCCTTCTCTCTCCTCAGCAAACACCTCAGATCTCCCAACAGCATCGGGGGCAATGATGCCTAAGGATTTTAGCTTTTATAGTTTCCATATATTTGTAATCCTGCAGTTCTTTAGTGTATAACTCCAAACTCCACATACAGTGTGAGCTGCTGCTTTCCCATTTAGTCAGACACAACAATTGCTCTCCAGGCCTGGGAATCAAGGAAACCTCAAGGCCCTGAGAAATGTAAACAAAAGTGAGTTGGGGGGAGCAAACTTGGGGTGAATGACTTCATTAGCTGAAGCTGTAATTGGAAGATTAACCCCCGATATGCAAATGGACCAAACTTATGAAAGTGTGAAAATCTGTGGCCCATGGTCCATTTTTGGGTGCAGCCCCTGGGGGGCTTCATCTGCCTGAAATGTACCTGAAGGCCCTTCAGTAAATAAAACTGCTTTTTATTCCCTTAACTTTGTCTGGCCTCTGTTTTTAGGTAGCCCCAAAAGGCATCAGTTTGGGCCAAAGGAGAGCAGCTGGGTTTGAGCTTTAATGAGGCACCACAGAGCAAAGGAGCAGTGAGGGAACCCTTCAGCACGGCTTGCCAGGCCGGCCCAGAGCGCTGGGCTGTGCTGAGGGCGCTGCCTGCAGAGCTCCTGCTGGTCACACACAGCAGTGCCCACTGCAGCCCCCACTGCAGCACCACTGCAGCACCACTGCAGCACCCACTGCAGCCCCCACTGCAGCACCCACTGCAGCCCTCACTGCAGCACCACTGCAGCACCCACTGCAGCACCACTGCAGCACCACTGCAGCACCCACTGCAGCACCCACTGCAGCACCACTGCAGCACCACTGCAGCAGTGCACACACAGCTCCCCCAGGAGCCACCAGAGATGAAGACTAAAAATTGCTGAGGCCGTGTCAGGAATGGCGTGTTTGGTTTGCAGATCTCCCTTTTGCTTTTGTCAAGTTGCTTCTTGACAGGGAGAGAACGGGGCAGCAGTGCCAAGGGTCCCTGCTCAGCAGCTCCAGGCACTCCTTGGCATGAGTCTGCGAGTAATGAAAGGGCCAAATTCTGCCATTTTTGTCCTTTGTGCCTTTAATACACAACACCAACAGCAGCAGCACTGCCACAACCTCTGGCACCACATGAATGTTATGTAGGGAAACAACAGAGAGAAACTACAAGCGGTACAAAGTGGGGGGAAAAAAGGGAAGCTAGCTGAGAGCTCCCACATCTCTAAATAAAAAAAGTTTTGGTGTTATTTATTTATGCATTATTATTTATGCAGAATTGAACAGGCTTGGACTATTTCTGTATTGGCAATATGGCAACTCGACACTTCCCAAAATCAATAATATAAATGTGAATTTTGTTAAAAACAGAAAGCCTCTGGTCATTGTGAGAAGTATCAGTGTATCTTTCTTAGTCTGAAGGTATTGACTTAACACAAGTTCACCAAAAATAACTAAATTCAGAATATAATCATTGCAGCACATCACATCAGCTTTTGCAGTCTCTGCTTGAAGATTACCTCCCTTCATTAACTTTGTTCTCTTACAGCAGAAAATATACAACAGGACCTAAAGCTTGTATTACCAGACTGCTGAAATGTTCTCCTCATTACTAGAACAAGTTTTCTCTTTGTCACTTGTTAAAAGACACAAAATTGACTTTCAGATCCTAACCCACACCCAATTCCCCATGCACAGAATAATATGAGACTAATTTACATCCATACACATACATGCACATAGACTTTCCAGAAATAATCACTTTTTTTTTTGGTGTTGAAACACTGAAAAAGCCCTTGGGGCACCCAGCACTGAATTGGCTACTTGGTGTTATTTACCTTCCTACTTCAGCTTATGTGAACATCCCAACCTAAAAACAAGGGCCACTCTGCCAGGTAACTCTGCCTAAAATGCACAGAGTGAGGGAACTAAATTGAGAAACACATTTCTGAACCTGAGGGTTACTCTGTGCTTTGCCTCCAAGAGTCAGTGCAAGGGAGACCCTCCACTCACAGCACCAAAGGTGCTGCCAGGTGCTCCTCAGTGTCTGACAGGCAGGCACAAACCCCACAGCTCACAGGAGAGGATTCACCCAGAGCCTGGAAAGGATCTCTAGTGCTGCATCTCCAGAATTCCATGTGAGCCATCTCTCTAAAATTAAAGATTACCTCTAGCTGACTTTGCTCTCTGACCTCTGGGGTCCATATCTCAAGTGTTCCAACATCTGCTGGGACTAGAAACTGTCTCAAGGGGAAAAAAACAATAAAAGGAACAAGTTAAAAAAGCAAAGTGTTCTGTGATCTGGGAACTGTCACTGTGCATGACAGGCCTGGCTGCTTAAGCCTGGCAAACAAAGTAAACGTCAGTGTATTCATGGTTGTTAGGAGGGTGTCACAGGAGCTGGCAAGACTGAGGTTGAGAGAAATGACCCTGTCCTTGTGCTCAGAACTTGTGAACCCAAAGGTGTGCCCGGTTTGGGGCCTCACAGTCTGACACAGACACCGGCACAGCAGAGCAGGGCCAGCAGAGCCCATACAGATGTCAGGGACTGCAGCACTGAGGGCTGAGCAGGGACACAACCTGGATGGTTCAGGATGGAACAGGTGGATGATGGAAGCCCTCAGCTCCCTAAAGGCAGATTTTGGGAAAGAGAGCCAGAGTTGGACACAAGGGCACAGCAATAAGAGGTACAGACACAGCCTGGAATACACAGGAACTGCTGACTAGAAAGAAGGAAAACAAATTCAATCAGCAATATGGTCAAACATTGGAAGAGAGGTCCAGACATGCTATAGGAGAGATTCCAAACTCAGCACACATAGAGCAGAGAAAGTGAATAAAAGTATGAATAAGCAAGTGCAAAAAAAATCCTTAAAATGAGCATCTGTGTCTTCTGATAACATTCTGAGTCTTTTAGTGTCTTATTTCATTCTAGAATCAAAACCCAGTTGTGCCAAGCCCCAAAACCAAGATAAGTTCATCACTCTGAAGTGTTTACAAGATGAAGTTACAATGACAACAGATAAAACAGTAAAAAGCAGAGATTAACAATGGAACTGCTCAGAAGAGAGACTCAGCAGCAGCAGCATCACAGCAGCACCATCACAGCACGTCCTACACGCCATAATTAATTCATCGTGGTATCCAAAATTTCAACAATCTTTTCAGCATGTTCAAGTACCTTCAGAGAATGAAGCCTTTGTAAAAGAACGTAATTTCAAATTCAGACTTTAGTGATGACTGAAGACAAAAGCTGAAGGTGCACTGGTTAAAGACCTTTGTCATGGCCTTATTACAATAATAAGGCTGCCAGTGGATGGAAATTAGAGGCATAATTGTCCTCATTGAAAACTGTTCAATTTCTGCAAGCTGGGATTCTCTTTCCCCTGCATGTTCCCTCCTCATATTAAAAAAAAATACCCTCTGTAATCATAAATGCTCCTATTCAAGAGCAAACTCTTTTCTTTCACCACTTTAAACTATTAAATAGCTGCCTATTTTAATATTGCAATGGATTGGAAATCATAGCTTTCTAAAAAGCAAAACACAGTGTCCTAAGAATTACTTTCTCTTCTAAAATGCTGATTTCTTCTAGATAAATAGCATTCTATTCTATGTCATTTTTTTCTAAAGGGAGAAAAGAAACCAAAGAAAACATATTATGCACATAGCTGGACCACAATAACACAAAGATTTACTTTTGGAAAAGCTTGGATTGTTTCCTTACCTTGAACTTTGCCTTTTTGCATTGCTAATTTTGTTAATGGGCTCCATTTGCTCTGAAATTTGCATCATGAGAATAACCAGCCTTATAAGGTCCTCAGTTTGTCTATTGGTTATAAAAGGTTATGTTTGGCATTGGGAAGTAGTGATATGCCTTGAAAAGGTAAAAATTGACCATGCTTCATTAGGATCAGTGGTACAACAATACTTGTCAGTGTCTTTAAAACATGAGGATCTGCACTTACTTTTATTCAATTTAATAATCTTAAAAAAACCCACAAAAACAAACAACAAAAAAACCCCACTAAATGATGTCTCTGATGATTGCTGTGTCTCTCAGGCTAACCACAGTGGCCAGCCAGCCTTGCAGAACTGGAACCGTGACAACCCCAGTGCAGCTCCAGAGTTTTCCACTCCCTTGTGCTCCTCCCAGGATAAGCAGCACACCTGAGCACACAGGGAACAGCTGGGAACTCTCATCTCACATCTGTGGCTGCTGATATTTGCTTCCAGCCCAGCTCCCAGGCTCTGCTCCATCTCTGCATGACCAAGAACACAGAGGAACGATGCTGTCAGCCACACAGCCCCGTTCTTGATGTGTTCACCTTCTGACAAACACAGAAAGAACAAACCCAACCCCCCCGAGCACACACTGTTTAAAATGCACCATTTATAATACAGCTGGGAAGCCTGAGTCCATCTGCCTGTGCCCTTCCCACCCCTGAGGGAGGCACTGCTCTCCCTGCAGCCCCGTGCACCCACCCAGCACTGCAAGCCCAGTGCCTGGAGGGGTGTTGGCATCAAGGTTTTCATTCCAAAATCCCCTGCTAGAGGCTTGCTGTGCCACAGTATTGCTCTTTTCATCCCCTTTTCAAATGAGTCAATTCAAATATTTTGATTTAAAGTAAATGATTTGAAGCTCTTCAGGTAGAAAACACCACAAAATAAAAATTCTCCTTACCCCTTACACACCGTAGTGGTGAATTTTGAATTACTTCAGTAATCTGCTGTAAGACTGGTTCAGCCATCATAAATGAGTGTCTTTTGGGGGACTTGTGGAACCCCAGAGCCTCCTGTCAGAGTTGTTCCAATGATCCCCAACTGCACACCAGGCACTGGGAACAGCACGGGCTCAGAGCCTGAGGAGGGCAAACCCTAACCACAGTCTCACTCTTGATTTATTGGAATAGAAATGTGATAGATAAACAGGACCCATGCAGCATAAAAAGCAGCAAAGCACTTTTTTTTTGGATCATAGGAGACATACAGAACACAAGGCTTGAAATGGAAGGTCTTTGAGAGGGAAAAGAATCTGAGCTGAAGGTTAAATATATGCACAACATGCACTGGGAAAGTCTGTGCCTATTGGACTCAATCCTAAACTTTCAAAGTTCTGAAAAAATACAGAATATTTAAGTGCCCTAGAAAAGCTCTTTAAAAAGATACATATGACCCCCATGCAGTGTCTCTGTGTTATGAAGCAGCATCGTCGCATTCAGAAAAGAAGCTCTTGCATTTGCAATTCTTTGTTTGGCCAAAAAACAAATTCATATTCCTTCTCCCTTGTTACATTTCTGTGATTTCCTCATTGCAAGGAGGAACAATTGGCAGAACTGATGGCACAGAGCATTTAGAGGTTACCCAACACAGCAAAATAAATGCTCTGTAAAATAATCAAGTGTAAGTTCTTACAAATCAAGAGACAAAAATCCTTCCTCCCCCATCCCAATTAATCCAACCTTGAACTGGTATTTCTACGCAAAACTAGACAGGGGAAGCGCCACTGAAAAAAATCTTCCAGCATTTTCCTTCTGTAAGTGGCTCAGACAAGACTGAGAGGGCCACAGAGTAAGTAAAAAGGGGACAGAAGTGGATGAATGAAATGGGCACAAACATACTTCCCTGTCCTCATTATTTCTGCAGCAATTTTTCAAAATGCTGTTGACACCGTAAAAGTCTCCAGGGAGAACATGTTAAGTAAAGAGAGAGCAGCTCCATTTATCATTAAGGAGACAGCAAATTTGCCTACGGAGATTATGCCAACCTGCTAATACAGCTAATAAGGAATTGGTGAAACCAGATCTTGCTACTAGAAGCCAAGGGCAAATTACAGGATTTTACTCAGATTACTGGGGATTTCAGAGTTGTTCGTTCTGAAAATACCTTCTACATTATTACAGCCAAACCCAGGGCTGGACAAACCAAAAAAACATACTAATAACAACATGGGACAGGTAAACATTTTACTTTGAGAAACCTGAGTTCCCCTGTCTAACCCTGGGAAAATAAAGGAAGTTTATAAGGTTTTGTACACAAAGACTGCATGATAGCATAGAGATAGTGTTGCAGCTGAAGTGGAAAAAGATGTTCAAAATCTATGTTTACCTAGGATCTGAGCTCCAGATAACTCACTTCCTTTTTACAGTGCCATTCCTCAGATAACTCGGGAATTAATTAAAACAGAAAACCACAGGGGGATGAAACCAGATAAAAGGGCATCCATATGTGAGAACAGGACCCCTGCAAAGCCACTTCATTTCTATTCCTCACTTTCTATCATTCACAAGGGGAAGAAGGCCAA
The DNA here is from genome assembly GCA_910950805.1 of Acrocephalus scirpaceus scirpaceus. Taxonomy (NCBI): domain Eukaryota; kingdom Metazoa; phylum Chordata; class Aves; order Passeriformes; family Sylviidae; genus Acrocephalus; species Acrocephalus scirpaceus. The sequence continues at coordinate 3,496,421 of OU383786.1, read as the reverse complement.
ATTGAGATGTCCTCATTTTGGCAGAGCACACAAAATCCAGGCCTTTACAAACACAATTTGTAATGCCTTAGTTTGGTTCTGTTGGGTTGCAGCTGCACATAACACTTTTGAAGCTGCAGCAGCCAGACCAAGCAGAGTCTTCGATAACCCAGAGAAGGTTCTGTTACAGAACCATTTCTGTAAAGGAGACACAGGAATTTAGCTACATTCACAGGCTGGGATGTTTATTCCCTTTTCAAAAGCACAAATCCCACCGTTTGCTTTACGAGTCAGTTTTCACCTGCTTTCCATTTATTCTATGCATTTAGGAAGATGTGCTCTGTACACTTCCAGGTATCTCCAGCTGGGACTTCCCACCACAGCTGGTTTGTCTTCTTGTACAGAAGGGTTTGTCTTACAACTCCTACACAAGTGGTAATGGGATGTTTCACCCCGTTCTTTATGCACTGGCCAGCTTCCTAAACAAAGACAATTAATTAATTCCACAGCTTTTCAGAGCGACCTGGGATAATCCTGGCAAATGCCATCTTTTGGATGTGGGTGCTGCAGAGCAGAATAAGCATCTGCTCCACAGCAGGATGGGTTGGGCAGAGCAGCACATGGAAATCAGGTTCACGAGGAAATCAGTCGTGCACCAGCTCAGAAACTGCCGATAACGCACAGATAACACGAGGGTGTGCAGAAAACACTGACACTGTGCTCTGTTTATCAAGCAGAACTTCACCCTGATGCCTGCAGGTCTAGAGAGCAAATACCTCTGCATTAAAACATGCCTTGGATAATCCAGAGTGCTGGGACCAGCATATTAAACACACAAGGGCTCTCCCTCATCAGATTTGGTTGTTAGTTTGGGCTCAAGGACACATGTAACTTTTCCTATGAAAAATATTAATTCCAACTTACTTTTAAAGGGGGGAAATACAAGCATGGAAAGCTGCCTTATCTGGCTTAATGAATGAAGCTGTAGCCTATTCATCTGTCTTATTTTGTTCAGAAAGCATTTCCTAACAGAGGAAAGGGGAAACATTCAGAAAGGCTGAACCCTGAGTAGAAAACAAATTACAAGCCCACTTGAACAAAGTCCACGACCCTAAAGCAGAACAGGTGCATCTTAGGCCCTAGTGAAGTCTTTACAAAGAGCAAATGTTGAAATCACAGCCCTTCTCATACCTCTTCTCACAAGATGAACCTGAGTGAAGAGATGTAGTTTGCCTGTGTATTGATGGCTCGAGTGGGTAGAATTCTGAGATGTAAACACCTCTGAGACTGGATAGTCATTACATGGCTTTGTCATGAAGAATAATTTACTTTTTGTAACCCAAATCACAACCAAAAGGGTCACCTGGTTAATAGGTGTGGAGAGATGACACCCATGGGTCTGTAGGATTCCATGACACACAAGAGCACAGAGGCTTTGTTCTCTAAATTGCTCTACTTGCTTCCAGGTGACCACAAATACCACAAAAATCACCAATCACAACTCCTTTTTGCAATGACCCATCACCACAGTGTGAGCCACAGCAGTTCCTTTAATAGTCTTAATGAGAACTTGGAAGATTTAGTGCCACATTTCCATACACCAAAAAGCACTGGCTGCCCTTGCACAAAGCCCAGTTGCATAGCTGCAACAAATCTCTTTTTTAGCTATAACATATAAAAGCTGTCCAATTTCTATCAAGCAGTAAAAGGCCCCTGGCTACATGCTAGGATAGAGGATATCCAAACATGCACAGCTTCCACCTGAGTTTTAATCAGAGAATGTAGGAAATATGTATGTGACAATGGTTCTGTCCCAGTTCTTTCAAGTGAATAAATGTACTTTTAACTGAGAAGAAGAGAGATGTCAGTTCAGGGCTAAAGGAATTCATAAAGACATGTTTAGGACTCAGGAGGAAGGATAAAAAGACTCCTGAAATTAACATTAACAGCAGGCACACAGTGTAGCCTTAAAATATTTTTAAGGTACTAGAGACATAACACCTGAAGGCTACAATATGTCTTTCACAAATACTTTATCTAATTTAGCATCTGCTGCTGGGGTCATTCACCAGAATCACACACAAAAGGGGCATTTCTCACACTCTGAGGCAGGTAAAGAAAAACGGGGCTTCTGCTCCTCAGAATAAATTTAAATATTCACTGCCAGGGACTGAGGCAGGCACAGCACTGAAATTCCCCCCTCTCCAGTGGAATGTTTCCAATCCTGCTGGGCTACACTTGGCCTTGACCTTGGGCCGTGACAGATCCAGGTCCTGTAGCTGTGCAGACAGCACTCAGAGCAATTCCTGTGAAAAACATCACTGGGAATTTTCTGTGCCTGGGGAAATTCTGGGATTTAAGTGCTCTGTAATGGCACTGTGAGTTTGTGTCCCTTGCCCCTGGGTGACAATTCCCAGAGCAGCCTCTCAGCCCAAAACCCCTTGTCCAGCAGCAGCCCCAGCCCAGCTGATGGGGATAATGCTGCACCTGCTCTACCAGAGGAGGAGAAAAAGAAACTCACTTAAACCCTGACATTAGTTATATGTTGCTACATGGCAAGTTCTTTTCTCTCCATAATTCTATTATAAATATTAAAAAATCCAAAAGAATCAGGTGGCAAATGGGTCAGCTGACCTTCTGTTTTTAAATACAGTGCTGCAAACAATAGATTTCTGCATGTAGTTTGATTTGAGAAAGCAGAAAGCAGGAAATAATAAAAATTGGAAACGGCCTTTTTTTTTTTGTGTATTACCTTTTAAGACTTTTGTCAAAGCATTGACTCTTCTCCCCCAATTAGGGTGTTTCTTATCATTTCATTGGTAAATAAAAATACTGTTTTTTAAATTTAAAAATACCAATTCTATATGCTGTACTAAAAAATCATGAAAACAACATGGTTTGGTTGAAAGAGGAAAAAACTTGTTTTGCCAGCTTAAAAAGATAATTTGACTTTAGTTAACTTTAATTAACTTTTACACCTGCACTCTCCCAATGAGCTGAGGGGGAAGATTAGCCACCGTATATGATGCTAACAGGAGTTCAATTCAATATTTAATATTCACCCCGGTATTCTGTAGGAATTAATTCATTTAATGAGCAAACAGGCATTGTGAATACTAGAATGGATTTTCAATACTTCAGATATTTATGTCAGTGGAGGTAACAGAGAAAATGTTTACTTGTGAGACACTGGGATGTCATTTTTCCCCTGTGTATTTCTCTTCTCTACTGATATTTTCACCTCAAAACTTCCCTCACACTGATCCAGAGTCAAACCACTGCTTGTGGTGCAGCTGGAGTCCATGTGAGCTTCTCTTACTGGGACAAACTCCTTCTCTCCATCGGTAATTCTGGTTTCCAGTCTCATTCCACTGCTCTACACCCCACTCTTCAAAAATCCTCTGTTAATCCTTTGTTGCACTAGCTCTTGGGTTTAAACATTCATTTGGGGGTTAGGTCGATTGTAGGTAATGAATTTCCCAGCAATATTAGAGTTGTGACTCCATTTATCAAAACAAAAAAGTTTCAAACCAGGTATTTCCAGCTCTCTCCTACATTGCAAAAGAACATCACAATCCATTCCTGTTATTTGGGGATTCTTGGATCAGATTTCAATCTCCTTCAAGTCCCAGTTCCTTGCCTTCATGTCAGTGACTCACATTTTGCTGCTGCGCTCATGAAGTGTTTTATTAATGAAGATGGAATAACAAACACCCACACTTTGGCACATCTACTTCAGGCCTCACAGTTTTACTTTTCTCTTTGCTGGTACTTTCACACATTTGTTTTCCATATTTCAGATGCTTGAGGCCTTGATAGCATCATTATAGAACTGTTTAATCAAACCCACAGTTTACTCTGACAATATTTGGCATTAGTAACAGCTATAACTCACCATAAACATTCCACTGGCAACTCACTCGTGGGAGATTTTTCAGTGGCTTTTACATAATCTAAAATCATGTGGCATTAAACAGACACTTTGATACAGACTGTAATTCTGAATTATTCTGCTATGGCTTTTCGTATACATAGAAGAAAAACCAGCAGATTTCTTCCATTGTTGTGTAAAATTTAAAATAAAACAGTGGCAAAAACTGTAGGAGTAAGAAACTTAAATGTTCCCCAAGGAGGGAAAAGCCCCATTCAACTGAGTGATCAAAAGACAGAATTAAAAATATTTCAAATGCCCAGAACTGTGCAGATTCAAAACCTATTTAGAGAAAAACTTAGGAAGAATATTTATTAGAGGTTATTAAAGGCGAAAATGGGAATTTCCAGCCAGCCATTACATCTAGGTCCTAAGCTGGAGAAATTTAGGACCACAATAAAGATCCTTGCACAGCTGCTAGTTCTTAAAGGTTCATAATACCTGTTATAGGCCACACTGGAATAAACATCATGCACAATATTCCCACCAAGTACAAGCACTGTTGTGCTCTTAACAACACTTTCCATCTTACTTAGGCAGGAAATTACTGGCAGTTTTCTTAGGATGTAAATTGGAAAGCACTGATGAGCAACAGGCAGAACCTGCAATTGCTTCAATTACTCTCATAACCCCTTCCTTTTTTAAAAACATCAATATTACAGATTGCTTTGGGGAGCTTATTTCTTCCTGCATTTTTTTAATAGTATTCTGCATTAAATGGATGTTTAGCCATCTCCTCAGAAGCAAATCTATCCCTCAACACAAACACTTCCTTCACAGCTCCCGTGGAACTACACAAACAGCCAAGGGAAGAGATCAATATCACACTATTTTCAGCTGTTTGGTCTTCACCCTTAATGCAGTCACACTGCCAGAATCCCCACGTGTGTTAATTGCAAATTGTTTTAAGTTTTGAACCTCATTTGCATTTATGTTTCAAATGTCCAAACACAGGTGTGTCTATTTAAACAGGTACCCACAAATCTTTATTCTGGGGCTGAGAGATTCCTGCTAAAATGCTCGAAGCAAATGCTTTGACCTTTTCCCAGCAGTGTTCACATGCTTCACATGAAGGATATCCAAGTGCTCTGCGATGTGAGGACGTTTATCCAATCACCCCTTCAGCCATCTCCCCATCTGTACACACTCTCCCGTTTGCAAGGTGCAGTGACAATCAGAGCATTCTGTTCTCTGCTAAGTAAATAAGAAGAGGGTGATTACAGCCATTTGCCAGAGAAAGCCAAGATGTGCTGGACTTTGCTGACTTGAACTCTCAGATGTCAAAATTCTATCCTGTAAAACCCCCTATGATTTGACATTTATACAGACAAGAATATTTTCCTGCACAGTTGTGCTAATACGGCCGAGAGGACACTGTCACTGCACACTGCCACCTAACCCACAATGAAGATTCATTCTGGAACAAAATTAAACTGCCTCAGATGTGATTTTCCCCAGATTTGACTCTCTCCAAGCAAACCACATCTATTACCAGCAAAAAAACACAGACCATTGCACGTTGTAGCTCATTTCAGTCTCCATCAAACTGGTGCTTTCCCACTAAAAGTAAAAAAAAAAGAATCCCAACAATAAACCCCAGACATTTTATGAACCTGATATTTTTAAGCAGCAATTTAAAAAATAATATCTTTCTTTCAATAATGAGCAGGAAAAATCATACAAATACCCACAAGTTTGAATGAATCTAGGTTGTTTTAAAAATCAAAAATTTAAATGTTCTATATTCCAAAAAGCTTCTCTTCTACCATTATTACATCTGTTTCTCTGCCAGGTGAGAGCACTACTGCACCAAATTCAGCAAAAACACATTTCAGGCTTAGCAGGGAGCCTGGGTGAGCTGTCAGTGGCAATGTCTGCATCTGCCCTGGCACAGCAAACCCAGAGCCAAGGCACTGAGTACAGGGCACCAATTTTGTTAGATTATCCTTTTATCTGATCCAGAGATGGGGCTCCTGAGAGGTGTTTTAAAGACTTTTATTCCATTTTCAGTCTCACAAGAAGGGTGAGACGGTGCAGAAGTTACAATTCATGCCATCACAATCAGAAGCCAAACTATTTCCTAATTACAATCCATTATAAGCATTTCTTGGCCTATCAGCTTTTGCCACACAGTACTGCTAATGCCTTTTAAACTTGTTTGGTTAAAATACCAAATTTAGGTATTTGGTTACCTAAATATTTTTAGGTATATTCACCTGAAAATACCCCCCATGAGTCTTACTACAACACATCTTTCATAGTTCTAGTTCTCCAAAATATCTAGCCTATTTGCAAGGCCATCATTTGAAACCTGTTTCTAGTTCAATTTCTCTCTCAACAATGTCTGTCCAATTCCATGGCCATTCTCAGTCAGCACAGTTTATCTCAAGGTTTGCACACAGATGCACAAGACTGTGTGAGCCTTCAGTCAGGCTTTGAGAATCCTCTACAAATCCATTTCCCACACTGGTCCCACATTCAACACACACAAGTTCAGTGCAGTGCAAACGTTTTTCAGAAAAAACCCAACTTCTGAGCGCCGTGGCAGCGCTTGGGTTTGTGCTCTGCAGGGCACCCAAGGGAGGGCGCGGCTCTCCGTGCACAGTGCGCTGCCGGTGTCACTAGATGGCATCTCGGCATCGCGCTCTGCGCTCGGAGCGCATCACCGCCGGCATCTCCGGCACCCCAGCCTCGGCCAGCGTCCTGCTGAGAGCTCAGCTCAGCACACACTGAAAGTCCTGCCTTGTTCCTTACAGGAATCTTTCCTGTACCTCTGAGGGTGATTAGCATCTCACAGAAAATGGCTTAAATAATTAGCCAGACAGCATGGTGGAGTGTGTCTTGAAAAATCAAAATGGTTTAATAAAAGAAAGAAAATAATACAAATCAATGAACAAAGCCGAACAAAGTATAGGGACAGGTCCCGTATAGTTGCTACAAACACCTCGAGAATGCGTGGAGCACACCTTTGTTCTCTCTGTTTTCTAGTTAATGGCTGAGGATGCTCCTGTCGGCAAACTGCCAGGAGAAAGAGGCACAGGCTTTGACAAGGTCCAACAGGTGCTTCTCTCTTGGCACTCAGCCAATTACTATGAGAAGAACATGGAAGGTTCTAGCTAAAACTCCTGAAATGTCTAGAGGTAAACTGAAACTCTTTTCCTTATTTAGAAATGCCTACTGAGGTGTGGGAGTGCCTTCCTACAGTTCCTGATGCCCCGCACCCCATCCTCGTGGAATTCAGATCCATCCCCATAAACTGGCCCCTAACACACATCACACTGCATTTGTCCAGTCCTGCTACTGAGAGGGACCACTGGCAGGGGTAACTGTCTAATTTATATCCCTCAGCCTGATATATCAATTCTGATTCTCATCACAATTCTCAAAAGTTGTTACTGCTGGATTCTAGAAGCAGGTTTTCTAGTTTGGTGTTTATTTTGCTTGGTTTTGTTTCCTTTTGATATATAAATTTTGATTCTCATCACAATTCTCAAAAGTTTTTATTGCTGGATGCTAGAAGCAGGTTTTCTAGTTTGCTTGCTTGGTTTTGTTTGCTTTTTAAATCCTGGATATTAGTACTTTACAAACACTGCTATTATGGGTAGAATGCAAAAGAAAACCACAATAAAATTATATTAACTGAACTATAAATACTTTTCATATTAATGATGCATTGATTTACTTGCCTTTAAAACTGCTAAAAGCATCAAAATGAATGGGATGGGATTCCCACTCCACAGCTAAACAGACCTGGTCTGATGGGCAGCTATACAATGGTTAAGAGTCTTGCTGTGCAAACATTTATGCAAATCAATAATTATATTCATTTATTTCCCCAATAGCACATTTTCACAAATCCTGACTGGAAACTAAGATTCAAAGGCAAAGCAGGGCAAAATGATCACTTCCCATTTAGTTTCAGTTGGATGATGTAAGCAGGAATTACAGCAGTGCTGTACAAGAAGTATTTTATACCGTTTGTTTCAGTGTCTCATATCCATCTCTGGGAGCACCCTGCACTCTATTTAGTACTGCTGGCAGTGAAGAACATCAACTTCTGCACAGCTTTTACACAACTCTGGTGCAGACACAGCCTTTTCCTGCTTTTTCTTCATCTCCATCCATTTATTCTTAGATTGTGAGCATGCTCACCAGCCCCTCCCTGAAAGGTCACTAAATTCCAGTATTTAGAAGTACCAAAATTTGATTACTTACAGCAGCAAAGTTTTTTGGTTTTCTCCTTTGCTTTTTCTGCAATTTCTTTTAAAAGAACCCCATTTCTACTTTAGACATGTCTTGTGTCTCTGTGTTGAGCTACTGTCCAACCCCAGCTTCTCTTTCCACACCAGAATCATGAGTATTCAAGAAGATTCAAGGATCTTTTATCAAACCATACCCAGCATTTCAGCAGCTCTCTGGATTCACCTGCTTGTTAGCACTTGAATTTTCTGCTATTGGAAATAGTTTATTCTTATTTTATTTAGTCTCTCACCTCCTTGGCTAAAGCACAAACACAGGAGAATCTCTGATGGTGAAATGAAGGAAGGCAGCGAGAACAGGGCAATTTCTCAGTTTTCATCTCTCCTGCCAAAAAAGATGACACCTAACTTGATTTTAATCAATGAAAAACTCAAAATCTCAACCGTGTCAACTTATCCTGGAGATCTGCTTCTCTAGGAATAATAAATCAGCTCCAGCTCTGTAGACACCACACCATTACCACTCCAGGCAAGGTTACCCCTGATAAACAACATTCAGCGCCTGATTTAATAACAACACTCAAGTAGAGGCTGATGGAACGGGGGAAAGCTGCCAATATATTACAGGAGTTTGAATCTAAGAATAACTGGCTTCTCTTAATGTCATTCATCACTAAGTAACTTTTCTAATTTGAGGACTTCCCCTATACAACCAGTAACAGTTACACTGTCTCATCATCTAAATGATACTGGAGGATTTTCAAGGAGACATTTCCAGATAATGTGGAAATATTATCCAGAATATCTGGAATAATGGCTGTGACCTCCAGCCATTGGACCAATTTCTCTGCTGGGATAAAAACACAGCCATGGGCATTAATAAGGAACAAAACACTGGGAGCAGATGGAGGTGGAAGGAACAAAACTCAGGATTCTGCACCTGCTTCTGGCTTCTCCCATCTGCTGTGCATTAACACAGCAACATTTCACGTGCCCGGGTTCTCAAATCAGTAATGTGATGGAAAACTTTACAAAATCTTCTCTGGTAAACTTTTCCCCCATGCTGTATTCCTTTCAGCATAAACCGCTCTCTGATCCTCATGACAGAGCTGTAAGGAATTTCCTCTATTTTTCAGTAGTTCTCTAAATGAGTTTGAGAAATAAAACCAAATTTAGCCAGATATTCCCTGGATTGGTTGTTTTTATTGGCACAAGCTGGATCAGCTCTATGTTACTATTGGAGATGCCTGCACAATGCACTTTCCCTTCTCCCCCTGTGCAGAACTCTCTCCCCTCCCACCCAACCCATTATCCAAATGCTCTGTGATGATGCTCAGGGAAGAGTTATTTTTGCTTTCAGTTCCATTGTTCTCTCCTTGGTAATGACAGATTCATTTAATATTTTTTTAAGAATGCTAACACAGATTCCATTCAATAGGAATCTGAAATTCAAAGAAATCCACCTTTTTTTTTTTTAGTAAGTCATTATCCCCAGCTAATAGATATCCCTCCTGGAGCAGCAGCAGAGATGAAGTAATTTCAGGTACTATCACATTTCTATTCAGATCACAGGCAGCAATTCTTGCAGCGATTTTATTTCTCAGCAAAAATCTTTATTGTCCCTCCTGAATTACCCTGAAGAGTCCTATTTTACTCCCACTACCTTTCCTCAACATTGCTTGATTAAAAAACAGTACATGGTATTTGTTATCAAATATCGATATATAGACAAGAGTGTGAGAAATGGAGACCGGGGGAAAAGCAAAGGCACTTTAGAAAACATAAACCTTTAATAAGCAGGAAGGAGAATTTAAAGCAGCCTAAGAGAAGACTGAGAGGCTGCAGATAGAAGAGTGCAGCCCTTAGAGGAAGCCATAAGAAAAAGGGACAGAAATCCAAGGATCCAACCCAAATCCATCCCTCCAGAATCTGGCAGCCAGTAATTTTACAACTTCCTAAAGCTTCCAGTAATAATTCCTTCAGTAAGATTTTCTTAGCTCTGCAGGTACAACCAACTGCCTGATGAGATTTAAGAACAAAAGAAAGGCTTTAAAAGACTCAATCACTCAGTTTAATGAAAACATCTTGAATTATTTAACAAACAATCTATTAGGCAGCTCTAGCTATCAGGAAACATGAAGTTTGATAGATCTGACTCCCTGCTGGAGTTTTATATCACAGTGACTCCGGACCTTTCAATGCAGTCTCAGTGATGTAACACAAAAGTGAATTCAGCCTGAGATTGAGCTGCATTAGACTTTCATATAGGATCTGTCACTAAGAGCAGAAAAGCAGCCCACAATTATTTAAAAAATAAAAAAAACCCTGGAAATAAGCTTTTCAGGCTCTGGAACTGGGACATTATTCCATAATTTGTTCTCAGGTCCATTTGAATTCTCATCTGTCAAATCTCCTTTTATTACCAGACTGTTCTATAAGCAATGATCTGGCAACACACTTGAAAAATCTACGTATTCCTTCTCATCCATCACAACAAACAATTTTCCAAGCAACAACAGAGACAGTGTAATTTCAAGAGCAATAAGCTCAACTCCTAACTCATTATTTTTATGCCATTGTAGTGTGGCATAAGAAATATCATGGAAAACAGAAAACCTTTTCCTCTTTCCATCACAGCCCTCTTCAGTACATCAAAATGCACTGCTAAACATGCCTTTAAAACTCTTTCCATCACTCAAAAATAAGCAAAAAATAATTAAAGTCCAAGCTACTGAGGCTCAAGGAAGACAATTGAAATCTTATTTATTAAGCCATTACCTCAGAGTCTGAGGACACTTTGTTACAGACAACAAAAGGATTTAACCACAGAAAAGAAAAAAATAATGGAACTCCTTGAGACAGGTTGACCAAGAAATTCAGGAAAGCCCCTACCATCTCAGTACAAAATGACAGGCGTTCATCAAATCTTGTTCTGCACTTGTAAAAACATTTTCTGGTTAAGAGAACACATTCAGCCAGAAAAACACAACATCATTCTTCAAAACATTCCTTTTTAACTGACACAAACCTAATCTCGATGCAAATCTATGAAGCACAAAAAACCAAGTTTCTAAAAATAAAGATGCACCTCTCAGAACATCATTCTGAAAGTTAACTTTTGACAAACTAACAGAAAGGCTGTGACTTTGTGTAGCAAGATGTTCCAGCAAGAAGCATCAGTGCAGGAAGACTTATTGAAAGATATCCTTCTAAAACCTACTCTATGGATTAAAAAAAGGATCCTATCAAATCATCTGAGAAGCTAAAAATCTCTTGTATACATTTTCACTTTTCAAGATATTTTTGTATTTCCGTTGGTGTGACTAAGCAGTTTCAGAAGCCAGAGATTTCCAGCTGAAAGACAGTGCTCATTTGGAGGAGGTCCAACCACCTCCTCCTTTCAGGGAACTGTTAATGTTTGATGTTCATGTTTAAAACAGCATTAATCATGCCTGCAAACAGGGAAAAGGGGGTTGCCAAACATTCAAAATATTGAGTACTTCCTTATTCTGGCAAAAACCCACAGTCCTACAACCTCGAGTCTGAGGGGATACAGAGAAGATAATCAGAAAAAGGCGGGGGGAATAGCCAAACTAAGTGCTCACAGTGACATAATTTCAATTCCTAGCACTATCCAAGGAGAGGCACTTGGACAGGCCCTGTAGCACTATATTACTGCTTTAGAGAGACAAAAAAAAGATTAAAGGAACTTGAGTGCAATGAATGATTAACTCTGAGTGACATCAGGCAGTGCTGAGTATCACCAGCCCTTCTGTAAATCAGGTCTGTAAAATCTTAGCATAACCTTGGGTTATGGTACACATTTCCTGCCAAAATATGCTATTGGACAGAAAATGAGGCATGCACCAAAGAGACAGAGTGGGTTATAGCCAACCTTTAGGCCAGGTAGGTTCCTGTCGGTCCAGCCCTGCTCAGTTTCTGTTATAAATGTATATAATAAAGTTGGCTTCTCACAAATATTAAAACAAACACTATATGTATAATATGAGAAGATTTTTCTGTATTTTCTTTTATTCATAGAGTTTAGAAATGTGATGAATGTAGATTTTTTTGGTTGTAACATCGTGCTAAAAGTAAAAGACTGGGGTGGGTTTTTTTTGGTGATATCTAAACTGGCCAAACCAGAAGGTAGGGGATGTCCTCCTGCATTAACTAAATGAAGATTGCTGACCAAAAACTACAAAAAAGGAATTTATTGAACCTCTGTTATCAGTATTTTATCCAAATGAAGATGACCAAAACCTCAGGAGAAGAATTTATGGAACCTATGCTATCAGATGGAACGGAGCCACTCGCAGATGGATCTACCAGATAAAATGATTGGGGGCGAGTTGCAACCGAACAAAGAAATTCACACTCAAAAAGAATGTTTGAATCATGCATGTGAATTTATAAATATGCATCAGACTGATACTTTTAAGGAGAGAGCCTTTTCATTGGTGTGTGTGCTCTTGGCTGGATGCCAAGGCACCTGGCCATATATTTGCTTTATTCTGTCTCCTAATAATCTATTTTTTAAATTAATCTTATAAATTTTTCCAAGAAAATGAATCTCATTTTTCAGTTTACAAGCCAACAGGTGCCTTGTCCATGTGAATGCTTTGCTCTTACATGGCTCTGAACTCACCCAAACTTCTCCTTTCCCTTTTTGTATCTGCCCTCCTCACTATAACATGGAATTCCAGAGGTGCTTGCAAGCTGTACCCCACCCTCCCATTCCCTCAGATTTTATCCCCCCTCTGCACAGCAGTGACACAGCTCGGAGCCCAGCTTGTGTGTGGAGGTGACACAGTTTGTAGCACACTCAAGAGAGAGCCACAGGGCTATTAATAAACCCAGCTGCAACAATTCTGATCACTTTGCCTCTCTTTGCTAAGACAGATATTCCCTGGACTAGATATTCACATGTTAAAGAGCGTTTAAACCATTTCAAGTGCAGTCACTTCAAAAGCAGCAAGGTGTCACAGGTAAGAGTTAGTGCCAGTGATTGACGACCAAAACAATTTAAAAGAAGATCTAAACTCAGTTACAAAATCTAATGTCTTCAGCAAAATACTTTACTTACTGGACCTTGAGGACTGTTCTTGGCACTGGAAACCAGAGTCATAACATCAGATTTATAGTCCTGAAAAGAGAAGAGGAGAAAAAATAGTCAGATTAAAGATAATACTTGGCACTTCACACATCAGGAATAAAGACCACCATTTGAGCACCACAGTGATTAGACTCGGAGGTGCTATTAGTAAAACATTTGATTAGGGAGATTTTCATTGCCATTCATCTTGTGCCTTAGACCCTTTTGACTGCATTACACACATTTTTTATTTTCCCATAATGACCCCCAAGGAAGCCAGCAGCCTGATCTCTCTTTTGGAAGGCAGTGGGGTGGGAAGGACAGGATGATGATACAGCTGCTGCCTTTCAGAAACTTGGGGGAGAGCTCCATTGCACTTCCTCAGCCAGGCCTGCACACAAAATTTGGGTGACACTTTCTCAGCCACTCAAAGTTCTCTCAGCACCATTAGAGGGACCTTGGTTTATTTCCTGCTTAGCAACAGCCCTGGAAATGTTGTTCCAAGCTCCTGCAGCACAGGCCGTGCAGGAGGCAGGCCCATGGCTATGCTGGCTCACCTTTCTTGTGTCACATCTCCATCTAGTTCCACCCTAAAACAATGTAAAATCTCTCATTTTCTACCCTTCAGGAGGCTTCTACAGCCCAGCTGGCATTCCACAAGTCACAAAGCAGTTTGGGGCTTGGGCATGAGAGAAGGCTGAGTGCCCTGCTGTTACTGCAATACAGAAACAAAGGCTTGGAGGGGTTTTTAACAGGTGATGGAAGTGCCACAGTGTCTAAATACAGGTGCAATAAATTCAAGTGCAAGACTCAGGGCAGTAATTAAAACAGTTCTAATTTTAAAAGGATATGTTAGAAAGAGGTAGCACTTCAAATTTTTTGCCTCTTCCGTAATGAATACAGCCATTACACTCATATTTGTATTTTGAAAAGGCCTCCCAGGGCTGGCCTCCTCTTGTCATGCCTTTCCTGTCAATAGAGACCAGATTTACATGGCAAGCCAAGCTACACAGTTCTCCCTACTGTTTGGGTATTAAAGTCTGATAAACTGAAATTGACCAAGACAGCAAAGAGTAACTACTTATCAACTTCTTTTAAGCATCATCATCAAGTATGCCTCCATATATAAAGCTTCTAGAGCATTTATTTATAGGAGATGTGCTATGACCCAGGAGGCAGATCATATTTTAGGGAGCTCGTAGTAATTCTCCAGTCTTTACCCTGAGTATCCCCCAGTCTCTGAATTGTATAAATTAGAGTATCCCTCCCTCTCCACTCAATTTAAACATTGCAAACACCATTTCCTTCACAGGGAGTGCCAACAAACAGACTTTACAGAGGTGCAAATAGATGCCAAACTACCATCAAAATCACCTCCCAGACAAACCCCTGCAGCCCAATTCCATCCAATTCCACAAAGGATAGCAGTCACTGTTGTCCACTAGGAAGCTGCAAACTGAGACCAACCACCAAGCAAACCTCCTCTATTCCAGCCTGGATGATTCAATAGTGCCTCCACACCCTTACCACTGCTGTGCCACTGAGCAGCTGGGCCTTTGCAGGTTTTCTTCGAGTTTACTCCTGTCACTCTCCTCCCTTCTGTCCCTTCACCTGAGCTGCTCTGTATCTGCCACCCCCAGAGCCCTTTCCCTGCTCCTGCTTTGCTGTGCCCCCCTGCAAACACACTGTGCAGCAGGATGGGTGTGCAGATATTTGTATTCTGTGCCCATTCCCTTCCCTTCCCAGCAGGATGTTCTTGTTCCAGAGCTCCTCAGGCTGCACAATTTCCCTGGGATCACAACTTCACAGTGCTCAGGAGGACTGTGGGAATCCAAACTAACCTTTTTGCAGGGCTGTTCCTCCTGGGAAACTCCCTAGGAGAGGCAGGCAGGCAGAGAGACAAAACATTTTGCTTCACACAACTCTTCCAGAAGGCAATACCCCGAGTTCCAAATAAGTGTGACATTTTAAGCAGCTCTTCAGCAGATATACTTTTTTTCCCCCCCAACCCAGCTAATTTCCAAGCATTGCACAGCTCTGTGAACCAGTAACAAATTAACAAACAGCTTTAGGCCAATGCTGCGTGTGGGACACCTCCTTGAGAAGCTTGTGGTGTGCTCCCTATTAGTAACTCACCACCTGTGAAAATCCAGGGATATTGAACCAGAAATTAAAATCCAAAATAACAAAACTCCTCAGGTCTATGTTGTTTTCAGGGGAGGCAGAGAATTTCAACAACAATCCAGACTGATCTAAATCTGTTAGCAAGAGCCCAAATCCCTTCCCCAGTGATTCCAGACACTTGGGCCGGGATCCACCAAACCCCCTTCTCCTCCTCCTGTATCACACAGACTGAAATCACCACCCCTCACTGCAGCTGCAGCAGCAGCATTCAGCACTGATAGACAAAGGAGATTAATTCTCATCATCATGATTTTCACATATAAGACACTTTCCCCTACACCATTTCTGTACTTACAGCAAACAAAAAATTGGTTTGCAGAGTTGCTTTCGCACTCATTTTCAGGTAATGTGTCATAATAATATCTGCTACATGTTCAGGTTATGCAAAGTGTTGTGCCATTGACAAATCATTTAACTATGCACTTGTCTTGGAGGCTACAGGAAAATGGAAATTACACAGTTTCAACACTGCAGCAGCACAATAAACAAAAACTTTCTCCCTCCTGTAGAGCTACACTTCACGTTCTTATCAGTGCCTCCTCCAGGTAATTTCTTTTGGGTCTCTTGTTTCCATTAACATTTGTATTTTGAGGTGATTTCTACTTCATACTCGAAGGTGGAATTGCAACAACCATTTACAGGCTATTTTATTTTTTTCTGTTACCAAGGGCAGCTGTACTGTGTCCATGCCAGGCTTTCCAGAAGTTTCTTATGATTCTCATTACTATCCATCTGCCCTTAGAGAAATCAAGAAATAGCAATAAAACGCTCCCTAAATTTTATATGGGGCACAGCCTTCTCCCCACCCCTCAAACTGAAAGTTTGGAGTAAATGTCAGCTAGCAGACATTACTGTCTATTCTTCTGCCTTTAATGGGAAAATAAATTTTGGCAGTCTTTCCCCAGTGTTAAAAGTCTTAGCTACTCCCTGGGGATAGAAGGAATCAATGCAAGTAAGATCCATATTTTCTTTCTTGGAACACCACTACTTCCAGCAATTTATTTGACTGACTATGCCTTCTATTACCATGTAAATTGTTTCAGGCTGCAGGAAAAAAAAAGTATTAATCTCCCCTCAGTAAGTCATAAAATAAAGAAATCAATTTCAAGGTCAATTTAGTCTAAATAACACCTGCTGCCCTTTTTGTAACATGCAGACTCCTCTGAAACACTAAGTTGCTGTCTATAAAGGCATCAATACGTGATGTCTCACATAAATCAGGGTGCTGTATGGTACAGTACAGCTGATTTGCAGGGTACCAACTGGGGCTGGCAGAAAAGATTCAGAGCAGGTCCCTTCTCATCACACCTCTTCAACATAAGCACGAGGCTTTACAACAGAAAATAAAGCCAAGGGAGCCTGGAGCCTGCAGGAGTCTGGTTCTGCAAGGAGCTTGTGCCTGGTAAGGTTTTGGGGACTTCCAGGGAGTCCCAGCTCTGTGCTGGGAGCATTTAGATCCATGAAGGGTGGGCAGCCTCAAGCATGAGCTTCAGAGAAGGGGGAAAGGACAAAAAAAAATAGTAGTAACAAGAATAAATCTTTCCTTCTGTTGGCAAGCAGAGTGGAATGGCAGAGATTGGAAATAGGAAAATGGGGTTTTTTCCCTATCCTAGAATTCAGAAAAGGGAAACTACTTGAAATGGTCTCACCTGCTTCCATGGAGGGAAAACTTTTAAGTGGAAATCCATTTCTCTTTTGGTCAAAAACTGTCCAATCTTTCTTTTAAGTATACTTTGTGTGCCCTCACTGTAGCACAAGGCTGCGTTTGATGGCTCTAAAGGGGCAGGACATCCATGCTGTCCTGAAAATTTGCCTTGAACTCTGTAACCATCCCGGGCTGTAACAGAAAAGCTCCAAAGCCCCAGGACTGGGTGGCCTGGTCACTGTATTCCTCCCCACTGTGGCACTTCTAGCCCATAAGATGAATCCGGCTCCTTTTCCTTTCCCGTGTCCAATTCACAGCAGTGCTGGTGCCTTGTTAAATACAAAGCTCCTGACTGGTTTTTATTTCCTGCTCTGGGTCCCCCAGCTGAAGACTGTTTGGACAACCAACATCCAAGCAGCAGAAGCTCCTGAATGAAGCAAATATTCAGATATTCTGGAAAGGGGACTCCATACTGCTGTAAGACTTCTCTAATGAAAATAAAACAGTGTCCTCAAGGCTTCTGAAAAGGGCTGAGAACATGAGGATGCACAAGGCTGAGCAGACAGCAAATTGAAATCAATTTACAGAAAATGCTCTAACATAGGAACCCTATAAACCAGGAACAGATTGTGGCTTCCTAATGGAGATACACCACAGCCTTGCTCCAGGATATGGAACACCCCCCAGGTTTCTCCAAGCATGCAAAGAACAACGCTCCATGCAGAAATGTCACAGCAGCGGAATTCTCTCCCAAATTGGTGGGCCTAGGAGGTGATGTCCAGGACCTTCCCATCATTTATTGCATGGGTGAATCTGGAATTATTGAGGGGTTCCACTTCTTATTCTACACAAGCAGAAATAAATTCCCACCGTAGCCAAAGAGAAAATCAACCCCAACCTTGTCCTTTCGAGCAGGGAGTACACAACCCTATCCCTGTCTCACAATTCATTCACTGGAATGTGGAGCCATTTTTTATATATACAGTCTTTGCATATTCAGCTTTATCTGGAAGACAACATTTCACCAAATAATCAAAATACATTTAATCAACTCTGATATATTCATATATTTATAGAGTATAATGATTCTCCTGTGATGATACACTAGCAAAAAGGAATGATGCCCTTTTCCAACACAGAACACTCAGTGAATCAAAGGTTAGATAGAAATAAATTGGAAAACAAAATCACAGGAAAAAATCATTTATTTATTAGATATAAGAAAATATTTCATTTTTTAAATCCATGGTCCTGAATCCTATTTAATGCAAACTTCTCTGTGAAATCCCACTATCACAAGCCAAGGATAATGGCTGTGTGTCAGGAGCTGCCAATATACTGATTCAGTGAGTCAAGAAACAAGGATGAGATTTACTGGGAGTGATAAGCATATTAATGTTATATAATCTAAAATCATACAAATACTCATTTTGCACTTGAATGTGTTCAATAGCATGAGATTCCACAGTAGAAAAACAAACAGAAGCCTGACATGGCTGTCCAAGGGCTCAAAAGATTAGAAGCACAAGAAAAAAGCAACTTTTTAAAAAGGGTTTATTTGTTTGAGGTGAAGGAGCAGAAGCAACCACTAACTTCAGATGCAGAGCAAAAAGACCAGAGCAAGACACACAAGGAGCTTGTTTTCATGGGAAATTATTTTTTCCATGTGCCAAGAAGAAGCTTCAGAATCCTGAATAATGAAGCCCTGTAAGGAACAAGGAGAGATGTCTCCCAAAGATGAGGAATATAAGCAGAGCAAGAAGAAGCCCAAAATATTCCTCACTACTCCTGCTCAACTGAATGATTACGTATTTCCTAATCCTCCAGCAACCCATGAAGTGGGTCAATTATTGCAGGATCCACTGTGAAGTCAAGGTGAAGAAAAGGACAAATCAAGGAGAGAGTTAAATAAATACTTTTAAAATGTAATCACAAAGGGCACAGATGAGCATGTCTGACATTGCCCATTATCTCAGAGCAGAATTACTTTAGGTTTACTGAGGCAGGAGATTTCAGTAACCTACAAGTCACTCAGGAACGTTTATCTAGGAGTATTAGAAGACAATCAGGAGCAGAATCTGCAGAGCCATGATAATCATCACCGAGGTCTCAGGGCTGGAAGGGTTCACTCTGCCACTGTAACAGCAGCAAACATCCCCATGGATCTCAGAAAACCAACCCAGCCCTGGCTGCAGGGAGTGCTGATTGTACCGCCCCACTGACACTGCAGCTGAGTTCAGATAAGAAATCAAAAGCTTCTGTCTTTGCTGGAAGCTCAGAGAAATCCAGCTGGGCTCTATCTCTGCTCGCAACAGCCTTGGGTAATGTTTCCAATGATTCCTGATTTTCACCAAGCAAAGCAGAAAATGCTGGAAATCTCACAGAATATTCTCCCCTGGCACCCCATCACCAAAACACCCCATGAGGAAATGCTTAATTCACCAACTAGCCAACATTTTCATTAAGTAGATTTAAAGGCAAAAGATCAGCCACAGGATGCATCCACATTATTTGTTCCCCCAGGCACAGAAATATTTTTTATACTACAGAACTTTCAGTCAATGATTATATTTTAAATTTATTACCTGCCTGATCACTATTGCAGGATGCTCCTCACAAATGAATATACTTTTCATGTGATTCTCTGGCACCAGCTGGAATGGAGCCCTGCACAAATCCAAGCACTAATATTCTGCTATAGCAATACACCTCTCACCTTGCATTGTCCAAAATGCTCAGACAAGCTATGATCAAGTTTCTAGGGCTGAGACTTCAGAAAATAATCAATATAGGTGTATTGTTACAATACTGGGAACAATTACATGACTGTGAAGTTCGCTTGTTTAGAATTGGTATCTCTTATATTACTGTAAAATTAACAAGCATGACATGGAGCCTTTCAGCAAAAAAGACCAGAACGTACTCTGTCCAGTCTTTGCTATATTCCATGCATATAAATTTCCTCTGTAGGGACTGCTGCTGGTCTAACATGACAGAGTCTTGACACAGAAAATAAATATTTCACTGCTGCGGAGAATTAGCAGTTTTTACAGGCTCAACAGTGACTGCTTCTCCACAGAGCATCATCTAGCTGTCCCAAAGCACCCTCATCTTTCCTTCCTGCTGCTAGCAGCAGCATGCCAGGGACTCTACTTCCATGACTTTGCAATGATAAGAACTGATGAAGATATATATTTGAAATATTACCACATTACACCCTGGGCTGTGATTTTTGACAAGTGATCTTCCCCCAGCTCCTATCAGAGCAGCATTCTGTGCACTGCCCAGGGCCTGGGGAGCTGCCCCAAGACTATTGTAATCCCAGGTTTGCTTTACTCACAGGAAAACTTAACATATGCACCACCTGTTATTTGTTAAAACATTATAACACCTGTTCTTTGAATGCCATTTCAACACACACCTGCAATTCCAAGCCACCTTCTGCCCTGAACACTTGCTGGTTTAGCACAGATTTCTTTTGGCATGGATAGAAAAACTACAGTTAAGTATTTCAATTTTCCTCATATACTAGCATTCATGTTATTTTTCAGGAAGGTTGATGAGGCCTGAAATAACAGGAGATTTCTTCCTTTTATTGAAGAAATACGTATAAATGCAAACAAAAGTGAGGAATCAATTCAAAATCCTAGGATAGCTTTCCAATAAATAAAAGTGAAATGAAAATTCAGTTGCATGCAGCTATTACAAGCTCATATAACTCTGCCAAGATAGCACTTCAGCTCCGTGTTTATTTCTGTCAGAATAATATGAGGAATGCTCTATCAGTTGGAACTGGATTACAATAAATAAGATTCAATTTAAGAATAAATGGCTCGAGTCCTGAGTGCAATTTAAAATTTGTATATTTAAGCAAAATAAATCTATATCTCTTGCAAGGAAATAATACTTTGGACAGTGAGTTTATGAAGGGATACAAGCTATGAAATTATGTGGCTGGTGCTAATGTGCCACAGTACCTGTCATGTAAAGAAAAACAGCAGTAAAACATAGTAAAGAGAGAGAAGGAAGGGAAATGCTCTGAGAAAGTACTGAAACATGCAGAGAAGAGATGCACCGAGAATAGAAATTAAGGCAAAATCCTGGTATTTTGCATTTATGTATTTATGGGTACTTCCCCATAATCCCCCATCGCCCTGTGCTCTCTGCCATCAGGGTAAGCCTGTTCCCATAGCATGTTATGGAAACTGGAATAACAGCAGCCAAATAGGTTCTGCCAGAATTTTCAGTGTCTCTGTAGTGCTCTAGGATATTGGAACTTCGACCAAAATATTGTGACTGCATTCAAAATGAATGAGGACAGCCCTCCATATCCTCTGTGCTAGACCGATATCTGCTTCCTAAAGATTTCTCCTCAAGAAAGTGGAACCCAGAGCCATCATTTGTATCTAATTCCATGCTCCACAGAGACACTTGGAATTTTGTCACTATTTCAAGACCTCAAATAAATGCTAAGTTGGAATTTTCATGGATGCTATAGTTTGACACTGGGCAAACTCCAGGCACCAGGACAGTCGCTCATTCACCCTCCCCTGCCACAGCTGGGCAGAGGAGAGAAAAAATTAATGAAGGGTACCTTGAGTTAAGGACCAGGAGAAAACTCTCCAAGGGCAAAAAAGGCTCAGCTCAGAGGTACAAAGTTAGTGTATTACCAACAGAATCAGAGGAGGATAATGAGAAGTAAAATGAGCCCCTAAAGACACCTCTTCTTCCCCCAGCCCCTCCTTCCTTCCCACCAACAGCGCAGGGAGACAGGGCAGGGTGGTTTGGTCACTTCAGCACCAAGATTTTCCTCCACTGCTCTGGGAGAGGAGTCCCTCCCATGGGAGATAGTTTTCCATTAACTTCTCCGGCATGGATCCACTCTCATGAGCAGCAGTCCTCCCAAAACTGCTGCAGTGTGGGTCCCTGTTCCACAGGGTGCAGTCCTGCAAGGACAGGCTGCTCCAGCCTGGGAGCAGGGCCCCTCTCCACTGGGTCTCCCACTGGATCACAGCCTCCTACAGGCATCCACCTGGCTGAAGGTTGATCCATCCACCTCCCCCGGGGACTGTGGGTGAATCTCTGGATCCTCATGGGCTGCAGGTGGACCTCTGCATCCCTGTGGACCCCCATGGGCTGTGGGTGGATCTCTGCATCCCCCATGGATCCCTGTGAGCAGATCTCTGCATCCCTGTGGATCCCCAGGGGCTGTGGGTGGATCTCTACATCCCTGTGGACCCCCATGGGCTGTGGGTGGATCTCTGCATCCCTGGATCCCCAGGGGCTGCAGCGGGACAGCTGCTCCACCATGGTCTCACTACAGCTGCAGAGGAATCTCAGCTCTGACACCTGGAGCAGCTCCTGCCCCTCCTTCCCCATTGACCCTGGTGTCTCCACGTTGTTTCCCTCACATGTTCTCACCTCCTCCTCTTTTCTAGCTGGAATTAAAACCACACCACCACCTTTGCTTTGATTTCTTCTGAAATTTGTCATCACAGAGGTGTTACCAACATCTCTCTTTGTCCTACCCTTGGCCAGCAGCATGTCCATCCTCAGGACATCAGGGCTGATGTGCCCTCTTGACAGAATGCAAATGCACCCAAACCACCCTGCAGACCAGGGAAATTACAGCACAGGCCTTTCCTTGAGGTCCTACCAAAAAACCAGCAGCAGCCCTCAGAAGGAGGGGAAAACCTGGGGACAGCTTGGAGCAAAGAGACCCCAGTTCTCTGCATGGCAGCCCAAGACAGCTCATCACCAAACCCTGTGACTATTAACAAACCCCCAAACACAGACACCTTCACCCTTTTATGTCATAATGCTGAATCATGTCCTAAATAAAGCACTGAAATCAAACTTCTCCACAAGCTAAAACTTGCAGCTTTAAGTCACAAAAAGCTTTCATTTATTCATGATGAAACTTTCATCTCTGCTTGCTCCCTAAACAGAGCTGGGAGTCAAAATGATTTGTGGCTGTTTTAATTTGAAGGCATGAAGATGTGCAGCCAGAGCTCTGGATGGCTGCTTGCCAGCACAAAATTGTACGTGACAGGTGAGAATTCACTGCTGAAATGGACATCAAATACAAGGAAAGATATCTCTAATACTTGCAAAACAGACAGAATTTCCCTAAAAATAGGCTTTGAGTACAATTAAACAATCTGTGAAGCTTACAGGACAGAGGAAGCATTTCAAATAGTTCCTCCTGGTTTATAAAAGTGACTTAGCAAATTTCCAAGTCATTATTGAAAAGTGCAAGGTGAGAATTTTCCCCTGGTGATGGACTCTGCAGTGATACCCAGCTGTAACCTGATGTGGTCTCTGTCTCAGCAGCTGCATAACAAGTTCCACCTTGTGTCCCCTGAGACAAGTGACCCAGGCTTCTCCTGAGGCTTCCAGCACTGAAATCCTGCAGCACAGGCAGCTCCAGCATTCCCCGGATCATTGTGCCCAGCAGACATCCCGGGCTCCAGATACAAACTAGTCCTGACTTAAGAGTATGCTTCACCTTTGGATATTTGAGAGATCCACTGCTCCAAGACAAAAGCTTTCCAAGTTTGTGTCCATCATCACACATTTCTCTGAAATGACAAGACTGCTTTTTTTGAGAGAGAGAAGAAGCATTGATTTCACCAGAGGTAGATTTGCAAAAGAAATTATACAGAGATGCTCATTTCAACGTTTGCTTGGCTTTAACAAACCAAACTGAATACAGCCAGTGCAGTACTGCCAACATGTTCAACATGGGAACAGAGGGAAAGGGAAAGAAACCTCAGCCCCCAGCTTCCAGCAGCCAGTCTGCACAGAGAGCTGAGCATTCCCACCCCAGAGCTCATGCACAGCTTCTGGCAGCCACAAGTCAAGCCTCAGGGTCTGCTCTGACAGCATCAGGAGAATAGGCTGAATATTTCTTTCAAGTAAATGTGGGCTATGCTGTGGGCCCTGCTCTGCCTAGGGTTGAAATTCAGCATTGGGCAGGACAACACCACAGCTTTATCTCTGCAAACCTCTCTGCTTCTGCATATCCACAGCAAATAGCTGAGATCCAAACAGCTGCAGGTTTAGATGAACTGTGTTTTATATCTCCTGTTGCTGGTCCAAACGTCCCCCTACTCAAAGCAGGTACATTCCAGCAGCCAGCACTGGCTCCTGGTGGTTTGAGCTGTTTCAAACACAGAACCAGCTCCTGGTTATTTACTAAAGCTGAATTCACATGGGAAGTTGCTCTGCCTGGGACCTGCTCTGTTATCTGAGGCTTACTGATTCTGAAATTAGAGTCACCGGATTATAAATCAAATAGCATCTAGGTAAAAAATAACCACAACAGGATAGAGCTCACTGTTTGACAGGAGTACTGGCTGTGTCCGTCAGAAAAGGATACTCAGTAAAATGAACACAGAGCCAAAAATTAATGTCCCAAAGAAAACTATTTCCTTTACATGTAATGAAGCATCCATTAACAACAGTCAGCTTGTAAATAACATCTCTGTAATAAAGGGAGACTTCTTCTTGCTGCATGTCCAGAGGAACAGTGGATTTTGGCACATTTCATATTTTGGCCTTCACTCTTTCACTCCTCAGGCACTGAGGAAGCAATGGAAAAGAGATTATCGTCTTAAAGGAAAAGAATCCTGCATGCAGATTGTGGGGCTTGATACCAGAAGCCATAATATCCCTTTATATTCAGAAAAGTGCTGATAAGCACTGCAACTCTGAGAGCCAATGTTCACAGCGTGGCTGCCTGAAGGTGTAAACATGAATTTATTGCTAAGCCTACATTACATGTTTAGTCTTTAATCACCCAGGGCTGTGCAGAGAGCAGCTCCATCTTCCCAGCTCTGCTCTCACTGGAGGGAAGGCTGAGAGATCAGAATCCTGCCCATTCTGCCTGCATGGCTGGGGGAGGAGGGGGAATGGAGGACAGATAAAACCTGCAGAACTGGGTCCCCAGCAGAACAGGGCTAACACCAAAATACTGACCAGAGCAGTGATGGGGGCTCCCTCTTCCCCAAGGCTCACACAACATGGAATACTAAGAGCCAAACATTGATCAGAGCTGTTCTCTCCTCATTTTTAAGTCCCTAGAGCCCTTTCCATGCCCTTAGTCATGGAATGGAAAAACACTATGAAAATTGAGAAGCCTTCTGGGGTTTTTCTGATTCACAACTAATATTTTCTGGGGGAAAATTTGTTGTGTTTTAAACAGCCCATATTTATATCTCTGAAACTGCCTGGCAATACAATGTACACTTTTACAAAAACCCATTAGAGCAGCCATCTAAAGAAAGTGTTAAGAAGACTTCTATAAACACTGAGGTTTTTCCTTACTTGCAAATTAGACTGACAAAATCTCAGGCAAGGCCCAGTCTAAGAGTTTCTAAGAGTCAAACCTTGGCTTCACTGTCATTCCATCATTCCCCTGAATCTCTCTTTTAAACAGCAGCTGAGCTTAAGCCTGGAAATAGTGAGAAGTGATTCTTCCTCCCAGAACATTTGGTGCTTTCTTGCCAAGTCATCCTGTGAATGTGCTTAACTACAACTTACAAGTCAATTGGTGTGGTGGTTCCATCTGACACCCATCAGTCATTCTGTCCTGCCCACAGACCAGGCAAGCTGCCTGCAGAACGCCTTGTCAGTCTTTCAGGCACTGCCTTAACCAAACAGAAATGGACTAACAGCAATGCCAAGCTGTCACTCAACATTTATCAACAAAAAGGAATAATTTTTAGGAAAATAATAATAAGCTGTCCTCACAGCACTAACGCTAAATGACCTGAAAAACTTTCCTAAGGGACTGAAGCCACAGAACAAAGTTTCATTTCATCCTCGTAGATCTGACAGCTCAATTTCCCAAGTTCCCAGGAACCTTCAGCAGTGCTAAACAGAGGCAGTAACAAATGTCAGTGTTTACTCTGAGATCTCTTTGTTAAAGCTCTCTGTACTCAGCAGTCTTTAATACCCTCTTTAGGCACAGTAGAGCATGTTCTGCATAAAGCAATCAGGAGTGACTCAGCACAGTGCGTCTGTTATGGCTAAACAAGATAGAATTGCAGGATTTAACTCACACAAATAATCATATTCCCTAGCAAGCCCCTTCCTCTATCCTGGCAAGGAAATCAGCTTTGTTCTTCAGCACCACAACCCCCAATGCTTTGCTTTTGCTTTGCCACCTGCAGTCCCAGGTGCAGCCTCGTGTTCTCATCGCTCACGGCAAGGGATGAGGTGCTGCAGCTTTGGAGCTGCTGCTGGCAGGCCAGGAGGTGGAGAAACCACCCCAAAGCAGGCATTCCCAGCTCTGGGGGTGTGCTGAGTGAACCAGGAACTGCTGCCAGAGGAGCTGGAATTTCAGCAGCACCGGGTGCTGATGTGACAGGAGTGTGCTCACTTTAAACAACAGATCAGCCACACTGCCGAGCCCAGGGCAGGCTCCTTAGCCAAGAGATGCTCCAGGGTAATTGCAGAGGTGTCCTGGTGACTGCAGCCAGCCTTCAACCAAAGCCAGTGCTCTGGTGTAAAGCTCACAATAACTTTCTCCTCACAATTAACTGATTGCCCAAGGTTTTCAAAAGCTGTCTCCACATTACAGATGCTAAGGAGGTTAACGGCAGTGCAATGGGCAGCAGGAGTTTCCTGCACCTAGTTTACAATTAGAGCTTTTCTTTTTTAATGAAAAAGCAAACAAACCTTGAATTTCCAGAGCAAGACTTAACTGAGCTGACTTGACTTTCATTATTTAATGAAAATAAGTAACCAGGAAAATATCTGGGGCTTTACTGCCATTTAGAACAATGGTTTTGATAAACTGTTTTCCTTTGATAGTACATTTGACCAAGAACTTTTTCAGAATGCTATAACATTCACAAAGAGAAGGAAACAGGATCAAAGGAAATAAAATAGGAGCCAGAAGAATAAGACAGTTAATTAACTTCAAAAAGCAGGATATACAACTCAAGTCACTCCTTAGGGTCATCTACCTAACCTGGTTTTAAAAGCCTTCAGTTAAGAAAACTCCACTTTCCTCCAGTCATTTATTCCATTTCTTTTAGAAAGCCTTTCTTAATGCCAAATCTCAATCTCTTTTGTACAATTTAAGCCCATTACCATTTGCTCTTTTCCCCGTGGGTCTGCATTATCATCATTGCCTGAGTGTCTGCAGCAACTTTTGCTGTATCTAAAGACCACCAGTACAGCTTCAGAGGTTTTCCTCTTCCTTAATCTCAGCAACCCCTAACTTTTTCAGTCTTAACTCACATACAATAATACAATGAATAAAAGTCACTATTTTACATAAGTTTGGGCAGACAGTGCATGACAAGAATTGAAGGTGAAGCTGAATGTGAAAGATCTTGAATTTTTCAACAATTTTGGAAAGTGGCATAGCACCTGGATCATTAATATTCATAGACAGATATGCACACTATTTACAGACCTCTTTGCTTTGGGGATATTTTAGCATTGGTGGATCAAACCTTAAGGATTTCCATACCTATTTATTTCTAACTACATATATAGGCACACCTAGGCAAGCCAGGCCTCAGGACTAGAGAACTGTTCCTGAGCGCAACTGCTCATTTCCAAACTCCCAAAGCTGAGCTTTATTCAGCTTTCAGGAGCTGGTTATTTAATTCTAGCCTGGAAAGCACAACCACAGATGGCAGCTTTTGGCTCCAGCACCAAACTCCCAGTTGCAGCTCCCTTCAGATGCAGAGTTTTCAGCTGGCCCGTAAAACCAAGACAGCTGCAAAATTTAGAATCTGGTCAGTCTTTCAGATTACCAACTCCCAGTGCAGTTTGTTACTCCCAGCCCTGTGCCTGGAGATCCTGGATGTGTGCTGTGCCCAGGAACTCTGAGCCACAGGGATTCTCTGAGTGGAGGACACAGGAAAACACTTTTTGCATGTTCCAATGTCAAGTTCCTCATTCCCACTCCGCTCTAGGAGCCCTGTTCCACTCTTAGCAAATAAAGCACTACTGCTGATGCAGATGGAAATACACTCACACCAGTGCAGAGGGGGCTTATTTGTAGAAAGATCTCTCTAAACATAATTAACAGCTAATGGCAGCAAAGAGCAAACACATTATTTGTCCTTTTTTTTCACTTTAAACCCAGAAATAGCAACCCAGCAGGAGAATTACTTGAGTCAAATGCGCTAATGAGGAGACTATTCCTGTATAATGAGATCCAGAGAAGTCTGTACCTGCCTTAGCTTGTTCTATTCATAGTACCTGCAGTTTTTACTCTGCTGTTTGGACTCCACACACACCTAATCTGTACCTACGGACACCACTATTCCCAAAGTTTTATCTGTGGAAGAGCAGCAGATGTTAAACACAGGGCTGGCAGTTACATGATAGAGCTCTTCATCTACTCCTTCTAAAGCCTGGTCACCTTTGCAAGGCTGAAGGGATAGCCAAAGTCACTGGAGATTTAGAACATGGAAAAGAAATCATAGAACTAAATGAAATATACTTCGAATTATGGATTGGTTTCCTAATGAACTGTTTTTTCCAGCTCAATAAAATTAGATGTGTTCTACAGTAGAATCAGCACCTTCTTACAGGCGTTTCTGCTAAACATCTTTTAATTTTATGTTCATTAGTAACACAGTTTGAGAAAAACAAAATATCCCTGAAGTTATCCATGCTATAACAAAAAAAAATCTTTTGCTGCACAATGAATACTTTTACCTATTTAATCATTATCTTCATAAACCAAGGAAAAGATTTCTTTGGCTGGAAGTGAAAACCAGACATTTCTCCTACTCAGGTGTCTTCTGAGCCAGCAGGTGCTGAAGTGAAGCTGTGTCAGGAAGCCTGAGCAGCAGCAAAGTCACCTGAGCTGAGCTCCCCTGGTACAGCAGCCATGCCCAGGAGCCTGGGACACAGGAACCTGGGCTCTGCTGTGCCTGGCACGGATCCTTGCCTTGGATCATGTCAGCACAAAGGGGAACAGACTGCAGGTAGAATAATGAGTTTGGGAAAACAATAGAGACTAAATCTGGTAAAACAAGCATCTGCTAGAGCACACCAGCTGCCCAGCCACGCCAGGAGTGCTGCCAGTGTCACAGAAGAGTTCAGTTCTCACATGGTACTCACTGATTATTTCTTGAAAAAATAAAATAACAAAGTTGTCCTGTCTTACAAAAGGAAAAAAACATAAATTAATACACAGTTTCAAGCAATAGAGATGTGATTTGAGATCAATTTAATGATTCAAGTGGTAAAAGATAAAGATCTGTAGCTGAAGTAAAGAGGAAAAACTCCTAAGCATGGGGAAATGTTCTTAAAAGGCAGCATTCACATTCCTAGGCACTTACCCAGATAGACCTGGATTTATTCAATGCATCAGGCCCCTCAGATCACAGTGATCCTTATATTTAACAAGGATTATCTGTCACACAAGTTCAGGCTGTGTGGTGGAAGAGAAGCCAAGCTCCTGAAAATGCCATTGCAGATGAAGTGGAAAGGGGTACCAGGGACAGATGCCTCTTCCAGGCCCAGCTGGGCAGGATGGGCCAGGGGCAGCTGGGAGGGTCATTAGATTGGGTTGGAAGCCACCGAATTTGACAGCTGCACATCTGCTATGGGACACGAGACAGTCAGGCTGGGGCTGGAGCCCTGCAGCTCAGCCTGCACTGCTCCCAGGCTCTGTGTGCCCATGGCCCCCAGGGCAGTGACCAACAGCCTGGGGCACACACAACACCTGGGGGGCAATGGCCACAGTCAGAAAAACACTACTGTAATAGCTAGACTCATCTGCTAGTACCCAAAACTACCAAAAAATGAGAAATTTTAAAAAAATTCTTATAAATTTTGGGTTAATATAGACCTCCCTACCTTCCTGAATGAAGAATCTCAGGGTATTTCACTGATTAGTTTAACAGGAGCTGCATCAACTGCACATCACCTTCCCCCTGCCTGGGCAGGGCTTTACTGATCCTTAACTGGGACACACAGCTTCTGTGCCAAGAGAATGTAAAGAAACCAACATCTAAATCAATTTCCTACAAGAGCCATGCCTGCCTTTCTCCCCTTTTTTATTAAAGCAAGCTTCATTTTACCTGACTTTTCCTATTCCACAACTGCAGGGTGCCATGCTGCTGCATGCCATGCATCATAAATAGATTATTCATTCCTACACATACTCAGCTTCTTAAATGGCATCTGCAGCTTGCTGGGCTGACTGTAAATGGAGCTCCTTAGGAACAATTAGGTCTTCCAGAAATATTTAGGACATTTTAAAATCTTTGGTGTTTAGCTTCTGATGGTTCCATCAGGACCATAAAATCTATCAGGTAAATAGGTCTTTAGAATGATCATTATTCAACCACACATTAGTGGTTCCTAATGACTGCTAAGATGCTGTTCCACTCCACTGAGTAGACTCTTGTGGCATATTGATATGCACAGGAAAATGCATGCAAATATCTGTGTATTTACCTATTTTGATTGTTGACTGCTTGCAGAGTTAAAAGACCATTAATATGTTTCCTAAAATAATTAAAATGGCATAATTAGGGCAAGTTCAAGAGTAACCATTTTTAAATGGACACATTAAGTAAATTTGTTCCTACTGTCCCCAAAATCCTTCACTAAATATGAGCAGTACTTTTATAAATAGGCAAAAGCTATAATTCCTTTCTCTTTGTCATAGCCTAGCAACAGGACACAAAATTCCTTCTGAACTACAACTAATTGGGACATCAATCCTATTTTTACAGACATTTGGGCAGCCTGGTTTCAGCTGACCAGTGGGAGCACACGGACAACCCAAACAGAAGGAATTGTTGCTTGTCCCCAGCACAAATAAATGAAGTCAGAAGAAATGACAAGTTCCTTGGATTAAAAGCAAACTGCAGCTTTACCTTGTTCCCAGAGTGATTGAATAAAACATAATCTAAAGAAGAGAGAAAGAGAAATTGGATTTTTCCATAGCAGTAACGTATTTTTCGCTGGCATATGACCCATGTCAGCCACACTCACAGGAAGCCACTGAAGAGCCCTCAGGAAGACAAACACTGAGAGCTGATGAGGAAATTCACAGCCTGCCATCAAATGTTTGTTTAAATTCTAGTGCTGTGTGCCTACAAGTATAGGCAGAGGTACAGGAAAAGGTCGATAACACCAAAAAATAATCATCTAATGGACAGTAATTTGTGTATTAGGCAAATCCTGTTTTCAATCATTTTCCCAAGTCAATAACTGTCTAACTCTGCCCAAAGTCACAATGCAGAGGTTCAGTCTGCATTTGGAACAGATGGCATTGCCAATTATTTGCCTGCAATGGCAATGGCTGCAGACATGCCACAAAGTCAAAACAATGCACACCTCCCGTTCTGCCATTAACCATAAATCACTCTGAGGTCTGACCTGTTGGAATACCACCATTCTATCTTATGAGATGCTTATTTGCAAAAAAAAAAAAAAAAAAAAAAGCCTATGAAAACATGTATATGTGGAGAATATTTAATATTATATGTACGTTTATGGTTGAAATTATATAATATATAGTTGATATTTCCATTAATAATTTTTTCTACAGTTGCATATTCTTTATATAGTAATAGAGACTACAATTATATAAATGCAGATATAATTCTGTACAATAGAGATCAAAAGTCAAGATTCAGGGAATCAAATGCTCAAATGGAACACTGAAACACTTTTAGGAAGCTTCCCTGCATATTTTGCCCAGAATGAACTCTCAATCCAAGTGTCCATTCCAACCAGATCTAATTGTAACTCACCATATTGCATCTGCATTCAAAACATCTTGACATTTCTGAAAGATCCTGTAGGCAAAATTTTATGGCCCAATCATCACAAAACCCCACCCTGTAACTGAAAACAGATCCTTGAATTTTGGTAAACGGGAGGATTTGGCACTCAAGTGATTAATAAAGACATCAGGAGGACACATGAAACTTCCAGCACTCAGGCTCCTGCTTACTGATGGGTGAAGCTAGAGAGGCCCTGCAGCAGAATTTTCCTTATATGATCTCAATCTGTTTTCCATTGATTTTTCTTACACAGCAGTAAGTTTTGATTAACTTTAGGAGCAGCAATGACTACTTCAAAATGCCCAGAATTGATCAGATATAAGGATTTCCTGTTAAGTAGAAATTAAAAACAATATTTCTTCCAATATCACAATTAAGAAATGCCTTTCTCTTTGCAAAAGTATAAATGAAAAGGCTGCCATGTTCCTATGGCCATTTTGTTGACTTGGAAGGTCGTTAGGACATCTCCCAAAAAGGTGACTTAATCACAGGGAGAAGTTTTTCCAGGTTAACACAGCACAGCGCCAGGAATCCTTTGGGGACTTCACAGCTCAGCTTGTTACAGATACCAGAAGATACCACATTTACAGGAACTGAAAAAACAAAATACTTGAAATAACCCAAAACACCAAAGTAAATAAAGCCACACTTGTAAGCAAAGCTGCAGCAATAAAAGCTGCAGAGTAGCAGTTGAACATTTCTGTGCTGTGTTATTGCTACTGACAACCATCTGCAAAAAGCTCTTTTGTCAGGTCTGATTTGTATCTGGATTTGGCTTCTAGAATTGCCTCCTATTTTATCTTACCTTCTTCTTCAGGAATTTTCCACAACTGGAAGCACAGTGGACTGTCTCCTAAAACTTCCCACCTTGTAAACAGAGCAAGGAACAAAGAGCAGATTTGTTTTCCTCAAGGTTTTGCTGACACGCTCTGAAATCTGCAGTTCTGCGATAACAGTTCTCTTCTACTTTTCAGATACAGATCTAAACTGACAGTGCACCATCCCACCATCAGCAGATCAGTGTAGCTGCTCGAGTCATTAACTGTTCCTAAGGTTTGTACAGCTGAGTTCATCACACAAACTCTTCTAAAGGCAAATTTACATTCCTGTACTCAGGTAGGAAAGTAATAAATAGACTGGAAATTAGCTCCATGCAGTTCAACTTCCAGAACACCTTCACTTTCCACAGTGGCTCTCTAAAATGGCATTTTCCTCCTCCAGCTTGATGGGAAGCACAAGTCTGAGATTTTTTTCCAGACATACTTGTTCACTACTCTGCTGCTACATTCCAGATCATTGGAACTCACAATTCCCTCTATCTCCTCAGCATTTCATATTTTAAAGCATTACAATCTCTCTTCCATAATGTTATCTAAAAAATAACAACACCAGGCTGGCAGAAAAATCCACTGCAGAAATTTCACACTATTTTCAAAGTAGTCAACAGGGAATCTCCCACGGGGATGCACTCTGGGTAGTGAATGATGTGTATCTGCAGAGAAATATTGTGGAATCGATGCTAGAGATCAATCACTTTAAAGAAATACAGTCATTTGGGACAGTCTCTTTTGCAGGGCAGAAAGCAACTCTGCTGGAAAACCACTTTGTGCTCAATGTACATTCGTATGCAGAAGTTCATTTATAATATATCTCAGGAGATGCTACAGCTTGCACGCAGTTATTTAAATAGTTTGGGGACTTTGCAAGAGAGATTTACTCTCATTCCTCACACATTTTATTATGGAAGGTTTATCATCAATATTAAAGTTTAATTCCCCCAAAGCAGTGCATTAATACATTCATAAGCTTTAATACCTAGAGCTTTGTGCCCACCTTCATCATATATTGAACACAATTGTCAAACAGCAGTTCCATACTTTCCCCTCCTCCTTTTTCATTTTAAAGGGATTTCAGAAATATTTCAAAAGCACAGGGTCATTTTGATGCACTACATTTTGCCTAATTTTAAATGTCTGCCATGCAGAAAATTGAGTTTTATGGTTTTCAGAGTAAAAACAAAGAGTGCAGACCCCCAGCTCTAACGGCTCGTTCTTTTCAAGCAATTTTGCTAATCACATACGGACCTTTTGCTACATTTATTATTTATTGCTTGCCCCTGAATCCTACTCTCAAGTTCACCCATAATCATTTGGGTTTTATGCCCTTTCAATATTTAAAAATCATCTTTTGCTTTTTATAATAAACTTAACATTGAGAGTCATTTCCCATTAAAGATCCATCCACTATTCCAAGCTATTTCCAACAGGCCAGTGCCTGTCCTGAGGCTGTCCTGTGCTTCTCCTGCATTCTGAGGTATTTCAAGAGAAAATAATTTGTCTTATTGAACAGCTAATTAGCGTGATGGCACAATGAGCCATTTTTCCTTATGTGCTCTGAGCAGAGAGGAAGTGGCAACACACGAAAGGAGCAAGGAAGGACATTAAAAATAAAAGAGGAAACTAATTTAATTGCAATGAAAGAAAGCAAACAGCAGACTTACTACAGGAGGAAAAATAAAAGTACTCCCAGAGGCATTATAATTTGTCAGGATTGCTGCTGCTCCTTCCTGACACCGTGGCACACACTGGGGAAAAAAAGGGGGAATTCAAAGATCATCAGGAGAGCTTTCAAATTGGGTTTTGGTGTCTAAGACTGTCCACACGGGGAACCAACACAGCCACAAACCCCCCAACTGCCTATGAGTGAAACCTTAATTCAATATGTAATTTAATTTGGCTTCTGCTGCCTGTAATTGCTTCCATCCTCAAGAACAGCTGGCAGGCACCAAGACAAAACTGCACACTCAGGACAGCAGGAGGGAGGGGTTTAATTAATTTTTTAAATCGTTGTATTTTATTTAGCTTTTGCTGCCATCTACAGTAATCATCACAAATCTGCACAAGGACCAGGTACAGCACCAAAGCAACAAAATAAACCATCAGCACAGTAACAAGACACACACCAGGGGACTTCCACTGTCACTGCAATATCTAATAAACCCTCTTTGCAGATAAACTTTCTGCCTCAGCTGGGGCCCAAAAATTCATTTACAGCTATTTGTCATCTCTGTAAATGAATTAACTCATCCACATAGCTCCCAGACACAAGCACAGGCTTCCTGAGTCTGTATGCATCAACGAGGCAGCAGTGCTGGCTACAAGCTGATCAAAGTTTTAATTTCTCTGTATGAGATTGGAACACTGACTGGCTCAATTCAGCGTCTAATTTTTCCATATGGCCACACCACAAAAATGTGGACACCATAAGGCATCAGTTTGCTAATTTGCTCCCAAAGAGCTTTGCGTAATCAAAATATTTTTCACTTGTTACCTTAATGAATGGAATTTTTTACAATCCAGAGTAATGCTGCACTTCTTCAGAAAGCTGTCCATCTAATAAAGCCTCTCTGTGGCACAAAGCAGGATGCACAGGGGACACTGGAAATGTTAGCTGGATGAGGCAAAACACTCTAAACAAGAATGCAGCATCTGCTTTGATAGTAATTTTAACTTCCAATTAGGTCATTTGAAAGCATTACACCTCAGACCCTAGCTTACCTTTTCAGTAACCAATGCCTGATTTCCAGGGTCTTATCAGAGGTCCCACTGTGATTTTCATCTCAGCTTTGTCAGTGCTGTGTCGCAGCATCTGAACCAGCACAAACCCTAAAATCCAATTTCTAAATAGATTGATTCTAGTCCTTTTTGATGATTATTGTTTTTTTCCCTCCTGTGATTTGTAATTTTTCTTTTTGGGAAATTCTCCTCCTCCAACAGTCTGCAGACTCCTGCTGCCTCCTGCAGAATGGCACCTGGTGTAATTCTGAGCAGCCTTTCCTGGCTCCCAGAGCAGTAACACACACAGTTGCATTCTCAGCTGTGCAGCCCATTCAGAGATGGGCTCTAATGCCACTTTACACCATTCTTACTCCTCTGAGTAAGACCAGGCTTAAACTCTGAGTTATCACAGCAGTGGAGAGCACGATTATCACCTTGTCAGAATTGTCTACTGAGTATCTTTGAAATCCAATGTTCTCAGACGAACCTTAAAAAGAGATATCCAAGGCAAGACACTACTGAGAAACCAATTTTCTTCACTTTCTCAACTCTTTGGCAAAGATTCAATCTTATCTAGTATGAGAACAGAAAATATTTCTGAGGATTCAACAAAGCCAGCTTAACCTTTTCTTATTCATTATTTTCATAACCCTGAATTAGGGAGTTAAGGTTAGGGTTTTTAGAAGGATAAAGCACCAAAATATTTGTTGGTTTGAATTTCTGCCATAGCACAATCCACTGAAAAAATGCCCTTCTCAGCTGCTGGATGGTGAAACCTAGTTAAAGCAGTAACAAGATCTCCTGAAGATCAGCAAAAACTAGTGTCAAACCAAACATCTCTTTTTTAGCTATGTTTTAGTATACATGAGGACCATTAACTACATGAGGTTTTGAGCAGAAGTGGAACCTGGACTGGTTTTGTGGTATTTTTTTCTCTATTTCTGATTGCTGGAGAGCACAGCAACATCAGGTATGGTTTCTCCTACTCCCTAATTCATGGAAGGAGAGGTGTTTTCACACCAGTGGTAAAACCCAGACCAATGTCAGAGTTTCATTTTTACCTTTCCTTCTTCCAGCATCACTCGATTACCTTCAATAACCTGTTAACAAAGGTCCCTGCATGCCAGCAAGCAGAGATATTACAAATATTAAAAAGGTCCAGGATATGTTTTCCCTTCTTATATAATGCAACATATAAAGCCAATAGAGAGAAAATAAACCTTAAAAGAGAGTCTCAGAAAGTACGTGCTCTGGAGATCAAAGAAGTGAATTCTTGACTACACAAAACGCCATAAAATTAATTCCTTCAGGATTAGGATTATACCCAACGCTTCTCCTCTGCATAAAACATGCACTCCAAATTTTTTGCACAACTGCTGGAAGCCAAATAATCTCAGAGCTGATGCTGAAGTGCTTTTCCCTACTTGTTATGCACATGGCATCCAGGAGGGCACGGGCTGCCCTCAAGCCAAGGAGCTGTGCTGCCAATAGCTTGCTACAGCTCGGACATGAAACCTTCTAACCCAGCAGACAAGCTCTCCTCAAATAAGCTTCTTACAGAAAAGTTATGAGGGGGTTTTGTTTTTTAATTCAGTGAAGTTTTATTAATAGAGCTGAAATCTGTAGGTTAAAAAAGCCCATGCAATAAATACAAAAGCTGGTTAGGGTCTGATCTGTTTGCAGAGTTTTGCCTCTGCATATTTTAGGGCCAGTTTATCTAATTATTTAAGAGTCCCATCATTAAAACGTAACATGAACTAGGAAAAAAGCTTCAAACCTAAAAAAATATAAACTTTACATTGCAGAACACTTATTCTATGTCAGTCTGTGAACACAGTGGGAAACAAGTTTCACCAAATTAGATTTGAAAACCAACATGAATCCCACGAATCCTTTTAGAAAGCCACTGAGTACACATGCAATCAAAAGGACAGGCAAAACTTCTGTCCAAACTGTTTCTAAACATTCTCATCATTCTATATGGTAAACTATTTCCCAATTGAAAAAAAATTCTTAAATGTCAAGTGAGAAATTGGCATGAATGAAAGATGCAATTGCTTACAGTTCTAATAATTATTTTTCAAATGCAGCATTATTTCCCAACTGCATTAGTAGGGTGAGGTGGGGCAGATTTCTTTGTTACACAAGTGTCCTCTGTAGCTGACCATGGTCATGATTAACACCAT
Organism: Acrocephalus scirpaceus scirpaceus; assembly: GCA_910950805.1. Taxonomy (NCBI): domain Eukaryota; kingdom Metazoa; phylum Chordata; class Aves; order Passeriformes; family Sylviidae; genus Acrocephalus; species Acrocephalus scirpaceus. The sequence goes on along the minus strand of OU383786.1, from coordinate 3,458,865 downwards.
TAATTGAAGTAGGATTAACTGGTGATAGCAAAACAAAACTGATAGCTTCAAAAGTTCAAAACCTTGTCTTTATTTCCTTTGGTTTTTTGATAAAGTAGCAATTCCAGCTGAAACCGAACATCAGTGCTCAGAGGAATTCATATTCTGTACACACTCTATAAGCCACTGAGCATTGCTCCAGTTACAACCTCCAGTCATAAATATGCTGAACATTTCAGATTTAAAATAATATGTGAGTAACAGGCATCCTTAGCAGCCACTGCTTGATCCTGAAACGCATGGGGGTGGGAGCCAAGAGTGGCACGCTTCATCTTGGTTGACAAATGTCCCCAAAGAGCTGCAGCTCTGTGCTAAGTGCAGCACTTGGGGAAAGCAGAAGAATACAGAAATCCTTCAGCCTACTGCCTACAAAAGGATTCCCATTATTCCCTGGGAAATCAGACATGGTGTGTATCAGAGTGCCAGTTTCCACTGCCAGCACTGTGAATGGTTTGGGGAATTTTAACCCGTCACCTGCCTCATTAAAACTCAAGCACAGATAAGCAGCAAGTAGTTGTAACCAAATTTGTACGTTTGGGAAAAAGCACATATTTCAAACAAAGCACACCAAATTATCCATACAGCATAATAATTCCCAAAGGAACTAATATGAATTTCCAAAGATAATGCTTCTGATTGAACAGAGGTTAAAAAGGTGTACAAGATATGAAGAACTCTGAAGTTTTATGTAAAATGTGCTCTTCCCTCATGACACCATGTTTAAATATCCCTCCCTTCTCCAGAGTGCATTCAGGTCAAGGAGCAGGGAATTCTCACCTTTCATGGGGTTTAGCCTGGGCCTAGGTCAGATTGGTGACCAAAACAGCATTCCCTAAGAACTTTTCAGTACCCAGAAGCTCCCACTGAGCTTCAGGCTTAAAGGAAATAAACCCCTAAAGGTACTAGCACAGTTGTGAGAATGGCCGAAAGCTGGAGTCAGCACAGGGGCAAGAATGACTTATGGATAATAAAATTAGGGAAATAATTGGTGTAAATCATGGAGGTAAAGAGTTGAGCAGAAAGGCTGAGGGAGAGAATTCTTCCTGACCAAACAATGAGATGTGACCAAAGATCCTTCAGTTCTGGGGTGAATTTTCAATTAGCCCAGCAGCCACAGGGTTGGACTCACAAGGAATCACCAAGTAAGCAGAGGCAGGACTAAAATGAAGAGAAAATCCTACAGAGGCTTCCTGTTTCTACAGTCACAATTCTCAGTCAAATTCCTTCAAAGTTACCTGCAGAGCACATGTGGATACAACCCTCATACACATGATACCTTAAGTTTCAGCTTTCATGTATTTCGGGTTCTGTGCTGCCCAGGGGTGCAGCTCTGAGCTCACAGTCAGGGTCACTCAGCTCTCTGCACACAGCAGGGACACAAAACAAATCCTGTCCCTGCTGCACACCAAGAACAACTGTGACAAGTTTCAGGCCCAAAAAATCATAAACAACGGAGGGCTGAGGTAAGAGAACAAGGAGGATGGAACTTCATAACCTGAAACTGTAATTGAACAATTAAACCCCAAAATGCAAATGGACCAAAAGTGATCAAAGTGTGAGACCTTGTGACTGTTTATCCATTTTGGGTCCATTTTGGGTCCACCTTGGGTGTAGCCCTGGCCAGGCTCTTGTCCTGCCCAAGGTGTACCCTAAAGGCCTTTCAATAAATCCCTGCTTTATTCTCTGGCTCTGTCCAGTCTCTGTTCCAGGTCAGCCTTCCCAAGGCATCACACACACAGATCTGTAACCTGTCTCTCGTGTTTGCAGGCCCACTGTGTGAGAAAAGCCTCCCCAAAGGCCTTCCACAGCAACCAGAAGGACAGACAGCTATTAAACCAATCAAAGGCTCTTTTGTTCTGGTGCAAAGTAAGGCTTCAAAATCGCTTTTCAGAGATTAAAACTTCACACACGTTTGTCAACCATAAGAGGCCGACAGATGAGTCAAAGGGCAAGGCTAGCTCCCTTGGGGGAAAGGGGCACAACTCCAAGGGATTTGTCAGCAGCTCCATCCTGAGCTGTCCCTGGACACAGCACAGGCCACCAAAGCCAGCCAAGACCTGGGGATGTCCATCTCCACCTGGAGCAGTAATTGCTTGATCGCTGTTATTGAGAGATGACCACCTGCGCTAGAGCCAAATGCGTAGGTGCTGATGGGTTCTCTGTGTTTTTCCACTACAAACAACTAAATCAGCTCTAATGTAACATCTAAAATTGCTGCTTTTACCCTGGCTTGAAAGAGATGATGCAGAGCAGGCCTGTGATTAACTTTTCCATTTCAGATGCAATACTTAAATCAGAAAGCTCGTCTGATACTGCTGAGAGCAGAGAGACAGCAATTTTCCTTTCTGTATCATGCCCTGACAATGAGCTGACACTATTTTAAAAGTAGCGAGCAATTTGAAAGGTTTCCAGATAGCAGAGATTTAAATGTACTTTGAAAGCTGAAGTGGGCTCAGCTTTTGCACTCCCTTGAAGAGGAAAAAAAACAGGAAAAAAAAAATTACACCCTTTATAATTACAAATGTGCTCCTCTGGAGAAAGGGTTAAGGCCATGTGCTGGGAGCTACAGAAGTGTCAGTCATAGCTACAGTCATGTCACTCATTAAATAATCATATAGAGCACATTTTTAGGTGTGTTTTGCAAGTAAATCTGGCTACAAAGCATGACACAAGCAGGAAATGTCTTATTCATCTCCAGCTGCAGTGTAGGGAGCAGGGGGAACTGCTCCAGTGACCCTTAACACCAGAAGTTCATTACAAGCAGAAGCCAAAACAGGTCATAAAAGATTAGGAACAGTTACAAGGACATTCCACAGGAAAAAAACCAGTGATTTTATAGCTCAAGCTGCCTTATTGCACTAACCCAAATCCACTCCATAGCCTGCTATGTACTCTGTGCTCCCAGCAGCTACAAACGAGGTTGGTGATTAATTTCATTTTTTGTAGCAGCAGCAAAAATCCAAGTGCAACACAAATAGAAGGAGGGAAAAATGTGGGACAGAGTGGGAAAAGAGCAAAGATACTGTAATTCCATTCTCCAGTTACATCTCACATTAGGTGGGATCTCAGATGGCAAGAAAGTTTTGAAGCCTTTAACAACTGAACCAGATACATTGCTGTATCAACTGTGAGCTAAAACTCACAGGAGAGAAAGACAACTTGCACTATTCATCTCCCCAGATACTGTCATCCACATTCTGCATTCTCATTCCATTTACCTGTCATGTGTGTACATTAAATATGTCCCAGTAATATCCATCAATGCCAAGACAAAAACTGAGATAAAAATCTTCCAATGTCCTTTTCACCTGAGAGGAATTGCTATTTGAAATCTGTTTATGGACTCTGCTGCTGCCTCCACCCTCCCTGAGGCTGCAGGTGTAAGGACAGGGCACAGCTCACCTGCAGGTGGGAACTTCTGGTTGGTCTGTGATGCTCAAATGGGTGTTCAGTGTTCCTCTCACCTGAGCTATGCCCCTGAGCCCAAAAACTGTCACAAGACAAACCTGTTGCCTGCTACCATCCCTTCCTCACTATCCACAGTGCCACATAGAACAGCTCCTCCCACACAGGTGGCCAGAAATACAAATCATTTCACTGTTAAAATTGGTTTTCCAGCTATAATTGATTGCGTTTAAGTAAAACACATGGATCATTCCTGCTTCAAATTTAGAATGAACTTGATTTGATGTTGTGGCCAACACCCCACTGGAAGGAGTAGCTATTACAGCAGAGAGCACATATATTGTCTATATATTGTATATATTTATACAAATGATTATATATTGTTTGCACTTGTGCTTAGCTGAAATACTTTAGAAAATTCAATTAAAATTAGCAAGAACACATCAAAGATAGACACACACCTGGAGTTGAAAGCAGCCCTTGCAATGCATGTTTTTTCCAAAAAAAATCTGATGGCCAAGTGTCCAAAATTATTGCTTCCCAGGAGACTCTGATGTTTGCAGCCTTTGAATCCTCCAGATACTCCAAACGGAATGGCAACTCCTCCTCAGCACAGCATGGCTGTCCCAGGGGGATGAGGAAGCAAGCCTGGCATCAGCAATCAGTCAGCATCCCACATTCCAGCTGCTCCCAAGGGTGCAGGAGAAGGGTGGGAGGCATGGAGGACTGAAACAGCTCTTTGCATTTCTAGAAAAAGAGAGATATTTCCTTAGTGCCTCAGTCTGAATCATAAATCAGAGATTAAATGACCTTTAGGTAGCGCCTTTTTGATGAACTGCAAACTAATGATGAATTGTGATAACACTGATGCCAGATCTTGCCTTCTCGTTTCATCCAGTCCTTCCAGGGACAGGTCTTTGCTCCAGTCTGGGCTTGCAGCACACATGCAGGATCCTCCCAGATGGGCAATTCCAACCAGGAGCAGCTGGAAGATGCTGGTGATGCCAATGTCATGATCAGTCCCACAAATCAGCTGGGCAAATATTTCCTCTTCATGTGGAAAGGGAAACTACCTTGCAGAGCTTTCTTAAAGCTTTTACTTTGTTAAGAAATACTCCAACCATTTTCCTATTTTAACTATTTTTCCTATTTTAATTAACTGGGTGCAATTCTTTCCTGCGGTACCACAGTCATGTACAAACAATGGTACTTTAAATCACATAATAATTGACTATTTAAGGCATGAAATGCTTCTTTTGCAGTGATCTTTCATTGTGACATGGGCAATTATCATCATGGATGGGGATCTGTAGCTCCCAGAACTGCTGGACAATTAGTGAGAGTTCATAATAATCCATGCAGTTATTGCAGTCATGGATCAAATGGTAAACTAACAGTGACTGCCTCTCAGAGCCACATCTGCAAGTTGCTGTTTAAAATAAGTCTGCTGCTTAAAATGGATTTTGAATACACATTTCATTATCTCAAAGGGCTCCTGTGTGTCACACTGGGAATCATTTCACCAAGTCCCCCCTCTGTTAAATTCCTCTGTAAATTTGGTACTTGGGGAAGGCTGCAAGGAAATATTTTTGATCATGCACAGTACATTGATTTGCCTTCTGAACCTTTTAGGATTTCATCTTCAGATCTCCAGAAGGATCTGAACAGCTCTAGAACCACCAACTGAATTTACGGTCCCATATTGCATCACTAATTACTTGGATCAAACCCTTAATTCCTCTAAATGTGCTCAGGCATGAGGGGATCTGCCCACACACTCCCAGTGTGAATAAGAAATAGAATTGTCTAAAATAGCCAAGTGCCTTTTTAAGGGGAGCCCAGGCTCCTGCATGCGCTTGGATCTTCTGAAAATTGTACTAGCAAGGCAAAAATCCACTAATAACTTGGAGCCTGGCCCTAGAGTCTCAGCAGAGTAAAACCCTCATGACAATTCAGTGAAAACTGTACAAACGATTGCTGAACAAAGTTTTTATAAAAAGAGCAGTCACAGAATTATTCCACAGCAGCATCAGCCAGGAGAGGAACAACCAAGGCCTGACACAGAGCCAGGTGGACACTTGGCCATGGCGTGTCACCTTTCTGCTTGTCAGAGCATTTAATTAAAATTCACATTTATCTGTAATAACCCTTCCCCTTGTTTCTCAGCCCCCATTTCCCAGCCTGAAAGCTCCCTTCTGCACCAGGACCTGCAGACTTGCAGACTGTTTCTTGCCACATTGAGCAATCTTTAATCAGCGTGACACAAACTCAGTGATGTGGGATAGGTATAAAACTTACTTTTTGAACACTCAAAATTGGTTCCTACAGGCCATTTTTTACATCAGCTGTCAGCACTTAAATGCCACAAAAGCTTTCAGCATGAGTAAGCAATGCCATTTAGAAAATCCATTTACTTTGTCTCTACCAGCAGTCGTCCTTCATCCTTTTTTGTGAACATTTTAGGAAACAAATTTTAGTTACAGGGGAACACCACAGGGAGCAAATAGTAAGTTAATACCCTCAAGCCTGCCTAGAAGTAGTAATATATTTTAGATAGGTAGGATAACACTCAACTGAACAGCCAGAGCTGTGGCACAGAGGCTTTTATCCAGAGATGGATCCAACCACAACTCACACCAGATTAAGCTCATGCACTTGATCTCTGCAAATATGAAGATATAGCACACAATGCCATAATTTAACTGATATATTGGGATCATTTTTCCTCCCCAGGAGTGTTCTTTGAGACTTCTTAATCCTGCATACTTTCTACTTTCCCCTAATCTGACATTCTCAAATCAAAAGTCACTCAAGCAGCTTTGAGGTTCTCTCCCAAAAGTGATTTAGTTCACAAGACAGAAAGGCTTTTTTGCTTCTATTTTAATGGCATCCATGGAAACTAAAGTCTCATTAGAGTTTTAGTCATTTCTCATAGTTTCATGGCAGACTATTACGTGATTACTCTCAGTAAAAGTACTCTAATCAAAAATTATAATATTGCTGTTTATCAATAAAAATACAACACAAACCACTTACTAATTTGTCTGTGTTATTTCTTACATAAAGAGCTGCTGTTTTCCTCAGTCCCAGCAACTACTTTTGAGATGTCCTGTTCATAATCAACTCAACTTGAAGAACTAAACTACCAGCCCCTCTACTTCCATTTGTCTCTGTTTCTATTACTCCCTTTTTTCTAATTCCCATCTGAACTCTCACAGTTATCTCTTATTTAAGGTTTTTCTTTTCCATCATTCCACATTCCATAAATCAGCTGAGGAAAGCCTTCCCACACAACACTGCAGTGCCTGAAAGATGAGGAAGGAAACCGTAGGAATTTCGCAGCCGCTCTATGGACACTCACTAATTAATCACAGGGGCAGCGACACCCATTTGTTCGGAAAATACAAAAACCAACCGCAAAGCGGAGGCAGAGATCGCAAAGCCAAACCGAGCGGAGCCCTCGGGGTCCTGCTGGGGGCAGCCCGGGCACTGTGTGCGCTGTCACCCTGCCCTGGGGGCGGCTCTGTGCAGTGTCCCCCTGGCCCTGGGCAGTGGCCCTGTGCTGCTGTCCCCCTGTCCCGGGGAGGTGGCTCTGTGCCGCTGTCCCCCTGTCCTGAGAGTGGCCCTGTGCAGTGTCCCCCTGTCCCGGGGAGGTGGCTCTGTGCCGCTGTCGGTGCCCGCTCGCAGCTACAGCGCTGCCCGTGTACCGGGGAGGTGGCTCTGATCAGCGTCCTCCTGTCCCGGGGCGGCGGCCCTGGGCAGTGCTCCCGTGTCCTAGCTCCCCCGGGGAGGTGGCTCTGTGCAGTGTCCACCTGTCCCGGGATGTGGCCCTGGGCCGTACCCCACTGACCCTGTACAGGGCCCCCCGGTCCCTGTGCCCCCGCGAGGATCGCCCTGGGCAGTGTCCTCCTGCCTGTGTCCCCCCGGGGAGGTGGTCCTGTCCCGTGTCCCCCTGTCTCTGTGCAGTGTCCCCGTGTCCGTGTCCCCCCGTGTCGGTGGCCGCAGCCGCAGTGCCGCCCGTGTCCCGCAGGGGGCGCCTGTGTCCCGGGAGCGGCGGCAGCTCCGGCCGGGAGCGCGCCCGGCCCGGGAACAGGCACTGGGGAACGGGGAACGGGGACCGGGAACGGGCACCGGCACCGCCCCTGCCGCCGCCCGCCTTAAAGCCGGTGCTGCTCGGTGCCACCTTGCAGTTCTATGAGACAATCGTTTAAGTTCTGACAGGTTTGCTCCGCGCTGTGAAACGCCAAGATTTTCTCGTCATGTCACTGCTCATGAAGGGCCGACAGCTCACCAGAAATCCATTTAGAGCCAATTCTGGGAACATACTATTACTACTTTCTTCACAACATGAAGATTTCACTTCCCTTTTCTCCAGAGTTTTACATGACAGTTTTTGTATTTTATTACACAGACTGCTGGGTTTTTTTCGCTTACCCATAAAGCTACTCTGTGATGACAATTTCTTCCACAGCCTTCACTATATTACAGATAGAACACTATTCTCCCAGTACATCAGAGGGAACATTCGACTCTTCATCCCAAAGGGCTTCACTCTATGATCGGCGTTTTCTGGACTAAAATTTTGGGGAAACATCCTTAGCAGCACATTAGAGGCTCAGTAGACCTCAAGATCCCTCAAATTTGAGCCTTAAGGTGTTCAAGGATACAGGAATCTGCATGAGGAAAACATAGTTAAGGGGGAGGAAGGGAATGTAGGGAATAAAGGGATTAAATTGAATTGAATTGAACAAGGTGTTTGGAAGGAAAATCATTAGGAGTGATCACCAGACATAACACAATTGAGAGTTCAGCTACAGAATATATTCCAAGAGGATTTTTTATTCCAGACACAATCTTCTAGACCTACAGATTTTGAATTCTACACTAGTCTGGCATAAATAGCAAGGTTCTGCTGCATGCCAGGGTGAATTATTGTCTTGGTACATTAACAAGCTCATGGCACCACGTGCTGCTGTCCCGTGTGTCACAGAGAACCAGAGCCCTGGAGAGCCCTGGCTGTCAGCTCCGAAGAGGAACAGCCCCACTCTGGGAGGCACAGAACCAGCTGGAGCAGCTCAGTTCAAACCTGTAAGTGAAACCACCTCAGCCAGTGGATGTCTGCCTGTCTGTCGCACACAGATAACCCAGCCCTGCCTTTGTCCTGGTGTTTGGGGATATCCATCATCCAGCTGATTTCAAGCTCTTAAAAAATACCTTTGTATTCTAGGAAGCTGCTTCCTGCATTTCTCTGGGTGCCAGCTACACTGTGCTTAATCCATCACGTTTGTAGCCGGCTCCTGCCAAGAAGCAAATACTTCATTGAGTATTTTATAGCTATTGCATTTTGTGGAGAAAAACTGTGACTACCTAGATCAGAATAAATAATAGCAATAAAAATAAAGGCTTCAGAGATTTGATTTTCTTAAGCACATCCAAACCCTTTCACTTAGAAATAAGACATGACTACAAGGAATGTGCCTGTCATCTACAGGGCAGGAATCTCCTGAATGCTGGCCCCTGAGATGGCACTGCCCATCTCTATAATTTAAATTATTTTCTCTTCTTGTAGCAAAATCAGGAAATTAAACTGGTTGGATTAATAATGGAACTCCATTGTGAAAATAAATAAAATTAATAATGGCTCTATTCATTAAATGCTGCACTGAGTCAAAAGGTCTGGGGTAGAGAGAAGAAATCTCACATCGAAAATTGCTTTTCACAGACTATCTGCTATTCTTGGTTAGGTTGCTTATAAGCAGTACATCTAGAGTATGAGTCAAAGAGTAGACAGGTTAGTGCTGAAATAAACAGCCTGAGTAGGGATTGTTTTAAAAAATGGGAATTATTCCACAATCCTATTCCACTGTGGTAGTATCAAATCCAATAATTTCAATGCTACAGTGAAGCATTTGGAACAGCTACAAAAGTAATTTGAACAAAGTAAGGAAAATATAATAACAGAACATTTCTTTCTCCAGTTTCCACACACTGACTTGTTTATCTGCAGGGGAAAAAAAAAAAAAACCTTTACAAGGGAACTTCAACACCTTCACCCTTCAATGGTCACTTCTCACAGCCTTATCACAAACTGCTCAACACGAGTTACATCAAATAAGCATCACACAACCCACTGAAGGCAGCACATGAGTGAGCCAGGGAAGAGGAGAAGTTATTCCTGCTGACACTGGAGAGCTGCAGTTTTCCTTGTGGCAGGGGAACAAGGTTTGTGCTCCTCCCAGTGCCCTTCAGCACCACAGGACTCCAGCAGACATTTCCAAACCCTGCCAGTCAGTCTGAGTGAGACTGGGAACAGCTCTGGGAGATGTGGAGCTCCTGCTTCAGATCCATGCACAAACTCATTGCAACAGCTGCCCCCTCCTCCTCCTGGGCTAGCCAGCACTCAGCAGTTCAGGCTATCACCTTTTCCAAGGTCGGGGCTTTGTTAATTGAGTAAACTCCATCATTTCTGGGGTGATCTTTGGCAGTCCTGGAAGGGTTATGAGAATGAACACCACAGAGCACAGCTCAAATTTGGATTTGGAAGTGCTAGGGATTTACAGTGGCAGAACACACTGGTCAAAATATCCAGAGCCATGGAATAACGAGAACTGCTCTGGGACACATGGAGAGCAAAGTGCTGAAAGACAAATGAGTGAATACGAGTGAAAGGCTGGCACTGTGGGGAATGGAATGGGGGGAAAAGGACTGTGTTGAGTCAGAAACAAACCACATCTTTATTGCCTTTCATCCATGGTAACTATCCCAGGCAAAAAAAAAAAAAATAAAATAAGGGCTCAGACCTTAAAACTGTTCTTAACTGTTTCAGTAGCTTAGACAGTGGACTCAAAACAATTCCTACATATAAAAAAACAGCTGATGTAGTGGCGTGTTTTCTATCTTTTTATTTATTGTTAATATTAATAAGTTCTGTAATGGTTTCTCCCGAGTTCCCCCCTGTATTTCTCCCCATTTGGTTTCCCCCTGTCTTTGTTCTCCACAGCCTGTCACTCTCTGGGAAGCCTCTCCTCTTCTTCCAGAGTGTTCGGAGAGACTCAGTCCCAGATTAGAGCAGGCTGGGGAACCCCCACCCCTTGTTTCCCATTCACTGTCTGTGTGACATCCCCATTTCCCTGATTGGCTTCCCCTCTTGTGTCCACCCCCTTCTCCCAACCCCATATAAGCTGTAACCACGCCTCTGGCTATCAGAGAAGCTCAGAGAGACACGTGGCTCCCCTGCGAAGAGCAGGTGACAATAAAAACCATCTAGCCACAAAGTAGCCTCCTCCTTCCTTCTTACCTTCGTCAAGCCTCACCGACATCTCTCGTGCAGCTCTGACCCACCGGGGGGGTGGTGGCCGGTCTGCCTGCTGCTGCCAACAAGTCTGGAAGTATTCCTAGCCAGGGCTAGCCGGGAACAGCTGGAAGCCACTTTCCAGCCGGGCTCGAGGGATATTTTCAAACTGCCATAAGGATCAAAATAAAACTCACTGCTTTTAGGAGTATACAGGAATATGATCTCTTTGTCACATGCCTGCTCACAAAACTTAAATACAGCTCTATCCATAAAACACTCAAATATTTCTGCATGTTATACCATGCAACAATAGGTAGCATCAGGAAATCAAAACTGCAACCACTAGCACCAAAAATTCCAGGTCATTGCATCAAATGAGACCTCAGAATTATCATCTCTTATTGCTGGGACACAGCACAGGAACTGTGGCTACACCTGATAAAATATTGGAAGAAATGGATTTAATAGTTGGGCACTGTTTTCAAAAAATTCCTGACTAGTTTTTCCAAATTTCAGCAAGGATAAAAGGTGATGAGGACTAGTGAAATCTTTACTCCAGACCCGATTTTGATCCAGATTTGTATTTAGAAATGCTAAAATATTTTCATTCCAGACATAGTGTCTACATTACCAATTCTAACAGCTCATAAAAGGAACATTCATAATCAATTATTACAGAGTTAGAGCTGCATTTTAGCAATAAACTGTCTAACAGGAAATATTTTCTTCATAATGGCAAGAATGTCATCTTTTATAGCCTTTATCCCACCAGTGACAAAGTGCTTTGATCTCCAAATCTGGAGGGAGGATGAGCAAAGTTTTCAGAATGGAATTGTTCTTTATTAGAATTCTTCCCCACCTAGATTGTTCAATTTGAGAGCACAATTAAACCCCCACAATGCAGGCAGTGCTGTTATTCCAACCCTTCGAGCATTTGCGGTCAGATGAGGAAAATTGATGATTTCCTCAGTGCCCAGGATGGAGAATGAACGATCCAAGTGTGAGCCACAGATCCCTGATCCCTATTCCGGCACACTCTGGACACCTGACGTGGCTAAGGGAAAGCAACCAACAGTTCCATGCCTCAATTCCTCCACATGGAAAAAATTAATTACATACAAGTGTGTTAACACGGACAAGGATTGACTACTGTTACAAGTATTGTAGAAACTTTGTGTTAAAATATATACTATGTGCATTTTTCTTTTATACATATGTGTCAAAGCATCATGTGTGTTCAATGTTCTTTTATATATGTGTGAAATCAACCTAACTGGTGATCTAAACAATTTTTGTACTGGTTAAATCTGACTAATCAAACTTCCAGCTGCGAAGAGGATGACTCCAGCAGGCCACCCCTCATTTGGAAGCACCTGTGTTATAAATATGTAGTTTAATTCGAGTTTTTTACTGTTATAATTATATAGTTTGATTTAAGTATGCTTGCACAGAAACCAACAAGGAGGGGGTAGGTTACTAGCCTGCCCATAGAACAATAGACCTGTATTCTCCATATCAGTGAGAGGTGGCCCATGCCAAAAGGGTGCCAGATAACGATCACTAAGGCCCATCAGAACTGATTCAGCTCTCAGAAAATCCCATCACTCCTGGAATCCTGCGCTGAGACCAAACCCAAACCAAGATGTGTTCGTCTGGCAGGATCCTCAAGAATAATTCATAGACATGTTCAGTGAAGACTGCAGGAATAATTCATGGACAGATCCAGAGATGTGACCAGATTTCCCAGAATTCTATTCTACTCTCACTCCAGGTGGATGGAAATCCTATCTGCATATTCAGACTGGACAGAAAACTAGCCTTGGGGCCTAAAAACCTTATAAAAACTAACCTTGAGAGATGGTTGGTGTAAACTATGGAGGACCCAGTGCAATAGAGGCTGGGTCTGAGTTCACCCGGCAGCTCGAAACCTGGGCTCAGAGCTGCCGTTTGATTGTGGGACTTGTCCCTTTTTGATCTCATTTTGTCATTTTCCAATAAACCTCTAAAACAGAATATTGGAGAACTGTCATTTATAACACCTGGATCACACAACTGCCAGTCTGAGGAATTAGTCAGGAAGTGAATATGGAGAGCTTACATTTGGGAGAGAGGAGATCTGGAACTGTGGGTCTCCCACTCCACTAGACATGGAAAAAGAAAGATAGACTATACAAGAAAAAACTCAACACCTCTAAAAAGCCAAACCGTGTCTTGTTACAAAGCATTCTGGAAAAAAAACTCTGAGGAAACCTGGTGGTAACACCTAAAAAGTGCAGGTTAGAGGCCATTATTCAAATTCAAAGGAATTTAATGTGGCACTTAGTATGACAGGCTGCTGTACTGCACCCACGGGCTCGGCGAGCTCAGTGTGCTTTAGCAGCTTAGTTCTGCTCTAAGACTCCTAAATGTCTGAACTGTCTGCTGAAACTTCTTGCATAATTCATTAACTTCCCTCTCAACACATTCCGGCATTCCCCTCTCTTGATCTTTTCTGGGATCAGGAAGTATCAGGGCCCGGATAAATAAGTGGATGAGTAATAAAATAAATTTTAAAAACCATCTCCAGATTTTATAGCAGCTCCCCTACCTGCTTCCTCCAAAAAAAAGAAAAAACAAACAAACAAACAAAAAAAACCCCAAACCAAACAATAATACCCCCACAAAACCTTAAAGAAACAAAACAAAACACAACCACCCACAAAGTGACGGACTCGTACTTCCTGACAGGTTTGAGTGGAGCTTTTACAAGTTCTCAGGTGACTCAGAAGAGATTCACCCGTGCTCACTCATGGCACACAGCAGCTCGCTTGTCCCATAAGCTGCTCCTGGTTCCCCTGATTTCAATTTTAGCCTTTCCATGTCTGATAAAGGTCAGTAAGTTTCTACAGCTTGCAAAACAGACAGAAAGCAGAGTCAGCTTAGTTAGGGCTTTAGCACGATAAGAACCACCCCACACACACAAATCTACTTTCATTCAATTCACTTCTCTGGATTATGGAGATGTCTGATGGCTCCAGCCAAGCCTTGCATAGATTTCACTTGGAAGAATATCAGCATTTGGGACTTGAAGAGTCCCACTTGGTGCTGGGACAACCCAGGGAACTCCAGGACATCTCCCCCCACTCCTTTGCACATTACTGCAGTGCCAGGATCATCCAGGTCACTCAGATTCAAAGCTGTCTCTGTTGAATCAAAGCCATCTCTCTTAGGCTCCAGTGAGTGATTCTGTACATGTTTTTTTTAAAAAATCCAGTTATTGCATGCAGAACCAAATAAAAGATATTCTCTTTTACCCAAGACTTGAGTGCCCACAGTACCCTGGCAAGGCTGGGGTTACCCAGCCAGTTCTGCCTTTCCTGCCCTTGGATTGCCTCTACCCTTTTGCTTTGCACTCACCCCCCCTTGTGTGCTTCAATTCCATAATGATCATTTTCACAGGGCTTTTCTGCCAGTGAGTCATTTCCCCAGAGAAATCACAAGGTGAGCTAGGAGTGAGGGTATAGAAAATATTATTTATAGGAGGCTAAAAGCTCAAGGAGCAAATTCAGACTTGATGCACTAATGCAGCACGTTCAGGTTCTGCACTTTGGTGCAAACATAGCAACCCAGGAAGGCAGGAGATAATTTTTGTTGAGTCACACAATTGATGCATCCCCTCCACACCATGTAACATTTACCAACTAAAATTCCATACAGACAGATTTTCAAAGTTAAGCAGCAAGCCTTTGCTCATCCTTTTAGTTTCAATGCAAACTGGGTGGTTCATTTAAGTGGTCAGAAATTTCTGAAACAACACCCTTTTTCTTTGGAGATTCACACATGAACAGCAACTGAACTGCTTGTTGGGACCCAAAAGCAGCTACACCAAGGTCAGACATATTCTGCAGCATTTGTCATGCCTTCCAACACAGAAGCAGCAAAATGCTCAAACCCCCCAATTATTCTCTCGAGAAATTTGGTCTCTAACAAGCTAACCCCCTAATTTAAAAATGTCAGTACAAACATAGTGTGCAGCATTCTCTCCATCCCAAACAGCACTTCCACATCTGCCCTGCTGCCTTCCCTCCATGGTTTCCAAGGCTTTCACCTCCCTTTGTCCAGCTCAGGCCTCAGCTGCAGCACCCAGTGTTTGCTGCCTCTCCCAGAGCCCTGGGTGTGCTGCCAACCCCTGCAGAATCATCTGTCCTGTCGCACCTGGGCCACACTTGGCAGCTGCAGCTCCCAGGGAAGGCTTTCACTCCCTTCCAGGCCTGGAGGAGATGTCACCCAGCCCTGAAGTCTGAGAGCTAACAGTTCACTGGGATCCCACAGGACATGCTGCACTCCAGGCTGGCACTGGGATGCACGTGGAAGCAGGATAAGCATGGAAGCTGCTGTCTCTGCCAAACATCCAAATGCCTCCTGCGTCTGCATGCCCATCTGCTGCCACTGCCACAGGGAAGGGAAGGATAGGGAGTGGCAGAGGGAAATTGCTGGGAAAGAGTTTCCTGCTGCTGGAATGAGGCAGCTGGTCACCAGGGAATAGGGAGGAGATTGTTATTGCTGTGACCAGAACAGTTTTGGACCTGGCTGGGCACCTCTGGGTTACCAGCTTGGACACAGCCAGACTTTTCATGTTCCCTTCTTGGATTCTTTTCTCATGGCCACAGTGTTCACCTTCCTCTTTGCCTGTCTGTATCACTGTTCGTGTCCCAGAGTTTTGGGACACAAATGATGGATTTCCAAGCAGTTTATTATATTGTCAGTCACCTTTCACCCATGCCCAGAAGAACTGTGGGAGTGTGACTGAATGCAGAGGAGGACACGTGGCATGTACCTGTAGGGTTTGGATAGGAAGCTGCAGGAAGGATATGAGACAGACAGACACCAGTGCTGGGATCTGGCTGACCTGAGCTTGAGAGCTGCATCACTCCCTGCACATTCCTCAATTTCCTCTGCTAATTCCATTTGCCATCTTTTCAGTTCTCCTGTTTGAGCTGGGCAGTGCTGTGCCTGCCTTCCTTACATATCCTTAAGCTTCACAAAAGAGGCTGGAATATCAGACAGCACTCAGGCTGCCTTTCCAGATGGCCTTTAAAAAATCAAAGGTAACTTCAGTCGTTTGCAAGTCCCACTCTCACAAGTCACAAAAACAAGCAGTAACCCTAAAGGCTGCTGGTGTCACAAAGGCCACCTGGGCGAGCTCCAGGACTGGGGCCTCACTCTCATAACATTAGGGACCAAGTATTTATTTGTTATAGGGCTTTCTCCCTCCCTGGAAGACAGCAAAGATAATGTAATTAGAGAGCTAATCCAGAGGCTACAGGATCTCACATCCTAAATCTCTTGATCACACTAGCAAATTTGAAATTCTTTGAGTTCCTGGTATGATTGCTCAGGTATGGGGAAAAGGCAATGCCTGACATTTGATGCCATTTCTTAGACCAAAGCACAGCCTGTCACTAAAATAAAATCAATGCCAAACTCAGAGCACAAAGGCAGCACACACAGCACAGCAGGCTTGGGAACCAGCGTCAATAAGTGACCCACAGCTGCAATCCAGTGCAAGGTGCACTCAAACGCCTCAGAAAGATCCCAGAGCTAACCATGGCTTATGGATAAGGGATAAGAAACAGACAAGACGCACTAAAAAAAATAAAACTAGTTTATACAATGAGATACACTTGAGAGATCTCTCTGAACAATTCCTGCATTTCCCCACATCACCTTGGTTAAGCCCATTTCAAAGCTATATGAGATAAACACTAGTTTAAAAACCCCAAATACCCATCTTCTCCAATGAAGGGTAAATGTAGTAATCTGCCTTTAGTAAAGGCCAACACATTCCACTTATTAAGGTGTTCTACTTCCAAAAAAGTTTTTGTTCCTTAGGGAAAATAGGCAAAAGCACCCCGACCACACTCATGGCTGCACGGTCACTGAACGGGGCTTTCTTCTGGCTAATACCAAATAGTGTAAATATCAACTTCACCACAGCAAAGATTAAAGTTTCTCAAGAAAAGAGCATTGTGCTACTTCTTAAAAAGAGAAAACCAACAGAAGGAAGGGAGGCTTGGATATCCTGAGGCAGGCAAGCAACAGAGAGGTAACTCATTAAACACACATGACTGTACACACAGATTTTAAGCTGAGACTTGTAACAAAAGCAAATACAGCAATAAGATACAGCAGCTTTAGTCTACAGCTACACCTCCTGTAATAAGTGTGTTACTTCTAAAAAAAAAAAAAAAAAAGGAGATCAGAAGTAAAGGTGGGAATCTGGAATAAAAACTGAAGAGCAAACAGAGTACCAAAAGGTTTTCAGACCCTGTGGGGATAGCTGGGTTAACAATGAGACAAGCCATGCCAGAAAGGTAAGGATGGAGACACTTACTGGAAAGGCACACAGGGAAATACCAAAAAAATCCCACTGTGGAGCTGTGGCAGGGTAAGCTCACAGTGACCATCCTCAGAGAGCAGAGAGGACAGACTGGCCCAGTGCCCCTGAAACCCCACGTGGAAAACCTGGCATCAGAGCCTCCCAGGACCACTCAGTCCAAAACCACAGCACCTCAGTGGTACTCTACCTTCCAGTTATTTCACAACTCCTTTCCACCACTCTTGTCCTTTCCAAGCTGTTCATTAGAACTTGAGCTCCCTACTCACCACCCTAATTTACCCCTACATTGAAAACTGCTTTATTGTACTTGGTGCTATATTTAATCATTGCCATTTAAATTAGCCATGTTCACATGGACAATTTCTCAAAGCTGCTGATAATTTAAGCAGAATTGGTGTTCACATGTGTTAGCAGAGCCCTGCTGTGGTGACTGTGCAGCTCACTCCTGATGGGATGGACTGACAGGGGCATGTGGTGAGTATCTGCATTATCTGCTGCTCAACTCAAAGCCAAGTAAATTAACCAGATGATTTGTCAGGCTATTAACTGTTTGGGTTGCTGACAAGAAAATGGCATTCAGCAGTAAATGGATAATTCCTGAGGAAGAACAGATACCAGAGAAACTGTAAGTTAAAAGCATGATTGTCAGCTTTTGGATATACAAGATCTTTATTGTCAACTCTTTTTTCTGTTATTCTGAGCAGAGCTCAAAATTTCCATCCTGGCCTTTGGGCATTTTTTTCTAGTAACTACAATTATTTTCAATTTAAGAATCTCAAAAAGAAAAATATCCCACTCATGACCCCCCAACTCAAATTTGCTGTGGTTTTTTTTTTCTTCCTATCAGCACTACCCTTTGTTTTCTGAGGGTAGGAATTCATTGAGATTGCACTTGGGGTCCTTTTCATAAAGGAGCAATTATCATTACACTGCAGTAATTTGAATTAGCATGCAATAAAGCACCTCACACTATCTATGAGTCATTACATTCTCCTGCAAGTGATGCACAATGGGCATCTCCCATTATGCATGGAAGGAGAGTACCACTCCAAAATACAGTGCAGTCAGCAGGAAAATGAGCAGGGGCTCTGCTGAGCACATTAAGTGTACAAATAAAGGGGGAAAATTAAAAAAATAGGAGTGTGGCAGCACACTGTTGTGAGTGATTCTTGCAAGTCCTGCAGTTTCCATAGGTGCTCACTAAAACGATACTGCAGAGCAATTACTGCTTTCAACACAAACAAACACACACGATTTCCAGCTCAGCCCACCTCTGAACTTAGAAAACCTTTTAACTAAACTCTAAATTGTCCTTTTTACTGAGGCAGGAGCTAATCTTGCAAGTCTCATCATTGTCTATCATCTGGTTTCTCTCAAGTAGCCGAGAAGAGCAAGTCTCTGCATTACTGCTGTCTCAGGAGGTTCAAGACCAGGACAGTTTGACCAGAGATACAAATCCTCTCTATTACTTGGATATCTTGATTTCAATTGAGAAGGTGCCCTCTCTCAAATCATATTAAATAAACAAATATTAGCGAATCTCAAAAAAAACCCCAACCAAAACAAAACAGCAGCAGATCCATTGTTTTTCACCATTTCTTGAAAGAACAGCTACAAGATCATTGCAAGAAAATGGACCATTTCCAAGCACAACATTTTTTCTGAGACTTTTTTGAGCTTCCCAAGGGACCTGGGCACCCAGTTTCAATGCTGTTTATGGCTTATTCATTTTACTTTTGGAAAAAAATTATTCCAGCACAAGAACAGAGGGGAAATCACACTACTGATCAAACTGACAGACATGGGAAAAATAAAGCATCCTTTCAGTGACTTTGTTAGACCACACCTGGGACAACCCCCATTTCAATTAGGTCAGGGAGTCATTGGGGTTAAGTGGCTTTAACCAGAGAAACTGATGTGTGTATTTATTCTCAGCTCACACCGCTTTAGGAATAGGCTCCCATTGAACAACTGGGCAATCAGAGGGATGAATTCCAGCTTGGAAGCACAAGACCACAAGACAATATTCCTCTGGCTGCCAGCAATTCCGCATGCTGCCTAACATTGGTAATTCCAAGTTTTCACTGCTGCTCTGCTTTGCACATCAGAAGGGCAAGAGAAAACAGCCCCATGGCCAAGCAAATAAAGCACCAAGAGGAATGAGACCATGAAGGGTGGAGAGAACAGCCATTCCTACTGCATCTAATGAAGCTTATTTAATATAAAGAATTTGTTATATTAAATAATAAAGAGTCTTATCTTTTGTCTGCTTTACCTACATTACCCTACAGAGTTTAAGTTTTCACTTTGGAGTGACTGCAGCTGGGCAATGAGAAGACTGAGGTCCCCTCATCACAATTCCATGGGACTTGATGTGACACAGTGGCCCAGACATTCTTCCCCTCCCCACCCCACAGCAGACAGCTGGGATAGCAGTAGGATAGTGCAGAGGCAGCACTCCCCTGCTGCAGGATCTCAGCTCATTTTCCCTCTGAGCAGAACTGGAGGAGTCAGGCATGTTATAAATACATATTATAACATTGGCTTTTGGAAAATATTAAAATGGATGCTATATGTGTAATGTTAAAGTAACTTTGCTATAAAGATGCAGTTTTTATTTCTGCTATTAGCAAAACTTAGACATAGCAGTGGAATAGCTGATATAGTTATGCTTGTAACTGACCTGCCTGCTTGGTTGGGATAACATCCAATGAACATGATGAAGACCCTGCTGCTGATTTGCCAACTATCAGCACCTGCTGTCTGTACAAAGCAGGGACCAAAACCCAGGCTGGAGGTGAGAATAAGAATGGACTAAAACCACAGCCAAGAAATGCACATGCTCTAAAAAGGCAGACCTGAGGAGGAGCCATGCTAAACAGTTCCTGGAACATGTAAACTAGTTTGGGGAAAAGTTTGAATGTGCATAATTGTTTATGAACATGCAACAGGCTGATGCAATAGAAAAGGTGTATAAAGGGTGGCTCTGAAATAACAGGGGTGCTCTTGGCTGAATGCCAAGCACCCGGCCCTTAAAAGTTTTGCTTTATTGTCTTTGTCTCCTATTGTCCTTTATTAAACTTTTAAATTTTACCAGAAGAGTGAACCTCATTTTTCACAGGCATTACCCACAGCAGACACAGAGCACTGCAGTCAATTGTTCAGACAAGCCTGTGGTACCAGAGGGATGAATCAGTGCTGTGGGAATGGGCCAAAATCATTCTCAGGTTGCTCTCCATCATCTCTGAAAATTCATGGCTAACAAAGGAAAACCCTGATTACTGGGAAACAGACAGTGTCCTGTCCTGTAAAAGGGCAAGAGCCCCTCAGAGGTTGCTTCTAACCCAAATGACACTTTCATTTCCACTGCAGGCCTCACATTTTAGGTTTGTTTTCTAACTATGAGATAAATAGTATCCACTCAGGCAGTGTCAAAGACCCTTTTCTCCCAGTTGTAATTCTGTAATGAACAGGAGCCAGAAATAGATGTTTTTTCTGATAATTTTTAGTCTAGTACACAGAACATTCAAGCTAAATTTTTGAACTGAGCTGTTTGTCTCTACGTAAATCTTCCTTTCTGCTGCTGGTCCGCTCAACATTTGGTGGGTACAGCCCCGTTCTTGGCAGGAGCTAAATGGAAAAGAAAATGCCAGGTAGAAGGATGAGGGAGATCCCATTCTTTCTGCTGCCTCCACAGATTTCACCATTTAAGTGGTCTTCATTGAGCTCATGGATTGCCCAGATACTCCAATAACTTGCTTTCAATCTCATTATCCAAGTAATTTATATACATAATAAAATGCTTCAATCTTGACATTAATTCTTGCAAAATTTTACATTGGTATTAATTTTACTTCCTGGATTTTAATTGAAGAGAGTATATTTTGTCACAAGGGAAACTGAACATTAGCTCTTCTACTTAACAACCATGTGGTTTCATTAGAAATTACATTAGTTCCTCATTAAGCAACAATAATAGCATAGAATTGGGATCAATAAAAAAATACATTGCCCTAAGCTGCTGAATAGTTTGGTTCATTTATACTCTCATGAGCCAAATACTTCAGGATTCAGAATTAAAAACCCTCAAACTTTTATGCAATGCTTAAGAAATGTCTTTTTATTTCAAAAGTAGTACAGATTCAGATTGTGATGGAATAAATGCACAGTCTCAGGCACAGCTCTGTATCCTCCAAGCAAAGTTTTAATAATTAGGAGCTTGCACCATTTTGAGAACTCACATCATTAAGAAAACTGCCCCACTAAACACAACACAGGTAATTCTGTCAGCTCTGAAAAAGAAATGGAAGTTAACTGGGATTCCTCCAAACAGAACAAAGCACCCTTGCTGCACCATTTGACCCCACAGCAGCACCTACCCAAGGGCCAGCTGGGAATTCCAATAAATCCATAGTAGTAGCATTGGAAATAACAACTTTTAATTCTTTATTTTGTCTCTCTAATTAGGCTTGACTTTGACTTGGGGAAAGGAATTTTCTTTAGGTTTTTTTTAAGCGATGCAACATCACTCTAAGGAGATGGATCCAACATACCAACAGACTGGGAATAGCCCAAAGATACCCAGGAAGATCAAAGGCCATCTACCAACATCTCCCCGCAGATGGAGACATCTGGTCCAGAAGAGACTGATAAGAAATCAAAAGAATGATAAGAAATTGAAGAATGAAAACCTAATTGACTCCAGAGGTAAGGAGATTCAGATCCAATGGGAAACTGAATACTGGGAATTGCTCAACTCTGGACCAATGAACTTTGAAACAGTGCATGTCTATGGGTTTTAACTGGATAAAGTTTGGGAGAAAATCCTGCAAAAATGTGTGTGTTTCGAGTATTTTCCTTGGCATATCCTGGCCAGAAAATAAAGTAATGCTGATTCTCTGTCACTTCAAATACAGTGCTAGAGGATTTTATTTTCTCGCTGATTTTCAGTGGCATTATGTTTCTGGGAATTTATTTACAAAATAGACATTTACACAAATCAGAGCAGACCTTTAAATCACTTCTGTCAAGTGAGTGAAAAGCTCAAAAATATGGTGTAACTTACTATCTTCTCCCTGAAATCATGTACTTAAGGAAGTATTTGGCTAAGAGTAACACAGCCAGATTCCTTCCTCTCCACAAGTCCTTTTGGATTTATCATTGACTTCAATAACAGAAACACAACCAAGTCTAAACCAAGCTCCAAGAAAGACAAGGATCATCCCTGAAGGTGATCCCAGGATTCACATCATCCACAGTGACATCTACTGAGGCTTGGACATTCCCTCTATGCTCTATGTTCCATTGAACAGCCATGAACCTTCCTCCCTGCCAACATGTCCATGCGTCACACTGCAGGATCCCTCATCCCCTGGTGTCTTGGCTTGCAATGCAAGGTGTAACCAGCAGTATGTAGTCCATTACTGTCTGATAAAACCAGTTGAGGAAATGTTTCTTTATCTCTTCCATGACCCATTCCTTACAATTTCAGGGGAGATCTGCTGTTAATGGGCAGCTGTTAAACCAGCTGGGGCAGTGTTCTTTATCTCTCCCACCACCCATCCTCCCTCCAGGGGATATCTGCTGTTCATGGGCCATCCAGGCTCACTGCATGGCTGATACAATTACATCATCCCACTGGGAGATGCTCCACCCAGGGGGAGGAGCCCAGCATTCCTACCTGGATAAAAGCTGAGATTCAGAACAGCAGCACAGCCTGTTTGCACTGCATTCCCAGAGGAACACCAGACCCATCTCACCACCACTGAACCCTTCTACAGGATCATCTCTGCTCCAGCACAACCACATCTGTCACTCCAGGAGGACTTGATTGGACTGCTCCCAACACCCTGACCAACAGGGTGTCAGGTTGTCTTCTGACTCTGTCAGTGTTTTTTCTCTTTTTTTGTACATTTGGGGTTTTTTGTACTACTACATTTTTAATATTCCTAGTAAAGAACTGTCATCCCATATCTTTGCCTGAGAGCCCCTTAATTTCAAAATTATCCTAATTCAGAGGGAGGGGGTTTACATTCTCCATTTCAAGGGAGGATCCTGCCTTCCTGAACAGACACCTGTCTTTCTAAACCAAGACACCTGGGAATCCACATTGCTCAGTGACCTCACTGGAGATGCTCAGATAGATTTCTCCCTTGAGAAATAAACCACACTACTAGTGCAGGACAAATCTCCCTTCCACAGGCATGGTTTCCCTCAATGTGAGGAGCCAGTTAACCTTGATTTCTGCCTCAATACTGCTTATCAGAGGCATGGAGGGGATGGGTTGCACATGTGTGGCACTTGCAGGAGGCAACCAGGAGAAGATGGGAGAAAGCCTTGTCTCTGTCTCTGGGGTCACTTTACTTGGCAACCATTTCTCACCTCACATGGGACAGGCAGCTAGCAGGACACACTGCCCTCCAGAGATGGTCTCCAGTCAGATGGCACTCCCCAACTCTGTGCTGGTAATGCCTGCTTTTCCTCTCTGTCTCCCTCATTCTTTTTCATTTTCCTTCCTCCTTTTCTGTCTTTTCTAGTCCTCTTTGGTAGGGCAACTCCCTTTTTTTTTTTTTTTTGGTTACCAATAAACAGTTCTCAGATACAATATTGTCTTGTTTTAGTTAATTTCTCCTGGACCACCTGTTTTAAAATAACTCCTTGTAGTTCCCCATAGTGGAACATGACAATCAACATAACACAAATGGGAACAACAATCCAGCTTTCACAGCCTTTTGGGAGAGTTCAGCCTGACTTTTGCAAAGGTACCTGAGGAACCAGGCAAGGGTGTACCAGCTGAAAGAACAAGACTGGCTTCCTTCACAGGCTGCCAGGGGTGAAAAGAAAGAGGAAACATTTTTCTACTTACAAAGTTGCAGCACTTCAAAAAGAACAACCTTCCTGCAACTGTTTTGTAGTAGGCCATGGGATGTTTAAACAGCTCAGCTTCAGTTTGCCATCCAATAAATCTCATCAACAGTTTGCTACTTCATATAACTCAAGGCAAGAGGTATCAAATATTACATGCAACTAAATTTCCCCCTCTCCTCTTCCCCTTGTTGTCAAGTCTTTCCTTTGCAGAAGCACCTTCAGGGCACCAGCCTGTCTCAGACCCCAGCTGCTTGAAGTGCCACACACCTGCATTTAAAGATACAATATTTGATTCAGAGGTGGCTGTAAACCACAGATAAAATTACGTGTAGGTGAACACTAGGCAAGGAAGAAGACATAGCTCTTACATCCCACAAAGAAGACAAGTGAAATGTATTCATGGCCTATCAGGCTGTTGTTCTTGAGAGAAATGAGACCTATCAAAGGCTGAAAGCAAGGAAACTGAGGGTATTAGATCATGTTCATTTCACTATTAAAATGCTAAGTAATATTTGTGTTGTCAGACCTTCTGCACTATGGGAAGGACCAATTTTAATTTTATGTGTGCCAGCTTTCTGCACACATATTTTCTTTGTTAACTGCAAAACTGGGGAAGATCTGAAGGAAACTTATTCTCTCTGCAGCTTGCCTAGCTGTTTAAATAAATACAGCCTGAGTAGACCAGAGCTGTCATGTAGTAACATCTCCCCTCCAGGCTGTCATGGCAGGGATGACTGCAGTGAGTGTGCTGTGACACCTCCCTCACACTCTTTCATCTGAGGGTATTGCTGGATGCAAAATTAACAACACACGTACAGACTTACATATGCCAGCCTTCAGGAAGGCGCTGAAGTTAATGAGGACTGACAATGCCATCAATGAGGATTGAATTGAGCCACAACCCTCAGCTGCTGCTGCTGCATTTACAGCATGTTCTGACAATTTCGTGCCGTTGATGTCGTCAATGGTTATGACGTAGGAAATGAAACAACACTAAGTTCCAAACCAGACATGCCAGTTAACCATGGAGAAAGCCAGAGTTCTAGATAGTAACTCAATTCTCATTTGAAATGCAACAATTATTGCAGTTTAACTGGGTTCCAGATTAGCAAATACAGGGAGAGACGAAACAATGAAAATGTAAGAACAAGTGATATCAAAAATATAAACTCAGACTGTCAGGAGAAGCTGAGAAAAAGCTTAATTTCTCTACAAACTAAATTAATCTTTTAAAGAGGTTTGGGTTTGTGCTGTTCTGATATTTCCTTTCAAGCAATACTGTATTGGACAAAGGCAGGAGACAAGATGAGAGCTCCGAAATGCAGTTTCTACTTGACCTATATTGTTCCAATTGATCACAGACAATTATAGCTGTATTTCATCTACTGTCCTGAAGCTGCCTCATATTCTCGTATATAACCCTCCAAATCTAACAGACAAGCACAGAGGTGCAGATACACAACTGGAGCTTTAATATACAGCAGGCTGCTGTCTTTGGGATTGTACTGGATATTAAATACAGCTATTAGCTCTATTGCCTTTGAGAAAGGCTCACAAAAATACATTTCTTCAGTAGATCAAAGAAAAGGAGGAGAGGGAAACAATGCAGGAAAGAAGGAAAATCATCAACCAAAAAGGAGAGAAAGTAACAGAAAGCAACAAAGGGATCCCTTCCCATCAGGCCCCACCACACCCAGTATCATTAACCACAGATCTACATGGGTTTTCTTCCTCAGAGTAATAGTGAAAATCTACATTATTCCTTTGTTTCAAAGTCATGAGACTTAAAGAGACTTACAATTGTTAAAAAATTACATTCATGATCTTCAATGGTGTCTTAATTCACTGGCTTTTTTTCCTCTGCTACTGCCCATATCAAAGTGACCAGAAAGTGATTTAAAAAGAAAAAGGATTTTTTTCAAATGATCATTCAGTTTCTAAATCTGACTTCCAGTCTTTGACTAAAAGGGACAAACCATGTTCTGGGATTCTTCAACAACTGTGTTTGTTAATGCAGTAGCCCTTGCTGCTCGTATCTGAAAGTTTTAGATATATCAAGATCCAGAGGGATGTTTTACAAGGTCAACAGGGAGAATAATGGCTTCCCACTGCCAGAGGACAGGGCTGGACAGGATATTGGACAGGAATTGTTCCCTGTGAGGGAGGCGAGGCCCTGGCACAGGGTGCCTGGAGAAGTTGGGGCTGCCCCCGGATCCCTGGAAGTGTCCAAGGCCAGGTTGGATGGGCTTGGAGCAGCCTGGGATAGTGCAAGATGTCCCTGCCCATGGCAGGGGTGGGACTGGTCCCTGATCTGTAAGGTCTCTTCCAACCCAAACCAGCCTGTGACTCCATGTTATTCAAATAGAAACAGAATTCAGATATCTCCACAGCTGACTGAGCAGGCCTACAGATACTTAAAGATTCAATATTGTAAACCAAGAGCCAATGACCTGGTTTCCTTCAGTAAAGCCAGCCCTTGGACATTTTCAGTTTCAGGACATACCACACATGCTAAAGTGCTGTGCTTCCAACCATCCATTTACCTCCTGTTTTCCCCACCTCAACTCAGCATCTTTCTGTTTCAGCTCAGCAGCTTCAATACATTGGTTGAAAAAGCACAAATGTGTTCTGAGGATGTTTTTCTGTTGTGCTCAGAAAGCCTGACTGAGAACATGATTAAACTCTTTGTTCCAGCCACTGTTCAGACACATGGCAAGACACAGCCCATGGTCTGATGGGCTCATAATGTAACAGACATGCCAAACCAAGGGTGAGGAAGGGACTTTGCTCAAGGACACAGAGCAGAGAAGCAGCAGAAGAGTAGAGAGAATCCAGGTCTTTGTCAGCTCAGTGCCCTACTTGGTAAATCATACTGGAAATAAAAAATATATTATGAATCTCCAATTGTAGTATTTCCTTCCCTTTTAATCAGTTTCTACAGACAAATCACTGTGCAATCTTCCTGACATGCACAAAAGCTCATTTACTTAAAACAATAAGACTTATCCCAAAGGAAAATACTCTAGAGAGGTCTGATTCCCCCGAATAAACTGTTGAGCAGGTCTTAATTCAAGAGCAAACAAAAATGTCTTGAAAGTTGGAGTGCTGATCAAAAAAAAAAAAAGCTGTGCTATCAGTAAAACCTACCTGAAAAACAGGAAAATAATATTTAATAATAATTATTGAAACAGGCATAGCACACCCTTCCTGTCAAATTATGCTCTGAGTATACAAGCTGAACCTTGCCAATGTATGTTATTATTGATACTTGGGACCAGGATGTTCTTTCCAATTTTGTTCTTAATGGATCTCAGGGATGTGGGTTTTCCTCAAAGCACATGACCTGTGCTTATTATTGAGGCAATCTGCATTTAAAACTCAACTGATCTTTGACCAGGTATCCAAATACCCCTCTTGAAATGTGTGAAGCACCAGAAACCACCTGTGCCAGCAGAAAGCTCTTTGTGCCCTTTTGGGTTTGTCTCCCTAATGTTGAGGTTGTAATTACTGTGCTCCTTCTTTTGTCTTAAGCACTGTAAACTGACTCACAGGTGGATAAACCAACAACTTCCTGTTATGAAGCCTTTCATCTGGAACTGGAAAAACTCAAATAATGAAGTTGGATTTCTTGTTTTTCTCTCAGTTATGCAGAGGTGTAAGAGGACACAGTCCTTGCCCCATGCAAACACCACTGGCTTTGAGGGAGAAAAATGCAGTTCTCATCATTCACTGCAGACTGTGGTCTAAAATCTGTTTACAGACTGCCTCCATCAGAGAGGGGCAGAGCAAGGCTCATGATGGACACTTTGAAGATGAAAAGACAAAGCAGCCTGTCAGTTCAGTCTTTTCCCTATCATTGGCACAGAGTAGTCAGTCTGCAGCTCCAAGGAAGAAAATAGACCAAAGATTCTTTAAAACACCATTTTCACATCACTACACAAAAATCAAATACCGTGTGCTTGCTGCATGTTTGACATGAGTTCTTAAGTTCACTGAATTGAAAATTTAGAAGTACAAAACTTTGTGACTGTTGCCACATGTGTTTTTCCCCACTTCAAATTTAATGATGTTACACACCAGAGCTTGGTTTTCTTCCCACTCTACACAAGTGCAAAATAAGTCCTCTGGATGCAGACAAACAACTACTGAACAGCATTTTGAAAGTCAAACAGGATTAGGGCTCTAAAGTATCAAATAATGGAAGGTAGTACACCAAATTAATCCTAGTATTTGACTATAAAAAGCAGACAATTGGATTCTCAATCTGTCAAGCTATTAAGCACATTTTAAATTGCATTTAAAAATATACCTAAAATCTGGTTTTAGGTTGTCTCTTGTTTTGGATTTCTGAATGAAGGATTTCACTAAATAAACACATCCATTAAACTTACCCATATCACCAACTACTCTGCTAAAAAGTTCCAACAGCCCATCCATTTCTCTCTTCCTGGGTGATTTTATAATTTTATACATTGTCTTGTATGTCTAGAAAGCTGCTGCTTTTATTTTTCATTTTTCTCTGCTAACAGTTCAGACCATCCTTTAACAACTCATGCCATGTTTGTTCCAATTTAACTTTCACAGAACTTACACTGATATTACTGATGGAGCATTAGTATTAAAAACTCCTTCTCTTTATAAAAATAATAAAGAATCCTCCAATTAAATTCCCATTTCACTACTCGCCCATCAAACCCCTAATTGTTGTAAAAGACATTTTAGTGAAAAAAATGTTATTTGAGTGTTTAAAAGAAATTTAGTGTACTGACAAGAATATTTGACATTAAACACAGGGGTGGAAAATACCAAGTGTGAATGAGCTGTAGCTTAAGTGGAGTGAGGCCTTTATGGTCTTAACTCTGCCTCTTACACAGAGTAAAATTAAACTATTGTACAAACACACACAACTCAAGAGGCAAAGAGATAAAGTGAACAATAAATATTCTACAATTATCACCAACCCCTGATGGTGCTGTTGCAAGTAAAGTCTATGAAATCAGTGAATTTATTAACTATAGTCAGTTGGGATTAATATCACACCTGGGAGGCACCAACTGCACACAAGAACTGGTTAAAAGAAAAAAAAGCATCCTTCAAGAGATATATTTGGCTGTGGTTATATTAAAAATCTGGATTACAGTTAAGAAGCTTATATCAGGAGGGAGTCTGCAGACAAGTTTATGGTTTTGCTTAGAAACTTTGATTAAAAATAACTGCAGCTGAGAAGTGTCCAACTTCTAAAAATTGTTCCAAATTTCAGGACTTAGCAGTATCTAGCAGTCAAAACATAAGTAGGGAGGTGAGATGATCCTAAACTACATTGCTCCATTCACTTATCAGACCAAAATTAACCCAGGAGGAATTCATGCCTGTTTCCAAGGATTTCCAAAGATAAAATCATTCAGGTCAGAGGGGAACTCCAAAAGCTGGGTCAGAACAAGTAGATGTTTGAAACCCACAAGCAAGGGATTCCAAACCCTCTCTGGGAAACTTCTTCCAATGATATTTTTTTTACTTTTCCTTCCGCCTAGTGGGATCATCCTTTTTGGCCAGCCTCTCATCCTCCCACTGTACACTTCAGAACAGAGCCCAGCTCCATCTCCTCATGTGCTGTTTAACAGCTGGTACAAAACAAACCCAGTTCTCTCCCAGCCTCTCCTCATGGTTCATGTGTCTCAGTCCCCTTGGTGGTCCCTTTTCTGGTCTCACTCCAGTTTATCCACACCTCTCCCATCCTTCACCAACCACACACCAGGCTCAGTACTCCAGCTGGGCTGCAGGTGAGCCCTGGTTTCCCTGCAGGTACCAGCTGTGCTCCAGCTGATGGGGCACAGCGCACAGCTCAGCCCCATCACCAGCAGCCGACCCCAGCACACAGCTCAGACCCATCACCAGCAGCTGACCCCAGCACACAGCTCAGACCCATCACCACCAGCTGACCCCAGCACACAGCTCAGCCCCCTCACTGCAAGAGCCACCAGCTGACCCCAGCACACAGCTCAGCCCCCTCACTGCAAGAGCCACCAGCTGACCCCAGCACACAGCTCAGCCCCCTCACTGCCAGAGCCACCAGCTGACCTCAGCAGCACACAGCTCAGCCCGGTCACAGCCAGAGTCATCCAGGACACAGCTCAGCCATGTCACAGCCAGAGCCACCAGCTGACCCCTGCTCTGCCCACCAGGACCCCCCTCAGCACCATTTCAGCAGCAGCAAGTTGCATTTGTCCTGTAAATCTCTATGAGATGCTTATTCCCCCTGTTCCTTTCTCAATCCCTCTGAAAGACAGCCCTTGAGTTCATTACCTGCACCCCAATTTGGTGTGCAATGACACAACACCCATGAGGATGCATTCCATCACCTCCTCTGGATCACTGACAAAGATATTACAGTCCCAAGATGGACCTCAGAGGGCTCCATTTGGAACTGTTTTCCAGGTATATGCAGCAAAAGTAATGGAAAGTCAACAGCAGGGTTGGGTTGTTTTGGTTTTTTTTACTTCAATCTTGTTTAACAGATTTCACTAAGGTGATTTTTTTGTTGTTAATGCTAAACCAGGCTTTTTTAATTCAATAACAGATTAATGAGTCTCACTGTCTCAGGTCAGTCCAACAAGTAGGCACAAAATTAATTTTGCCAGG
The DNA here is from genome assembly GCA_910950805.1 of Acrocephalus scirpaceus scirpaceus. Taxonomy (NCBI): domain Eukaryota; kingdom Metazoa; phylum Chordata; class Aves; order Passeriformes; family Sylviidae; genus Acrocephalus; species Acrocephalus scirpaceus. The sequence goes on along the minus strand of OU383786.1, from coordinate 3,428,242 downwards.
TGGAACAAATAGGGGTCTGTTTCACAGTACAAAATGCCAATGCAGAGGCAGGGATAAGAGTGAGTTCCACAATCATTTCCAGACAGATTAGAGCACTGGGGCACACACTGTCCTCTGTCAATAACAGCTGCCACTAGCACTGCCCTTATTCAAATCTGCTAATTACATCCTGTTATCAAATGATGATGCAATTAATGAGGGGCACCATTGCTCTTACACTGAGTGTTCCTTTTGTGACCTAAAAGAATAAATTTAGATACACTCCTGCTTCTTAAATTTCCAAAGTCAGGAAATACAGAGATTCCTCCAAGCTTTGCCAAGACTTATGGCTTCTTCTTGCCTGAGACACTGCAGGTCACCCAGGCCTCAAGATTAAGTAAATGTAGCAATTTATCAGAGACCTCATACACTTCTTGAAATCTTTTCTCAAATTCAGAAGATGACATAATTTGGACGATGTCATCTTCTTTCATGCAACATTTTCCTAGGGTTCTAAATCCTATAAATCACAGCAATTTCCTTCATTTGAGAAGATTTTACACGGCAATTTTGCCTTGCAAGTTAAGAATGGTTTATTTGTGAACTTGTCAAATGTAACTGCTGCTGCTTTTGACTTTTTTCAGGAAGTCTGCTAGTTTTCATGCTCATTAACACTGCAGTCTCCTAGACCTTTGTGATACTCAGGATAATTAATTCCCAAGAGAGTTTCCTTCATGCATTAAGGCTGAAACTTCGAGCTCTTACGAGAAAGGCACCTGTGGCCCCTCAGACTTCCGAAATAAGTCAAAGAAAAATCCAACACATCATCCCTCACCCTTCCTTTCCATTAGCTCTGCTTCCAGCAATAACTGGTAAGCAATTCCTCAACATTTGGCAGCTGGACGAAAACAGTGGCTTAATACACATAAAATATTTTTGGGAGAAGCAAAGGGGACCAAATATCTGCTGGCACATTGGTAGGTACCAAACATACCTCAATATACTGCAAATGCACAGAGTGACAAAATCACCACAGCATTACCAGGCATTTTCAGACTTCTGAATGTGCTCCCACCTTACAAGATTCAAGTAAAGCTGAAAGAATGCAAATCCAGTCAGCATTGAGAACTCCAGCTGACTGAGCAGAGCTGAACTTTAAAAACTTTGGAGAGCCCAGGATCTGATCCCTGGGCATCTGCACTGCATTATTACAACCAGCCCCTCATCTCACACTTCCAAAATACCAAGTAAAACAACCTACTGAACATTATAGAACAAGGCAAGTTAATTCAATACCAATATGGCTAACCAGGTGAGTATTTTTAACACATCAGCCTATATAAAATGCAAGTTTGTTCTTCTGCAGTCCTATCAACATCTAATATTTGGGCAAAAAGCCTTAAAGCCTAACTTTGCCAGCACTGCTGGAAGAGACAAAGCCCCCAAGAAGCCACAGCCTAAGAAATCAATTGGCATCCACATCATTTTGGGCAGGTCCCACTGTGAGCTCACATAACCTTAGGACAGCACTGTCAGCTGCTGGATGCTCTCACAGACACTCCAGCAGCCCCTAAAGGCAGAGATCTTCTGCACATTCAGTGCTAGATGGTCAAAACCAGAGAAACAGGCCCTGAGCAGCTCCTAACTGAAAGAGGAGCGACAAGCAGAGGACAACAGAAATTCTGTGATCGCAACTTGACAAAAAGAACTCAAGCAAAATTAAATGCTTAGCCCAAGATTATATAGGCACTTAACAGCAAGAGCCAAGCACTTCCTCAATGCAGTCCAGCCTCAGAACATAAGGAAACTTGGTTTTCTACTTTGCCACATTCTTTCTTCCTCCCCATACAAAGCTACTTTTCCTTAAAACAAATAAATCTCTATTTTCTCCAAGGATCCTGCTACTGGGACACCCACAGGCCTCAGATCCTGTGGCCACCACAGAGGTGTGACACTTCCAAATGGAACTGGTGCTCCCCATAGCCACACACTCTGCAGGACATTATTTCCCAGTTACCAAACTGGGTTATCACATGCCATTCTGGTTTCACAATATTATTCAAACATGGAAACTAATAACATTAAATTCATCTATCATATAATTTTTCTGACATTAAAAAGAAGGAACACTAAGAACAGACCTGCCCAGCAAAACAACCAAAGCAGAACCCTATAGGAACACTAACCCAAGGAAATTTTCTATAGACAAATAAAAAGTTTCCATGCACAAATACCTTGTTTCTTAGAGCCAGCAGCCAGTACCTCCACAACTTGGTGACCTCCACAGGAGCTTTACAGCTCAGATGGAGGCTGAGATGCTGAAATAGGCTCCATGCTGCCCACCCAGAGCCTCCTGGAGCCAATCCTGTCTGATTGGAAGCACCTGTGTGTTCATTGCCCAAACCCTGCAGCTGACAGGTCAGCACAGTCACCCCAAAGCTGGGCCCCCTGTGTCAGGAGCAGGGCTTGAGCACTGGCAGCACCTGCAGGCTCACAGCAGCCTCCACAGGGACAGCCAGGAGTGACAGAGCCATGCAGGCCAGCAGGGACAGAGCCCCTCAGCCAGCAGGGACAGAGCCATGCAGGCCTGCAGGGACAGAGCCATGCAGGCCAGCGGGGACAGAGCCATGCAGGCCTGCAGGGACAGGGCCATGCAGGGACAGAGCCCCTCAGCCACAGGGACAGGGCCATGCAGGCCAGCGGGGACAGAGCCCCTCAGCTACAGGGACAGAGCCATGGAGGCCTGTAGGGACAGGGCCCCTCAGCCAGCAGGGACAGGGCCATGCAGGCCTGCAGGGACAGAGCCCCTCAGCCAGCAGGGACAGGGCCATGCAGGCTAGCGGGGACAGAGCCCCTCAGCCAGCAGGGACAGGGCCATGCAGGCCTGCAAGGACAGGGCCCCTCAGTCAGCAGGGACAGGGCCATGCAGGGACAGGGCCCCTCAGCCAGCAGGGACAGGGCCATGCAGGCCAGCAGGGACAGGGCCATGCAGGCCAGCAGGGACAGGGCCCCTCAGCCACAGGGACAGGGACAGGGCCATGCAGGCCTGCAGGGACAGGGCCCCTCAGCCACAGGGACAGGGCCATGCAGGCCTGCAGGGACAGAGCCCCTCAGCTACAGGGACGGAGCCACGCAGGCCTGCAGGGACACTGCACACTGAGCTGTTCCTGACCAAGGGCAGCCTGCTGGGCTCTGGCCAAAGGCAGGACAAAGCCTTCAGCTTCACCAGGAGAGGTTTGGGTTGGACATTGCCATTTATTGGCAGAGAGGGTGATCAGTTATTGAAATGGGCTGCCCAGGGGGTGGAGTTCCCGTTTGGAAGATGTTTAAGGAAGGTCTGGCCTGGCACTCAGGGCTGGTTGCCAGGTGGGGATGGGTCACGGTTGCACTCCATGATCTCACAGGGCTCTTCCACCCCGGTTGATTCTGCACCTGATCGTCCCAGCTGGTTTCTGCAATGAAATGACAGTGTTTGTGGACAAGGGGAGTGTACAGACTCTCATTCACCTCAGCTGCAGGAAGGGCTTTTAGCTCTGCCTCCCCTTCCCCGGGGTCCCTGCACCAAACAGGGCCTTTCAGGTGGGGTGGGTAGGTAGATGACTAACTCGAATTTTTTTTTTAATCTAATTGGATAATGAGGCCCAGGTGATCAACATTATGGCAATTAACACCCTGCTGAGTGCTGCCAGGCCCATCTTCTCTTTGGCAAACCCTAATTGTGTACCAGAGGCAAACTGAATTCCACACTTGCTTCAAGCAGGGCTACATCTCTCACCATGTTCAAGTGTTACTTGGCCTGCAGGATAATGTTACTACACACAGAGAAATAATTTCCTTTTCAATCAAAATAAACATTGCATGGTAGAGTATTAAGGAACACAGCACGGTACAAAGCAGTAAATTTACCATAATACATTTTGTCTGAACAAAACAATGATGACAAAAAGCTCTGAACAATTTATACATTCCCGAGAAAGCACGGAAAATTTATAGAAACATAATCCAATCTTACTACCTTACTTGAATAAATAAGAGATTAGTTGATGTGTAAATTAGTATAAAGGTTGTTTTCATAATAATAAACCTATCTCCCACCAAAAAGCCTCTGAAATACACTTCAATAAAAGTTCTGTACAGATTATAATAACTGATTATGTAAAAGCTTCATAGCACAGAAATGGATAAATAAGAAATTAGTCACATTGGTCAGAACCAACAACACCAAAAGGAGCAGGCTAAGGATGATAATGGAAAAAATTAACAGGGTTGATTAAAAACTCTTATTTTAAAGTTGTTCAGAGAGTAATAAAAGCTGACCAGTGAAATAAGTTTACTAACACAATTAAAGGCATTTGGGGAAAGGTTATATGATTATGGAGTTATCTTTAGCATGTAGTGGCTTGGTATACTGGGGATTATAGACAAGGAGTTTAATTTGGTCTTTCTAGTTCTATCTACCATGTATATAGACATTCAGGTAAGTAATTTTCTTACTCCTTTTATATGTCCTATTACATTCAAAACACTTCTTTTAAGATACAAGGATTGTGTGGTGGGAAACACATTCATTAATATAATGAGTTAGGCTTCTCTAAAAGCAAAAACCATTACCCACACCCAACCAAGCCGCAAATCACTGAGACACAGTGGGGTGCTCATACTTTAACCCTGGAGTAGATCCAGCAACAATAATTGACCTTTCCCACAATGATTTTTGTGATAGTTATTACAATATTTGTTCATTAAACACACCAGCAATGAATCCAACAAAATGGCATGAAAATCAAAATTCCAAAGGCTTTGATTTTTTTTCCTTAAATGTAAAAGGTGGAAAGTAAGATATATCTAGTTCCATAATAAAAGATGTAAATAATTTCAGTTGGAGTCTTGGATTGCAGGTTTAGGCAGAACTTCTGACAAGTGGCTTTTCTCTGCAGCACTGAAGTGCACAGAATGCTCAGCACAAAGCCAGCACTGCCACACATCACAGCCAGCGTGAATCCTTACACACAGGAACATGGCAAGCCTTGAATTGTACCTGTCACAGCTCATGCTAGGCCAGGAGCTGCGATTCCTTCCAAAAGCAGCCCAGCAGAAGGCAGGAAGCCTTCCCTGCTCCCAGGTAAGGTGTCACTGATCAGATATTCAGCAATATTTCGTAACGCTGGAAGGCAGCACCTCGTGACTCCTGAGCATATTCAAATTCTAACCTGAGAAGAAAAATAAACCCCAGTGCACTTCCAAACCTCAATTTATGCACCTCCATAAACAGGCATCTCCCTAGAGAGCTTGGCTTTTAAAGAAAACACACCAGAAGCAAAGCTGGAGAAGCAGCAGTACATCTTAAATGCACAACTTATTGTGCCTGTCGAGTGACAGCCACACACAGCCCCGCAGAGCTTGGCTGGAAACAGGGTCCACCTACACACCCATGCTGGGCACAGACAGTGCCATTGATTTTATTCCCTGAGAAAGGCTGGATATATGAGCCTCAGACTTCACTCTCTGGATTGAACGCAGGATGCATTTAATATTCTAGAAAGAAAATAACTTACAGCAGCTAAGCAGTGGGAGCAGTCAGAAAGGTGGCCTGGTTAGAAAAGGGGTAAAAAAAGAAATAATTACAGAACAAAAGGAAATGCTGCCAGCATGGAAAACCCTCCCAAAGTGCAGCTGGACTCTGAAGTACAGCTGAGTTACCTACAAACTGGAGACATCCTAAAATACCACTGGGGAGTGGAAAGTAAACCAAAATAAAAAAAGAAAAAAAAAAAGGAAAAAAAACAACAAACAAACAAACAAAGCCACTAACAACTTATTATCTGAAAAAAGGAGAAACCTCCTGTGCACACAACAAGTGTCTAGGAGTGACATCAGTACAGAAGAAAGCAGAGCAATTATGAAAGAAAACAAAATGTTTACCAAAATATGTGAAAAACACCAAGTCAGTGGAACCTCTTAGGACCTTGTTTTTCCCCTGCAGCTGGACACACAGGTAGGAGCTGGACTTGTGGAAGGCAGCTTAGGGATTTTGTACATCCATATGCACACACCACAATTATTTAACCTTCAGAGCTTTCTGTGCTCTCCTATGTAGAGTGAGCACTCTTGAGAAGGAAGAAATCAAATCTGAAAGCCCTTCACAGAGATAAAAAGTTCTATATATTATTTCAAGCCTACTCTGAATAGCTGATACTCCTCTTGAACAAGGACATTTTAACTACTTTAACAGGGTGAATGAGATTTGAGTGTACTTCAGCAGAATTAGAACAATGATGTGCATTAGACTTCTATAGGAGCTTAAAGCATTGTAATGGGATAACGAAAAATTTAAGTGCTATGAACTATAGAACAGTTTTAAAATGGATCATTTGATAAAGATTTAAACTAAGTTAATGGATACTGTAGCAATTCTATACAGAGTGAATTGCTAGAAACAGATTTTTACAATAATCTTCTTTTCATGAATTCGTGGGAAAAGATATCACTGCAGTGTTCTGTCCACACTTAGCAAGTTAGTGAACTATTTCTTCCAAAACCAGAATTAAATTAGTACAGATCCACCTAAAACATCTAGTGCAACTTAGGTGGTTTCTAGTTCTCTGATCAGCCCCACAGTGGCAGCATTTACTAAGTGACATCATTAGCAGGAATGTGCCAATGTTCTTCCTCAGCCAAATTTCACTGCATAAATCACTTCAGCATGAACAAAGAACAGATGAGAGGGGAAAATTAATTAGTTCAGTGCCTTGTTCTCTCTCCTTCATACACAGCAGTGCTATAACCTGCACACACAGGTATGGGGGTATACAGGGAGATCACTCCAGGTTTTCCCTTTCTTTAAAACCTCTGAATGTGTCACCTCTTCATGTCTGTTTCTGGCTCTGTGCATGAAAGGGTTGGGAGCTGCTCAGAGCTGAGCAAGCTGCTGATCAAAAGAGAGGGGGAGTGAGGGGACAATTTGCTGCTGGAGCTTCTTTGGCACCAGGTGAAGGCTTTGTGCAGAATCTCATCTCTCTGTTAGGCAAAGGATCTGTGTAGAGGATAATCTGCTCCTCAGTATTCTCCCTCATTGCTCTCAAAGTCTGACAGAAAAACGTGCTGGTGCTTCCAGGTCAGGGCAGTCAAAAAGCCTGGTGTCTTCAGAGGGACAAAACCTGGAATTCCAAACACTGGGGGAAGTGGATGGTGAGAGACAACTATGTTAAACAGGACCTCACTTATTTTTACATGCCCACCTCAAGACATTCTAAGGGTCTTCGTTTTGAGAAGACATTGAACTCTCCCATCTGAAAATCACACTTCTATTGCATCTCAAATTGGACACCCAAGGAGCTGGGTAACAACAACATTAACAAAAAAAAAATCTTTTAGGTCTTTTAGGAAATTCTTAGCATAAAATTTCTAGTTACATTTCCAGCCAACATCAAACAACATGAAAAACAGGCAACATGGTATATATATGGTTGTTAACATGAAATAGTGGGTAAACCAAAATGTTGCTATTTCACAATCACAAAACAGAATGCTACTAAATCTCAGTCTTCCCACCTTCCCAAAGAGCAATATCCATGTGGTCATCTCATAGGCACCTGCTTTAAACTCGTTTTGGGGGAGATATTTCTGCACAAGAAATATATCAAATTCTGTATGTTGAACACATTTAGTGAAAGCCACATAAGTGTATTTATATCCAAATCTGTCTTATTTCCTAAACATTATTTAATTATTCACAGAGCTTATACCTGCCTTTATGATTTTGTGGTGTAGAACTGAGCTGAGAATCCTGTAGTTTGAGCGTAATGAAGTAAGCACAAAACCACTTAGTGCTTCATGAAATGAAGAAGTTGAATGAAAACATTTACATGTCTTTTTACCTACGCAGCCAAATAACCTGTGCCAGCTTTATACACCTGCATAATAGATTTTAGATTTTAGCGCAAAAGCAGCAGCTTCATTTGTCATTGTCTCATGGGAATCACACTCACAGCATTATCCAGAATGTCACCCTTGTGTCTTTCTAGTCTGTTTCTGTTACCACACCAGGCTAGGATCACTAAATCACAGAATCATTTAGGTAGGAAAAGACCTTTAAGGATAGAATCATAGAATCCTTAAGGTTGGAAAACCCCTCTAAGATCATCCAGTCCAACCATGAACCCATCACTGCCAGGTCCACCACTGAACCATGTCCCCAAGTGCAACATCCACACATTTTACCCTCCCACTGCCAAACCCACCACAAATATGTACAGATATATTGATTGCCTTCAACATGGAACGGAGAAACATCATAAGAACTTTACACTAACCTTTCGCTTCAGCAAGAATAAAATATGTAACTGATTAAATCTCAATTAAAAATTCAGAAAATGCTTCTTAATGTCATGTGGCACATGCAACTTAATTATCTGACTGCTCCATCACTGTTTGCATGAGGGAGAAGCCTTCTGCAAATTTTCAACTGCTTTTCATTCCTTCTTCCTTCCATTTTTAAAGTAACAGAAATGGCTTCCAGTTTCCTAGTGATGGACTCTGCATTTGAAAGGGGTCTACGTATTTTAGAACTTCCACTGGACTCAGCTGTGGTTAAAAGCTTCAAGACTTTTGAGAATTTATCCCACATCATCCCAGTTTCAACTTTGAACATACTACAGAGTCTAGCTGACAGGTCTTTCTCTCCTCTCAGTAAAACCCCTCTGGGTTGGTTATAAGTTACAGACAGTTTTCATAATGCACTTGGCTGTTATTGTGAATTGTTACTGGCTGTTAATGCAGACCAGAAATGAAACAGTCACATCTTGGACAGCTCACTCTGATCAAGATTTCTTGACAGTTTCAATCCTTGAATAAACATTTTCCACAAAAAGCAAGGACTGGCCATTTCCCTCCCTGTAACTTCTATTCTGGATAACCTTTTAGAAAAAAAAAAAAAAAAAAACAAGAGAAAATGGATAAGTCAAAATTCACAACTACACATGTGCAAACCCCACTAAAGCTGACAAAAAATACACTGTATTGCACCTCCCATGCTAGTGGTTGATGCAACTGAAGGTACCTAAGAAAATAATAAATATATTTCTTTGCTTTTGTCAGCTGCCAATAAAAATAAATGCTGCTGTTGCCCAATCAGGTCAAAAGAAAAAACATATCTTCACCCAAACAAAATACAGAGACTGTCCTGTGTTCATTGTGCTCCAAAGGAAGAGTCTCTCCCAGGGACTGTTTGCTGCATAAGGAAATTACCTGCACAGGAAATTTGATCTCCAGCACAACACCTTGATGTGCAAAAATCACTGGGATGGTTGTTAATAGGGAACACTGTTTTCTTAATTTGTTTCTTAATATTTTCCTTCCCTGACCTCTTTCCATTTCCTGCCCAAGGTGAACTTCATCAGTGATGCTTTTAGCATCATAAGTAGCCTAGGCCATTGCATTTCTTAACTCATTTGAATCCAAAGAAGGAAAGAAGCTAGAGAAGCAGAAATTTGTGTCAAATTAGGTGCAATCCACTGCACCCAGAGAAGGAAAGCATAAGCATACAAATTTGGCATCTCTAGAGACTCCGTGTAGAAGAGAAAGCAATTACATTGCACTGATATGTTTTTAATTAGTGATTCTTTTATATGACATTAGTTAGGCTTTACTTATTTTAAGTTATGCTACTCCTGGTACTTTTCATACTTTTTGGATACTTTTTCATACTTTTTTTTTTGATCCTAACAATGCCAAAACCTAATACCCGAGCCAAATCTGTTGATACTTTTATTTTCTGTTACATTCATATTTGGCATCCTAACATTTCTTCTTTGAAATCACTGGAATTCACCCACAAAAAATCTGCAAGGAGAAAAGCAGGCCTGTATAATAAAAGGGAATTATACAGCCAGCACACGCATACACACAATTAAAATCTCATTATTTTCCATTCAAAGAAATGGGAAACCTGCAATATTCCAAGCTTCACCCCACAATAACTCTCAAAAACACATCTGTTCTCTTTGAGAACTCTTGTGAATTCCTCTCCCATGCTCACTTGTGTAGAAATCAGAGCTAACAAGATGAAAGCCTTGTTCTATCAGGTTTACTTAGCATTGAACTACTGTCCAAAGCACCTCAGCCACCTCCTGCTGCTCCCAGGCCACACACAAAATTCACTCTGTGCAGCTGAACTCCTACTTTATGAAGCCCAAAATCCCCATTCCTAAGACTGAAATGCTGCACTTCCCTCCAGACGATGGTAGATACAGAGCCTTGCCAGACTCCAAAATAAACCTAATTATCTTGTGCCTTGCCCCAGCTGAACTCCCTCTGCTTCCAGGAACACAAGCAGAAGTGCCAGGTAGCCGTATTCAGATCATGTCATCTTCCAAGACTTAAAAAGAAAATAATTATCCTCTAGTAATTGAAAATACAAAATGAGGTTCAACATCGTGTTCTGATCTTTTTATTTCATGCTGTGAGAGGATTAATTGACTGAAAATGGAAAGTGCTCCCAGACTGCTGTGCCTGGCCTGATGTACCCCTCACACTCAGAGCTGAGCAGGTGTTTGGGGAGCCAGCACAGCCCTCACACCTGACCTACTTCATGCACACAGGGCTCAGAGTCAGGCTTGCCCATCGTGCTGCAGTGCAGCTCCATTCCCCCATTGGCTCTCACTGTGTCTGTTAATTATCCTGTGCACCAGGATAACAACCCAAGGCTGCTCAGGAGACATTTCTTATTTTTCTGGTGCTGCTGAGATATTTTTCAAATCAATGAGATTTCTCTGTGCCATTGTCCAACTGCCAGAGAGCAAATCTTTTCCCTTCTCTACAGAAATTCAAGATTATCCCTTAGTTCAGGTTCTTGTAAGCCCGTGCATAGGTTTAGACCAGACCCTGAGTTTGCCAAAGCTCTCAGGGAGATTCTGCTTTCATTATTACTTAGTCCAAGTAACCTCCTCACCAATGCCCTCATAAACCTCTTTTTTCAGGTCTGATTTAGCCCAGCAATCCTTTGGCTTTCCAATTCACTGAAAACTCTAAGCAGCCCCTTGCCAAGCTCCAGGAAGGTTCTTTCTGTCACCTCCGAGGCAGCAATTCGTGTTTGCTCCTTGCTCTGTGGTAATGACACCTCCAGATTCTCCTGTTTCACCACATAACCCCAAGTGAATGTAGTTGTTCTCAAGGGCAAAAGAAAACTATCTGTTCCCCAGAAAGAACAACATTTACTTCTAACCCATTAACCACTTTGATGCAAAATAAACACACAAAACAAATACCATCACATAAGTAAATCAAAAGTAGTTTGGGGCTATTTCAGCGAATTATAATTAGCTATGCAATGTTGTTAAATCAAAAGTAAACAGGAGAAACCTTGACTTGTAATGAGGCATGAGTCCTAAAAACATACACAAAAATATGCAGAATCCCAAGTTGACAAGATGTCTTAAGTATTTTTATTTTATTCTTTCACATTACAAAGCTTAACAAATGTTTGCTATGTGCATCTCTGCAAGCCTGCCATTAACTCTTGCAAAATTTGTAATTCATCTTAGTAATTCTGACCTTCTAGAAGAAGCTTTTACATTTTCTGAATTCAAATGTTGTCTGCAAAATGGTTTTCTGACTCTTGAAAAATATATCCTAGATACCTTTGCAAGAGTCAGGGCTGTCACTCCACAGCTGCTGGGTGAAAGTGTCAGGATTGCTCTCATTTTCCAAATTGCCCAAATCACAAACCAAGCTGTAAAGCTAAAGGAACCTGCTGGGATCTCAACAAAGGTTCTTCAACACCATAACTTTTCTGAAAAGCAATGGTTTTTTAACAAGCCAGCAGTGAAAAATCAAATCATGTCTCAACAAAACATTCCCAGGAGCCCCAGAAGCGTGACATGGCTCTTGGGCTCAGCCTGAGGCAAAGCAGAGTCTGCAGCTCATGGTAAGTTCTTTGTGTGCACTGCTCTTTCTGCCTTGAGTTAATAAGGAGTTAGAGTGTGTGTTTTTAAAATAAATAAATCAATCTACCCTTTTTTTATAATTATGGACTTGTTCAGAGTGTTTTATGCACATGAAACATTAAGTCTCACTGAGCTCAATATCTCTCTCTGAGAATTTCCATATGTAATAAAAAGTGCTTAACATCAGGGTTGCAAGCTGTCATTGTAAGCTGCCTACACCTCTCAAGGCTTTCCTGGGCCTGGCACATGGAACTGCAAAAGAAATTGGAATCTGGAACTCTTGGAATAGAAACAATGGATAAACCACTCCTTACATTAGGAAAAAGGGTTTTTTTCTGAAATTTAAGCCTAGATAGGAGGGGCATTTTTTCCCTACTTTTCCTGGGGCTGTCCCTGTCCCCTCAGCATTTGTGAATTTCTGGTAACCTCTGTATTTACCCTCACAAGTAACTTTTCTGCAGAGTTCTCAAGGTGAGGAGAAGCTTTTCAAAAGGGTTTGTTTAGGAACACTTTGGGAGCTGTCTGAGGCTCACAGAGCCCTTGGTCACAGCAGCACTCTCTCGATAAAATATTTCTCCCTGTAAAAATGAAATGTGATTGTCATTAGCTGGTTCTTTTGCTGCAGTCAGTACAAGCCTCCTGCCACTTAGTCTGGAAAGAAGCACAAAGCAAAGGAACTTCTATCCCCACCCCTGCTTCAGTGTGTTCATACCTTTCTCTTCTCCCTTCCTTGATCAGTACAGTCTGAATTCAATTATGATTTAAACCCACACACCTCCCCACAATCTTTTAGGTCCCATATTGTTCTATTTTTCTGTAGCCTGATGAATACTGAATGCACCGTGAAAGCCTGCCTGTTTCACTTTTCACAGGGCTTAAAAAGATGGAGTGTCTATAAATGTCTCTTTTTTGTTGTTGTTTTTTCTTTAATGTTTGATCAAGAGGGTTCTATGTAGAGAAGAAACAGCATATAAACCCCATATGACATAGGGAAGGTGGGAAGAAAAAGTGTTCTCTGTCCTCAGAAGGGAACAGAAATATTCAGACTTCATACACAGATTTGCTAATGCAGTTAAATCTTACGTTGCCAAAAGAAAAAGCAATGAAAAGTGTTCCCAAATCATGGTTTGGTTTCCCTGTATTTTAAATCCGTAGATAGTTCTTAAAAGCTACAATCTGTTTTCCATTTCTTTTATTTTCCAGGTCATCTCCTGTAAGACTATTCTACAGCAAGTCACAAAGCACAGATGTGAAAGTATTTATTTATAAAAAGAAAATAAAAGGATAAAGAGTTCTGCACAGGTGAAAATGCACCACTGGGCTATCTGAGACTATCCAAGAACATCCTTAGAGACAAAGATCTTAAGAATTGGAACTCATTGGCTCCAAAGCTGATAGAAGTAAAGTGCAGGCTTGTCACCACCTTCATCTGTTGAAGTTCATTAAAACTCAGGTTTCCAACAGCTGACAGCATTTAGGTCTGAGGAGCAGCTGGGCACTTAAAGGAGGGTCTGTTTAACTCCTTCAGCAGGTGAATTTGTGCAAATCATCTCCAAAATTCACAGCACCCTACAGGGTACTAGTGGTCTAAATCAGCTGATCATAATTGTGCTAACTGAGGATTCCCCCAGGTTCTTTCTACATCCCTAAAGATGAACACTCGTGCTCTTTATTTTGGTTGCAGGTGGCAGTGTTCCATTTTCCCCCTGAGAATTCTGCACAAATCCTTATTTCCAAGCCTCACCTCAGCACCTGACAATGGGGAAAATAACCCTGAAAAATATTTCTAGGCACAGGGAGGACAAGGAGGACATCAGGAGGAGGCAGCATGGATTCACCAAGGGGAAGTGCTGATGGCCCAGCTGAGAACATTCTAAGGCAAGAGGAGCAGTGGATATTGCCTGCCTTCATTCAGCAACCCTTCTGACACCGTGTCCCTTCCAGATCCCCACAGAGGAGCTGTTGAGGAAGGGGCTGGGTGAGCAGGCAGAGATGGATTCAGAACTGGCCGAACATCCAAGGGCAGGGCTGGGGGTGAGTGGTGCAAAGGCCAGCAACCTGCAGTGATTTTGCATCAGCCTCTGGGGGTACTTCCTGAAAACTCACCCACCTCAATGTTTGAAACTCACTTGGTTTAAAATGCTGTCAGCTTTAGGTTCTTTTCCCTTTGCTCTTTCACCCTGTACTGAGCACAGAATATCATGGTACTAAGTCTCTTTTTCTAGAAAATACCCACTAGGCAATTAATATTGAACTCCTCTGATGCTAATTTGCAAGCCACATGGAGAATGAAGCAGTTCTAACAGCATGTGCTGCTCTCACACTGCCCCTTGCCCTGTCTCACTGCACACCCACTCTGCCCACTGCAATCCTTGCCCCAGGGAGCTCAGTTCCACTTTGGACACACCCTGGGATGTTGGTGACAGCATTGGACAAGACTACAACATCCTTGTTCCTGTCACAGCATCGAGGGGAGCAAGAAAGAGAGCACGGAAAAGCTGCAGAATTCCACAGCACAGGGGAAGTGTAAGATTAGTGGAGCTGGATGCAGAGAATGGAAGTTGATCTAAAGAGATCAGGAGAATAAATATCCTCTGCTGTGCCTGCAGAGGTCCTTTCCCACAGTGCATCACAAAAGGACTTTACAGAGGAGCCTGCAACAGCTGTGTCTGTGTTTTTTAGGAGCTCCATCTATTGCTGATGGCACTGGAAACCAAGGAACTTCCGCATTACCTTTAAATAGCAGAAACTCTTGGGAACAAAAAAAAAGAAATTGCAATGGAAGGCAGGTGTGAATGAACAGGACAAGCCTGGTAGATTCTCTCTGGATTTAAGACACAAAAGAGGGATGAAACATTTCTGCTAATGGTTGTTGGATTTTTCAGATCACCAGGGTTTAAGGCCAGGAGCTCATAATGCTCAGATGGATCTATAGTCTGCTTCCTGTCTCCTCCTGAATTTACAGTTGGCTGGATTTGATAAGAATAAGTAGCAGTAAATTGAAGAAAGGAAGGGAAGAGAAATGCCCCAGAGTTGACTCAGCCTCCAATATCTAGATCAAATAATTATATATAGGTCAATGCTATTTCTCTCAACCTCTTTATCAGATTGTGCCATAAATAAAGCAGATTGTCCTTAATGAAAGGTTGCCTTAAGATCTCAGGCTACAAAGCCATATGTAAGGAGTCAAGATGGAGTAATCATCAAGGTGGGAATTTTTTTTAACCCATTTCTTGATACTTGATACATTATTGATAAGCTAATGCATCTTTGTTGCCCAGAACATAAACAAAACAAAAAACAAACAAACAAAAAAACCAAACAAAAAACCCGACAGAAACACAACAAAAAATTTTTAAAAGAGCAAAGATATGTATTTTTAGCTATCCCTGATGACAACCATGCATTTAACTTCTAAACCAGGTTTACCACTGCCAGAGCCTAGCATTTGTAACACCCAAAACCTCTTTTGCTTTCTTTTCCCTGGCAACAGGGAGATCAAAATATTTTTGAAATATGCCATCTAAATGAGCAAGAAATTTAATGCAAATGTCATAAAAGACAAGGTGTTGAATTCCTGTTGAACACAAACTCTTACTATTACATCTGTCTTTAAAAATCTCTTCCAATTCTTTAATCATAAGCAGCCATTTACAAATTTGGCTCAATTTTAGCCCATTCAGAGGGATTTTGATCAACCTGAAATCATGGTTAAGTACAAAAGGAGTGTTTTCATGCCTGCACAAAGGAAGCCTAAAGCTCATAAAGTAGGTTATGGGACTTTGATCCTCATCAGTGCTACAGCCACAGCGGGTCAGAGAAATCCGTGCTGCACGTGCAGGCTCCAGTGCTCCAGACCTCAATTCCTGCTTCTCAACAGGCTCTTGCAGAGCTCTGAAAAAGGCAGAGCAGGTCAAGAGAGGAGACAGAGCAAATGTATCAGGGAAAGAGCAGCATTTTCTCTGTTCCGTATCTCAAGCACCTGAGCACTGAGGCAGTGGTGCAAATCCTGCTTCAATCCATGCCCAGATCCAAAGGGGTGAGAGGGGCACAATTCTTCTTCTCTTTCTCAGCAGGAGTACCAAGAATCAGTGAAACTGGCTCAGCAGTTTTCAAATGTGGGCAATGAACTAATGGTGAAGAAAAAAATCATTCAAGTACTTGTTTGACTACACATGAAGCCCTGGGTCAAATATTTGGTTTTCAGGGTTTATATTCCAGGAAGCAAAAGTGCATTCTAACCTCTGCCAGAGGCTGGATAACCCCAGTGCCTCAGCAGGGGTGTGCAGAGGAATATTTGAGCGATGTGTGCTCTGTAAGAAAGTTTCAGATGAGAGAGATTTCCATCTAGGATGTAGACCCAAAAGCACTCCGACCAAAGGACATCATAAACAGTGTGTATGGAAAACTTCTGTCAGTCAGATCTAGTCCCCCCCAAATTAAAACATGCTCAGATTCCAATGTCATAAAGATCACACATTATCAATAGATGTGCTACATGTTTTCACTGAAAATTGTCTGGTAAGGAAAAAAAGCTCTATTTTGCAAAACACATAATTTAATTAATTTGTCTGTGATCTTCACCAGACAAGTACTGGAAGGGCATGACATCATTTGTACTATAGGCACTGCTCAGAGAATTTTACAGATGTGCCTGGCACAGCTCATGCATTTTTAAACAGAATCACACAGACAGAAATTGTAAAAGCCAGATTTAGTCACTATAGAACATCATGAAAAAGGAAAAGAAAAGCCCATGCCCCTTTTCTCTTCTTTCTTTAAAATACAAACCAGCACTTCTGTGGCAACCCATATTAAAGTGTAGTAATCAGGACAAAAGTATGGGATGAAAACAGGGTTTCTGTAGAAGTGAAAATAACAATTACTTTTATTTGTCACCATCTTTAGTAGAATGAGCAGCATTCAAACATTTGCAGAAAAAGAGCCTCATTGCAACACAAAGAGGTTCTGATGGACACTTCTTCTGCCTGCAGGGATCCCCCTTTATTCTGTGCCCAAACTGAGCTGCATGATCCTCTATGGGAGCTCCAGAAACTGCTAAAAATCCAACCCAACCCCCCAGCCTCCAGAGGTGACTGTTTTCAGTGCAAGCATCATGAGGAGGAGAGGGAGAGCTGACCTGGCTGATCACAGCCAAGCCCTCTCGCCCTGTGCCGTGTTTTTTGAAAAAACTTTGCTCTGACACTCAGGTTCTTCCCCTCTCGTGATTATTAAGCTGCAGCAGCCTTTGCCCCAAGTCTCAGCAGCAAGAATAAAAAGCAGTCCTAGAAAAGGAAGGGATCTCAGCTGTACCACACAGGCTCTCAGGGCTGTGAGAACAAGCACAGCCAAAGCCTTCTGCAGTCTCCTCCAGCCTCACGTCTCTCCAGTGACTCCAGGTAATCACATTAACAGCCTCAAACATTATGTAATGACATCATTCAAACACATTGCTCCCTAAGGGTTGATATTGGATCAAGAAATTACCATTCCTCATGCATTTATGACAAATCTAATAGGAGGAAATGATTTGTTACACAACACAGCTTAGGTTGGTTGCTCCCCTAACAGCAAATGTCTGCTCTTAGCTCAAGCTTCTAATCCTGCCTGGAGCTAAGATGCTGAGCATAACCCTTAATTTGATACCTGAATTAAGAGAAGGACTTTACCTGAGCTCGAGAATGGGTTACTTCAGTACCCTTTCTATGTTTGATGTATGAGTTGTGTTTTCCAAGACTGTTTGGGGCCCTCAGGAAGACAAGTCTTTTTAAAAGCTAATAGAATTCAGGCATTGAGATTGGGGATTCTAAAAACCAATGCTGGCTCATTTTTGAAAACAAAACAAACAAACAAAACAAGCCAGCCAAAAAAAACCCAACAAACAAAACCCGTTCTACAGCCCATGGATGCTTTAATATCTTGAGTTGTAAACCTGTGGATGACTAAATAGGCTGAGCACTGGAAAGACACATCTTGCAGGTTTCTATCCAGAAGATCAATGGAAATTATCACTGCAGAAACTTCTAGAGGGCCAAAGAGACACACTAAAATGCAATTCTTGTGCCTGCACCTGCCCCTGAGAAACTTCTGAATGTTTGGTGGGATTCAAAAATGCTGAAAACAAAAATTAAGTGCCAAATATTCCAGCAAAAATACTCCTCTGGTGTGCAGCACAGATAAATTTCTATCCAAAAGTACAAAATAAGAAAATCTCAGGACTAATTTGATTCTGGAGAGTTCTTACACCTCTCAGAGATAGGGAGTGTAATTGTTCAAGAAGTATTATTATGTAAACATTAAATATATAAATACCTGACCCAAGAACCATTGTCTTGGTCTTGGAGGGAAATGCTTTACGGTCCGTTACCTATTTACATAAAATATTCTACCTCTGTCTTGATACAGAGGTAGAATCTGCTTTTATCTATCAGGTGTCTGATAGATAAAATATAGGTGTGAATGCTTAGACAAATATCTGAAAAAAGAGTTGAAAAGAGAAAATACACCTGTTTGTGTTACTGTTCAGTTTCCAAATTAAAATATTACTGTTATTTTTCAAGATGTGTCATTATTGCCTTTTTTTTCTAATTCCATGCACATTGGAGAAACAAGTTGGGGGTGGGGGGTTCTATTGTTAATTTTTCCTTTGCTGACTTTCTTGTTCTTGGCCCTTATTCTCAGGAATATTTACTCCATCTTACAGTTTTACTCTATCTTTCAGTATGTCTTATGACTGGAGATTACTTTTCAGACGTTCCATATTTCCCTTTCGTGCATCACTCATGCCTATAAAATGAAGATTTGTGTATTCAAGTGAGAGAGAGGCAAGGACATAGAGAGAACCTGTACAGCCATTCGACCATATTCTTCATTAATTGCCTCAGAAATTACCTCTTCCCTCTGGTTTTATTTCAATTCTTGCCTATATGAAGACAGAGCCTTTTCCTTTTTGTTTTGTAGGTTGCTCGGGGCTATGCAGAAATGTCACCTCACGAAAGGAAAAGAAAAAGAAAAAGAAGCCAACTGAAATTCTGATTATGACACTTTTTGCAAGCTGCAAGGAAATGATGATCCTTTACCTCAAACTGTCAGATGCATCTTCCCAAATCCCTCATTGCTCTGTAATGTATTACCATAGCAACTCATCTCTGCAGTGATCTAGTGCTCCCCATGGGCAGCCTGTACTTTGTCAGCACTGCCACTCCTCTGTGATGCAAGGAGCACTGAGCAGTTAAATACCAAATCATTAAAGCAATGTTTCCCCAGTGACCACACTGAATCACACAAGGATTCAAACCCAAATTATGGCGGGGAAAGCGAGAGGAGCTTGCAGCACTTGGTGTAGGAGGGGAATGGAAGGGTTGAAAAATAATGAACAAAGCAAGAAAACAACTTCTAATGCTTGGTTTCCTTAGGGAAAGAAGAGCACAGCATCACTGTGCTGGAGATTCTGACTTTATGAATTCTGCCACTGATACATTTCCCTCACCAATCCTCTACTCCCAGTTTTACTCTAAGTAATACAAACCTTGATTAATATTTATCTTCTCAATGACAGCTGCCACCAAAACGGCCAGCCACTATATCTCTGACTTCAAGCACCTGCCTGTGTGTTCTGAAGGGCATGAAAAGAAGATCAAGAGCAAATTCTCATTTTTCCTCCTTTGCCTTTTATATTTCTTAATGTTCCATCTTCTTATCTATGCACATAAAACTTTACATCAGCTGATTTCAGTGTCCTGCCTCACCAAATAGGAATGAATTCTCCCTCTGGAGAGAAGCCCTGTTCCTCATACAGCATGATGAGTGCTCTTCAGCACATTTGCAGGGATGTAGTCTCAGTGTGCCTTATCCAACACGCAGAGAACAGCTTCAGAAACATCATAACACTTCTTCCACAATACACAAACAAATATGGGGAGAAAATTCGAGTTCTCCTAACTCCCACTGCTCCCCTGAAATATATATTCGCTCTAGCCAGCCCCCAGGCTCCAGCTAGCTCAGTTTCTCAGGGCTTTTAGGGAGATATATTTCATAGAGACAGAATAAAGATTTCAAAAGGGTGGCTCTCACCCCTCAGCTTCAGTCCATGCTTTATTCTCCCATGTGGTGTTCCAGGAGCGAGGAGAGAGAGAGAGGAGAGAGCGAACAGGAAAAGACAGGGGTTTATCCAGTTTAGGGCCAAGGAAAGATATTGGCCCTGAGCCAATAGGGTCAGGAGTAGATAAGATAGGGAGGAAGGGTCCAACTATATGGCACAAGCTTCAGGGGGACTCTGAGGGGAAAAACCATTTCTCAGAGGAATACAACACTCCCCTTGTAACATCTTAATTGCAAAAAAATGGAAACTGGAAAATCAGTACCCACTAAGGGGATTTCAGGTGTCTATTGTCTGTATGATACAGAGACCTTTGAAACTTTTTTTTTCTTGTGTTCCCACAGAATTGCAGAATCCAAGGCTCATTCTCAAAAAGTTGGGTTTTTTTTTTAATAGCTAGGAAGCATTACCTTATTTCTAGGAGTCCCCAGAGCTTTACACAGTTTGGAAAACACACACCACTGGTCTGAAAGGGGTGATTGTATATGCCCCAGACTGAGAGAGTCAGGGGGAGCTTTCCACCCTGCCAAGGATGCAGATGTATCTGCATCTGTCAGATGCAGAGTGCTGCAGCTGCAGCAGCTTTCCTCACACCATGTGAGATGGAGAGACCCTCTGGATGTGTTTCATTGTGGGAGCGTGGGAGGAGGCACCTGCAGCACTGCACCTGACAGACCTTGGCTGTGCCAGGGGGACCTTGTGGTGTTTGCTGTGTGCTGCACAAAAGCCAATCCCTGCTCAACTCCTCCTGTCCCACCATGGAAAACAAATATCATCATGGCAGGGCAAGGAAAATCATTAACATCTGGAGTTTACACATGCAAGCTGGGAATCTGAAATGCTGTTTTATTGGTACTAGGAGGGCCTTTCTCTTTTATAATCAAGTGTTCAGGCTGTTCTTTGTCACTGTAAAAGGTTGCTGCAGCTGTAACACAGTGAGGATTAGGTGAGTGATGGTGGTTCTGCTCTTCAAGTTCAAATTGCTTCTCTCCCCACTTTGCTGGATTTCGTTCTAATGAAGCAGCACCTCACTTTGCAGAAAACCACTTGTTCCTTCTTTATTTCCTTAGAAATAAAAATCTACCTAGGCTAACTGCAGAACCTCTTGAGGGAAAACACACCAACCAGCAGAACTGGAGGAACTCCAGCTGCACTCCTCTTTTCTGAAGGGACAGGCAGGAGGACCAGAGGAATGACAGGCTGGACAGCCTCACCTCAGTAGGACAGGGGGGAAATAACCCTAAAAAAGATTTCCAGGCACAGGGAGGACAAGGAGGACATCAGGAGGAGGCAGCATGGATTCACCAAGGGGAAGTGCTGATGGCCCAGCTGAGAACATTCTGAGGCAAGAGGAGCAGTGGATATTGCCTGCCTTCATTCAGCAACCCTTCTGACACCGTGTCCCTTCCAGATCCCCACAGAGGAGCTGTTGAGGAAGGGGCTGGGTGAGCAGGCAGAGATGGATTCAGAACTGGCCGAACATCCAAGGGCAGGGCTGGGGGTGAGTGGTGGAAAGTGGTGCAAAGGCCAGCAACCTGCAGTGATTTTGCATCAGCCTCTGGGGGTACTTCCTGAAAACTCACCCACCTCAATGTTTGAAACTCACTTGGTTTAAAATGCTGTCAGCTTTAGGTTCTTTTGCCTTTGCTCTTTCACCCTGTACTGAGCACAGAATATCATGGTACTAAGTCTCTTTTTCTAGAAAACACTCATTAGGCAATTAATATTGAGCTCCCTCAGATGCTGAGCCCTGTGTGAATGACACTTTGGTTGTTTTACCCTCCCCATATTGTGGGAAGACAGCTCGTGTGTATCACACAGGAGTCAAGGGACTTACAAATCCATTTGCTTTGAGATCTGGAAAGACAAAGCTGTCCTAAAATATTATGAGCCTCAATTAAAATACAGCTGAGGGCAGCAGGCTAAAGTGTGGCTGTGAGAGAAGCAGAGCTGAATGCTGGCAGGAACAGGGATGGAGTCCTGGAATTCAACCCAGCTCCTGTCACTGATAAACACAAGCAGAGGCAGGTTCCCCCTTCAGAGCAGTTCACTAACTTCAGCCAGTTTTTGCTGTCTGTCTTCTCATGCAAAAGTCAGAAATCCCTTGATTGTTTATGGCTGGGTTTATGTTTAAGAGTTTCACAACAGCTGATGGAGAAGATTCCCTCCCAGAGAGGTCAGCTTGCAAACAGCACACATTAAATACAGCACAGGCACATATCCCATACAAATATGCTCCAGAGACACCTTAGGCTGTAACCTTGACTTCCAACCCAGAAGCTTTTCCAGTTAAAGACTTTTCAGCTCTGCTGTAAGCTATTACATGACCTACACTGGGCCAGCCATGTTTTGTTCCCCTGTTTCACACAGCCCTGAAAAGAATTTTGGTTCTGACCTTTTTCACAACTGATTGTTCCTGTGCTGTTCTTTGGGCTATAATGTTTATGGATCATAGATGAAGTGAAATATTTTATTACAGCCATTACCATTGAGCAATCATCATGTTTGAGACAGAAAAAAATATTTTCTAAGCATGTTTGCAGACAAGTCCAGCTGCAGGATATACATGCACTGATGGCTTTAAAAGACTGAAATAATTCAAGAAGAAAAAAGAAACCGAGAGAAGAACAACATCATTCAGAGAATGACACAACTACACCTCATCCTGAATACAAAGCCAGGGGAGTGTGCACCAAAGGTGTGAATGAACAGGAACAGAAGTTTTCTCTCTTTCAACAGCACACTTGTACCTAATGATGCAGGAAAACAGGCTGTCCTTCTGTACCAGCACAGATAATTATCCACTGTAGCCGCTGGGGGCAGAATCCATTCCCTGCATTTGCATAGGTCATCACTGTGATCCAGCCCTTAATGGAAAACACACTACCATGTCAAGATGGATAAATGGAAGTAAAACACGGATCTACGGAGGCAACTTTGAGGAAGTTGAAACCTCTCTGCTGAGTCTTTCCCTAGTTCTAACTCCAAGACTTTTCCTCATTCTAATAATTTACAATAGCATTGCTAGCAGGTTGCTTTGTTATTGATTTCTGTTATGAGGCTCATGGAAAATGAACAGCAAGAGGACAAGAAGCATCCTGTCCAGAGAACAGCCTTTGTGATGAGCTGCACCTTGCTCCATGTCATCCCTGTCACTGCAGTGAGGAAAAGGGAAAATATGAACACAGGACTGCCTTTGGTCAGAGCAAAATATTCCTTGAAAAATCAGAAAAATGCATTTGGCAAAAAAAGCAAGCAAGAAAAGCAGAGGCACAATAAACAGTTGTACCTGTTGCAACTACATTAACCTGAAGGAAAAAGACAAGGGTAAAACACTTGATGAAATTACTTAATTCAACATTTCTAAATATTCTTTCCCCTCTTTTTAGCCCCAGGGAGACAGGAAGAAGGCACAGCAGGTTATCTTACACAGTCCTGATCTGCTCACCACGCTGCTCAAGTTCAGAGTCCTCAATCAGCTGTGGCAAAGTCAGTACAACTCCCCAGTTCACAGTCACTGTTTGAAAAAATTAATTAAAAATACTTCAAGGGGTTGAAAAGCCTTTCCAAAATATCCTGTGGCTCCTGTCTAAGGGAAATGTGCAGTTCAGGTTCATATGCTACCATCACCCAGGTGATTATAACTAGACCTTCCCTCCCAGCTGCTTCTTACACCAGTATCTCCTCCCCTTTGCACCCTGGGCTGTAGGATTGGAGGAGGTGTCACCTCATCCCTTTGCCTGCAAAGGTGCAAGATCAATAACCCAAGCCTGTTTACAGGTGTTACAACTGTCCAAAACCAGGCAAGTTGCCTAAACGCTCGTCAGACTAAATTATTTCCCTCCCTCTGTCTCCAGCTTTGTGAAAGGTCTTCACACACTGAACTACATAATCAACCTCCTGCATGGCTCTAATTATGCTCCACTGCTGAAAGAAATACAAAAAAAATCATTTTCACTGAAAAACACCGACTTTCAGGATGCAGGAGGGACTGCGGTTTAGAAGAATGCTGCTGTAAGGTGGCATTTAATACCCTCTTCTCTGTATTTACTCACTAACTCATGCAATAGTGCCAAACACTGGAATACAATGACAGAACACGCTCCTCCCACTTAGTACTGAGGGAAAAAGATGTTTATTCTCAGTACAGGAGTCCAAATTCGAATCTGCAAGTGGTTCCCTGGTTTAATGATTCCATTTTATCTTCCCTTGTCAGTGCAGCAGTATTTCTGACAGTGATTCATTCTCCTCTTTCTGATTCTGCCATCTTGTGTCTGAATTCTACTGTGGGAATCATACATTTTCATTTTAAGAGCTGTGTAGACATCACTGATGTCCAAGAAAACTAAAATTCTCCATACACACAGAGTATTAAAAGTTTTATTTCATTGCTCAAGTTAAAAAGATTAAATCCAGGCAGTTTTCTATATCCTGGTTGCATCAATCCATTTGAGAAAAATACCAGCATCTGAAAGCCAGGGGGAATTCAGTACTGTTTAGAGCAGCAACAAAACTCTTCTCAGCCTTACTGAGGAGGGAAGCAGGCTCTGGACAAGGCAGGAAAGTCCATAAGAGTAACAGGAGATCACCTCTTGTCTTAGTATCTGGCCTTGGCTGGGTGCAGCTGAGCCAAATCTGGCAGCTGGAGCCAGAAACTTGGGAAGGAAAACCAAATCCTGGCTGTGTTTCTGAAGCTTAGAATAAGGAGTTTACAATTAGAAATTGTAAAACAGGGATGTTTTATTCCAGCTGAGACATGCAGGGGGATATCTCCTCCAAATCATGCATACCTGGTCAAGACAAGGTCCAGGTATAAATACACACTGATCCCACAAACCCACACCTGCCAGGTATAAATACACACTGATCCCACAAACCCACACCTGCCAGGTATAAATACACACTGATCCCACAAACCCACACCTGCCAGGTTTAAATACACACTGATCCCACAAACCCACACCTGCCAGGTTTAAATACACACTGATCCCACAAACCCACACCTGCCAGGGTTGAATACACACTGATCCCACAAACCCACACCTGCCAGGGTTGAATACACACTGATCCCACAAACCCACACCTGCCAGGGTTGAATACACACTGATCCCACAAACCCACACCTTCTCACCCACCCATTCCCTGCCTTCTCTCATTTCATATTCTGATGAGCTGTCATGTTTCCTGGTAGTGTGAGTTGGGGTCTTGGGAGGAAGGCCAACGTCTTCCTCAGGTTGATCTTCGCTTCTGGGCAGGTGCAGTGGAGGTTTGGCTATTTTTCAGGTCACTTTGCTCTTGCTAAAAATTAGGAGCTCAATTTTGCTGAATTCAAGCCCTAGCTTTCTGCTTTATTGATTTCCCACAATACCCAAGCCTTGCTTTACTAAATTTTCACAATATACACCTTAACTATATGACTTCAACCCAGTAACTACCTAATAACCAAGCTTAATAGCTAATCTTCTATGTGTTCTTAGTACAAACTGTTTCTCTACTTCTACAAAATCACCAAAAGCTGCTTCTAAAATACTGTATTTTCATGCCCATAAACATCTCCCATATAATTTCTGTGACCAAGGAGCAGCAGCTCAGGGTTTGAGAGTGAAACCAGGTCCCCTCACCCCTCACCAAGGTGTCTTGGGTTGCAATGCAAGATGTAACCAGCAGTATGTGTTCTATTACTGTCTGTTGAAACCGGCTGGGGAGGTGTTTTTTCTTTATCTCTGCTAACTCTGGGGCGGGGAGGGGGCTGGTGTCTCCTGTTAATGGGCAGCTGTTAAACCAGCTGGGGCAGTGTTCTTTATCTCTCCCACCACCCATCCTCCCTCCAGGGGATATCTGCTGTTCATGGGCCATCCAGGCTCACTGCATGGCTGATACAATTACATCATCCCACTGGGAGATGCTCCACCCAGGGGGAGGAGCCCAGCATTCCTACCTGGATAAAAGCTGAGATTCAGAACAGCAGCACAGCCTGTTTGCACTGCATTCCCAGAGGAACACCAGACCCATCTCAGCACCACTGGACCCTTCTACAGGATCATCTCTGCTCCAGCACAACCACAGCTGTCACTCCAGGAGGACTTGATTGGACTGCTCCCAACACCCTGACCAACAGGGCGTCAGGTTGTCTTCTGACCTTGTCAATGCCTTCTTTTTTCTTGCTTTTTTTTTTGTACTACTACATTTTTTAATATTCCTCATATAGAACTGTTATTCCTACTCCCACACCTTTGCCTGAAAGCCCCTTAATTTCAAAATTACAGTAATTTGGAGGGAGGGGGGGTTACGTTCTCCATTCCAAGGGAAGCTCTGGCTTTTCCCTGGCAGACACCTGTCTTTCCAAACTAAGACAGAGGGGTCACCTGCCCAATTCAGGCTTAGCAGGACTAAACCTCACAGCATTGCAGTTTCATCAGAACTAAGCAATGAACAGAGTTAAAAACTGTCTGGTTTTCAATGAAGAAATGCCAGATATGCCCAGGGACCTGCTAGTTCAAATGGGCTGTGATTAGGGAAATTGACAGTGCAGGAATTAATGGCAACACAGCATGGTGTGGGAGCCTAAAACTGCTCCCAGAGAGCTGCTCACTGCACAGCACTGACATCTCCACTGCAGACAGCCAGGCACCCACATCTGAGCTCCAAAAACCACCGTGAACACAAACCCTGAGGATGTGAAGGAAGAAATCTGCAATTCAAAGGAACTCTTACTTAAAGGAAGATTTTAGTAAGCTATTACAGAAGACTGGTTCTAGTGTACTGTTTGCAGTAAAATAAACAGATGAATGCAGAAAGGGAAAAAAGGGTACTTTTTTATCCCCATTAGAGGAATGAAGGCATAAATAATGGTTTGAGCCATCTTGGACATCATAGTCTGGACTTTTATAAGAGCAGATAAGATCTTCAGCATAGAGTAAAACGGGAAAAAAACCCAAACTCTACTAAACTACAACACATTTCCCTTTTAGTGCTGCTTGATGGTTGTTCTGCTTCCTCCAGGAACTGCCCAGGCACACACCTATAAACACCACAAAGGCTTCAGACCCTCTGGCTCTCCCTGCTGAGGGCACAGTCTGAGTCAGGCAGGACAGCCTCTGGCCAGACACTGACTACAGTCAAGGATGTCCTCCCCCAGCATATTAAATGGCCTTTAGAGCAGCTTTAAAGGCTACAAGAGGAGAGAAAATCCCTCCCAAAGGTACACTGTACTGCCAAATCACTCTATGATTCTTACTTACGAGATGACAGCCATAGCTCTCAGTGTAATTGATGTTTTCTTTAAAACCTTCTTGAAGAAACAACCAGGTTCTGTGGCCAGAGTGCACTGGAGCAAGGCTTCCTGAGCTTTTGATGGATTTGGGTCCTGATATAGCAAGCAAAATTCTGTGATCTGTGCTAGGCAGAAGGTCAACAAGATACATCTGATGGTCTTTTCTGGCTTTAAGAGCTTATGAACAGCAATCCTTTACAATTCATCTTACACATCCCCATATTGTCTTGATTAATAAGAGTGGAGTCCAGGTCAAAATATTCATATCTGATGTACTGATTTATAAAATACTGAAGTAGGTTCCAGTCCCTGTAGGCAGGAGTTTGAAATGCCAGAGGTCGGTGTGAACATTACACATCACTGAGTTCAGGTTTGTTAACCTGGTTTGATTTACACACACAGTAGGCTCTGTTCTGCAGCACTGTACCCTTAATAGGTTGATAGAAACAGCACTGCTGAGCCTCCTTCCCCTCCCAGGAATGCATTTATGGCTGGGTTTAACAGCAAGTGTAAGGCTTTTCCTGCATGCATGCAGCACATCCCAGAGATTTTCCCCCTGTCTCACTGTCTCCAGGTCCCAGCCCTGACAGGTGAAACATCCATGGGTGCCAGAGGAGAAATCAGGGAGCAGTATCAGCACAGCACCTTCCTGACCAAGAAACCCTCAAACCCAGCTCACCTCCACCTCACACCAGGCCAGTTCTGTACTGGGATGGTTTCAAAAGCCAGAAAATGTCAGTGAGGTCTCTCCAGGTCAGCTCTCATGTCTTCAGCAAACACTTTCTAAAAAGATTAGAAGGAAAGAAAAAACAAAATCTATCTGATGTGATTTTTACCAGGGGAATACATTTTGCTGTGGGCAGAGATAGAGCAGAGCCACTTCAGCTGAGATGCCAGAGCTCAGCACTCACAGTGTCACAACCACCTGATCAAACAGTGCCAGAAACTGGAGCCATCAAGGAGAATTCAGCCAATATTTGAGGCATCACATCTCCTGCTCCATGCCTAGGAGGGGACCAGCCCTCCACAGAGCAGAAATGCCACTGGACTATTGAATTCTGATGAGTTTGCTGTCTCCTAAGTGTAATATCTAATTAATATCTAACCTTCTTGCTGTTTGGGGTCTGGCAGCATCTTTTACATATTCAGTGCATGGTTAGCCATAGCAAGTGCTCAGATTTCTGAGGATAAAAGGTCTGTTATGATTGTGTAGGAAATTGGCTTTATTTGGAGCAGCTAAAAGATTAACAACAGTGGAATCACCAAAGCCATCACACAAATATAGACGTTTACTGTTACATTCATGTTTACTGAAAATGTAATTAGCAGGCTGAGCTCAGATTGTTGTAGGTTGATCTTGAGTTAGGGATGAGGGTTTGGTAAAGGAGGCCCTTTGGGGACAGGAAACATCTGCCTTGTGGACAGCTGGATGAGGTAAAGAAAGGTGGGACATTATCCCCAGAAATTCTTCTGAGATGTGCTGTGGGTAAAAGCAGACAATATTTATAGTTTTTCCCTGACATCTCCCCACATTTTTCTAAAGCTGTTTTGATCCTTGTGGGTCCCTTCTGACTCAGGATATTCTATGAGAGACACGTGGCTCTCCTAGTCTTAGTGTCCTGAAAAGGAACATCACCACTGTCCTTAGCACATTCCATAATCTGATATGTTTAAACATTAAATGGGGCCAAATCTAATTAAATAGATATTTTAAATCTGTTTTAGTGGTGTAAATGAAAGCAGGTCATAGCCCTCTTTTAATCTTTTTTCCTATATTCCTAACTAGAAGAAGAAAAGTTATCTTTTTACCCTTGGAAAATCTTTGCAGTTGCAACATATGACTGGTTAGAAAAAAGTGAAAAATGGCAATTTGTTTCTATGAAAAATTTAGGAAAATATATGTTCTGTCTATTGAGTTTTTACTTGCTTTTAGTTGCTTTGGTTCAAATACAAAATGCACTGAAAACATATTTTTAAATCCTGTTAAATCCCGTTTATTTTAAATCCCATTTATTTAAATACCTTGCTTTTATTTGTAAATAGTGAGAAGCTTTCTATGCTATAATCTCTAGAGTTATATCCCATAATATCCTGCATTAGTAAAAATATTATTTACCAGCCCTGCCAAAGAACCTCAGACACTCCTCAGTACTAAACCCTTAGGAATTGCTTTTTTGTTGTTTTTTTAGGAAGGATTATTGCTAAACTTCTACAACTGGAATCATGTGTATGGCAGCTGACAGATCCCATGAAACCATCCATGCAAAGCCTTCCCACGTGGATAATTTCCTGTGAGAATTCTCAGTCTCCCAGGAGCAGCTGAGGAGGTGTGGAAAGGCCCAGATTGTGGAATAAGTTAACCGGGCCCAGGAGAGGGTCAGAGCTGCAAACCCCAGCTCCTGAGAAGGAGCTCCTCTGCAGACAGACATCTCCAAGCCTCCTGAGCTCATTAAGTCTTTATGAACTAATGAAGATCACTAATTTTATCTTCCACCAGTTACCCTGACCCAGAGCACCCCTGGAGTTCCTTCCTGCTGACACCAAGCCCACAGAGCATCCCCACCCTGAAGTAAAGTTATTTTTCTCTAGATTTACCCTGGATAAACTATACCATTCCCTTTCAATAACAAGATAAAGGCTTCAATAACACCATTAAGTAACTCACACTTTGCTTTTTCTCATTAAGAGGCATTTGAAAGGAAGCCATTAAATTTATAGAGGGTTAAAGCCAATAAGAAAACTCAAACTGCTCACTCATTAACTCGTTCACCCTCGTGCCTCCCAGGCCGTTACTTCCCTTCTTATTACCAACGTGCAATAAACTTCTTACTTTACTGCCCTGCAACTGCAAAAATGGAATGGTGGCTACACTGTGACCTGATTTATGAGCGGAGGAAAGCAATGGCTCAGTGTGCATTGCATTATTGAGGTCTATGGTACAGCTTTCCTAATGTAAAAATAATTAATTACTTCATGCACAAATACAAGTGTTCACGCACATTGTTTCCTGAATCTAGTGGTGTTTGTAAAGTTGGTTCACTTATCTGTGGGCCCAAGAATAGCAAGCCTTTTGTGCTCAGCTAATAGAGGCAAGGCAAGTCTGAGTTAAAACCTGGGTATGTCCGAACAGCACCTTTTGCCACAAAAATGAATTTTACAAGATAATTGTTGGGTGTAATATACATGTAACTTAATTTCAAAGAGGTGCGAATGCTTTAAAACAGCTTCATATATTAATAAACATGAAAGACAGATTCAGCTTTCTATTCCAGGTGGATAATAAAAATTAGTGCTTTTACCTTCCTCAGAATTCTAAGAGCAGCCTACTTTACAGAAAACATATTTATTTCATTTGTCTTAAAATTCTGTTTCTCTCAAACCACTTCTTAGTTTTAATTTTTCAGGCAGGGAATCAGGACTAGGTACAGCCCCCAGCTGTACAACAAGCAGAACCTCCAAACACAAGGGAAAAACAGCAAAAAAGCGAGCCAGGAGCCTCTCAGTGCAGTGGGAAATAAAATCAGCCCTGTCACCAGAGAGCACAGCTCCATCCCTGAGACCCACAGAGAGCAGAGCCCATCCCTGTCACCCACAGAGGGCACAGCTCCAGCCCTGTCACCCACAGAGGGCAGAGCCCATCCCTGTCACCCACAGAGAGCACAGCTCCATCCCTGTCACCCACAGAGGGCACAGCTCCATCCCTGTCACCCACAGAGGGCAGAGCTCCATCCCTGTCACCCACAGAGGGCACAGCTCCAGCCCTGTCACCCACAGAGGGCAGAGCCCATCCCTGTCACCCACAGAGGGCACAGCTCCATCCCTGTCACCCACAGAGGGCACAGCTCCAGCCCTGTCACCCACAGAGAGCACAGCTCCATCCCTGTCACCCACAGAGAGCAGAGCCCATCCCTGAGACCCACAGAGAGCACAGCTCCATCCCTGTCACCCACAGAGAGCACAGCTCCATCCCTGTCACCCACAGAGGGCACAGCTCCATCCCTGTCACCCACAGAGAGCACAGCTCCATCCCTGTCACCCACAGAGCGCACAGCTCCATCCCTGTCACCCACAGAGAGCACAGCTCCAGCCCTGTCACCACAGAGAGCACAGCTCCATCCCTGTCACCCACAGAGGGCACAGCTCCATCCCTGTCACCCACAGAGGGCAGAGCCCATCCCTGTCACCCACAGAGGGCACAGCTCCAGCCCTGTCACCCACAGAGGGCACAGCTCCAGCCCTTCTCACCCGAGCCATCCTGCCTCTGCTGCGGCACCGCTCCGCGGTCCCGGGACGGTCGGGAATGCTCCGGGATCCCGGAAGGTCGAGAATGCTGCACTACTGACACACACCCAGCTCCGGGATCCAGGGAAAGTCAGGAATATTGCGCTCCTGACACACACCCAGCTCCGGGATCCTGGGAAGGTCAGGAATATTGCGCTCCTGACACACACCCAGCTCCGGGATCCTGGGAAGGTGGGGATTGCTGTACTACTGACACACACAGAGCTCTGGGATCCCGGGAAGGTCAGGAATGGTCTGGGATCCCGGAAAGTCGAGAATGCTGCTCTCCTGACACACACACCTAGCTCCGGGATCCCGGGATATCGGGAATGCTGCTCTCCTGACACACACACCCAGCTCCCGGATCCCGGGATGTCGGGAATGCTGCTCTCCTGACACACATCCAGCTCCGGTGGCCGCTCTGAGAGAGGAGTCTCTGCTTCACTGTGAGCTGGGGTAGAGACGAGCAAAGAAGTTGTGAGCACACTTTTCTCTCCTACAAGGCCACTCAGACTCTACTTTTTAACACTAATTTAAGGTGGGATGAGAGAGCCGGGGAGGGAAAAAAGAGAGGCATCGGCTCGAGAGTGAAATTCAAGATTCAGAGGGGGTTTGATAACACATGAATCCTAAACAAGAGAAAACAAGTTACACTAACCATCTTGTGGAGTTTAGGGAAGGACAGAAAACCTGTCTTACTGACTGCTTTAAAAAGAGAAAAGAAAAAAATTATTTCTAATTGGAAAGAAGTGCATTCCACCTACTATGGATTTGGAATAATCCTCATGTACATGGGTTCGTGTGCTCTCCATTCCTACAGTGATTGATCATTAAAATTTGATTTTGAGGGGACTGCAAAGTAGCTTATTAGACAATTGAATAATGGAGAAGAGACAATAGTGAATTGATTTCTTTAGCACAATGAAAGCTGACAACAAGAAATTAAACCTTACTAACTTTTATTATAAAGTCCCCAATCGATACCTCTGGCCAGAATGCTCTGTTTTCCTAACTACATCAGCAGACCACAAATGTTCTGATTGATGAGAAAGAAACGAGATGGGAGGATGGAGGGAAAAAAGGGAAAAATGTGTCAAAGAGGCAATCTGGAGAGTCTGAAGCAAGGCTAGGACTGTTACTCTTTGAAAGATGCTGCCTGCAGCTCTAAAGTGAGTCCTGCACTGAGCACAAAAAAGGTGACACTTTCTGTGCCACCCGTGGGTCAGCAATGCTGAGAAGCCCCTGCTCATCCTGTGCACAGCTCAGCATCTCACCCAGCATGAGGTAACTCTTGGCAAGGCTGTCAGGCCTCATCACATAAAACAATCCCAGATAGGAAATAAAAGGACCCTTAATGGAGAGCCCACGTGAGGTATTTGTGTGGCCTCCAGCACTTTGGCACTGCAATGTTGCAGACAGGTGGAGATATTATAAAAGAAAGGCCTTATAAAATATGGTTTAGGCCCTGCTACTCTAGCTAAGCTAGAAGTAGCTTGTAAGTTCCCATAAAGAAAAATTATAAGAATGAACTCAACAGCCTATTCTTAGAGAGAAAAATAAGTTTGCACCTGCATAAACAATGAATCTGTCCCATGAGAATCAGTGAAGGAAGTATGTGAACATATCTAGAGAGAGAAAATTTGATAGGCATATACAATAGCCCTTACCGACCATTGAACTGAGTTCCACTGTATTGCTGCCCAATTAGGTTTAACACAGTGCCTTCTGATATTTCCTATAAATATGAGCTTTGTGAATAAAGAATTGGCTTTTCTGCATGAGAAAACTGAGTCCTGTCTGCTGATTTATTACAACACTGAGGCATCTCAGCACAGCTCAGGATGCTCGTGGTTCAGGCTCATCTAATGAAACACAGAGGAGCCCCCAGCCCTGCTGCTCTGAGTTGAGAACCAAAGCACACAGCAATCAAGGGACTCGCTCCAACCCATCCACCTCAAGCCTGGGGAAGAGAGAAGAATTGAGATCCCATGTCTGCAGGGTACCCGGCTAGAAAACAAATTTTAGTAATCTGCTTAATTCTCTGTGCCTGGAAACCCCATCTCTGAGAAACAGTCACAGTCTGGCAGACCAGGACGGCGTTTGGAGACAGCAGCACATCGTGGGGACAGAGTTTGCCCAGAAAATCAGGGACACAGAGCTCCCAAAGCCCAGCTACACAAGAGGAGACAGCTAATGCAAGGCTGCTGTCCTGAAGGAATGAGAGGGAGAGCAGAGGGACTGGGGAAAAAGAGACACTGAGGAGGGGAGAGAAGGAGGGAGAGTGGTGGAGAGACAGGTTGGATTCTCCTGTGATTTCATTTTCAATCAAAATTCTCTTGAAACTAATTCTATTCTTCTCTGCTTCTTTTTGACTAGCAGCTTTCTAGGGAAATTGGTTTAATGGAAAGATACTAGATCAAATATATGGAAAAATTATAAACAGTTATCCATAAGTTGAAAAAAATCCAAACCTTAAGGATAAAGAAGATATCTCAAACAAAAAGAGAAAAGAAAATCAATAGTGAAGCAGCAAGATCTGTAAAAGTGGACAGAAAAAAGTATCAGCACACAGCATAAGAACTCACTAATGATACAGATCAAAAGGAAACAGGAACATGAGTATGAGGAACTGAAGATGTTCTGAATGAGAAATACAATATCAATATATACAGTATGAATAATTGTAAAACATCAAAGTACCACTCAAAATTCACAAGTCTCAGACCTGAGATTTATGAAGTGGTGGGTAAAGGGAGAACCATCAGGAGCAGTGAAATTCAGGCTGAATACTGAGGGGGAAAAGGTAAAAACAAAGCAACAGTTACTGCGTAGACAAGGTGGTCCTGGAAGAACTTAAGAGTCAAATCAGTTCCTACATGGAACTTGATAAACCCAAAGAAAGAGAAAACTTACTTTTGGTTTTAAGCTTGCAGAACCTCAAAAGAAAAAAATTACTGTAATCACTCTGAAGAAATAAATATTGTTGTATCCAGTACATTGTGGCTTCTATAACACAAATCTCAGCTCTTCATTCATTCATTAACTATTCACATAAGAAATCTGAAAATTCAGGTTACTGTGACAGGTTTTATCATTTCACAGATGTTCTGTGGCTACTCTGCATGGAGTGGAAAATTCTCAAACTAGTTTTCATATGATCTGTCAGTCTGTTATCCCCTGAAAAGCACAGACAAAGAACTATGAGAGTAGCTCAAACATCAGCTGGAAAACAAGATTATACTATTTAGATCTTTTAAAAACCTCTTACACAAGAGAGGCCAGACCCAAGTGTCTCTGAAGGAAATGGGAATCTTTCCATAAGCACAAGAGATTTTATTCAGACAGGAGGTGAATGTTGAAGCACAGAAAATTGTGAGACACTAAGTAATCACTGCTACGGTAAATCCAATTAGTAAACAACACCCCTAATGCCAAAAGTCTGATCCTTGAATGGCTAATAGAATTGTTTTGCTTGAATGGTTTTGTTGCATATATCCCCCATTTTTCTTGCTTTTTTAATATTCTGTTCATTTAATCAAATTGAATAAGTGACTCAGTAAATATTTGGCTGCTGCCTGCTAATTCGGGTAGGACAGATTTCATCCACTTGCACTTGTTCTGTGTAAAACACAGAAGGATTGGGCTGGTAATGGAACAGATCTCAGGTGAGCAGCCTTAATTATGAATTAACGAGATTTCTGGGTAGCTAATTTATGTTTCTTAAAGCCTTATGGCTTTAGTCTCTGTGTTTCTGGAAAAGCCAGATGACAAAGATAACTGATTTTAGCAAGACTTTCAAGCTTGAAAGCTTGCCTGCAAAGGGTAGGCAAATGGGCTGGAGGGGTACCGAGTGTGGGAACAGTGGAATTCAGTGCTGATCCACACAAGAGGAAGAGCCATCCTGGATTGATGAAGTCTGGCACCTTGTTAGCATTTGGGGAAAAATAATAGATATCTTGAAGCTATAATAGGCCAATTAAAGTGTCAGTTCAATGCTCAATAGAAGTGAAAGAAAATAGCATGCAAGGAATTATTAGGAAGGAATGGAGAACAGAACAGAAATCATCATTATGGCATTGAATAAATCCACAGTGAGTCCACGATTTCACCATTTTGTGCAGCTTTGCTCCTCACCTTCTGCAAAAGGACCAACTAAAATTAAAGTAGAGGGCAGAACAGCAATGATAATCAAATTACCCCAGGAATATTTAAATCAAATTCACTTCATCCTGGGAGGGAGCAAAGCAGAGAGGAATATAAACCTGGGAGCAGCACAGACAAGGGGGAAATGGTTGCTCACTCTATCAACACAAAGACTAGTGAGAAAGTAGTAAAATTATCAACATGAATGTTTGAGGCAAACAAATACTGCTTCAAGCTTCCCTCAATTGCACTGCAGAATTCTTTGCTTCAGGATGCAAAAGGTTTACCTGGATATAAATGCATTTGATACATAGAAAAAAAGGCTATTGATGGCTTCTATTTTTCTCACCAAGGCAAGGGGAAAATTGTCTTTTCAAAAGAAAAGTTCAAAGCAGGAAGTTATTAAGAGTGAGATGCACATTCATATTCTTTCTTCTCTCTTGAACCTTAATGATGGCCTCAGCATTTTTTCTATGGGACTTCAGGAATTCTTAGGAGAAACTTCAGGAACAGTAATTGGGAGAATTTTTTTTCTCTAACATCTTCCACAGAACTGGTGAGCTGCAGGAAAGGGAGCCTGTGCTAGGAACCATTGTTGAACCAGTGAACATGTCAATAATGCCAAAGGCCTGACATCAATTCCCAGCCTCAGCCTCTTTCCACAACCTGAGGCTGATCCTTTCCTTCATCTGTCTTGCTCTGCATAAAACCTTTCTTCTAATCCACTCCTGATTTACTCTGCAACCTTTTTGTTTTGGGGCTCACTTGCCTGGCACAGAGTGCCTGACATGGTCTGAGACACAAATGCTGCCTGGTTCTGTCTTCTGGATACAGCTGGAACGCAACTCAGCACACTAAAATAATATTTAACTCATCTGTATTATATTTCTATTTTAATATGATATTTCAACTGTCTTTGGGCCAAAAACAAGCACCGCTCTCCTTTTATTTCCCCAGTTCAGCTGCTGTTCACCTTCACAGCCACAGGTGTGAACCAACATGCTGAAAAACCCAGCTAAGTCAGACAAATGTCAGATGCAGCTTAGAAAACAGCTGCAGGAAATAGTGTGTGCCTGCACAGCCTTTAGTGCTGGAAGTGCCTCTCAGGAAGGCTGGAAAGGCTTCCGAGGCCATTCACAGCCCAACCCACCCAATTTCACTTTCATTCTGGGATACTAAAATGGTGCTTGGGTTCCAGACAGATGCAAGAGATGCTTCCTTTGCAGCAGGGCTTGGAGAAGGTATTTAAATGGAAGGATTTGATCTGAATCAGGTTGAGAAAGCCCAGCTGTTTTTACATGCCCTTAAGAGCTCTGGTACTAACACAGAGATAAGTGCACTTTGCCATGCTCCAAGCAAGTTCATTCAAATAAAGCTGATGCTTTAAGAGTCCATCCACTCTGAATTACAGATAATTAATCTGCTCAGAAAGGCAGAAAGCAAAACACATCTACAGCACCCACAGTGCCAAAGAGACAAAGGCAGGCTGCTCAGGAGGAGAAGGGCCAGAAATTCTCCATCCAAATGTATTTGCACAATAAAAATCAAGCAAAGCAGAGACAAAAACCCAAACCTGCAAACGTCAGTCTCCACAGACATGTGGCTTTTAAACTGACATTAAATTGCATGTGGAAGTTCCAATAAAAGGACAAATTAGCTGATTCTACTCTGTATCCATCATCATGAGCTGCCAAGCAGGGGCTGAGGGGGCACAAAGCAGAATTTTGGTGGCACTCTTAACTCCCAAACACACCAAAGGATGCTTCTGGCTTTTGGATTTCTCTGTAAACAACCAAACTGCTCCCTGCTCATGCTGATCCACACTCAACATCTCTTGAACTTTATCATTTGCTAAGATCCGGGGAAGGCAGTGGAAGGTTTTTGCTTTCACAGAACCAAGCTTTTGGTTCTAGATTTGTAATGCATCAAGCTGAGTATTTCTGCCCCCCAGTTGCCTTTTGCAGAGCCGGTGAAGCCTTCATAAAACCTAATAAAATTCCAGCCCTTGCTGAGCTCTGTACATTCTGTTCTTGATCATAAAGTGGGTTATGATTTACTGCTGCCTTCAGGCAGAGTGTTTGTTGCAATTAAATGCCTTGACGCTCTTATCAGAAATAGCAATAACCAAGGAGGAGTGGCCAGGAAGCTTTCAAAGGGGTTAAAGCCTCCTTGATGGGCTCATGGCTGTGAGTCCCAGGTTCATGACACATCTCATCCTAGCAAAGTCATTCACAAATACTGAAAAATCTATTTTCATATTATTGACACCACCTTCCCCTCCTATTCAATGTGGGCATCAGCCCAGCCCTGCAAAAATTTGAAGTCAAACCCAATTTGAATTCAAGCCAACAGCAGAGATTTGCCATAATTTGTATTGTTGCAGTGTTTGCAAGCAGGAACAGCTGCCTGCTCCTATTCCCACACAAAGGAAAAGCTGGTGCCTCTCCAGGAAGTGAGGATGTAATTGTAGAGAGATGAAAACAAACAACTGGAACAACATCAGGTGGCAGTGAGCTGGCTCTGAGCACTCCATCAGCTGTGGAATTGCTGCAGGAAACCTCTCTGCACCACGCTGGCCTTGGATCCCAGCACACTCCTTCCTGGGTGTCATGGTGAAGGTCACCCAGGCTGGGCTCAGAGAGTGTTCTGAGGGACTAGCTGAAGGATGGGGAAGGTGGTGCTAAAGAAAATCAAATCTATTTCATTTGCAACTTTTGGCACTATGGATAAGGTACATGAAGTAGCAGAAATCAGAATGGTGAGAAAAGGATATCTTTTAATTTTCTTGAACAATTTCTAAAGCGATCTCCAGAGAGGGAGAGGAAGCCTGTGATAACACTGTGTAACCCCATGCTGATAGCAGAACAGCAGCACCACTGCCATGGAGACTGAACTTTTTTTCCTTTTGTTCCTGTCATGACATTTGTGAGAATGTCACATGGCCCGGTCTTTGCACACTGAGATGTCAAGGCTCAAAGACATTTCCTGGTGTCTTTCAATGTCCAGGGGCATTAAAAACCAAAAGTCAATAACCCCAAGCATTTACAGTTGCTGTAGGGCCCAGACTATCAGTCAACAAACCATTCATCAGGATTTTCTGCACTGTTTGAAGACAGATACAGAGCCTGCAGCCCTCAGCTGTCACCACATCCAGGAATCTTCAAGGCAAGACCCCCCCTCCCCAGCAGATTTTTCCAGGAATGGAAAAATCTCAGCATTCTTGCTGACAACTTCTCTCAATAAAATAACTGGAACAGGCTTGGGAAGGGCTTTGCAGGCACTTCAGTCTGCTGTCCCTCTCTGTGGTTTATGATCTCCAATGCATCACTGGAAAACATTGCAGTGATGTATTACTAATAAATCATTAGAGTATTGTCACCTCGGTGATGAATTGCATGAGCACATTGCTAAAGTGCTGTTCCTCTGAAGACATATTATGTAAAAACAATTTCCTGGGATTTTTTTTTTTTTAGGGAGTTAAGGAGCACACTCACAAGCTTATTTCTCAGCTTTTTTGATCCCTCAAGAGTGAAATCACCATCCAACATTTTTCTACATCTTGTAGGTGAAATACTGTGAAACCACTGCACTGGCAGCCCCACTGAGCAACAGAAAGCAGAACCACATCATATTAAAGGCATTTCTGGCAGGGCGCAAAGCAAAGATTGCTTGAATATCAAATAAAGGCTGGATGATATGAATTTAGCAAAGGATAAAGTGTTGCAAACTGGTTCATCCAACAGAAGCTTTAAACCACACTGCAGACTCCTCCTTTCACTGCTGATTGCCCAGTGAGAGGAGTGCTGGTTATCCCAAGCAGTGCAGGTTCTGAGC
The DNA here is from genome assembly GCA_910950805.1 of Acrocephalus scirpaceus scirpaceus. Taxonomy (NCBI): domain Eukaryota; kingdom Metazoa; phylum Chordata; class Aves; order Passeriformes; family Sylviidae; genus Acrocephalus; species Acrocephalus scirpaceus. The sequence goes on along the minus strand of OU383786.1, from coordinate 3,388,692 downwards.
AGTTTCTAAAGTGCCAGACTCATTTCCACACCCTGCATTTTGCACTGCTCCTGCCTCTGTGTCACTTTGAGGAAGGAGCCACCATTGCTCACACTCACATAAGGGAAAACCAAGGCACAGAAAGGTCGAGTGATTTACTGAGATCTGATAGCTTAGAGGAGGATAAGGCCCCCTAAATTCTCTTGCCCACAGCTAACAGGAACATCCCTCAGCTCCTAAGTGCTATTTAATGCCACAGAAGATATTTATTTTGACACCTACACCATTTTTCATGTATCACAAGCAGCCCCTCCAGCCCTTGTGGCTGTGATGTCACCTCTTTGAAGCATGGCCACCACAGCCAGGGCAGGCTTGTGGCCCTTCTGAGCTGGCAGGAACAGTTCCTTCCTAAGACTCAGTTCTAACTTGCTTTGATTTACACAGGTTTGTGTTGGCTTTTATCTTTGTTTGTGGTATCCATTCTAGTGTCTCTTGAAAGCACAACTTGCACCCTTCATGATGGTTGTGATAACTCTGCCTTCACAGCACGACCTCTTCTTCCTTATTCTACATTTCCCACTTTTCCCTGGAGGTCCCGAGTGGGGTTTTTGTCACCTAATTATGTAGGATGTATAGAAAAGTGAGTGTTCTCAAAATCTTTTCTGCTACCCTCCTTTCTTGAGCAATGCTGCACCCTGGCTTGCACAAAAATGGAAATAATCACGAAATTACTTTGCCATCTGAAAAATATAGCAGTGGCTACTCTGATTTATCTCCTTGATTTGACATAGGTCCCTTTCCACGCAAGAATTCTCCCTGTGTTAATCTAGAGATAAAGGAGGTTACAGTCTCAAAAGCTGTGCTTTCCTTTTCCTTCAAAGCTAATTGTCCATCTGTCTTCCAAAGAGACTAATAAGCTGCTTCAGCTAGCAAAAGTCTTGTGTCCAGATAAAAACACCAAGTTTTAAAAGAATGAAGAACAGGAGAAGAGAACAAGGCAAAGTCTCAAGCTGAGCAGGAGGAGGAATTAAAAGCCAAATTTGCCTCAAACTCTTAAAAATTACACCAGCACTGACCCTGCTCCTTTGGCCTACAGGAAGAGTAGGTAAGATGGGGTTTATCTTCTTAATATCCATGTTAAATGAGAGCTGTTTAAAAAAAAATGGATGCTTGGACACAAGAGGATGAAGTAAATATTGAAATAGGAGTACAAAAAACATGAGATACCTGAGACTGAGGAGATCCAAAGACCTGCACTGAAAGTCTTGTTCATCACCTGAACACCTCAATAAAAAAGTGGCAATCAAATGTAAAGCAGCTCAAACCCACTTAGAGCTCACTACCATCATTTGGTCTCAAATCAGTAAAGCATTTATCCAGGTAACTTACCTCCTTTTTGCAAGCTCAGTTATAGGCACTTCCATGGTATTTTGGGTCTTGACTAATTCAGGATGCTTCATTTCAGGATATAATAGAACCACTCTCAAACTAAACAAAAAAAGCAATTCAGAGAGCCTAGTGAGAAATAGAGAAGGAAAAAACCTTGAAAGGAGAATATCTTCAAACCTGCTTTTTAAAAGCAGGATTAGGAGACAAAAAGCTCTACTGCAAAGGGAAGATGCAAAGCACTTAGAAATGCTATATTTATTCTGGGCAGAATGCAGACTCTCTTCTTCCTTGCCAAGCCTTCTGATTACATCAGACATCAAGTTTTCCAAATATAGCCTGCTAATTATTGATGGCTTTTTTTTATACCCAAGATAAAAGACTGTCAGGGACTGTTTGAGAGCTCTTCCAAAAAAAGCCTCGAATTTCCCTTTATCTCCAGGATGAGCGTCTTGGATACTCTGGCAGGAAGCATGGATGCCCAGATGCTGCTCCTAGAAAGATCTCGACATATTCCATATGTTTTCCCAGACCTGTATTTGTGATCCTTTGTGGACACCTAAATATATGGAGAAACCTGAGTACAAACATCTCTGCCAGGCTCCCAGCTTGAACAGCAGCTTCCATTTCCCATCAGTAATACACACCTGTAAGTCCAGACATTTTTCTAAGGGTTCATACCCTGTCGCGGTGTGCTTTGTATTTTCATGTTTTGTTGCTAATGTTTATGGATTTATCTGTTTGTTCTATGTAAGTTAAAGAATGGTTTCTCCCAAGTTCCCTCCTGTATTCTTCCCTGGTTGGTACATCTCCCGCCTTGGAAATCCCCTACCTTTGTTCTCCCCAGTTAGAGTTTTATGTCAATCATTGGGTGCTCCCCTCCCAGACCCTGCCAGTCTCTGGGAGGCCTCTCCCCTCGTTCCAGAGAGTTCGGAGAGACTCGGTCCCGGATTGGAGCAGGCCTGGGAAATCCCCCACCTCTTAAATTTGATTTGCTGATTTGCTTTGTATGTACCTTCCCCTTTACCCTCATTGGCCCCTTGACCTGAAGCCACTCCTTCCCTTTCCCCCTTTTAACCCACTGCACAGCCCTGTCAGCTGCCTTCGGTCAGGAGCTGCTGCAGAGTGCAAATAAACTCTGCTCTGTTGCACCCTCACTGAGCCTCCTCCTTCTTCTTCACCTCATCATTGCCTCGCTCACCAGCGCTCCGTCGCCGTACGGCCTTACCCACCGGGGGAGAGCTGCCGGTCCGCCTGCAACTCTCTAACCGAGGCTGGGGCAGTTCCCTGCCAGGGCTGCCGGGTCAGCTGGGAAGCCGTGCCCCAGCAAATCAGGGAACTCGCCTCAATACCCAAAACAAGCTTTTGCAACACAAATTACTCAAGACAGAAATCAAGCTATTTGGGCATATTTAGTTGAGTTGCAGTTTTGAAATCAGATTGGGCATTGGCTTGAAGAGCGCGCTTAAACAGCATTCGGTTTTCCCAAATTCATGAAAGTTAAAAGTGCATTTTCTGAGTTGCAGACTGACCTTTAATTCTGAGGACAGTTAAAACAAAAATACAACAGGCTTGGCATATACAGCGCTACATCACATCGTGTTACTGTGATTGTGTGATTGTGTAATTGTGTAAATTGTGTCTCTCCATGCCAGCAAAGATGGGAGATGAGGGTTAGGACAGGAAAATGATCATTGCTTTCAAATTCCAGCCTGTGGTGTTGCCAAGAACCTTATGGACCAGAATGTTTAAGCAAGGTGCTCAGTTAAAGAAATCCTGAGTTTATCCCCAATGAGTTCTCTTGTTGCATTCAAGATTTAGATGGCAATTGGATGAGTCTATAAGGCAAAAGGTTCTACAAATAATTAATAACCCTGACCTTAAAATGAATCACATAGACAAGGTACCATATTCCTGAGGGATGTCTTGGAATAAAATACCTATTGGAAAATATTATATAATCCTGGATGCTGGCATATATTAGTTGCAGTGGTAGCTCTTGTAGAGGAAGCTATGTTGATCATTTAGAATTTGTTTACTCAGGCTAAGTAAATTAAGAGTTTTAGAAATACCTATTACACTTCAATAAATCCCATGTTTAATAATTAGTGTTTATTTTGCACACAGTACAATAACTGTCTAATTAAATATAGATTTGCAAAACTAATTTTAAAGCACTACTGACACTGAAAGGACTGACTAACCCTCTTTTTTTTTTTTTTTTTTCTTTTGTTCAATGTTGATTTTGCTATCAGTTTCTCTCAGCTTTTGCAACACTCAGGAAAATTCCTTTTTTCCACATCTTAATGTCACTCTCAAGTCCTTGGGTTTTTCTGCCTGCACTCTCTTCCTTCCCACAGATATACTAACATAAGGTGTTTGATTAATTTGAATACCAACCTTTCCAATATGCAGTTCAGCATACATTTCATCATACCAGAAGCAGCAATGAAAACTTGGACAAGGCCAAGGAGGCAAAAATTAAACCAGGCATCAATTGCCATAAGCACCCAGCAAGGCCATGATCCCACAGCAATGGGTGCCAGTTCTGGGCAATACTGAATCACTCACAGGATTTATTTGGTCAGAATCAGTCACAATATCCAGACATACAATAAGAATTTATGCCAATGGATAAACAGTAGTCTCTCAGCAAAACTTGATGTCACACTGATGAGGTGGATCTGCCATAAAGCCTGTTGATACCAACTTAAGCCACTGTGGGGTTTTGTTTGTTTGCTCAAATTTGGTTTCCTATAAACACTCAGGGTGATTCAACACCAGACTAGCATTCTCCCTCAGAAGACCAGTCAATTTTCATTCTATTAATATGAACTAAAGCCAGATTTATTATAGCTGAGTGTAACTGTTCAGTTCCTTCCAGTTCAGCAAAGGCTCTACCTTCGATCCGAGCTCGGAAGCAAATTAGACTTTACACTCTCCTGAGATTCAGGAGCACATTATAGCTTTATTATTGCTCTGGAAAGGGACAAAACTTTCGACCCCATTTAGCAGCTGGATGAGCTTGCACAGCAAGTCTCATGGAGCATAAGGAGGTGATTGGTGACAGCTAACACAGCTTCACTGAGGGCACATTTTGTGGCTGTCTATGAGAGAGTTACAGAGCTGGTAAATTAGGGAGGAGTGACTGATATTCACCTAGCTGGACTTGTGCAATTTGACCCTGTCCCACATGACATCTTTGTCTCTAAACTGGGGGGTCCTGGATTTGACAGAGGGACCCCTGGGTGGGGAAGGAAGTGGCTGATGGTCACACTCAGAGCTGATGTCCAAGCGCAGAGCAGGAACCTAAGGTGTTCCTTGGGGCCAGCAGTGGGACCAGCCCTGCTCACAGCAACATGGACAGGGGATAACTGTACCCTCAGCACACCTGGCAAGGGCACCCAGCTGTCCTGGCACACACACACAGGAAGGAAGGAATGCCATCCAGAGGGATCTGTCTCTGGCACAGGTGCCCAGAGCAGCTGTGGCTGCCCCTGGATCCCTGGAAGTGTCCAAGGCCAGGTTGGATGGGGCTTAGAGCAGCCTGAGATGGTGGAGGGTGCCCATGGTAGGGGTGGAACAAGATGATCTTTAAGGTTCCTTCCAACCCCAACCATCCTGTGGCTCTACAGTAGGTGAGCAATACCCTCCCAGCAGTGCTGCCCTGCAGCCTGTACCTGATGCTGAGCTGTGACTTCAGCACCATTGCTGTGAATCTACATCGGTGTGATTCTAGCCAGGATGATTCATGCTTCCAGCAGGTTTGTAAGCAATGAAAATTAATGACATGCAAATACCTACAGAAAAAAAAAGCTCTAGAAAAATCAAAGCAGAATTTGTGTCAGATTAGTGTAAGGCCCTGACCCCTAACCTGACATTCCAGGCATCCTTCCCCCCTCCACCCCCAAAACAAAAGCACCTGAGTTTTGTCTCCCAGTAAAATACTGTTCATACTGCTCTAGAGGTTTTTGCTTTCAGCTATAACCACCTTAACATGCCATAGTTCCCTTTTCTGTTCCTTTTTCTGCCATCATTCCCTTCTCCCCTGCTCTTTGGAGAGTCAAAGTGCACACAAATCACCCAGAACAAAGTTTCATCTCTTCTATTCTGAAGCCAAAAGGCAGAGTCACCCTCTTGAATGATTTAAGCTGAGGCTGATTCCAAGTTGTAAGGGTCCCACTGTGGCCAGGTTCAAGCCAGCTGGTTCACATCTTTTCCTGCAGGAATATTCTCATGACTCCCTAAATACCCCCCACATGTCAGTGGCTTGCACTGAAGGGAATTACAAGCTCAGCCAGGCACTAGAGCAAAGCACCCGTGCCTCATTTCACTGGCCAGACACCCTTAGAAACCCTCCTGGGTGGATCTTACTGTGGTTTTTATTGGTGTTTGCGGGTAACGCTGACTTACAGATGTGCATGATGAAAGGCACTTCAATGAAAAGCCTCTGATCTGTATTTCTGTACATCTCCAAAGACTGACAGCTGAACTGCACTCACCTCCACACCAGTCAGTGGAGTTTGGTCAATTGGTGCTGTGCAGGTGTCAGTTGAAATAGCACAAACCTGGGCTACTGCAGAAGGAAACATTTCCCTGTTTCATTTCCCCTTTGTTCTGAACATGGCCTTGTGGTGGGTTTTGCAAACAAACAAAATACTCCTTTGTTCATGATCTGAAGGCTGGACTCAAAAGCCATTATTAACAAGTAAGTGGCTTCAATAAGATCACTTCTGTTAGCAAAGATTGCAGGATTGAGCCCAAATTAATTTTTCCCCAAAACTCTGCAAGGACCCATCTCACACTACCTGTATCTCTGCCAGAGAGATCACAGAGAACTTGTCAAATGGGAAATAGAAACCAGACTTATGTTAAGCAGGAATAACTACAGCTGACATTTTCCATCAAATGCTACTATTCAGAATAAAAATACCTGTCCTAAAATGGAATCAAATGATCTAAAATAAGGTGGTATCTTTGCTGAATCAATGCCCTGACATATAAATCCTTCAAGAGCTACCATAAATGAAGTCCCACAGACAGAAGCCTCTACTCCACAGTGAAACAAAGCACAGATGCTGAAAATAAGGTATTTTGATGAGCAGCAAACCCAGGCTCTTACTTACACTTGTAATCATTGAGGAGCACATGCAGAGCTGACTGATTAGCAGCTGGAGGTAACATATTAACTCAAATTACCTGGAGTAATTAGAGCCAATTTGCTCAGAACCCTTAGCAAACAGGAGACAGGACAAAGCTGAGCCTAAAAGGCAGTTGCCTAGGAGGGGCCTGTCCAACCTGCCTGTAGAATGTGCTCTGCTGCTGCAATGGAGCACTTGAGTCACTGAATGAAACCTTGTCATGGCTTTGGTCTGCCAGAAACCCTCATGGGATTTTGACCAGTTTCAGTTTTGGTCCATGTAATTTCTTCCTAGAGGAGATTCTCTCCATGACCACCCACTTATTCTGCAAATTTACTCAAAATATTTCTCTCAAGAACAATGTTAGAAATGTGATTTTGAACAAGACAGGTTTAGATGCCTTTATACACTGAGAAAGTCTTGCTGCATCAAATGTTGAATTACTCTTAGTAATGTTAAAAGTTACATAGAAATTTGCAGACACCCTTAGAGAATACACCCCAGTAAACGTAATTCTTTATAAATCTTAGTGCTAAAACAAAACACATCTGAAGAGACTGACAATGAAAAGTCTTATACTCTAGACCAAGATGTTTCAATGATTTTTAGTATTTTCATGTATCAAAAAGCGATCAGTGGCTCTAAATATCTAATAAACCGTGTTGGTAATGAGGCAAAATTTTTTAAGTACATTGAGTCAAGCTAATTTGTAACATATATTTACTTTGCACTTTTCAACCTCCAACAGCACTTTTTTCCCCCTGCTTTTAGCTCTGACATGGATGGATTAGCTTGTTGTTTGGGGCATGTTTCTTGTGGATAAGTTCATATAGTGGAAGGAGATGGTTTCACTTCTGGCCTGGAAACAGCTGGTTCTAAAGGAGTATTTTGTACAATTACTTTGAACAACTACTTATCACTAACTTGTTTTCTTCTAGACATAAGAAGGCCCAATTTCCACTGAAGTTTCTTTGGCAAGAGAAAGGAAATTTCATTGTAAAAACAAAATTTGTAAGGAACTGGCCTTACTAACCCGAGTTGGTGCCATTTTCCACAACTGGTTCATTTGCTAAGAACAAAACAAGTGTTATAGCAGACTTACATTGGAAGGTAGATATTTAAGATAAAACTCAGTGGTTTTTCTCTGTATGACTGAGAAAACCAATTGATTAATCCAATAGATCTTCATTATCTATGGAGGGCTTCAATCCCTACATCTCTCACTGGAGCCACAGCCTGCATTCAGCTGAGAAAAACCAACTCCTCCATCCCATTGGGGCAGCTCAGCTCCCCATCCACATGGATGGATGGATGTGTTTGAAGGGAGGGATTGTGCCTGAGGGGCAGCAGGGGAGGTGCAGCCATGGTGAAGGCACAGGAGCAGCACAGCTCCTGCAGGGAATGTGAAATCCAAAGGCCAAATCCCAATGGCCCCTGGCACAAGTGTGGGGGCACCTGCAAGACCAAGCCATCTCCTCCAGCTGCCTCCAAACAATTCCCTGGAATTGCAGGCCTGGCTTGTTATGTTATATATAATGTTATACTTATGCTTTATTGCTTCACTTGCTTTTAGTAACGCAAATTTACCAGTTAGACAACCTCAAACAAATATCTGGGTGTCTCTAGCTAATGCATCAGGTTTAGACACCATATGTCTGTCCAATACAACCCCAGAAAAGCCATTTTCCACCTGTCTAGTTGGTGTGCCAGTGGGTGCTTGGTCAATCCCAGAAGAAATTGACAGAGCCATTCAAGGTACGCTTGCAGGATTGTCCACACGGGATCTTTGGTCCCCAATAGATGCATGGGACTGGTGGGTTCCTCTCCTTCCCAAAGCATCTTCTAAACCTGAAGAATTGGACATCCTTGGCTCTGTAAGCATGACCTTTTGTGCCAAATTTAATTATACAGGAAAAGATCAATCTTTCATCAAGGATGTTTGTCCTTACCACTCTATATACAAAAATCAGACTAATTAGTGTAATCACACCTCTTTAGTCCAATCTGCATTTAATGATATTCCCTTTCAGTTACCATGGGGAATGTTTTTCATTTGTGGAGACAGAGCCTGGCCTGCTATCCCAGCACACATCAAAGGAGGACCATGTAGCTTAGGACCATATGTGGATCCCCCCCCGCTGTCCCAAGGCTTTGGGGCACTCTCTGAGGCTCCATCAGAAATTCCTCTCTCTCTGCATGCTCTCAGAGCAGAAAACACTCCTCACATTGCAAATGCTCTTCCCCTGTGTGGAGCACAGCAGCTGTGTCTGCCCTCTGTCATTTAGCCAGCAAAGGCAGAGTTTTCTAACACCCTCACTTATTTCCCCAGCAGCAGGAGCCCATCCAGGCTGCCAGACACCAGCAGCACTCACAGAAGTGTCAGGCAAAGACTTTGCCGTTCCTCTCTTGCTGCTGGCCAACACGCAATTTTGCATTACTGCTTTGGAAAAATGAGCAAAAAAAAAATTATCTTTAGTGTGCTGACCTTTCTTCCTATACAAATATTTGGGTTGTAGTAGCCGAGGGTCCGGGTTGAAATGAAAGATTGTAAACAGAATAGCAGCTATTGGAAATTGTTTCAAATCTCAGGGCAGTTGAGAATAACAGCCCAGAAGTTGTCACTACAGCTAAAAGATGGGAAGATATTTTTAAAGTATAAATAAAGACATAAGTAAAAATGAGTGAGAGAATCCGTGGAGATTTCTGACTTTCAAAGACAAAGAACATGAAGAATATGTTTCAAAAATTAATCTTCTATTTTTCCTCTAAGCTTTGCCACACAAGCACAGATGAAAAACTACTGGGAAATAGAAAATACACTGGCTTTGATAATTGGGATGTAAGTTTCAAATAAATTGCAGGCATTCCTATCCTAAATATAGTGAACTCAAATGCTTTAGGACTTGGGTTCAGATGTTAACTGCACAAACTATTACATTAAATGCTGCAGGCTCAGTGGAAATTTAAGACAAATGTAACAGGAAAATAATTAGGAGTCCAGAGAGTTCTGGAAATGCAACAGGGAAATTATTTTTAAAGGACCAGAAGATACACACATAGTATGATGTGAAGAAACAATGGTCTCCACAGGAACACAGGTCTAGCACAGATCTCTGGATCTAACCAAGCTGCAGCAGTACCAGACCCACAAAGAAAAGCAGCAGAAGGACAACCTGATTTGTTAGAATTTACTATAAATTTCCTTGTAAAGCCTTGCCACTCGATAGCAGCACAAGGTGTTTGAGGAATTTTGCATTCGCATCTTTGAGCCCGCAATATTCACAACATGAACCCTACGCAGGAACAACTGGAACTACTGAATCACCCTGGAAACCATCACAGAGAGACCCCAGATCCTCTGTGGTCTCCCCTACATTCCAAAAAGCAATAAAATCCTTATTTGATTTAGATATACAAAAAAAAAAAGGGGGCAAACTCTCCTTTTCTTATATTTTCATTTTCAAGAGTCTCTGCATTTACTGATTCCAGAGGGGCCAGAATCAGTAGGCAGAAAAAAGACAGATTCTTTCCTTGTGTTTTTCTCCCAGCTGACTCAGAAGAAAGGAGCACCACAACTCCAACACAAGAACCCTTTTTAGAAGATTTTCACTTCACAACCTCTGATTCAGACATCTCAGGTGAGGCTGCAAACTGAGCTAACCCAAACAGTACCAGGACAACCCAGAACTCCCCCTTTGTCTAATGTTATCCTGTCACCTACATGCTGCAATTACTGTCTGAAAGCATCCAATTCTGTGGAGGAAATTGCCTTAGGATTGTGACCCTGCTTTGTGGAAGAGTAGAACTAGGACAAGACAGGGGCAGTCACAGGAACTTCTACTGGCTGATAATTTGGCCACAGAAGTCCAAGGTAAAACTTTAAGCTTTACACCATAAATGTACAAAAGTACTGCAGCAGGTACGTGGACCAAATTTGCTAAGATATTTTTAATTAGAATTGCAGGTGCTGGAGAAATATAAAAGAGAGCAATTACATAAATTTAAGGCAACTAAAGAATTTAATAAGGAGAAAAAGAAAACGTGGGAAGAAAAAGAATTCAAAGATGTTTTGCAACACAAGGTTTTGAATGGATGAACCCACATTCTTAAAGAGCATCAGTTACTGAGGGACACTTCACCAATGGGAAACTAGCAATTGTACCAGGGTGCACATTCCAGTGAATCCCAGTGCCTTTGGTGTGTTTTGAGGTTGAGGCTCAGAAAGTGGCCTCTGAAGACAAAAATATCAGCATCTCTGTGTGAGCTAGCTGAACCACCAGAGATGGTGCTCTAAATGCACCAACCCATGGACCAGCAGAGTCAGATCACACAATCACAGAATCACTGGGTTGGAAGAGAGCTCCAAGATCATTGAGTCCAACCCAGCCCTAACACCTCAACTAAACCATGGCACCCAGTGCCACATCCAGGCTTCCTTTAAACACATCCAGGGATGGTGACTCCACCACCTCCCTGGGCAGACCACTCCAGAACTTTATCACTCTTTCTGTAAAAAACTTTTCCCTTATATCCAGCCTGTATTTCCCTTGGCACAGCTTGAGGCTATGTCCTGTCATTCTGTCAGTGCTGCCTGGAGAAAGAGCCCAAGCCCAGCTGAGCACAGGCACCTCTCAGGGAGTTGTAGAGAGTGATGAGGTCACCCCTGAGTCTCCTTTTCTCCAGGCTGAACAAGCCCAGCTCCCTCAGCCGTTCCTCACAGGGTTTGTGTTCCCAGCCCCTCTCCAGCCTCGCTGCCCCCTCTGGATGCGCTCGAGCGTCTCAACGTCCACCCTGAACTGAGGGACAGAGCTGGACACAGCACTGAGTGTCCATCCTGAACTGAGGGACAGAGCTGGACACAGCACTGAGTGTCCATCCTGAACTGAGGGCCAGAGCTGGACACAGCACTGAGTGTCCATCCTGAACTGAGGGACAGAGCTGGACACAGCACTCAGTGTCCATCCTAAACTGAGGGACAGAGCTGGACACAGCACTCAAGGTGTGGCCTCACCAGTGCCAAGTCCAGGGGCAGAATGATCTCCCTGTTCCTGCTGGCCACACCATTCCTGATCCAGGCCAGGGGCCATTGGCCTTCTTGGCCACCAGGGCACACCCTGGCTCATGTTCAGCTGCTGTCACCAGTCCCCCCAGGTCCCTTTCTCCCTGGGCACTGTCCAGCCACACCATCCCCAGCCTATAACATTGCAGGGGTTTATTGTGGCCAAAATGCTGGACTCAGCACCTGGACTTATTAAACTTCATCCTATTGGGCTTTGCCCATCCATCCAACCCTTCCAGGTCTCTCTGCAGAGTGCTCCTTCCTTCCAACAGATCAACACACGCTCCCAGCTTAGTGTCATCTGCAAATTTACTGATGAAAGACTCAATCCCCTCATCCATGTCATCAATACAAATATTGAACAGAGCTGGCCCCAGCACAGAGCCCTGAGGAACACCACTGGTGCCTGGCTGCCAGCTGGATGCAGCACCGTTCCCCAGCACTCTCTGGGCCCGGCCATGCAGCCAGTTCCTAACCCAGCACAGAGTGCTCCTGTCCAAGCCGTGGGCTGCCAGCTTTTCCAGGAGTGTGCTGAGGGAGACAGTGTCAAAGGCCTGGCTGAAGTCCCAATAGACAACATCCACAGCCTGTCCTGCATCCACCAGGCGGGTCCCCTGGATATAAAAGGAGATCAGCTTGGTCAAACATGACCTGCCCTTCCTAAACCCGTGCTGGCTGGCTTTGATACCCTGGCCGTCCTGTAGGTGCTGTGTGATGGCACTCAGTATAAACTGTTCCATCACCTTACTGGGTACTGAGGCTAGGCTAACTGGCCTGTAACTACCAGGCTCCTCCTTACTATATTAGGGTACATTTTTTTACTTTGTTCCCATTTCCAGGAATCCTTATTTAGAAAACACAACAGCACTTTGACAACAGCAGGATCTAAGCGTGTTTTTAAAATAGCTCAAGGCAGCAGTTAGAAAAGTTTGAATATTTCTAATAATGCAGGTGCTCTGTGTATTCTTTTGAGTCGAGATATTGAAGCACAAAGAGGACACCTGTGTTGGGATTAGGATTTTGCTTTGAACAATAAAAGGCAGCATGGAAAACTGCTAATGCCATGATCTTTAGAGCACTCCAGGCAGATGTCAGCTTTGGTGAGCTATTTCCTTCTGCAAACAATCTGGTCGATGAGCTGTGTTTGGGTAAGTGACTGAACCTGCTCTGGAGGGGACACTGCTCCCACTCCAGGGACCTGCACCCACTGATTTCTGTCTTTCCAGCTTCATGCTGGATCCTGAATAATCTCTAAATGAGAACTTTCAAAATCAGGATATTCTTGGGCAGTAAATCTCAGCCTGCTTATCCAGGTTGCTACATTTTTCTCTGAAAGAGCCCAATTCCAAAGATCAATGGCTGTGTCATTATGATCCAATGGCATCCTTGTGACACAGGAGCACAGCCCACCTGCTATTGACAGCAGGGCTCAAATGTCATTGTCCAGCTTTAATATCTGCATCACTGTGCTCTCTGTCAAACTTGCACTAATCAATGGAAACAATACTCAAATTATAGCTGCAGCAGATTCCTGGATGTTGTTGGCCTGATGATTGAACAGTTGAGCCAGAGAGCCCCCAGTAAGCTGCAACACAACCCTGTTGTACCTAACAACCCTTAGAGTGCTTTACAGTAGGGCAAACATCCAGTTTTAAGTTTACAGAGACTGGTACAGGCTACAGATTGAAATATGATTTTATTGTTTTCAGCTGTCTACAGTCCACAGAACACACAGCCTTGGGAAAACATTATGGGTTAAAGTGACTGAGGTGAGATTAAAGTGATTTTTCCAACCAAATAGATACATTCATTTCCCTTAGATAAATAAAAGTCCTAAGTTATGAAAATAGTCTACTCCTCCAAGAGGGTTTCCTTCTCACAGCCAGCTTATCTTCATACACAAGGTTTGCATCTGCAAACCACAGAGATTATCTTTTAAACTCAGACTAAAGTTGAACTCTGTGTCTTTACTGAAAAGTTAGTACCTTGTGAGGCAGCTTTAAAGGCAAGACCTTAATCCTGAAATATTAAACATCAACCTCTCAAAGCCACGTTCCAGAGAATTCAGAAGTTCTGTCATGCAAAATGTATCACTTTTGTACTGAACTAAACTATATCTTTTATTTGCTTATTACATTGCCTGGCCAAGATCGTAAGGAAAGTTCTCTCAAATCCATTGGTGTGTCTGTCTGGTTTCTCTGTGTTTCTGGCTCTTGCAGGTCACCACTCTACTGATGACTATTTTTGTCACTAATAAAATGCTAGAGAGTTACTAACAACCCAAAAGGACACCAGCCCACAGACTTGAATTCCTGCATTTCTTGCTGCTTCCAAATGAAAGGAGCAATGGTGCTGAAAGTGTCAGGACCAGGAGTTTTAATGAAGAGTTCCCAGTGCAGCATCAGATACTCCTCAGGACAGCCACAAACTCAGCCAGCTGTACCCTGCAGCTCCACTGCACTTCTATTTTAACTTTTCCTGAAGTCTCATGACAAAATCAGCTCAAGAGCCACGTTGGCTGTAGATGAAGCAATTCCAAATAACAAACCAGTTCATAAGGGAGTGGGGGAACTTACCCCCTCATGGCACCTCATTATGATAATACTGAGAGGAGGGGGAAAAAACAGAAAAAACAAACACCAAAAAAATCCAGTCTGATCACCTTTGAATAAAGGCCTATATACAAAACACTTCCCTTCCTCAAGACAGGATCTCTCTATAATTTGCTCATTTTATTCTCTCTGTTGTAAAAAAATTAGGAAAATAAGGGGAAAAAAAAGAATCACCCACTGCCCATCTTCAATTGTCTTTACTCTGAGGGCTCACACAGTATATCAATGGAGATTACTTCCAGAAATAGAAAATCACCCCTAAGGCGCTCTTCTCCTCTTCATATTTTCTCAATCACTCAGATGGGATAAAAATGTGCCTGGTATCAAATTAAGACTTTAGGGCTGGGAAACAGATGATGCCAGATTTAACTGGGGCTTAGAAAAAGACACTTCAAGGTAAAAGGAGCATCTGCTACTCCTTATTCAGGAGTGTAACAACTTCAAAACCTAAATGACAGCAATACATGTCATTTGTACTGAAAATTTCATTCACAATCCCTTGTTAATATTGCAATTTTGGCCAGCCATAAAGGCAGTGTGGTTTATGTTCTTCTTCAAGGCTGGAAAAACAGAGATGGCAGCCTAGGAGGTAAGAGAGACAAAATCCTCAATACAAAACCACAAAATGCTGATGGGCAGAATAAAAATAAAACTTCACCATCAGCTGTGACAGGCTGAGATTTCTCCTGCCCTCTCATATAGCACAGTTATCCTTGAGGAGTTTTTCATTGTCTCCTCAGTAACCAGGTATTGCTAGGGCAGCATTTATCAGTGTCTCCTTGGCTTTTCTTGTGCTGAAGATCAAAAGGGGCTTACTTGTGGTATCTAGATTAAAAATACCCTGCAACCACATTACAGATGAGATGCTGCGTCTGTTGGCAATGCTGTGTCTTATGAACAGCAACAGATACAGAAGAAATGAGAACAATAGCTTTCTTTGACATCCTTAATCTGCAGGGTCAAGAAACTGAAACTTTTTTTTTTCCTTAGTTTTACATATTCTTGTAACTTCAATATCTAACAAATTACAAATATCCACAAACACCCAGCCTGTGATTCAAACACAACTTTTTTTTCCAGACATTTACCTAAGTTAGCATTTTCCCAAAAATTAGGTGGCTAGGAAGACCCAGTTTTAAAAATCATAAGAGAAAAAACCTGCAAGCAGAACTGACAGAAATCCTTTAAACAGCTTCCCACTCCAAGGCACCACCTCCCATAAAACAGCACTCACATCAATCGATGATGATCACTAATAGGCTGATTGACTTCTCATTTTCCAGCAGGTTTGTTTTACTCACAGCCCTTGTTAATGCAGGTGGGGTTTCCCTTTTCCTTTACTCACTGCTCATCTTCATCAGTCTTTAATGCAAGAACTTCTCACAGCTGTGTTTCTTTCAGACCCAGCTGTGTTGGATCTATGTAGCACTGGGCAAAATATGCAGCATTTCCTTTCCAGAATCTCTAAAATTACATTCTACACTGTCTTTCTACAGTTTTCACTTAAACCTAAGAAATAAATGCAACATTATAGACTTGATAAAGAAGACTGGGACCTATAAAGAGGAGCTGAAGACCTGTCTCCTGAAAGAAACTGTAAATTATTCTCTGGAAAGATTTTACTTTTTGATCAAAATAAGTGATCTAGTGCACAGAAGAAAAACATTTTTTTTTTCTTCCCCTTCAAATTCCACAAGGAGTATTAGCCCTGATCTCTGCAAGAGGAGGAATATGCAAGAGAGATTTAGGGATGCTAAAGGTGTGCAAACCTTCCTGTCTAAGCAGGAATAAATGCTCTCCCACAGCTGAGGTTCCTTCCTATCTGGCATATGGGGAAACTTACAAATAATTCTCTCAGAAGTGGCTGAATTGTGGAAGTACCACCTCATTGTTGCTCCACAGGGTCAGAAAAAAAGTTTTTATTTAGTGCTGTGGCCTACTGATGATGACAAAGCTTTTATGCTTTGTGTTACATAAGTATTTAGCCTGAATTCAATTTAGAGGGTTTGCAGTGCATAACTCAGCCATCAGCTGCATGTTTTCTCTGCTTTATTTGATTTTCTCATTCAAATCCCGCTCACTGAAAGAAAAAAAATCTATTTACTACTCTTTTTTTTTCTTTTTTTGGGTTAATCATTCCACTAGTGTGTAGACAAATTATAAATCAGTCTGGTGATTTAGACAGAAAAGCCTCTATAGAATTTTTACCTGCATGTACCACAGAGAATGCCTTTGATCAAGGTTTATGAGCAAAGACCTCTTCCCAGGGATGCATGCCAGCTCCTTAAAGGAAAATCAATTCATCCTGGGATGGAGCATCTGGAGGATCAGCTTTTGGATTTAACAAAGCATCCCTCACCCAGGGACTCGGGTCTGTTTGAAGCTTCCAGATCTTAAATCACACTTCAAACTTTAGAGTGAGCTTAATGTGTCCCTAAATACAAGTCCTAGGAAAGACTTTTTTGGAAAAACATTGTCCCAAGAGTTGATAGCCTTCAGATTTCCTGTTTTGTTATATCCAGATCCAGCTGAATTATTTAGTCTTTCCATACAATTATTTCACAGCAAAAGAAAAAAAAAAAAGCTCATAGAACTAAAACATGTACCTGCACTACCAGAATTAAAGCAATTTTTTAACATCAGGTCACTTGTTAATATTGGGATGGCTTTTCCAGTGGAGGAAGTGAATTCTCACCCTTTTCTAAGGTAGCTGCAGAAGGAATTCCCTTCTCTCCAGTCCACCACCTTGATGCAGTGTTGAGGAAGTCTAAAAAGGGACAAAATTATGTAACATCTATTGAAGCCTTGGTGTTTAAATTCCCTTCCACCAGAGTTGTAGAAAAAAAAGCAATTTTTATTGAGCTCTGGAATCCAATAAAATACTGCAAAGGCTCTGCCACTGCCTTAAGTCGTAACTTATGTATGAGTAGGAAGTCAGTTTTTACACCATAAGGGTTACAAGGTTTTTTCCTTCTAATCTAGAATTTAATTTACCTTTTCTGCAGGTAAGAACTTCACACAAAGATTGTTACCTAATTAGGTATTAAAACCTTGTTTTACTGTCAACTGCAATAAGGCTCCCAAATACATTTGAAGATCTGGAGCAAATTGACTCAGAAATACAAAATCACCTCCTTTCCACTGAGATTTTAAACCTCACATATCAAGATCACTTTTGAAAGTACACCTTGGGTTTCTTAATAATTTAGATTTTATGTATTTATAAGTGAAACATAAACCATATTATTAATAAATGTTGGCTTAAAACCAAACTATTTTACCTCCTCTAACCAAATACAAAATCTACATGCTGGGTTTTGAAAATTCCTTTTGCAGAGGGTCTAATTTATAGAGATGATTGAATGGCTCACAGCAGCTTGGATCACACTGTACCTGATAAAACACAGCAACTCAGCCATGCTCTGTGGAAAGGAGTCTGCAATAATTGGTTATTTTTCCTGCTGACCCATAAAATACTTCTACTACAAACACTATGTAATCAAGTTTTATAGTAATGAGTCTTCCCCTAAGAAGAGGCTTGATTTTACTGCTTTGAATAGCAAACAGCACCAAAAAAAAAGGTGGTGGTAGGAATTTGTCACAAAGGCAGAAGTAGTCCACCCTATTTTATCAGCATCAACATGTTCCAAAATAAACAGAAAAAAAAAAAAAAGGAAAAAAATAAGCTATTGAGAGCTATTTGAGCAATCCCCAGTGAAAATGCTCACTATGACAGCACAGTAAGTCCATGGGAAGCACAGAACAGGGAGCTGTCTCTACAGAGCTGTTACTGAGATTAGAGAGGTTCATCTCAGGGAAATCAGCCCCTCCCTTGAGGAAGGCATGGCCCCCACCACCATCCCTGCTCTCCCACACTGGCCCCAGCCAGGAGCTCTTCACTGGGCTCTGGGGGCTGCATAAACCTTCTGCACTTGCCCTCTGTGCTCAATTTTGGTTCATCTCCCTGCAGTGCCTCTCCACTGCAGGATTTCAGAGGGATTGTCCATAATATCATCCAAATTCTGTGCTGACTCCAAATTGCTTTTCCTTCCAAAATGTGCAACAACGAAAGCCCCAGGTTATGGAATAAAGGCAAAGAAGCCAAGAAGTGACAATCAGATGTTCACAATTTTTCCACATGCATTGCCAGCTCCAGATTTGGGAATGAGGTACTTTAATATCCCTTCTTTAAATTTCTTGAGTGTGGCAGCCATGTGAAGCAGTGTCTGGGGAAAGTAGGAGGGCTGCCCTCAGAAGATGCCATGGGTCAGTGAGCTTTAGGGGCACAGCAAGTGCAGATCTATAGAAAGAAATAAAATAAAAACAATGCTGCTCTGTCAAAGCACAGGGGAGCTGAGGAGCAGAGGCTGCAGCCTCCCCACAGCTGCACTAAAAGCAGAAACACATTTGCAAGGTTTCAGGTTCGAGCAGGGTGTGCAAAGCACTGCTCTACCCTATGTCCTCTTGGCCTCAGAGTGGGCAGTTCCTGGACACAGCACAGCCATGGATGCAGTGCCGTGGCTGCATTCCCAAGGATGCATTGCCATGGCTGCATTGCCATGGATGCATTCCCGTGGCTGCAGTGCCATGGATGCATTCCCATGGATGCATTGCTGTGGATTCATTCCCGTGGCTGCAGTGCCATGGATGCATTGCCGTGACTGCATTGCCAGGGCTGCATTCTTGTGGATGCATTGCCGTGGATGCAGTGCCATGGATGCATTCCCATGGATGCATTGCTGCGGATTCATTCCTGTGGCTGCATTGCCAGGGCTGCATTCCTGTGGATGCATTGCCGTGGATGCATTGCCAGGCCTTCATTGCCATGGATGTAGTGCCGTGAATGCATTGCCATGGATGCATTCCTGTGGCTGCAGTGCCATGGATGCATTCCCATGGATGCAGTGCCATGACTGCAGTGCCACGGATGCAGTGCTATGGATGCATCGCCATGGCTGCATTGCCATGGCTGAATTGCCGTGGATGCATTGCCGTGGATGCATTGCCGTGGCTGCATTGCTGTGGCTGCATTTCCATGGCTGCAGTGCCATGGATGCATTGCCATGGATGGATTGCCATGGATGCATGGCCATGGATGCATTGTCACAGCTGCATTCCCACAATTCCCACACCCAGCAGGGGCTGCCTGGGCTCCCCTCAGCCCTGCCCGGGTGGCCAACAGGCACCTCCTGCACTGACAGCCCTGACCCGTCAGTATCAGGCACAGCCTGACTCTGCACTGCTCACCCATGACATTTAGTCACTATTTCATCCTGCTTTTAGTCCTCCCTTTTTTTCCTGAGCCATGAGTTTCTTTGGCTTTTTCAGAGAAACGATTCAGCAAGGGCAGCTCAGGCTGTGTGGTACAAGGTAAATCACAGCACAGGGCTGGTGTTACCCTTCATCCCATTCCACCTGAACTGTGCCAGTACTGTGCAGACCAAACACCAATTCCAGGTGCCACCAGCAGTAGGGAATAATGAGAAGCAGCATGCCACACTAGGACAATGGAAAAGAATGTTCTCTCCTGTCTTAGCAAGGCCAGTCTTAGGGCAAAGTTTGGACTTGTGGGAGAGGATGCAGGTGTGCTGCTCCCCCAGCCTTCAGTGAGCTCTGAATACAGGCTGACAAAACAAGAATGCCAGAGGAAACACTGCCTGTCTCTTCCCGGAGATAATTGGGCAGTGATAAACTCAAGTTATTATCACAATGGTCAAGCTCGTGCTAATTACACTGCTCAAAGAAATCCTGCTTAAGAGCAATGTCTTGGGCTGAAAATAGAACTTCAAGAATAACCAGATGACTCCAGAGCCTCTTTCTTGTCCAGGACAGGGACAAGAGGGCTAGATTCAGATATTTTTCCAGCCTTAGCCAAGTTTAGTTATTTATATAACGTGTGACATTTCATGCACAAAGGAACCTTGGCTTGCCAGAGCTGATGTGTGGCGTTGCTTGGTATGCAGATATGCTCAGATACCTGACAGGAATTAAATAAACACAGCCCAAACCTGGACTCCCTGCTCATCAGATGCCACTTACTGGTTACTCTGAAGCTCACCTGCCTGGCTTTAGTTTAGGATGAATACTGGAGTAGAAACTCCACTACATTCCAAAAAAAAAAAATCTGGAAACTTAACATTTATTAATGACCACATTCTAGGCAGGGTAAATCTCTAAGAACTCGACAGCCTTAAGTCACAGGGCTTGGGGAAAGTGGGATGGAAGCAAACACTGATTGCTTTCACGTGCTGGAGTTTTTCATTGGGATAGTGAAGGATTCTTCAGTGAATTGTGAATAAGGGGAAGACAAAAGTTACATCACTCAGCAGCCTTATGGCTACACAACTGACAGCACCTCAGTTTATAGTCAAGAAGATTTCAAGGAAATTTTTTAATTTTTTCCCCTACAATAGAAGCTCATTTTCCATCTAACTTTAGATTCAAATTCAGACATGTAGAAATCAGCATATTTAATCCAAAGTTACTTGGAAACAAATGCTACCTCTTTTGATCACCACTCCAAAATTGTTTTAAATTCTCAAGACTTACACAGACCTTGTCCACACACTGCCCATACATTTTAAGAATGAAAAGCAGCAAAATCCAGTTAAATCACAGCAGAAAAAAGGTAACAGTATAGGGAAAAAATGCTTTAAATAGCAAAACAAATTTAAAAGCACATTTTTCAGACACAAGAAATAGTGGTTTTCTTTAAAAGGCAATTTGTGCACTATGATAGAGCCAAGTAAAATTGACACAATTTTTAGCATACTGTACTCAAAAGCCACTCTTCCATATGTATTTTTCACTATAAATGTTATTTCTTCTGGATATATTAATTCTGGGGTTATTTGCATTACAGCTACAACACAGGATAAAGTTCCAGTATTTATAGGCTAAGAAAAAGCTCTGAGGGCAGCACTGGATTTTTTTTTTTCCTTTCCAAATATTTCAGAGTCATCATTAGAATCACCTGACTTTCCAGAGCAACACAACATAGCCATCATTATTTCAGCTAATTCAACAGTGTCATAAGTATTTGCTCAGTGACAGATATGTGGCCAAGAGGAGGATATCAATCAAGCAAATTGATACCTTTGCCTACCTTGGAAAGGGCCTTGATGCAATTTCCATTGCAGACATTAAGGCTGCTGAAGTTCCAGGCATGAACAGATTAGATTTGCAATTACACCGCTCATTTCCAGCAGGCAACGAACCATTTGTGACTCCTGGTAATTAAATCCCTCTCAAACCACCCTATCTTTGGATTCCTTCTACAACAATTTGCAGGGAGTCCCCTCCAAAGCACATTACCAGTGGAGAGAGAGGCTATTTTCATCCCAATGAAACACTGACTGATGTGAGCTGAATCAACAAGTGCTTCAGTGTTTCTGAAGGAAGCCAGTGGTATCAGAGGGTCATTAGCAATAATTAGTTTTGCTCTCAAGATCCACTGTCTGGGCCTTGCTATTTGCCAGGGAAAACATAGCCTTAGAAGGAGTTTTCTCTGTTCCTAGATCGATAGATATAGACTTATTTCTGTTTAAATATCTGTAGTCCCACAATATAACAATACACCTAATTCAGTCTCCAACAAATTCAGTGATGGTCATAGCTTGTAGCAACCCATACCTGAAAAAATACTACATTTTAAATACATGCCTAATGTTGTCCAGTCTAGGACTCACTGTTGCAGAACAAGAGTTCCCTATTTATATCAGCTCAAAGGCAGCACAACAATGTCCAATTTAATGAATTAACAATCTTAGTCTAAGGCATCTTAACAAACGTGGACTACAAGAACTACACAGAGGATATAGATAGTGCACCTCACTAATTATAGAAGATTATTTGGTCAGGTCCAGTAGTATTTCCACAGAAAAACTAAATTCAGAGATGTTTCACATCACTGAAAGAACACATGGAATCCTTGAATGCTCTTAGTTACAAACCAGGACAGAAAATTGTTAGTGTCTGTGGTACATATGTATGATGCACATTCACCACAATTCAACATTCACTGAAATATATTCAGCCGTGTTTATTGCTGCTCCATTATTAGTTTAATATTGACTGATTAGCAGCATTTAAAACACAGGTGTAGTGTGATAAAATGGCAGCTGCTGCGCATTTTGTGCAGGTCAAATACACAGTTCAGTTCAGCTCCTAGACCACACTGCAGGGCAGAACACGAGGAGCAATTACTTTTGGATCACACCTCCTCTGGCAGAGCACTTCAATTACATTTAATTATGTGGTGGTTGCATACCAATGAGTCAAAGCAAGATTTATTATGCTGAAAATATATTTCCATACGTACTTTAACATTTTCCAGCTCTTATGTACCAGAGATGTAGGAGTCAGGCTTTTGCAGCATTTAGTGAAATATCTAAACTTAGTGAAATACCCACACTTATTTCTGTTTAGATACCTGTAGTCCCATGACCTACAAATACCTTTAATTCAGGCTGAGGGCCTGAGATATTCAGAAACTAACATTGAATGGTCAGATGCTCCCAGTTTATTACAAGAGAAGGATTCTTGAACCACAGAAGATGTGTTCATACCCGTCCTCACATCACTGCAAAGAAATAGCAACACAATACAAAAAAATTGCTTTTATTGTCTAGTGCAAAGCCCAACAGTGTGAAGAAAAAATCCTGCTTTAAATTTTACTCAAACAAGCAACAATGGGTGTATAAATGCCACAAGAATCTAATTACTGACTCCTTTTGATTTTGTGTTAGATTCAAAGTGCCTGCTATAATATGAGAGCCATATTTAATTTCTAAAAAGAGGATTTTGCAGACACCACCCCCAAATGAAGAATAAGTAGCAAGGACCTGAAGTGACTTACCTATTCAATAGCAGAGAAAAGGAAAAAAAATTAAAAGGGGGGGAAAAAAGAAAAAAAATAATATTAAATCCAGACATTTTATTTGCACTGAGTTTTAAAAGAAAGTATGGACACGTCACTCAAAGAAAAAATAAACCACAGCTCATATGAAATGTTTGCTTAATAACATGCTGAATGTCAGCTATAGATTTCTGCTGCAATATTAAACCTGAGGAATAAAAATAAGCAGTAAATCCCCAAGCATTATTACTCTGCAAGAAAAGTACACGCACTGAAAAACAAAAGTTCTAAGAGCAAAGCTCACTCACCATATGGCAACTCCAGTGATAGCCACAGCCTAATTGTGTGGCCAGCCCCCTCCTCTTAGAGCTCAATATTCAAGGAACATAGAAAATCTGTGAGCCTGAAGTCTGCTCTGAGAATCTTTGAACCTCACCAACCAAATCAGATTTGATCTCTGTTTTTATACACTACAAGGAGGGTTCAGTACCACTGAATCCTTGCCATTCTTCAAAGTAGTATTTTGATAAATTACTTCTGCTGGGAACGGTGCAGTTGCTTTCCTGAAATCAGCTCTTCTGCATTTTGCCCCCCTAGGGAATAAACTGCAGCAAAGGAGAGGGGTTTGATGAAAATTCCTGTGTTTCTGCAACTAGGATTGGCCTCCACTTCCCAGCTAAGAAGGGCTTGAATGTTAGATCTCATAAACCTATAAATTTCCTTTATAAAAGTGGACCATTTAGGCTGTCTTGCAGGTCAAAAAATAATAGATTTCTCAATGATCAAAACTGCTATTAGCCTGCAGTTCTCTCTGAGTAATAGGTCACACTCCCAGGCATGTTCATTTTCCCAGTGTCAGCTGAACAAGGATCTCAGGAAAGAGATCTGAGCTGTGTCAAGCAAGGAGTAATTGATTTGTAATCTTGTTTTCCAACAGAGCACACTCTGCTAACTAGATTCTACAGGCTCTATAAAGTGCAGAGTTATAAACTTGCCATTTTTGTGGCACAGAGGCCATTAATACACACATTTGCATACTGACAGACACCTGAGTAATAAAGTGGCTTCATAGATCAGCAAATATTGAAAGCAGGTGGCATTTCTATGATCCTCCAACACATCCTCCAGTGAGCCCAAAGCTGTGTGAGCACGTGGCACTCAGGATTCACCTCAGTTACTCAGCTAGGCTTCAACACAACCAAATGCTCTCCTGCTGACTGACTGAGGAGCCAGAGATTAATCTGAACCTGCTGGCAGATGAACACTGAACCTGAAGCAGTCACGCTCTCAGACATCAGCTATTTCTTGTCAGCATTGCCAGTGCTGAGGAGGGACAGTTCATTTTGCCTCTGAATGTAACAAAGAAATCAATCCAGCAGGCAGAGACCTAAAGGGACTTGGAAATGAAGACCAAAAGCTGCAGAAGGAAACTTCTTAGACAAGACAGTGAGCTGGTTTTAACCATGATTTGAGTGCAAGAAGCATTTGCATCAATCTTTAAATACTGGAGTCCTGGAAACTGCCTCACCCAGAGCCTGCTGAATACTACCAATTTCCTGGTATTATTTCCCCCACACACCGAGCATGATCCAAAACACACTTCATTGGAACCACCCTGCCACAGCTCCAGATTGTCACAGGACTTTCTTCACCCTGCCCGTGACCCAGAGGGAAAAACCTGATTGTGCTGCAATGTGCCCAAGATTCGCTCTCCTCCACATCAGAGCAATGAAAAAGGCACCTGACTTTGGGGATGTGCTGGTTTCAAACAGATTTGGGAGAAACCCTCCCACGGGGTCCCCCTCCCCTCCCCCAACCGGTTCGGGAAGAAAGACTTCCTGAGAGAGGGGGAAAAGACCTGTTTATTACACAGGCAAAGCACTCCCAGCACAATACCCGATGACAAGAGCTTCGTGCCGCTTACGGAGGGATAACAAACTTGGAAAAGAGCAAGTGTCCTCTTGCAGATGTTACTGCTGCCCGTCTCCGCTGGTGCTGGGAGGAAAGGGAGTTGTTCTGCAGGGCTGGTCTTGATGGGGGTGGGTCCCCTGTGGAAGCCCACGGCGCTTTCCCCGGTCCCCAGTCCGGAGAGATCGGTACAGTTCCGAGGAGAGGGAGAAAAAGGAAAAAAAAAAAGGAAAAAAAACTTCCAGCTATAGACTTCCAGCTATATACTTCTATAGATGTAACTATGCTAGCTCTAAGCTACTACTAACCACTACTCTCCCGGAGAAAAAGCAGCCTCTTTTGTCTTGCAAATTCCTCCCCCGCTTGGTCTCAAGGTCTGTCCGAGGAGCAGAGCTTTCCTGGGGAAAAACAAACTGCGCCTCCCCCCTCTTTACACCCAACAGACGATTGAGGGATAAACACATCACCCTAGGACAGGGGATGAGATCACACCCACCGTGTTTTAAAGTGAGATCTAAGTACCACTGATTGAAGTGGAACTTTACACAGTGCTGAAAAACATGAGGCCAAACCAGAGGCTGAGTGAGGAGTTGTGTTCCCTTCTCTCTGTGACCTTGCAAACGTATGAATATTTTTTTAAACTTCCAGTTGTATTGTGTTGGCTTTGGAGTCTGTTATAGGCAGCATTGGGAAGATTTTACATCAATTGCATTTTTAACATCTGTCTGGAATGTTTATTTTCTGTGTATGGGAGCTCTAAGGGATAACGCTGAATCTGGGAATCCTTTTGGCTGGAATTTTCAAAGCTGTACAGATGCAGAGGAGGGGGCTCTGTGTGCCCAGCTAACTTTCAAAATCACTGCTACTTAAAAAGATGCATTTGAGTGATCAGTTTGTTGAGTTCCTGGGTCCAGTTTCATTTACCTCTTTCTCTAGTTTGGGGAGCTTGACGAGTGTGAAATGGGGGGGTTCATCAACACCAAATTTCTGTTGCAAATGATGCCTTTCAGCCCACAAACCCCAAGCTGCCACCTTCCCCTGGTCTGCTGCAGCTCCATTGGGGAGACCCCCAGGTCCCAGGCAGTGGGTGCAGCTCCTCAGCAAATCTCAGTTGTTAACTTTTGTCTTTCTTCTGTCCATCCCTCTCTTTGCAGTCCTGAGAACTGTGTATTTCAAGTGCAGATACCAGATCTGGGGCCCAGATCAACTCCAAGTTCTGAATGGGTGTTTAGAAATACTGGTCTGTTCTTTTTTATATTATTATTCTTGTTGTTACTGTTATTATTATTACTACTATTTAATGTTACTTTTTGCCTCGGCGTCCATTTCTGCCCATTCACACATCCCGAATTGCAGCCAAAGCAGGAAATTTTCTTTGTACACCCTTGCTGATCCCCATTCCCTCTGGCCTTGGTGTCTAATTAGTGATGGAGAGAGCCAAATTAGGCTGTACAGCCATGTGGCAAAACTAAAGCGAGAACAAACCCCTTAGAAATGCCTTTCTGACTGTGTAAATAGCACAGGGGCAGGCAATGCACAAGTTAGGCAAAACAGGGGTGACCATAGAACTTCTGATCGGTTTGAAAACTATCTTAACACTCAGGGGGTTTTGGGGTACAAATCCCCCTGGGCCCCATTCACACAGACCCAGGAGTGTCCAAAGATGTGAGGACTGAGTTAAAACCTTCCGAGAAATTAAGATACATAAATCCACACAGACACGAAATAGAAATGCAAGTTTAGTTTTAAATAAATAAAGGATTTTTAAGTGCCTTAGCAAATAAGAGACTGAGTTAGTTAAGCAAGAAAAGACCCAATACCTAGTTTAAAGTTCAAGTGGTATTGCCTATTGAAAAGTTAGTTAAATTCCAGTCATAACAAAAATAATGTAGCCTTGCTGAAAATTCCTAGATGGAACAGATAGAGTTATATATGTAGAATTTGTGTAAGAATTTGCGTTTGCCTTCACACATCGATCTTAATTTAGGATTGGCCCAGCAAGACTGTAGAAAATTCATGTAAGTACCTAATTGGCTAAAAATAGAATTAAAATGCACTACTTTGAGAACACACTGTCTTAGGTAACAATGTAAGATGTGCCCAAGGTCTGTATTCCATCCTCATCCCCATGAGCTGCTGGAACCAGCTGGGGCAGTGTTTCCCTTCTCTCCTGTCCATGGCCCAGCAATGCCGTGCCCATGGCTCATGGGGAACTCCCTGCGGGAGCTGTCTCTGGTTCATGGGCCAGCAAGGAGCCACTGCAGGGCTCAGAGAATGAGATCAGCCCATGGGGAGATGCTCCGCCCAGGGGGAGGAGCCAAGCATTCCCACCTGGATAGAATCTGGGGTTTGGGACAGCACAGGAGTCTTTACCCACTGGATTCACAGAGAACAAGAGCTACCAGACCTTTCTAGAGGATCACTGCTTCGACAAGAGCATTTCATCTGGACTGCTGCCACCACCCTAACTAACGGGGTTAGTCAGGTGGTATTCTGACTCTGTCAGTGGTCTTCTGTACTATTGCATTTATTTTATTTTACTCTTTTTTTGTTGTTTTTTCTTTTCCTCCTATTAAATTGTATTTCTGACTTGGAGTCTCTCACTGGTTTTGCGTTCAAACCTGTACACACACACACAGGACTCATGAAAACACTGATGCCACTGTTGTTACTGCATGGACTGTACTGATAAGACACTCACAGGACACAGACTACTGATGCCTCTGCTGCTGCTGTGGCTGCTGCTTCTGCTTGAGACTTGGAGACTTTATGTTAGAAGGCTTCTGCATACTGCTATGGACTCTGATAACTTTGCCTTCATGGGACTGACTTAGCCATGCAATAAAGGACTTCATTTACAACTACCCATCGCCACAGGCTTCAATGAAGGCACCCCGAAAACTTGTCACAGGGGGTTCTGAGCACACAAAGGTCAGACACTTTCTGTAAATGAGGCACTACTCAAGAGCAGCAAAGGATCCCTTGTGCCCCTGGGGAGAACAGCTGCACAGCCTGTGGCAGGCTCTCTGCAGGAGGGAGCCCAGCACACACAGCTGCCACCAAGCACAGCTCTGGGAGCAACCTGCCTGCAGGGGATGGACAACCAGGGCCTGAGGAACCAGGGGCTTTTTTGGTTTCATCTCATTTATCATCATTTTTTAATTAATTGCTTCCACATGCATTTTATTCCAAAAATCACTTTTCAAAGGGTTTTGGTTGTGTAGCACATTGGTTTTTTCCCTTTGATAAATGGAAGTGTTGTTCTTACTTAGCAGAAACCTCAAAGAAAATGTGAAGAGGTTGGGGCTTCTGTCCCACAAAAATGTGCTATTACTGTGAATTATTTTTAAAAATGTTAATTGTATCAGGCTCACCATTTCACAGATGGATGGAGCCTTTTTTATGAGGATGAGGCCTGTGCACAGTGAGCCCATCACTGCCATCACACAGGCCGAGTGCTGTCTGAAAGCAGACACACACCAGTAATTGACGTTGAATAAGTTATGTCAAGATTGTCTTGCTGTAATAGTTCCAAGTGTTTACTTGAGCTTCCCAAACCATCTAAATCTTTTATAAAGAGAAATGGAAGAGGAGAATGAAGAACTTGTGCAAAATGGACATTCAATCCTAATCTCAGTAAAAAATAAAATTTCTCTTCAAAGAAGATTCCAAATAGTGACAGGAATATTTTAGCACTTGTCCTCCAACCCTGCTCAAAAAAAGAAATCAAGTCAAATCCCTATGAAGTGCTCAAATTCATCCTGCTTCAAATGTTCTTAAAGTACCTAAAATTATTTTGTGAATCTACTGAAAGAAAGTAAATGATCCCCACTTAGTGCCAACAGCTGCAAATCCCAGGTTTTGCTGAACTAGGAGGTGAGTCCACCAATGCTGTGATCTCACCTGCCTGGCAAGCCAAAACTCTAAATGTTATTGATAAAAGGATAAACAAAACCATTTTTCACAGTAAAGCCTGTTCTGGCAATCCATTTAAAACTTCCCTTGATTTAAAAGAATTTTCTTTCAAGCAAGTATCAATGCTTCTAAGTTGCCAGTTTTTGAACCAAGCCTCTCATTAACATTTTGGTTTATTCTTGAAATTCTGTACAGCTGAAGTGATGGAATTATTTCAGAAACTCAGCTTTACTAAAAATTCAGCTTTTCATTTGCATTCTTGTGTAGCAGCTTACATTTCTGTTTGCAGTCTTACAGATAAACCTGTCACTAAAATATCACCCAAACAGCTTAGAATGTAGAAGTTAACAGAAAAACTGCATCTAAATTTGCTACTTTTATAACATGATTGAAGGTAGATTCATGATGTGAAGAAAAAAAAAGAGGTGTACTTACAATTTAATACTTGGAGTTGATAATCCAAGAGTAGCTTTATGATAAATCCTACATATTTCTTAGAAGATTTAAAGAGTTTCCATACACACACACACACACACACACATTTCTCATGCTAGTTGCACAATTTCTTATATTTCTTAATGTTAATCTCTTGGCAAATTTTATAATGCTTAAGGTGACATTTGGCAGCTGAGTCCCCACAGATCCCACTGTCCTCATTCTTACAGAAACTAATTTATTTTTTCCCACCCACACAGGTGTAGCCCAAAGGACATGAAAAGTGATAGGAATCAGCTTCAGGATTATTCAATTCTTTTATTCTTCAAAGCAGGTACTGCTGGCTGCTTTCTTTTCCCACTGCAGCCTTCTAGCATTTACACTGGGAAAGTAAAATGGCTATTTAGTGTTTATAATAATAAAGCAATGTAGAAGAAAGCGAACTGACGCTGCCACAATATAATAAAAGCAGGCTTGAAATTTAGCTCCTTAATCACTCAAGGAGATTAAAATATTCGTATCTCACAGATGAACAGACCATGGAGGTAGAAAGTGAGTCCATTCTCTAATTAGCAGCATTTTCTTGCAGGTGCCAAAGTCTCACGTGAAAGGCAGAGCCCTGGAGAGCTGTGCTGGCTGCTGAGCACCAAACCCACCCTGGGACAGAGGGACACCAAAGGACAGGGGGTGCTGAGGGGGGAGCAAAGGAGGAAACAAGAGCCAGGCATGGAGGACTCCTAAATACCGAGATTCTAAAAACAACCTCAGAAAGGACGGTGAGGGTGAAGCATTGATTTGTGCCCTCAGTGAAGGCAATGTGATAATGGCCTCAGCACTTTGTTTGGGTTTCAGAGTCCCTGGTGTTATTTTGGGATGTGACCTGTCCCTGCAGGTGCACAGTCAGACATCTTCTATCAGTTCTCAGGCCAGAACCATGCAACAATTCAAACTGAACAGACCAGTGAGACTGCCCAGAGTGCCTGTGTCATAACAGGCAATTCTAATTCTCTCAGTTCATTTAGTAATCACAAGATATTGTGACACAGACTGGCTCTATGCCCCAGACACTAAAAGCCCTTTGCACTGCCAGCCTGCCCTTCAGCGGAGTTCACAGCCACACATCTGCATCTAAGTCAGCAGGAACAATTCCCTCATCTGGGTACATTTGCCAGGGAGCAATTTTTTCATTCCACCCACCTGCTGCACATGTTGGGAAATGTTTGCTTGGAAACATCTCATCACATCCTGCTTCAGGTCTCGTGTTTCAGAGTCTCTGACCATGTTCTCCAAGGCAGCTCACGCTACAGGGAGGACAGGAGGTGGCTTTGCTTTGTGTTGGCTCTTTCATCTCCATGAAAACTGTGAAGGAATCTCCCTCAATCCTGCTCCTAATCCATAAACTGAATGAACCCAAAACAAAAAAAACCTCACTGGCTTCAAAATGAATTTGAGAATGAGGGGCAAAGTTAAACAACCACTTATATCTGAGTGAAACAGTCTCTCTTTAACACCCTTTTCCACACACACTAAAATCCTGTGTCTGTATTTGGTACCAAATACAACACACAAGGCTGCCCTTGGTAACTTTCCCCAGGACATCCTTAGAACACCCACAGAGCTAAAAACACATCTGATCTCCCAACAGCTGGGAGGGTACACACTAAGAAGTAAGGAAACAAGTAATGATAAAGGAGGGAAACCTTCAGAGAGCAGTTTAGTTCTTCATTCTCAGCCTCACAGGGTTCAAGGCCACACTTCATCAGAGCCAGCTGCTACATCTGTCCAGGACAGGACAGAGGTGGAACTGAGGGGCTGGCACTCCCTGCACAGAAAATATCACTTTCCCAGAAGATGCAGTTGCCTCAACCCTGATCTGCTTTGCTTTCTCACTGAATATGTTCTTAGGATTTTGAACAATGTTAATACAGTTCTGCATTGCTCTGTTTGAGAGGTCGGTTTGGTGCCTGGCTCAAGCCACCATTCTTATCCTGATTCCTACCTCAGGAACTCCTAATTCAGACCTCGGGGTGATGATTTCCTTCCCCAGAAAATAGAACTCCTGTTGCAATCACAGGTATCCTAATCAAGTTAAAATAGTCTGAGGGTAGCTCTGGGCATTTCCTTGTAGGCTCCAACAAACTTTGTTCCTTCTGCAGCACAACTGTGTTATAAATGATTAGAAGCCAATTCAAAAATAACAGGGTTTATTTAGCGAAATCTCTAATACCGAATTAAAGCTACAATAAAAAGGGGACAACAATCGATCGAGAGTTGGGTGGACAGAGTGGCGGTACAAGGGTACCCTCCGAATTCTGCCACACTGCTATGTTTCAGCCTGTGGGTTTTATACAGTTTTTTTTTTACCCTAAGGCCAAGTCTATTGAAAGTCCAGGTATGCTGTGTTTCTTAGTTTTCCCAAAAGAGTCCTGTCTGCATGAAAAGGTTGCTTGATAGTTCTTCCGGAATTTGTCTTGGGAGGGGTGGTCTGATCGTCCAGGATCTCCACCAAGATCGGTATCGGATGTTGAGGAGCTGTGAAGTGAGGGTCCACCCTTGATGGATGGGCCATCTTCTTGCTCTGCCTCGTCGTTATAGTTGTAAATGTGTTTTGGAACTTTGGAATCTTGGAGACACCCTTGGGTAGCTTCTTATTAGTAGCTCAAATCCATATTACATACACAAATTTATCTATTATACTTATTACAACTGCTTCCTAATTTGGCACCGGCATGATGAGAGACAGCTCAGGCATGGAAACACTTTTCAGACCATTCCACTTGGTCTGTGTGGCTTCTCAATTTCATCTTTCCCCCGGTGTGTGTAATTTTGCAGAGATCTTTGCATAAAACTCGGGTGGTTTAGGTATTCATCAGCTCCTGCTGCTCGCTTTCCACCCAAGAGCAGAGCACCAGCTCTCCCACTGCAACAATCAATTCCACAGGAGTTAATTGCAAACCCAAGCAGAGATTGTGCCTCCAGGTGAGGGACTAGCATCAGGAGCAAATCACTCTTCAAGGTGCCATTTTCATGCAAATGCACCATACAATAAGGAACAGAAAAAAATTAAACACAAGAAAACAAACATCATAATTCATTTAATGAAATGTTTCTGTCAGTTCTGCATAAAGTATCAGGGGGCTCAAAGTTTTGAGCATATGTAAAAATCAGATTCTGGCCCAGGTCTTAGGAGATTTAGGAGGATGCCACTATCACGTCTGGAGTTTCTGCTCTCTGTTTAAGTGAAAACAGAATATGTCTACTAGATGTTATATAGGAATCAACTAGCTTCCTTCAGCCAAAACTAAAGGAAATTAGATGCTGTGTGTAATGAATAGAATGGATAAATTTGTGTATAGAATATTGTATTATGAATTTGGTTTACTAATAAAAGGTACCCAGGGGCGTCTCCAAGATTCCAGAGTCCATTGTGCGGGCAAACACATTTGCAACTGAAACAACAAGGCCGAGCAGGAAGATGGCCCATCCATCAAGGGTGGACCCTCACTTCACAGCTCTTCAACCCCTGATACCGATCTTGGTGGAGATCCGGGATGACCATATCACCCCTCCCAAGACGGATTCCGGGAAAAACTATCAAGTACTCTTTTCATGCAGACAGGACTCCTTTGGAAAATTGAGAAACACACGCATACCTGGACTTTTCAATGGACTTGGCCTTAGGGTAAAAAAACTGTATAAAACCCACATGCTGAAGCTTGGCAGATGTGGCCGAGGTTAGATGGTACCCTTGTACTGTCACTCTGTCCACCCAGCATTCGATCGATTGTTGTCCCGTTTTTATTGTGGCTTTTAATTCAGTGTTGGAAATTTTGCTAAACAAATCCTGTTGTTTTGAATTGGCTTCTGATCATTTATAACACTGTGTTTGCAAATCAAACTCTGCTGCAGTCATACTGAAAAATTAATTTCAAAGGTGGGGGAGTCTGCCTGGCCTTTGCAGGACTTTCTGGCACTGAATTATAAAAATTTACATTGAATATGTAAAGTCACCTTTAAACTGTAGCTTATCAGCCCTTCAGAAGAAATTGGGCATTTATTATCAGCAATACTAAACACATTTCCTAAATTTACATGAACCTTTCATCACACAAACCCATGATATTTTTCAAAATAAACTTTAGTGGAACTTAATGAAGATGTGTATGCTCAACTTCTATTGTTGCTGCTTAAAAATGGCTAATCCTGGAATATGAGAATTTGAACTACTTCCTTTATGTGATGCAACTAATTCTTGGGGAATTGTGCTAAGAAAGTACTTTTGGAGTCAGGGGATCCTTGACTGAACTAATATAAGTACAACTAAAAGCAAAGAGATTTTAACTTCTTTCTAAGTCAAAGATATAAGAGGAAAATCACCATGCAAAGGGAGAAAACAAAACATTAGTCAGATCCACAGGCACATTCTTCTTGGTGATTTCCTGAAGAGGAATGGATGTTGGGGCACTACACACTGCCATCCCTCTGCAGAGCAGCACCCAGAGCCACCAAGGCACAGCTGACAAACACCGCTAGTTAAACCCTGCAATGAGGACCAAATTATCTGAACACTGTCAAGGACCAAGCAGAGCTGCTTAAATAAAACCTGACATCCAGCTCCAGTGAGACACAGGCCTCATCCTCTGCTGCTGTGACTTCAGTGACTGATTTCCTTGGTTTCAAGGGACATCAGGAACAGTGAAGCACCTTGAGAGCTTCACAACAATTCCTTGAATGAGTTCCCTCTCTTCTTGACACCTCTGAGAAAAGCAGATTCCTTCCCCAGTTTATTCCCTCACATTTTGTCTGTATTCCCCCACCAGCCAACATCATCTCTTCAACTGAGAGGCTTTACTTTATTAAAATGCAATCACTTTGTGAGGTGAAAGCAGTGACATTTCATCAACCTGCCTCCAAATCCCCTTTAAGGTTTCTATAAATAATAAACTGCCTTCATAAGGAAGGTTGTTCAGATGACTTTATATCGTTTATTTCAGATGAAACTTGAAGTTTTTGATACTTGAAGCTCTTGATCACTTCTTTGGCACTTGAAGCACTTCACACCAGATGCCTTTGGAATTACTTAGCTACAAGGCACTCAATGGGAAGTGGGTGATTCTGGGTTTTGAGTGCTCTTTTTGGGAGGGGAATGGTCTGGATACCGCCTTGGGCCAGTTTCAGTATTGGGACAGCAGAGAGAGCTGGTGTCACCTCCCTGATTTAACATTCCCAGCAAGGGATACACAAATGCCCATTTCTTTGAAAGTGTTCCTGATCTATTGCTGAGTAAATGAACAGTGTGCTACCAGTTCTCCTGCTACAGACCTGGCATCACTGATCTCTGCCAGCTGGAACCAAGCTCCACATCCCCAGAGTGCCCATCCTCCTGCTCCCAGGGGAATCAATGTTAAAAATTCAAACTAAAGAGGAGCAGAAAGAAAAGATCAGTGAATTTTCAAAGTCCTAGCAATCTCTTGAGATGACAGAGAACAGATTTTACGCCTTGAAAGTCATCATTTTCTTCAGACAACAACTCCTTAGCCCAAGGAGTGGGGTCAGTGATTGAGAAAGTCAGAAGGTTTTGTTTATAGGCACATTTCATTTCCAGGATTCCTTAGGTCAGCATGACAGAATTAGACATTAATCAAGTAGGGCATTTTGGACTTTGAGCTCAGAAGAAGAAAAGTATTCCTGGCAATTAATAAAACTGATGCATGACTAAAGCAGCACCAAGGATGTGCACACATCTGCACAATCACATAAAACATGTGTGACCAATTCCATTCCTCTCTCTGTTGGCAGCGTTCAGATCTCAAAACTGATTTAGTAATCTCTAACAGCTTCTTCAGAAGCTCCAGATGAAGGACTGAGGCATAGCACATGAAAGAGCCTCTTTCCTTTAGCAAACAGATTTAACAGCAGCAAGAGTAGCAATTATGCAGCTAGTATGTTTTTTAAAAAAATCTAATTTAACTATTTAAGTAATTGTTCATTTTACAAAAGCAAGCTTTAGAAAGTAAACAGATAATAGGGTGCTATCATTTGTGTGTGGAGTTCTAATGAAGACTGCCTTGAGAGAACTGAGCAATTGGCATGAAATATCAGGAGTTACTGATTTTTGGGGGTTTTTTTATTTTCTTTTACAACCCGATTTAAGCTAAGGTATTACTCAGTAGGATTATGTTTTTCCCCCAGTGAAAAATAAACAAACAGGAAAAAGAAACAAAACAACAGAAAACCATGCCTCTGTCTTCTCAGCACCACCAGGAACTGACTTTGCTAAGCTTGTGCAATGGATGTTCCACAAATCAACTCCCCAGCCCGGGAGAACCTTTCATGTTGCAGCCTGGTTCTGGGTGTTTTGGCAGAGACAACACTGACACTGCACAAACACCACTGGGAGAACATTTTTATGACACAGGAGAAATCAGAGACTACCAGGGCTCAGCCCAGACTGTCCTCACCGCTGAGAGCCCTGTTCTTCATCTTCTCCTCCTCTTCTTCCAATCGCCAGAGCTGTGCCAGCAGCTCCAGGGGAGCTCACCCCTCTGCCTACTGATGGTCCCTGATTCCCTGTGTGTCTCAGTTTGGAAAGACAGGTGTCTGCCAGGGAAAGCTGGAGCTTCCCTTGGAATGGAGAATGTAAACCCCCTCTTCCAAATCATTATAATTTTGAAATTAAGGGGCTTTCAGGCAGAGATGTGGGAATAGGAATACCAGTCCTTTACTAGGAATATTAAAAATGTAGTAGTACAAAAAAACAAACTAACAAAAAAACCCCACCACTGACAGAGTCAGAACATGACCTGACACCCTGTTGGTCAGGGTGTTGGGAGCAGTCCAATTAAGTCCTCCTGGAGCGACAGCTGTGGTTGTGCTGGAGCAGAGATGATCCTGTAGAAGGGTCCAGGGGTGGTGAGATGGGTCTGGTGTTCCTCTGGGAATGCAGTGCAAACAGGCTGTGCTGCTGTTCTGAATCTCAGCTTTTATCCAGGTAGGAATGCTGGGCTCCTCCCCCTGGGTGGAGCATCTCCCAGTGGGATGATGTAATTGTATCAGCCAGGCAGTGAGCCTGGATGGCCCATGAACAGCAGATATCCCCTGGAGGGAGGGTGGGTGGTGGGAGAGATAAAGAACACTGCCCCAGCTGGTTTAACAGCTGCCCATTAACAGGAGGCACCCGCCCCCTCCCTGTCCCAGAGTCACAGAAACACGTCCCCAACCAATTTCAACAGATGGGAAATAAAACACATCCTGCATTGAACTCAAGACACTGTGCCTGGCTCAGAGCACCCAGGAGTGACTCCAGACACCTCCACAGGGGAGATTCCTTTCATTCCTTTCCTCCTTGGGACTGAGACATCAATTAATCACATCTCCAGCAAACAGGGGCCTGGGGTTTTCCTGATCCCTTCCCAGCACCATCACACCCTCTCCCCTGCAGTCACCAAGCAGCTGCAGACCCAAGTTAGCCCAGAGTTTATTTCAGCCACACAGCTGGGCTCCTTCAGGGGTTTCTTCCCTCATTTTGCTCTGGTTAAAAGCTTCCCTGCTAACAGTGCACGCTGCACATACCTCCAAGGGAACAGCCTTGGCAGCTTCCAGGTTGGAAGACACTGAGTCCCAAGACACCACGCAGGGTTTGAGTCACCATTATCCAAACTGACCCATCAGCTGGGAAGATGAAGGGTCTTGGAAAGCTATCATTGGAGCAAAATTCATTTGTCAACAAATAATAAGATATTCATTTAGTTTTGATTTTTTTGTTCAGTTACATAAAGAATTTTTTTTTTTAATCACAATTGAGCAACCACTCTGGAGTACTAACTTACAGCTCCAGATTGGTTTGTGTGCACAGCTACACAGGACACTTAAAAATGAATTAAAACTAAGCAGATAGGGGGGAAAAAAATAAAAGGAGCAGGAGCAGAGTCATTCCAATTAAGATGCCTCTGCAATTAAGATCCCATAAGGATCTGTTCTTCCCTGAATATTATTCAGTGAATTTTTTTTTCCCAGTGAATTGGAAAGTGGGTATGTATAAATCAAGGCATTGGTAATTTTCAGACAATTTTAATCAAATTGCAGTCATAAATTCTGGGCTTGTCTGACAAAAATACACTTCCACGTGTACAAACACAGAATGTTTTGTGACACTGGCAGCTGTTGGTAAATGAATGTGCAGCCCAGGCCAAGCAGCAGCTAAACCATTGATATATTAACAGGGGACATCCAGCAGAATCAGCTTTCTGCAAAAATGTTGAACTTGCAAAGAGCCAGGGAGGGCACAGATGAATTTTTTCAGATGAGGAACACAGACCTGCAGGATGGAAAAAACAAAGCACAAGGATCCAGATGCCTGGCTTATCCAGGAGGAGGAGAGGAGTTTATTCCCATCATGGGAGTCAATAACATCTGGTGCCAAACAATCCGCTCAGGCTGGGATGAGCAGTTGGGCAAATTCCAAATTATATTTTTATTCTAAGCATAGTTATCTACAGCAAGGAATTTACCTGGAGACTTGAGGAATTTCCCATGACCTGAAGCCTTTAATCAAAAGGAAGTTTTTGTAAGAAATTCCATGTTGTAGCTCAAACAGAATTTAAAAAGATAGAATTAATTTTACCAGAAACCAGGGTCTAGCACTCAATTCCAGCCTTGAAACCTAAGGATCTATCAAGGAGTGGCCAAGAACGGCAACCTTTATGTAACATGTGTAACACAACACTGGCTGATTAGAAGAAAATAATGTCACATCACCAAAAACTATTGGTTTTGTGCCTGCAAGAGCTGGAACCCAGCCTATAGTGAGAGAAGGAAATTTTGTTCTTCTGCTTTCCCAAGAATCAGTCTTTTTTTTTGGGTTTTTTTGAAGCTAATGCAATAGCTTTCTAGGATGTCATTATTTATTTTAAATTAAGTAAAATGTGATTAATTGCTCAATCAGCATTCTTTCCATTTTATATGGACTCTTGTAATTCACAGACAGTTTCTAAACATAATAGTCAATGATTCTGCCCTCTGGAGACAGTGAAAAGATTAGGGTTTTTTAGCTGAAATAAATATTTTAGTGAATGAAAAAGCAACCTCTCAGCATCTCAGAACAGATGTTACTTCCCCAGTGCATTATTGATAAGAATGCTACATTTCCATTTAGTTGTGGCCCAGCTCAAGGAACTGTTAGAGTCTCAGCGTGGTGACTTCGTAATTTTACGTACTAAATCCATTTATATTCTTTGTGATTAGCCTTCATTTTGTGGAAAGTAACATTCCCTGAAGATAATACGTGTTGAATGCACAGTGCAACTCAGCTAAAACAGGAATTTATCAAACTATTTGTAGACAGTAAAAAGAATGGAAACTTTGTGAAAAATTGTTAATTTTTCACCATCTCATTATGCTTAAGGGTAACCAATATCATCAAAATAATTACAGGAGCTGGGGAAATACAGAGCCCTTTCAGTGCCTCCATTAAAGGCGGATCCTGTGCTGTCCTTGCTCAGCTCTTTAGGGGAAAACACAGAACCCTGGGAGAACAGAGAGCCCTGGGAAAACAGAGAACCCTTTTAAAGCCATGCCAATAGCTGATTCTGTGGTGTCCCTGCTCAGTTCTTGAAGGCCATAAAGTCCTTGCCATAAAACCTTGGACAACCACTCCTCCACCTTTCCACTTGTGTGTCCAGTGACCAACTCAGTAAAGAAAGATCTTTCTTATGAAAGGAGGGACCAGGGTTGTGTCCTTTCCTAGGGATCCTAAGGCCATGTCCCTGTGCAGTAGGGCTGACATCCAGTGTATTGGAAACAGGCAGGGATAGAAACAGCAGCTGAAAGGAGAATAGATTGTATGAGAATTACTGTGCCCAGGAAACCTTTTTCACGTTAAACAAGTTTTGCTTTTCAGACTGCAATGAAAGTATCCTTACCAAGGACTGCAGACACTTCTCATTGATTTGTGAATCTTAGATGGACCTTTATTAATTAACTATCATACAACTAATTGAGAATCACTTCATTATCTAGCACTTAGAGTCAACAATACCAGATTAAGTCATTTAACAGTTGCATTTTCCTACACCGAGCTATTTGAAGTTTGCTGGCAGTGACCAGCTGGCTCACAAGTGTTGAATCAGTTTTGCTCATTTTAAAGGTACCTTAAGGTGCCAGAAGAGATCAGAACACGAGAGCCATCAAAAGCAAATGTTCTGTATCCTGAATTTAAAGGATAAGATCCTTTCTAGTGCAGACAAGGCTGCCTATAACTCCTTGGGCTGTTGAAGAAGTGCACAGCGGGCAAAGCACTAGAACATTAGAACACATTAAATGCATTCCTGAGGGGGAAATTACATGGGTGGCAGTGCAGCAGATCCTGCAGCCTAATTTAATGGAACAAAATAGGCAACTCTTTAGTAATAATGCATCCCAAATGAGTCTGAACATTGAGTACTCCACAGGAAAGGGACAGCCAGTGAAGCACCAGCCTGATTCCATTTCCAATTTTTGCATAGCTTCTGGGGCTTATTACTCATTGTTGTAGTCCAGGCTGATGACTAAGACTGCAAATATTAAAAAAAAAAGTAAAGTAAATAATTTTATTAATCTTTATATCCCAGAGATTTGAAATTTTTTTTTTTCATGGCTAATATTGGCATACAGAAGGAGAAAGCAGAGCAAATAAGAGCAATATATAAATATCTTAATTTCATATCTTCTCTAATTCAACATAGATCACAAATGTCTTCTTTTGCACTCTGGAAGATTTTAATGCATTTTTAATTTCAATAAAAAGTAATACTCCAATCACTCTACAAAAATTGTGATATTAGGCAATTGATTTCTAAAATTGGGATAGAAATGCTCCATGCATGCTCCTTATCTGTGAAATCGAACTTCCACTGAGTAAACACAACTGACCAACGTTGCTCTTGGTTGAAATTGCTTGTTGAAAACAGGCAATTATTTGCTGAATTAACCCTCATGACAAAATAATAGGATAATGCACACAAAGCCTTTAGCTTTGCACACTTATCCTCTGCCATCTAGTGCAGCTACAGGAAAAATGGCAAAGCAAGGTCATTCCTAAGGGTCTCCCTCTGTTGCCTCTCCTCATCTCAGGCAATGCTTTGCTGCAATTATCCTTGCTCAAGCTCCAGTGCCATTGTTTGCTGACAGTTTGCTGACACCAGTCAGAGGTTAACAGGAGGATGAATCACTTTTAGGGAGAACATTTTCCTTCAGCTTGTTCTTGGAATCAAGTCCAAACCTATTTTTGATTTATCCACATCTTTCTACCAAAGCTCCTTTACTTTGATTTAGCAAATATTCCTGAGGAAGTAACTCCAGCACTTTGTATCAATACCACCACTGACTTCTAAAGAATTATCATCTCTTTTCTTCCCACTTCCAAAGGTAAATAATTATGTCTCTGTCCTGGATCACAGAATTTGATTGTGCTCTGAATCAAAGCAAAAGCAGTAATTCCAGCATCTATCACAGCTGCCTAACAAGTCAATAGATTAAATCCTTAAGTTATCCCCTAATTAGGTAATCAGACCCAAAAAAAGGAAAGAGAGGAAAGGCAGATGCAGCCTGCAAAACCTTCCAAATGTCCTGCTCTTCAAAACATTTTAAATCTATGGTGTTCTCCCAAAACACATCCATTCCATAATGTCTGAGGACAAAAGGAACTCAATAGATTGAAACACTTTTATAAAGAGGAGAGAAAAAGAACCAAACCACAGCCTTGACAGCAGAATGGTTCAATCTGCTTAGAACCCTGAGAGTCAAAAATCAGCACCTTAAATTGGACTCTCAGTCCAGACAAACCCACCATTCCAGTTTCTCCCTTCTCAAACACATTTTCTCTTTAAAGTAATATTTATAAACGCAATCATGATCACAAAGCCGTACACACACAAATCAGGTTTTGCAATAAACCAAATGTAAGGAGCAAATAAATGTCCTAAAACAGAAAATCTACTAACACAGTGTAACCTTGTGTGGCAATTGAAAGGTCAAACTGTCAGATTTCAAATCCAATTCTTACCCTTGATTCTATGCTTTATGCATGTATTTAATGAAAGAGCCTTGAGTTACTGAGCCAAAAATTACTTTAACCCAAGGTAAACATAAGAGATAAAAAAATGTATATTTTGCTCATCGAGATTAACACCATTCTCACATTCAATGCCTCCTAATGTCCTTGTTATTTGGCCCAAGCCCTTCCAGGACAGCAGCTCACACTGCTGAAGGCAAACACTGGAGTTGCTGCAGTGAATCCAGATGGGGTTCAGTTCCTACATCCACACCTGGCCTTGACAGAGTCTTTAATTTGATACCATGAACCCAGATCCATCCTTCAAATGAAGGAATTTTGTCTTGAGCTGAAGCTCCAAGCTCATGCCTTAATTTCTAGAAAACCCTTCCTCTTCTCCTTTTAAATGATTAGCTTTTCAATATGTTGTCAATATGTTTCTCAGCTTTCCAAGGTATGTTCTTCCACACTTTAGGAATACTCAAATGAATTACTCAGAGTAATAACAAGGTACAATTAGTTCTCTATGCAAGGACAAGGGCATTGCATAGCATGTCACATATCCCCATTTTAACTGGATTTACAATTCCATCAACATCTGAAATTTTGAAGGCTGGATTTGTCACATGATACAAGTTTCGTGTAGTCAATTCTTTGGAGCTGATCAGCAAAGCCAGTTTTCCCCTCCTACAAAAGTACTAAGCACTTTTTCAGATACTTTTCTCACATTTTCTTTTACAACATGACAGTCCCAAAACTGGATAAAGATGTTACTTCTGATATTAGCAACAAAAAGTTGCATTTTTTTCTTCATGGTACTTCTACCCTTTCCTCCTTTCCAAGTATTCACGAAGACAATTAAAAAACTTAGTACATTAATTCACAAATGCATTGAAGCCATTCTGAAAGTTACTTTAAAAGGTAAAAGTTCAAGCTCTCTCCTGGCATAGGGGGCATTACAGATGAGAACAGAGTTTAGGAAGCTGTATGCTGTGGGAGCACTACAGAAGTCAAAATTAGTCTTGTTCTCTAAACTTGGTAAAAATATTTATGGGGGGAAAGTTTGGTTCATAACAAAGGAGGCCTTGTGGATACAGAAATATCCTTGCACCAAAATCCAAAGAACCTTCACCAGGCATATGGACAAAGAGTTGGTTGAAGGGAGGTAAAAAAGGACTATTCTTGAAAGACAAGAATCCATGGATTACAGGGATCCACACTCCTGATGACCACCCATGGGTAACTATGAGTCTGTCTCACGTCTATCAGCCCAGAAAGAAGTCAGCATTTGCATGT
This sequence comes from Acrocephalus scirpaceus scirpaceus, assembly GCA_910950805.1. Taxonomy (NCBI): domain Eukaryota; kingdom Metazoa; phylum Chordata; class Aves; order Passeriformes; family Sylviidae; genus Acrocephalus; species Acrocephalus scirpaceus. The sequence continues at coordinate 3,346,076 of OU383786.1, read as the reverse complement.
TTAATTCTTCATACGCTTCCTATTTCAGGAAACACAACTTTACCCTAATTTAACAATTTCCAGTGTATGGTCACGGGCAGGGTGACAATCAACCCTGTGGCATCACAGAGCTGACAGCTGTGGTCATCCTCCAGGCACACCACAGGGAATGGAAATCTCCAGAGACTCTGGTTAAAGACTTTTACCAAACTGGATGGAAAGCAGTGACTCACCAGCCCTCCCCAGTGCCAGTCCCCCAGCACCTGCACCAAATGAAGGATTCCTCACACTGAACCCCACTGCAAAGCCTGCAGCCCCTTGGTTTGAACCAAAGGCTTCATCCTGATGCTGTGCCAGGAGGAGCCATCACAGAGGGAACAATTCCATGGCCTTGGAGTGTGTGATTCACACTTGTCACCAGCAGCTCCCTCGCCGTAGTGAAGGCAATAAAAACAGACGGCAAGAAGCAAAATAATTTGGATAGATACCTAAATTAACAATTCCAGTTTCACCCCAGGTTACTGCATAACCAGGCACCAAGGGAAGGAGCCACTCCAGGTGCTGCTGCCAACCAGTTGCTGGCAAATGCAGCCCCTCATTGCCCAGGCAGGGAAAAGAGCTCTGTCCAGGGCACAAAAATCCTCCTGCAACCACCTTGTGCCCAGCAGCAGCTCCTGCTGCCAACTCAGGATGCCAAGGAAATGCCCACATCACTTCAGGAGCATAAAATATACATTGTGTCTGCATTCTCCAGAACCCCAGATTCCATAATAAGTGGAAGAGTGAGCTGGAACAGCTGACCAACGTAAATTTCGTCTTTAAACCCAAGAATGGTGTTGGATGAGGCAAACAGCAGTGGAATAAATAGAGAAATAGCACACACACTGTGCTGACTTTTTATTACTAGTCCAAAAATGAGTCAAAGCCTATAATTTTTTTAAATGTCCTTCTTTAAAGTGGACAACATAATGGACTATTAGGAAATGTTCCTCCAATGCATGCATTGATTACCCATACCACTATGCCTATAAAATAAAGATTCTTCTAAGCACAGAAATGAAGTCATTCCAGTGTTTCCTAAGGGCACACAGTCCATCTTTTCCAGCAGCTTGCTCTCCACAAGGTGACAGACATTTAAAGTCATTGTTGAACAAGCTTTTATTGCTTTAAGAAAAAGATGTATGTTAACAGGATTTCAAATGTCACATAATTAATTTCTAATAATGCCTCCAAATCAGACAGACAGATTTAAATGGGAAGGGGAAAAATATTACTGGAACTTTATACAAAATGCAGTGCAACATCCCAAGCCAGAATACACTCAAGTGAGGGGAAAGAAGAGCTTCATTGAGCTTTGATGAGTTTTGAATCAAACTCAGTTTAATTTGAGAATTACTATAAGAACAATCATTTTATTACAAAAACTATATAAGTATTGATTTTGGGAGAGATAAGCAGTGAAATAATTATTGATTAACTGATTTGCTTTGTTAGTATTTTTAACAATCCCCCACTGAAAAGCCAGAATGTAAAGTTGGAGCAGCTATAACGGGTCCTTGAAAGGACAAAAGGAAAAAAAAAAGGACAGGTATTCACCAGGACAGAACTTTGCTGCAGTAGCAGAACATCAATGAGGGGCTAATCCAGGCCTCACAGCTGGGGCAGAGCCCAGTGAGTCAGGTATGCATAATTCTCATATTCTGCATTGACCCCTTAAAAGATAAAGTAAATTTATTCAATTAAGGCTTATTTTTCAGTAACTACCTAATTAGGTATTATAGTAAGATGTACCATCAAAAAGACTTTTACCCCAACCTAAAGCGGTGTTCCCTTATAGATACTTACCACAAAGTAGAACGGATTTAAAACATTTACTCTCTGGTAAAAAAAAAACAAAAAAAACCCAAAAAACCCCCACAAAACAGACAAAAGGAAGGGTTGTGATTTGACCAATTAACTTGCCTTATTTTGCATTTCTTTTGGGGAAAATAAGTCTGCCAGAAGTGGTATGACAACAAGAGTGGTACTTCACTGTCTGAGAGTTAGAAAGAACCTAACTTCATAAAGCACTGGAAACCCAAAACACAGAGCAAAGTGCAACTCTCTGCAGTTACATGGCTTGATAAAAGAGATTTCTGCTTGGATAAACAAACCAACACTCTACACACATTTTAAATACTTTTGTAGCTCTGGAAAACTGTTGCATTTAGAGATGACCTTCCACGAAGAATGAACTGAATAAACTATCTCTCAAATGATTTAAAAATGTAAATCCTACCAAAATGCTGAGCGTCTACTTAGCTCCTCATGCGAAGAAGCATGTCTGAATTCAGGATATCAATCCCAGGAGAGAAAAAAACCCACATTTCAGAAAACTTCTGGATAAAATCAGCACACTGAAACCTCCAGCAGCTCTTAAAGTGAGCTCTAAAGCTACACTCTCGCCCTATGACAACTCACACAGGAAACATCCTACCCCCAAGACATCATTCCCACCACCCTCCCCCCGAGTTTCTGACCCAGGGAAGCAGCCAAGGTGTGTCCAGGAAAAGTACCTGGCCCAAATTGCACCAGCAGGGGCAAAGCTTCAGCTGGCTGGTGATCCAAATGTTCTCCCCCTCTCCCCCGAGGTCCCTGCTGTGCCTCAGGAGCTGCTGACAGGCACGGCAGCTGAGCTGAATAACCAGGCAGCAAAGTTACCCTCCTGTAAAGACCTGGGAACGCTAATGTTTATATAGGAAAGTGCTCAGCAGCTCTGTTTTGCCAAAATCTCACCAGAGGAGATCTCTAACCACCAATTCTCCTTTTCTGGAGGCTCTACCCCCATCTCCAGCTGTAAAATAGTGCTACTCAACATAAATGCAGTTGAAAGTCTGAATGGACAGCCTGGTGAACAACCCAGACTGTCCAATTGAATGCACCGATCCTTACCCAATTTCTAAATGGACATAGTGAGCTGCAAAGGAAGTTCAGCAGGTAATATTCCTTCTCCCCAAGAAAAAAAGGAATCATTCCTCTCACATACACATCTCTCAAGCAGCTGACAGTGGGAGCCAGATAAAAACACACTCTCCTGCACTAAAAAGCGTGCAGGCAAGATCAGAAATTAAAGAGGACCATGCCTATGATCTTGGTGAGATGGGACACTGAACTGCATTCGTCCTGCTCTTCTTGATGCCCAATTACCAACTTCAGGATGACAAATAATTTCAAAGGTAACCTCTCGGCCCTTCCCCCTTTCCCTGAGCCACTGAAGATCCTCACTTACACTTTTGCCTTCACCACCTCCTTCGGGCGCAGGCTCCTCTCTGCCTGAACCAGGCATTATTGCATCTTCTGCTGCTTCTCTGTCCTTTCCACCGGTTCCTCCTTCATTCCCCAGCTTCAACCTCTTTCCCTCAGGCTGGGAATCATCCACATCCTCCCTTCTTATCTTGCCATCTCTGCTTCGCTGCTTCCCCGCGTCTTCTGGGCTGCCGCAGGAATTTGACATTTTCAAAGTATTGCGGACTTTTTTTTCTTTTATTAAAAAAAAAAAAAAAAATGCTGCTGAAGATGCCGTTTTGAAACGGGAATTTGGCTTCCGAGAGCTCCGATGTGCTCTCGCTGCTGTTGGAAATTCGGGCGCTGTGCAGCTCCGGAGCTGTTTCTCTGCCGCCCTCTCCTGCCGGCTGCGAGCGCTGAGCGCGCACCGAGCCGCCGCTCCAGCCCCGCTTCTCAGCAAGAGTAATAACCTTTCCCGGATCGATTATCTGCACCGTGCTGCTGCTGCTGCTGCTTCCAGCGCCAAAACCCTTGGATTTCTCTGCTCCCCGATCCAGGGAGAATTTGCTTTCCTTAAAGTACAAAATATTAGCTGCACCGCCTTGAAATCCAAATTTACCGCTGTCCCCCAGGACGTGCTGGGGACTTTGGTTATGTACTGGTAGTGATGCCAAGAGTAATTACCCATTAAAATGCAAAGGTGGCCTTAACTCCCAACAGCTTCTTTCAAATTAATTTCACTTCAGGTTTAGTTTGGTTTTTTTTTTTTTTTTAATAAGGGTAGCCTTCCTTTGTAAATTAATTTTGCATCTTCTAAATCCACATTCCACACTGCGACACAAATTTCACATAACATTCTGTCCTATACCTGTAGGCATGAGATTAAAATGAGATTAGGGCAAGCCAACAGGACAGTTTGGAGGTTCTTTTTGCTCTCTCAATTTATTGAAAACATCACCAGATATAATCAAAGGTTTGGTGCAATAGTCGAACCTTTAAAAAAAAGAAGTAACCAAGTGCTTTGGCATATGGACTGCAATGTGCTGCTCATTCCTTGTAGATTTAGATGAGACTCCTCATATCTTGCAGAGGGAAGTAAATCCCTAAGAAGCCCACTGCACATATCCAGATATGTTCCAGTCAGGAGCTCAGGGACAAAACTTCAGGAGTGGTGCCCAGCCAGGTGTGGATGAATTCATTGAGTCAAACTCTGTTTTCTGCTGTGTTCAACAAGCTCTGTCTGGCCAGAATCCTAGAGGAAGTTAATCTGTGTCCCAGCACGGATTTCACTGACATTATGAAGGGGGTTTTAGTTCGAGCAAGTTACCTTGTGTCAATGATTCAAGAATGAACAGAGAGGGGAGGAATCGTTCATTTGAGACACTGCAGGCAGATCCACAGGAGGGTGAGGGAGCAGTTCTGAGAGACCCAAGGTACCTGCACACCCAGAACTGGAGATGTGAAACATCCACTGCTAACATGGACCCCACAAAGGGATGGGCATTGGCCTTTGCCTAACTTTCAGCTGCAAATACATTTGGAGCTGGATGAACACAAACCAAGTGGGCTCAGCAGAGGAAAAACAAAGATGAGAGATTTTTTAAATGGTGCTGGATCAAGCCTCACACGCCTCATAACCTGCAGTGGTCAAGTTCCACAGCTTGGCCTTCAGTTTGGAGTCGTGTCCACTTGTGATGAGCCTACAGAGGAAACCTGCTCAGCTGAAGACTGATCCTCTTCAATAAACAAGAGGTTGTCAGCCAGAGACCAGCCAGGAAATACTGGAGGAAGGGTTTCACCCTAGAGGAGCACAGATTAATCCAGGTCATGCCCCACTTCTCAAAGCCATGAGTTCCCACTCCCATACAGCTCAGGAGGAAAGAAAACCTTTAATAAACACCACTCAATATCCTCATCAACAGCAGCAGCAATAGAGACCAACAGGGATTTTCTTCAAAGGTCACATCCCCTAGGCAGAACTGTTGACTTCAAAAAATCCTTCACCCTCTTTCTCATATTGTTAAAACTTGACCCACCCTTTCCCATCTTTCCTCCTGCTTGAAGTTCCTGAAGGAGTTACGCAACTGTTTAGATCATCTCCACCAATCTGCAAAAGCCTTTCTTCTTTCTCAGACTCATTCACCATTCATACCTGCTTTTTCCATCAGACAAGCCATTTAATCCTGTTTTCTATTTGAGCTTTGTTTATTCTTTCTTAAACTTCCCACCCTCACCTAAAATACTGAAAGACAGAAATGATTCTGAAACAGAAGTGCTGTTTTAGCTACAATGCACCTCAGGCTTATTTGCACAGTAAACCGCACCAATTTCTCTTGGAGCATTATCTCCATCCAAAAGCTTTGATTTCATGGAATTCAAGTGCCTGGCAAGGCCTTGCCAGTTGCAGCAGCATTTGATTTGTGTTTGAAGAGGAAGCAGGCAGCTGCTGGGACTGCCTCAGTGACCAGCCCAGCCACACGCCCAGCCGTGCCTGCCAGGCACTGCTGGCTCCCTGCACAGTTCTGTCTCCAGATCACAGGCACTGGCAGCTTCTTCCAAAGAAGAAAATAAACACCCACTTCTTCATATTAGAAGCATAGCCTCTGGTTTTGAAGAAATGAAAATTTACCAAGACAGAGAACATATTTTTGTTTCTAATGAAAATCAAATATTTTTGAAATGTCAACATCTTCATGTGGAGAAAACAAGAAATGGCAAGGCAAGAAATAAATCCTGTTGGTATTTGTGAGAGAAGGTCGGTCAGGCCTTTGCTTCCTGTTATTTAGCACACAAACCCTGTATGGCAGGAGTAGGCAGTCGTTGTTTTTGTGTGTCTACAGGACCAAAAGGTTCCATGATGTCAGAAAGTTCTCCAGTACATAAGCCCACGCTTTGCTGGGGCACCAGGCCTCATGCAGGGAGCTCACTGCAGGAACAGGGTTCAAGTCCTTCAGATCATAAATTTCAGAGGAGGATAAAGGGATCAAGCTGAGAGCCAATGCTCTAGACATGTCCAGCCTCCTTTTTTATCCTGTTTGATACATTTCTTGCTTAATATCAGCCTGAGTTACTGTGTCACCTCCTGAGCCTTTAGTGCCAGAAGTTGTCTCTTGGCCAGGGCCCACCCCTTGCCCTGCAGTGACAGAACTCACTTTACACCTGATGAGCAGTTTCAGAGTCAAGTCCATGTTGATTCCCCACAGAACCCCTCACAAAACTGATCTTGAGCCAAATAAAGCCATTGGCACCAGTCACTAAAATCTGAGAGGTCATTACCCAGGGAGGTACCTGAAAGTGAGTGACAAGTGCTCTGAGACCTCGGAAATCGTTGCACAAACTGCTTTCCAGACATTTCTGCTTGAAATCAACCCTAAAAAATGCAGTTTTACCAACAGCAAGCCAGAACAGCCAAAATTCCACAGGTACCATATGCAACACCACTCTCAGCAGTGAGCAGTCAGTCCAACTCCAGGCAGCATCTCCTCTGGGACTGTAAGATACACTAAATGAAATAAAATAGGCATGTTGAGACTCAAACTGAGGGATATTTCCACCTCTTGTGCACCAACAAAACACTGGAACAAGAGGCAGCTGGAGACACGATGGGAACTGTGCTGTTCCCTGCAGCAAAGCCTGGCCTCCTCCAAGTGCCACCTAAAAGCCACTGAGATTTGGATACAAGGAACCAGGGGATAGATAAAGGGCTTGGGCAGAGGTGGAAAGCAAGAAAACTCCTCCTGACTGAGTCTCATAAGGCTTAGATGTAAAGAAGCTTTATTTTATTGTATCCACTTGACAAATAAGCAACTGAATTATCAAAGCCAGTGGTTTCAGCTCAGGGCTGAACATCCCCTGCAGGAGGGTGCATTATTTGGATCCCACTCCATCTCTCAGAGCTTGGACTCAACAATGATCCCTTTGTTGGGCTCTTGCAAGAAAACAACACTCACAGTGAATTTTGAAATTCAAGGACAGATGAGCCAAAAGATTTTACATTGTCACCTAACTGTGCTGCCATCAAAACCAGCAGTTTCAGTGTAAGCAGAGTTAGAGCATCCCCAAATAATTTTGCAATTCAGCTCAACCAGTTCACAACCACCATAAAAGAGAAGTTCATTGATTTTAGTGTCTTAATGAGTAAAATTATGGGAATTACCTCAGAATGGCATTTATATCCGAGCACTATGATGTCTAATTTAATGGAATACTTGTTGCATTCCCTTACCTCACCTTAGTTTGCAAGCCAATGTAAAACTAATCTGATTTAAAGCCCTCTGATGTATGTCCTCTCTGCAGTGAAAACACAGGTTCTGTAAGTCTATTCGTGTTGCAGGAGAACATAAAATGCCAGTTCTGCAAATGAAAGTCACTATAATCAGCAGTAAAAGCTCACATCTTTTTTCATGTGTTCTCTGATTCAAAAAAAAAAAAAAAAAAAAGGAACAACAAGCAAGTTCCCCACTTGTACAATTACTTTAATGGGTGGAGAACAGAATTATAAGTTTACATTAATCAGGTAATTTGGCACATCTTACTGCTACAAGGAGGCCAAGATTATTTTTAATAAGTCTGAAAATGAACCAGTAAGTCTGGAAAATTAATTTTTCATTTATTTTGCTATTGCTTCTAAATTAAACTCTGCACCTCATTGTTGTAATTACTTCTGAAAGCTTATAAATATTTCATTGTTTTATGTTCACCAACAAACATTAGAGACACTGACTCCTTTGTTTATAGCTTCAGGTTTCCCTGTAAACTTATTCTGCAGTAACATCTGCTGTGATGGCCATAATAAAAAACAAAACAGGGAATGCTGCTGACTATTGAATCCTTCAGAACCTCTCTGACACCAAAATATCCCCTTGAACTCTACCAGAAATGTGCCAGGGCTTTGCTAAATATTAAAGATTCCAGACCATGGAAAGGCTCACTGCTCCAGCCTGGGATCAAATAGTGTACTTGGTTTCTCCCACCTCTCCTGAAGGATCAGAAACAACCTAATTTTTATGTCCTCAAGTTTCTCTCCAAAGCTGCAAAATATTTTTTTATAATTATTATTATAAATTTTATTTAGTATCAAATCTATTAATGAAGACAGCTCTTCCTTTTGCTGACCCAGTACTTTCCTTGCTACAAACCCATAGGATGGCTGGGAGCTCTCTTTTTCATTTTCCTTACTCTGCCAGGAACTCCACATGGAGGCAGCAGACACAAAACCCCTCCCAAGAAAGCAAATTATTCCACATAATTTTTGGTGACACTTTGAAATCCTTCTCAGCTGGAAATCTTGCCTACCATCAGGTCACACTCTGGGCTTCTGATTAAAGAGTGTTTGACATCCAAGTCCCATTACTGATAATCTCAAGCCTTAATAATGTTGAATCAGAGTGGAGAAAGGAAGGATTCAGCCAGAGGAGTTGGTTTGTTTTAATGTCACCAATATGCCTATGGGTAGTTAATTGATCAAGGGGATTAATTTTCAATCCAGTGGCTGTTTCCCCTGTGCTCTTCATTAAGCACATGAGATATATTGTATAATAAATATATGTATAATCCACCTCCAATTTCCCGTTAGTCTCAGCACACCCAAACCTGTTCACCCTCTGAAACTTTCCAAACCTCTGTTCGAGCAGGCAGTGACTGGTAGGAGCTGTGAATGTCACCTGCTGCCTTGCCCAAGGTTTTCAGATCAAATTTCAGTCTTCCACTTAACCTACAACAACACCCAAGGTGTTTTGAAGAATTTGAAGATTCGGTTCTCAGGCTGCTGCAATAACAATCCCTCTTTGGGGAGCAGAGTCACAGCATCATCTCTTCAGTGGGTCACATCATATCAAAACACAGGCCAAAAAACAGTGCTGTAATTTTTACAAAGCTGTCTCAAATTATCCAAAGAGCTACTCTGGGTTTGCACCTGCTGAGTGCAAAGCATATGATTAAAAGAACTACTCTCCCCACCATCACTTTCCATCTGTGCAACTCTTACCAATTGGAATAGGTTTAGAAAGAGAACCAATTAAAATGCAGCCTTTTACTACAGGCTTTACAAACACAGCCTATCACATTGTAAATCTTATAGAAAGCATCAAAATTCCAGGTCTTTTCTGTGTTCTCTTTAAAGAGAATCTTAAATGTCCAGAGAGAACGACTGGAAGGCTGCAAGGGCTGCAGGGGGTGGAAGATAAAATAATTTTGAAAAAATTCTTCTCTTCTGGAAAAAAAATGTTGCATAGGAGAAGGGTTTAAAACAAGTGATTATACCTCTTGCTCCCAAAGTTCAGGATCACAAAAGTCAGGTGAGACAATATTACACACTGGTGGACAAAATGCTGTGGGGGACAGGACACAAAACTAAATTCAAATGGCATCCCAGACCTACACAGTTCAGGTCAGAATGGATTTTGGCACAACTACAAACCCAGTGCCAGCACTGACAGCCTCGTGCCAGGCAGGGCTGCACAGCACCAGAGCTGCTGCAGCACCCAGGGACTGCACAATTCTGTCCCCCTCTGCAGAGCCCAGCTCTCCACAGGATGGGGATGCAGGCAGGGAGCATTGCTCCAGCTGAGCTGGACACACACACACAAGTAAAAAATGCCTGAGTGTTTTTGGAGTAAGGCAGGCCACTGTCTCTGTAGGACACAAAAGAAAGATGAAGGACTCTAAGAATACTTCAGAAGGCAAAGCATAAAAAGCTTTGTTGTCTAATTTACCACCTATTTATAAGGTACATCAATACAGAGTTAACATGATTGGTGAATAGGAATGACACCTCCCTAATCCCATTGGTTAAACTAGAGAAACGGAAAAACACCACCTGGGGAAGATTGTTATGAGAAAGAATAGTTGTTTTCCAAGGTTGTTTTGGGAAGAAACCTTGTTGAGAAGTTTTCCCTTGGGAAAGAAGTTGGCAGCTGCTAGCAGGCTAAAAATTGTCTTAGACTCAGAAATGTCAGGCCCACAGGTCACAGCCTGCATTACTCCAAACGATCAAAGCTTGCAGCAAAACAGACATCTACAAAATGCTGCAGAGTTGAATAGCAGTTTATCAAACTTTAAGTCATTGTCTCCTTTTCTTTAGTAAAGTTGCAGTTATTATGAGTTATACTTAAGGTTATATTTTCATTTGATATAAAGTGTTGATAGAATTAAGCACAGTTAAGTTTTATTATACTTAGGTCTGAGTTAGGTTATATTTTAGTATTTTGTTAAGTTCTATTAAGATTAATTCTGTTAGATTTAAGTATGGTTTAGTTTAAGTTTAGGTTAAATTTAAATATTGCTCAGTTCAAATTATGTTATTTTAAGTTCTGTTAAGTTTGGATCCTGCTAAGTTTAGGTTAAATTTAAGCTTAAGTTTTATAAAATGTAAATTATATTAAATATATATCAATGGAGAGCTAAATAAATATAGAGCTTATGTTTTCTCTCATGATGTTTTAAGTCCTCTGGAAGAAAGCTCTCCCTAGCCATTTGCAGCAGACTGAGTGCTTTGATGTCAGCTCACTGAAAGGACACTGGCTGGGATGCAATATTGCTTACGTGGCCACGTTAAACATACCTGAGCAAAGTTAATTTTCAGTTTACATGCCCTTAAACTGTAATGTCTCCCTCACAAAAGAAGCGTTTTGAAGGATTTACACTCCTTATTTGAAATGAAGACATGAGCAAATATTCAGTAGGGACCTGAGAAGCACCTCAGCATTCACATTTGTGGGCAGCAAACTGCACTTTTGTGCACTGGACAAGGCACAAATTACATCAATCATGGATTGATAACTTCATCATTTCAAAGGAGTTTGGGCTTGGATCTGTCAGAACAATAGCAGTTTAATACAAGTTTCAAAGCACGCTTCACACTACAGTTCTAACATGTTTGCTGAGGGTTGGTTTCATTTTTGTGCAGATCAGCCAAAAATATTCCAAACCTTTTCTCTGTGTTCACCTTTGAGGCGAGCACAGGCCACGTGCTGGGCATTCTGAAGGGTGCTCAGGCTGCCAGTCACGGCCAAGCCTGTAAGTGTTAACCAACTTAAAGAGTGTAAAATGTTATTTCTACTATTGCACCAGCTAACCAATGGCAGTAAAATACATAATACATGCTTATTTCAAAACACGTACTGTGTTTTATCTCATATATAAAAGCAGTAAAAAGCTGAAGTAATTTGCAACTCTTGATATGTTCAGAGTGTATTTATTTGTGTGTTGCAAGACATTAAGCCCTTTTCAAAGGGTTACATTTTAATTTAAAATCTTCATTTAACTATTCAGAGTAGAAGCTCCTGTGGGAGATGGTATTTTCCCCACACCTCAAGCTAGTTCACAAACCTTAAGACCCAAACAACTTTCACACTGAACACTCTTTGCAATATAAATCCATGTAATAACAGCCTCACCAAGATCCCCACCCCTGGACAGATCACCCAGAATATCTTTTGGAGGACAAAAACCAGCAAAAGGCACCTCAACCAAAGAGTGCCACACAGGAGATGTCAGTCAGAAACCCTCCTACCTCCCAATACCTGCTCCTAGAAAGGCTAAATTTTTATATTAACATGAATTAAAATATTGTGCTAAAGGTTCTCAAAACATTAGAAGGCACCAGCAAGCTTCCATGATTGGAAAATTCCTGGGATCTATCATGGTGACAGATTCCTCAGACTGCCCCAGAACAGGAGGGAGGGGAGCTGCTGAGTTGGCTCTGTGCTATCGAGGTCCATTAGTGCTCTCAGAGCCCGGATGATTCCATGCTGCAGGCAAAACAGACTGAGATAAGGATGGGAGAAAGAAGGACAAGGATCTATCTAGCTCTGTCTTATAGCCTTTTTTAATACAATATAACCAGTACAGGAAGTTATTGAGTTCTTCCTTCAGCATCCTCAGTCATAAAATAAATAAATGTCTTCCACCCAAGCTCCTAGTAACATGTAGTCAATATTTTCTGCTTGGCTCATCACAGGGCTCAGCCTCAGGCAAAAGGACAATTAAGTTTTTCTTTCTTCCCCCTTTTCTTCTCCCTTGCCATGTTTTAACACGGTGCCTTTTCCAGTGAAGCAGCACTTTTCACCACCACAACAGCTTGTCCCACTTGTTCCAAACTGACTTGCAGCTGATTGTTCCCCACCCCAAGCAGGCAAATACAAACCAGGCATGAAGAAAGATGACACTGAAAGGCAGTTTTAGCTTCCTCTTTCCTTACACTTGTTCATCCTCAGAGTTTTGAATAAGAAGTTTTGAATATGGAGAAATATGAACCAGCAGAGACCAGCTTCATGAAAGTCTCCTCTCTAGATGTTTCTAAACCTAGTTCAGACTGTCTCCTCTTGAAGAGAAAAAAGGGGGGGCGGGGAAGGGTGCATGGGAAAATTATTTAAAGCCTTAATACCTCTGTAAGGATACAGAAATCTCTTGTTTTCCACATTTGAACATTTCCTACATAGCACCACCAAGGAAACTATTTTACACAAAATCTTTCCTTAAAGCTTTCTGGATTCTGATGGTTTTCATCATACCATTGTATCTGAGCTTTAATAACAGTACTGGCAGCCCCAAAACCTTCATTTCATTCATCATTAGATTTCAGGAACAGCATCAGGAACTCCAGAGTTTCAGCATCAACAACTGTCACGCCTTGAAACAAACTTATTTGTAGTACCCAGGCGTGTTTGTGAAGGAGGCCAGGCTTGCAAAGCTGCCCTTTGCTCTCTTCTCCTCCATGTTTGAACACAAAATTCACTTTGCAGCTCTTGGGTTTCTCCTGGATTCACTGACACAGGTGTGAGCAGCCCAGGGTTGCTCCTGACACACCCAAACAAGCAGCATGAACAATGCAGCAATTGGCTCTCACCAAGCACAGCAGGGCTTTGTTCCTTTTCCCACTTCTGTTCCAGTTGTTGTAACAATGAGATCCTGATCAGGAGAGCCAAGAGAAATGCTATCAGTGATTTCAGGGAGATAGTCAGCTGAAAAGCTGACATTATCATCAAAATACTGCAGATTGTACCGGCTGAAGGAGGAGCAGAAGACAAAGGTACAAATGAGAGAGTGCAAGAGACAAAGGAGCTGCTGTACCATTCAGCCATCCCTCCAAGGGTGACTGTCACCTGAATATTCTGCAGCTCACCCAACATCCTCACCTCTGCTGTGTTCAATGCCTCCTCCTTCCCTTGTTCCCTTCAGCACAGCCTCATTCAAATCCTCCTTTAGGAAGCTTTGTTTCCTGCTGACACTTTGGAGGTCTTGCTTTGCTCGTGCATCACATCCCTTTGCTCTGGGTGTCTTTCTGAAGGAGGTTGCCAGGCTTCACACTTTAAAAACTTCCTGCAACAGAACCCTGATGACATCTTCCAGCTCACAATATTCTGTGATTCCACAATGTTATAAATTCATATTATAAAATCGGCTCTACCCAAATATGAAGATGAATGCTATATGTATAATGTCACTTTGCTGTAAGGATATTAACAAAACTTGGATATGGTGGTGGGATAGCTGATATAGTTGAACTGCCTGCTTGGTTGGGATAACATCCAATGAACATGATGAAGACCCTGCTGCTGATTTGCCAACTATCAGCACCTGCTGTCTGTACAAAGCAGGGACCAAAACCCAGGCTGGAGGTGAGAATAAGAACGGACTAAAACCACAGCCAAGAAATGCACATGCTCTAAAAAGGCAGACCTGAGGAGGAGCCGTGCTAAACAGTTCCTGGAACGTGTAAACTAGTTTGGGGAAAAGTTTGAATGTGCATAATTGTTTATGAACATGCAACAGGCTGATGCAATAGAAAAGGTGTATAAAGGGTGGCTCTGAAATAACAGGGGTGCTCTTGGCTGAATGTCAAGCACCCAGCCTTTAAAATTTGCTTTATTGTCTTTGTCTCCTATTGTCCTTTATTAAACTTTTAAATTTTACCAGGAGAGTGAACCTCGTTTTTCACACACGAGATAACCGGGGCCAACAGATACCAGCAGAATCCACCACACAATAAATGGCTCTGGCAGCCAAAAACAATATTCTTTGTGCTGCAGGAGTACAGAGGAACTCAGGCCAAACCCAAACATGTTAATAAACCCTTTAACCAAATGCATAGCTGGTAAAGTCCAAACAAAAAACATTAGTTTAGGTCAATCTGAAAGCAAAAGAAATAGGAATAACTGAGCTACAACATTTGTTGATAGAAGATTGCAATCTTCACATCATCACCAAAGGAAGAAAATAAAGTGTAACTCTGGGTGTCTGTTACCACCTGAGCCACAAAAAAAGACCAAGATCCACAGCAGGAGATAAGTTGTTATCGTAGGTACTCCACAGGAAACAAAATGCAATCCCAACTGGTTTTCAGCAAGTTCACTTTCCTCCAAGCGTCACTCCTGAAAGGAAGAGATCCCATTTCCTTCCATGAGGCAGAATGGAGCTGTCTCTGCCTTTTGTGAGAGCCTCTCATGACTGATGAGGGTTCAGCTTTATGTGGGATCACAAGATATGTCCCGATCCATCAAAGCATTTTACAGCACAATTATAGAAACCCATTCAGTGTCCAGAAAACACAGGGAAGTCATTTGTCTCCTCCTGTTATCAAGAAGCAAAGGCAAGGCTCTATCTCGTTTCGTTTAGACACACATTATCTCAGAAGTCTAAGTGCTGTATAAGCAATTTATAATAGAGAGAGCAGAAATTGCAAGATACTACCACAGGAAGTAGCTAATCCAAGGAGTAAAATACAGGTTTTGGTGCACAACTAACACCTGACTATCTGCTATTATGTAAAGCAGGTTTTTGCTTTAAACCTGCCTGAGGGCAACAAAGCAGAGCAGTGCAGATCTGCTCATATCAGCCTCAATGGGTCCAGTATTTCAGGTAAAAGACTCTTAACCCCCTTAAGTGCCCATTGATCATTCTTAGTATCACTTATTTCAGTGATGTGATATGTTCAGAATGCAGCTCTGGTGAAATAAATATTTTTAAATATACACTGAAGTGAAAGGTAGGAAGCCCAGAGGAAAAAAACAAACTTGGGTTACAAAGACATTTCACATCTTATGCTCCTTTCCTGTCTCTCATGTGAGTATTGGTGCCATGTAATCACAAGCCTTCACCTAATTAATGCCCCAAACATCGAGAATGTGTTTTTGAAAGAAACAGAATTACAATCTCCTATGTTCATTTATGGAAATAAATCAGTCTGGCATCCTCTACAACACCGGAGCAAGGGGAGGGGCATTTTAGTCATTGTTAGGAGGTGAAAGGGGACAAAATAATCCTGCCATACCTCTGTGGGACTAGCAGCTACAGTAAAGGAGGCACATTCCATTTATATTTCATTTCCACCTAGGACCCTGTAATGTCCTCTGCACATCAGTGCCAAGGAGCCAGACAGCTCTGGACACTGCATGGGGCCTACAGGAATTCTGCTGGGGGAGAGAAGAAACCAAGGAATTACAAAGATTAAAAGGTGCAGTTGTGTCAGGCATTGAACAGTTCAGATGAGATCACTGGGCCCACCTGGATTTACCCTGGGGCACCTGCTGGGATCAAAGGGGCAGAGTGGCTTTCTCCTGTGGTATAAAAGGGGCAGAGTGATTTTCTCCTGTGGGATCAAAGGGGCAGAGTGGTTTTTTCTTGTGGGATCAAAGGGGCAGAGTGATTTTCTCCTGTGGGATCAAAGGGGCAGAGTGGTTTTCTCTTGTGGGATCAAAGGGGCAGAGTGGTTTTCTCTTGTGGGATCAAAGGGGCAGAGTGGTTTTCTCCTCTGTGCTGCCAGCCCACGGAGGCATCCTGCACATCAAACCTGGCTTTGTGGCTGTGGTTGGGGTTCTGTGACAGGACCCCCCTCAGCGAATGCAGATAACTGGGGAGAGAGGGGATCCACCCACAGGGAAGGGGAAGGACAATCACAGATGGGCTGACTGGAAAAATCGTGGTGTAAACTCCTTCAGCTTAGGGGTGGGTCCAAAGCCATGACACCTGAGCACCCACAAGCACCTGGGCTGCATTAGTGCTGCCCTGTGCACTCCTGCATCTTTGTGCTCAAAGGGCTTTGTGATGAAGTAGGATTCAGATTAAAAAGCAGCTGGTTGGTTATGGACTCAGAGAGATTGATGTTTAAGTGACATTTCAGTAAAGGACTGCTAAAGACACCATACTAAGAACACAAGCAATGTTTTCATTCCATAGTTGTACTGAAAGTTACAGAATTCTTTGTAATTTATTGAACTGATCACACACAAATGACCAGAAGTTTTTATATCACAGATAATTTTTGTTCCGTTCCAGATAAGGAATGAAAATGTGCATTTAAAACCTCAGTGAATGCTCTCAGAAACAAATATATAATACTAAACCTCCGCCCCAGAGAGCCAGATGTGCTCAGAGCACCACCACAATGTCTGAGTTTCACAACTCAGGGAGGTGCTTTGCTGACCTCTGTTCTACATCACAGCCACTTTTATTTATTGCATTTTAACCAGACCTGAATGATCTGTTTAAAATTGAGATACAGCCTCTGCCTCTCCTGGCTTTAAAGGACCTTTATTTCTCAGGCATGCGTACCTTTGTGGTACAAACCACATGAGGAAGTAATTAAATGCCACAGAGTCTGAAATCCTGGAGAGAAGCCATTAAATTTAATAATAATGCTGGCTCCCGCAGCAGCTGGAATAACACATGCACAACATCAGCTATTCTGTTTTGATTGATCATTTCTGTGTTACCTAGGCAAACCAGTAAGTTTAGGCATCAAGCTGAAAGCTATTACTTAAAATTTTTTAATGAAGACTGAGTGCTCCACATTTCAGCTTTTACAAATAAATAGAGGGGTTTGATTTTTTTAAACAGATCTGTAGTGTTTACATGTTTAAAGAGACACATCTCACCACTCATTCTCAGTACACAGCACGTCCTGGATGATTTTCCTCAGAGATGATCTTTTCTGAGAGGTCACAGAGGTCTGTAGGCACTGGATCCCTCTCCTGTTGAGAGTACAGCCCAACAGATCTGCCAGGACCTGATGAAAAGGTTGCAGCATCTCCTGATGGTGATTTAAGTAACAGAAATCCATCTGTTAACAGCACAGTTGTACAAATACAGCCCACCAACTTATCCTACAACTCATCCACCTCTGCATATTTGTTAATTTCTGCTTGAATTTCTTCTATTATTTTCTTACATTCTTACATAGTATCCTTTGTATCTAACTTTTACAGTGCACATTTTTTGTATCAATAGAAACACGTGAACTCTTGAAACCCATCTGCAATTATTCCAGGAGTTTGTACACAGAGAAACTGTGTACAAGCATAAGTTGGGACTACCCTGTTAATCATTCCAGGCAAACAGCAAAGCAGAAACCAGAATCCAAGTCCCAGAAAATATTTTTTCTACGTAGGTATTGAAGTGCTCTGTAAGCTTATCTTAAATAAATACTAGATTTTATCTTCTTATCAAATGCTTCGATTGATCTGCTGCTTCTTTCCCCATCTTTAAACATAATTTTATTATAGATGTGCAAAACTATCACAGTCATGAGTGGTGTCAGCTTAAAGCATCTTGATTATAAAAACACAGAGAAGGGTGTTGAAAAGGAGGCTTTGGGGTCACCTAATCCCACGTCTCCCTTGAAAAAAAAAAGTATTTCAAGCAGTTTATCATATCACTGGGTCATGAAAAGAGATTTCTAAAGCCCAGATTCTGTAATCTAACTGGGTGTTCCTTACCTGGTTACAAACCTGACCCTGTCCCCAAAGGTCCCCTGCCCAAGAGGGCTTTGGAGTCATTTCCAACAGAGCCATTTCTGCAGATCACACTGGTGATTCCCCACATCACTGCTGCTTCCTCTCAGCCCCTGCTACGCATTTCTGTTTCTATCTCACACAAATTCCACTAATGTCAGGAAAAAGCATTTCCAGATGGGAGCTAAGGGCCTCAAAGAGTAGAGGAGCAACAAGAGCAGTCGGTGGTGTGACACACAGAGCACAGCACCAGCAGCTTAGGTTTTGGCCGTGGAAAAACCAGCAAAAAGCTGGGAAAGACCATCAGGTGAGTGTGGAACTGAGCCAACATGAGGGCCAAGGAAAAGTTCACATTAAACACTTGGAAGCTGCTCTGTAGATTTAAAGCTTGCTAGCAGGAACAGGGTCCATTTGTACTGAAGATGCACTTGGGTCAATAAGCACAAATACTTAAGCCACAAATTGGGCTAAAGGGATTTCTCCAGAAGAAACAATTAAAGCCTTGTTGTTTAATATCTTGACTAAATAATCACAGAGGGGAACAATAACCTTCTTGAAATATATGGAGGATGAACACACCAAGGCGGGAGATGACTCTTCAGGGATTCAGCTAATAGGATTAAAATTCAGAATATCAGAAACCTTAATAGTGCAACCTCCTAGACCATGGAATAATTGATATCACCAGAGCAGAGTCATTTTATTAATGCCACATAGACTAAGTGCTCACAGGGAGACTGAGGAGAAAAGCAGTGAGATTTACACTTTAGTTGTGGTACCATTTCTAAATAGAATTGCAGATCCATTATTGGATTCTTTTAAATACTTTAGAGTCATTAATTTGGAATAATTCGCAAGATTTTCAAATGATAGTGCAACAAGACTTTTCTCCCAATCATCCTGTAGGAAACTGCATCTTTGGCAGAGTATTTTCCTCACTGTGAGCAAAGAAACTCCCACTTTCAAGGGTAGCTGGACTTTTCCCCCACTCGACAGCTAACCCTGAGACCTCAGCCAGCCCTGGCAGGATCATCTTCCATTCCTCAGCGAAAAGTAAAAGTGTATCACTTCTAGAATATATCCTGTTATGTACAGATATTCCAACACAAAGCTTCTTTTCTAAAGATCAAATCTTTTTTGCCACATAAAATTTTATAAGTGAGAGGCTCCAATAAACTGAAGGGGAGTTGTAGTTTGAATTCCAAGCCCTAGGGAAGATATTGGTTGCTCCTAGCAGGAAGTTTTATTCTAATATACAGACACCCTCATCTGTTTTATTATTTATTATTTATCTTAAATTCAAACAAACTGACTGAAGTTATCTATTCTCATCTAACTTGAATAAACTCAGCACACAAATTCCACAAATCAATAGTTAATTAAAAAGAAGTGGGAATTTCTACATGCTAAATTAGCCCATGCCAGCATTCTGCATTCCCTGTTCCAGGTATGTATTTAGCACTGGAGGAATGAAGATTACTTCAATTGCAAGTTATTTATTACATCTTAGAAGTCTCCCTCTGTTGGGGGGGGGGGAATAAAAAGATACTACAACAACAGCAAAGACAAAATAAAACCAAAACAAACAAACAAACAAAAACTGAAAAAAAAAAACCAGAAAACTTCACTAATACTGAAGTTTAAAAAACAGATCATTGCTGGTTATATCACAATAGGGGGGCATTGCAAAGTTGTACAAGGCTTGATAAGCCTGTTTAAACTCATAAAACCAAAACAGAAAATCCTATTCCTGGATTTCTTTATGAGCTGCTCTTTGGATCTGAGAGACATGAAACTCCAAGAATGCAATGGCAACGTTCTCATTGCATTTGACATCCAAGTACAATACAGGCAGAAGTGTGGATTTACCACTAAATGCCTCATGCTCCTAGGAAGATTTTGCTACTTTTTTGGTTTCTATATCTTACATCTTTTAAAGCTGAAA
Source organism: Acrocephalus scirpaceus scirpaceus (assembly GCA_910950805.1). Taxonomy (NCBI): domain Eukaryota; kingdom Metazoa; phylum Chordata; class Aves; order Passeriformes; family Sylviidae; genus Acrocephalus; species Acrocephalus scirpaceus. The sequence goes on along the minus strand of OU383786.1, from coordinate 3,326,159 downwards.
GAAATCATTATTATGCACCCCAATCTGGAGCTGGCAGATGTGGGGATTTGTGTGCGATTTCTATAATGCCAATGTAAGCCAGTTCAAAATGCACAACTTCATTGCAAGCTCAGGAGGCATGTTAGGCTGACCCCCTCAGGTCTCTCACGCGCACCCAAGCCCTGAAATTGTTTGAAAATCTCAGCCCAATGTCTTCCGCTTCCCTTGCACTAAATAATCTAATTTGAAGACAGGCAATACCTGGGTAAGCCAATAAGGAAATAAAATCAAAGGCTGGGACTGGTCACACATCACCTCCAGCAGGATTTCCTCTCCAGAACAACATCAGTTGTGTCAGAGCTTTAAGAGAAAGGGGACCACTTCAAGATGTTTCAAAGCATTATTTATTGCTGCAATGTCATCAAAGGGTGAGAATGTCTTTACCATACCCTGAAAGTCCATGGTCACAAGACCACAAGTTACAAGTTCTTTTAAAGGTTAATCAGCCAACAAAGTACTGCCACAAAGAATGTTTTTACTTTCACACCAATCCCTAATTAATTTGTCTTATACATCTCTGCCACAGTGTAGACTCTCTTGACCAATTATCTAATGACACACAAACTTACAGTACTACAGCTTAAAGTTTTTTATTACCCTTATAACTACTTCTATATCTTAAACTTTAAACTCTTAAACATTCCACTACTTAGCTAAATGTATTTCTATCTAAACTACAAACGCATTTTTACTTATGCTCTCTAAACTTGGAAGCTTTTTCCAAGGTCTCAGGTTGAACCCTGTACTCCATTTTTTTTTTTTTTGGGCCTGCACGCACAAGATTTTGAGAATTTTCTGGGCCTTGAATTCCCACATCAGTGGAATCTGTGTGCTCTGCCAAAACCACTCCAAGTTCTCCTGGGAGGCGCAGGAGCTGAGGGCACAGTGAGCACATAGCTCTGAACCTTGTCCACCCAGCCTGCCCAGGGGGCATGGGGGAGCTCCGGGGTTACAGGAGAAGGGAATACAGGTGACCCTGATAATATTGGGTGATTAACACAGTAACAGCTGTGTTAATTACCCAGTACAGCCTCGACCCTGACGTGTCACAGCTGTAGCCAATAAAGGTAAGGATGATAAAAGGGAGTGGGTGAGCTGGTGAGTAGGAGTCATGAAGGAGGATGAACCTTAAGGAAGACGGAATGAGATGGGGATGATGGGGATGATGGGGATGATGGGGATGATGGGGATGATGGGGATGATGGGGATGATGGGGATGATGGGGATGATGGGGATGATGGGGATGATGGGGATGATGGGGATGATGGGGATGATGGGGATGATGGGGATGATGGGGATGATGGGGATGATGGGGATGATGGGGATGATGGGGATGATGGGGATGGCTCCTGAGGAGAGAGAATCACTGCTGTGAAGTCAATCTGGGAGTGCAGTTAGAGCCTGTTGTTGGAACCTGCAGTCACAGTCTAGCTGGGTAAAAACCTGCAGTCAGTCTGCAAACTGATCCCTGCAGTCAGAGTTCAGCAGGAAATAAAGGAGTCAGAGGCTGCAAGGGAAACCTCCAGCAGGAGCTTGCTGCAGCCAGAGTCAGTGAATGGTTGGAGTCAGGATGGCTGAGCTGTACAGGGGAATAAACCAGGACCCTTCTCATGCTGTGCTAAATGAGAAGTCTGTGTCTCAGCTCATTTCTACCCTCTAACAAGAGGGCTGCTGCAACATGAGATCTGCACAGGGCCCAGACCATCCTGAAAACAAATGTTTAGATTGTAACAAGTGTAAAGGCAAATCTGAATTATGTCCTACATATAGCCCAGAAGTGACCTGCTGAGTTTCTTCCTACTTTATAGATCTCAGTAAGGCATTCCCCTTCAAACTTTTGCTCTGCTTAGCCCCAGAATAATTTTTGACTGGGGCTGGGGGGAGGTTTGGGTGTTTGAGGGGGAGATTTCTTGTTTACTTTTCCATTTTAACCATTTGTGAGGTAAGGAATTATATGTAGCAAAAAATCTCTTTCAGTCTGCTCTTCACTATTGAGATTATCTCGATCCAAATCTGGTTTCACTCCTCTATAAACCAGCAGCACTCTGAATAATTCCCAACAGATGTTCTTCCTCCAGCCTTGTCACTCCTTCAAAGAAACATTTTCCTTTTCCAGAGGGCCTTTTCCCATTCTCCTGCATGGACTTGCAGGCTTGTCCTGCTGTGTGAAACCTTCCCCCAAAGCAGACATTTAGCTGCAATGCTGGAAGAGACTCAGCCCTTCCCTGCCGTGGCCTCTTGATATAAAAGAGGGAAGCAAAATCAGGGTTGGAAGAACACCCTTTTATTCCTTGTGCTGCTGCCAGCAGTGCTCTCAGCCACTCTAGGGGAAATCAGAGGTTCTAAAAATCACAGTGCATTTGCCCAACTGTCACATCCCTGAGAGTTTATCACCTTGGAATTATACCTTTTTCTAATGCATTTAGGAAACATTTTTAAGGTTAGAGACAACATGATTCACACCAAAGAATGGGAAATAAACAAGAGAAATCCCTCTGGTTTTGTGTTTCTTTCAATTTCCCTTACATGGTAAGGACAAGCAGAATGCTTTGTCTACCAAAATGCTTTCATACCTTGAGCTTCTGCTCTTCCCCTGGAATATGAAACTCATTTTTCATGGACACCCAGCACCATGTATTGTATTTGAGGAAATTTTTTTAAGAAAAGAATTGTGGGACCTTTATATGTAGATACATTGGCAAAAGCAGTTTGACTCTGAATTTAAAAGAAAAATATTTAATTGTTCTGAGGACAATGTACTTCTAGGAAATAAGGCTGTTACAGAATAAAATAATGTAGAAAGCCAGAAGTTATTATGCTGTGACATTCTTATGATAAATATTTGCTGATGTCACTGAACTGGTATGAAGAATTAATACTAAAAATAGTTCTTTCAATACTTATTTCTGATTTATTTTACCTTCTCTTCAAGGAAGACTTTAATTATTAAACTTAACCCAAATAAATTCACACACAATTTGGACAAGAGGGAAGAATTCTTTCTACAATATCTTTCTACTGTAGTCATTCTGGGGTTGTCAAATTATGCCTTTGCAGACAGAGAGGGACAGCTCTCACCAACCCAGTGAAAGAACTCGAAATATATTCAATTAATGGATGAATAGATCCACAAACACAGTTTCACATTGTGCAAACAACACCAGCTCCCACATTACGGACAAAAACCTGGGGCTGAGGAAGAAGGGAAGTGCAAAGGCTTGAACAAGAGAGAGACAGGAGAAAAATCATCTTAGGTGATGAGAGTTTGTTGTGTTTTCTTCAAAGCACAGACTGTGAGAAGGGTATTTTTTTCCAGAGGAACAGTGGCAAATAGGAAATGGCAAACTTTGGTTCCAATCAGAGCAATAGATCCAGTGTGGGTCAACTCTATAGACCAATTATGTTTATTTAGCTATGTTTATTTTGCTCACTTAAAGCATTTAAAAATAGAATATGTTGGCTCCACTAAAGAAATAATTTGGAATTATGATGACATGTGGAAAAACACTGATTCCAAAAGACGACAGATTTGTACCATGATGACCGATAGTTAAAAAGTGCACCATAGGATTCTGTAACTCAGCTGTGGTGAAATGCAGATTTCAACCCACAGGTACTGCTGGATAGAGGGGTCATTGGTCTCAGAGGCTGCTGCTTGTAGAAGGGAATTTGGTCTGTTTAAAAGAAGCCAGAATTAAAAACAGTGCAATTTGCACTTTAGAACCCAGTAATATTTACATTATCTTACCATTAGCCATTCCTGATGCTGTCAAATCCATCTGCCTCACGTTTTGCAAGGAGAGCACCAAAGGCCAGCAGTCACTAAAGGTTTATTAAGGCAAATAGGTTTATTTAAATAAACTGTGAGTCTAGAGCTGTGCTATGAATGATCTCTTCAATCAGCACTAAGGTTTGAAACAGACTAAATGATGTTTCAAAAATAATATTCTCTGGTGCTTGTTTTTCTCTTGCAAAGACACATCTCTACTTCAGCTGATCTTTCCCCTCCTGTATCTTTCAGGATTTTCAGGCTGAGGAAGCCCATGAGGTATTCCCCAGGTAGGGAAAATCTTCTCATTGCTTCTGAAGCACAGCCATGGACCTTTGAACAGCCAAAGGAGTTTGCCTGCCCCTGGCACCCCCAGGCCACATCCCACAGCTCTGGCCATCCTCCCTCCTTGCCTGACTGCCTGCAGAAAACAGCAGGTTTGGAGAGGAAATGTTACTTCAAAGTGTCTGACTCCACAGGACCTGGGTGCCGGAAAATCTTCCCAATCCCACTCTGTTAAACTACACAGCAACAATAAAACCTGAACAGCTTACAGTACCTTTCACGTTTGTACAGAAACGTTTCCTCACACACCTTGTAGAGATTGGGAGGAATATGAAGAGAGAGTCTATAATATCTCAGTTTTCCCAATCAAAAAAAATACAACCAGTGCTCCTAAGTTTCAGCAGTCTTCTCACTGATTTTTCAAAGAGACATTTCTTGTGGCTCACACATCAGACAGTGTCACAGGGCAGCTGAAAAAAGTCATTTATGATCTGGCCCAAACAGCTGTGAATGCCCAAATTCCCACCCCAGGGTTTGTTAGGCAGGAGATGCTCTGACTCTTTCATGGTGTGTCCAGGAGGAGTAAGAACAGAAGGTTTATTTGTACAAATTAAAGAGTTTGAGTGAAGGAGACGTTCATAATGCTTCCTTGCTCAGGCCTCACACACTGTTTTATCTAAAGTATTGGTTCATATGCTGAAATGACGTGTAAGAGAAAGATTGGTGTGATTTAGTGCTAGCAAAAATACTACAGTAGTATAGATAATAAATACCCAGTAGTAAAATACTACTGTGTATAGATAGTGCAAATAATGAAAGAAACAAAAGATACATTTTGACAAAAGGTTACATGAATTAAAGCATTGGCAGCTACAGGTGGGAACCAAAACGCAAATAAGGACTGCAAACCCTGTGTGTTGGTTTTAGAGACTTATCTCTGTGTTCATACTCGAGAATGGAGCTTGCCTAAGAAAAGGGACTTCCCCATCTGCTACAAGTGAACTTGAACCTTCTTGGAATGAGCCTTCTTCACAGTGCATTGCTAACTCTGACTGTCACCTTTCACTGCCTTTTGCTTTAAACTGAGAATGGAGCTTGCAGATCCAAATGGGAGCTGCAATTCCTCTGCTCTGACACAAATCTTCGGATAAGAAAGGGCATTTGCCTCTTCCCATGTTGTGGGATGATTTGGGAATTAGGGAAGTGGAGCTGGCATTCCAGAGTGGATGTCTTACAGGACTGCGAGTACACATCAAAGCAATTCCTGCTTTGCAGAAGACCTCTTACAACAGCCTGACTGAAATATTTCTAGGTGAATAACAGGTGAATTGAAATATTTCTGGGTCAATGACACCCCGTGATTTATGGGGAAGGAGCAGATTTGTTTAATCACTACAGGGGTTTTTAAGTCATTACGTTCCTTGTGATCGACTGAGCAGGCCTATTTGCATAACGAGGTTTTAAATGCAAATCAGATAAAGAATTTTACTAAGTGGATGATTTGTACAATACAGCCTCTAGGTCTCTTGCAGAAGTACTTTGATGAGGCAATGGTTCTTTAATTATGCTGAAGGCCGATTACCCCATTACAGCCATATTGTTTTGTGGATTGCATATAATTTTGCTGTTTCCAAAGATTTCCTGCCATAATTCTGAAGAAAATGCAAACAGCAAGCAGACACTTGAGACACATTAGGCAAGAGATGCTTTAGTGAATTCAATTTAAGCTGCAACATTAAAGTGATTTTGTTGAATAAAACATAATGCAATAATGAGCCTGTGTATGTCAACTCTGCAAAGATAATAGCTGGAAACTTAGCTTTGCTTTCCTCTTTTCCAGGCTTTTCTCTTCTTAGGCTCATTAGTCAGAGACAATGCTGCAAAGAGAAACCTCTTCTAGTATGGGCTTTATTTCAGTTTAAGTATATTCCCTACAATTGTATTTTACAGTTGAATATAGAGTTAAAGGAATTAATTTGTGTTTGCTTCACATCAGTACTAATGAGATTACACATTATGTGGGGCTTTTATCCTTTTATGCCTAATGTTGGGGCCAGCGTAATGTATAGATCACTCTAGATCACTCGGTGATGTTTATTGCCTTTTTAGAAAAGATTTACAAATCTATGCAATTTGAAGGGAAATAATCTCAGTTATACTCTGTACAGTTTTCTTTTACTCTACTTTCTGACACCCTTCTTGTCTTTACAGGTAACTGCACCAAATGTAACAGGTAATGAGCTGTTTTTGTCCAGAGCAGGGTACTCATGGCATTAGGGAGGCTCTCTTGGAGCTGCTCAAATCTGAATTACGTGCTAGTAGGCTATTTATGACTGCCAGAATATTCACCTTTGCCAGAAACAAAAGAATGATTAAAAGCTAATATTAAAGAAAATGAAAATTATAAGGTTTATTTATTTATTGTATCTTGCACCAGACCTCTTCTGATTTCCACAGTTAGCCCATAGCTTCAGAGGGGTACAGCACAGCTACCAGGTGTTCCTTCTAATATCTACCAAAATGTCTCTGATCTGCTCTTTGTAGGTGGAAAGGTGACTCCCAGCACCTGTACCTGCACTGGTTTTCAGTTATGGCTGTCTCGGGCTTTCAGAGCTTATATAGATTTTTACAGTTTTAGTAAGAGCTGCCATATGGTTTGGTGACACAAAACCCTTTGCTACAGAAAACTCCTGGGATTCTATGATTGTAGCATACTGGCAGCATTTCAGCTTTCATTTATTCGTGGAGTCATCATTTTATATGGAAAAGAAAGGTAATAAATCAAAATCTCAGCCATTCATCATTTAGAGGGGTGCCTCACCTTGTAAATTTGAATTGCTTTAATGGTTTGGCACCATTTTATTTTGTTTTCATTGAATGAAGAATAGCAAAGGAGAACAGCCAAGTTTATACATCACCACATATATGAATCAAAGGAAAAACCAAGATCAAAATGTTTTATGAAGGCAAAGCAATGAACAGAACAAAAAGAAAACATCATTTATAAGGGGGGAAAAAGGTAGAATCTTTGTTGCTTTAATTTAGATGTTATGAGATATTGTGGCTTTCGGTGATGAATAAAAGCCTCAGGGGTCTGCAGGGTGGAATTTGGGGTATCCCAGAGGTTTCTAGCACAGCTGTCCCTGGCAGAGCTGAACATCTGTTTTGGGGGAAGATGGGTGAATTTGGTTGATGTGGAGAGTGACTTTGCCATTGCAGCAATTCAGTCACCAAACTCTTCCTAACCTATTCCCACATTGAAGGTGCAGGAACTGCAGGGGAACAGCAATCCCAAAGGAGCTTTAGAGCTGATCAGAGCTGTCTTGCAGCCTTGTTTGCCCTTATCTCCATCTCTGTTCTCCTCACAAGCCTTGTTTCTTTGCTGTTTGGGCCTGCAGAGTTATTTTCACTCAAAAAAAAAAAAAGTCATTTACATTCTGGGTTACTGAGAATGACTTTATACCCCAGGTGGAGCAATAAGAAAAAGATGATGAATTCCAGGAGGAACTCTTAGGTTCTGCTAATTAAAAGAATGAAGCTATAGCACAAGAAATGATTTGCACTGCTAAGTGAAGGTTGTAGGGACTCAAGTGACAGCAGATATTTTACTTCAGTGGAGAAATCAATGAGTGGGGCTCCATTCTCCTTTCTCTGTACTGAATCCCTGGTGAGGACTGTGGAGTTGGGTGAGAAGCACTCCCTCCTGAGGCAGAAAATGCCACATTTTCCCAAGGTAAAGAGGGAAGGGAGACTTTTCAATCAGGTGTGATTAGCACAGGAAGGTTAAATCTACACTGCTTCTGTGGTATCAGCTCCCCTGAGCTCCTTCCCTCAGATGGCAGCAGGGAAGAAACCCATAAAAAAATAAAAGGGTGAGATCTGGGCATTAGCCCCTCTAAAAAAAGCACTGCAAAGGCTGTTCTGTCCCCTGCCTTGCCCCAGTTTGCATTTCCTGACTCTCCCTTTCTCACTGAGCTCTTCTGAAACCCGTGGTGCTGCTGGCATCCAGAGCAGAGCATTTGTGCTTGTAACTCACACAGTGCCTGCAGCTGGGAGCAGAAATGGAACAGGGACATGGCCATGGCTCATCCCTGTGAGCCCTGCTTGCTCCTATGGGACCCTTGCTACTTGTGTCACCCCGAATTGTTTTACTGAGGTACTCCCAGGCCAAAGATTGTTCCCTGTGCTTTGGTGGCTTTTAGACCAAAAAGCTTTAGGCTTGTTAGACCTCCTGAGGAGCTATAAATTAATCAACTTTTGCCTTCTTCTACCATGCAACTGACTCATCTAAGTGCCCCTTATTTGTGTATACAGTTACTTAATTTTTAAATTTTTAGACCCTTTTTCTATATTTTAGCAGCTCTAAGCTGCTTTCAGAGATCTTTACAGCTTTACTGAACGTTTCTGATATCTAGGTTAAACTATGGGCCCAAAAATGAACAAACAGTACAAAACCAAGGCTGTTAGAGCGTCCTCCCTTCTGAAGGGAGAAGGAAACAGACTGGAATCTGTACTAATGAAGAAATGGCAGCATCCTGGAGTACTTTTTCACAACATCCACAAATTGTTCTTTTTCTTTCTCTCAATTCATTCACCCTACCAAAACTGTATTGGCAGTGACAGCAACATGTGTGAATGTCTTCAAGCTTTTGTGTGCTTTGCTCTTTCATCTGTGAATCAAAACCTTTATTAGTTGTCACCAACAAAACAAACTCTCCACAAGACTTAAAAATCTGATATTAGAATAGAAAAAAAAAGCCAACAAAGTCCTCCAAATTAAAAGGAATGCATTCAAAAGGAATTAATCACATCTATGAAAGAAGAAAATGGGCTGCAGTTTGTCAAATAATTATTTTTTTAGAACTGGACCCTCAAACTAGAGGGATCCCGTGGCTGTTAGTATTCTTCAGCAATATGCAGGACTTAGCAGACTATACAGACTTTTTAGACTGATTATGCATTCTTTTTTTATTGGTGCCATGTCTGTAATATTTGTTTGTCCCTAGCTGATGCCACGGTAGGTGATATTAAAAAAGATGTCTGAATAATTTAGAAAAGTACTGAGAAGTCACCAGAGTGCATTGCTGTGATGATGTAGTGTGCAGAAGGGCCTTGGATAATAAAAATAGATTATATATCATAATAGATTCTGTATAATAATAAATTAGAGCGGAAAACATCAGAAGGATACATTTTGTTCTGCATTTTGCACTGCATTTCTAGAACTCTGGTCAATATAAACACCTTAAGCTGCAAAGGAAATTTTCCAAGTAAAAGCATTCTGAAGGCCTGATAAACCTGAATGAACTTTATGTTAAAGATCACTGAATTCCTGTATTGTCTTAGCAGGTTCACTTAGACATCTCCTGAAACCTTCCATCAGAAAGGTGAAATTCTGTTTGAGACATAGATAGATGATTATTCATAATCAGTAGGACCACAATTTAAAAAAAAAATTAAATCCCTGTTATTAACTATACTTTAAAATGGAAATAAAGCACTATGGTGATTTCAGTCCTGCATCTCCACAGTGGAGTTGCTGTCAATCAAAACAGTAAGAAGAGAAGGGATTTCACTCTTGGACCATTGACTGCAAAGGAATTATTATTTGAGGTGAAAATCTGGCTGGATACAGATTCTGTTGGGACAAAATCTGAAGCTTCCTGGAGGGAGGTTCCTAAGAGTTTCCTTTCTGTTCTTTCCACTTTGAGCCATAGGAAAGAGGCGTGGCACAATCAGAGACACCAATTCAGAACTTCTGAGAGGAGTTAAGCATAAGATGGCCAGAGAAATCACAGAACTTTAGAGTCTGTATCTAGGCTAAATTTATTAAGAAAATGTCACAACATTTCTCTGTGCATGCATTGTTCCTTGTACCTCTGGAGCAGAAACCGTGATCCTGTCATGAATGATTCAGGTGGCTGAGGCTATTTTGAATCAGATCAATGAAAATTGATGCTTTGGCCCTTGGCAATTCAGGCTTTGCTCAAAGAGAAGTTAAGGTTGCCTGAACTTTTCTTCTTCTGTGCAAACATGAAGAAAATTATCAGGCTCTTTGAACAGAAGCCTGAGACAGAACTAGGGTTTAAATTTTATAAAAGTCATTTCCACTAACTTGAACATCATAATTTAGTGTGTTCTTGCTCACATGGAGGGATGAGGAATCCTGACACGCCACAGGATATTTTGGCTGTGTAAAGTGTGGGCTTGTGTTGTAGGGTTCTAACAGATTGATGAACCCTTTGGGCACCTTTTTTCTCTTCCCTTCCCTTTTCTCCCTTTAATTTCACATGCAGTGTCTCACCTCCAGTCACCAGAGCAGACAGATGCCAGCAGGATCTGATGGATTCATTTAACTGGGTCAGAAACTCACCCACTGTGCACAGGCAAGAATAAAAGAACCAGAAATGGTTGAACTTTGGCTCTTGCCCCATGGCAGAAAATTTCATCCCCAGCCAGGGAGTGCTGATCCTCCCAAACTTCAGTGGTGTGCAGCAAAATAGCATTCCAGGAACTGGGGAGCACTGGAAGCTGAAATTTATGAACAGTAAGAGCAGACAATCCAAGCCAAAGTTCCTTGAGCTACAGGTATTAAAGAGTAGAGGCAGTAACTAAAGACAAGGACGTTCCTGCCTCAGCAGCAGCAGGAATGGAATGGAAACTCTTCTAAGGGAAACTCTTCATGATCCAGACAGTTTGTGCTGGTCAGATGTACATGAGCTCATGTAACAGCCTGAAATAGGAAATACTGTCATTCTTATCTGGTTAGGTAGAATTAATGGGCTTGCTTTTAAGTACATCTTTTAAATTGTCTAGAGTACAATTTTGAATGACAGAGGGATTGTTCTCTCTGATCACAGCTATTTTATCTGACTTATTTCCTTTCTAGGCTTTCAGTTCCTGAAACCATCTTCAGCACAATCAGGATTTTCTTCTTTAAAATTCTTATCTCCTCATCCTTAGTCCCAATGAGAACTAAGAAGAAGTGTTTCTTGAGTTCATTTCCCTATTTACCTGCCAATATCTTCAGGCCAGACACAGAATTTTGACATAAAGGATGGTCTCTCCTATAACACCCAAACATAAGAATATTCAGATATCCATATGCACCCTCCTGCATCTGCTCTGAGGATTTGGCATGGATGGTCTAACATGGTTTTAGAGTCTTGGTTTTTAAATTACTCTATAAAATAGCAATCTGTTCTCACTGTGGAGTCCCAGTGGATATTATACATTGTAATCTTGAAGGCATCCCAATTTTAGTTGCTGAAAATCAGAGAAGTAACCCTGTCTTTATGGGAATGTTTTGCATTTACAGAGGCTTCCAAGTGCTCTGCAATGCAGACAATAAGGAACCTATGAAACAAAAATCAGCATTTGTGATCTCACAATGATCTCTTAAGCACCAGGCCGTAAGCTCAGGTGGGAGAAGCTTTTCCTGGACTGACCACTGCAACTCCACTGAGTGTGGCTGTGTTTGAAAGAGCCAGAGCACATAATTCACACTTTAGAAAATGACACTAAGTAGAAGAGATGAACTTCAGCAAAACAAATGAATAAGTACTTCCCATGTTAGCATTGTTGGAAATAAGCAGGTTAAAAAAAGAGATTATTAAGAAAAGAAACATGATTTATAGTAAGAATTGTCCTGAAGCAGAATGCTTACATATATTTTCTGAGCTCCAGAGGGCTTTTAATACAGCAATTTGGCTCCTACACCTGTATAAATATTTCAAAGCATGCTTACTTCTTTCCTGTTAACTCAATTTTTCTTCAAATCCTTCTAGATCCCATTTCTTTTGACTTATACTTTTTCCTTATTTCCACACTTCTGGAAAATCTAACATGGAATTCATGAAAAGCAATAGCTGTATACACAGTAAAACATTCATAAACATCTCACCCCACAGAAAGAAAAGTATTCTTTGATTCTTGGAGTTTTGTTGTGTCTTTTCACTGTGCTTGGGTATCTCAGGCCAGTTTGAAATATTTGAAATATTTGAATATTCATCCCTACTTTTTTCAAACATGGAATTACTAATCCTCACTAGAACACACATTAGGGTTTTTCCCCAAATTAAGGCTCCCAGATTATCTTTTTGCACTGAATTGCAGGGTGCACCTCCTAGAGATTGCCATAATACAATCTAACAATTAATGGTGCTTTATTTTGTTTCTCTTAGTTATACTGATTCTGGGAAGGAGGGGAAAAAAACCACCAACAAAAAAAACCCCACCCACAACCCCAAACAATCCAGCACTTTTTTCAGTTACACTAGGCTTGCTAGATTTATGATTCAAGAAAACATACCATAAATCAAGTGTTCTTAAGAAAAAAGAGGGCCCCTTTATTTGTTGAACCTCATGGACAGGTTTAACAAAGTGCCAGTTTCTCTAAAATGAATATTTTTTCGTGATGAGCTGGGGATAGATCTCACGCAGATGTAAGAGAAATGCATTCACCAGTGTGTGTAACAGCTTCCAAGAGTTTCATCTTCGAAGTCAAATTATCCTTGACAAACTAAGGTGCCTACAGCCATTTTGTGGAGCAACAGTGACATTTAGTGGTGACTGGAACAATTCCCTAATTTTGTTGATCCTTTAATGACCCTGGGAACATTTAACAGACGTTGTCACCTGCACTGAAATTTGCACTGAATTTTCCCTCCCTTCTCTCCCCATTCTTTTGTATATTGTAATGCAGTGTTTGTAAGGGGGCTAAAAGCTCTATTTCTATAATAAATCAACAGAGATATTTTAAAACAAAATTTCTTTGAGGATCTTCATTGAAAGTCAACTCTTTTGCATATCATGATAAAACACTTAATTATCAGAGACATTTTTCCTCCTTTGAGAATCAGACTGAAGCAGTTCATTGTACAGATCAGATTGCAAGGATTAGATTTCCCTTCTTTCCATTATTTGCCCTTATTTTTCACTCATTATGTCAACATTCTGGCAAAAGCTTGGATCATTAGGTTGTGGTTTTGATTTGACCCCCTAAGCAAGAAAGACTTGCTCCTTCACAGTCCATCTTTCCTGTTTGATAGCCATTCCCTGTGGTGATGCAGGTTTAACCATGTCTGCAGAGCTGTGCACACTGAGCTGGAGGAGGAGGAGGGCTGGAGCTCTGCTGCCTGCCCTGCTCTGACACCACGGGCAGGTCCCTGCACGGGCTCAGGAGCACAAACATCATTTCTCCTGCAGCAAAACCCAAAGCCATGGTCAGCCCCTCAGCAGAGGGAACAGCCAGCTCCAACAACCCCTACAGCAGTGCAAATGGAGTTATTCTGCTTTAAAGCAGTTTCCTACTGATGTAGGTTTTAGAAAAACCTCAGCAGAGTGCCAAGAGTAGAAATGGCCAACACTGAGTGTGTGCAGCCAAAGGTTCCAATACCAGAAGTCAATATTGGGACCTACACACCCTGCCTCCCATTTCCAGGGGAAGTTCCAGCCTCTCTGAGTTCAGCATCCCCCTAACCTTGTTACCCCTCACAAATACTTGTGGGTGCATTCCCACGTATTGTGAGGTGTCAATCCACCAAGCTGCTCACACAGAAACAGCTTCTGTCAAGGTTAATTGACCATTGCATGTGAAATTGAGGCCTTTGAGCTCCTTTGGGATTTTAAGAATGAGATAAATGAGTGATGAGTGTGTTTTCACTCTGATTTCAGAGACTCCATCTAGAATAAGGAGATCAGGTTTGACAATGATCATATGAACCTAAAAGGGATTTTGGCCCTGTTTTCAAAAAGAATTATCTTAGCCCATTGACAAGGTCTACACATCTACTGATATGCAAACTTCAGCATGCACCCAGTGTCCTGTGCTGGCTCTCCAATTCTCATAGAGAAAATGCTTGTTGGAAGAGCAAAGGAGAAAATCAGGGATTCAGGTAATGTCATTTCCAGCACAGGAGCAGCTCTTGTACTCGCCTTGTCCGTATCACAAGCAGTGGAAGCAGCAAATTAATATCTGCAGGATTGGAAGCATTGAAAGAGTAGAATCAGAGACTTGAGGGAGAGTTGGATGGATAACACAGGGCATTTTGGGTTTTGTCTGACCATGGGAAGTGGGACATGACTGCTTCTTCCTGAGCCCTTATTCAGCTGAGCACATCATTCCTTGGCACCCCAAAAGCAAATACTTGCAGTTAGTGTCTCAGTTTGGAGAAAGCTCCAGGATACCTTTATGCCCAAACCTATAAACCACTGTGAAAACACAGCACTGCAGCTTTTCCAGCCATGTCCTTCAGTTAACATTCATAACTCCTGAATTTAAAGAGCTGGTTTAGGGGTCCATTTTCTGTCCTGACCAAACCTCTTCCCTTTAAAGAGTTTTAAAATGCTTTTTAGATATACAGCAACCAGTTACTCTCAGGTAGTACTATAATTTCTCTTGGAAGAACCCAGCACTGTGTTTTATTATGGTACTTCTCCCTCTGGTAATTTACTTTCTTGTGCCAGCCTTGTCCCCAGCTCGTGGTGCCACTGAAGTTCACGACAGCGACCCCTGGCGTGGCCAGGTCATTTCCCAGCAGCAGGAACCTCACAGCTCGTTTATGCTGCTCCATAAATTCCCTGAACTTTGCATTGCCCAAATAACCACGTAGTTGCAGGATTTGAATCACTCCACTACCAACCAGCTCAGCCAAATTATCCCTTCAGCTGCTCCCCAGCAGCACTGCAGTCACCAATGTCTCAAAAAAGAAACTGGTTTGGAACCATGAGTACATATTTTCCAAGGAAAGAAAGGGCTTTGTTGTTGTTGTTGTTTGTTTGGGTTTTGTTTGCATTTTTGAAAAAACAAAAATAATATTCAGCTAAGAATAGCAATTCTCCAGATTCTCAAACGTGCAAGAGCAGCACAATCAAAAATCCCCACATTTTCTCCTTCTTTCCATCATCTCTCTTCTTCCTTCCTTTGCTTTCTACCCCCTCTCTTCCCTTTCCTCCTTTCTAGCCTTCCTCTCAATTCCCTTCTCCCTCCATCCCTACCCCTGGTCCTTCCTGCAGCCCTTCCAGCCTCCCTTTTCCTTCTCCTCTCCATCTTTGGGACAGACTGAGAGGCCTCTGCACACTGCCCAAACCTGGGAATGATTTCCTTCCATGCTACAAGGATGTTCTCTGAAACACCTTTCAAGTTATCTTTTCTCTTCTTGCTCTTCATTATCCCAACCTCTTGTTGCTTTTATCCAATATCTGCACTGATAACCAGAGGGTGGCTGTTGTGCTGACTGACTTTATTATTGTGGTGAAATGAGAGCAGTTCCCAGACCTGTTTCCAATCCTGGGAAGGGCAGCCACATGCTGCCTCCTAAATGTGCTTTTCCCTTCCCTCCACCCCCACACAGTGGTTTTGCAATGTAGGTAAATCCTTAAGCAAGGGTTCTGCACCAACAGCAAGGTCATGGAGGAGCCTCTGGAAGACAGAACTTCACACACACTGGTCAGATTTGCAAGGCTTCAAGTCTTCTCCTAATCAGGGGGGGATTTCTCCCTCAGTGACTTGGTCCAGATAAAGTACTTTTCTATATTATTTTTCACATTTATTTAGATTCTTCCACAGATTGGAATCTTGAGCATATCACAATACACATATAAATAAATAGGTTATTAAAATATTTCAACATCCACCAGGATATCTACGTAGAACAGAGGACATCACAGGGAGTTATATAAAATCCTGCCCACCTGCCAGTCAGCTGAAACCTTTCCTTTTAAATTGTCACCTGTGTCTTCTCTTTTCTTCAATCCATTTTCCTTGGAAACCACCTCACGTGATCAACCCAAACTGAATTAGGTTTGGATTCCACAGCAATTCCACAGCATCCCGGATTACTGGTGCAACTTCTGGCCTGAATAACTTGAAATGCAAGGCAAGAATGGCAAAACAAAGTTAATCAGACACATGTTTATCTTTAGAAATACATGTTTAGTGTCTTTTATCTTTAGAAACACATGCTGAATAACATTAAAATATTTTACAGAGACAAAATAATAACCATAATTGATAAGTAAAAGGTATGAAAATGTTTGTTTCAGCAATTTCAAAAAGATCTGTAAAACTGGTACAGTTCTGAAAGCAGAACAGTACAGCAGAAAGAGATCATTTTATCTCTATAAAACCATGTCTTTTCATACAGCATTGCAGAACAGGGGGAAATGTCAGGAGGTGTTTTGCCACTTTTATTGCTGCTGTAATCTAAATAATCACCTCTCTTCCAAGCCTGATGTTTTGCACCCCTCAGCCCTGTATGCACACCACCTTCAGCTTCCACCTCGAATTTTCTTTACCCACACCACATTTGGTGGTTGTAATTAAGGCAGGAAATATGATACAGTGTTATCACAGTTTTCATTCTGGAACCTTGCTGATAACTCAGGGCAGCTGCAATCCTCATTGTTATGGCAGACCCACTCTCCCTTTCACTGCTAATCATTGATTAATTAGGAAATGGGCCTGCATTCATCTTCCCCACCCTTGAAAATGAAAAGTTCTGTGACTTGCTCACAGACAGGGAGAAACCTTTGGAAAGCAAAACTTCTGGCTGTGGACTTGATTCCAGTAAATTTCATGCAAACTGTGTGAAAACTCCTTCTGTACATCTGTTTGAGTAATAAAGTGAATGGTGTGAGGCACAATTCTTGCACATCATATGGGCTTTGAGATCCTTCTCAGCTTATGTCTGAATATTTAATCCAAATATTTAATCAAAATTCATCCCCATGTTTATGGCACCACAAGAACAACCTAGTGAAGAACCAGATATGCCACACAGCTCTGAGCAATAGTTTAAACTTCAGAGCTGCCTTATTTATAATAGAACAAATAGAACAAATTGGTGTATTTCCCCACTGACAAGTAAATTTTGCCTTTATCCTGGAAATCTTTCTTTTGCTTCCCAGCAAAAAGCTCATTGTTCTATTGCTAATACTGTTAAACACATCTATGTTTTCCTCTTGGACCTCATGATTTTCACCACAATAATAAAGTCAGTCAGCACAACAGCCACCCTCTGGTTATCAGTGCAGATATTGGATAAAAGCAACAAGAGGTTGGGATAATGAAGAGCAAGAAGAGAAAAGAGAACTTGAAAGGTGTTTCAGAGAACATCCTTGTAGCATGGAAGGAAACCATTCCCAGGTTTGGGCAGTGTGCAGAGGCCTCTCAGTCTGTCCCAAAGATGGAGAGGAGAAGGAAAAGGGAGGCTGGAAGGGCTGCAGGAAGGACCAGGGGTAGGGATGGAGGGAGAAGGGAATTGAGAGGAAGGCTAGAAAGGGGGAAAGGGAAGAGAGGGGGTAGAAAGCAAAGGAAGGAAGAAGAGAGATGATGGAAAGAAGGAGAAAATGTGGGGATTTTTGATTGTGCTGCTCTTGCACATCTGAGAATCTGGAGATTTGCTAGCTAAATATTATTTGTTATTTCATAAATACAAATAAACAAATAAAAACCAACTAACCAACCAAAACAAACAAACAAACCCTTTCTTTCCTTGGAAAATATATACTAAACAAGTTTTGACCTATCCCTTTTGTTCACCACTGAAAACAGATGTCATGTATTTGATATTAAAAGGTGTTAGAGAGGAGACAAATTTTTAAGACCTAAAAGCCCCTTCTAATTTAGCAAATTGTGAGGAGGAGGAAGTAGTTTACAAGGGAGGTTTCTAATATTTGCTTTCATCAGAGCTAAAAGCATTTGGTGGGATTTGGCCTTTATCTGCACAGTCAGACTTTCATTTCATTTAAATGACCTTTTGCAGGGCATGAGGAGCTTCCCCCTAAACTTGGCCTTTCCCTTGGCCTCTGAAGGACCCAGCCTGGAGCACAAAGGGAGCTGCTGCTCCTGCTGCAGCCTGGGCTGGTTTGGGGTCTCAGCTCTCAGGCTGCATCCAGACAGAAATCCTGCCTTCACTCCAGGTGAGGCGGAAAGCAATGGACTCTGCAAGATGGAAAAGTCATGGGACACCTGTGCCTGCACCAAATCAGACCTGGAAACACAATCTCCTGCTCAGCACACAGCCACCAGAGAAGTGGTATTGGAGATAAGCTGGGGGACACAGGTGCCTTCCATCAGCCCAGAGGTGCCAGCCCTTTGTGCAAGGATGTAAGTCATGCCACTGGAATATGAGAAAGCCTTCCTGGTGCCTGGAAGCATCAGGATTTATCTAGTTTGGGGCTGAGCAAAGCAGTGAGAATTTACAGCTGGATGGAAAAACCCAACATCTCCTCTCTCCTCCTGCCCAGGCCTCTGTTTAAGCCATGTAATCTCAGGGAGTGAGGCAGAGTTACCCCATGCAGCAGAGAGCTGCACAGACCTGCCCAGAACTGCTGGCAGCAATTACCCAGGCACTCCCTGCAGCTGCACCCTCCCAAAAAACCCTCTGTGCCTCTCTGGCACTCTGCAGACAGGCAGCAGGGGTTTCACACTGCCCTGGAGTCCCCACTCACTGCCCACCATGGCTGGCTCAGAAAAGGCTCCCAGGCTGGGAGAGAAAACTCCTCAGATGTGTAACGGGGTCTGAACGTGGGGAAAACCTGAGAAAAATGCCACCAGAGTTCTTCTTCTTCGTCCTCTGCGCTCTGAGTGCACCAAACCTCTCAGGTAAATGGCTGAAAGATCTGCACTGACTCGAGCCACAAGCCAGAGAGGCTGTGAGTAACAAAATCTTTTGTTCTGTTCAGTATGCCCCTGCAGCACTTAAGCCAAAGTAGTATGAGGTCAGGTAATCTTAAATTTTAACTCTTTTTCTAAAATGAATATCAGAATAAGCAAATGAGAAAGACAACCTGTAAATTGCATTCTGCAGGTCATTTCTGAACTCTAAAGGGAAATTTCAGTTCAAAGGAATTTAAGCAATGCTGTATTTGTCTTTGCTCTTTTGCTGTTCAGTGAGAAGCTGAACTCTCAACTCTTCTTTCATTGCTGATCACTCTGAGCACAGGGATGCTCTGCCTGTGGAGTGGATGCAGGGTCAGAGAGGAAGGATGTAAAGTGGTAATTAACAGCTCAAATCACTTCTCTGAGGGTCTCCTTCACCCTGGAAGGAGGCTGTGCAGCTGGTAACCTGCTTCTCCAAGTAAATGCTGCACACCAGACCCATCTCAGAGGAAGGAGCTTGGTCTCAAATCTCCTGACGGAATTCCAGTGTTTGCAATGTCAGTCCCCTACAAAGCAAACATGGCTTGCCAGTGTGCTTGGGTTTTCCCTGGTCCTGGTTTCCCAAATGTGCCATTTCAGGTTGTGCCAACAACATTCTGGTTGTCTTGTGCTCCTTTTTTTTTTTTTTTCATTTTACAGCTGCTTCTTTGTTTATAGTTCTTAGATGCTCAGACAGAATCCAGTGACAGCATCAAGTGGTTTCTGCTGGGAAAGTTTATTCTGTGCAACAGAATTATGACAAATGTGTTTGAAAAGATGACAGAGCTGAGCAACTATTCTTTAAAGAAATGTGGGGTTGTTTTCACTGTGTTTTTGCCTAGGGCCTGGCTACCTGAGTGCTGTTTCCAGGCAGAACTGCTGCCTGTGTGGGTAGTGACTGCCAGCCTCTCACACTGTGACAGGGAGTAGGAGGGAAATGTGGGATAACTTACACTGTGTCTGCCATTCACTTGCCCTCGACCTGAAATCCAGATATTCATGTCCCAGTCTCCTTTCTGAGCAGAGAACATTCATTTGGTGGAGTGTTTCTGCCCTAAGCTGCCCCTGTGGCTGTGCAGAGCAGACACCAGGACAGAGGACAGCGTGCTCCTGCCTAGTCCGGGTCTGGGGTTTGATTCTGGGTGCTGGGGACCAGCCAAGGGGGAGGTACCGGGGTCTTGCCCTTTGCTGTGTGTTTGTGTAATCAGCAGAGGAGAGAGGGATGTCCCCAGAGCCTGCAGGTTGGAGTTCCAGCCAAAGAGATTTTAGCATAATTTATTATCCTTGTCTAAATTGCCATTTCTAGGACTTAGAGATATATGGCTTTCATTTTCAACATTTAGCTATCAAAGAAAGGCCTTTATTTTGTCAGGATTTTACAGACATTATTTTCTTTTCACCAGTGTTTAGAATTCGGAATTTCCTTGTCAGATTCCCCTTCCCTAAAATTTCCTCAAATGCATAGTCAGACCATGCTCCAAGATACAAAAAGCTGGTGGCATTGTTGTCCTCCTGATTAGCAAAAGATTAAACAAAACAATGGCTGAAAGTTAAAAAGCCAATGCTTATTACCACAACAGGAGGGATTTCTCAGCCTTATATATAAAATTTTAAGGGATATGCCAGGTAAGGCACTCCTGAACACTGTGCAGCACCAAGTCTGAGGACGCTGTTTCTTGTTGTGTTTGTTGAACCTCTGAAAGGAGATAATACTATGAATAAGGAGGTAATTGTATTAATATTTTTACAATGTTCACATACTCTTAGCAGTAAGAAGTGGTGGTAGTAGTGATGAAGTAACAGCAAGTAATGAGGAAATATTATATTGTTCTATATTCACAGAGCAACAAGGATATTAAAATGTATCCCAGGGGAATGGAACTTTATAAAGGTTTATTTAAGGTATTTTAAACTGAAAAGTAAGACAGACAAATATACTAGACTTGACCATGTTTTTTTTTTAATTGTAATTCTCTAACACAAAAAGAATAAAAAATACTAAATTAAAAGGGTCATCACCATTCTAAGTGGAAATATATTCTTTGTGTAACAAATTAAATAGAATACACTGCTGATAGGGTAGGAGACAAAAATGCTATTTACAGAGAAAATGCCATTTCTTTGGCATGACTGGAGACATTAGGGTGAGAGTCAATACCCTGGCTTGAGTGAGTGTAGTTTGGCTTTTCCTGTGAGGCTGCTGGTGCATCCAAAATCAGATGGAAATGTGGCAGCCCTGGGCTCTCAGCCCCTGGGTCCTGCCTGTGCTCTCTGTCCACTTGTCTCCTGCACTTTGCGTGATTCTTGTTTCCTTTTCCTTCCAAAGGAACAAACCAGAGCTGATGGATTATTTCAGCATTCAAACAAAACACTTCACTGTTTGTCCTCAGTGCTGTTTATATAACCTGGAATTGTCTTTCCCCCTGCTGTTAAACTTGCATTTGTTACAATTGCTTTGTGGGCTGTTGCAACAGATGAGTGGGAGAAACCATGAATATAATTTGTTTGGTTATGACAGAGGATCATGTCTAGACCAAAAGTACTCTGGAAAAGCATGAACCTCTCCTCCAAACTATAATTTTCAGCGTATAATGTCAAACAGAAACTTAAATCAGTGAACTGCTTTTATAGAGGCACATAAATCGCCATTGGGTACAGAGTTTTTCCTAGTGAAAGCAGGAGACAATCCTAATTTCTGTATGAATTTTCGTGGTTCAGCTGAAGTGAGGTGCCAGTAGAAGACTCACTGGTTTTGACAAGAAAAGAGTGCACTAAGCCAAGCATAGCCAGGAAATGAAGATTGGTCTCAGCATAAAAGAAATAACCCTTTGGCCATTAAAAGACTGATAGTCCAATTCAGAACTCTCTGCTTTTAAAATAGGTTTCTAGACAGTTTAATAATATGGGGTTCAGTACTGTTGAATGCAAAAAAAAAATTGTATCAAAAATGTCCTAAAGTCAAGACTTGAAAAAATAGAAAAACCTTCAGTGCAGTTCAACCCTGCTCAGACCTGGAGCTTTAATGTGTCTATGAGTCCTGTGGAGAAGCAGTGTTTGTTCATGGAAATGAAATCTGGTACAGGATTCATACTCTCAGGGATGCCAAATCCCAAAATTAACATGGGAACCAAGCACAAGGAAAAGTAGCAAAAAAAAAAAAAAAAGAATGTTGAGAAGCATGGAGAGCACAAGAGACCCAATGGGTGGTTATGCTTTTCCAACCTAGCTCATCCAGTGATTCTGCTGCAGTAGGAAGGTCATTAAAAACTTGGGTTTTTCATTTTTTAAAGACTAGGAGTGCCTTGATTATGGTGCTCTGAGTGTATGGACCCTCAGCCTACCAGAACTGCTGATCTGGCAGAGAGTGTCCCTTCTGTTGTGTAAAGGACAAGGAAGAAAATTTGTCATCCCAGAGAAACCTGAATTTTATTTCAAAGAGCAGCTTAGCGTTGTGTCAACAGACCTGGATGACTTGTGCCAAAGAATCATAAGAGAGCTGGCATACTGGTTCCCCTTATCATTGGTGATTTCATAAAGATATGATACAGTATTGTTCCAATACCTCAAAAAACACTGCTTGTGGGCTTGTCAGCCTGGTTTTAATCCTGGGTAGAACAACTGACAATTTACTGGTGTAACTTTGTAAACATGGCTCAGAAGAAAACACTCTTTTTAGTGGCAGCTAAAGACTATTGGATGACAAACCTGGTTAAATGAAATAAGTTTAATCAAAAAATAAAATTTAAGTAGCACATTGTGATAGCACAGTTACCTTGTTTTGGGGAGAGTGTTCACTGGTAGGTTGATAGAAACCAGTCCATCCATTCCTTCCGCCCAGTGTTCTTTGGGAACCATTTGCTTCTGAGCAGAGAGGATGGGATTTTTCCTGGGCCTGGAAAGTAGCAGAAGTCTGATAAGTTCTAGTCTAAGTCTAAGTCTAGTGCAGGACATGTACATGGGGAATCCTGCCTCCTGTGCTCCAAACATTGCCAGGGATTTTACACCAAGGGTAAAATCAACCACCATCCCATAGTCATGCTGTGGAGACCTCAGAGGAAAGTAATAATTCCGGTTATAGTGCATGGAATAAATTTATTCTATTAATAAACTTTGATCACAGGCATACAGGCCCTTCCATTGTCAGAACCCTGCAGTGTGAAAGGAGCTGTCCCAAGCTGGGATCTCCCACAGCAGCAAATCCAGCCTGGAAAGGAACAGCACATTTGGAACCATGGCCTTCTTGGAACAGTTCATGGAGTGCAACAGAGCCAGCTCTGTTACTTGGCTTCATTAAATCCAGTTGGAGGGCTTGGCCTTTTCCTCCCACCACAAAAACTGTGCTGGAAAAGCTCTGCTGATCTCACTGTTACACTGCAACTCTCACTCGGGGGTGGGCAGCACTCACCAGCTTTAGCCAGGGAAGAAACTGTCTGTCCTAAACCAAAACTGACCCAATATTAAAAATTCAATATTAAAAATTCCTCTTTGGAAGCTATTCACTGCTCCATGAGGAAGCAGTCCTCACTCACACAGAGGTCTTGGTCAAACTGTTCTAGTGATACAATGGAAAACTCTGAAATAAAGCAAAGGAGCGCTTTTATCCAAGCTGCTCCATCCTTTCTTCTTCTCTGCAAAATACTTCAAACACTGAAGTGACTGTAGTGAAATGAAGCGTGTGTATTTCTGATGCAAAACACTGTTTTGCGCCATTCTTCTAAGCCTTTTTTTTTTTCCCAGTAAATTCTTTTTTTTTTCCTTTCTTTTGCTGGGAATTATAGGAGGAGATGCTTTGTTGCCAGCACCTCAGAGTATCTCTATTCTTTCAACCAACATGAAACACTTTTTAACTTGGAGTCCTGTGATCGTCCAGGGAGCAACTGTGAGATACTCAGTTGAGTTTCAGGGGTAACGACTCAATTTTTTTTATTCTTTTTGCTTTTTGAACATTGTTTATCTCGATTTTAAGTTCTAAATTTTTGGATGTCTTGATCATAATCAGTTCACAAGCCTAAGAGAAGTTTGATGCTTTAGCACTGTTAATGAGAAGTGGAGGGAAAATTCCTTTTGTTCCAGTTCTGGGACAGTTTTCAGTCTAATAGATACCTGAGTAATCCAAGGGGTCCATCAATTCCATATTAGAAATCTGCCTCTATCCAAGAATTCAAAAGTTAAGAAGATTTGCAACATTTTATTTAGAAGAGGAAGGAGAAAACATTGAGCTTTATTTCTGTAAACCTTTTAAACATTTCACACGCACCACGGGAGGTTTCTGATACATCTTGAGCTCTGACTTTTATTACAATATGGCTTTGGAACTGGGGATGATCAAGTCAAGTGAGTGGGCAGGGCTTGATGCATCAACACTGCGTTGGCTGTCCCCACCTCCCACAACACCGAGCTGCATTTGGCTCATGAACTCAGCTCGGGGTGATTTTCTCCAGATAAAATCTAAAACATGCCCACACTGGCTCCAAACACCTGGGGTGTCCCTACCCCAGTGCATCCCAGCACAGGTTTTACCTGGAAGGAACCCACAAGCAGCCTCAGCTGCACAGATACAGCTCCTGTCAGACTTCTGCCTCATGAGTTCGATCCTCACACAGGGCACCATTAAAATGTGGGGTTTTATCTTCATTTTTTCCTGTTACAGCCGGGGTTAATGCACGGGAGTCGCAGTTTTTGTGTTCGGATTCAGATGTTTATTAATTCTTATCTATATTACAGTCTCACAAGTTGTGAGCTCTAGCTAACAAGATAGGAAATGGCTCTGGCTCTGACTCTTTCCAAGGTCTTTTAAGCACTATTCATCCAATAACGAGATGACACCTCTATTATTTATACTTTTAACCCAATAACCAAATACCAAAGGTCTGCAATGCGGACCTTTTCACCCAATTAAAAAAAACCACCCAAACCCATGAAGAAGAAAGTGAAAGAGGAAGAACTTAGCCTACGCCCTAAATCCTCTATCTTGATACATATATATATATTACCATATAATAAAACCTTAAACTCTAAGTTTTGCACCTTGTGATATTACACACTTCTATTGAAACGGCACACCCATAATCCCAGTGCTGTCACACAATTTTGGAATCCTGTTCTACAGCCTCAGGTCAAATGTAGTGTTTACTGGAGGGTCAGAGCCTTTTGGCACAGCAAGGCTGAAATTCTCAGTTTCCAGGGTTCCAACAGCTGCCTGTCTGCTTCTCCTCCCCAGGGAATATGAACGGGAATACGCCAATGGGAGCTGGATCCCCATCTCGGAGTGCTCTCTCACCACAGCCACGGTCTGCAACATCACAGAGGACATCTCAGCCACCGTGGCCTACAAGCTGCGAGTCAGGGCAGAGCTGGGTGCCACGAGGTCACCCTGGGGCACCACCAAAGGCTTCTTCAGCCCCGCCATGAGTGCGTCCTGCTCTTGACTTGCATCCTCTGTGTTAAATGCTCAGAGCTGGGTGTTGAGGTGTTCTCAGGTGCCTGTTTGTGCCCAGTGCATGGCACACAGAGCTCAGACATGCACAGAGCACACCCTGCTTCTCAGCTCTTCTCACACTGGGTGGGGGTTTCGCTTCTCAGTGTTCTCAGACAGGGGTTCATCCCGAGGCAGAGCCAAATTGATCTGGGCTTGAATTTCAAGGGTTTCAAAGATACACAAGATGACTGCAGGAATTTCCTTCTGCAGGTTGGTCATTCTCACTCTTAAAGGTTTCTGACCAGCTAAGCTTGCTGTCATTTAATCCAAGCCATGTAGTCACCTCTAAGAAGTCCAGAACCTGATCCTGAGGGAGCTTTTGCTCTGGAAAGCAGCCCTGTCATGCCCTATCTGCCTTGTACTGTCCTGAAAATCCCATTCCATGGTTCCCTCCTCCCAAGGTGTCAGATCTATGAAGTAACCTCAGAAGAGGAAAGAAAACTGGAACCCACAGCATTAATTTCATCCAAGCAATGCAGGATGTTTTCTCCATGTCCTTCCAAGTCCTGCAAAGCCTGTAGCCCAGCTCAACCCAAGGATCATATTGCAGCCTAAAATGAGTGTAGTCTTTCCAGGATTTCTCTGGAATAATTTCCTCTGCTCTCTGCCATGTAGTCAACTGGTTTCAGCAACAAAAATTGTGCTGGGAAAGCTCTGCTGAGGTCACTGTTATACTGCAACTCTCAGTCTGGAATGGGCAGCATTCATCAGCTTCAGCCAGGCAAGAAATTGTCTAAACCATAACTGACCCAATACTAAAACTTCATCCTTTTTTGGAAGTTACTCACTACTTCATGAGGGAGCAGTCCCCACTCACACAGAAGTCTTGGTCAAAGCAGCACCACCAGAAGTGCCACCTAAGCTGGTGAATGTGTCCCTTTGTGTGGGGGCATAGTTTCGATCGTGCTTTAGGTAAAAGTCCTTCCCTTTTCCAGCAGCTGTGGAGGCACAGACTGAGGCACAGACCACACTGTCAGGCAGAGACAGGGGAAGGATATCCCTGAGACTGATGGGAACAAAAGCAGCAGCTTATCATGGTTCAGTGAAGTATTTGGCAGCTTGGTCTGTGTCTTAGGGACCCCAAAACACTCTTGTGACTAAGCTGTGACAATTCAGAGGCTACAGTTTTCACTGGGATTCAATGTGAATGTGACAGATGTTTAAAAGAGAAAGAAAAGTCACTGTAAGTCCTTGTCCTTATGCATTTTTACTGCTCTGCTGTCACACCTCTTAGATAACCTGGCACTGAGTCTGAGAGGAGCTAAGGGATTCAAACACAGCCCACAGGTTCTGTCAGGAAGGACTCTGCTTTATCAGACAGACTCTTGCTAATGAAAATTTTATAAGCTGGAAATCCATCCATATTTTAAAAGGCAATTATTGTCTTGCTTTCAGCTTGGCTATGGGCTTGATATCAAACTGAAACTAGCAGAAAAAAAAAAATACTGGGTTCATACAAGTGAAATGTGATTGTGATTTTTTATTGTCACAGCTCTTCCAGCCTGCACAGCCCCAGTGTCAAAGACACAGGGGTAGAAGCACATCAAGTATGATAACACATGGAAAACACCTTGAAAAGATCTTCCTAAAGCAAACAATTTAGTCAGTCTTCCTTCTTCATTCCTCAACATTCCAACAGTTAGTTGGTGTCCAGTGTGCCAGCACAGAGCTAAATAGAAATGCTCCTGTTTGTTTAGCAGCTGCATCTTGCAATGTCCTTTTGTTAATACATTAGCACAATATTTGCTTTTAACCTCTCAATGATATCAGGTTTTGTTTTGTTTTATAAATTTTGAGACGTGGTGCTAAGGAGATTTTCACTTTTTTTTTTTTTTTTTTTAGCTTTCAGTTAAAAGTACAAAGTAGATTTCCAGGCCTCCCATTTGTGGCACACTCATCATGTACATGCTTGGATTTTATGTTCTCATATTGCTCAGTATTAGTGGCAATTCACTGGATGTAAGAGCAAATTCTATTAAGAACACTTCTTCTATATGGCACTATGCCTCACTCTCCTTCCTTTCTTGAAAGCAAAGAGGTTGAAATGGGTTTCAGCTACAGCAGAGTGGTAAGAAATGGCATAGATAAGTGTGAATAATGGCACAAATAAATAGTAAAAACATGATCTCTCTACTGCCCTGAACTTCCCAGTTCATAAATGTACAGTGCAGTTTCATCTATGCTCGATTGATTCTCATTATTTCACTAATATTCCTCACAGCAGAATCCCAGACAAAACCAAGCTTTGAATATCAAAGTAAGCAGGAAGCAAATCGCCTAAAGATTTACTTGCATACATTTGCAAAACCTGAAGTCACAGCAGATCATCAGCCCAAGTCTGTCTAAAACCAGACACTAAAAGAAAATCAGGATTCATGTGAATTACCCCGAGGCTCAAAATGTTTTTTCCTTCACCTTTGAATAACTGCCAAAATTCCCATGAAAAGCAGTGGTTTCTCATCTCCTGTCCTGTGTGTCAGAGCTGAGCTGTGCCCATGAGCACAAGAGCTGACCTGATCTGGTGTCCCAGCTTCTGTGGCCCAGCTGGTTCTGCTGCAGTTGTTCACGTGGGACCCTCAGGCCAAGCAGCTTCTCCACTGGAGAAAATTCAAAGCCTTTCAAGCTCTATGCAGCTCAGCTATTGCCAAATTCCCGTTTGCAATGCCAGCCACGGTCCTTCTCCTGCTGAAAATCTGCTCCTGTGTTTGGACACACAGGGAGGAAGAGCAGAGATGTTTCTGCCCCACCAAGGCAAGCAGCCGTCCTTGCAGATTAATGTTATTCCAGAGGTGCCAGCAGCCTCTCTGCCTCTCCTCTCTGGGCAAAAGGGGGGATTTCAGGTCTGTCTGTGGGTGCCAATGGTGGTCTCTGTGTTTCAGCTTCCCTGACCCCACCCGTGCTGAGGGTGCTGGCAGATGGGCACCACGTCCTGGTGGTGCTGGCAGACATGGGACCCTCCTTCCAATTCCACGTGCTCTACTGGAAGAAGGGCCAGGAGAGCAGGGTGAGTTTTACCCTCAGGTTTTAGGCCATAACAGGGATGCACACAGACTGTGCAGAGCCTGTTTGCCAGTCCCAGCCCCTGCTGTGCAGTGAAGGTCCTGCCTGGAGTGGGTTTGTGCCACCTCACACTGCACACACCAGTAGGTTGCTGTGGGTTCCCCATGGAGAAGCTTGTCTGTTCTTTCTACATTTCCTTCTCTGGGAAAAGGAATCCCCTCACGTACCTCAACTATAGCTCAAAACCAGAAGTCAGGAATCAAAGGTGTTTGTGCTGACTTCTCCCTCTGAACATCATCTGGTCTCCTCAGACCGTGATTAAGGTGTCACACTGAGGTACTGACAAACTTTTCTCAGTTTTCTGAGCCAGAAACTGCAGCATTAGTAGTTCTTGAAGGATTTTTGTTCTAATTATCTATTAATTTATCTATTCTGGCTTTCAATCTATGTAAACTTCTAGCTCGTACAACTTCCTGCAATGAGGAACTCTGCAGCTTAACTGTTGTGCAGTCTCAGCCTTGATTTGGGGGTGAGAGAGAGAACAATTATTCCCCATTCACTTTCCCTACCACTTTATTAGTTTCATATTCTGTATCTTTTTCCAGGCCAAGGACTCCCAGATGACTTAGCTATTCCTTGTGGAAGCTCTCACAGCTATTTTTGTCTTTACCAGGGTGGGCAGGCAGAAACCTGCAGAGTCCAAGGTGCAGGAACACTCTGTGTTAGCACCATAAAACAAAACAAGTCTTCCCACTCCTTTGTTTCTCCAGCAATTGTTAATGTGACCACCACAGAGCTGACAATCCCATGGAACCTGAACCTTAGGTTTCTGTTTCTGATGGGGGATGCTGAGAAATTGTAGGAGAAAAATTCTCTTGAGCATAATTCTACATTTATCGGTGTTGAATTGCATTTGTTGCCTTATTACCAGATCCTCCTGCTGCTCTTCACAGTTGTCTGTCATCTTTACTATTGTGAAGTGTGGTTTTAGTACCACTAGCAGGTATAAGTTTTCATTTTTCTTCGTGATCACCTCTGCTAATACTTGAGTCCCCACCATGACTTCCTGCCACTCTCAATTAGCAATTTACTCATAGAAAAGTCTTTAGTCTATAAGGAGGCATCAGGAGCAGGACTGCCCACTGTGAAATCCAGCTAAATGAGATCAACCTTGTCCATGGGCTTTCTGACACCTCAAAAACAATCAATAGGTTTGTATCTGATTGTTTTTGATGAATAAAATATTAAATCTTCTTCAGTATGTGATCTTAATGACCTTGACATTAATTCCAAATTTCAGAATACTTTCTACCAACTGGACTGTTGCAAAAATTAGTTCTGCTGGTCAATACAAGTCCTACGCTGGGACTCTTATTATTTTTTTAAATTGTTTTTACATTTGACGTGTCTCATTTGATGTTTTTGCAAGAGGTCACCCCAGGTAGTCATAGACCTGATTTTGTCCTTGAAATGTTTTCAAACTAATGGCCCTCCCTATCACATTTCTGTGGAGAAGGTTATTTTGATGGTGGGAAGGACGGGCCCTGCCAGAAGAGCCCTCCTGGCTTGTTGGAGTTTTCCATATGTGTGTGGAGCTGGAGGCTGATCAGGCCTTCTGTGAGAACAGGTTTGCATCTGCAGCACAGAAAGAGGAGCAGTTGGAGAGCTGTTACCCATCCTCTCGTGGCTGGGGACACTGGAAATAGCAAATTCATTTTGCTAGCAATGAAAGCAGATCTATTTATGGCAATAAAATAATTATTGATACTGCAGATCACAGGCTGTTTATGTTTTGCCAGAGGGTGTTACAGTCACACACACCAAATTCACTCACCCCTCACCAGCCCAGTTCATCCCCTCTCTGAGCTCTCTGGCACAGCTCTCACACCCCTGTCACAGCGTGGTGATGGCTTTGGCATCCATCACACTCAGAAAAACCTCAGATCAGTCCAGACCTCAGACATCCCCCTCCTGGCAGGGTGCAGGTTCTGGTCCAGTGCTGTGGCCCAGCATCATTGTCATGACTCTTTGGCTTACAGCTTCTTCCTTCCACCCCCTCCTGCCCTTCCCAAGGTGTGTGGGCCCATTCTGCACTCCACTGTGCTTTCTTCTTGGCTGCTTTTATCCTTTTTTTGTTCTACCCACACAGCCTCAGACATCCCCTGCTGCTCCCTCCTTTTCTGGCTGGACAAGCATCACGGTGATGCCGGATCATTTTTTGCATTTTCTCTTTTCTGTATCTCTGTATCCTTTATGCATATTTTTGGAGCTCTGTAGCCTATTATTGCATCCCTAGCTAGCTTTTCCCTACCCTGACATGCAAAATATATTCCAAAGCTCCTATCCTACCTTGGTTCTCCCTGGAAACCAAGGTTGAAAACCAGCTCTTTGAGACACAATTTCACCAACAAACTTCAGTTCCACCTGAGGGGACAGGATTTAAAAAGGACCCCAACTTGGTGGGGGGAGAGGGGGAGGGAGTTGCATCACCACTTGTGCTCCTAATTGGTGTTTTTTGTCAATTATACTAATTTACTAAACTTTTAAATCTATATTCACCCTGTGGGGGGTGGGCTTTTGTGGACATTTTCCATATCTGCCCCGAGAGGCCTCCAGTAGAGACCAACCTCTGTATTACCTCCTATCCTAATATTATCTCAGAAGTGTGTGCTGTTTCACTATCAGATTCTTTAAGGCATCAATAGTAGGGCTGCTCTTGGATGTCAGATCCTTGCCCTGATGCTCTCTGTTCTGGGCCTGTGGCAGGTGTGGCAGAAGGTGATGAAGGAGGTGAGCTCCGTGGTTCACCTGGACACCATGGAGGCAGGAGCTGAGTACTGTGTGAAGGCTCAGACACATGTGGAGGCCATCAACAGGAGCAGCAGCTTCAGCCCCACGCAGTGTGTGAGGGCACAGGGTGAGAGCCAGCCCTCCCTCCTGCTCCCCTGCTCTGTTCATGCCCAAAGCTCTTCCTTTTGTTCCCATCCCAAACCTCCTGCCCTGTTTGCAAACGTGTTGTGTTTGTTCCTTGGGAGAGTTAAAACAGGAAGGGTCAGGAGTGCAGCCCCCCTGTCCTGGTTTAGGGCAAATTTGGGAGAAAACCTCCGAATGGGGTCCCTCTGGAAAGTAAACCCAAATGGCTCTGCCCCTAACTGGTCTGGGAAAGAATTTCCTTGGAGAAAAGTGGAAAAAACTATTTATTTAACAAAGTGCCCACAAGCATAAAGAATGAATATTATGAAATAATAAAACCTCTCACTGCTCTGAAGAGAGATGGCAAACTCAGAAAGTCCTTGCTGTGCATAGCTGAGCTCACTCAGTCTCATCAGTGGCTGTGGCACTGGAAAAGGCCATCCTGGGCCTGGTGGGCCACAGGCATGAGCTCCCAATGTTCTTCTGGATTTTCAGTCCAGAGCAGGTCTAAACAGTCCTAAGAAAAAGAAAAAAACAGTCTAGGGAACTTCTCTGCCTCAGCTAGCTAAAAACTAACTTAAAGCAAAGGAGATGTCTGTCCCACTGTCTGTCTGTGCTGCAGACAACACAGTCCAGGAACAGAATGTGGAGGAGTGAATGCTGTTTCTGAAAACAAACTCAGCACTTCTCTTTCTCCCCCTTCGCTCTCAGAACCAGTCTGAAAGGTACAGGACATGATATCCAACATAACAGAACAGACAGCTGGGGATACAAGCATCATAAAGTCACGCTAGGACAGTCCCACACTGGCACTGCAGTTTGCCAGGGAGGAATGTCCCCAGGGTGGTGAAGAGCGGCCACACAGGGCTCAGGCTGACTGCAGTGAGTGCTGGGTCCCTGCAGTATCTCTGAGAAGTTTTGCTGCGTCTGTCATTTCCAGGTGACACATCCGTGTGGCTGGTTACTGCCCTCATCTCCTCTGCTGCCTTTGCTGTGGCAGTTTTAACCCTGCCTTTCCTCATCTGGAAAATAAGTAAAATCTTCCAATATTCATGCTGCCCTGCTGCTGTCCTGCCAGATACACTGGTAACTTTTTTTACTGTGCTTTATTGATTTGTAGCATGCTGGGTATTCACAGAAGCATGGGGCAGGCAGAAAAAGCAGATTCCCTGGAGGCTTCGGCCATTCCAGTGTGAGGAGCTGAGCTGCAGGGATCCAGCAGCCCTGAACTGGCTGCACAGCCATCACTGCCTTTGGCCCCGAGCCCTGGACAGGGAAGATGCTCCTGCTGCTTCTGGGGAATGTCTTGGGACCCTGTCCGAGCAGCTGCTCCCTGAACCCAGCAGCTGTGCCACTGTCAGCACTGCTCCACGTCCCCTGCTACCCTCTCAGCAACTTGCTAAGGAGAAATCAATCAAAATCTCTTTGGGAATATGTTTAAATGTCCAGTTCAAGTGAGAATGCAGGTTAGCAGCTTCTGAGCTGTGGGTACTCTGGGCAGCTGTGGCAGGAAGGATGAGAGGAACACTTCGTGGGGAAAAGGACAAGCAGACTAACTCAGCAGCCTGAGGGTGTTTGAGTGAGTGTATTTGTTTTCCAGAAAGAATCAGAGCCCCCCACCCAGCTGATCCTGCAGGGCGGTGAAGAAGCTGAGCAATGTGACCTGATGGTGGTGGTGGTGCCCTCAGAAGAAGCTCTCCAGCTGTGGATTCAAAAAGCACTTTAGAGCACCCCAGAAAACAAACAGGCCCTTAGTAGCATTTTCACCCATCTACATCAGAAGCAAGTGAAAGAGACAGCTGCCAGCTCCTGTCCTTGCCCTTCGTGTCCTTACCCTGGAGCGGACATGGGGTGACCCAGGCTCCCTTCTGCAGACACACTGGTGCTCCCAAGGCAGAGCTCACCAGAGCAGGACATGGAGAGCCCAGTCCCTGAGTTCCAAACCATTTCAGCCTCGGTGTTTTTACCTCAGAAAGAGCTTCTTATGTGGCTAAGCCAGCTGGAATGACCAGGGGGAGAAATGCAGATCCTGAAGTGAGGTTACATTGCTTGGAAAGGGCAGTGAGTGGATGCAGCATCCTAATCTGTGCACGTGACAGGTCACAGTGCTGGTGCCACCAAAACTTGCAGGAAACACCGTGAGGGATGCCTGGCTTTCACCAGTGCCTTGGAAGGAGTGATGTGGGAAACAGATAGATTTCAGAAGTGGTTGGAGGGAGCACTGGGAACCTCCCAGGGAGCAGAGTTCTGCAAGACCAGCAGCATCACTGAGAATGTGCAGCCCCAATACCACCCAGTCAGGGTGTCAAAAATGCAAAAGCTGTGTATACCTGAAGGAAAAACCAGGACCTTTAGGGAGAAGAAGTTCAGGGGTGAATTCTTTAAATGAGCGAGGATTGGAGAAGAGAAAGACTGGGAAAAGACACAGAAAGATAGGCTCCAGAAAGAGTAAAATAAATGGGACAAGAGAAAAAGAGATGAGTGAATAGTGGTCAGGATTGTTTAGGGTGCCTGCTGGGCATCCCTGTGGCTCAACACCATTCCTGAAACAGGACAGTGATTATTTCACACAAGACAGATGTGTTGCTGTGGTCAGGAGGGCCAGAGTGAGGGGAAAATGCAGTGCTCATCTTGGCAAACAGGAATATCAGGCTGGATGGATTGAGCATCACAGCATTACCACTTAGTGACCATCCCAGGCCTGACAACCCCATTATCCTCCAGGTATCTCATCCTCTTATGGAAGGAAATTGCAAAAGACAAGATAAATTCCTTCTAAATACAAATAAAATACAGGTGTTGTGTATATTGCAATTACGGCTGTTGCATTGGAGAAAAGTCATTTTTCACCTGTTAAGCAGAGGCTTGTGTCAGCAGGGCATGAAAAGACATTGATCTGAGAAGCTCTTTTCAAAAGCTCTCAGTGGTTTTAATCACATGCAAGACATCTCGAAAAATGCACCTTTTCCAGTTCCATTCTTGCAGCCTTGTGTGAGGCCATCGGGTGGCAACAGAGCACCGTGGAAAGGCAGAAGTGACTCAGTAGCCAGTACCTGTGTTCTGCCGAGGAAATGCATTCCCTGGCTCCTGGCCAGCACCTCATCCTCCTGTTGCAGCCCACTTGCTTGGTTTATTCCTGTCTCATTAGCTTCTTTCTGGACTATTGGTGTGCAGTGTTTTGGTGTTGAATTGTAAGGTTGATATTGCTGAATATGAGCAAATCATAAGGTGAGAAAATCCCTGCACGTACAGGGATGGAAGACTCAGCTCAGCTCAGTTCATTATTAGTTTGTTGATAATTAACTGGGAAATGCCTGGTTACATGCACCCATGAGATGTCTGGTTACAAGCACCCATGAGGTGCTGGGCCCAGAGATCATTTGGAAGGAAAGAGGAAAAGGGCATTTTCATGGGCTGATATGAAAGTGTCCAGCAGGTCTCACCCTGCCTAAACCAAGCAGCAGCAGCACTGGGAGGAAAGCAGTGAGTGATTCTGGCAGTGGGCTGCAGTGTGTTTGGGGAGCACAGACAGCACAGAACTTCAGTTTCTTGCAGTTCCTCTTGGCCAAACATCCCTTTGCACAGCTTTGCCCGGTGCTTGAATTTTCAAGGGCAGTTCCACATCACAGAGGCCTTGGCAGTGGGGCTGGTTTAGGGAGCTCCATGCCTCACATTTATCCTTATTCTATACCCCAGTGATTCGGATGAGTTCAGTGTCTTGATTTCTAGACACTCCACAGGGATGTCCCCATGCAGGAAATTATCCTCTGGCTTGACCATGCCATAGGTCCAAGAAGCCTCAGCAACTCCTCCTATCTCTTCCTTCTCTTTTCTCCACACCACTGAATTTTCAGAATCACAGAACCAGAACCTTCTGAGCTGGGAGGGACCCACAAGGACCAACAAGTCCAATTCCTTAGTGAATGGCCCATATGGGGAACAAACCCACAATCTTGGCATTATTAGCACCATCCTCTAACCTGCTATGGCAGCACCAGGAGTTGTAACGGGGTATATAGAAAAGAAGGGAAATAAAAGGCCATTGAATGTGAAGGGCTTTAAAAAAGTCATTTTAATGCGCATTTTCCAGCTGCACATAAGCATAGAGCATATGTTTTTTTCCTCACTTGCAATAACAGATTTTATGTCCTTCCTCATTGCCAATAAAGCAGTTAAACTGTTGTAGAAAACTGCACAGACAACATTAAACAAAAGAAACACCCGAGAAAAAATTCTTACAATGGGGACATAGGAGGGAACTCTGTAAGTGCCACTGCCACCTTAGCAGAGTATTCTCAATTTACATTAGGATATTCCAGTTTATGGCAGCTTGAAGCCAAATTTGAGATGGTGATTGAAAATCCTTTTCAACCTTCTCCTTTTGAAGAATGTGCTGCATTTTTTTAAGCCTGGAAATCATGGTAGAGAACAAGAGCAGCTCCCCTGCCCGCCATGTACACAGAAGCACGGTGGCATTGGCACAGGCAGCTGCCATCAATGACTCCTTAATTCATTTTCCTGCTAGCCAAAAGTTAATTTTGGCATAGCAAACACTGCCTTTGATAATTGATTTTGCTCCCACCACCATGGTACCACCTTGCAAAAAGACTCAGATCAGTCATCACAGTGAAGAATCTGTTCAGATGAGCTTTGCTCTGTTCCTTTCCCTTCATGAGGTACCAAGTGGCTCCATTTCTTTCCAAATAAACTTTTTTACTTTTCTCAAAAAGTGTTCCATGGAAACAAAGCACAAACCTGAATAGTCTTTTGAGTGAGTTTTGGTTTTTTGCTCCATCACCTGTGGGATGTGAGTTCAAAACCCCAACCTTTTTGTGAAGGCTTTGTAAGAACAGAAGAAATGGTAATTAGAACAGTTTTCAAAGAAGAAATTATGAAGATCAGCATGAAAACTGTTGATTACCTGAGCATTCGAACTGTTACATATTGCTGCATTGACAAGAAAGCAAAGAATTCAATTATCTGTTCCATGACACTAACAGGCTGGAATATAGGGTAATTTTTCCTCTGAAGTATATTTCATTTGAAGTATATTGCTTTTTGCAATTTTTTTTCAGTCCAGCATTTCTCTCTCCAATCAAACGGAGATCTTTAACTTGATAAATTACCATTCTACGTGTTTCCTGCATTATTACTTTATGTTTTGTCTCTTTTCTTACAAAATCTAGAGGTAACCAAAAGCATTACTTTGACTGTAAATAGTTCCGTTTCTTGTGAAGGTGGTACTCTGTCCTGCAAATAAACTGCTACAAAAATAATAAACATCCAAAGCAGAGACAGATATTTATTGTTTAAAGAATTTGCCTCCAGATGATTCTGTTGCTATTACAGTGCAAAACCACAGAAACAGAAAATTAGTCTGTTCACGTCTCTTGTGGTGCTTCTCAATAAATGGAACTATTAAAAAAATCAGAAATTACTAAATCAAGATATAAAAGCAATTAAAAGATGGCAAGGTTAAGTGAAATTGCCCAAGTAAATACTGCACACGGAGCCCTAATTCGGTTTCCTGCAGCGCATGGGCTATAATTTAGCTGTTACTGCAGAAATGGCCCCATCTGAGGAGTTTAATGTCCATGATTTGCTTGGGATCAACCTTCGTTAAGGGCCAAGGACATTCTGTCCCCGTGCAGACAGTGCTCCTGTCACAGACACCCTGCCCAGCCCTCAGCCCCAGCCCCAGGGTGGCAGCAGCTTCTGTGCATTTACACATCCTCAGGGCTGGAATCAAGCACAGACATGAGGATGCTGCCAGCCTGAGCTCTGCTGGTGTGGCTGCATTTAATGGTTGAAGGGCTGACTTGAGGGGCAGTATCTGATTTTTCAAAAAATGTTTCCATTATTCTTTCTTTGATCAGACATCTGAATCAAGGGCATGAGGCCCGTTTAAAGACCGAGCAGAGGTTTAAGTCAATACATTCTACCTGCCAAACAATTCACATTTGGCAGAACTGTTTTAACTGAGTGCTCTATATCTGTATCAAATGCTGCTGCCTCTGTTAAGGGTGTTGTATTAACACACACAAATACTAGGGATCTGTGAAACCCGAATGATTTGGGCACTACCAGTAGAGGCCATGATGGAGGAAAGGAAGGTCTCTTCAAAGACGCACACAGCCTCAGAGGTCTGGTGGAGAGGTAGTGTTCCCTACCTGAGACCTTACAGGATACGAAGAATAGGAAGGAATTTTCCCCATCCAAAACCCAGTCAAGGAAGGGGTTGGAAAGAGGAAATATTCATGACCAGCTGTGAGGCTGGAAATACAGCTCCCAAGCTGAGCAGTAGCAGGATACTGCTGAACTTTTTGCTCCTGTAGCTTCACTCCCAGAAGTGTGTTCCCAGAAGATTCATAACGTTTTCCTTTTGAAGAATTGCTCTCTCATTTTGCCCCTTTGCTGAAGCCAGAGAGTTCACCTAGACCTGTGAGGGTGGTCTTTGATACCAGCCAGCAGCAGCTCTATACTTCTTATCATATTGTGGCCTCCAAACCAGCCCTCCACTGCACCATCCCTCCCTGCTCTCTGCTTTCACTCTGCTGCATGTCCTGCTTGTCCTCCAGGTTGCTCATATATCTCCTCCCTCCTGCTGCTCTCCAGACAGGCTGATGGCTAACATTTTCCCTCTTTCTGCCAAGTCTTGGCCTTGACTCCCTCTTCTGCCATCTGCTACAACTTCATTGTGAAATTTGACATTGTTCTCAACACTCAGCTGGGTCTGGTGCTGCCTCAGAAGTCCTGCAGTTTGGAGGATGTCTCTCCCCATGACACTGTGTGCCATTTTGGGACAGTCTTACCCAGGCCTTCTCAGGCAGTTTGGCATTTTCTTAGTCACTTTTGCATCCTCGTTGTTCACTTTTCCTCCAATGCACTGTGAAAAGCTGTCCCCAGCCAGGCAGAAGCTTTCCATGCCTGTCTTCTGCCTGCTGACCTTTTCTCTTCCCCTTGGAACAGTTATGCAATTACCTGCCTTTGCTCTGGAGAGACATCTTTGCCACTATGTTTTGCTTTTGGTATTGATCTCCTGATTTTTAGTTTGGTTGCTTTGTCTTCTGCTCTGCTCCTGGGGGAGAGATTTCTGCTCAAATTGAGGTTTGCTGCTGAAATGTTTAAAACCTGCTGGCAGTATGTATAAATTTGCTGTGTTCTGTAACTTCTCTCTCAGTGTAGACCAAATGCAGTGTCCTGTTACATTCAGATTCCAGGGCCAGCCTGACCATCCTGCCTTCCTGTGGAAGCAAACCTTGCCCTCACCTTCAGCATCATCACCCTGATGGGATCATGGACACATCCCAGGGGCTCTTGGTGCCCTGGCTTGGAATACACCCCCAGTGACACAATGTGCACCCAATTTCTGCAAGGCTGCATGATCCCATCAAAAAGCCATCCCTCACATGAGCAGCCTCTTCTACTCTGCTCTGGTAAAGTCTGATTCTCCAAGTGCATTTTGCACAGGGTCCAATTTCTGCAGAGAAGATACAGAAACATGAAGCCCCAGGTACAGAGGTTGCTCAAACAAATCTCCCTTATCACTCCTTTCTGCACTAAAATCCCACTGCAAATCATAATTTACCACTTAAAATGCCTGGACATATGGATGAATCCTAATTATGGGGAAAAATAGATGGACATACAAATAAGCAACATTATTCTTCATATAAATGACACCAAATGCACACAGTTTACTCCTTTGCCAGGCAGAAACTGAAAGCTGCAGATATTTAAATGTTCTAGCTTCTGTCCCTAAAAATTCATTGATAAGAGAAGGGAAAAAATATCTTTAACAACACAACAAGCAAGTAATATAAATCAATTCATCTGTAGTTAGGGGATTAGGCACTTCCAAAAGCACAGTGGGATTTGACAATATATAACTTTATATGAATATGGAAATCAGATGCCTGGGTTACAAAAGAGCATGTTTGGGTAATGAACCCTTTGACATTTCTCAGCACTTCTCTGTTTGTTGTGGCCACTTTTGCTCTGGAGCTGCTTTCATGCCAGGTCAGGGTGCCCAGGAGTATTGAAAGACTCAGAAGCTGCCATTAAGACTTTGATGTGCAAGAATGCTTCTTTAATTGCAGCAATAAAGAATGAAGTGGGTTCTGCTTTTAGAGTTCTTCTTAAGTGGGCCTGTAGCTCCTTGTAACAACTCAGACATATCAAAGTTAGCCTTAACAAAGAGTACTAAATATTAATTAAACTACCATCTTAATCCAATCCAACTGTCAGTTGTGAGGAAATAATTCTTGTAACTCTAAGACAGAAAAATTTCTAATTCAGGATCAAAAGTAGGATAGCATTACACTTAATTCACTCCCACCATGGGTGGGCACATGTAAATAGCTATGGGGAATTGCCTCAGGAATATGGTGCTTGCTCAGCCCTGACCTTTTGGACTGCCTTTTCAGGCAATTCAGCCAGTCAGCTCTCCCAGACATGAATCAAGGCATGACTCAGACCTGTCACTTCTTTTCATCTCCCTTCCTCTCCACCAGCTGCTGGAAGAATTAAATGCAGATAGGAGATCAGTACAAATCTGCTGGAATCCCAGTCCCACCCAGTTTTGACACAAAGAGCAGTGCTGGGTGACCAATCTGATGCTGTTTGGGACAGGCAGGGGCTGCAGGGACCCTGTGTGTCCCAGGAGAGCCTGCAGCCCCTGAGTGGCACAGCCCTGCTGTCCCAGCCAGGATGAGCAGTGCTGAGCACAGGTCACAGCATCCAGAGCAGCAGAGGGCTCTGGAGAGGGCACTCAGGGATGTCTTGTCTACAGCCCAGTGACGCTGGACCAAGAAAATTTTTATGGGAAAAGCAACAGTTTATTTTTCCACTTTCATTTCTGTCAAGACTACTAAAGGTCTTTGCTACAGTACTGTCAGAAACCATTTTTTGCCTGGTTGCTGTAGGAATGGGGAGAATTTCCTGAGCAATCTTCTTGTCCTTGCCTAAATGCCCACAAGCAAAGTACATGAAAGATACACTGCAAGCCATAAGTTAAAGTGAAGACCAAGATTTCCTGTGGTATCAATATTCAGCCCACCTTCACGTGGACCCCTGGGGTCTGCCCATTTGCTGAAGGCTTAATTTCTGTCAGAAAATCAGGATTGTCTCTCAGCAACATCTCTGAGCTGAGCAGGACTGTACAGCCCAGCCTGTGTGCTCAGAGTGCCAAGCATCACTGCTGCACACAGACTGCTTTGGGTCAGAGCGCCAAGAAAAAGAGAAAAACTGGGGTGAAAACAGCAAAAGGGAGCCTGAGTCTGGAGTGGAGAGAACACAAACTGTTCACAGCTCGGTAACACAATCTGGGGAAATACGGACAGTATTTCCATCCTGACCCTCTTCTCCAAATAAAAAAATAAAACCTGTTCAGCGACTGAGGTAAGGAGAAAGGTCCCATTTTGCTGGACAGAGCAGGGACAGGGGACGTATAGTGGGGGCACACCAATAATTCATATTTACTGTGGAAAGAGAGCGAGAGAAAGATGAGCTATGCAGAGCTCTGTGTCAAAAGAGGAAAATTCCAACTAGAAAAGGAGATTTTGAGCCATTTGCAAGACAAATGAGTGGAACAAGTGAATTCTGTGGCTCTCTGGTGCTGAGGAAAAGCAAAGAGGAGCTGCCAGGAGGGGTCCAGTCCAAAGTGGCAGGAGGGGCTGGGAAATCCAATCCATTGACAGCTGAAAAGGACAAAATAAACACATGAGGAAGCCCAGGAGGGACAGAGATGTAAGAAATGAAAAATTTAAAAGCTGTAGGGGGTTTAAAATATTGATTTAAATCCAGCATATAATCCCATGCATTTGACATTGCTGGTTCCAAATAAACACCCAGACTGAGCTCACCATGTCCCCATCAGCACCAGGGGACCCAAAAGTAGGGCTTCCTCTCACTTTAGTGAATGGTGCCTCTGTTTTCCACTAGTAAAAAACAGAGCCTGATTGAAAGATTCCTTTTGCAAAAGCTATCATTATTTTAAATCCTCTGGGTCAAATTCTTTTTGTACACAAGTAAATACTGAGTAATGACAATTTACACCAATTCTATAAGAAATGCTAAAGGCAAAAGGGGTTACGATAACCTGTGAAGGTAATTTTTCTCACAACATCAGAGAAAAGTTATTCCTGCAAAAAGGTTTTTAAAGATTCTTGTAGCCACAACCTGAAAACTACATCTCTGTAGCATTCAAACCCTTCTACGTTATCATTAAAGATAATACCACATAAATACTACTTAATCCAGGCATCTGAACTGCCTTCTGCAACATATGTATGATCTTTCCATTTTTATACACAACAGATCTGATAAACAGAGATTATATAAAGAGAAATCGTTGGAGTATTACAGCATGAGTATAGCACAGAACAGTTTCCTTCTTTTCAAGTAATCCCAACAATGAAAAAAACCTGATTTCCTTTAGGAAAAAGAAAATTATTCATATTAAAAAATTCTCTGACTGAGCCTACTCTACTTTGTGCTCAGTATTTTTAAATGCTTCAGATTCTAAAAGCTCTGTATCACAAAACAAGCCAAATTTCTGCTTTATTTTGCCTTTTTTTTTTTTTAATTTACTGCCACCGTGTCAGTTCTCAACAGCTCTGCCAATCTGAAAAACAAGAAGGAAGAAGATAAGGAGGAACAGAAATAGAAATATCTCTTAGGATTAGGAGTAAAAACAAAATGCAAGAAGTATTTAGGACAAAATTATCCCAGATAACAAAAGTCTTGGATGCCCACCCCTCAGGGAGAAGGGCACAGGGAGAAGCAGAGTTTGCAGGCATTGGTGCTGCAGGCCAGAAAACACAATCCACAGGGCAATAAGTAGAGCAAAATTTGTGAGAAAAGAACTGCAAAGACCTGTATTCACACTTGGAGAAGTGTGATGATTCAGATGCTGGCAGCCACTTGAAAGACAGTCCTGAAGAACAGCACCAGCTTTCTTGTGAAGGCTTTCTGTCAAAGTTTCAAGTGCTTTGTTTATTCCTCTTAGCAGGAGGATAGCCCTGAGAAATACAGGAACACCACAAATGCATTGCTGAGTAAATGTCCTCCAACTTAAAAAATAATTGAAGTAATAATCCTGTG
Source organism: Acrocephalus scirpaceus scirpaceus (assembly GCA_910950805.1). Classification (NCBI taxonomy): domain Eukaryota; kingdom Metazoa; phylum Chordata; class Aves; order Passeriformes; family Sylviidae; genus Acrocephalus; species Acrocephalus scirpaceus. The sequence goes on along the minus strand of OU383786.1, from coordinate 3,283,928 downwards.
GTCCTCTGAACAGCTATCACCTTGATTTCTTGCATGCAATTAAAACTAAGGAAAGAATGCTGATTATTTGGCTGCAAGATGTAATGCTGAAAGGGCTGGGACAGGGAGAGGCACTCTGCTAGTGCAGACCACAGGGAAAAACCGGGCACTGAGGAGGAGGCACTCATCAGGCACAGGCAGGAGTGTGCAAGGAAAGGCTCTTGGGTACAAAGTTATTTCACCAAACTTGCAGAGCTGCCACCACAGTTGTTCTCAGAGCCATGTGAGTTTTCTCACAAAAGTTTTCTATTAACTTTCCAGTTTATTTATGACAAAAAATGACCAGAGCCAAGTGAGTGTAGAAATAGTGGGGAATCTTTTGGGCTCAGACATTCGGAACAGGCACCAGGAAGAGCCACAATGAGTCCCTTGGCTACCTGTGAGGGATCATCAGGATAGCAGGAACAGGTCCTGGATGCCTTAAGGAGAAACTTCACCTCATCCTCCCTGGCTTTCTCAAGGAGCTGGAGAAGCTTCCCCCATGTCCTGTGTGCAGCCAGCAAAGCCCAGCACAAGCTTTGCCTGCAGGGTCCATGGGCACTGTCCTGTCTGTCAGGATCAGCCTGCTTGGCCACATGGATATTCCCAGGGAAAGCCACTGCTCTGAGAGGCCACCAGCATCCCCACAGCCCCTGCAGGGAGCCCAAACTAGGCTGGAAGGAAACTCCACTCAGAAGGCACAAACTGCTTCTTCACCACAGAAACTGCCTTCATCTCCCAAGGGACAGAACTGCTGTGTGACAAGTGTGGCCAGCCTCAGTGAGGGACATGGGGGCTCGTGGGTTGTGCCTGAACCACCATCAGGTGCTCTGCTCCTCACGGCACTCAGCGCTCACCAGAGAGCTCTGGGCAATGGGCAAAGGGGCAGAAACTCTATGAGCCAGCTGGGCATCGTGAGAGGACAATACACTTCTCTTTGGAAATGGGATATTGAGTATTGAGCGCTCCCTGCTCTCAGCATTGCCATCTGGTGAATAAAGCCCAGGGTTTGTTCTAATTAGTCCTGTCTGTCTGCACAAAGCAGGACCGACAAAATTTCCTCCAAATCCACTTCAGCCAAAACATCTGCAAGAGCTGTGTCTGGGAATAAAAGCCTGGGCAAGGGGCTCCACTTGCTGTGAAAGATGTGGGTTTCACACACCACACACTTTCAAATCTAAATTCCTCTGGGGCTGCCAGAGCAAGCTTCTGAGGAAAGAGATTTACACCGTTATGTCGAAAGCAGAATCAAGCCCTGGATTTACTACTCTCTAGCTCAGAGCAGAAATGCTAAAGTACCACTCCATCCCTCCTCCTCCTGGACGAATCTCTACCCTGTGGTATACGAAAAATGCCTTTCACAGCTCCACATAATAATAATAATAATAATTCTTTTCGGGACTGAGCCGTGACGCCTCCCCCAGCCCGGCGTGCTGCAGTGGGCTCCGAGCAGTGCCGGGGACGGTGGCAGCGGGTGGCAGCTGTCCCTGCCTCCTCTGCCGCACGCTGAGCCGCTCCTTCCCATCCTCCGGGAGCAGGGGACAGCGAGCCTGGCAGCCTGCAGGTGTCTCCCAGCGGAGGAGGCTGCGGAGCCCCTCGGGAGGATGATGTGTGGTACCCGAGCAGATGTTCACTCGCCTCTGGAGCTCCTGGGGAGGCAGAGCCGCTCCGCTGCCCTCAGCGCGCTGAAGCTCCGCGGCTGCGAGAGCCCGGCCCCGCTGCCGCGCCGGCAGCTGCTCCTCTAACCTACCCAGGCTGGGCTGCAAGTGAAGGGGAAGAATGGGAGTCTGCCTGCAGAGCCTCCTTCACCGCTTCAACAGCAGATTGGAAGAAGCTGAGAGTTTTGATGCCTGGACAACTGGATTCTGAATCGTGAGAGGCTTTGAAACCCCCCCCCTCCCAAATAAAACAAACCCCTTTGACTTCTTCTCTCAGCAGGAGGGGGAGGGAGGGCGGATTTACCATGAAGACAAATCGAAGATGCAGAGCCCTGCTAGCAGTGAGTCTGAACCTGATGGCTCTCCTCTTCTCTACAACAGCTTTTATCACGACCCACTGGTGTGAGGGCACACAGAGGGTCCCCAAGCCGAGCTGTGGGAAAGAGAAGAAGACAAACTGCCTCAACTACGGCGGGAATGAGACTGCAAATGAGACGAACCAGAATGTGGTTCATTACAGCTGGGAGACGGGAGATGACCGCTTCCTTTTCAGGTATTTCCACACTGGGATCTGGTACTCCTGTGAGGAAAATATCAATGCTGCTGGTAAGTATAAAACAACTTCCTCCCAGCCTGCGCTGCTTTGTGCTCGCCTCGGTGTGATAAGCGACGGGCAAGCCGTTCCGCGCCGCGTCTCAGAGCAGATTCGCCCTGCGGGGAGAGAGGCTGGGTTTTCACAGTTCTTTGTTGAAAAGCAACCTGTTTCCTCCAGAGCAGGGGGTTTGCTTGTTTACCTGCTGGCTGCCGCAGGGTCTGAGCTCCCCAGCCGAGGCAGCCGAGCCCCGGAGCAGCAGCGTGTGCCGCCCTGCCGGGCACGGCAGCCGGGCGGGCAGCGCTCCCCTCGGAGCGCAGGGCAGGGCAGCGGCCGCGCTGCTCCAGGAGCTCCTGGCATCCCGCAGCAATCGCCCCTGGCACAGCGGGCTGGGTGGCCGCGGCAGCACAAAGGTCACGGTTCTACCAGCTGTAACCCAGCCTGCCTCTTTTCTGCTCTTCCTGAAGTAAATGACCACCCACGAGCCCTCCCTGGAGTGTGTGTTTGCTGAGCAGGGAAATGCAGCTGAAGGGCACAACTGGGCACAAGAAAGCTCATTTCTGTTCCCTGCTCAGCCGTTTACTTGCTGGGAACCACTCAAAAAGACATCTCTCCAGCTTATCAGTGCATTCATTTCCTCTGCTCTAGCCTGGCACTTCCCAAGGAATAAAACACTGGAGGGTGGATGGCAGGCAGCTGCCCTGGGACCGATTTAAGTCTCAGCAGATGCGAAATGACAGCCTCGACTCCCAGAGCTGTCTGCTAGAGCTAACATCCACGCTCTGCTTTGGAAAGAGCTCTTTTCTAGATGATATGACTGAAAAACAAAGTTTACAAACGTGACACAGTATGAGATGATGGGTTGTGGATACTTGCTCCTCACTGGGCTGTTCCCATCCCACCATTGCCCAAGGAGTAGATTGGGGAGTTGTGTTGTGTCTCTGAGAATGCAGCCCCTCTGGTAATGGGAAGTTTAGGGTAGAATTCTGGTAGAATTGATAGAATTCTCTGTGAGAATGTACTATCAAATGGGGCAAACCTGGGGAAGTGCTCACAGCCTGCTTCATCCCAAGGGGTTGTGTATTCTCCCTGGTGTTTTTGAGAAGAGTACTTGCAGAATAAGTTGTTTATTAAAACTCAATTTAATGTTAAAAAAGGAAAGTCCATGAACTCCAGCCTTGGGACTGCAACAACTCCAGGCTGAAATGAGAGCACCAAAGCAACACTCCTGATGTTAGAAAGAAAAACACAGAAAAAAAAGCTTATTTGTCTTACTGATTTGGGAATCAGCTTAGGCCACAGCAGCCTGAGTGAGCAGCCTAAGACTCTGGCTTTTTGAGCATCTTAGCTGGGGTTTGGCACGATCAAGGACGCCCATATTTCTGGCAGATATTGAAATCTTTCCAAGTCCAGATTTATGTGTGAGATAAGTTGTAACTGTGTGACTCTAGCCCACTCAGAAAAGTGAGTTATCTGTGGGAGAGGAGAAACACAGTGATCTATTCTGTACCAGGTAAACAAAGCTGTGCTGTAGTGGGTGATTTCAGGAGAGAGTTGGAAGCCAGCTTTGAAAAGTTATGGTGAAAGCAGGAGAGAAGGGGCTGCTTCTCCCTCCCCACACACCCACAGCAGCTCAGTGAGTGTTTCCTCTTATTTGAAACTCTTCAGTTAGCAAACTAGAAGTGACCAATCTTTGGAGACAACCCAGGCAGGTACAGGGGTATACTGGCTTAGACAGACAGCTGCCTCTTTCAGATTTACCATATCTTCTCCTGGGAAGGACAGGAACAATGTAATGGACACGGGTCTAAATTTGTCCCTAATAGTGCCAACATAAAATACCCGACAGCTCTTCGCTCAGACTGATGGGTTTGTAATACCAGACTGTCAGGGTGCTGTCATGGCCTTTTGCAGCCTGACTGATGATCATTTTATCTCAGCTGCAGGGCACCGAGGCACCAGCCCCAACCCAACAGCATAGGGACTGTGCTTACACAGACAGCCCCCACTCAGTGTGCCTGTGGGGAATCCCCCCCAGAGGCTCATCCCCCATCCTGGCACACCTGCTGACCCCAGTCCTCAGGAATCCCCCCCAGAGGCTCATCCCCCATCCTGGCACACCTGCTGACCCCAGTCCTCAGGAATCCCCCCCAGAGGCTCATCCCCCATCCTCAGCACTCCTGCTGACCCCAGTCCTCAGGAATCCCCCCCAGAGGCTCATCCCCCATCTGGCACACCTGCTGACCCCAGTCCTGCAGGCATCACAAGTCACACAGTCCTGCAGGCATCACAATCATGGGTGCTGTATTAATACTGTTAAATAGTGGTGTATTAAATTAGCCAGAATCCCCAGCTCAAATGCACTGAACACTGTCAATAGCATCTCTCTTAAAGCTTTACCAGCAGAACACCGAAGTGACTGCAGCAGCAGCCTTGCTCCAGGCAAAGTCCCCTCCACAGTCACTCACAGCCTCACACTTTGTCAGTTGAACATATGGTCAGAGCCCATGGTCAGCACCATTCCCACAGCTCCCAGCCCATCCCCGATTCCTCTCTGACCCATGGGTTTCTGAATTTAAGCAACATGAGAGGAACCCTCATCACAGTCTGCAACTTCCTCATGAAGGGAAGAGGAGGGTCAGGCACTGATCTCTTCTGTCGTGACCAGTGACAGGACCCCAGGGAATGGCCTGAAGCTGTGTCAGGGCAGGTTTAGGTTGGATTTTGGGAAAAGGTTCTCCCCCAGAGGGTGTTTGGGCACTGGACCAGGCTGCCCAGGGTACTGGTCCCAGCAGCGAGCCTGCCAGAGCTCCAGGAGTGTCTGCACAACACCCTCAGGCACAGGGTGGGATGTTGGGGTGTCTGTGCAGGGCCAGGAGCTGGGTTTGATGATCCTTGTGGCTCCCTTCCCATGCAGGGTCCTCTGTGATTCTGTGCTGGATCCCATCAGGCACATATGAATGCCAGGAACCCTCTGTGTGATCGTGGCACTGCCAAAACTCTCCAGAGCCTCCAAACTTTGGCAGCTATGAGCCACATTCTTCCTCCAGCCACCAGGCTTTTGATTTCTCTCTCCTCCAGCCACACTGTCGAAACTTTCTGCTCCCTGCACTGGTGGAGCTGCAACACAGCAGATCTTGTGGTGCCAACAGGACCAGGTCCCAGCAGGTTGATGTGCAGGAAACAGGATTCCAGGGCTCCCAGTTGGCTGGAGGGGCTGGGACTCAGTCACACCTTAAAATGACATCTAGGCAGCAAGCAAACAAGTTCTTGAGTGTCTTCTCCTTGGCCCTGTTTATCTGCAATGTGCATTTAGATTCCAGAGGCTGAGGTGCAAGCAGCATTCCATCCACTTTGTGCAGAGCCCAGCGGAGCGTGCCTGCCTCTTGGTGCCAGCTTCTGCTTTCCACTGACAGCTCTAACAGAGATTGAATGCTGTGATTATTTCTGAAATAATTTGTGAATCTAGAGTTTATTTTTATCTAGCATGTCTAGGACAGCTCAAAAATTCAAAAAGCATTTAGTACCTGAGAAATGTAATTGTGAATCCCCTCTGGGAAAAGAGGGACTGGAGCATTTATATTTCATTGGTGGGGGAGTCCTGTAATTATTTAGCACAGTCTCTGACTCAAAAGTGTGCTGAGTCCCAGTCTGCCAGAAAGAGGTTCTCCCTTTCAGAGTGGGTTCAGTGCTTTGGATGGCACACAGGTGGAGGCACCTTCTGTGGGAGCAACACACCCAACTCAGAAGGGGATGAAGATAAAGCTCTGTGGTGCTGCCCATCAGCCCTCCCAGCTGCTCTTGGGGCCTCCTCCTGGGCTCTGAACTCCTTGGCCAAGGCCAGAAGTCTCAGAGCCAAGCTCACCAGAATTTAATTTCTTTTTAAATGTGACTTTGAGCACAAATCTTTTTGCACACACAGTCAGGTCTGTGCTTGGGCACCTCACAAGGCACCACACAAGTGATGCACTGACAGCAGCAGTGGTGAACCAGCTAGTGGATTCCATGACTCCAGAACACACATGCCACGAGGAAATTAACCCATGAAGTTGGCAAGGTGGCATATCAAACCCAAGTAGGGGAGCTGGAGAGCTCAGAAGCAATAACAACTCAGTTTTTCTCAATAGTGTGTTTGCTTTGATGTTAATAGAAAAAAAACATGAACTCAGACCTTGCTTTAGCTGCCAGTGAACAGACAAGCTCAGAATTAACATCCACAGCCACAGGGGAAGAGCAGATGCCCAGCTGCCTTTTAAGAGAGCTGTCCCATTAAATAAACAAGGATTCTCACCGTGCTCCCAAGAAACCAGGAGAGCAGGAATGGTAATGCATGGCTTGTTTAGTGGGTTTGGATTGAATTTTTTGGAGGGCAAGGGGTCTGTAGCCCTTTGTGTGCTCTATGCCACCTTTTCCTCAGCACTCCTGAAGGAGGAAATGGTAGAGTAGAATTTAGATTGGATGTCCATGTCAAAATGGGCCAGAAGTATGGGCACTGAATGTGCCTTGAGGAGGAGCCAGAGAAGGAGAGAGGTTTCTCCTGCAGAAATGAGTAAATCTGTGACATAAATACCAGAACTTGCCATAGCCTTTCCCCACTGCAGAGTGGTTCTGCAACACCTTTGTGCCCTGCCCTCTGTGATAATCACACATCTCAGTGATTCACCACAGGTGGCTGCCCAGAGAGGGGCTGGGGAGAAGTACCTTGTGAGTATATAATTAAAAGCAAGAGGACTTGGGAATTCTTGCTGGATTATGAGAAATACAATATAATTGGCATGACTGAAACCTGGCAGGTTTATTCGCATGACTGGAATGTAAAAATCGCTGGTTATAAATTGTTAGGAAGGAAAGAGTGGTAAAAGGAATGGAAGAGGTAGAGCTCTATATTAAAGATAAAATTTCCAGTGCTAGAGGAACTGAACCCAGGGGGGCAGGATAATCTCCATCTGCGGATGTTGAAATAATTGGTACATGAAAATGCAGGTTTGGAAGAATCTGTACATCACTGTATTTAAAGAAAAGTGGAAAAAAATTGTACAGGCCACTTGACCCAGGAATTTTAGGACAGTTTTCAGAGAAAGCATTCATTGCATGGCAACAAATAGGTTTTATCAAAGGCATGGGTTTAATAAAAGTAAATCTTTTACCAAGATGAATCACTTCTCAGACAAGGGTAATGGATTAGATCCAGTCCCTGTGGATTTGCAAAAAAAACGTTTGGTGGAATGTCCCAGTGACAATTCTTTCCAAGAAGAGCTGCAGAGAGCGGGGAGGATGGTAAGGACAGAGCGAGAGGCAGGCAGGCTCCCCTCACTGGGGAGCACTGAATGGCCTGAGCCTGAGCTCCAGCTAGACAGAAGGCTCTGGGCACAGAGATGTGACATTGGTGGGGATCAAGTGACAAAGACAGAGCTCAGACAACACACACCACTGACTGCTTCCATGATTCCAGAACAAAAGGTATAATAGACAGAAATAAGTGCTCCTTCCTGCAGAGCTCACTGCCAGGGAATGTTGAGAAGGCCAAAATTGGGAATTGCATGGATCCAGAGAGGAAACCTCCATTCCTGTTACTGAGAGGATGATTTTAGAGCAATCCCCAAAGTGCTGCTGCAGTACTGGTGTGACAAGGGGAGTACAGGACCAGAATCACCCTGTGCCCACCCCTTTGTTCTTTCCCAAATATGTCACTGGAGACAACACAAAGACAGTGGAACAGGGAGACCTTTTGCATCAACCTGTGTTGCAGATTTACTTTATTTTATTGGTTATCATTGGGATAAGTAGATTGTAAACTGATTAAAGAACAGTCCTACAAGGAGACTGTGGCAAGTAATACAAAAGGGAGAATTATCCCAATGGAGATCAAATACTTCTAGTTGTCCTCAAATTTGGTTTTAGGACTGATTCTGTTATTGCTGAGATTAGCAACATAGGAAAAAAAAGAACTAGGGATACAATTAGTGTCACCTAAAAAAATAAAGGTGAGACGAACCCTATAGCCAGCCCACGGCCATCAGCAAACGTAGGTGTCTGTGCCCAAACTGATCAACATCCTCATTACAGAGGAGAGAGGCAGCACTCCCTGGGAGGTTACACTGGTCCTCCTGTGGGATGAGTTGAGCCCTAGGATTATGTGTTTGCCTCACTGGCCAAAAGAGAATCTGTCTAAGACATTGCGATTCCCAACACAGAAGCCTTAATTTGAAAAGAATAATCCTGCTTTGAATGTGCTTCTTACGTACACCGCCACACAAGATCTGGGAATATTGGCATTACAGAGGAGAGATTTTTCTGCATAACTGAAAATGTGAATTGGGCTGATAGGGTTGTAAGAACAGCATTACATTTTAAAAAAGGTTAAAAGCACCAGATGCCGAGGCCTAAAGCTCTGTGAGGTCACGGGTTGGTTCCAATTGCAGAGGGAAGATAAGAACCAAGTTGGGGGCCAGTATTTGTCTGTGGGGTGGCTGGGAGCTGCCAAGTGCTGTGGCATAAAGAAAAGGTTATTCCAGGGAAAAACCAGCACCACAGGCAACACCCGTGTGTTTTGTAAATGCCACAGGTGCATAGGTATGGTAAGAAAAAGAGGAAGGTGAAAGAGGTGTAGAGTGGGTTTTCCAAAGTAGTTAAGGAAAAGAGAATCTCCTTCAAGAAAAGAAAGCTGATGTTCTGTAGTGTACCAGACTGAAGAGCTAGAGGGGATGTAGTGATATCTTATACATGTATGGATAAAGAAAATAATGACTTAAGTAACTCATAATTGAGGGGAAAACATGACAATCCAAGGACAGGTTCCCCCAGAGTGTGCCTGGACCTCACCTCCACAGAGGGCAGTGTGAGCAAAGGAAACCCATGGGCTGAAATGGAGCCTTCCAAAGTCCCAGCAAGAGCTACAGGAGAGTAGAGGAACTGACATGAGTTTCTGACATGAGGAAGCTTGGAGTGAGTCCTGCAAAGCTGCTGTGTTGGTGTTTGAAGGAGGTCTGGACGGAGCCCTCTTGCCTCCCTGGCTCACACGGTGCCTGCTCCCTGACATCCCTGCTCTGGGGTGGCTGCTGGGCACCAGTGGGAGCCAAGGAAAAAAATGCTGACTGAGGGCCCATCATGTTTACTGGAGGTTTTAATGCCTTCTGTAATCTGAAGCAGCAGAAAGTGGCTCCAGGTGGAGGCAGTGTGTGAGGAGGCTGCTCTGCTGCTGCTGACATTATTACAGCTGCTCAGGATCTAATTGGTATGGCTGCTCATGCACTGAACATTAAACTGATGATCTAATTTGGGATCAGAAGGGAAATCTCCCTCAGGCTAGATAACAGGGAGAGTAACAAATTTTTGCCTTCCTTTACAGCATGGGAAGGATCCACTGCAGAAAAGCACTTGTGAACTCCTCCTAACAAATCCCTGGTATTTTGCTTTCAGGATGAGATAGGTCTGGCCATAGGAATTTACAGATTTATTCGTGTTCCTCACAAGAACTCTTGCTCCCTTCCTGTGGTACATGATAGCCGTGATTTCTGTGGTGGTGATTGCTTTACTGCAGACATTCAGGTTTTTATAGCATGTTGGGGATATTTTGTGTCTGCGGTGCTCTGGGAGTTTCGGATTTTAGGTCCTCCTGATCCTGCTGGGCAGACTAGCTGCGTGAACATCTATCATCCATAAAACATGGACATAAAGTCCCTGCAGGCTGAGCCTCATAACGGAGCAAAGTAAGGGGCCAGGCAGCTAACTACTCCTTATTAGATATGTTACTCTTCCTCATGAGTGTTTGGATGTGTCTGTTCTCAGCCATTTAACCCAGCAGCCTTAAAGGAAACATCTGAGGAGTTCTGGTAGTTCCTTGTAAATGGGATAAACTTCAAAGTGCTGGAAGATTAACACACAGGTCCCAGATTTCAAAGGGAACTGAGATGCCTTACCCCAGTGTCAGCGCAAAATATGAACAGATGCATTCAGGGCTGAGGAAATACAGAAGGGATGGAAGATCAATCACCGTGGTGTCCCCGTGGGTTTTAAATTACATCAGACTCCATCCTGATGTTAAAACCTTCCTATGTGGAGTTAGGAGAACTGGCTGACTGGCAGATCTCAGAATTGGGACGTACAGGTTGTTGTGGTTTAACAAATGATAATTAAGTACTGCTCAGCCCCTCACTCACTCCAGTGCCCCAGTGGGCTGGGGAGGAGAGTCAGAGAAAGGTTACATGAGTGGGTTGAGATAAGAACAGCTTAATAATTGTTTAATAAATAAAATACAACAACAACAAGTAATAAAAATAGAGCAAATGAGAGAGTGAGGACTACACCCCCTAAAAGTGTTGCACAGTGCAGCTGCTCACTGTTGCCCAGCCCATCCCATCCCAAATCAGCAACTGGCAGCTCCCAGCAAACTCTCCCCAGTTTACACACTGAGCATCACATTCTATGGTCAGGAATATTCCCCTGACCAGCTCAGGTCAGCTGTCTTGGCCCTGCTCCCTCCTGCTTTTTGTGCAGCTCCTCAGTGGCAGAGCATGAGACACTGCAAAGTCCTTGATTTGGGCAAGCCCTGCTCAGCAGCAACCAAACCACCTCAGTGTTATCAGCATTATTCTCATCCCATACCTGCTATAGGAACAAAATCCACTCTATCCCTGCTGAAACCAGGATAGTAGGGAATAGGGCTGCTTCTACCAGGACCCTCTGCTAGTCACAAATTGGTGTAATGTCAGTGTTCTTGTTGCTAAACCAAAAGGCAATATCAGTCTTTGCTGATCTAGCTTAGAAAGGAATACAAAAGCCAGTGAATAATGAGAAGCAGATGTAATTACTGTGGAATGACATGGCTTGTAGAATAGTCACAGGCAAACAAAATCCACTTTCCTGTGTTCCACCTTCCATTTGGCTAAAAAAGGATTCAAAGCATGCTTACGATGTGGAAAATCAGTTGAGAGGTAGAGACATTCCACGATGCTTAGACTCACTAGGTTTTGAGAGGCCAAAAAATACCCACACCATACAGCCTGATTTCACTGTGCATCACCTGGGCAGATGAAAAACACTAATGAGAATTTGTTTCAAAGTTATTGGGTACATGCTTGGGAATAAGGTTCACAAGAGGAAATGCAAGCACAACTTTTTTCACTTGATTTCAAAAACGTGAAATTCATTTCCAGTGTGCTGCAGTTCACTGCCTTTAAAAGTCGTGGAGAAAAGGTTAAAGTTACCTGTTTCCATATCCCAAGCCATGGGTTCCTGCCTGGGAAAACAGGACATCTCAACCCAAAGAGCAGCCAGGGCAGGCACAGGAGGGCAGGAGAAGGCAAGACTTCATATGGTAAGGGACATAGAGCAGCTACATCCTCTGTGAAGAGTTTTGTCTTTCCCAGTTTTCTGGTGTCTCAGGGATCCTGGATTGCCAATATCTAATTTATTTTGGCATATTTACATTGGCTCAGGGTCAGCACAGTGTGTCACCTCTGGGATGTGCAGGTGAAACCCTCCCCTTCCTGTTCTACAGCTTCAAACACTCAAAGCAGCTCAGAGCTCCTTGATTTAATGAAGTCAGCTCTAATTTGACACCAAAATCATTGAAAACCTCTCTCAGCACTGCTGTTCTCCCAATTTTCACAATCACTTGGAAACCTGAACTCTTTTCCAGCTCTCCAACTGATGGATGTGTGTACACATCCTCCAGGTCTTACCAAGATAATCAGCTGAATATTGTGACTTGGCTGGGTTTCAATTAGACATGATTTGAGAGCAGCCCGTGGAGATGTTTGCTTTGAGATGCTGGGGAAGATTTTTCAAATCAGGGAGAGTTGCAGCCTGGAACAAGCAGTTGCCATGGCATAGTCCCAGGCAGCAGCAACAGCATTCCCAGCTCTGCCCACACTCCCTGCCCTGCACTGCCCTTCCCTGCTCCAGCCACCCAAGAGGGAACCCCACCCTGGGAATGGGACCTCTGGGATAAAATTAGCAACATTCCTTTGGGAATGTGCAAACTGAGGGAAGGCACACACCTGAAATGGAAATTGGGAAGCTTTACATTTTTCCACTTGGAGACATAGGAAGTTGGAAGAGGTTGGGTTTGCTGAAGGAGAATTCAGGTTTAAAAGCAATCCCAAAGGCGATACAGGTTGTGAGTAATCACTGAGAAATTGGGCAAATTCTCAAGATATTTAGAGGTAGCAGAAATGTTGATGGGCAGCAGCAGTGAATGGCAGCTGTCAGAGGAAGAGAAAATAATTATCTGCCTAGTTCAAGACATATTTTTGTGCAATTCTGTGTGAGCTTGTTTATTTTCCAAAAGAAAATACCGCTCCAGCAAAATCAACAGGGTCAGCTGGAAAATGTTGATTTACAGATTAACACTCTATTTTTCATTAGGGAGAAAAGAAGTCAATTAAGTGCTCTGAGATTACTTTAATCAAAGTTTGAATATTTCAGTTGGTAATTAACCTGATACAACTCAGTTTGAGTGAGCCCATTAACTAGTATTTTCCCTCATGCAGTACTTTTTTTCACTAAAGTTGTGTTGGAGTCCTCAGCCTCGTCTAGTCTGGGATCCCTTGAGGGTTATATCTTTTTTTAGAAAAATACAGTGATTTTACTCTCAGTAGATGATGTGGGATCTCATCAGAATCACATGACTCCAGATATAATTGGAGAGATAAAGATGTGTTAGGGCCTAGTGGGAAAAAAGGGGACCTTGTCTGTCGTAGGCTGGGAGCCAGGGTGTTACTAAAAGGGAATGTTGTTTAAAAGAAATGTAATCATTTAAATTTCCATCATAACTGCACTTTTGAACCCGTAAAATTTTATGCAGAGTAAGTGGATACAGACAGCTTTTCTTTCTTCTTTTTTTTTTTTTTGCAAGATGAAAAGCAGAGTTATAACAGAATTCAGCCAGAACTACCAGATTTCTTTTAAGTCAATTTATTTAACTTGAATATTTTCAAACCATGTCATTGCAAGACATACAGAGTAGGATTTTTCAGGGTTGTTTTTATTTTGCTGCTCTCATTATTAATCAGGCATTTGCCCCTGGCTCAGAGAGGAAAGAACTTGGGAATGTAGGACCCAGCACATCAAATTCTGCTCTTTGCTATGACAACAGCCATGCTAGAAACTGAATATTGTCTTGAAGTTGAAGAGGTTTTTTGATGTTTTTTCTGCTCTCTTCCTCATTTCCAGTCTAAAGCAGGTTCCTGGCCTGTGTCAGGTCCTGAGGACAGGAGCAAACAAACCCCACCTTTTAGGTGGAGGAAGGAGTAAGACGTGGGTCTCCCAAAGGCTTAAAGGCAGAGGGCACACAGAGCTTGGATGAACATCTCTGTGCTGGGGTTCAGACCCAATTTATGTGCACGTGGACTTGCCTTTCAGCTGCCCTATGCAGCTCTCTAATTCCATGGGCACAGGGAGGAATTCCATGCTCAGAGCCACAGCCAGGCATGTGTGATATGCCCACAAGATGGGCTGGGCAGGGCAGGGCAGGGCGGGGCAGGGAAGGGAAGGCAGCCCAGGGCCCTGGAGCAGCAAACCGTGGACCTGATGAATCTTTGGAACCTGTTTGCCTTGGTTTTCTGGCAGGATTGAACTTGGGGGAACTTGGGCTTTCATATTATGCTCATGCTGGAGAGGTGCTGAACTCTGAACTCTGCCTTGGGAAAGTGTGAGGATTTGCCTCCAGCAGAGTCCCAGCTGCCCAAAGTGTGTGTGACACTGACCTGATGTGGGGAATGGATTTGTAGAGGATTCTCAAAGCCTGACTGAAGGCTCACACAGTCTTGTGCATCTGTGTGCAAACCTTGAGATAAACTGTGCTGACTGAGAACGGCCATGGAATTGGACAGACATTGTTGAGAGAGAAATTGAACTAGAAACAGGTTTCAAATGATGGCCTTGCAAATAGACTATATATTTTGGAGAACTAGAACTATGAAAGATGCATTGTAGCAAGACCCACATGAGGTATTTTAATAGATGATTGGTTTAGAAGCATTAGCAGCACTGTGTGGCAAAAGCTGATAGGCCAAGGAATGCTTATAATGTATTGTAATTAGGAAATAGTTTGGCTTCTGATTGTGATGGTGTGAATTGTAACATCTGTGCCATCTCACCTTGTCTTTAAAATGCCTCTCAGGAGCCCCATCTCTGGGTCAGGAAAATGGTTTTTCCAACAGCCCTTCAGTGGAGTAGGTAATGGAGCAGCCCCACTCCTCCACTCTGTAGAGAAAGGGAGGTGTCAGGGGACTCACCCACCCACCCGGGTTGAGGAACCCATGGGTGAGCCCTCCACTGTGGGCAGCTCTGGCCAGCTGTGCCTGCTCCCCTCCCTGCCTCAGCCCTGCTCCCCCTAGCTCAGCCCTGCCCCCAGGGCCTGTCCTGCCCAGCCTTCTGCTTCTCCCTCAGTCTGATATCACAGGCAGGAGGCAGCTCTCAGGGTGAGCACGTGCCATGGGCTTGGAAAGCTTGGGAGCTCAGGACTTCCCAGCGTGTTTTGGGCAAGAAGGAGGAGAAGGAGTATGGGCCTTGTGCTCAAGCAAGACAGAAATCATCTCCTAATAGTGCCACAAGTGTTTTTGTGTCCCCAGAACTGACTAAACTGATCAAACCCACACCTTCCTCTGTTTCCTGAGACCACACAGCATCCCAAAGCTGAGCTTTCCTCAGTAGAAACTGCCATGGTGCTGGAAAGCATTCACCCTGCAGAGCTGAGGGATCTTCCTCAGCTGCAGGGCCACAGGATGTGGAGAAGTCTCCTAAGAGAGCTTGTCTGAGGGTATGCTGGGCGTGATCCCAGGAAGCTGAGCCTGGGGACTTTAGGGCCCAGGGAATTCCTTTTCCTTCTTCTGTTTGCTGCTGGGCCCTCCCCATCCAGGCTGGGCAAGTACTCAAACACACACACATACACACACGTGTGCAAGGCTGACACTGATGTGTCTGACCACACAGACCCTGGGAGAGTGCTGTGCTTTCATCAGCACCCACAGAAACCACACCCCCAGCACCAAACTCTCTCCTCTTCCTCCTCTGCCTGTCCAGGTCTGCAGATCCTGCTGAAACACTTCCACCTCTTCCCCCTGCAGATGCATGGGAACATCACACTGGTGGTCCCTCAGATATTTTCACAGGCTCTACCTCTATTACCCACACAACCTCAAGAGTCTTCCCCACCCACCAGCTTAGACTTCCCAGATGTGTCTCCTCCCACTCTGGCTGCTCCATTTTGAAGTTCCCCAGCAAGTTACAAATACTCATAAACATGCACATATACAGAACTAGATTAATTAATTAGGATTGATTAGCCACAGATAAATTTTGGACTCCTGCTAGCTCCCAGTCCTGCAGTTCACTGTGACCCGTGTCCCCTCCCTGGGGAGCCCAGCAGAGGCACAGCTGAGCCCGTGCAGGGTCAGTGTGATTAGGAGGGCGTGCGTTTGCAAAGACTTGCACAGATGATGTTTCTACCTCACCCTTGGGAAGCCACAGAAGAGACTGGTGCCAAGAGCTTTACTTATGGCTGCTTAGGTGTTGGTCAGCCCTCCCTCCTCAGCCTCCAGCAGCTCCCTGTCACTGCTGAGCTTCACAGAGCCTCATGTGCACTGTTCATGGCCACTGCTCCTGTGTGGAAGTGCAGATAATTCCAGCCAGGTCCCACCTCTTCTTTCTGCTTGAGAGAAGTGCAGGAGAGGTCACTCCTTGGCTTTCTTCTCTGTCAGGATCACAACCACAAATGGGTAAAGGAAGGACTCCCAGGAGATTAATCCCAGAGACTCTTCTTGTTGCTTCTCTGAATAGTCTTTTCTGTATTCTCTAAAGACTCTCCAGGAGCTTGGTTAGGGGGAGAAGATGCATCTGGAAAAGGACAGCACAGCAGGATAAACTCTGCCAAGTCTAAAATTAAACTTAAGAGGGCTTAAGAGATCAGTTATACAAGATACCCAAAAATAACTTAGAATAAATCCTAAGAGGAACAGTGAAAGCACTGCTGACATCTTCAGTTCTCAACGAGATGCGTGTCTGCATGTGCAAGTGTGGCTGTGCTTTATAAATACCACCAGTGGTTACCACTGAAAATGGAAGAGGGTTTTCCAGTGCTCCAGCAGCAGGAACAACGAAGAGAAGGGTCAGGCACTGCTTGTGCAGTTCTTACCATGACCTTCAGCTGCAAGCCAGGCACAATCAGCCATTCAAAGTGAGGTGACATCCAGGCTCTTCTCTGTCCCCAGTCATTCTTCTTCCTATGACTCCCAATGGACTTTTTCTGGACACTCCAGCACTTTCTGCCCATGTTATTTAAACTAGAGGCCTCACCACAGGGAGAGATGGTGTTCTGGGCAAGCTGAATTCGAGGGAAGAGAAGGATGCACATTCCCAACAGCCTGTGACAACCTTCTCCTCTGTCCTGCAGATAATGCACCTCCAGCCAAACACTCGGGTAGATCAGAGAAACTCTGGCCCTTGCTGGGTGTCTGAAGGGCAGCACCAGCTCTCAGAGCAGCCTGTGCAGTTCTTCTAGTAGCAAAGGCCCTTCCCCTTTGCCTCTCTTGGGATAACATTTTGGAGAGTCAAGTATTTGTTAAAGGTTTCCAGTAATATGGCTTTGGATTCACTGTAACACAAGTGAGGGATGATCAGTGAGAGACAGCTTGAAGTCAAGTTCAGATAAAACTGTGATAAAAGTTATAAATTACATCTGCCAAAACAAACAAACAAACAAAAACCAGACCCAAGGCACAGAGCCATGTAGCTAGAATGAAAAATCTTGCTTAATGTGCTCATATCAAGTCCAAATCTAGAGGCCACTCTCCCTATAGTCCCTTGATTTTATGTCAATAAAATTCCTGAAAAACCTCATGCCCTAAAACTGAGGGGCCCTGGAGGAGAATGTTTTCTACTTACACGTTAGTATCTCTTATAGTCCGCTTACTTATCTGCCTTTCTTGGTCAGGAACCTTAAGTAAAGAACCTGGGGGAGGGCTTGTTCATGTCCCTACAAACAGAGAAAGGATGACTTTCTTGATGCCAAAGCAGCTACAGAAGTTCAGATTGGGTATAAGGAAACACTTCTCCAGAGGTGGACCAGCGTGGGAAGAAACTCCATCTTTGGGTCACTGAGGGATGGGTACCACCATCCTTGAAACATTTCAGAATTTAGGTGGGAAAAGTCACAGCCCTGCTCTGAATGGGAAATGTGCAGGGCTGGTAATTTCTGTGATCCATCAGTTACCTTTCCATCTGCCTGCCCCAAATCTTACTGACTCACTCACCTGACACTCCTGCTCAGATATAGCCTGCCCTGCCCACCCCCTTGGAAACAGAGATGGTGCTTTGAAAAGCCAAGTGTCACTTCCTTTTCTTGGCTGTCCTCTGGATTCATAGAGTGCAAATCCTTCCCCTGGACATATCAAAATGTGCATTTCAATGTCAAGTGAACCTTTTCTTTTATAGTTATACATTTACTATGAACTATGTACACATCACCTCTCAGTGTATTTAGCATAGATTTAAAACTGCAAAAAGTAAATAAAAATAGTAATAATAGCATTATAATAATAGATTCTTATGTCAGCACAGCCATCATTTAAATGATTACATTTATCTCAATCTTGCCAGCAAAGACACCAGAAAGATGAACACTTTATACTGGGTTTTATGTATACTGAATTACAACTAAGAAAAAATACAATGACTTCACTGTCACTGTGGCATTTCACTGTTTATGCTTTTTTAATGGCTCACCTTTCCTAAATTAGTCTTTTGAACTTTGTAATTAAAAATGAACAAAGCTAATTTTAAAAAACCAACCTAGTCCTATAACTGCCTTTGCATTAATTAAAGTCTTAAAGGGCAAATGAACTCCATTCCATGACCTCTGGCAGATGTGCCAGCACACCTTAGAGCACATCATAACAAAAGGAGCACATAGACTTGATGCAGGGATGCACCCAGGGCAGATGAATTATTTTATCGTCTTTGGTTACCTGAAGAAATATAAAAAAGGTCTAAGATACATTTCCTGTTCAGAAACTTCTCAAGAATTCCTGCAAGGCCAAAGGTGGGGTCCTAAACAGAGAGAGTTTACAGTGGAGCACAGGGAGTGGTGCAGGCTGTGATGCTCAGAGCAAAGCATTTGCTTGCTTTTTAAACATTTTTTAAAAATAAATTTATATGTTTTCTTAGCTTCTTTGAGGTTTTGTCTTAGTCATGTGTGTCACGTCTGTCTGTGGAGAGCTCTGTGCCCCTGGCAGTGCCCCCCAGCACCGGGAGGTTTGGTCACACTGGGTGGGGCACAGGCACTGTCTGCTGGTGAGGAGGGCAAAAGTGAGGCTGAAAGGGGCCCCTGGCCTCCAGTGCCACCTGCTGAGTTGTTTGTGTCACCCTGGATAGAGACCAGAGCTGTTCCTGCCCTTGGGAGGGGGCACCACAGGCCCAGCAGGGGCTCAGCCAGCAAAGAAGGATTTCCTTCACTCCCTGTGACCCACACGACCATCGAGGGGCTGCAGTCCCCAGGGAAGGCCAGCCCCTGGGCATGGTGGCTTTGGGCAGGCTGGAGGCACAGGGGAAGGAATGTCTGTCCCCAGTGTGAGACAGCCCTGAGGCCCTGTAGAGACTGGGGTGGGAGTGAGGGGGGAACCCCAGACAGAAAGGGGAGGCAGAGCGACACCAACCAACTTCTGTCTCCTAAAACAATCCTTTTCTTTTCAAGGTGAAAAATGCCGAAGTTTTATTGACCTTGCCCCGGCTTCTGAAAAAGGTAAGAGCACAGAGCCAAGGCTTCTGCCCGTTGTACAGATTGCATCAGTGTTGTGTCTGGTGGTGCCTGAGGGCCGGGGGATGCACGGCTCCCTCAGCACACAGGGACCCACATGTCACCCACAGCCAGCTGCGACAAGTACCAAGGGTTTGTGACTTTGCTCACTTTATGCAGGTCTGTCATTTATTTGATCTTAACTCAGATGGCTTTTTTCAAGAAAAATAGATTTATACTGTAAGACAGACATTTCCCTTCTTCCTCTAATGAGGAAGGAAATGCTGCATGGTCTCCTCAGGCCATGAAGACATTTATGGTCAGAAAAATACAGTCACAGTACCAAATATCTCTCTGTGAGAAGGAATCATCCTGATGCTTCTTTGGTTGGTTTACCCTTGTGAAAAGTTACATATTCAAGTGCACAGAAGCAGGTTGCAACCATTTTCCTCACCCTGATATTGGAGTTTAATTGATGAATTATTGAGATTTCTTTCCTTTTCAGAAGCAATTTACCCCACATTTGAAAATCTATAAAGGAAAAAAAATGTGTAGAGTTCAATTAAAGTGAACTGAGCCCATCCTGTTCCCAGCTGAGAAGAGACCCCATATATTTTATCAGATCACTTGAGAAAATCCCAAAACCTTTTGGGCACAAGGTACCTTCCTCAGGCTTGGTGGAGCAGCAGTAAGTGGCGTAAGGAACAATTTTCCTTAATTTGCCTGAATTGCTGATCCACTGGAAAACGGGAAGAAAGGCAATTACTGCTAATAAAGCAGGGGGATATTGCAGGGAGAGAAACAGCCACAGAGCCTCTGTGAAATTCATTGTAAGCAAACCCAAATAAATTATGCACATAAGGGAAGAACAAACCTGGGATTAGTGTCGCTAATGGGCTCCGAGTTAAATCTCACACACACAAACGGGACCTTGGGGCACAAAGGCTCTTACAAAACCACCAGCTCAACACTCAGCAGCCAGCAGAAAACAAACTCTGTGCCAGAAAACATTACAGAAGGACTCAGTGATGCCTTGTCGGGCTACCTAGAAACAGAGGCCAGACAAAATTAGGAGAATAAAAAGCAGTTCTTTTTAAAAGGGCCTTCAAGTACATTTCAGGAAGATGAAGCCCCCCAGGGGCTGCACCCAAAAATGGACCATGGGCCACAGATTTTCACACTTTCATAAGTTTGGTCCATTTGCATATCGGGGGTTAATCTTCCAATTACAGCTTCAGCTAATGAAGTCATTCACCCCAAGTTTGCTCCCCCCAACTCACTTTTGTTTACATTTCTCTGGGCCTTGAGGTGTCCTTGATTCCCAGGCCTGCAGAGGAATTGTTGTGTCTGACCCAAAAGGGAAAGCAGCAGCTCACACTGTATATGGAGGTTAGAGTTATACACTGAAGAACTGCAGGATTACAAATATATGAAGAATATAAAAGCTAAAATCCTAAGGCATCATCAGGAGCAGAGCAGAGAGCAGCCTGCACACAGCTGAAAGCTGCACTTTTCTGTAATACTGTGGGGTACTTTGTGCTATTTAGTGCAGCCCCCAGAACGGCAGCGAGGATATCAAAGTTCTGGAAAGTTCTGTACAAGGATGGGAGTAGGGCTGCATCCTGAAGGAGAGACACAGGAGAGGAGATAGAATGGACAGTGCTGGGGACATGAGAGGAGCTCAAGAGGCAGCTGGGAAAGGGAAACTCCCTGCCATTCCCAGTCCCAGGCTGTGGGCACAGCCTGACCCCTCCAGCAGACAGAGCAGAGCGAGCACAAGGTGCTGCTCTAAAGGCAGTGGCGTGGTTTTCTGCTTTATCCCTTTCTGTGGAAATTCATTATGGTGCATAATGCTTGGTGGCATCACCCACACACTTTCCAAAACAGCATTTAGTGCTTTACTTTTAGGATTTCTTTTGGTTGTGTGAAATGCTGTCAGCATTTTTTTTCCAGGAGAATTTTAGAGTTGCTGCATGATGTCAGTGCATATTTCTAGACAATTCCATTTTTCTGTTTTGAGGAAGGAAGGCTCTTTCTGTGTAGCATTATAAAGAAAATTCTATCTATTTCAGAAGACTTTCTATGGATTTGTAAGGCATATTGACAGAAAGAGAGGGGAATGCTTTGTCAGAGATGGAAAGTGCTGACCATCAGACCCATAAATATAAGCAGGATAAATTCCACAACTGTGCATCAAGTTGGACACTTCAACATGGTTAATGTGGAATGCTCACCATCAGTCTTGTACTCTCCAGAGCTGCTTTCACCATATGTGAAGAGAAAATTGATGCCTGATTTATTTTCACTGAAGAATTCTTTAATGTCTTAACTTAATCTGCTCTTTTTCAGTTAGAAGGAACTTCCTATTCCTTTAATTTCTTCATTCTCTCTCTCAGCATTGACTTTACTGGTCAGAGGCTTATCAACTGCTCAGCTCCAGTCAGTCCAAGTCAAAGAGAAAGGATGAAATACAGTAAATAGCAAATTTGAGTTCAGTTCAAACATTTTGGTTTTCACAGGCAATCGTGTAACTGGGAAATTTGGGACTAAACTTACCTTCACAGTGAGACTTACTCACTTGCTGTACATATTCTTAGCATCACTTACCACCAAAAAGTGATTTTTTGTCTGAAATGTCTCTGCAATACAAGTTCAGTGCAGCCGAGCACTCAGGTTTCCCAAAGTTTTCCTTTTAGTTGGTTTTTCCTGATCCAAAGAGGATCCATGTCTGACCAACTTCTAAGCTAAATACAGGCTCTTGAAGCCCATGCCTGCTTCTGATCACATCACCTTCCACTTTTAAGACATATTAAGAACAAACTTGGTGTAGTTTCACAGCCCATCTTTGCTTGAGTCCACCACCAATTAACAGCAACGTGGTGTTAAACTCCTGCAGGTTATTTAAAACCTTCTGATATAGAAAAAAAATCTATCACAAAACCTCACAGTAAATAAAACCATCCATGATGAGGTCTAGTCACATCCTTGCCACAAACCTTGCATTCATAAATGAAAATTCTTACAGTAAAAATCTAATAGTTTATGGCTGAGCTTCCTATCTTTATGCATCAGGGCTGATCTCCAGTGTAGCTGGAAACTGTATCTCTGATCAGTTATTGTACCCTTTTCATATATCTTACCAATGACATCTACTAAAAGGAGGCAGCAAAATTTGGGGCAAACAGACCCACAGTATGGTATAAATAAGCATTTCCAACCCACACTAGGAGAGCTTTTTCCTGCATTTAAGGCAGCTGCCAGCAATCTGTCAGAACCTCATAAGCCTAACATTGAATTTATTAGCTGTTGCTGGTTCTTAGTGCCAAAGCTGCTTAGCAAAATCAGCTTCATGATGGTAGATATTAACTAGAAAAAAAACCATTTTCCTCTGAGGGTTTACATTTGCTATTGATAAAAATGATAGAGCAATAGCTGGTTACAGTGGCCAGGACTTTTAATGGGCTCTCACGGAGCAGATGTTGAGGCCCACGAAGTGCTCTAATTTTCACTACAGACATGAGCAGTAAGACAGCAAATATTTCCAAAAGGAGTTGGAAGGGAGCTGTCAAAGTAGGCTGGACTTGATATTTCAGTTCTCAGTTGCTTCTGGGATATTCTCCACAGAACTTAATCAAAGTTTTGTTGCTGCTGAATATTTTGCTGCCTGAGGAAGAAAAGGGTGACCTATTCAGCAAGGGACACTTCTGCCCCTGTTGTGGTGCCCCACCGGAACACTGAGGCTGGCACACTCCTCCCATGGCACCTTCTGTCATCCCTTTCCCATGGCCTCAAATCTGTGTCCAAGAGAAATTCCAAGAAGTCACGAAGGATATGTTCAAAAGGAAGAAATTAAGACCAAAAATTGCATCTGGAAACCATGACACCACACTGGTGCCATCAAACTATCAAATGATTAGAAAAATGGCTTTGGTGATTCAATAACACCACAGCTGGACACATCCAGGTGTTCCCCCCCTGCCTGGGGCTGTGTGGGAATTCCAGCTCCTGCATCCTTCTCTGAATGCATCACTGCCAGCTGTCAGCCCCAGGAAGAGCCAGAGGGTGAGCCCAGCCCTGCTCCTAGGGCAAGAGAAATCAGCTGGAAGCAGCACTTGTGCTGGAAGCATTTCACTGAGAAGAGCAGGGCTTTGCAGGAAATGTGGTGCCCCCGACAGTTTCTGGGATGGTGCTGGTGGAGGCTGTGCCTCTGCACCTGGAGTGCCCACAGCATGGAAATGAGGGGCTGTGGCCTGAGGAGCCCTGAGGGGAAGCTGCTGCAGGAAAAGGCTCAAATGTCAGCATTGGCTCAAAACTTAGACATGGCCACACAAACACAGGGCAGGATTCCCAGGATGAGCCCAGCTTGGTCCAGGTTACTCCAATGCTCTGCAGTACCTGATTTTGTGGAACAATTCCCACAAGGAATGGCAAGGCAGCAGGCCATCAGCATCTGCCTGCATTGCACTGCTTCCTACCTATTCCTAAACTCACACACATAAAATAAACAAGGCTTTTCAGCGACTTCAGAGGCTGAGGCAAGGTAAAACCCAGCAGAAGGAAAATGCTCATGCCTAGTGACCACTGAGCAGTCCACAATCTTACAGGAGGGCTTTTTAAATGAGAGACTGTCCTGGCAGAGGTAGGAGATGCCTCCTGCATGTCCTCTACACAGCCTGTGATGGTGCATCCTGAAGAGATGAAGCAATCACAATTCTGTATTGCCTAAAAAGTGGCTGGCAGAGCTAAAGTAGCACATGGCAAACAGCAAGTAAACAAATCAAGTCTCACCTAAACACAGCACAGGAAAAAGAGAAAGCTAAGTCAGTTCTGTACATGCTCCTAAACCAGCATTCCAACAGCAATTAATGAGAAGAGAAAAACTAGATGCCTGATTTTAATGGATCCTGACATAATAGGTGTACCAGAAATTTGATGGGAGAAAGATAATTAGAGGGACAGTAACGTCTTGGTGCTGATTACACTGAAAGACAAAGCAGATGTCATGTACTAAAGCTGAATCAGAATAACAAGGTAATGTCAGTAATGAGCAACACAACCTCTGTGGATGGATTCCATGTTCAGATAAAAAATGTACAGCTGTGTTAGTGATCACCCCTTGGGACAGCTTCAGAGACAGCAGGGTTAAACTTGATAGCAGAGAAGGTGTAAGGACAGAAAACAAAACAGCAGGAGCTGACTCTAAAACACCATGCACAGACCAAGAAATGCTATGCCTGATGTAGAGACAAAATTTGGATATGAACATGGAAAAATTAGTGGAAAACTTGTTATTCTTGTCTTACCCCTGCATTTGATTCAAAATGTTAGTAAGAGATCCCTGGTATGGCTGACTAACAGATTCAGAATCCTTCAGAAGCAATAAAAGTGTTTTTTAGAAGTTGTGAAGAAGGAAACCCAAGAACAGCAAATGCTGATTAAAACACATTAAAATGTTCAGCTAAAAGGACAACTGAAGCTTGAAAGCCTGAAAACCACAGGATATACTGCAGGCCTCTGAAGCATGCATAAACCCTTCCCAGCCACTGAGTGTGAGCAAATGGCAGATAATGATCAGTGCTGATAAATGCGAGGTGGGGAACATGAGGAGTCATCCTACCTTTACATATATAGTGATGGGTTCTGAATTAGCTTTTCCCCTCAGGATAGAGTTCTTGGAGTGATGACAGACACTTCTATGAAAACATTAATTCACTGCTCTGCAGAGATTAAGATGAAAAAGAAATATTAGGATCATCGTAGGAAACAAAGAACAAAACAAAAAAGTCACCATGCCACCACAAGCACTCATGATGTACCCACCTGCAGCTCCCTGTGAGCACCTCTCATCCCTCCCCTGCCAGCCCCAGCTCAAAGCACTGACAATAAAATTTAAAGACATAGAGAGAAGAGTGACATTTATGGTCAAAAATAGAGAAATACTTGTTTGTATGAGAAGGACAACGCAAAGCAGATTTCAGGCTAGAAAAGAGACAAACAAGGCTTGTAACAGCCAAGTTAAAAAACAAACCTCCTTTTTTATGTACTGGGTAGATGTTCCCAAGAAGAAAAACAGAGGATCAATTTTCTAAAAGGAGCACTTAGAGACCTGCATCAGTAAAGAGAAATGTAACTGGGTCTCCCAAAAGAACTGTACACTTTCCAAAACAGGCTTTATATTCTTCTTGAGTACTTCCTATTGCATTATTGTTCATATATCTGCAATAGGGTAAATCCATACCCACAGAGAGAAATACCTGTGCAATTGGCATAGGAGAGCTGTGATTAAATATGCAGGAAAAAATGTGTTACTTGTATTTTATCTGTGTTTTCTTACATATCTGTTATGAATCACCGAAGGTCGTTTTAAAAGGCAATTAGACATACAAAGATGAAAGCATTCTTACCAGCAGAATTCAAGTGAAATTCCTAATTACTGAAGGAGGAAACAGTCTTGTTTTTCACAGTGGGGATGCCAAAGATGTGGGGAACACTGGTCTGAACATCATTCATTTCTCAGCCCCGTGCTGAAGATGGAAGTACATCAGAGGTCCTGCACTGGTGGTCTTCAAAGGGAAACATTGAGCCAAATATATTTAGTAAGGTTCATGGGATAGTCATCTTTTAGAGTATTTTTCATCATCTTTTCCACTCTCTTGCTCTACTCATTATATTACTACTACACCAGGAAAAAGAGACTATGGACACAAAGATATCCCACAGTCTGCTCAGTATCATGCACAGGATTCAATCTGCTCGATGCCAGAGCCATCAAAAGTCAGAGAAAGCACATCATCAAATAGAAGAGAATCATTTTATGAGTCACAGCTCCACCTCACCTTCCAAAATAAAGAAACTAATGAAGAGCTGAAGCTAAACAAAATCAAAACATGGCTTTTCCTCTCTCCCCCTCAGCAGTGTCAGGTATTCCTCCTCTGGTTCCCCGTGTTCTGCAAAGCACAGCCTCTTGTCTGGGTGCCAGCCCTTTACCTACCCTTGCTGCCCGATTTGGTTGACTAGAACAGGCAGCTTTAGGTAGCTCAGGTGACATTTAGGGTCAGGAAGCTTGCCTTGTCTCTGCTGGCTCTGTGGTGTGCCTCTGCAGCACGAGAGGAGCGGGCAGATGGTCGGCTCTGCTGTGACGCATTAACCAGCAGCGCTCAGTCCTGGTGCCAGCCACAACAACATGCTCAGGGTTTATTCTTTTCACCATTTTTTATTGATCACTCCAGTATTTCTGGCTTGTGATTCCCAGTATTGGAGTAGCAGAGGAGAGCAGATGACTAAACCCATCCGAATGGCACTGGAAGAGAGAATGAGATTTCCATGAAGCTAGCCTTACTGCTCTTCCAAAACAATGTGCACAACATTTCTCAGTGTGTGCCCATTTGCCTCATTTTTTCCTCTCTTCTCTCTTGAAGAAGAGAGATTTAAGTGAGATCCAGGGGTCAGTTCCAACAAAGTCACTAAGTCTGAAAAAGCGGAGCAATGAGTCCAGAAACACAAGAACAACAAAAACAAACCAGGAGACACATGAGCAGAACTTTTTGTTGCTGCTAACATGAGCAAGGGTAACAAGCTGGGGTTGTTCAGCCTGGAGAAAAGGAGACTCAGGGGTGACTTTATCACTCTCTACAACTCCCTGAAAGGTGCCTGTGCTCAGGTGGGGTTGGGCTCTTTCTCCAGGCAGCACTGACAGAATGACAGGACATAGCCTCAAGCTGTGCCAAGGGAAGTTTAGGTTGGATATTAGGAAAAAGTTTTTCACTGAAAGAGTGATAAAGTACTGGAATGGTCTGCCCAGGGAGGTGGTGGAGTCACCATCCCTGGATGTGTTTTAAAAAGCCTGGATGTGGCACTGGTGCCATGGTTTAGTTGAGGTGTTAGGGCTGGGTTGGACTCGATGATCTTGAAGGTCTCTTCCAACCTGGTCATTATTCTGTGAATTCTGTGAATTCTGTGATCTCCCCCATCTTCCTGGCTGCCACAGCGTGAATGGAAACCAAGGAGGAGAAGGAAATGCTTTTGCACAAAGAAGAGATGACACCTGCAGGGCTTCCTCTGTGCAAATTGACACCACACAGAACCAGGGCTGGCCCTCAGGCATGGCTCTTTTCCTCCCACATGCGGTGACATCGGTCTGGTTGACTTCTCACAGCCTCCTGTGGTTTCCTTGTGTTTGTGGCAGCTCAGGGACCTTGAGGACAATGACTGAGAACCACAGGGTGAGAGCAGCACTTTCTCCCCCAGGTAGCAGCAGTAGTGTCTGGGTTAGCAGCTGCCAGCGGAGAGGTGAGAAGGTTCCACACTCTCCATTGCTGGGACACTGATGTCTCCTCCTCAGCTGCCCAACAGTGCAGAACTGGTTTGTCCTTCAGGTGCCACACTCTTGATTTCATCTCAGTCAGGCACCAGGATCTCAGTGGTTATTTAGGAGCACACATGGCTCAGCTCCACTGCTTTGAGCAGATAGAAGGGGGTTTTGTCATATGATGAGCTGTGATGCAGAATCCCCCCCCAAAGCTTCAACGTGCCTGCATCAGACTTTCCCAGGGTAGAACTGGCAGAGGAGTGGCTGGAGCTGGTGTCTCACTGTAGCTCAGATAGACCCTGGCTGTCAGGGCAGACGTGTGACACTGAGTGATGAGGAGCTCCAAACCTCTCCCAGAGTTCTCTGGCTGCCTGCAGCCTGGTCACTTGCTCAGGGACAGTGTGGCAGGGTGTGACAGCTCAGGTGAGGCTGCTCTGGTCAGCCCCTGACCCCACGAGGGCAGCTCTGCTCTGGGAAGGGCTGGGATGCAGCAGCCACAGATGCACAGCGAGCACAGGCTGAGGCAGTGGGTGCTCCTGAGGAGGATGAATTCCCACTGAGACATCCTGAATATGAGCTTGCCCCAATTAGGAAGCTAATTTTCTGTCTGAAAGGACCCTCAGAAATCAACACAGATTCCAGACCATTTCTTCTTGGGCACTGCTCAGGAAGGCTGGGCTTTCAGCAGGCAGTGTCACACAGCATGGCAGGTAATACATTCACTTACGGGTTTCTTTATGCTGAATAATTTCCAAGCCACTCTCCAAAATGCATGACAGACATTTCCAGGCACACAATCCCTGCCTTTGCTGGGTATAACATGGTTAACGTGACTCAGCAACATCCTTCAAGAATTATTTTCCCTGAAGAAATCCTTTAAGAGCAAACAGCTCATGTTTATGGATTCAAAATGCTTTGAACTCGCCCAGCAATTCCCCTGTTGGCCACCTCTTCAGTGTTTCCTTGAGAACATGCACCAACACTGGATCTTTGAGAGTCATTTCCATGGCCTGAGCAGCCTGAAGGAGCATCCAGAAGAGGATTTCATTGTTTCATCTGGAGATAGGACCTCAAAATCTGGCGTCAGATCCCGTTGGCATAGTGAGCTGGCACCAAAACCCAACTTTTCTGATTTGACAAGTATGCATCAAACTCCATGGCTGCATGTGACTGTAGGTGGTAGGAGGTATAGATGTGATTTAAACTCTCCAGAACTGGTTTGTTGGCCGCATTAATCTCAAAAACTCAACAGTAATTGAAATTATGGAACTTTGGCATTCCAAAAACAGCAGCAAATGCTTCTTTATCATCCTGCACATAATCCCATTCAGATGTTATCCAAGTTCCTGGTGTTTCAATCCAAATTTCTAACAAGCCTGAGAATGGTTTTAATAACACAACACAAGAATCATCTTGGCATTATGTGAGGAAGGAGCACAGGAGAACATGTCAGGCTTGACAGCCCTCAGTTTAACCAGAGCTCCCTCATGGAAACCATGGAGTGAACTGTTGCTGTTTTGAGTCAGGAAGTGGCAGTGGATTTCAACAAGGAATGGACTTTGGATATCAAGCAGTCAAAGTCACCTCAAACCTCCTGGAAGTCATTAACAACACTGTTCTTTGGGTTCCTTCATCAGGAACTCACTGAATGCCTCAAGTTCTTCTGAGCAGAATTCCCATGACTTTTATCAGAATCCCTGTTGCACAGGAAGCCCAGCACTGGAGCTCCATGCTGCAAGGTGACAGCATGTCCACTCAAGTGCCTTCCTCAGCAGCCAGGGCTGACCTGAAATCATTCCAGGTTCTGGGAAGAACTTTGTGAGACTCATTGCAGGATGAGCTAAAGATTCTTTCTCTCACTGTCAGAAAGAATGTTCCATTTGTGTCATCCATTCAGGACTGTCTGTGATATCCTTTTTCTAACATCTTGGGTGCACTCAAGTTGAACACCACCTTTGCAGAAATGCACTCAGATCTATGGATCTTCTTTCAAAATGCTGCTGCTCTCTGCTGCCAGACAGGAAGGCAAGGGATTGATCCTGCAGATGGTTCATGGAGTGCTCGAGTGCTTAAAACCCTGGTGATCTTGTGGGGAGCAGTTCTCCTCTCAGTCATAATGAAGGGTATGTTCACTTCACTGGAGAGTGCTGGAAAATTCATTTCCTTGTAAGGGCTGCAGGTGCTAAGCCCTTGAGGAGGTGGCACTGGTGTTTCCCACCGTGAACTCCATAGAGAAGACAGTCTCACACATTGATTAGGAAATAACAAAGTTCAGAGACACAAAGTTCTTCAATGTCCCAGCTACTGCACTGATCTCCTTCCTGCCGTGAGATCACATGATATGAAAGTGATATGATTCCTTCTGATGCAGGAGCCCTATGACATAAGTTGATTTATGTGAAATCTTTTGGTGATTCCTAGCTTTTTAATCTCAAATTCTGGGTGAGAAGCTGAGCCCAGGTCCTGTACTTTCAGGGACTTTGCTTCACAGGGAGGTTATCCTGAAGCTGGTAACCCCTTTTCCTCCAGGAAAAGCCTCAGAATCTGTGGTGCTCAGGCTCTGGGCAATCCCACCTGGGACATACAGCACTTCTGTGGGGTGGGAGCAAAGATCCCAAGTGTCCCACAGTGCACAGAAGTCACTCTGTCATTGTCAGCAACACTGCTGAGGAGTGACAGACTGGCTGGTGGAGAAGCACCAGGGACAAAAATGACAGGAAACGGTCTGTTAGAACAGGAGGTGTTGATGGTACTGATGTCAGTGGTCATCCAGACCACAGTGCCCACTCCCTGCAGCTTCTCAGACACCAGGATGGGAGATACAGGACAACAAGTTGATGTGCCACAGAGATGTGACAGGACAGTGAGCTGCCAGCTCCTGGCCAGCACAGAAGGGAACATGCAAGCCCAGCACGTTTTTCTCACCTAAAAAAAGCCCATCAGGCACGAGGAGGACTTGACAGCTGTCATCCTCTGCATTATTCCAGGGAATCCTGGAAAGATTGGCTGAACACATCGTGTCTTGGTGCTTGCAGGCTGGGTGGGCTCCTCACACATACCCACCTTCGTGAGAACATGTGTGTGGGAGTGCCACTGAAACCACTTTGAGTTTAGTTTTGCTTTAAAATCCAAGACTCTCCTTTCTTGAGAGGTCTCACATTGGAATGTCCTTGGCACAGTGGCACATCCCAGCTGAGCTCCTTCCCAGCCCCTTCTCTGCACAGGCAGCAGCGGGTTTGTTGAACAAAAAAACATGCATAAACAGGATGAAGACCAAAAGATGAGAGGAATCTGTTGATTGATGGGAGTACAGATCCTCAGTTACAGGCCATCCATGTAGAACTCCCTAAGTGAACCAAGTACTGACTCTTCTGAAGGAAAGATTTTTCATAGAAGCTGAGTTAGGGCAGACAGATTCCTGGGGCAGAGGACACAGGCTGGAGGGGAGTAAGCAGATAGAAAAGATGACAGCAGAGCAGATTGGAAAAGAGAAAAATCCCAAGGAGATCTTCTTCCCTGTCACCTGGAATGACTGAGGCCCCCTCAAGAGAAGGAGCTCTCTACTTTGCAGGAAGGAGGCTGTAAGAGGTTGTGAGTGGAAGTGATGCCAAGTGACTGCCTCATGAATCTCATGTTGAGAGAGGAGCAGTGGGAGATCACCATCAGCACAGAACAGAAAAACTCTGTCTCCTGAATTAATAACCTGAAGCAACTGTTCTGCTTCAGGCAGCCATAGGAAAATGCAAAATTCAGACACAGGTTGCATTTTCTGGGTGTTATTATTTCAGATTAAATTCAAAGTCAGAGAAGCAGGACAGGACATAGAACTGTGCAAACACTGCATGTGGGACTTGCCTTTCCCCACATTAAATGCACTGGAAAAAAAGGCACAGAGCAGGAATTCAGTTACACCATGGAATAAGACGAGAGAGCCTCATTAGATATGAACAGGGCTCCAAAAAAGTGGTGATTGACTATGCCTCCCACAGCAAACTCACCCAGCCTTTGTGTCTCATCAGAAAAAGGATTTACAGGAGAGCAAAACTCTTATCTCATTGAGCTTTTCATCATTTCCCTGCAAGGTTATCCTGCTGGCAAAGCCAGTCTTATCCCAGCCCTGTGGGAAGGGAAGCCAAAGCACTCCCTGTGACACCAGCCACACAGTCAGGTGTTCCTCCCTCCTGTCCCTTTCTCCTTCCTTGGGAGAATCAAGGACACCAGCTGGGCCCCCAGGCCCTCCAGGCCCTCCAGGCTCAACTCCAGAGCCCTCCAGTCCCTCTGAGCATGTCCCTTTGCAATGGACACACAAACCCAGATGCTCCCCCAGGGACATGTGCACCTCTCCAGCTCCCTGCTCTTTCCAAAATCTCTGCACTGGTGCCTGCAGCACCAGCTTCAGGCACTGGATTATAGGGGGGCAACAGGTAGAGTGTGCATATCTAGAGCTGAGTACATCACCTGAACCCCCAAAACCATCAACCAGACCCCAGACCCCTTCTGCAGGGCTGCACTCCAGCTTCTTGCTCCCCTCTCTGTAGGTACAGCCAGGATTACCCTGGCCCAGGAGCAGGAGCCAGCATTTGTCCTTGTTAGATTTCATATGCTTGGTGACACACTCAAATCTACCAAGATCTCTTTCCAAGGACCCTCCATCCTCAAGGGGCTCCTGATTTAGGATCACCAGAAGCAAACTCCCTTAAGTGTATCCAGGTCATTGATAAAACCATCCAAGAGAACTGGCCCTAAACCTGAGCCCCAGCAGCCTGGTGTTACCCCATGGACTGCAGCTCTCTGAGCCCAGCTGTTCCCCCAGGGAAGCACAGATGGAGCCACACTGCAGTGGTGAGCTGCAGACACTGTGACAGCTCTGCCCTGGTGTGCACAGAGCACCAGTGGGGGTCCACAAGGGTTGACTCAGGGCAGTGAACACCTGGGCAAGTGTGTTGTACATTAATATTTCAAGTGTGGGCTAAATGAATTACAGCTCACTAGTTAGGGCTCTCTGCTGCCTCAGTTTGTGAGTCAGGTTTACATCCATCTAATTCTTGTAAACTCAAATCATTCCATCATTCTCTTATCATAGACACTGCTGGTTTGAGAAAATGAGGCAAAATCCCTTCTAAATGCTGCTGTATCTCAAAACAACACCCTTGCTCTCTCTCACTTGCATTCCTTTCTGGAAGAGTGTGCCAGTTGCCTGATACCAAATTGACTAAGAGGAATGAGATAAGCAGCTGTTTGCTGTTGATAGATACAATATTGCACACACAGCCACTGTGAGCAATTAAAAGCTTTATTTATTGCTATCTCTGTAGTGTGGTTTAAGAACTCAAAAGGTCAGCTACAGTGGCAACAACGAATAGCACATATTAATTAGATGTAATTATAAAGATGAGTTCTCAGACAAAATGTGAGCTGGGATCAGCCTGATCACCAAGAGGACACTCAAATATTTGATAAAAGTGAGACTGCATATCTAGTTTGATAAGCTGGACTGTAGGCTTTCTCACACATGTGCTCTTGCAGTGACGAGAGAAGGTATTAATATAAGTGAAGCCTGTAGCAGTCTCTATGGTTACAGCTAACATTTTCTAATATAAGCCATTGTCTTCAGATGCTTAACTTTCCATGTTTCAACTGCTTAGGCTGAAATTTTCCATCACTGCTCATTGTTTCCAGGTGAATTCTCCAGCAATCAGGTTAGCAAATGTACTGGAGAATTCGAGCAGATTCTCATGCTGAAACAGCAATTGGAAATTGGGCCGGGACTCAATCTTATCATCTGTTCCCATCCTCTCCAATTTACCCCATGGCTTGGTGACTTTCAAAGACTCAGCAGATCCTGCTGGAGGTTTTGTGCTGGAATTCCCAAAGGTGAATCTCCTGGTGGCACATCAGTCCCTGCTGTCGGCTGCCCTGTGCTCCCAGAGCCCCTGCCCTGAGCACTGCCCCGAGTCCTGCAGAGCTCAAACAAAGCCCTGACTCTCAGGGCTGCCCCCAGGGGCTGAGGAAACTTGAGCCAGGCCGACTTTTGCATCTGCAGCTCCTCAGCTGAGCATTTATAAACATGTGTGTTTATAACACACAACCCTGCTGTAGCTGTGGCAGTCCCAGTGGCACAAACCCTGAGAGGTGGATCCCGAGTAAGAACAGCCATCCTGCAGGGCTCCAGTTTCTAACAGCGGCCCCCAACCCTAGGCTGTGGCAAGAATTTTAAAACATGGACTGAATATATTTTCTTTGTGGGAAAGAGGCATCCAAGCCTGTCCAACTCCCACCAGCACACAGACAGTCAGGCATCCTGTGGCATCACCTCTCCGTGTGGTGGATTGTGCTCATCTAAACTGTGGCACAGGTGGGAAAATTAATTCTGTGAGCTGTGCCTTGGCTCAGAGGAGCCAAGAGGTTCTCACACGTACCCACAGAGGTTCTGTAGCCAAGCTGAACAAGCAACAGCTTGTTCTTTCTGCAGTGTCTTTACCACCCTGCCACTCTTCACATCTTCATTCACTGCTTTTTCTGTTTTTTGGAGTTTGGACCGTGGATTGCTGAGTTTAAACTCTGTGAATGACAGAATCATTAAGGCTGGAAAAGACCACCAAGATCATCAAGACCTTTTACCAAATGCCCCCATGCCCACAAACCACATTGAGAAGTGTCACCTTTACTTGTTTTCTGAGCACTTCCAGGGGTGGTGGCTCCACACTTCCCTGGGCAGACTGGGCTTAATAACTTTTTCATTAAAGAAATTTTTCCCAATATACAGTGGATGTGATACACATTAAAAAAAAATTTACAATTGGCAGCCTCAAAAACCAACCAACTTTAAAAAAAAATCCTAATACACAGTTACTCCTAGATATTCCTGATTTCCTAATTAATTTTTGCCAACTTTAACCTCTTGAAAGTATTCCCCAGGTAATGACAGGTTGCTGCTCTTTGCCCCCAGGTGTGCTGTGGCTCTCAGTGGTGTCCGAGGTGTTGTACATCATGCTGTTGGTCGTCGGGTTCAGCCTCATGTGCCTCGAGCTCTTTCATTCAAGCAGTGTCATAGATGGGCTCAAGCTTAATGCCTTTGCTGCTGTCTTCACTGTGCTTTCAGGTATGAACCTTCCTTTCCCCTTTTACCACCACAAAGCAAAATTCTACAACTTTGAAAGAATAAAAAACCCGGAGGCTCCAAGGCTCTCTTATCCCCATTTAGCTATCGCAATTTTTCACTGTAATTTTTTGTTCCTTTGGCACAAAGACTGCATGATAAATTCGCCTCTTGCCAGGGAGAGTGAACATCCTCATTCCTGATTTCACAGCAGCAGTGCAGTAATTATCCTTCCCCAGCCTGCACAGCCATTACCACAGCTCCAGCCTCAGCCCCATTTGCAGCATCATCACACTTATTTTCCAGAGGAAAATTAAAAACATGTAACACTGGAAAGTCTTTTTTCTGTGTTAATCCTGGAAGTAGGTGAAGGTTGGAAAACCAAAGAAAGGATCTCCTCTTGTTAATTAACAAAATTGAGACTGGAAAGGGTTCTAATGCTGGCACACAGGAGCAGCCCCAAGAGTGGTGTGGGACATGTACATCTCTCAGAACAACTGTTTCGGGCTGGATTTGTGCTCAGTCTGTACTTGGGGCCCCTCACTATATGAACTTGAGGAATTCACTTCTCTAAAAGAAGTCCAACCATGTGGTTAAGTGCCCCTTCACCTCTGTGAGGCTTTTTCTGGTTAAAACCCCCACTTTCCAGGATTTACACAAGCAGCCAGGGTGCTCATGTCAGCACTCCTGCATGGGCCTCTCTGGCAGAAAGAATTTCTGCAACAGAAGTGCATTTTATTCTGCTGCATTTCAGGCTGGAAGACATTACAATAGGCAGTGTACATTCTGAGAAGGGCTGTGTATCTTCAGGGAAAGCTGCAAATGGTGAAATAATAACAAAAAGAGAAGGTCAGAAGAAGAGCTGAGTGAGAAAAAAATCTGATAAGAACAGACAAAGCATATTTTTCGGTTTTGGATATAATTTGGAACTTTAAAAAATCAGTTCCATTTTCAAAATCAAACTATGTGGAATTCTTCAGCATTCAATCAATTACTTCCATGCTGTTCCTCCCTTCACCATTAACTGCAGTTTTAAAGTTTTGTAAGAATGATGAAGTTTTCTTTCCTACACAACTTTCTATTTTTATTTTGGCCTTCCTTCTTTCTAAGTTCATTGCCAAGATAGTCCAAATATAAACTTCAAAATTTTACAGGGAAAAATGATAGAGGAATTGAAACAAGGATAAAACCCCAAACCCCAGCACACTGCTAGCTGTTATTTTCAATGACAGAGATATCAGAGAAAAGAAGAAAACTATATTTATTTAAGCTTAGCATATTTATAATGACATAGCTTAATAGGTAATGAAGAGGACTTTCCATTGGAGCATAACACTCCTCATTAAATTCATGCTTGAGTTCCCTCATAAAAGTGCAATGAGATCTCCACATTCTCATAGCTCAACATCTAAAGGTTAGGAAAAAATATCCCAATAGTGTGGTCAGTTATTGCTGCTCCTGTGAGCCACTAAAAAATACCCCAAAACATCACAATTTTGGTATCCCTCTCAACCTTACACAAACTAAAAAACTTACATATGTCTCTCACGTAATATTTATAATAAAACATTTTAATTAATGTGATATATTCCATAAATAAAATTTCTAGTCAAAAAATATGGGAAAATGCTTTAAAATACATCATCTTTTCCAAATTTCCTTCATCTCCAGCTTTCCAAAGTTCCTTAATTTCTCCCATTTCTGACACCTCCAAGCAGCTCTGGTCCTGCAGGGCTCAGGATCTCAAGGCAGCTATGAATGCTCAGTGTTTCTGCACTGCCAACCACTCCACATCACCAGGATTTTTCAGCACCTCTTGCCCTGGAGCCCGTATGGGCACGGGCATTGTGCCCTCCCTGCCCAGCCTCAGGCAACCAGCTGGGGGAAAGGATGATCTTGGGCACTGAGCATTTGCTGATTTGTATTACAGGCAGCTCATCTGAGCTCATTAAGTGCACAGCAAAAAGGACCAGAGGGTTTCCCCGTGGAGAAACCTTGGCAAGGCACAGCTAAAATAGACCAAACCAAAAGCGAGTGAAGCAGCACAACAAAAGATTTGCATTGTTCTGCTTTAGTTTGGATGCGGCATAACAGCACCAACAGCCCTGCCAGGTGCAGATCCAGCCCCATCCTGCCCTGCCATTAGGCAGATAAAACCAAGAACATTTCCAGTGTTTGCTGGTGACCGCCTCCTCCCCCGGATCAGTGAGTGTCACCTCAGCCTCCCACACACCCACAGGGCTGAAGGTGGCTGAAATTCTGAGCAAGGTTTGCGTGACAGAACCGAGCTGCTGCTGAGGCTCACCCTGGCGGTGTCAAACCTCCTGCTGGCTCTGAGTGACTATGACAGGTCTCAGGGTAGGCTGTAATATTTTATTAGGGTTGAAAAATTACTGACAGGACATACAGAAACAGCAAACTCCAAACTTAAGATCAAGGCACTGAAGTCAGCTGAAGAAAAATCCACTGATTTAAAAAGTTCAGCAAGTTCCCGGGGCATTCTGGAAATTAAATACAATCAGAAGAAAGCAAGGTGTGCAGCACTTTGCTGTGCTCCCATTAGGCCACCCACCCTGCCCAAATCTTATTTCTCCTGGAGTGAATTGCTCTTTCCACCTCCTATCTTTGCAGTGTGTCACTCCAACACAAGGCAGCTGAGCAAATCACCCCATCTCCCTGAAACACAATGTCCTCCCTCAGCCTCTGCAGTTGTTTGTACCAAATCTGACATTTCTCCTGCTGAAGGTCCTGCTCAACATGCCCACAGCACAAACATTCCCCAGCTTCCCTCCCCCAGAACTGCCCTGAATCATCCATGTCTGGGGAGACTAATGGAGTGGTTTAGGTTCTGAAGGAAAGAAGAGCCAAAAATTGGGTGTGGCTGGGAGAGGGAAATCAGGATCTCCCATGTACAAGAAGGGCAACCATGGAAAAAATTAAATGGTCAAAGAGAACAGTGAATGGTGTAACACAGAGACCTCACTGTACCCACCATGGCAGAATATTGGTATTTCCAAGTGCCTTGAACAGCCACTGCAGCACAAGAGGCTTTTGCACACCTGTAGGTCCAAGAACCATTTGGGACATAGTGATCCAGCCTCACCTCCTTAGCTTGAACTTATCCCTCTTCCCAGAGCCCACTGGGGGTCATCCCCCTGCACTGCCCAGGTGCCATGGCAGGAACATCCCAAATTATTGGGAGGTTCCCCTGTTCCACTGTGAACTATGTGTAGCCAGAGTTGTTGGGCCAAGTGTGAAGCCAAGGAGAGCTGGAAGCCAGAGAAGCTCTGTGGACAAAAGGAGGAATTCAGGGCCTTTTTTTGCAGCCTCATTTCATGCTCAAAAAGCATCTCAACTCCCTGGGCCCATGAGTCCCTCACCAGCCCCATCTGAACATGAGGTCAGGGTGGGCAAAAGAAGCTGGGGGGAAGCTCTGTCCACAAGCAGGGAACAGAGCAGCTCCCAGATGGCCCTGCTTGCCAGGAGACCCAGGACATTTGCTGCTGCTCCAGCTTGGCACTGGGCCTAGAAAATTCTCCAAGCCTTGGAGCTGCTGCTGACCACTCCTGCTTGAAAAGTGGGGTTTGGTTTTCATCAAATGGATGTTTAAATATAAAATTCAGGTGCTTTTTTTCTGTTTAAACTGCAGGACCACACTGGCCAGCTAAAGGCAGAATCACTCAGGCCACCCTGTGATTTACTGTAGCCTTGTTCTTTAACATGACAGAGACTGAAAGTCTAATACATTGTCTAATCCTCACCCAGCTGCAGTTCTCTCAGTGAGCTCTAACAGTGTCACAAAAGTATCACCAGCACTGCACCACCAAAAGCATCCCACAGGTGTCCTCTCACCACACATCGCCAGGAGACCCAAGCTCACCTCACTTCCTGGTGCAGCTTCCAAGTGTTTTCTGAGTGTTCTAATTCATAAATCTTAGCAACTGCTGGGACAAAATACGATTGTGTGGCGTGAACACATTGAGCCTGCACTGCCTGCAGAAGCCTCTCCCCTCATTCTCTCACCTGAGGCCTGTCTGTGATGGGCTGTGAGATAGCTGTGGGTGGCACTCCCCTGGCTTGCAGCAGCAGGGTTGGTGGGGATGCTCACTGTGCAACATTTTCTTCAACGATTTTCTTTCTCCACCTCCTGTTTTAATTGAGGATTCAGAATGATGTAAAATAATGAGTTCTCAGTCTCATCTTTCCTCTGCCCATGCAGCTCCCTCCTCCACAGTGGAACAGGAGACATAAAAGTACAACAAAGACTTTTTTGGAGCTCTCAAAGCACTTACAGCAGTAGCTCCCTCAAGAATGGTAAAAAAATGTTGGCACAAAAATTCCTGTTCTAATCCCTGCTTCCCAGGTCTCTTGGGGATGGTGGCACACATGATGTACACTCAAGTTTTCCAAGTGACAGTCAGCCTTGGGCCAGAGGACTGGCGACCGCATTCCTGGGACTATGGATGGTCCTTCTGGTAAGTGTCACCCCCAGTTCATCTCTTTTCCCTTTGGAGCTGTGCCATCAGCCTGTTGGGATGCTGCACAAATCACCTCCCATTGCCAGGAACACCTCTGTGGATTTCCAGCTGCCAAGCTCACAGGAGCAGGAGGCCCCAGGGCCGTGCAGATTTTGAGGTGTGGGGGACAGTTCTGGGTGGCTGTGCAGCAGCAGCTGTGCTATCAGCAGGTACAGAGCATTTGTAAATAAACAGCACCCACAATTACCAACACAGATTGAGCATTCTCATTAAAGTTCAATTTAGGAACATAATTGCCATGGCATTTCTGAGACTTTTAGCTTATTTTTCCCCCCCTTGTTTTTAATTAATGTCTCAGTTGAACCTTTGCAGCTTTGAACACAACTGCAGAGGAAGGTGCAGTGCTCCTGGCACGATGAGTCTTCCCTGTGGATCATGGGGAGAAGGGTTGGGAAAATGGACATGGCTTTTTTTTTTTACTTTTCCCATTTATCTTCTAAAATCACATAAAACTAATTTGGCCAAGACACAGCAACTGTGCTATATTGCTTGCAAGTTTATAAGAAGCTTACCAAGAGCAGGAGGCTGTGGAGAATAAAAATACCTGCAAACAACATCCCCAGTCCTCCAGAGGCATCAGCCTCTTTGGATGGATAGGGAAAATACTTTCTTCTTGTCATTTCTAAATATAGCACATTATTTTCTTTCCATCTCAAAGCAAAGACAACAATCTTTGCTAACACCAATAAATAAATACTCCTTATGCACAGCACTGCAGGGAATTATTAGTCTTTCCTTCTCACCTCTTTCGACTGTGTTTCATACAAGGAGTTACTACCATTTTAACAACATGTTACAAAATACAAATCACATTATATTTAAAATACAGCTTATTTGGTGTCTCAGTAATGAATATTTATTGCATGTGATGATGGACTTATAAATACATTGCATTCACATATTTATAATATTTATATTAATATTTATAACAACTCTGTCACAATAATTGTATAATTTTCAATAGATTTAAATAATAAGGCGTATTTGTCTTTGGTAATCTATTTTGTAATTTACTGCAATACTCAAACTTCGAAATGCTGGTAAATGTCTTGCATGATAAACACTCATTAGATTATTCTCCTTCATCTTGTGCAAGCCAAGAGCCCCCAGGGCCCAGAATGGGCACCAGGGTCCCTCAGGGCATCCTGAGCTCTCCCTGGGCCCACTCATCCCACCCACACTCCTGCTGGGAGCTGTGTCCCATGGAAATGGAGCTGGTGTCCCATGGGATATGGGGCTGGGATATGGTATCCCATGGAGATGGAGCTGGGAGCTAGTGTCCCACAGAGATGGGGAGCTGGTATCCCATGGGAGATGGGGCTGGGATCTCGTATCCCATAGAGATGGGGTTGGAGCTGTGTCCCATAGAGATGGAGCTGGTGTCCAATA
Source organism: Acrocephalus scirpaceus scirpaceus (assembly GCA_910950805.1). NCBI lineage: Eukaryota > Metazoa > Chordata > Aves > Passeriformes > Sylviidae > Acrocephalus > Acrocephalus scirpaceus. Next base: position 3,243,591 of record OU383786.1, on the reverse strand, counting down.
GTGATAGGGAGATGGTGTCCCATGGAAGGTGGAGCTGGGAGCTGGTGTCCCATGGAGATGGGTTTGGAAGATGTGTCCCAAGGCAGATAGAGCTGGGAGCTGGTATCCCATGGGAGATGGAGCTGGGAGCTGTGTCCCATGGCAAGTGAAGCTGATGTCCCATGGGAGATAGAGCTGGGAGCTGCTATTCCATGGGAGATGGGGTTGGGAGCTGGTATCCCATAGAGATGGGTTTGGGAGCTGTGTCCTGTGGCAGATGGAGCTGGTATCCCATAGAGATGGGTTTGGGAGCTGTGTCCCATTGCAGATGGAGCTGGTGTCCCATAGAGATGAAGATGGGAGCTGTGTCCCATGACAGATGGAACTGGGAACTGGTATCCCATAGAGATGGGTTTAGGAGCTGTGTCCTGTGGCAGATGGAGCTGGTGTCCCATAGAGATGGGTTTGGGAACTGTGTCCCATGGCAGATGGAGCTGGTGTCCCATAGAGATGGGTTTGGGAACTGTGTCCCATGGCAGATGGAGCTGGTGTCCCATAGAGATGGGTTTGGGAGTTGTGTCCCATGGCAGATGGAGCTGTGTCCCATAGAGATGAAGATGGGAGCTGTGTCCCATGGCAGATGGAGCTGGTGTCCCATAGAGCTGGGTTTGGGAGCTGTGTCCCATGGCAGATGGAGCTGGGAACCACGTTCCATTGGGGATGGAGTCCACATCCCAGCCCTGTCCCACAGCAGCCTGTCCCTCAGCTCTCCCTGGGCAACCACAGCCAGGGAAGGCACAGTGAGCTTTGGTTTCAGGGCCAGGACTGCCCCTGGATTAGGTCTCACTTTAGAGGACTCTGTGATACCCACAAGCAGGGAAATATGTGGGAGCAACCTCCCCTCTGCCCCTATTCCTGAGGTGAGACCTCAGCTTCACTCCGCACAGCCCCCCTGGGAGCTGAGCTCCTCTCCAGCCACTGCAGCCACAAAGCTCCTTGCATTTAGCAACCTCCCTTTCTCCCTTCCCTGGTGCATCCAAGGCAGCACATTTATCCATGCAGGATGTGGGGCACGGTGCAAGCACCAGCTCAGCTGGGACAGGGAGGAGCAGCAGCAGTATTTTCAGCCTGCAGTGCTGCTCAGCAGCCTGAGGAAGGCCACAGGGTCCCTCGTGCTAGTGATGGGTAGAGCTGGAGGTCAAAAGAAGCAAACCCAAGGCTTCTGCCTTCCAGCAAACACTGAGCCACCAGTGTTGTACAGACCAGAGAACTTCCCCTGGCACCATCCAGACTGGAACACCTTCTTTAAGAAGGGTTAGTTACAAATGCTCACCCAGCCTGGTGGAAAACCACACATGTAGGAATTATTTTCTGCTCCATCTGGGTTCTGGTGATGTCCTGGAACGTGAGCTTTGGGAAGTTCTGGCCCATCAGTTGTCACCACCACCCTTATTTCCAGTCTGCTGTAAATGTGCCACTGCAGCACCCAGCCACAGAGCAGAGCCCAGAGAACTGAAACAGCCCTGGCAAGTGGGGCCAGGGAACACTTTCCCCATGGCCCAGAGCCAAAGGGTCTTGGGGATCCACACTGCCATCCCTTTCCCAAGGGCCTGTGGGAAAATCAAGTTTTCTGTGACTCTACTTCCCTCCTATCAAAAGGAAATAATAAAAATACACCTTCCCAAAATGAGGAAGGGCTGCTCACGCTCTGCTCAGATGTCTCAGCATGGTGTCTGTTATCCTACCCCATTCCAAACCATTGGCAAAGCCTGGAGGTTGTTCTGGGCTCTGGCACAAGTCAGGAGTGGGCCAGGGGATTCTCCAGGCAGGGGATTTCAGTGCCTCAGAGGATCAGTAGATATTCAAGTTCAGACTCTCTGAAGAAAATAACTATAAAAACCCTCCTGAGCTGTTTGAGCCATGGAGGAACCTGAGAGCCCAGCCCTGAGCTCAGCTACAGGAGGCTCTGTGGGTACAGTCCCAGCACATCTGGGGCACAGCTGGCAGGGAGTATTACCAACATTGCTGTTAAAGAGGCATTCACCTAAGGCAGGTGTAACTCCCAAGGTAGGACAACCACGTTTTACAATTTAAAATGAATAGCATTTAACCAAGGGCCATAAAAACTAAAGTACATCTATCCTAACTGCCTAATTACTATGATTTTCCAAATGCCAGGCACTGAGAGTCTTCATTCTGCATTTCTCTCTCTGAACCTTTCAGCACTTCTGATTTCATGATTAGAAACCATCAGAAGCATCCAAGAGAAATTCTCCCTCAAAGATCATTCCACAGGCACCTCCCAGGCACACTGAGGCATGTAGTTTTGGCTGGCTTCTTCCTGGATACTGCTTGGGAGCCCAGCTGAAAATGTTTGCAGCTGCTGGAGCTCTTTCCCAGTCTCCACGTGGGAGGCAGCCTCATGCCAGGCCAGGAAGATGCTGTGCCTGGACACTCACACCTAGCACGAGCTCCCTTCCCACTTCTCCCAGCCATGAGAGACTTCAGGGAACTTTTTCACCCCAGAGGTCACTGAATTTCCGTCTCATCCGATTGCATCTGGCAAACAGGTTCAAAAATGACAGGGAAAGAGCTGCCTCCACACATCTCATTGCCTCAGGAGTCCCTGCAGGACTTGTTATAAGCTGAATTTTGAAATCATTGAAATGAGCCATTTCTGTTTACTTGAGCCATTTTCCCCCCAGATTTTTCAGTCCGTGAATATGTGCTCTTTTTCAAGTTTGGTCTAATTTGAAATGAGAAACTGCTTCCTTGTCTGTGGGTCCTTTGCAGAATGGGAAAATAGCTCATGCTGAGGGCTGTGTTGACAATGCGTATTTATAAGATAATGCCACTGGGGCTGGATTCTTTCTGCTCTGCATAATTCAGATCAATTTGTTATAGAAGAAGTGCAAAAAGAAGCAGGTAAAGTGTGTCACCATCACAGATGATGGAGTTCATCCAGCTTAGTTAGGCAGCCACTGTGAACTATGTGTAGCCAGAGTTGTTGGGCCAAGTGTGAAGCCAAGGAGAGCTGGAAGCCAGAGAAGCTCTGTGGACAAAAGGAGGAATTCAGGGCCTTTTTTTGCAGCCTCATTTCATGCTCAAAAAGCATCTCAACTCCCTGGGCCCATGAGTCCCTCACCAGCCCCATCTGAACATGAGGTCAGGGTGGGCAAAGGAAGCTGGGGGGAAGCTCTGTCCACAAGCAGGGAACAGAGCAGCTCCCAGCTGGCCCTGCTTGCCAGGAGACCCAGGACAACATTTGCTGCTGCTCCAGCTTGGCACTGGGCCAGTCTTTTTTTTTGTTCCACTTCCCTTCTCCCTCTGCCTCCCTGTGCTCCTGGTTGGCACTTGCAGGTATCCTGCCCCTGGCTGGCCAAGGTTGGCTGGCACTTCCTTCACACGGAGGGGGTCAGTCAGGAGACCCCTAGGTTGGTGACTCCACAAAATGGAAGTGTTGTCTTCTATTCTGGTCAGGCTTTCAGAGACCAGGCACAGGCCAGGAGTGCCAGAGGTGTCCATGAACTAGGAAAGAAGGAAAAACAGTAGTCTGATGAAGACATGAAAAGCAGATTAGAAACCATCCCTGCAGTGGCATTGTGCAGCCAATATCCCACAGATGCTGGAAAACTGCTCCAAAAGACTCTGGGGCATTGCTCCTTCCAGGAGTGTGTGCATTTCAGCACTTGTCTGCAAGGCTCTGAGGCACTTCAGAGGGAGATCAGGAGGTTTTTGTCAGAGTGCACCAGATGTTCACCTTAGCACAGGGCTCGCCATGGGATGAAGGCTGTGCCCAGCCCCCAGCCCAGCCTCCTGCCTGCCTGAACACACAGGTGTTCCCAGGTAAGATGGGCAGAACAGGTTTGTCCCCCCACCCTCCCTGCCTGCTCCCAGCCTGTGTGTCTGTGTCAGGAATACCACATGAGCTGCTGTGCTAACCCAGCCCTGTCTGCTGGTTTCTCTTTCCACAGTCTGGCATGGGGCTCCTTCACCTGCTGCATGGCGGCCTCCGTCACCACCCTCAACTCTTACACTAAGACTGTCATTGAGTTCAGACACAAGCGCAAAATCTTTGAGCAGGGCTTTCGAGAAGAGCAGAACTTCCTAGACCAGGAAGCCATCAAGTACTTCAGAGAAAGGTCAGTGCAGTCAGTCACTCCACCAGGGGAGGTTTCCATGGACTCTGCTGGTTTCAGAAAATCCAGCACTCGTGGGTGAAGTCTCTGAGACACCTGGAAAAGGCGTGTGTGAAAGGCAAACGCAAAAGGTCCTCCTTGATTTGGTATTTCTTCTTTTTTAGTGACATTTTGTGATGTCCCAGTGCTCACCCTTTCTCCTACACTCATTAAAATCTTTACAATATGCACCCAATTCACAAAAATCTGTGCTGCCAATGTAAGCTGATTTTCCCCCTCTAGAAAGGTAAAACTGTGGGGGTTGTACCAAATGTGACATCCATCCTTTCTTAGCACATGCAACAGGCACCTCCCAACAATCCCAACAGCTGCTGGGGCATTTTCCAGCCACCACCAGGCCATGTTGGAGCTGCCATCTCCCATGGTCACATCCCCACAATCCATCCCTGGCTGCTTTGCATGACCCATCCTCTGGAGCAAATCCACACAAATACAGCAAAACAGCTACACGGTGCCACCCACGCAGTGCCACCCACCCTGCCACCAGGGGCTTAGGTGCACTAGGGTGCCTTAGGGACACTTAGGTGTCCCAAGGCCCAGAGATGCTCTGTCACTCTGCCCAGCAGCTGGCCCCTGTGGCTGCTCCAGGAACCTCCTGCCCTCATTCTTTGGTGAGGAAGTTCAGGCTTTGTTCAAAGCTGTGGATTGTGAAGAACACACAGATCCTGGGCTCACACAGCAGGGATGGGCTCCACAGGGCCTTCACAGGATGAAGAGCTGAGAAGTACAGAAAATCCTCACCAAAAGTCTATGGCCTGAAGTGATATGAAGATATTTTGGGGGCAGAAAATATAAGCAGGGTGCATTGCTGCATGTCAGATCAGTGGGGCAGTTTCTCCATGGTTGGGAAGCTCTGAGGAGTCAGAAGGTTTGGAATGATCAGCATTTCAGCAGCAGTCAGGAGCTCTCCTGATTATTGCTCCCCCGAAAGCTCCCATGATTATTGCTTTTCCTTGGTTGTCTTGTTTATTATTCTGTTGTTACAGTTATCCCCCTGCTATCACCCAAGTTTTCACTCTACCTTTCAGATAGTCTGCAAGGAAATGAGAAATGAGGCAAACAGCTATGATTTTCCTAATTTTGCATTTGGACATGACAGTGAATTCTAAAAAATTCTCTGTGGGAGAAAAGGAAGCCCAGACACAGTGAAGAGGAAGGGGTCAATACAAGCCTCAGGGTAAATCAGCACTCAGGGAGGGAAAGAAGACAAATTATTGAGGTGAGAATAGCAGATAAGAGCCCAGGAGAATTTTAAGGAACAGTATCTTGAGTTAGATTGGGAAATGTTAAGGAAACTTGTTGAAGTACCACTACTGCCTTTTCTGGAACAGTAAACAGCAAAATATATTAATGGCCCAGAGGACAGGGCCCTCTTTGTCTCACGTGGGCATTGTGGGTTTGATTTGGGTTCTTCTTGCCCTCACAACATGACACAATTCCACCCCCAACAGTTCCCTCCTCGGTCACCTCCTCCCAGCCCTTCCACACGCACTTGGCACACTCAGCTCAAGCATGTGGTGTTCCCTAACTTCATGATTATGACTTTCTTTTTTTATATCACATTATTTTAATTGTTGTATCTGAATACATAATAGGAAGCCCAAAGACAGTGTTACCATGGGATCATTCTAGAGATTTAAAGCTGTGCAGCAATATATAATTTTTTAAAAATTTTTAAGTGATGGTACTCATGCTCAGCTTCACTGCTGTGCCCTGGGAATGCTCTGGCTGCAGGGGTCCAGGGCCTGTCCATTGGCATCACCCTGTTGCTGCACACTGTGGGTGCCCTCAGTCCCACACAACTTCCCTGAGCTCCCATCTGCCTTTGCACAAATAGAAAACAAAATAAATCCTCTTTCCTTCCTGTGCACATACCCAGGGATACTTCACATTCCCTCCTACTCCTCCACCTCCATGTTCCTTTTCATACCTCATGAATAAAACCCTCCAGCCTTTCTTCCTTCCAGTTACTTTGCACATATCTTCACCCTTTTTGCCTGTTTCTTTGCCTCAGTGCAGAGCCAGCACCCCCTGGAGCACACATCCAACCTCTGTGCTGGACACACCCTGTGCAACAGGCACTTTCCTGTATGCCTGCCGAAAATTAAAGCTTTATCATTACTCCAAACAGCTCCATTTATCATCTGGAACTCAGGGAAGGAAAGTGTCAGCCCCATTTTGTGTGATAAAACTTTTTTGGTAGAATATTATCCTACAGGCCCCCGCTCCCAGGGAAGAAATTTGCTTTATGAAAAGTACTGACAGTAAAATGCTGCTAATCTTGCACGTGTTTCCTCAGCTATATCATTGTATTGTGCTTCATTTTAATTGCGTGCAACTGCACATAACAGCAGAAGATTTGCTGGAAATGTGGATGTGAGAGCTGAAACGGTCCCTTGAGAGCTCCCAGTTCAAGAGCTGTGCTCCTGACCCCAGCAGAGCAGGAGGTGCAGGGGGTGAGCCACATCCCCCCATGGTTTGCTGTGCTGGTCCCCCTGCAGCAGCTCCCATCCCTTCCCGTGCACAGCAGCCTCACCCTCTGGGCCCTGCTGCTCCTCCACCTCAGCCTCCACACCCCCAGGGCAGCCCCTGCTCTGAAGAACAGAGGGAAGGAATTAACTCCCATCAATGTCTGTGTACACTCCAAATCCTGCTCCATAGCCTGGTTTGTCTCCGCCTTGGGCAGCACTTGGAGTTACCCAGCCCTCAGTCACACACAGGAGCACATTCACATCCTCTGCCTCCCTGTACCCCAGGGCTCTGTCTCTCACCAGCCAAGCATCTCACTGTTCCTGACACTGACAAAACATTTAAGCAGCTGCTAAAAAATCAAAGATTCATGGTGTTACACACAATTATATCCAATCCATGCCTGGGATACTTCGAAAAATCCAGACAAAACAGACTCTGTAGCTCACAGTATAAAATCAAAGGATACCAGAGCTCTTCAGATGTAATAGTTACAATAGCCCTCAGGGTAACTCCAAGAAAACCAGGTCGATTATACAGACTTGGAGGTATTATTCATGCTTTAAGTGTTCTATAAAATTATCAGAATTATCTGCAAAGTCAGCTTTCAGTCTTTGTCCTTCAAGTGTTTTTCCTTCCTTTTTTCTTGTTTTCCTTTGAAATGAATATTTGTCCATAACTTTTGCCCATCTTTTTCAGTTTTTTTTTAGTTCATTTGGTGTCAGTTCATAACAAGTATCTCTCTTCCATCCCTTTCTGCTCTGCTTCACATGAACACTCTTGCCCCATGTGGTCATGGACACAGTCCCTTGTCTGTGGTTTACCCCAGCCAGCAGAGGAGGAACCCTCAGTGCCCTCCTGCTTCCTTCCTTCCTGCTCTGAGGATCCCTCCAGATAAGCCAAAGGGACAGGGATTCTTTGTTCTCTCCCATGAAGTCTGATAATCTCTGTGGCAACAGCTGCAGGAATGGTGACAGACCTTCTCCTCTTCCCCTGCCCAGATGTTTAGTAGCTGCTGTTTTAGCAGCTTTAGCTCTCCCCTGCTGTTTTGGCAGCTTTGTGCCTACAGCTGTGTAATAATTAAGATGCATTCACAAGAATTCTGCTGGTTTAGACCAACCAGCTCCATCACACCATCATCACATCCATCCAGGCAAGGGCCAGCACAGCCATCTTTCCCAAGTTTGTTCTCAGTTTCTTCCCTTCTTTTATTCATGTATAAAAAAACCTTTCAGGCACCCTCCCCAACACACCTTTCCCTTCTCCCAGGATTCTGGTGGATTTTGCTTTCAGGTAAAGAATGAAAACTTTCCTCTCTGCTCCTTTGCTCTGCTGGGGGCAGGGCAGGAGCTGCTGGTGGGGCAGAAAGACCCCTGGGCAAGAGGCACAGCTGCAGGGACAAGGACAGGAATAGCTCCAGGGAGGACAAGGGACTGACCAGGCTTGGGGTGAAGGTCCATAAGGACTGAAGCCTAAGGTGAGGGATTTGGGGCCTGAAAGGGTGGAAATCAAATCCAAGTGAGATCCTCGTGGAGAGCTCATCATTGCCTCGGGCAAGGAATGAAAAGTTTGTGAAGTGATGTGAGGGAACTGGAATTACCCATGGCCCTCTTTTAGTGAGGGCAAGAGCAGCTTTTGGACATGCACCCAGGCTGGTCAGGGCTGCAGAGTCCCCTGGAGCTGAGGCCACTGCAGAGAGGTCAGGGGGCTATCCCACTCTGGCACCAGGGGGAGGGGGGACCCCCGAGATCAGCACAGCCCTGACTCAGTCTGGTATCCAGCCTGCTGCTCCCTGTGAAGCCAATCTCACTTACCAGGGGCTGTTAAACTGGCACATTTAGCAAGTAAATCTGGGAGATTCAGCCTCCCCCAGCTCACCCATCCATAGCACAGTGTTTGCAGCTGTCCATCAACACCCATTGTGCCATTGCAGCTGATTTCACAATATTTTTCTTGCTGACAGGGCCTTTACTCTGATCTGAACACCAACCTAAGCAGGCAGATGCTACTGGTGAAATTCTGGAGTGAGCTGAGTTCAAACTGCCATTGATAGCAGCGCAGACAAAATATCTCTGCAGGGACAGAAAATGTAGTTTTAAGTGCTAGGAGCAGTTTGAAACAGACAGCAGGACCAAAGCTATTGCAGAGCCAATAAATCAGGACTATTCCCACCACTGTGAGAACCAGAACTTTTCAAATCATTATTCACATGCTGTTTTTTCCCTTTTTGCACATTTCTGTAATGTATCATACTCACAGCTTGCTCCCTCTGACTCCACTGTGGTCATGTCAGATGTGCAGATCATACCAACGCCTTCCAAAGACATGCCAACCTTTTGCTCTGGTTTCCTCCTTGGTCACCCAGGTATCTGAACAGCATTTCAGTTACTGACCTAATGTACCTCCCACTGGCAGAGTCAGTAGCTCTTCATACAGACATCAATATTTCCAATCTTCCTATTCCCCTTTCATCAGTGCACAGGGATGAGTGCAACCTCCTGCCTTGGATTTGTCCTGTACTTTATTCTGCGACACAGGAAGCTTTATCCACAGAGCTGCTCCTTCTGGAAATCACATGGACTGGCACTAAAATGGTGCAGCAGCAGCACCATCCCCACTTCCAACACACATGTACTGTACAATGCTGTTGGGCCCCGGTGCTTAGATCCATCCTGAAAAGGGAAAGAGTGGAGATGCAGCCCTGAGCCCTCATTTCTATTCGTAATGGCCTCTTTCTTATATGAGCTTTCCCCAAGAGGGGAAAAGCCAAGTCCTTCTTGAGCCCATCATGATCTCCATGGTGGGCCTGACTATAGATGGAGGAGCCCAGATACGTTGGACTCTTATTGGTTTTGACCCTTCCATTTGTGTACATTTGGGAGCAGCCTTTGTTTCTGTTCAAGGTGCTACTTCTATATTCTCTTTTCCAGGGCTGAGGAGGAGAGGGCTGAGGCTGGGGACCTGAGGTTACAGTGCCTCCATAGCTGCTCCCCAAATAGTAAGTGACCATGGCTCGAATGTGTGCGGCACACAACGGCTTTGTACTGTCCCCACGCTGGCTCCCCGGGGCCCAGCATGAGGTTTGGAGTAGGAAGCTTTGGGAATAGAGGTTTGTTGCTTTCCCAGACAGCATTGCCCAAGAGATAACCAACCAGCATAGGAACAGTACAGAATTCTCCAGCATTCAATTGAGGATGTGCACATATCCTATAATTTTGTGTTATCTCAAGAAGCTGTGACTTCATAGTAGTTTAAAAATATGCTCTAATTTACACCTGTATAACTTTCATTATCACTACCTTTTTTCATCTATATTTATCACCAATTCATGATGATGCATGCTATTGAATATAAAAATGATTGAAAGCAGCTTTGGTAGACAATAACGCTAGTATAATTAATGCCGTTTCTTGCACTTTCTCTGGAAATTGCAGTGCTTTTATTCAGTGTTTGCAAAAGCTCTTGCTTTAAGCTATGGGAATCAGTGGTTCAATGTACAGAGCAATGTTGGAGCATGGCTCCTGCCCTGCTCTGAATACTATACTTTTTCTTTACTCTCCAGGAAAGATGTGTGCAGTTTCATGCATCTATTTCCTTGGAAAGAAATCAAGTGATCCTTCATTCAGCAGGAGGGAGCCTTGGGAGAGTGACTTGCTGGCTCTGCGCTGTTAAAATTTGGAAACCTCATGGCATTTTGCTGCCTCTGTCTTGCTGAGATGCACATCTCAGCCACATACTCATGGAAGCTTGGTGTCTGTAACCCCAACCCCTGAGGGTCCTGCTCCCTCCCCAGACCTGCTGGAACAGCTCTCCAGTCCCATGTCACTGCAGGTGGTGTCCCCACAGGCATGATAGTGCTGGCGCTGCTCTCCAGCTCGGTTTGTCATCAGCTCACTTGGTAACTCCTGCTCCTTGAAAATGTCATGTCAGTCATGGACCTTTCCACAGGCAGATCCATGTCCTTCATTCTCACAGGCCTGAAAATGTCTATTGGTACAAAATTGATCTGGGTCACGTTTCCTGAGAAACTTTCTCACCTGCCAAGCTCCTGGCAGGTGCTCAAATGTACTTATTTTATTACTGAAGCCTCTCCAGAGGTCTTTGTTTCAAAGAACTATTAACAAGTCTTGACAATAAGTGTTCCAAGGAGTAGGCTCTGCTGGTCCTATGGCCAGACCTGTCCCAAGTGTTTCCATTTTAAAGGACCCAGAGCTCACCCCATAGAGTGCTGACAGCTCTGGGAAAGCAAACCCCAAACGAGAAGCTCGGAGTCAGGTTAAAGAACAGTGGCCATCCCTCAATATTCCATCAGGCTCAGCCTCACATCCATTACCTTCTGTAATGAAATCAGATCAATATTAATGAAGTGACAGGAGTGAAGTTGTGCTCTCAGTTCACAGTTTACTTACAAATCCAATAGAAGCTGCAAAATGCTCATTATCCATGCTTATTAGGGAGGAAAAACCATTAGTTACTGCTGCTTGGGATGGCACAAAGCCCTGCAACGTTCAGATGAACCTCTCCATCCTCCAGCAAGACCACCAAGCCAAAACTGGCCTGGGCCTGAGCCCAGGATCCTCCTTGATGCTGGTTCCAGGGTCCCACCCTCCCAGTCCTTGTCACATTCCCTATTTCAGGGGCCCACGGCCAGCATAGGATTGAGAATGGTGAGCGAACGGCATGAGAAGGACTTGGTTAAAGGCAGAGCAGCCACCAAGGTCACACTGACCCCATGGGTGGTGTGGAAGAAGGAGACACATCACCTGGAACAGAGCAACCCAGTGCCACCAGCAAAGGAAATGCCAGCAGGTCACTGGGAGCACTCCATGGACACTTCCCACAGGGGTGGTCCCGTGCCAGCAGGACACCAGGAAGCACCACCAGGAGTTACTCCTGCTGCTCTCCTCCACAGCACTTCATTCCCTGCAGGACCTGCCAGCTGCCCTCACCCAGGAGTGCTCTGAGGAGGTTCCAATCTGAACCAAACTGCAAATAAGGAATACTGGCTCATCCTCAGGCATCGTGAATCTTTCTGTCCTCCCACGAAGACAAAACAGGGCATCTGTCCTTGTTGAGAGGAGAGGACTTGGGGGAGTGTCCCTGAGGAGTGAAAGAGAAAAGGCTGTAAAGAGGAGAACAAGGCTGAGCAATTTTGGAAGACAAACACTACCTGGCCAGGTGATTTTGGAAGAGAGAATGTTAAAGCTTTTTGAGCAGCCCAACAGCACTATGGGAGCACAGGTAGCACAAAGGGCCTTATGCCAGGGCAGGATATCAGGTTCCTCTGTTGGCAAGACTGAGCTCTCTGCTTTGAGAAGTGGCCTTAAATTATAAATTCCATCAGAAGCTTGAATCCAGAGGAGTCTCAATTAGGACAGTGCAGTTATTCAGTCTTGATAATTTTATATTAAACCATTTAATGCCCATCACTGAACTATAATTTTCTTTTAACAGGGTTAAAAAGAAAATTATTTTATTTCCTTTAAACCCCTTTAGCAGGGTTTAAACTTACCTGAGCTGAGAACAGCACCAGGGAGCTCTAACTATAACCTGGCATCCTCTGCTCTCCCCAGGCTGCCTTCCTGTGCAAACATATGGCACTGGCCCCTATACATCTGATACCCCCGGACATACCAAATTTAGCATTTCCAGACACTTTTAAAGTCTATTTGCTGTCATTTTTGACCTTGGAGGTCTCAACTTTTTCTTTCAGAAGTGCAGGGCTCGGAGATCTCAATGCTCCAGCTGTGAATAGCCACTGCACAAAAATATAGAAGTTTCACATCAGGATATTTTTGATGTTGTTGCACAGATATTTATTAGCAAGAAATGCTCACTGTTAATAGGCTCCAGCCAGCAATAGTCCCTGATTTCAGACATCTGTATGTCCATGCCACTTCCACCCTTTCCTCCAGAGTTCTCCCACCACGAGGCATTAATGTGAGGAGCATGGATCCCACGGGGCAGGTGGGAGAGATGCAGATGGTGAATGTCAAGTGGGCAAGAGAGAGGCAGGAGAAATATCACAAAGGACAAGGAGGGACAGGTGTGGTGGCAGAACCAAAGAAGAGATAAATAGCCCAGAAGAGGAAGAGCTGAGCAGGAAACAGCAAATTCTTACTGTCTGTGGCTGAAAGCCTTGGTGTTATTTGAGGCAGATAAACCCAGAGTTCAGGACACCAGCTTCTCTTGTAGAAAACTGAAAGATTATTCAAAATTAATTCAGTGTTAAAGCAATAATATGTCACTGTTTTGGCAGCGTGGGCATTTCAGAAGGGTCACCTGACAAAGAGGAGGCCTTGAAAAAACTAGTTTTATTCTCATGTCATCACCCTGTAGGCATTTCCCCTGGGTCCATCCCACAGCTCTTTTACCATCCTCCCACCCCGGCTATCTACAGTGAGATTTATGCAACCAATCCCTCAGTGCTTCACTCTAAAGCATAGTGTAATTTTTTTCTATTCAGACGAGTTCATCAGAAGAATTCTAGGTTTAAAACACAGTGGAAATGATTCATAAAAAAAAAAAGAATATCCACTGGGTTTTTTTCCTTCGGTCATGAGCGCCATGGAAGCAAAGTGGTGCTGGATGTGCAGGCAACTTTCAAAAGTCTCCAAAAAAGTCTGTAGCACCAGCTCAGCTGGAGAGGGCAAGGCACAGACGGCAGCCAAGGTCACTGTGACAACGGGGAACATGCTTTATATGCTGAGCAGCACAGGCTGGGAGGCGGCAGACAACAAGGGCTTGACGCATTTGAAGTGTCACTCAAAGTTGAGCCAAGGTTTCTCCTTGTGGAGGTACCTGACAGCTGCAATCAGCTGCCTGTTTCATGTCAGCACTGATTCCAACTCCAGGTCTTGCAATTCCTCCTGTAATTTATTCAGTTCATAGTGATTCACCACCTAAAAAAGGGGTGGGGAAAAGTCCCCTCTGATAAAGCACCATGGTTACGGGTCGAAGATCCAGCCTCACTGCACTGGCGGCAGTGGGAATCTCGTTCCTGTCTTCAGGCAAAGCCTTGCCCACTAGGAAATTCCAAAGCTAAAGGTCTCAGTTCTGTCCTCATTTACCTCTGCTAACATCCAGACTGACATTTTGCTTTAACATTGCTTCTTGAGCTACCAGCTTTTCTGCTTCCGAGATAAGGAGGATGATAAAAGTAAATGCAGTCCCGTGTGGAGTATGGCAGCCTGTGAAAACTAAGGGGTGGAAAGGGGAAGCAAAATAAGCTGACAGTTTATAATACTTTTTTTTTGTTTCCTCCAGTGTACAGGTGAATTGAAAGGTTTCTTATATAAATTTCAGTGGGATTAGTTATGAAACGTGCTTTCTGTCACTCTTCTAAATTGCATCTTTCAATAAATGCTTCATCTCCTACAGCTAATCCTGGATTTATGCAAAAAACTACCCAAACCACCCCCCCCAAAGCCAACCCTGTCCCACACTGCTAAACATGTGAAATGAAGTCTTTCAGACTGTGCACCCAAATAGCCTTTCACTTACTGTGCATACCCTATTCCCCCTAGAATGGAGGTAGGGATTGTTCTCAGATCAGGTTCAGATCAATTTACACAGTGAGATATTTTAGGATAAATACATGTAATTTTAACAGCAAAATGCATTTTTGTTTTAATTGCCTTGAAATGGGGTTGTCTCTTGTCTCCCATGATCCAAAGCCTGAGCTCCTGACCCTGACATGCAAGGAAGGTGCAGCAAACCCTCTGAGCCAAATAACTCTGGTTTTCCTATAAAAACCTTTTTATTCATGAGGGACTGTCCTGCAACCAGCACTATAAAGTCAGTAGGAAAAGGGACAGCCCAGAGGCTTCAATGGAAGGGAAGGATGGTGAGGTGGGACTCAGAGGGGAGAAAAGTGAGAGGAGAAAGGGGAACGGGGGGAGGAATAAATTATTTTCATAGTTAGGCAGAACCACAGAATAACACAGTGTGGACAGAGACCCCGAGGGGCTCGAGTCCAATCCTGTGCTCCCAGAATGTCCAGGCTGGATGAGGCTGCTTTGTTCCTTGTCCAGTTAGATTTGAACACATCCAAGGATGGAGATCCCGATACCTCTCCTGGCCTCTACCCCACTATTTGAACACTCTCAGGGTGAAAAAGCTTTTTCTCATGCCCAGTTGGCAGTTCTGGCCTTCCAGGCCTGTTCAGCCAGGTTAAGAAGGCAAGGCACTTCCAGGTGCTCCCTGGGACACGTGTGTGCTTGCTTTGTCTCCTGCCCTTTACACAACCCCTTTTATGATTCCTTTTAGGCTCTGCTTTTATGCAGTAGCTCAGTAACTGTCTGCATTCCCAATTATAGAACCTTTAAGTTTGATTTAAACCTGATAATTAAGCTGTGATTTAGCAAATTAACCCTATTGAAGCCCAGAGGTGTGAGACATGCTCTTTAGAACCTTAAATGTTTGGTGTTTGATTGCATCCAACACTGAGAAGGCTGCAGGGAGGAGAAGTGACTGTGTGGCTAATTCAGACCCCTGGTGCTGACAGGACAGGACCTCATGCACAGATCTCACACATCCCATCCAGACAAGGATTTGCTGCTGGTCCATCACAAGAATTTATCAGATGCACAAAAATACTCAGTTGGTCCCTGGCATCACTACAAATGCTTGTCATGTCCTTTGGCTGTTAGAAATCCTGCACCATGATCTGCACAGCGGTTGTCTTTGTGTTCCCCTTCAAGGTCAAGGCACTTCTAGCTGCATTCTCTGTCAGGACAGCTCCAGGCTGCAGGGTTGGAACATCTTCCTCTCTTGCCATCAGTATTGACAAACTAAGAAAAATTTAACCATCCTCTAATTCCCTGGGTTCCCAGGCAGGGCTCCCAGGAGACTGAAGCTTGAGGGCCCAGGGAAGGAAGGCAGGTCTTCACACTAGGCAGGATGGGCAGGGAGAGGTGCTGTGGCCACCTGCAGCCAGGTTTTTGTGTTCTCACAGTCATTATGCCAGTAGCTTTCATCCCTTCCTATCCCTCCCCAAATCCTGGGTTCTCACAGAGCTGTGTGACTTTTGGGAAGGAGAACGTGGATATGTCCCAGTGGTTCTCACACTGAGGATAGCTGACGTGTGCTCAGTTGGCAGCAGGGAGGAGCTGGTCCTGAATTCATGTACCTTATTCTCAAATGCTTTGCTCTTGGTCATGAGTAGCAGAAGGTTTTATACTGACACGAGAGGCAAATCAGCCTGTGGGGAAATGCAATAATGGGAAACAGGCCCAAAATTGTCCCAAAATAGGCGTAAAATTTTCTTATAAGCCTTTAGCTCAGTCCAGAGGAAAAAGTGTGTGTTTGTCTTTCCTTAGGGCTTCACAACACCCAGCTCTAAGTGTCACTAGCCCGCAGAGGAACAAGAGTGACCATAATGCTCAGAAAATACCCCCATTCGCTACGTCAAGCTCTTCCAGCGACACATCAAGCAGCTCTTCACTTTCATCAGAACCAACCAGTCAGATCTCCATGGTTCAGGATCAAACCCTGCTGGACATCACCTCCATCACTAGATTGGCCCCAGGGGAATCACCAAACCCTCAACCACTTGAGCAAAGAGATACAAATTTAGCAATATCATGTTCCAGCCCACTGGGAGCAAGGACTATTCTAGCATCTTGCCCAGCCAGCCTCAGGCTCAATCTAACACCCAGCTCAGCCAAGCCACAGCAATACTCTGACTCCTCTCCAGTCAGCCCAGGGATCAGTGCAGCTTCCTTCTCCACCTTCTGTCCTCACACAGCACAAAATAGACAAGCTTCAGCTTCAGATCACACACTGACCCCAACCAGGACAAGCACAAGGCCTCCAGCAACAGCGACTCCTGAAGAGAGTTCCCAGGCTCCTGACTATTCTAAAACTGAATTAAAGAATACAGGAAAGGGGTGTGAATCAGATCTGGAAGATCCTGATCATGAGAGGTATGTATCCAGACTACACAGGTATCTAAGTCCTCAAATGGCCCATGTTGGTATAGAATCATTAAGAGCCCCCCATAAAAAAAGTTAAATATCTTTTATGGCTCAGATGCTCCCAGTGTTTGTTTTCCAGTAACCACCCTGTGCTTCCACTAAACCCTGCTAACCAGGAAGCAAAAAACCCTATTTCCATAAACCCATTTAGCTCTCCAGACCTCGTGACAGACCTGGGCCAGGTTGTCAACCTTAGCTGCTCCAGCATGGCACAGTTTTCAGGTGCCTCCTTTCCTTCCAAACAAGCAGCACAACTTTCCCTTGTAGCAGCAGAGAGAAGCTCTGCTGTCCCTTGGAGCCTGAACGAGCAGAGCAGGGGATGGAGCTCAGCGACATGGCCGGGATGTCCCTCCCAAACCTCCACTGCCTGCTCCGACCCCAGGCAAGCTGGGCTGATCCCACTGCTCCGAGCCTCTGAACTCCACCCTGTCTCTGCCACTTCTTTCCTTGGCAGGAGATTTGTAACCACACAGGAATTCCAAGCCATGGAGAAAGAGCTAGAGGATGTAAAGGAAGACCTGAAATGCCTCAAGTGGAAGGTGAGACACATCGGGGAAACGGTGCAGCCCCTGGCTGAGGACAGCAAGAGGTACAACGGCTACACCCTGATGGAGCTCAAGGCCATGGTGCAGTTTGAGGATGACCCTTACAAGGCTGCCCACAAGATCCTCACCGCCCTCTTCAGCGATGTCTACTGGCCACAGCACCCAGCCACCGAGCAGGCCTGCAACTCCTGCTCCCTGCCCAAGCCCAGAATAGACCCAGAGCTCTATATGGTCTACTGTGACATTCTGAAAAGCATATTCCCTGGAATTAGCAGCCAGACCTGGAGGGACGAGACACAACACATGCAGAAAAGCACCCAGGAAGCAGTGCAGTAACACCAGAGCCCACA